>JAFLRI010000004.1:0-1315370 GCA_022817945.1 Nakazawaea ishiwadae | reverse complement strand
AAGTATTGATAGAATTTATGTATATTAAGTGTTTATTAGTGTTTTTCAAAGGTGTTTTATGGTCTTTTTTTTATTTTTTCTTAACTCATTTGTGTTTGCCCCTGTTGATAGTGTTAATCTAAAAACACTAGGACTCATTCATTTTGTATATAGGTTTTCATATCATTTAGTTCAATCAATATATATTATTAATCTACTGTTGATAATTATTAATAAAGACTAACAGAAACAAAAAACAATGACCTTTCTCTATATCATGAAATATTTTATTTTAAAAAGGAAAATAAATAAATGAATGAATGCACTAAAGCTATAAAAACTTTCAATAAATTGACCAATGTGATTTGCACCAGGAAAATAAATGTTGTAATAAATGAGGATGATAATAAAAAAAAAGTGACAAGGAATATGAATATGCAGATGGGGGTAAACTAAAAAAAAAAAAATTTCAGGCCAAAAAATAAAATAAAATAAACGGTTTCTCAATCATCAAAAAGAAAAAAAAAAATTTACTCTAGTCTCTGTTGGTTATGTGTCTTACAGGCACCGCTTCATTGACGAATATAAACCATTTGGATTATGAACTCTACTAACACCAGTTCTAACACGAACTTGACATTCATCTTGTTCTTCGTCTTTTCCATGGTTTAAAATGTTATTATTATCAGTACTACCAGTATCAATGATACCACCAAACACTGAGTTATGATTTGCATGATGATATTGCTGTTGCTTTTGTTGATCGTTGGAATTGGCAGAGACAACAGATTTTGCCTGTTTCTTTTTCAGTGGTGGCAAGATCAAGTAAATAAAACTTTCAATTGACCATTCATACCATACTTTAGTTTGATCATGATCTCTTTTCATCAAGATCTCAACTTCTTGATCGTCACTTAAGAAAATAGGTGTCTCCAAGGGGAAAAAAATTGGTAACCAACTTGTCAAGTCAAGTGGTTGTGGTTGTAAAGGATTATTAGAAATCACGATCCCTTTATATAAATCCAGAGTGAAACAACCAACTATACCATGGATCAATCCTTTATGACGACATTTAAATGGGATCTTGTTGAATTTCTTTATAGGAGTTGTTGATGAAGGATGTTGGAATGACCAAATTTCTTGAAATTTAGAAGATAAAATCTCAAATTGGTTTAATAAGACCAAATACGGCTCATGTGACAGACTCAAATTTCGATGTAAAATTTGAGAATGAACTGAAGGTGCAATAGCTGGTGCTATAAAAGTGGAGATCTTTGATGGAATGTATATACATGAGTCATGACATTGTGATTGCAACGGATAAATACACTCTGGGGCCAATTCGTTATCACCGAGGGACCCAAGTAATTCACTAATAACTAAATGGAATTTCAGTGTATGCTTGAAAGCTCTCAGATCTGCATTTATTATATTAACCATACCAGACCAATTAGCATGATTCTTTTGTTGTAAATATACTATAACATTTGGATTTCTTTCAACCAGGGTGATTCTGCAATCTTGTCTACCAGTTTGTTTCAAAGCTATTAATAATCTATCAATTAAAGGTCCACGCCCCGGACCAACAACTAATATTTCAATTAATTCAGTTCTAGTGATATCTGAAAGCAGAGCAGTGATGGCCAGTTGATACATCTCGTATTTGACAACATCATTTTCAAAAGTCTTATATGTGTTGTTGTCAAGGTGATGAAATAAAGGTTGCAATGGTTTTTGTAATACATTTTGTTGTTGAGATCCGAAAAATTCAATACTTAATAATTCTAATGGAGATAATTGAAGATTCTTGTCAGTAGTTTTGGCAATAAACTTTAAATAATTGTAATATGACAAGTCACCAAGGTATATTTCTTGTCCCGATGATGTGACTAACGGATGAATCTCCGGATCAACAAAATCAGGTTTCAATTTGTCAACACCATGAAGCAAGAGTAAAGGTGGATTGAACCAATTTTTTTGAATAAATTTCCACAAGATAATTTGATTGAATTTATTTAATACCGGATAATTTTTGGAATTTTTAACAAAATTTGAAGTTGATATGAGGAAAATCGATATAGGTTCCAAGACCCATCTATTGATGACATATTGTGGGATATTATTTTTAGGTAACAGTAGTGAGACAGTCAAATTATGATGATAGTTACATTGTAATCTAATGGAATTCCACATATCCCAAGTGGATAATGAGTCAATAACTGGGATCACTACTTCAGCTGTGAGAGGATCAATGACAGCTTCTTCACAGATTGGTAATGAGATCGAAATTCTCAAATTTGGGAATTTCAATAATGCCTTGTTCAAATTATTTGTGAATATTGATAAATTGTTTAAATTCTTTGGAGGAGGGATCAATACCAATTTAAGTCCAAGAAAATTGGCATAACTTAACTCGTTGAAAAGTACTTGCAATGAGAATTCGTTGATGAATTGGTTGGAGGTATCTAATTCTATCCATGATGATATAAGCCCTATGACATTCTTATTATGATCACCTTGGAAAAGATTGACTTGAGACAAATTTGGGAAAGGTATATTCAAGTCTTTTGCTATATCATCTTCATCTTCGTGCCCACCAATATGAAATTGTTCACTATATGATTTGAAATTTTTCTTACAAAATTCTCTATATTTGACATTTGTAATTGGTAGCAATACTTGATTATAACCTAGTTGGACCAAATTCGATATCAATTGTTTATCATTATTTTGGAATGACAGAAACGTTATCGGGGATGGTTTTATGCCTATCGGTACTGAAGGTATATTTGACATATTAAATATCAGATGCAATGATTAGAAACATATATAATGTCACTTTAAAATGGTGAATAGATGAACTAGTTTCAGCTGAGATGGGTGAGTTTTTTTGTCAATTTTTTTTTTTTTTTCTTGTAGTTTTTTTTTTTTTTTTTTTTTTTTTTTTTCACCTTGTCTGATCTGAAACAAACAAAATAAAAGTAAACAAAACAAAATTAAAGAAAACAAAAAAAAAAAAAAAAAATATGCTGACAATGAGAATTTCATCTATATATATATGTTAAAGTAATATAAAACAAGAGATTGAGAGAGATGAATATATGAGTGTATTTCAGATGTGTGCATGGATTTATGATTGAGTGTAACTAAGTAAGGGGGGCACAGTGTGATAGAAAAAGTCTAAATAGTCATCATCAAATGTGACAGAAGAATGTGCTACTGCTTCTCTTGACAGAGAAGAAGAGACAGCCTCTAATTCAAAAAAAAAAAAAAACAAAACAAAACACAATTAAAAACAACAGAGAGAAACAAAAAAAAAATCTACGCACGCGTTTTTTTTTTTTTTTTTTTTTTTTGATTGTTCTTGTTTTTTTTATATGAAAACAAATTACAAACAAAGGATCAATCAATCAATCAATATATACACAAGTCATGAATAAACCAAGATATTTATCGGACAATGAGAAACTGAAAGTTTTCGAATTCCAAGAAATGATCCATTATTCAGCTCGTTACTCAGATGATGAATACGAATATAGACATGTTATATTACCTAAAGGAATGTTGAAAGTTATACCTCAAGATTATTTCAACCAAGATACAGGGACTTTAAGAATATTGTTGGAAGAAGAATGGAGAGGTTTAGGAATAACCCAATCTTTAGGTTGGGCCCATTACGAGACTCATGGTATGTTTTGATCTTATCCCTTTCCCAATGTTTTTTGAATAAAATACTAACATCATTTTTAGCCCCGGAACCACATATATTATTGTTTAAAAGACCAATTAATTTCGGACAATAAACTCCCTCCATCACTTATATAATGATTATTTTATGAACAGTTGTGATTTTCTTCCTATCTTCTTGTCTGTTATTTTGATAACAATTTTTCCTTTTTTTTTTTTTTTTTCTTTGATTGTGGGAAGTGTTTTTCAACATCAAAGGAGTCTGTCATATACTATATTATCTATATACCCTTATATATAAAGCACACACACACAAATATATTTAACTTGCATTCTTTTTATCATCTAACTGATGATAAATACTTTTAATTTTCTTGTAGAATCTGACTGTTCATCGCGTACTGAAAAAACAAAAAAAAAAAAAAAAAACACACAAAAAAAAAATCCTATATGAAAAAACCCACACAAGGGAGAGAAAGAGGGACTCTAATCATGTCACATAATAATAACCAGGACTTGATAGATCTCTTAGACTCGATTCTACGACATGCACCCAATGATTTCGTCAACTCAAAATCGAGACAGCTGAATTCAAATGACACTTCAACTGAAACTTTTGATAAGATTAGAACTTTAGATATACTTATTAATAATGTTTTACTGAGTTTTCTTTCTAATTCAACCCCACAGGATATTACAACATTAGTCAAAGTGTTTAAGACTTTGCAATACTTGATTCCAAAAAATCATACGGTGCTTTTTGAAAATGACCTGTTAAAATATGATCAAGTCATCTTAAAATTGGTTCCTTTCTTAGGGAATGATAATTTTAATGAAGATATATTCAATGAAGTTAAACTCACGTTGATTGTTATAATAGAGACAATATGTGATAAATGCCATAGTTACAAAGTTGTGAAAAGAATTGGTTCTTTCTTGGTTGACTATCTTGATGAATTATCCCTTGATATATTTAATAACATAAATGTGGACCATGATTATTCGAAACTAAGCAAGGCAATTCATTTCTCACAATTATTACAAGATTATAAATTATCACAAATATTGCTTCTAGATCAATTGAATTTCAAAATGGATAGTATCATTAGAAAACTTTGGTTTATATTGAACCATTATATTACAAATAACCCAATTACAAGACTTGATGATCTTTGCAGTGTCTTATTGTTATCAATGTTTTCGTCTTATGCCAAGGATCCAGTGCCCAACACTTCAAAATTAAGTTTCCTTTGCACGAAGATAAATGACTCTATCAATTGGAGGCTCTTAGTTCAATTACCCAGAGTACAATCTACAATCTCCAAGATACTACTTGAGTTGACTTTGAGTTCAATGAAACAACAAAACTCTGCATTTTTTTTCAATAGCATCAGATTGGAATCAAGTTTAGTTATGGAAAGCATTCACAATAACCAGACTGATCTCTATGACAAAAATTTTATCAAGGTGTTCTCTGTATTGTTATATTTTCTTCATCATAAACATGATCATGAAGAACCAGTGGATATGCCACATTATAAATTTGTCTACCATTATGCCAATGTTCCCTTGCAAGATCAAGATTTGGAAGAATTGAGATTACAAATCTCTAAAAAATATGTCCTGCCGATGTTCAACAATCATTTATCTGCCGCGTTACCTTTATCTGATGGCTCGAAGTCAATAGCATATGATTTACATTCTTTAGAAATGGTGGACCGTTTTTTCTTGAAAAAAATAGAGCTGTTATTGCAGACCAAACAACCTCCTTTATCCATATTATACATCATCAAGGCATTAGGTACTTTTGCATGTATTAGAGCAGGTGATTTTGAAGCTTCAAATAAACTTTGCAGCAAATGTGATTTACAATTGAATGACACTTCATATGTAAACAGTATTATTGATCAAAAGAGACCTGAGCTTTCATCAGATAAACAGGTTCTTCAGTCTACTACATTGTTGTTATCTTTAGTTGAAAATGAGACTGAACCTATATTTGTTATTGCTGGATTGATTTCTTTAAAAAAAATATTCAGTTCTTTCCAACCTCAAAAAATAACAAACAGTGACCGTGCTTTCAAATTCATCTCAGAATGTTTAGTGAATGATGCAAGAGAAATAAGATTATTACTGACAAAGCTTCTCCCTTTTTATCTTATTGTGCAAGATGATGACGTTTATGAATCAAATTTCCAATTCATCATTTCATATTTACAACAAATAAAGATTAACAAGAATTTACACCTTGCAGAGTCAGCTGTCATAGCCTGGAGTGAATTGGCCATTGTCATCGGAATAGATGAAAAATTGATCTTGGTGTTGGTGAAATTGATCGATTTTATTGGATCTGATAATCAATTCCAATCCACTATACTGTTTCACCAATTAAAGATCATATCGTCTTGTAAAAGGAAGACTCCTTGGCAATTACTTTCACCTTTTTTACCTCATTTAAGTGTCATAATTGTCAAACAGATGCATTCAAAACCAATGATAATCAACAAGATTTGTGGGTTAGTGAGGGTCCCTATAGACGTCTTTTTAACAAGAACACAGCTGTACACTATTCCCCATGTCTTGACATATTATAAGCATGATTTGATTGGTGAGATATCAACTATTATCAAGATATCCAAATATGAATTGATCAAGAGAAATTTTCCTAAAATAATAGCTTATTTATTAACTTTGGAAGAGAAAATCAACGAGCTGAAAATCTTACAAATATTGGCAAATGTTAATGATGAATTTAAAAATCAATCATTACAAGAACTTATTGATAATAATATTCTCACTTCATGGGAAATTTTGAAATTATATTCACCAGATTTTGCTAATAAGGATCGTATCAAAAATGCATTATCCTTCATTGCTTCAATGTATGCTACAGATCCAACTGGTGATAATGATAAGATTTTACAAAATTATTTAAACAGAACTATTCTTGGTATTGTACAAAATTTCTCAGAATCCACTTATGATTTAAAAGGTTTACAACCTTATATTGAGAAGTTAAAGTCCATTTGGGCAATTGATTGTTTAATTTTAATATGTGGGAAATCAATAGTAGCTGCATTACCTCAGATAACTCTGTGTTTACAAGCAAATTTGGGAACTAAACATTTGCATTTAGAAACATTGTATTGTTTATCGATTTTAACCGAGAATTTAGATAAACAAACAATGATTATCATGTTGGATTTCTTCTTATCTTTAATTCTTCAAAAATGGGACCAATTCAACGATCGTTGTAAAAAGAAATGTAAACAAATATTGAGTTTTGTGATGAAGGATAATCAAGCAATTTTTAAACAGAGGTATTATCATTATTTTTTCTCATTTTCATTCAACCTGGAATTGTTGGATATTTATAACACTGCAAGGTCTTTGTTCCCATCTTCTGCCAAGTCATCATCCTATAATTTATTGCACGATTTAACAATCCGTTGTAATCATGATAATAAATTTGTCGTCTTACAACTGTTAGACGATTTAATCCATTATTTTGTCAAGTACCAAGATGAATTTCATTCTAATTATGTTAAATTACCTACATTCATAAAATACATTCCAAAATTAAGTTCAACATTATTAAATATTTCATACAAATTTAAAAACTTGGACTCAAATATCCTTAACAAATGTTCTGTTATTTATGGATTAATGGGATCTTTAGATTTCAACAGGTTTTACTTATCATCTGATGAAGATAATGAACAACTTATTATCATAAATCAATTTCAAGACCAGAATGAAGTTTATCGATTTTTGATCAATTTTATAAATGTCACATTAGTTCCACTGTTTTGGGCTTCAATTGATCCTATGAAACAACTTTTCTTGGCTTATGCTATTCAAGAATATTTGAAATTGTTGAATTTGAATGGTGTTGATGTCTCGAATCAAGATAAGAATTCAACTTCATATATAATATGGAACAAATTTAGTAGAATTTCACAGTCAACTTTATCACCTTTGTTAAATTCTAAATACAGTGTCAATGGGAGCAAAGATGAACCTGCAAAATATCCAATATACAAAAATTATGTTAAGCATTCTACCTGGCTTAGAGAGTTCACTTTAGATTTGTTGAAAAAATCAAAGAAGAGTATTGGCCTCAATAAGAACGGTGAAAAAATTTTCAACATTTGTTCATCTATCATCAAGGATCAAGATCTTGCCATTTGTAATCATATATTACCTTATGTCACTTTGAATTGTGTATTGGCAAGCGACAAAATTAGAGAAGAAGTTGGTATTGAGATTTTAAAAATTTTGAAAACCGATGTCGATTTTTTGAATGACAGTTCTAGTATTGAGAGTTTGAAATCATGTTATCAATCGGTTTTCAGTATCTTGGATTATTTCCAAAAATGGAGTTCATCAAGGAAACAAAAAAGGAAAAAACAGGAATCTTCAACAAAGGTGAATGAACTTACTTCCAAGATTGAATCATTTTTGAAAGCAATTCCACAGAATTTGATAGCTAAGAGATCGTCCCAATGCAAATCGTACGAAAGAGCAGTATTGAATTTGGAAGAGAGTTTGAGATCTTCCACTATTGACAGAAGAGAATTTTTTTCTACTATTCAAACTATGTATGTAGAAATTGATGATTTCGATTCATTGGATGGTGTCTTGAAGACTTTCTCCACTCAAAGCTTGAATGATAAACTATTGCAATTCCAATACAGTGATGATTGGAAAATCGCCCAGGATTGTTTTGAAGCTTTAAGTGAATTTGATATTCGGAAGGGCAGCATAGAGAACACAACTTCATTGTTGAAATCGTTGAACAAATACAATTTGTACGAGAACTGTCTTGAAAAATTAGATTATATTTTAGAAAGGTTCACTGGCTATGATTTCATTCCATTAGAGTGGATAAATCTTGGATTAAACTCTTCCATCTTTGCTGGGAATATAAAAGAGATCGAAAAATGGATCTATCATTTTGAATCAAATATAGAGGAATCATCGTTAAATGATTTGAAAATTTTGGTAAACTATCAAGTTGCCAAGTCTTTGGTTTCATTAACCGCTAAAGAGTTTGAAACAGCTACTAAGCATATTGAAAATGCAATTAGTTTACTGGGTGACTCACTTGCAGCTTCAAAGGAAACATCATTATCTAAGACAAGAGATATCGTTAGTCAGTTGCATTGGCTAACTGATGCAAAACAATTAATGGCCTCTTCTACGGAATCAAAATTCAATTCCATGATAAAGACTCTGGATATAAGATTATCAAACACATCAAAAGATTTCCAATCTAATTGGCAAATACTTACAATTAGAAGAGTTTTAGACAAGTTATATCCTGCCTTGTTCACGGAAAAGGATATCAGCAATGTTTGGCTCAAGTTGGCCACCATAGCAAGGCAATCATCAAGACTTGATCTTTCAACTAAGCTGATTATGAATGCTTTAGTGTTTCAAAATTCTAAAGAAGTTGACTTGGAGTATGCTCAATTGTTGTGGGCGCAAGATGATCACAGTCGTGCATTAAAACTGATTGATGAATTGAGATTGAAAAATATCGATGGTGTCTCTTTGAATCGCGAAGCCGCTAAGATTCAATTGAAGTACACAGAATGGTTGGATTTATCAGATAGTGGTAGCTCGGATTTGATTATTGAAGAATACACTACAGCTGCAAAATTAGACACAAAATGGGAGAAGCCTTATTACTACTTAGGAAAATATTACAACAAGATTTTGGAAAACCAGACAACATTAAACAATGATATCAAATCAGCTAAAGATTACCACGGTGACTACGAGAAGGGATTGGTATTCAATTACTTGAGAGCTATCAAAACGGGCCATACGTATATCTTCGAAGCCTTACCAAAAGTTATCACTATTTGGTTGGATTTCTCGTCTCATTATACAGAGGTTCCGACAGGTTTTAGAGCAGAGGATATTGCTCTCAAGAGACGTAAAAATTTTGACTTGATGAAGCAATGCATGAAAGACGTGATAGACTCTACACCAAAAGTTTATTGGTACACAGTTCTTTCACAATTGACTTCAAGAATGCTTCACACAAATTCAGAGATCCAAAAAATTATAGTCAATTTAATTTCCAGGATCACGTACGAATACCCACAGCAGGCATTATGGTCAGTTATTGCACAATCTAAATCAACGATGAAACAAAGAGCTGCAATAGGTACATCAATTTTAAACATTGTTGCAGGTTATGATAAGAGCAAAAAATTGTTGAAAAGTTCATTAGCATTATTTGACTCGTTACTCAACGTTTGTATGCAAGAAGTTCATAAAAAGACTTCTGAGATGCATTTAAAAGATGATTTTGGATTTAACCATCTGGTTACCCCTTGTGATTCATTGGTTGTTCCTTTAAGAGAGAATTTTGAAATCAGGTTCCCATCTGGTGTTGAACCTTTGAATAAGAAATATTCAAGTTACTCGATTGGATCAAATATCACAATTCATAAAATTGATGATCGTGTCAGGATCTTGAGTTCAATGCAAAAACCAAGAAGATTGAGTATTAAAGGTAGCGATGGTGGTATTTACAACATATTATGTAAACCACATGATGACTTGAGAAAAGATGCTAAATTGATGGAAATTACCACAATGATTGATAAGTTATTAGAGAAAGATGAAGAGAGTGAACTTAGAAAGCTTAGTATTGCCACGTATGCTGTTGTTCCGTTGAATGAAACTTATGGTATAATTGAGTGGGTTGATAGATGTAGAACCATGAGAGACATCATATTGACATATTTGGCAAGTTTAGGAAACGCAATTGACTTTGGATTTTGCAAAAAACAATTACTGGAGGATAAATCAGTAGAAGAAAAAATCCAGGGTTTCAATAAGATATTGGAAAAATATCCGCCTGTTTTCCGTCTATGGTTTTTGGAAGAGTTTCCAGAGCCAAAATCTTGGTATACAGCGAGAAATATGTTCACCAGGTCTTCTGCGGTAATGTCCATAGTAGGGCATATATTAGGATTAGGTGATAGACACGGTGATAATATTTTGATGATGGAAAAGACAGGTGGAGTCTTACATGTTGATTTTGACTGTTTATTTGACAAAGGTGCTACTTTGGCAGTACCAGAGAGAGTTCCATTTAGGTTGACTTCGAATATGGTTGATGCATTTGGCATATCAGGAGTTGAGGGTATATTTAGAAAATCATGTGAGGTTACTACAAGGTTGATCAGGAACAACGAGACTGGGTTAATGAATATATTGGAGAGTTTCTTATATGATCCTATATTGGATTGGTCAGTTTCTAAAAGAAGGAAAAGAGATAATAACACTCATGACCCTCAAGTAGTGTTGAACAACATCAAGAAAAAAATAAGAGGTATTGAAAAAGATACAAGTTTATCTTTGAGTGTTACCGCTAATGTTGATGTCTTGATCACTCAAGCCACATCGGTGGATAATTTAGCTCAAATGTATATAGGATGGATGAGCTTTCTTTAAAAGATCACAAATAAATAACAAATCATTCTTCATATTCTATATAAATTTATCTTCTCTTTTGTTGGGGTTTTGAAGTATCTTTCTCGATAACATCACTGACATTACCCAATTCTTCCATACTATCTTCAGCGATACGAACTTGATCTCTTCTTTCCCACCATCTATCTTCACAAATGTCAAATGCTAATGATTTCAAAAGCTTACCACCACGAACGTCTCTATTTTGTGAGATAGACCATTCTAAGAATTCAGCACCAGTTCTGACATAGAAAGCTCTTAAAGATTCAAACGCTTTTGGATGTGGTAACCATGGTCTCAAGTCCGGTATTTCTGGCTCTTCTTCTTCAATTTCTTCTTCCTCTTCCTCTTCTTCTTCTGCTACCAATTTTCTATCAGAATGCCCATCATCATCGTCCTCATCATCATCTTCATCATCATCGTCCTCGTCGTCTTCATCATCTTCTTCATCTTCTTTCAACTTATCAAGCTCTGACAAGTCTTCCCATAACACTTTACAACCATCCAATTTTCCAAGATCAATGGCATATAAGGAGTCCAAATTGAATTCTTGTTCACCAGACTCCCAAACACCACCATATATATATAAGACGTCATCAATAACGGTGGTGGCTGAATTGAAACGTTCATGAGGTAATTGATTTCTAATTTCATATTCTTTCTTTTGCTCTTGTTCTTCATCATCTTCCTTAATCTCGGTTCCTGAAACTTCAATCTCTTCATCATCTTCCAAATTAGCTTTAGCCAAGATGGAATTCAACAAATCTTCCAATTCTTTGTCTCTTGATTTTTCTTTCTTTGGTGCAGCAGCAACTTTTCTCTTTTGTGATCTCAAAGTTTGAGAGTGCCACCTGTTAGTCTCCACATTGAAAGTGAACAAGGAATTATAAAAAGTGGATTCCAAGTTTTCTTCTGATTCATCATAATCATAAACACCACCAAATAAGATACCTCTTCCTTTATGATAACACATAGACGTACCGACTCTTGGGGAAGGTTGGAAACCCTGTTTCCTTCTCCTTTCCCATCTTATAGCAGTTGGATCACTTTTCATCTTCAAACTCCAACAGTCTGTCAATACTTTACCTTTTTGTAAACCTTTTCCTGCTTTAACTTTGGTATAACCACCCCAAAGAATGACACCTTCAGCTGTTGGTATTAAAGAATGACCAGAACGGGAATCAGGAATAGTGTGGTTTGGAGGAAATTGAACTTCATGCCACTTGTAAGATGTTATATCGAATAACCACAAGTCATTTAAATAAGTTGTAGTGGTTCCCAAGTCTCTGAAACCACCATGCATGATGACATAATTCTTCCAATGAGTTAATCTGTGACCAGATCTTGCCAATGGACCTTTCTTGTAATCGACTTTCATCCATTCTTTAGTCTGTGAATCTAAGATCCAAGTGTCTCCATAATGGTAAAATGTGGATTGCTTAGGAGAAGAGAATTCTCCACCAAACATCAAGATAATTCCAGAAGGATGATTGCACATCGCATGGGAGGATCTTGGTAAAGGTGAATTTTTAGAAGTTATTCTCTTCCAAGTGTCATTATCTATTGAATAAACATGCAAATCGTTGTAAAAATGAGATAATCCATTGTTAGTGGTTTCACCACCAAATAAGATCAACTCGTTTTTCCCGTTGTTGTTGTTATTTGAAATCAACGTAGAGTTTAATCTCTTAGCGGGTTTTTTCACATTCTCCACATTGACTGCTTCAAACAGTTCTTGTTCTTTAGCTAACGAACTCAATAACTCATCAATATCGACATCATCTTCAAATTCATCATCCCCTTGTTTCTTAATCAACTTCTTATTTTTTTGCTCTGATTTCTTGCTAGCCTTATCTCTTTTCTCAGCCAGACGAGCTTTCTTAGCATCTTTATTTCTTTTATCTTTCTTCACCATTATCTATTGGTGTTTTTTTAGTTCTCTCTAGTTATTCTAAATTTTTCATTCAAAATAAAAAAAAAATTCAAAGAAAAAAAAAAATCTCATCTCTAAATTTTTTTTTCAGTTTATAAATTTTCTACAAGAAATTAATTGATTAACTTATACTATTATTACACAGTCATTGATTCATTATTCTTTATTAAAAAAATTCGTCATGATTAATGCTGACTCTTTTACTCATAGGCACAATGTTAGATAGCGAGGATTCGGGACGTCTGATACCGCCTTTTATTGGTGTTGGAAGCATTGAATTTCTCTTTGAAGTGACTCTTGGTGTAGATTGATTGCTTCCATTATTTGTTATGTTCGTGATGTTTCCCAAATTCAGACGAGTTGTAGATGATGAAGATGATCTTCTAGAGACCCTCAGATCACCGTTTTGATATATTTCCATGGAACCACGACTCGAGGCTCTAGACGAGGCTCTAGAACTGAGTCTTGAAGAACATCGTGAAGTGGGCCTAGGAATCATCGAAGATGATGTCAATGCTGGAGATGGCATCGAGTTTCGAGAAATTGGTGGTGACATTGAAGTTCTAGATTGCGGCCTATCAAAGGAAACTGAGTTTCTGAATTGAGAAGATATAGGAATCTTGGATTTGATATCTTGATTGTTATCAATCAAGGCTCTCAAGGATTCTGTCGGTACCAGTGATGTTTCATTTATAGGTGATAATTCAACACCAACTTTCTTGTGTTTTGGATGTTCCAAATGTACATGGGCAAAATCGTTAGTCAATGATGAAATGTCTTTGCTGTCATCAGCTTCTTTCATTAATTTATTTGCCACGTCTGAATTCCTCAACTCCACCAACTCATCATGATTGATAATTACTTTCCCTGAATTAATTGTAGACCTCGGAGTATGGTCCACGTAAATAGGTCGAAGGTTCATAGATCCAGTTAATGAGGCACCGATTGCCAGTTTTCTGTTGACCTTTGTAGGAGAAGCAGCATTCAGCATCTCCAAATCTTTAATCCTTTGTGATTTTCTCATGAAGTTTGGTAGCACATCATATGAATCATAATTTTTTTTCACAGTACTCAAGATCTCGATTTTCTGTTTTTCATCTAATTCAACATTTTCTCTTTCCACATTATCAAGTTGCTTTTTCAATTTATTCCAACCTTTATCAACTTGATTAATTTCCTTTGTCATACTGGTATCGGTGATATAACCAAGATTATCAGCTTTTTGCAAAACTTTTAAAGTCAGTTCCATTATAGTTATTTTGTAATTCAAAGCCTTAGTGATTTGATCAACCCCTGATATTAAAATTTCCTTTTCTAAGTCTTTCAACAAGAAGACAATTTCTGTCATTAAGAAAGTGAATATCTCAGTCCACCTGAGATCAACCAACTCAATTTTCAAATCTTTCAAATCCTTGTTCAAGAAACCAAGTTTTTCTTTTAAAGCATCATACTGGAGTGAAAGTTGACCAATAAGATCTGGGTACAACTCTTTGGCACTAAGCTTGAAATTATCCAAAGCATGCGGTACGAACTCTAGGGACATATTGAGTGGTTTGACCCTTTCATTCAATTGTAAATATTGGTCATAAAGTGATTGATCAATAGTATTAAAAATTGGGAGCTTCAACGTCTTGGAGCTGTTTTTGCTCAATTTTTGATGGAGAATTTCTAAATTCAAATTGGGCACTGTTCTATAAGGAGATGAGATTCTCAACTCAGATATCTTGAAAGACAGTTTTAAACATTCATTTAATTCATTATCAATTCCCCTAATCATCTGACTTTGTAATTCATCGTGCAGTATTGCAATATCAAGTTTTTTCTTATAAACAATGGCAAATTTCTTGACTCTTAAAGACAAATCACCTATCTTGTCGAATGATTCCAAAGTTTTAAAAAATTTGTTATTATCTTGCTCATTCTTAGAATTCACCACTTTGTTTTCTAGAAGCACTAATAATTGAGATATGATATCATCAATATTTTCCAAATTTCTGTAAATTTCAATGATTTCAATTTTACCTTCAAATAACCAGTTCACAGTATCTTTCTCGTGTATATCTGCTTCGCTAATTTCTTGGAATATTTGCAATAACGACGACAAATAATTGATGATATCAGAAATTGTTGATTCAATCTTAATTAGATCATAATTTAATAGATACTCAGATGTAGTGGCTTCAAGTTGCTTCAAGTTGAGTAATTCATGGAAGAACGAAAACTGCTGACACGATTTAAGGATATCCGAGAGCAAGAGTGTATTGTCTACCATGACTCTCTTTCCCAGTTCGAACTAATGCTTGTTCCTACTTGTTCTTCCCCTGTTTCTTTAGATATTTTGTTATGAATATAAAACAGTACCAGACAAACCTCTAAGTAAATGTTGTCTTTGAAATGTCAGACACCGACAAACACCCAGTCTAGTTTCCTTTCTTCTACAACGATGAGGTCCAATTGGTGAAATCCTCTTTTGTTAATTTCTTTGATCCTGCAGCTGTTTTTTTTTTTTTTTGTTTACATTTTTGAAAACGGAAATAATTTCAAAAAAAAAAAGTTTTATTACAAGAGATAAGTTGTTAAATATTAACAAGTTGTTATATATTTACATATGCTTTCTATTATCTTCCCTGGCCTCCATTTGCTCTAATTGATCAGGTATTGGCTGGTGATTCCTTGAAATTCTACCTTCTTCTATAATTTCTTCCTCAGACTCCATTCTTTGAATTTCTTCTTGCTCTTCTCGAACTTCTAAATCTTCATTGGTATCTTCTTTCTCTTCTTCATGTTTCTGGTTGCTACGTGATTCCTCATCTTTTTTCATTTCTTCGTTTAAAAGTCTGAATAAATGAGAGTTTTGGTTGAAATACAACTCTTTGAACTTGCCGTATTCTACTAACTTACCATCGTAACCCAAGACCAATACATAGTCTGATCTCTCAATGGTGGACAACCTATGGGCAATGGAAATCGTGGTCATGCTATGATCCCTCATTAACTCGTTCAATGTGTTATTCACGGCTGTTTCTGATTTAGAGTCTAATGCAGACGTGGCCTCATCCAATATCAAGATGGCCGGTTTTTTTAACAATGCTCTTGCAATTGCAACTCTTTGTTTCTGACCACCAGATAAGAGAGATCCTCTTGCACCAATTGAAGTCTTGTAACCATCTGGGAACCTGTCGATGAATTCATGACAGTTTGCCTTCTTCGCAACTTCGACAACTTCCTCATGAGTGACTTTTACATGACGAGGTATACCATATTTGATATTGTCTTCAATTGTTCCAGACATCAAAATTGGTTCTTGTTGCACAACACCGATGATGTTGGCCCTCAATGAATGTACACTGAAATCAGTGATGTCCTCACCATCAATAAGAATTCTCCCAGAAGATGGATTGTAAAACCTTAATAACAACGATGCAATAGTTGATTTACCACGACCTGAAGGTCCAACAATACATACATTTGATCCACTCAGAATTTTGAATGAGATCTCATCAAAGATCAAATTATTTGGTCTTGTTGGATAAGAAAATGTCAATTTATCGAAAATGATTTCACCCTTTGAGTGTTGTAATTTCGTACCCAAACTTAATGCGATACTTGGTTTCCTGTCGAGTAATTCAAACAATCTTGATGCGGCACCTGCCCCTTTCATCAATTCAGAATAAAAATTGGCCAATCCAAATACTGCTCCACCTGCATATTCAGTGTAAAGCATAAATGCAGTCAAATCACCTACTGTCATTAACCCATTCATGACAAGATGAGTACCATAACCTAAAGTCAAGAGAAAAGTCACATTTCCAATAACTCCGGTGGATGCAAAAAATGTGGCATTTGTCAATGCCTCTGTGTAACCAATCTTATACACATTTCTTATTTGCTTATCGTAACGATGTAACTCTTTTGGTTGAGAAGTAAAAGATTGTATAGTCTTGATTGAATTTAATTGTTCTTCAGCAATTTTTGTTAATGAACCTGTTGCCTGTTGCAATTTTCTTGAAATTTGTCTAATTTTTCTACCATAAACGTATGACCCCCATAATAAAGGTGGTGCAAATGCCAATATAACTAAAGAAAGTTTCATCGATAGTAACAGCATCATAGTGATACCACTAACACCAACAATAGTATGCTTGATACCATCTGATAAGTTTTGGGTGATAGATCTTGAGACAACGTATGCATCACCAGATAATCTTGATATCAAATCCCCAACTTTATTAACATCATAGAACTCCATATCTTGAGACAACGTTTTTTTCATAATATTGGACCTTAACCTTGCGACCAATTTTTCACCCAATACTCTTAATATAATAATTCTTCCAAAAGTTGCAACTGTCGATACACATAATAAAGCTGCCATTATGCATAAGAACGGGGTCAACCCGTATCCGAATAATTCGATGTCTTCCAATTTATCGTATTTCTTTGTTGCATCAAGGATTTCACCAGTGACTTTTGGTAATGCCATAACTATACCCGCACTTAAGAATAAAAGTATCACGGCTACAGAGAAAATTCTGAGATCTCTCTTGGCCAATCGAAGTAATCTGAAAACTTCCTTCCATCCAGATTTTTGAATGTCCCCTGTATTTGCTGATAATCTAATTGGGTGCTTACTCTCATCATCACTATCTTCATTCTTATCATCTTTGACTTCAGCTTTCCTTATATTTGATGTGCTAAATTGTCTCAGTGGAATCCGATTTTGATTGAGAAAAAGCAACTGCTGTACTGTATTCTGTGGTTGATATTGAAGATGAAAAAGCTTGGATGAAACGTGCTGAGAACAAAAATGTCTATTGATGCTGATCGATGTGCCCCTGGGTATTATGTTTGAGCCTATGAGTTTCAATGAAGATGACTGGATAGTAGTAAAGCTCCCGGGAAGCCTTATTATTGAGCGAATCATGATATGTGTTTTATCTAGATGAATCAAAAATTGGTCAATCAGTTAACAGTAATCGGAGAAAGTACTTTTTGTATGACTCCTCTTTCTAAATGACGAATAATAACCGAGAATCTGATATATTGGCAAAAAAAATGTATTTTAGAACTTGTGCTAATAAATATAATTTCAAATAACTGGACTATGTTTAAATCGAACTCTAAGTAAATATAATTAATTTCAATCAACAAAGAGAAGAAGCATTTGAAGATGATTCATGTGGGTTGGTTGATTTTTCAGCACTTTTTTTCTCGCTTTAATTTTTTGGTGTTTGCGTGCACAACAAAAAAAAAAACAGTGTGGGAAGAAGGAAATGTCCGATAATCGGCTGCTTCTATCCAACTTACACATATCCATGATTTCATTATCTAGATAAAGAAGCCATTAGGTTAAGTCTACAATAACAAGATCACTAAACAGAATGCTTTTTTAATTTTGTTGAGAAAAAAAAGAACAAAAACAAAAAAATATTAACAACTTATAGTCAATACAATAAATTGAAGGTTGTCAAGTATTTCAAATCTTTCTTTAAGCAAAGTCTAATGAATATGAGAATTATAAAACATCAAAATTTAATCGTTAACAGTTGTTTGTTTCTTCACCCCTTGGAAAGGAAACATATTTCAAAATCATTCAAATAATACTATCTATTTCTCCAATGTTAACAATTTGTTAGTTTCAACAACACCATTCTTGATGACTTGAGCATTGACTTCAGTGACACCTCTCTTTTCAGCCTTGACTCTCAATTCTTCTTTTAATGAGTTTCTAACGGTTTTAGCAGCAATAGCTAAGTATTTGTTGAATCTTTATTGGTTCAGTTAGTATAATCCCAAATGGCAACAAAATAAATACATATAACTTACGAGAATCCAGCCTTTTGCCAAGTAGTAGACATGATGTATAAATAATTATATTTGGTGATATATATAAAAGGAAGTTGTTATTATAACTTTGAACACTTTTTTCTTCGATTTCTCTGACAATTTTTTTTTTTTTTTTTCTTTGTTTAAATTAATTGGATTTAATAGGTAGTACTGGGGTTATTGACACGTATTACAATTGGCAGATCCATCTCGCAAATTTTTTTTTTTTTTTTTTTTTTTTCAGGTAAAGGGAAGGAAGGAAGAACAAACAAGAGGTAGAGTTCAATATGACTATATCAAGAGATCACTATTATAGATTAGCAAGTGATTTGGAATCTGAAAGAATTGTCTCTGCTAAGGCTCTTCTCAATGAGTTATCAGAGGCAGATTCTGATCCAGAATATAAATATGCTTTAGATAGATTGATCAAAGGGTTGAGTTCTTCAAGAGCTTCTGCTAGAATTGGGTTCTCTACTTGCCTTACTGAATTATTATCGATATTGTTTTTGCAGAAAGAATATTCCATTGCTGACTATTTACAAGATTTAGATAACAAGATCAGAGCTAATATCACCAAGGCAAATGGTAAAAATGAGAGGGCTATACTCTTTGGTAAGATTTTTGGATACCAAGCTGTGTTGAATTCAGCTGTATTTCAAAGAGAGTCGTTTGGAAAGCATATGGCCGATTTCACCAATATCTTATGTGAATTAGTGGATTTGTCATTGTCTAAATCATGGATAAGAGAAACCTGTTTTGCAACTATTTTTCAAGCTTTAAGAGAACAGGAAATCTTACCTAATGTCTTGTCAAATGAAAACCATGTTACGGTTATGAGACAAGTGTTACGTAAATTAGATGAATCCAATTTAAACTTAACCACTGAAGGATTGTTAATATATTTAGGTATATCTGCCTCACAGAGATCTCAACTTATCGAAGAAGCTGTTATCAATAAGGAAAAGACTTGGAAAGATGGAAATCCATTTGCAAAGGGAAATCTTCAAACATTATCAAAAGTGTTGAAAGACTCCGGTAGTAACACTGATAATGAAGATAACAAACAGCAAAAGGGATCATGGCAACCTAGATTACATTCTGTTTGGGGTTTATTGATTAATGAATTCTTAATCTCTTATCAACAGCAAGAGGAGGACACTGACATCGAAGAAGTTAAGCATTCGAGCAAGAAGAGATCAAAATCTTCATCGCCAAAAAAGTCAAAGAAACTGAAGAAACAACAGCAAACTGACTACATAACTTTTGATGAATTTTGGAAAGCTGTTATAGATGAACAATTTTTTTCATCAAATGCATCCCCAGAGAGGAAATATTGGGGTTTTGAAATATTGAGATTGACTATTTCAATGTTAAGAAAACCCGAATTGATCCATATAATATTATCTAAGAATCTTGTGAGATCTTTGATAAATCAAACTGCAAAGACTGATAGACTTCTTAACAAGATTGCCAAATTAGTGCTACAAAATATCATTGAACTTGTCGATAGAGACGCCGATTTTAGAGTACCTTTGCTTCAACTCTTGTTAAAATCTGAATCTGGAAGTGTTCATTTTGACAGTTTGACTAAGACTAAGACTGTTGAATCTCTTATAACTAAAAATGGTAATAGTGGAAGAGAGGATTTGTTGTCATTTTTCGTTAATTGGTTTAAAGAATTACAAGTTGGAGAAGATCTTAAGAAGAATCAGATTTTCTTGCTTGATCAAATCTTACTCGTTGTCAAATCTAGTACCGGTGATATGACTTATCTCTTGAAAGATCTGCTTCAATTATTCGCACAATATGGCTTCTTCGTTCCTCTGGCTCAAGACACAGAAGACGAATCCACTAGTTATAACTCTAGAATAAGTGACATATGTAATGAGAGATTAAAATCATTATTAACAACTTTATCAGTACAAAGAAAGACAGAAGACTTCAATATCAGTCAAGTCATTGATATTTTACAAGAATTAGAATCTAACTCCAAATTCAAGTTAAGACTCGAATTTGATGAAGAACTTGATACTATAAAACGTGATGCATTTACAATCTTGGATCAAATCAAAAAATTTAAGACAAATAATTTGAAAATGAAATGCTTCGAGGTGTTGTACTCTATGACGATCATTCAATTGTATTCGGGAGATGAGGATTCGATATCACTTATACCAGAGTTGAATGTTGCCTTTGATAAACAAATTTCAGAAGAATCAGAAGAGTCCAATGAGATCTTGATGGATATCTTGTTAACTTTTATCTCACAAAAATCTGTCTTGATGAAACAATTGAGTTTTGTCATCTGGGAATTTTTGATTGATAATGATTTGAAATTGAGCACCATTAACATATTGACAGATATCTTGATAACAAAGGAGAATAAAGATGGACAAGAGAAATTGTTCAATAATGCAGGTGACGATGAAGAAGAAGAAGAAGAAGAAGAAGAAGAACATGAACATGAACATGACGAGGAAGAAGAAGAAGAAGAGGCAGAAGAAGAGAGTGGTGATTCCAGTAGCGGGGATGAAGATGAATCAGCTATGGAAGAAGTTGATCTGAAAACAAATATTGCGTTGGCAGAGGCTTTGGGTATCCCAACATCTGGATCTGGCGAAGTTAAATTTGATTCTGATTCTGAGGAAGATGAATCTGAAGAAGAGTCGGACGACGAATCCATGTCTGACGAACAAATGATGGCTATTGACAGTCAATTATCAACTATATTCCAACAAAGAAAAAATGCAATGGATTCCATAAGGGCCAAGTCTGGAAATCAAAGAAAATTGGACGTTATGGATGCCAAACAGAATATGATTTTTTTCAAAAATAGAGTTCTTGACTTATTAGAGAAATTCAATGATATCAATGATACGTCATATTTAAATGTTTACTTGGTTAAACCATTGTTGCAATTGATTGAGTTAACTTTGGATAAGCAATTAGGTGAAAAAGCACATAAATTGTTGAAAAATAAGATTTGTAAATCCAAGATTGAAATTGCTGAAAATGATGAAATTACAGAGGATTTATTGTTGGAATTAGTTAAAGATATACAATTGGATGCTTCTAAATCAAGTGTGAAAGCTCATTCATTGGCTTCAAACCAGGCAAGTATATTTATCTCCAAGGTATTGGTTACAAATTTTGCCAAAGATGATGTGATAGATAAAGTAATTGATATTTATTCATCATCTTTGAAAAATTGGTCAAAGGATAAGAATTCAAAGATACAATCTACGATGTTTTTCGATTTCATTAATTGGTTAAATTCTAAGAGAAATTAAATAATAATATCATCATCCAAATATTCTATTAAATGGATTTAATCTTGTAAAGACGCCTCCGAAAACTCCGCTTGCCAAATCATTGGCTTTACCAAATTTATCACATTTAGTAAAAGCCAATGCATTTAAAACAGTTAGTACGATGGCAATTAGTACCAATATCAATGACAAGAATTCAAATTTTAAAATGGCAACAAATCCTAAAATGATCCAAAATGCGGGAGAACCATATAAGAAAAGCCAAAATACTTTTGAATCAATTGGATTGATATATCTATTAGGATCAGCAGTTTCGAAAACCCAAATACTTTCACCTATTTCATTTGTCTCATTCCACCATCTTAATCCAACTAATAATCTACCACTGATATTTTTCACATTCCAGAAATCTGCAGCTAGAAGAAGTATAACAACGATAAATTCCAAGATAAAATTATTTGTGAAAAGTAAACCTAAGAGATAGACCAATAATGAACCAATTCTGAAACCTAAGAAGAAAAGTAATGCAATTGGATGTGAAGATTCAGACAATTTTTGATAAAGTGATCTAACAACTGTATTATTATTATTATCAGAGGTGGGTTGTGTTGTTGTTGCTGTTGCTGGTTGTGACTAACGCATATGTTAATACCATTGAACATTCAATTACTTAAAGCATACTGATTGGACTTACCATTTCTTACAATATAAAACTCTTATATTCAAATTAATTATAGCTAGCTGTTCTTTTTTCATTACAATTCTTTTTTTTTTTTATTATTTTATTTTTCTTAGTTATTTTTGAGTCCCGAGAAAACAAATTTACAACAAGATAGACAATCCCTTTTTTACTTGAAACAACCAACTACTGCATCTTGAGTACTAGGCATCTTAAGCGCTATAGCATCAACTTCAGAATAATCTAAACATATAATCTTAATTTCATTAATTTCTTTGCTAGTGCTATATACATATTTTTTTGAATAAGATGAAAACAAGAAAAACAATATACATCTTCCCCTTAACCTTACTCCTTATTTTCTTCATCCAAATCTATTCCCATGGCTTTAGCTTTGTCTTCTAATCTCTTTCTCTTCTCAAGCTTGGCTGCTCTCATTCTAGCTAATTCTGCTTGTATCTCGTATGGCTCTTTTGGGATCTTGTTCAAAGTGTTTGGATCTGGCCAGAAACCCGGGACGTTGAACTTCTTGTCAGTGTCGATACCAACATAGTACATGATAGATATTGGAGTTAATAAATAAAATGTGAACTAATAATTGTTTGTTAGTATTACTGTATATCCTTCAAGAAATAATTTCAGCACTTACTTTTGCAAGTTCAAATTGTGATCTTGTCAAATTAAGTTTAGGGAATTTGAATGCCATGATTAAAGAATTTTACTTATTATATCTTATAGATCAATTATCAGAGTTATTATCTTCAGCTTTTTGTATTTTTTTTTATTTTTTTTTTTTTTTTGTAATTCTTTTTTATGTTTTTTTTTTGTTTTAATTTTCTCTTCTCTAGACATTAAAGAAGTGTATAGTACTGCTCTGGATTCCTGAAGGAAAGCTGTTGATATGAGTTTATATCAATTGAAGGTGCCCAAAAAGAGTAACCTTTATTCATTGTACTCCGTGTATAGGAGATTAAACATGTCTTCATTTACGATGGTCCGGTTAGCACCACCGATATTGGGTCGGAAGTCGGTGGCAGCTTTGAAATTTTTTACGGTGAATGAAATTTTTTCTTTTAGTAATAAATTTAATCTATTAAGAAGTTATCAGTTATTGATGTCCACTTTAGAAGAACCAGTTCAGAAAAAACAGAAAACGATGCTTCAAATATGTACACATAGTGGTTCTTTCCATGCTGATGAAGCCCTTGGAGTATATCTCTTGAGATTATTACCACAATTTAAAGATGCCAAATTAGTTAGATCAAGGGACCCTAAAGTTTGGGAAGAGAGTGATATTGTTATTGATGTTGGAGGGCAATCTGATGACGTCAAATTTTTCGACCATCATCAAAGAGAATTCGATGGTACTTTCTCATCCGAATATCAAACCAAATTATCTTCAGCTGGTTTAGTTTACAAGAAATATGGTAAGGATATCATTAAACAAGTATTGGGATATGATGCTGATAAAAACAGTAAGGAAATTGAAATATTATATGAAAAAATTTACAAGGATTTCATTGAAAGTGTTGATGCCAATGATAATGGTGTTAGCAACTACCCTGCGGATATCAAGCAAAAATTCAATGACAAGAACTTCACTTTAGCTTCAGCTGTCTCTAATTTGAATCCAGGTTCTTTTGAAAACCCTACTGATGCTGATTTTGATAAGAAATTCTTAGTTGCCTCTGAATTCATGGGAAATATCTTCATCAATTTATTGAATGGTTATGGTAAATCATGGTTACCTGCTAAGCAATTTGTTGAAAAGCTGTTTGCAGAAAGATTTGACGTTCATGCAAGTGGTAAAGTCCTCTTGTTCAACGACTTCTTACCTTGGAAAGAACATTTATATAACCTTGAAAGGGAAAATGGTGTCAAAGGTGAAATATTATACGTACTTTTCCCAGATTCATCATCCAATTGGAGAATATCGGCAGTTCCTGTAACATCCACTTCTTTCGAAAGTAGAAAGAAATTACCTGAACCATGGAGAGGGCTCAGAGATGATGCCTTATCCAAAGAAGCTGGTGTTGAAGGATGTGTTTTCATCCATGCTGCTGGTTTTATAGGTGGTGCAAAGACAAAACAAGGTGTCTTGCAATTAGCACAAAAAGCCGTTGAATTTTAATTAGTGTATAATACCTAACAAGGATCAATCTATATATTTATTAATCAATGTTATATATATTAATACCCCCCGTTTCACAACAGTATTCTTGAATTTAAAGTTTTTTACCCCTGTTCGTCAAAACTAAGAAAGCAAAAAAAAAAAACGCGTTCAAAAATTAAGGGAAGCATTAGCTAACTATTGTAGAATCGATAGTTAAACGTTCTTTTCAAATTCGACCAGCCATTTGTATTACTTTCTTCTGAGTATCTACAGATATAGCGATATCGAAGTCATCCTTGCTTTCCACTAGTCAGACACACAGAAAGAGACCCAAAAGGATATTTGTTGAAGATCAAACACAAGAAAAAAAAAAAACATTCCAAAAAAAAAAAAAAAAAAAAAAAAATTCAAACCTGGCACAATTCAAACAAACAAGAAAGAAAAAAAAAAAAAGTACTTCCAATTCCTTTTAAAAGAACAATCACATCTTACTACTTTCAGGTACCTTTTTCGTTTTTGCCATCTCACCAGGTCACCTTATATTTGGGTATGTTGATCATTGGTATACAAATTGCTTTGATGAAAAGACGGTCAATTGATCACCTAGTTTAGTGGAAAATTCACCGAATCAGGAGTGTTTTTTCAATTCAGTTGATCTTCCCATCATAGCCTTTATTTTTTTAAGAAAAAAATTTACTTCTTGATAATGTTGAAGAACTAAGATCGTACTAACAGATATAGCTAATTATTTGATCATAACTCTTTTGATTCAATTGTTTGGGTTTTGTTTTTTGCACATTTAAAAGGAAATAGATACACAAGAGATAAAAAAAAACATACACGAGAGATCATTGATTTTTATCACTAAATAAAAGTACACGTATTGATAGAAATCTTAGACAGGAAGAGAATAATAGGCCTGACAAGAACGGATCACAGCAAAATGAAAAAAATATGGCGTAAGGATAAGACCAGAAATTCTTCTGATCAAAATTCTTCATTTGCCAACAGGTCTTCCATACATACTATCTCCACAATAGATGAAAATTCAACTGGAGCTGATAGAGACATGTTGGCAAGCAGAGAAAGCATTGATCTCGCGTCAAATTCGAATTCTTTGCACAACAGATCATTATTGACAAGGATTGAGACCCAAGCTTCAACAAATTCCAATTTGCAACATCGAAGAATGTTGAACACAAAATCATCTAGATCCGGCTTGAATAAGTCAAATAAGAGTATGGGGGCATTAATTAGACCCGATTGGGACACAAAAGTGATCAAATCAGGTTGGTTTAATAAGTGTAATAGTGAATATACCGATGAAAGTTTGAGATTATTTCGAGTTGAATTGAAGGGATCTTTTTTGTATCTTTACAAACCACCTAATGAGTTATTCAACGTGAAACATTTCAGAATTGTCACCAAGGCAGATTCTCAAGATTCAACAGATGATCTAACCTCTTTAGTTAGCAGTCCCAGTATCGCAGATTTTCAACAACCTCAAACCACACAGCATAGTGTTGTATCATCGTCTCCAACACTCACTCAAGATTTGAACTCACTTCGAAAACCATCATTACTTGCTCCAGACCTCAATGGTAGTGCCGATGACTTGTTTAATACCACCGGCTCCGAAGATCTGAGATCTATAAGAAGTAAGAAATCTTTCCCAATATTATCCAGTTTTGCTAATGGATCGGAAGAAGATTTGAACCTGTCTTCATTATCCTTGTCACCTACAAGAACTCCAACTACACAATTATCTTCTCAACCTTCAAGCATTAAATTGACATATTATTCTGCCAAATACCCACATCCAAACTTAATTATTGATGAACAAACTCAAGCTATATTAGCTGGTGATCTTGAAAGTATTTGTCATTCCATTTTGTTCAACACTTTTGTTCAAAAAGATGGAGATAATAACAAGGTTACTAGACATTTACTTTCACTATTACCTTTATTCGGTGATATAACAACATCTTTACTTTATTTCAAGAAATATAGTGACATTTTCATCACTGATCAGTCAATTGGCGATTACAAAGAAAATCACGATGAACAACTGGTAATTCCAAGAAAGACTGAATTGATCATGACTCAAAGACTTAAACTTATAGTCACATATATTAAGGATAATTTCCCAGGTATGCTCTTAGAAGACTCCATTTTCAAAGGAATTTGGGATGTCCTATTATCACTTGGAGCCCATGAAAATGTTGATGATCTTAAGAAATCTGTTCATCTTAAACAACAAGAATTGTACTCATTATTGAATCAAGTGGATAATGAAGATTTAAGTGCTCTGTTGAACGTTGAATTCCTGGCAGCCAATTTTTTGAAAATGGACTTGCAACAATTGGCCACAGAAATCAATGAAATCAATTTAAAATTCAATAGAGTATGGAATCCACAGTTGGATTGCTCATTATTGTTCGAAACTATCCACGAAAATTATTCATATTATAGAAAGAATCCTTTAATTTTTGATTCATCTAAAAACATCCATTATTTAGGAAGGGTATTGGTGAATCAATTATTCTTAGATCCAATATTTTCCAAAAAATCATCCAAGAGAGCTAAGATTATAACAAAATGGATCGAATTGGGTTCTCATTTTGATAAAATTGGTGACATGGTAAGTTGGCTTGCAATTGCCACCATTATTTGCTCAGTACCAGTATTGAGATTACAAAAAACATGGGATCATATAGATCCAGAAATCATTCGTTTAATTTCAACAGACTGGGCTCCTGTCGTTTTCGAATTAGACAGAAGATCAATGATCAGTGATGCCGGTCATAGGTCTTCGTATCACGTTATAGCACCTCAAGGAATCGGTGAACTTTATCCAAAGGAAAATGTTATCCCATATTTCGGGGATTTGTATGTCAAGAAGCCAGATTCATTGACCATTAAACAGTGCGAAAGAAAAACTCAAAGAGTTGTTGTTTCTTTAAATAGATGGCAAGAATATGTAAATAATGTGAAGAATACAACTTCTCTCACTACAACACTGCCAAAAACAAGTACTTTTGACTTATCGAGATTGCTCTATAATTTACTCGACTATCATATTTCATGTCCTAACTTAACTTTGGATTTCATCATGTCTTGTTCATTGGATATTGAGCCTTCTTCAAACGGCATTTTCAACAAGTTTCATGATAATGCAAGATCTCCATTATTCTTGGGATCTTACCCATCGGTTATTTTCCCTGAAGTACTTCCGAAATATAAAGTTTATGATCAAAAAGTCTTGATAGGAGCTATAGGAAATGACGCTTCTACGGACCATGTTTATGATAACACGAAATCAAACCAGTCAAACGTTGTGAACTCTGTTTCTTCCAAATCTAATGGCCAAACAGAATTACAGAAAGGACCACCATTTTCACAACCAAGACCTGGAAGAAATCAATTCTTGAAAAATTTACGTGATATTTTCAACATTGACTCGTGTGACCTACATGTGAGTGATTCCATTATTTTCAAAGCTATGATCCCAGAGTCTGAAGTAGAGTCACCTACTATCACCCTGAACGAGAAGGGAGAACCTTTGAATGATTACGACTTGTCACTGGATACAAGTGAACATGATCATAGTTTCAAAGAAGATTCCTCCACAGCTGCTACTTCTAAGCCACGCTCAAGACCTTCTAGTGTCTTATTCACGGAATCAGCTAATGCTAAGAGATACAGTAACTATTCTTCAAACTTGGACGACTTCCTGAGACAGACGTCGAACTCCAAAAATGAGGAATCCGTTTGTGAAATGTTTACCAAAGCTGCTAGCTTGGAGAGATTGATCGATTTACTTGTCTTGACATCAAATATTTTTGCTTCGGAAATAAATCAAAGTGATGTGATTAATTATTTCGATGATGTTTCTAATAAAGCTAAAAATCATAGTTTCAAAATGGATAATGGAGTATATACTGTTACCTTCTTTGCCACTTATAGAAGTTTCTGTTCCACGACAGCATTGTTAGAAGGGCTTCTCAAACGTTTTATCGGTGCAAAGAGTGCAGCTGTCTCTATTTATAAGAGAAGAGAGTCTTTACTTCACTCTGTACAAAGTAGTTTGCAAGTTAATGATGACTATCCGTCTTGGAATAATGAAATCACTGAATCTCATCCAGATTATGATAAGGTAATCTGGAAATATGTTGCTCAAATTCAGATTGGAATTTTGGAAGCTTTAATTACTTTAGTTAAAGATCATTATGACCATTTTGTCGATGATTTATCAATAAGACAAGGATTTGTTGATATTTTGAAAATAATTGATAATGAAGTGATCATAGAGTGGACAAGAGTTCTTTCTGATTTGGAATTAGGATCCAAGATTGATGATGTGTTGAAAAAACAACTGGCTGAGCTTCATGAACATTATGACCAAATATTAAGTCTTTACAAGAAATTGAGAAAAGTTTATATCAAAAAGAGTTATAAACCTGTTGAATCGGATTTTAAATCACCAAATTTTACATCAAGTCTCACTGCAGTGCCAGCTGAAAATATCTTCCCAATGTCTACAGATACTACAAGTATTGAGAAATTTATAAATGAGTTTGATGAATTGGTTGGTATATTATTCAAAAGAGTCACTGTAAATGATTTATTAAACGTCTTTGAGATTATTGAAGTTCAAGCCGGTAAGACCACCACAGGTTTATTTAACTACCAGATGCAAAAACTTAATACACCAGATGAGAGTTTGATCGTATCAGATGTATTTGGTTGGTTTGCAAGTTTGTATGACACTGATGACTTAGGTATTACAAAAGAGTATGCTGTCAACAAATTCCCAGCTACTGTTAAGTCTATTATTCAGTTATACTATAAATTGAAAACCTATTTTGTGGCACAAATTACAGAACCATATATTTCACAGGAAGAAAGAATTGATCGTATGAAGGCTATCATCATACTTCTTGTTATGGCTCGTAACAAGATGAAAACTGTTGACTTGTTCAATTTTGAAGATGCTGAAAATTGTGATGTATCTCCTCATGTTCCTTCATTGATAGAGACTGCTGCTATTAATGCAATTATTTCACCTGAGAGTAGATTTTTCTCTGAGAGTTGGATTTTTGCGGCTAACTCTTTCAGAACTGAAGACGATCAGACAGATCAATTCGGCACATTGGAAGATATCATTCCAAAACAACAATTGTTCCAAGGTGAACTGATGGAAAATCATGGCAATTTGACTCCGTGTATTGGATGGCTTTCTGAAAGGCTTATTGAAATTGCATGTTATATTCCTAATATGTCAGTTTCAAACACAAAGCTTATCAACTTTGATAAACGTCGTTATGTGTATAACTGTATCTCCAATATTTTGGATTTGAAAGAAGTTTTTGATGGGGAAGCTGTGACAAATATCGAAAACTTTAAATTTTTATTTAAATTGAAAGATGATGAATTGTTCAACATTGAAGATGTTAAAAGAGCTGCACTGAATGAAAATGGTCCTGAAACGAAAATTGTTTTATTCCAAGATCTTCTAGAAGAAGAAAGACAGATATTAAGAAAAGAACATGCTAAGAAAGCGTTCTTGACTAAGCAAGAGCAAGAAAGAAGAAATGCAGCTCAAAGAGATAACCTTCATTCTAAGCAATTCAATTCAGGAAGGATGAGTGTTTCACCATCACTCGCTAACTCTAGAGCTAATAACAGGCAATCTGTGGTTGAGTCCCCATCAGGCAAATCTCGATTTAAATTTTCAATTTTCAATAAACCGTCAAGACCTTTCTCATTTGGAGTTGGATCATCAAATCCTGATAGAGTGGTACGCAGTATAGATTTACCTGATGCACTGGTTTATGCGGATCCTAAGCAAAAACCAAGTTTGGTGTTACTGTTGAAGGATGTTTCCATCTTCCCAATTTACAGAGTTCCTGCTGCTTTTAAAATCGATGGATCCAATGACTCGGAATATTTCTTCCAAGCACTTTCTGAACCTGAAAAGGAAGACTGGATTTATAAAGCTAACTATTCAAGAAGGCATTGGTATCATTCCAAGTCATTGAACAAAAACGTTTCACCAAATTCCATATTTGGTGTACCTATTGAGTATATCTGTATGAGAGAGGCAAGTTTGGTTCCGAACATCATTGATAAGTTGATGGCAGAGATTGAAGTTCGTGGTCTTGAAGAAGTTGGTATATACAGAAAGAGTGCCTCAATAAGTGTCTTGAATTTATTAAGAAACGAAATTGATAAATATGGTGACTTCAATATGGAGAACCACTTGATCTTTGACATCAATAATGCCACCGGTTGTATCAAATCATTTTTACGTGAAATTCCAGATTCCTTAATTCCGGATTCCTTAATCCCAGAATTTGGAGAAGTGAGAAAGGAAGGTTTAGTGTTTGATGATCGTCTCTTGATTTACAAAGAAGTCTTACCAAAACTTCCATATCACAATTACCATTTATTGAAAAGATTGATTCGTCATTTGAAAGTTGTTGATGAATTTAGTGAATTCAATAAGATGACAGCATCCAATTTGTCAACAATTATTGGAGCCACTTTCACTGAGGGTGCAAGCCCAGAATTGACTAAGAAATATTTTGGTCTCATGAACTTTGTCTGCGAAGACATGATTAAACATTATGAAGTTGTTTTTGAAGATGATTGATTTTTTATACGATTTTTTTTTTTTACTATTATTACTGTTTTATGTTATGCAAAGACTTTACTTTACTTCTTATTTAATTCCATTTATTATAATGTTTTCGTTGAGTGTTTTTTTCTGTTTTTTTTTATTAGAGTTTTGTGTTTTGCATTTCACTCCTTTCTACTATAACTAGAGTTACAGCTTAATCATTGTCTTTTATATTCTTTACCTATTTACAAGATTTTATGATATCTAATTCTTTCTTCTTCTTTGCTTGATGACAGCTTTTGAAGGAGCTTGTCTTGCAATCTTAGCCAGTTTGTGGGCATCATTAACTTGCTCATATTGTTTTGCCTTGGCTTCACTATTTTCTCTCATTCTTTCAGCAAAACCAGTAATTGAATCCTTAATTCCTTGATCTGGCTTAGCATTCTTATCAACTGGTGGTTTAACCATCTGACTTAATCCCAACATTTTTCTTGCTGACTTATTTGAAAATAAAAACATCTGACAAGCAGAAAACACAGCTGAAGTGGTTAAATAAAGACCGACACCGGCAGATAATTGCATGGTGAATGGGATAGAAGCGATTGGCATGAAGACCATGAATTTTCTAAAAGCAGAAGGCATTGAGAATTCACCATTTTCACCACCACGTCTAATGGAACCCAGATAAATTAAAGCTGAAACAATAGGTAATGCAGCATATGGATCAGTGGCAGTCAAATCTTGGAACCAGTAAGCACCTTGTGTGGTGAAACCATCTACTGGGAATAAACACATTTCTCTAATAGAGATGAATAAACCAATAGATGTAGCCATTTGAAAAACAGGGGCTAACAGATATCTATGTTTAATACCATGCTTCTTCATGACAGCAAACATTTGCTGTTGTAATAATTGTTTTTCTCTCATAGTATTGCTTGGGTCATTGATCTTTGCTTTGACGGCATCAAGCTCTGGTTTAGCCTTAGCATTTCTAGCCATATTCTCTGTCATCTTGATTGATAATGGGAACAAAGACAGTCTGAAAGCCAAAGTAGCAATAATAATAGATACCCACCACGGCATTCCAGTGTATACGTGGATATACTCAAGAGAATGTTCAAAGATACCCATAAACCAGTTACCAGGAAGACCTACTGATTCCAAATAACCAATAGTATCAGAGGTGAGTTGTGAAGCATTTTGAGCAACATCACTGGCAAAAGACGGAAGTTGCGATGTTATCTCTGTTGAAGTGCTTGATGGTACCGTAGAGTTGAAACGGATGTTATTGATACCAATAAATGGTTTGTTGAACACAGGGGCACTAGCCTGTGTAAGTCTTGATGAAATTAATAAAGAACGAGACTACTTCTGGTTAGTTTTTTAATTTTGATGAAAATAGAAATTAAATAACATACTGTGTAAACACCGCTTCTTTTGAAAGCAATAGATCTAAGCATTTCGTGATGACTTTGATATTAACAGAACTTTAAGAGATCGTTGAGCTTTTTTTTTCAATTTTTCACTTTTTTTTTTTCAAATGTGAAAAAAAAAAAAAAAAAATCTGAGCTCATTTGGTTTTAACCAGAGCAGATTGATCATTGCAAATGTTAAGGTATTTGAGAGTGGTACCCAGACCTTTTCATGTACGATGGGTGAGGGGATATAATAGTATACTTCTGCGACCACTTACCGAGACAAGCACTGTGCAGCAGGTGACATTCAAGTCCTCACAGTTATTGAAAATCTTAGAAATGACCCATGATGATGTCTTGAAGTTAGAAGAGCTGGATTACAATGATTTGAGAGTGATGATATCAAAATTACCAAGTACTGATACCCCATTGTTTGAAGAGTTATCAAAGAGTCTTTTGAGGACCAATTTTTTCGAGATGAATACGACATTATTAACCATACTACTTGATATCATTGAGATTAAGAATGACAAGACACTTTTGAAACTTATTGTGCAACAATTAAATAAGACATTGAACGTTAATTTATCAAATGATATTAGAGCAAGGATATATGATATGTGGGCCCAGCTCAATGATGAGCCGTCTTATTCAGATTTTTTAGAATATTGTAAGACACCATCAAACACCGTTACATTTAATTTATTAATACAAACACTTCTATTCCAGGGCACTCACCAAACAGCATTGGAAATTATTCAGCAATTCTTAAGTCCTAGCATTACACCTGATCATTATACTATTGAACTTTTTTGTCATAGAGCATTGTTGCTGAAAGATATTGAACTGGTTTTCCATCTTGTTAAAAATATACACTCCATGACAGAAAGTGCATTTTATCATCAATTTTTACCTCTAAGTAATCAACAATTTGGGAGATTTTTGTCGTTATCAATTGCTGAAAACATGTATTTACCAGCGAAATATATGTTTAACAAGTTTTGCTATTATCAAAAATTACATTATCTTGATCAAGGTACATTACGTTCTTTTGCCCAAATAGCAGTACGGCACAATGACGCCAAGCAAGTGAGAGTGATCATGAGGTATTTCCGAAATTTGCATGAAGAGTCATACAATTCTAATGTGAGCACTGAGATGGTAGTCGCTTTGTTCGAGTCACGTTGGAACGACCCAGTAAAGACTTATATCGATAAGGAATCATTGGCCCAAGATTTCAAATTAATTGGTACCATAGATGGATTATCACTGCGTGATTTCCCCGTCTTAGTTGATAGATTACTGCTTGTATATCCACTACAAGATGTTGAAATGATAGTGCGAGATTTAGAAGAGACCATGAATGGAGAAAGAGGAAATGAAAATGGAGCCACATTATTAGCCAGTGTATTTATTGCAGCTCTGTCGCAGTTTGGTAAACCTGAATTGATTTTCTCCATCTTGAAATCCTTGAAGAAACATTTGAAAGGACTCCCTCTAATAGACAAGGATATCATGTTTTACCTTATCAGATCATACTATAAAGCTGAAAACAAAATACTCAGTGAACAATCTGCAAAATTTATCATTGGCCTCGTCTTAAAAGAAAGAGATTACAAATTAGATTCAAAAATATACCGCATGGTATTCAAGATGTTTAAGATCCAATATAAAGGAGACCAATCCATTTTAAAACCGGTAATAGACAAGTATAACAAAGAAAGAGAACAATCGTGTATATATTAAAACTTTCTGTATATAATTTTTTTTTTTTTTTTGTTGTTTGAGTTTTTTTTTTGGGCAAAAAAGAAAACATAATATAAATAATCATCATCATCATCAATTTTAATTAATATCAATACTGATCCATCAATGTCTAGAGCAAGAAAGTTAGCAGTAGTAGGCTCAAGAGCTGTTGGGAAATCTTCTATGACTGTACAATATGTGGAGGAGCATTTTGTGGAGAGTTATTATCCGACTATAGAAAATCAGTTTTCCAAGACGATACATTTTAAGAATAAAGATTACGCAATAGAGATCTTGGACACTGCGGGACAAGATGAGTTTTCTATCATGAACCAGAAACATCTTATTGGTATACATGGCTACATTATGGTATATTCGATCACTTCGAGAAACTCGTTTGACATGCTCAGGGTGATTAGAGATAAGATCATTGATAGTACAGGTAATGAGAACATCCCACTTATAATTGTTGGGAACAAGAACGATCTTGAATCACAAAGACAGGTTTCAAGAGAAGATGGGGCTGCATTGGCCAAAGAGTTCAACTGTGGCTTTGTAGAGACGTCAGCAAGACAGAATAAAAATATCGATAAGGCATTTGAAGGCTTGATCCAGGAAATTGAGAAAATCCAGAACCCAAATGCTACAGGTACTGAAGACAAACAGTGTGTTATCATGTAAATGGTTTATGCTCATCACCATCACCAGATCAGATCCGATACGTTAAGCTTTTTTTTAGTTTTTGGATTTTTTTTCTTTTTTTTGTACATTTTTTTTTTATAAAGTGATTTTTCTCAAGAGAAAATTGTTGTCTTAACTATGAAATGTAAAACTATAAATAAGCTAGAAAATGAACTTGAGATTGGTATCAATAGGATGTGAAGCACTTAATTGAGGTTTCTGTGTGTATTTTCCTGATAAGACAGATCTCATATTTTGCAATAAGGTCAAATAACTTTGGTTTGGATTTGTGCTCATAACTTTGATAAAACTGTAGGACATGGCACCGGTGGAGACCCCACCTTCTTTAGCATCTGCTGAAGTCTGGTCATCTTTGCAACCAGAGATCATGATCACATCTGCAGGTGAGGTCTTTGTTCTCTTTGAGTTCTCAATGGCTTGCTGGTTTGCACCTCCACCAGCAACAAGTTGGAATAAACCTGTAGCTTTTGATATAACTGAACTCATGTCACCTGACATGTAAGAGGTAACAGCTCCTAAGAGACCTTCACCAGCTTCTTCCAACATGTTTGGTTCTTTTAAGACACCTTTTGTGGAGTACATGTAAGGTAAATCCATAACTGAACCGGAATGACAAGAATCGAACAAAGCAGTAAGTCTTACACCAGGTTGTAATGGTTTAACCAACAAGTCGTGGATCTCATCATCCACTATATGGCCATTTTGTTCAAAATCCAAGGGATAGATAACTTCGTCATTACCATCGTACTCATCGCCATCTAAATCCTTAGTTTGACCACCATGTCCAGAGTAATGGAAAAATAAAGCATCATTTGGTTGAGCTCCGTTGACCAACCATTTCATTGCATCAATAATATTTTGTCTAAGAGGAACAGATCTCATCGAAGTATTTTGATCAGTCAAGATGACAATGTTTTCTTTGGAGTAACCACAATATTGTTGCAAATAATTCGCAACATTATTGACATCATTAATACAACCGTTCAATTGATTATTGGTGCCGATGTAATTAATACCAACTAATAAGGCTTTCCTGTTACCACTACAATTTGAGTACTGGTAACTATAACCTTGAACACCAAATGATTGAGGTTGAGTTGGAGGAGCTTGCAACCCTGATCCAGCTGATGAAATGTTTCCAGTGCCTTTTTGATCGTAATATTGCTGGAAATGAGATTGTGAATTTACCTGGTTAGAATATTGAGATTGACTCCAACCCGGTGGTGGGCCATTTGGACGTGTGGAATCATTGTACCTTGGTTGTTGTTGTTGGGGTGGTGGGCCACTTGGACGACCACTTTGCTGGGAATATTGCTGTTGTTGCTGTTGTGGATATTGCTGATATTGTTGTTGCTGTTGTTGTTGTTGCTGTCTGTTATAAGAAGCATGATTGCTTCCTGGGAATGACATTTTTGGCTAATGTTCTTGTTAACTTAACTCGAATTGTCCACTGGGTTTAACAACTGAATTTCACCTGCAACACAGAGAGAGAATTTTCTTGATCCATACAGCCCCTGAAATATCTTTGTTTTCCTATTATAGTAATTTCCTCTTTTGGTTTATCAATTTGATCGCTCAGCATTATTTTACGGGTCGATAAGCTGGTTATCGGCAAAGAGACCCGAAGAGGTGTACGCCTATTTTCAACTAGACATCGTTAGGCCATCTTTCTTTTCAGCCGATAAAGCTACAACGATGAACTTATTTTCTCTTAATATTTATCAAAATCAGGTCATTTCAATAATCAGTCAATAGCTTAGAACATTATAAATAGAGCATAGTTTGTCGAAGTTCTATCCAATTCATCAAACAAAACAGATGTCTTCTTATTTACCAGTTCCAAATCCTACAAAACCATTTTGGCATTCAGAGCCAAGCGATATTCATGATTTCCGTTCCACTGCACAATTGCCTAAAGAGGTTGATATTGTTGTTGTTGGTTCAGGTTATGCTGGTACAACAACATCATATTACTTGTTGAAAGAAAACCCAAATCCTCCAAGTATCTTGATGTTGGAAGCTAGATCAGTTTGCTCAGGTGCTACGGGTAGAAATGGTGGTCATTTGAAACCTGATACATATAGACAGTATTTGGATTTTGTTGAAAAACATGGCGAAAGAGGTGCTGCTGAGATTATCAATTTTGAACTTGCCCACGTACCTGCAATGGCCAAACTTGTTAAAGAAGAAAAAATCGACTGTGACTTTATCATCACTAGGGCCTGCGATGTTGACATCGATGAGGAACAACAGAAAAAAACTCTTGCTGGATACTATGCAATGCAACAAAACCCATATGTTAACAACAGAGAAGATATTCAAATTGTACATGGAGAGAATGCTAAGGTAATTTCTAAAAATGAGCATGCAAAATATTGTATCACTTATACAGCTGGTTCAGTTTGGCCTTACAAATTAATGACCGGTATTTTGAAAAAACTTTTAAAACTCGGTTTAAATTTGCAAACACATACTCCTGTTTTAAAAACTGAAAAATTATCAAATGGTAAATTCTTAGTGGAAACCCCTCGTGGTAAAGTCATTTGTACCAAATTGATCTTAGCTACAAATGCCTACACTAAAGCCATTGCTCCTGAGTTTGATGGAAAAATCACTCCAATAAAAGGTCTGTGTTCTCATATTGTTGGTGCTGATAAGAATAAGAGAACTCCACATTTAACAAATACATATGGTCTTAGATACCAAGGTGCAGAAACTGATTACTTGATCAACAGACCTGATGGTTCAATTATCGTTGGTGGTGCAAAGAAATATATTTTCCCATTCCCTCATAAATTTTTCAATGTTGTCGATGATTCTTTCATCATTGAAAATACTGATAAATATTTTGAAAATTACATGCAAAAACATTTCTACACTTGGAAAGATGCAAAGACCAAAGTTGCCTCAGTTTGGGCTGGTATCTTAGGTTATTCCGATGATACTTTACCTTATGTTGGAGAATCATTAACTGAAAAAAACAAATATATCATTGCCGGTTTTCATGGACATGGTATGCCAAGAGTCTTGTTATCTGCTAAAGCCATCTCAGAATGTATCAGAGAAGGAAAGACAATAAGTAATACCGCCATCCCTGATTCATTCAAGTTAACTGCTAAGAGAATGGCAAATCATGACACCTCGTTGTTGAAGACGACAATTGCTACAAAAGCTCAACCAAAATTATAATCTATAGTCTTTCTGTTTTTCTGTTCGCTATGCTTCTATATATGGTGATTTAAATAAATTTTCTTAATAATCTTCATGGATTTTGTGTTGTAGATTAAGGTTTTGTTCTCGTTATGCATCAACTGTTAATTTAGACGAACTTTATGAGGAAAATTGAATAAAAAGAATGAATTTGAATTAAACTATAAAATATGTTACTAAATAAGACCAGCCTATGATGAGTAACTTTCTGAAGAAGAAATCAGAATACGCTTGAATTTATTCTTGTCATTGGCTTCAACTTTTGGAACATCTAATTTCAAAACTCCGTTCTCAAAAGTGGCTTTGATATTTTCACCATCAACTTTGGCTGGTAAAGTGATGCTTCTTTCAAATTTACCAGAGTAGCGTTCAATATAATGATCACTATTGCCTTCATCTTGCTCCTCTGCTGGTCTTGATGATGGGATAGTTCCTTTGATGACTAATTCATTGTCATCTTTATTAAAGTCAATAGTGATATTATCCTTTGGAGCACCTGGAACAGAGACATGTAATTCATAAGCCTTCTCATTATCAATGATATCAACTGGTGGGGTTAAATCCATGCTGCTGTCACCAAATTTGAACAATGAGTTGTTGGAGAAAAATGGATCTGCAGACCATGGTCTAAGAGCCCTGCTGTTGTTGTTGTTGTTGTCGCTTTTGGCAACTTCTTTTGAGCCCTTGCCAGTTTGTTTTGGCTTGGTTCTTGCTCTGTTAAGAATGTTGTTGAAATTGTTTACTTCGTCGTTGATATTGTCGAAGAAACTCCAGAATGGATCGTTGTTGTATAATAATGACATGTTTGAATACTTTTTAATTATATCTGATTTGTGTTTTAATAATCTCTGCAGAAAAAAATTACATTCACTAGAGGATCAACCATGTCCTTATATAACATTTCTCGGAAGTAGCTAAGCTCCTCCGTGAGTTCCATATGAATCTGTTACAATAGGTAGAATTAACATTCTAGTCAATTCGAGAAATTTTTGGAAAATTCTTTGTAATTTCCTAATTAGGAAATAAATCATATAGATAACGAGAGAAAAAAAAAATCACTTGATCAAGAGATGATAACTAGAATGACCATTAAGGCCTCAGGTATTAGCTTCTGATTTCCGTTTTACCCAAAACTTCCGGGTGGATCTTCTCTAGGCACTTGAAAAAAATACCTCACAGGTTGTGATTCTAATCAAATAACCGAACGATATCGGGGATTATAAAAATAACAATTTTTTTAAAAACTAATAATCACATATTTTATACAACAAATCGGAAACTAAAACAAAAGAGAAAACACTAGAAAGAAATAATAATAATAAAAAACAAAATGAAAAAGATCTATCTATTTTTGTTCACCGTCTTCAGTTTGTCTTGATGTTGCGGGCGTAACATCGACATCCATCTTGTCTTCTGTAACTGGTGTTTCAGTCATTGGTTTAGAGATTGGAACTTGATTTTTTCTTCTTTCTAATCTTGACTCGATACTTTCATCTTCATTTTTCGAGTTTATACCTTCTGCTTGATCATCATCAGCATAAAATTCGTTGTCTGGTTGAACCATGTTATCTCTTGCGTATTCTGAACCACCTTTGGTTTCCTTTGCTTCTTCTGTATCTTCTTCAACGTCTCCGAAATCTTCTAAATCTGGTGGAACATAGTTCATTTGAACAGATGGAGTATGTCTTGTGTTTTCTAAATTCATGTAAACTTGAGTAAGAATCTTATCCAAATATTCAGGTGAGTTGGCATTGTGCATATTGGATGGTCTGACATCTAATTTATAATCCGGTCCATAATATTCGTAGTAATCGTTGTAAGGAAGTTCTGGGTCCAAGATAGTATTATTTAATAAACCAGTTTCAAAAGCCCAAGTTCTAGCAACATTTCTCATGGTATAACCACCACCACCAACGACCATTAATGGGATATTTAATGATTTAACAAAATTGACACAGTTGGCATGGCCTCTCATGGACAAATTGAAACAACCCAATCTATCACCACTTAAAGAATCACCACCACATTGTAAGACGATTGCTGATGGTTGATACCAGTCAACAATTCTTTGTATAACAGGTTCAAAGATAGACTTATAACTGGCATCATCGATACCATCTCTCAATGGGATGTTAACCGAGTGATGTTTACCTTTACCAACACCAATATCACGTAATTCACCTGTACCTGGGAAAAACTCACCATATTTATGGAATGAACAAGTCATAACTCTATCTGTTGTATAGAAGGCTTCTTCAACACCATCACCATGGTGCACATCGATATCGATATACAACACTCTTGGGTGATAACGTAATAACTCTATAATACCCAAGACAATATCATTCAAGTAACAAAAACCTGATGCCTCAGACTTCTTTGCGTGATGTAAACCACCTGCATAGTTGATGGCAATATCACATTTGCCTCTATTCAATCTAGCAGCACCTTCCATAGAACCACCACCTGAAATACTACAAAATTCATATAAACCGTCGAAAACAGGACAATCATCACCAACATTGAACTTGACTTGTTCCTTGGTGAACATGTCTAAATTATCTGGTGTCACTCTTGCCAAAAAATCAACATATTCATCTGTATGGAATTGGCACATCTCTTGTTTCGTTGCCGGTTTAGCCCTATAAATCTCCATCTTCTGATACAACCCATAATTCATAATCAATGAATGGGCCATTCTTATACGATGAGGCTTCATTGGATGACCAGTACCGTAAGAATAGTTTCCAACATCAGAGTCGTAAAAATATGCGACACCTATAATAAAAAGTTAGTATATCATATCAACAATTCCAAACAAAACAAAAACTACATACGTTTTTTATCATTGGCCTTAACAGTAAGTGGATCAAAAGGCTTTACAGTGAAAGTCATCTTGCTCTTATTATTACTTCTCACAAGTCTTTCTTTCACTCGACGTTTAATTTACTTCTATATATTTTTTTTTCCCACTTTTTTTTCTGCTTTTTCTACAAAAAAAAAAAAAATTATTTCAAATCTACTTTTTGGAATCTATATAGAGATAGAAGAGGAAATAAAAAAAAAAAAAATATGCTATACAAATTCTCCATATCTCGTTCCATTTGATGCCAGCTCAGCTTCTAGCAGCTCCTGTTGGACTTTTTTCTGTTGCTCTCTATAAGTTGTGAGTTGTTCATGTAATTGGTTTTGTATTCTTGCATTTTCCAATAATCTATAGTAAATTTCTTCATTAACTTCAAAATTCAAGCCGTTAGAATAGCTTAAATTCTCTACGTCGCCTTTGATTCTGATTGGTAAACACCATTCAAGCCAAGTGTTTCCCATAACTGATCTCCAATTGGCTTTCCAACCTAAATTGAAGACGTTTCCAAGGCTATCTGAATTTGGCCTATTGGAATATTTATAATATGGGTCCTTAGATTTGGTAAGATTCGATCTATAACGTTGCATATCATATGATTCAATAGTGGTGACATTTTTCAACAATTGCCATATTGAAAATGCATCAAAGATGGCAACACTGAAAAAAATGGTTAAACCTAAGATGAATAAAAATAAATAGTTGAGTGAAAAATAGCTATCCAAATATTCTTCGTTGGTAAAGAACTTGTATAGTACAACAGTACTCAGGACTGTAGCAATAAAACCATAGATAAAAGTGTATGTAAGGAATTGAATAAAATACCTATGATTGTTGAAACCAATGCAAGTGGCAAACCAAGGGCAATGGTGATCCATCTTCAATATACATCTCTTACAAGATGAGCAATGATGGCATCTATCTGGTTTCCAAACTTTGCATTTATTGCAAAACCTGAAATCACCATTGTGTTTCACTGTAAGTGTCTTGGATTGTAAATATTCTGGTGGTTGGAAATTTTCTAATTCCTGTGTTGGTGGTAGACACAAATCTTTGAAATCTAAAGGAGAACCCGCCCCAACCAGTACCACTAAGAAATATGAGTATAACCCTAGTATAACAATGCAAAGGGTTGTTAAAGATACAAAAAGTCCCGTGAGTCCACCAAAACAAGTAGGACTGAGATCAAGAGCTAAAGCATAAAATGCCCAAAGATATAGCAAAGAACATAACAGTTTCGGGAATGTTGAAGCTATCACACAACAAACTCTCTCCAATTGAAGACCTATCACACTTAACTTGATCCTGATCATATTATGAAATGTGCCACCTTCACAGATGTTTTGATGGGTGTTTGTGTTTTTTTATTTATTTATTATCGTATTTTTTTAGGAAACAATAATTTTTTTTTGCTACGAGGTGAAATTGTTAAAAAAGTACTTTCTATTTAATGTTTATCGTAAAACTTTCTAAAAATGAAGGCTATGAAAGCATTGGCATCGAATTTAGCAATACCTTTGAACATTGTAATCTCTTTTTGATCTTCATATTGATAAGCTAACAAATCGTCCAATGTTAATTTTTGACGAGCACCACCCATAACATTCACACCATTTCTCATCTCAATTTCAAATATCCCAACTTTATCACAGGAAAATGAGAAATCCAATTTAGGTACCTTTGAGGACCCAGATGCTGATAATTCGTACTCGATCAAAGTCATACCGTTTACTTCCAACAAGATTCCATTATCGTAAAGGTATTTTGCAGAATACTTGTAAGAACCAAATTGTGGTAATCTACCGTTTTTCTTCAACTCTCTTTGATAGAAAAATTGCCTGGAAAAAATCCTCGACCAGAAATTCTTCTTTTTACTTGAAGAAGAATGTAACGAGCTTATCGCATGTTCAATTTCCTTGTTGTAATTATCAAGTTGTTGTTGCAATCCTCTTTGCTTGGTTTTCAATTTTGTCAACGTAGCTGATGCTTTTTCAGATTCTCTTTTTAACTTCAATCTATGAGTATGCTTAGCCTTAATATCGTTCGAAATTTCATTCAACAATCTTTGGAATCCATCTTGACGGGTGACTTCACCAATTTTCTCAAGTTCTAATAATTTTTCAAGAGCTATTCTTTTCAAATCATGATAAGACATGGTCGTCAAATTATGTGAAACTGTTCTACCATTTTCAGAGTCATATGACTCCATCGTTAATAACCCACCACCATAAGGCTTTTGGATATTCCTGGTGGTCAAGTCTTTCTTTTCCTGTTGAATTACCTTCTTGAAAATCAGTTCATGTTCAGGTTCTATATGAGACACCAAGAGATCAACTAAATTATCCCCATCTTGCACTTGTATAAGATATAAAACGCATCTCTTAACCTGTAAGAATAACGTCCTTGCCTTGATTGACATTGGATTCTCATCCTCGGTAATTGGAATCAATTCAAGTTTTACTTTCTCCAAAGATTTCAATCCATTGTCGGGCATAGAATTCATAACAGTGATGTAATTTCTGAGGAAATCATTTCTTGAAGGTGCCATTATATCAATTTCCTTGGAAGCCATATTAGTAAATGAAAACAAATCAGCTACAGTCATTGATAATGATGGTCTCTGGTCTGATACCATATCATCATATAAGGTCATATCATATACGGTTTCCATGTCTTTAACATCTATTATTTTTTTCAAAACACGACGTACCAACTCAACGGACTGTTCGATGTAATCATTCAAAGGTTGTAAATAGACATTTTTGCTTCCAAAAGACCTCATTGAAACTAATTGATACAAGACCCTACCAATTTCACACAAATTCTTCTTGATCTTACTACTGATCCTAACATTTACCAGTGCATTCATCATGGAAATACCGTAGTTCTCTGGCTTGAATAATATAGGCAAGAAATACTCTTTCATGAAAAGTCTACCAACGATTGACAAATGAAATCTTTCAGACTCTTTTGGGAACTTGGAAAAACTATATTTGTAAACCTCATTACAAAGCACTCTAATATGCATTGGTAATCTTGTTATCGAGTTTTCTATGGAAAGAAGGAAATCATTTGAAAGCTCTCTCAAGTTTCCAAGATTGGTAACAAATTGCTCTCTAGTTTCTGGATCATGAATAGCATCTTGAGCAGATACATCAATTGGTTTTTTAGAAGGTTTTTGAGTTTTCCTTTCATTATCTTCAATGAGTGATCTGTAAATCAGAATTGGATGAGACTCAAGATCAATCTCATCATCCATAATAACAGACTCAACATTCTGCCCAAATATATCTTTCATAATAGTTCTTTGCTCCACCAAGTTGTTGAAATTAGATAATAACAACTTCCAAACAGAACCGTGGCTATTGAGTTCTTTCAAAGAAGACTCAAGCCTATTCCAAGCTTTGTATTCGTCTATAGATTTGAAATGATCAATGCTATGAGTTATACAGTCGATGATCAATTGCATTAACAAATATTCTTCCCTAGATAAAGCTTTCTTATTTTCCTGGTGTAAGGAATAACCGTACATCTTCAAAATGAAATTTTCAATGTTTTCAGATAGCCCAATGTCATAATGGAAATCATGCTTCTCAATAACTTCAAATAATCTAATGAAATAAACACTCTTCGTCTGAAGCAAATAAAATATTTTTTCATAAACTTCAATTTTCTCACGAATTGCTTTTGGGAGACTCTTATTATTATTTGAATCTGGAATACCTTCAATTTTTGAATGATGATGAATGTTGGATGCCGCAAGCTCATCAACTGTGATCTTGTTTTTCGTAAGTAACTCAATCTTGAGGTCCAACAGATCTAGTTCCTCTTCTAATCTTAGTATTTGACTATTGGTCTTCTTGATGGAGTCTTTAGATTTGGCAACGTTAATTTCTTCATCAAAATCTAATTCGCTATCATTTAATAAAGCAACAAATTTCTTGATGGCAGATAAAGGTGGATTACTCATGGTTGTTAATAATTTATAAGCATCACCTTGTTTCTTAGTTCTGATATAGCTTTGAATCTTGATGATTTTCTGGATGTTTGCGGGTTTGTTGTAATAAATCCATTTCTCATCATGACCTCTTCTGATATTTTGACCTCGAACAATAGACTGAAGCAGCACTATATCCAGCACGGAATCCTCTAACTCGTCAAGAATGGAATCTTCTTCAAATCTACTAAGTACTCCCCTGAAGCACGATTGAACCGCAATAATTGAATTCAACTCTTTTTGGAGTTTCCTTCTTTGATTTTTTATATGCTTCCTCAAAAGTCTTCCTCTACAGATTGCAGCAAAACGGCATAATGTTGCATCTTCAAAATAAAGAGTGTCCAACACACCGTTTATTCTATTTCTCAATAATCCACCTCTAGAGACACACTGAATTTCAACGAGGCTCAGTAAACTCTTATTCAAAGTCTTTGGAATCAAATGGTAAACTTTTCTTACATTGTCTCCACGAATGATGGATTGAATCATGAGGACTGCCTCATCAGAAGAGTAAACCCTTGTGAGTGATTTCTTCTTTATAGTATTGAACAATTTCTTCCTTATCAATGATTGTAATTTTATGACAGAAGGAGAAATGGCTCTTATTTGATCAAATTCTAAAGAGGTCAGATCTCTAATGGATTTCAACCTTATATGACTCTGCAATTTTATGATGTCATTGGTTGCCTCAAGAAGTTGCTTTCTCGAATCAGAGACCTGTTGTCTCAAGATGTAACCTCTCAATAGTGACTGAAGCTTGGTTATTTCGTCTTTGTGGAATAAGAGAGCACCATTAATTTTGAAGAACCTTTCATCATTTTTATTGAATTTGACAAAAGATTGAAGTTTCTTAATACCCCTTGAATGGAAACTTAAATCCTTTTTCAAACTGTTCAATTTTTGTTTGAGTAAATATGCTCTCAGAATAGCTTGAAATTGAGATATATTTTCCCTTGCAGTTTTCAACATAAATTTATCCACAAACATCTGATATCTGAACAATGAACCTCTTGATATTGCTTGTAAATTGATAATAACTTCTAGATACAAGGCAATCTCATGGCCTCTGTCTTCAGCGTATGGACTGTACGAAGAAATATGCTTTCGTTTTGTTGGAGACATATATGTATCTTCCTGTATCAAAGTTTCGTATTTACGATGTATGTCATCAACATCGGTTGAAAACCCAAATGACTCATCCGGTTCATTTCTTGAGGGGATCTCAATTACAGATTCGTCTTCTGATTTAATCTCAACATCAGATTCGAAAAAGTCATCTTGAGAAACAGGATCATGAATAACAGATCCCTCTTCTTCTGCTTCGCTCTCCTTCTCTTCGGTGATAGAATCATTAACAGTGGTATCCTCATCACCTTCAATATCATCAAAGTTGTCGAAATTTGGAATTTTAAGTCCACGGATATTGGATTCGGTTTTGGAAATTTGTTCTTCACTGAAATCAATTTCTTCACTGAGATGGTTCATTGGACGGCATTTTTTCTGTATTGCAAGCATATATGCTAAGGCATGAAGACAAAATATCACTTTTGGGAAGTTTTTCAAGTCATACAAATCTGTTAATTCAAAACGATAGTCAGTTGGTAACTTGAAGTCTTCTAGCATCAGAAAAAAATAATTGATATTTTCTGTGTACTTGAATTGAAATCCCGACTTCGACTTGTAATCAATGTTGGAAGAAGATGATGTTGTTCCGTAATATATTTTCTTCACTGATTGTGGTGAGAATTTCTTGGCCAATTCAGCTAATAAAATACCGTTTCTCAAATAACTTGCAAAATCAACCACAACATTATTATCATCCTTACTGTCTTTGTCTATTTGAATTCTCAAAGTATGCTCCAACCAGTTCTTGGCTTCTGCAACACGGCAGAGATATTCGTATGTTTGAGTTGTTTTTCTACCACTTTCAATAGTTGTATTCGATCTCTTTGGAGAGGCTGTAGCCTTGGATCCTGTTTTCGATTTGGTACTCTTCATCTTGGTTTCAAGAGACTTCAATTTATTCAAATTCTTCAATGAAGGAGACTGTGACATACCACTTACTATTCTATTCAAAGTGACTCGATCTTCTTCTTTCTGTTTTTGAAGATTTGGTTTCTCGTAATTCAATTTTGGAGGGGCTTCGAGATTCGAATGAAGCTTGACTTTAGTAGGTGATTTTGGTAAACTGGATGAGGTCAAGGCACCATTTTCCTTCACTGCCCTCTCTCTCTCTCTGATTAGTTTTCTTATTGGTGATAAGTTCTCTTCTTCGTCGTCAACACCATCTTCGGATATTGAAGTTTTATTCTTATCCAAATTATTTGTAAACAGATTGGAATTACTGTTGTACCTCGACGAAGAAATCAACGGTGACAGTTCTGGAGACCTACCAAGGGACTCCAAATACTTGGAGGTGATACTACTCCCTTTTTTAGGGCTCGACATAATCGAATGTTATAATTTTGTAAGATATGTTCTCCTTTGTTTATATAAATTTTTGTTGTTTTAATCTCGAAAAAATAACAAAAACATAAACAAAAAACTGTTTCCGGACTCATTAGTATAATCTACACTACTATTTAGTGAAGATTAATTCAAATGTAAGATGAGATGGATAATAAAACCACTTTATCATGAACCCACAAAAGTCAAAGGGTAGAGAGTGATACGGTCAGCTTATATGGTGAATGGTAGTTGTTGATATGAGCTGGGCCTGTATTAAATTCTCTCTTAGATAATACTGGAAGCGCTAATCCTGCTAATAACAGGAACTAATGGGTCTCAACTCTTTAAAGAACTTTTAAGAGAATGATATGCCATATCATTTTGTTCAATATTTCGTGTTGAAGATTCAATTTACTCAAATGAAGTGGTCATGCAATATATTGACATACATGGAGGACTTGATAAGTGTCATTAAGCTTTATAAGTATACATGTATATAGATCAACCACATAGGGAAATTCGAAGAGAAAGATCTAGAAATTCAGTATCACTAGATGACAAGAGTTGTTGGACAGTTTGCACAGTAGTGATTGATTGTCCATTTAGCTTTGCAATAACAGATCTTCTAAAAACGTTTTCTGGCAACTTCGAAGAAACAATCTGTTCCAACTCTTGAGTGGGCGTTGATGGAGGAATATCCCGTAAAGTGAAGTCACCTAGACCAGGGATCCCTCTAAAGAACACAGTGACCATGTCTGCTTGTTTGTAAAATCAATATTAAATTATTAAGAAACATAAAAGGGGGGCTGTCTATAACCAAATGGCAATAGAATTCTTTGGAATATTCTACGGTTTTTTTTTTTTTTTCAACGATGAGAAAAAATTTTGTAAAGTTAGCTTTTATAAATTAACCATTCCCAATTCACCCTTTTTGTTTTTTGAAAACAACGATTTACAAGAAGTAGAATTTATATTTAGCCATAATGTCAGACGGTAAAACAGAATCCTTCGAGTTTCAAGCTGAGATCTCTCAGTTGATGTCTTTATTCATCAACACTGTTTATTCAAACAAGGAAATTTTCTTGAGAGAATTGATTTCAAATGCTTCAGATGCTTTAGACAAGATAAGATATGAAGCTTTATCTGATCCATCAAAATTGGAAACTGAACCAGAATTATTCATTAGAATTACTCCAAAACCAGAACAAAAAGTCTTGGAAATCAGAGATTCAGGTATTGGTATGACCAAAGCTGATTTGATTAACAACTTGGGTACCATTGCTAAATCTGGTACTAAAGCTTTCATGGAAGCTTTATCTGCCGGTGCTGATGTCTCTATGATTGGTCAATTCGGTGTTGGTTTCTACTCATTATTCTTGGTTGCTGACCACGTTCAAGTTATCTCAAAGAACAACGACGATGAACAATACATTTGGGAATCAAATGCTGGTGGTAAATTCAGCGTCACCTTGGATGAAACCAATGAAAAAATTGGTAGAGGTACCGTTTTAAGATTATTCTTAAAAGAGGACCAATTGGAATACTTGGAAGAAAAGCGTATCAAGGAAGTTGTCAAACGTCACTCTGAATTCGTTTCCTACCCAATTCAATTAGTCGTCACTAAGGAAGTTGAAAGAGATGTTCCAGTTGAAGAAGAAGAGGAAGAAAAGAAATCTGAAGATGACAAAGAACCAAAGATTGAAGAAGTCAAGGAAGATGAAGAAGAAGAAAAAGCCAAGACAAAGAAGGTTAAAGAAAATGTCACTGAAACCGAAGAATTGAACAAGACAAAGCCATTGTGGACAAGAAACCCATCAGATGTCACTCAAGAAGAATACAATGCCTTCTACAAATCAATCTCAAATGATTGGGAAGACCCATTGGCCGTTAAGCACTTCTCAGTTGAAGGTCAATTAGAGTTCAAGGCTATTTTATTCATTCCAAAGAGAGCTCCATTTGATTTGTTCGAATCAAAGAAGAAGAAGAACAACATCAAATTGTACGTTCGTCGTGTTTTCATCACTGATGAAGCTGAAGAATTGATCCCAGAATGGTTATCATTTGTTAAGGGTGTTGTTGATTCAGAAGATTTACCATTGAACTTGTCAAGAGAAATGTTACAACAAAACAAGATCTTGAAAGTTATCAGAAAGAACATCATCAAGAAAGTTATCGAAACTTTTAACGAAATTGCTGAAGACCAAGAACAATTTGATAAATTCTACACTGCTTTCAGCAAGAACATCAAATTGGGTGTCCATGAAGATTCAAGTAACAGAAATGCTTTAGCTAAATTATTGAGATACAACTCAACCAAATCAGGTGAAGAATTAACTTCATTGTCTGACTATGTCACCAGAATGCCAGAACACCAAAAGAATATCTACTACATCACTGGTGAAACAATTAAGGCTGTTGAAAAATCCCCATTCTTGGATGCTTTGAAGGCTAAGAACTTTGAAGTCTTATTCTTGGTTGATCCTATTGATGAATATGCCATGACCCAATTGAAAGAATTCGAAGACAAGAAATTGGTTGATATCACCAAGGATTTCGAATTAGAAGAAACTGAAGAAGAAAAGGAACAAAGAGAAAAGGAAATTGCTGAATTTGAACCTTTGACCAAGGCTTTGAAAGAAATCTTGGGTGAACAAGTTGAAAAAGTTGTTGTTTCTCACAAATTAGTTGATGCTCCAGCTGCTATTAGAACTGGTCAATTCGGTTGGTCAGCTAACATGGAAAGAATCATGAAGGCTCAAGCTTTAAGAGACACCACTATGTCATCATACATGGCTTCAAAGAAAACTTTTGAAATTTCTCCAAAATCCCCAATTATTAAGGAATTGAAGAAAAAAGTTGAAGCTGATGGTGCTGAAGATAGAACTGTTAAAGATTTAACAACATTGTTATACGACACTGCTTTATTGACTTCAGGTTTCACTTTAGATGAACCAACTTCATTCGCTACAAGAATTAACAGATTAATTGCTTTAGGTTTGAATATTGATGAAGATGAAGAAGAAGTTGCTGAAGCTGCTTCCGCTGAAAAAGCTGATGACGAAGCTGTTGCCGAATCAGCTATGGAAGAAGTTGATTAGATTGTTTCACTTCTATAAATATATATAATTTGTTTTGTATTTAGGTTTAAGTTTTTTTTTTTTTTTATTGCATTTGTCAAAGTATTCTTTATAATGGAAATACCAAAAGATAATAATAGCTTAATTTTTAAAAAAAGGTTTCACTTACATTAAAAAAGTATATCTTGTAGTTAACAGATGAAAAGAAATAAGATCCTTATTAATAAACTATATACAAAATTAAAAGAAAATAACCTTTTGTTCATCTATGTACCCTGTACAACACCCCTCTTGAAATGTGAAAAAAAAAAACAATAACATATAAATTAAAAAATCATAAATCTTCTTCGAGTAATCTTTTTGCCTCTTCTTCAACTTCTTCTAAAGTCCTATTTGGTTTAACAACCAATTCTTTGTCTTCATTGACATAAATTTCGACATCTTCATTATCTCTAATTTGTCCTCTAATCATCAATTTCGACATTGGATTCAAAACAGATTTCTTAATTAATCTGTTTAAAGGTCTTGCACCATATAATGGATCATAGCCATGTTGAGCAAGCCATTTTTTAGAATCATCAGAAAATACAAGCTTGATTCGTCTGTCCAAGAGTCTTTCTTGAATCTCATCAATTCTGATATCGACAATACGACGTAATGATTCTTCAGATAATCTGTTGAATACTATAACGTCATCTAATCTATTGATGAATTCAGGTGGGTAATGGTGTTTCATCAACTCAATAACTTGACCTTGAGTCTCTTTGGAAACTTTACCAGATTTATTGTTCAATTCTTTATCATGTAATAAAAATTCTTGACCAATGTTTGAGGTCATAACAATTATTGTGTTACGGAAATCAACATGATGCCCTTGGGAATCAGTCAATTTACCTTCATCCAAAACTTGTAATAACAATTTGGAAATATCCGGATGAGCTTTCTCAAATTCATCAAATAATACAATGGCATATGGTTTTCTTCTTATTGCCTCTGTTAATTCACCACCTTCCTCATATCCAACATACGAAGGAGGAGCACCAATCAATCTCATCAATGCATGTTTCTCTTGAAATTCAGACATATCAAATCTAACAATCGATCTCTCATCATCAAACAAGAATTCGGCCAAAGCTTTTGTCAATTCAGTCTTACCGGTACCTGTTGGACCCAAGAACATAAAAGATGCAATTGGTCTCTTATCATTGGTCAAACCGGCTCTTTGTAATCTCACTGCATCTGCAATTGATAATATTGCCTCATCTTGACCAACAACTCTTCCCTTTATAGATTCTTCCATGTATAACAATTTATCCTTTTCACCAGTCATTAATGATTGTGCAGGAATACCAGTCATTCTAGAAATTACCTTAGCAATATCTTCAGAAGTTACTGCATCGTGTAATAATCCTTCTTGTTTTCTTATAGCACTTCCATCTTTTGGAACTAATTGCTCTAATTCAGGAATTGTGGCATATTGCAATTCAGAAGCCTTAGCAAAATTACCTTCTCTTCTTGCAACTTCCAATTCATATTTAGCTTTCTCCAAATTTTCCTTAGCATTCTTGATTTTCTCAATCTTTGATTTCTCTTCGTCCCAAACTTTAGTCAATCTATCAACTTCATTTTGCTTTAAATCCAATTGACCTTCAAGTTTGGCTTTTCTCTCAATTGAGATCGGATCAGTCTCTTTTCTTAAACTTTCTAACTCAATCTTTATTGTCATTATCGATCTCTCCAAGTCCAAAATTGAATCAGGCTTCTCCTCATGTTGCAATCTCAAGACACTACATGCTTCATCAATTAAATCAATTGACTTATCAGGATTGAATCTATCAGTGATGTAACGATTACTGTAAATTGCGGCTGTGACTAAAGCATTATCATTGATCTGAACCCCATGGTGCAATTCATATCTTTCTTTCAAACCTCTCAAGATACTTATCGTATCTTCTAATGAAGGTTCTGAAACCATAATTGGTTGAAATCTTCTTGCCAATGCGGCATCTTTCTCGATGATTTTATACTCATCAATGGTAGTGGCACCACAACATTGCAACTGTCCTCTTGCCAAAGCTGGTTTCAACAAATTTGATGCATCAATGGAACCCTCCAGTTTACCTAAACCCAACAAGATGTGCAATTCATCGACAAATAAAATCACGTTACCTTCAGCTTCATTCAATTCTTTCAAAACAGATTTCAATCTTTCTTCAAAATCACCTCTAAACTTGGCACCACTGATCAATGAACCCAAGTCCAATGCAATAACTTCTTTTTCCTTCATACTTTCAGGAACTTCTCCTCTAACAATTCTTTGAGCTAATCCTTCTAATATAGCAGTCTTACCAGTACCTGCTTTACCAATCAATACAGGATTATTCTTAGTTCTTCTTGATAAAATTTGAATAGTTCTACGAATCTCTTGGTCCCTTCCAATGACAGGGTCCAATTTCCCTTCTTTTGCCAACTTGGTCAAATTAGTACCATATTTCTCCAAAGCAGGTTCATTATCCTGTTGGTCTTGTCCCTGATTCATTCCGAAACCACCACCTTGTGGTCCATGGGATGCAAATCTCTTTTGTTGCAAGACTTGGCTAATTGTAAATGGCTGTCTCAAGACATTTCTTTGAGTAACTTGTTGTTGGGAAGATACAAGTGGCAATCTGGTTGTTTGAGTAGAAATAAATCTGAAAGCTACCGGCTTTATCAATTGGTATCTTTCAGAGTTTGTTAATAAATGATTATTAATAACATTTGGTCTTCTTAACATTATTCTAGTATAAGTATGATCTTTCTTCGATCAATCCCTTTTAATTACTAGAGATGAGCTTATTATATTAATTTTTTTCTCCTTACAAAAAAAAAAAAAAAAGTTCTTAGAAAATTCTGGAGAATACTGGTACTTCCACATATAGTATTACTATTGGTTGTTTCAATTCATATCAAAACTAAGGGGAAACCGGTAATATGCATGAGAATTATAATAAGATAGAAAATAGACTGATCTATGTATATAGATATATTAAACTAAAGTATAATTATTACTACTCGCTTCACCGATACATACATATTATTAGAACAGCCCCGGTTGCTGCTGCTTGTTTGCTTTTATTTTTTTTTTTTTTTCTTTAATTTAAATTGGATCACAATTCTCCATTCTTTTAACTATAATTCTATCTATACTAATCAACAATGCATGCTCAAGATTGGTTTTTAGCTGTTATTGGCTTTTTCCTTCCTCCAATCCCTGTCTTAATTAAACGTGGTTTTTTCTCAGCTGATTGTATGTGATTTTTAACCTTATCTATTTTTGAGCCGTCTATGATATACTAACAATTATTATCACTTCAAGTTTGGATCAATATTGCCTTATGTTTGTTAGGTTTCCTCCCTGGTTTATTACACAGTTGGTACATCATTTCATGTTATCCTTATGAGTCTGGTCCTAATTTATCAAATGCTAACAGAATCACTCATCCAGGTAATACCAGAGGTAGTGGCTACGGATCCATCCAATAAGCTTCCTTCTCTCATATTTGAGTACTCCTAAATATCATTGTACGGAATTGAATTAAAGATTGCTATACATCTTTACCCTTTTTTTTGGCTAACGGAGGACTTGCCTTCTGGTATCCTCTGTTTTCAACCTTTTTATATGTGAATTTTACTTCTTCTTTTACTTTCAAACATGTTTAATTCTGTGTATATTTTCACTATTATATCTATTGAAACAAGATCTTTTATCTCTTAAAGCATTTATTGTACAATGCTTAGAATTCTCTCTGATGGCAAAATCCCTTTTTTTACCTAAAAAAAGACATAAGCTCAAAATTTCAAGCAAAAAAAAAAAAAAAAAAAAAAAAAAAAATTCAAAAGTATAAAACTCACCAGAGATCAAGATAATATGAACTTTGTCAAAGAGATCGTTGAGCATGATGTCAAGGCACCAGAGCCACTCTCTTTTCCTGGCCCGGGTACTTCTTCTGGATTTCCAACGATAACGAAGCGGAAGCCGAGTCAGTGGAGATCTAGATTGCAAGAGAAAGGTATCTCATCGATGTCAAATTCTTTAAAACTGAAGCAAACACTGGGCAATAAGGATTATATAAAGAATCAAGACGGTCTTAATGAGTTTGTGGATAAAAAGGATAAGAAACTTAATTATGAAGGCTTATCTGAAGCAGAGAGGATTCATCAAGAAAATATTGAATTATTAAGCAGGATGTCAATGGAAGAAAGAGAAGAAGCCAAGGAAGAATTAATAGATTCATTGAGTCCTGAGATTTTACAAATGTTGTTGAATAGAAGTATGGGTAGAAAAGCATCAGCTCCTGTAATGGAGGATGAAACTGGTGAGTGGATTGGAAGTTCAAAAGAAGATCTGTGGGGGAAATCAATGGATGAAGATTCTGTTAATAAAGCTCTTGGTATTAAATCAGATGCAGAGTTGGATAAAGAAATGGAAATGTTTGGGAAGAAGAAAGTGAGTTTTGCTCAAGAACCTGAAGAAATAATAGAAGAAGATGTTGAAGATTTGAATGACTTAATACCATCACTGCAACAAATTGAAGCGCAAACAGTTAAAGAGATGGTTTCTAATGTTCATTTCCCAAAACCTCCAACTACAACCACAACAGAAGAAGATGATTACAAGATTGATTTAAATGATCCAGACTTCAATGAGAAATTGCATGAGAAGTATTTCCCAGATTTACCAAGAGATACAGAGAATTTAAAATGGATGGAGCCAATACCAGAATCAGAGCCCGTCGATGTTATTGAAAATATCAAGGATCTAAGATTTGACTTCCAAGGTAATTTGGTAACACCGGAAGAGTCAGCAGAAGTGCCAACATATCTTGGATTGCACCATCATGCGGAACAACCACAATTACCTGGTTACACTTTATCAGAGTTATCACATTATGCCAGATCGACTTTCAATTCACAAAGATGTATAGCAATCCAAACCATTGGAAGAATTTTGCATAAATTAGGGATGGACAAATATAATTTCCAAAAAGTTGATGAAGATGGAGCCGAAGTAGAAGAAGAAAATGAAGAAGATAATTTGAATAATAAATTATGGGATTTAGTCAAAGATTTGCAAATAATAGACACGTTGAAAGAATTCAGCGATGAAAACTTGGAAAGAAATCTCAGTGTGAGAAATTACTGTATAGAGCTGTTATGGTTATGGAGAAAAGGTGGTGGTGATAAGAGGAAGAAAGAGGATAAAACTTGATGTATATATTTCAGCCCTAAAAAGTAGTAAAAAAAAAAAAAAAAAAAAAAATTGTGAAGAAAAAAAAAAAATTTTCTTTTGTAAAAAGTATTTGACCATTAGTATCCTTTCTCATTTTCAAATGATATACAGATGTATTATCAGATTCAAATGTGCTTCGTCAATCAGTTTTAGTTAAAACTCATTCACGAGATGCATTTTTGATTACATTTGATATAGAGCACTACCGATGAAAAACCCCAAATCGCATACTCTTAAGTTGACTGACCATGATTTCTTAAACCGTCAGGTTCAATGTGTCTTTATGCGTAAATTGATTTAAAAGTACCATTCTTTTTGCACTATCGATGTTCCGTTAAGGATACTGGGAGTGAGATTTTCTTGTTGTTATTTCTCAGTTGGTTTGTTCAAAGAGACAAGTTAGTAGAAGGTGCTCTGTATTTTTTTTTTGGCCCTCTACAACCATATTCAAGAATCTAGATTGAGAAGACCGTTCTGGAATTCCTGTCTGTTTTCAACATGATGTTGTGAGTAGATCAAAGTGGAACAAAAAAAAAACAGAGCATTGGCTTTGTTTTATGATGAAACTTTTTTTGGGGAATATTTTGATACTTGAGTTTCTCTATAGTTTAAATCTGTGAAGAGATGATTAGTATGTGTTGAAAAGGTGCCTCTCGTATTCAATACAGTTATATGATCATTAAGAGGGGAAGTCATTTTGTCTACTGAGATATATACTGCATGATGGTTTTCATCATGTTTAAGTTTTCGAAAGTTGATAAAGTGATTTTTCCCTTGATCTGTAAATTGTATTTGTATGTGTGGGGGGAATTACATCTTTTGCACTAAGTTAATTATCTTGGAAGGATCCATTTTTTATGAGTGAATTGAGACAAGATTCTCGTTCTTAATTAATCTCATATTTTACTACTTGCAAATGGTGCACATTATGGCTCTTCTATGTTTTTTTTTTTTTTTGCTTTCTCTTTGTTTACGTAGACCTCAAATAGGGAATCGACTTATGTAAAAACAATTCATGTCTTAGACTGTTGTGTCCTTCTAGTTACACATTATGAAAATCAGCTATTATTCGAGAGAGCTAGTGTCTGAGATCGAGGTAATTTTCGTTAAATAGGGAAATTTAAAAAAAATCACAACTTAAAACGCGTTCCATTTTAACTCAAACAATAATAATAGTTTAGACAAATTGGTGTTTCCCCTATTGTTATTGGTGTTTGCCTAGCTTATTATCTTTAAGAATGTTTTTATCTCGAATTGGAAATTTAATATGTTCTTTGTGTTTATTTGTTTGCCTTACGTCTCGTAACTCTCGACTAAATTTTTCTCCGTGACTCTTGTCCATAGAGATTCAATTGAATTTAACCATGTTGGGTTAAAAAAAAAAAAAAACGATGCATAAACATTTGATCAAATAGTCAATTTAATATACTATCTACTGACCGAAATAAATAGTAAAAGGGAGGTCTCGAGACGAGATGGAGGAAGAAAAAGCGCGAAACAAAGGAGGAAAGGCAGAGAGAAAAGAGAGAAAAGAGATTACGTTTTGCGCGCTTTGCTGCCACTGCTGTGTTTACAGTGGTGACATTTCCGGCCAGTAAGTGTGTCACCAAATATATATCTCGTGACACTTTTTTGTTTCCTTTGTTCTTCGAGGAATCTAGATCTGAGAATGCTGCTGCTGCTGCTTCTCGGCTCATTTACAAGGTTGATAATTACGTTAATAAGTTAGTTGGGTGATTAGGTGACTGCACTTACTTGGGACTTTGTGGTGCAAGCAGACCAAATCGTGTCCTCCTTTTACTCTGGTAATGGAAGCCACAGCAGCAGAACAATAAAAAAAGGCAGATTGGAATTTCCTTGGAATTAACTGGCTTGATAGGATTGTGTGAAAGACGAGTGAGGAACTATGAAGTAAATTGTAAATTGTAACATGATAAATCGATGTTGCAAAAAAAAAAAAAAAAAAAATTATGTGGATATAATTTATATGCCCTTGAGAAAAGAGTGTAAGTGGTGGTATAACTTTCGCAAGGACGTTACAAAATTGGGTTCCCTTCCATCTCTTACAGGTCTCATTCTTTGTCACAATTCACTGTTACAGGTATTTTCAAAATGTAAAGGACAAAGAACTCGTTGTTGCAGCCTCAAACCCTATCTTTGAAAAAACTCTTAATTGGCATATGGCTCTAAATGGTCAATTCATCCTTGTAAAGTTAGTTTATCAAGCTCAAACGGGAAAATGTCACCACATCTTTTGAAACAAATTTTGTTATCCCAGTCTACGCGTACATTTCTTATTGCTGTATTAGGAATTTCAATAATAACATTTTAAGAGACGGAAAAAATTATATGTGCGTTTCCCTTTTCTTGGTTTCCACTTTCTCAACTTTTGGTGTTTTTTCCTAGGCTTTTTTAACAGAAGAGTGCACAGCACCACCATCATCTATCTGTCCTTCTTATTTCGTGGTTCAGAGATATTGTAAATCGGTATTAATAACTACAAGTGGTATTACAAAATTCCACAGTGTTGCTGCTTTGTATATGTTTACTTAGCTCGTGTTAAATGATGTGCATATAAAAGGAAGAAAGTTAAAAAAGAGAATTTGCCCTTAATAGCAAAAGCTGTTGCTTACATTACTTGCATAAACTTTATGACAGTTCTTCCTTAAATAGTGTTGATCTAAAGATGGCTGGTTTTCAAGTTATCTCTTCGAAAGACACGAAACCGATGATAATAGCGTCTCTATTTGCTTTTGTCAAAATGTTGTACCTCATCACCAACATAATCTTATTCAATCTCTCTTGTACTAACTATATTGATACAAAATCTTCTCTTAAACTTTTACAAAAGTAGCTATTAATAGTAAACTCTAGATATATATATAGACAATAACGATTTTATCTTAATCCCAAACTATACATTGTGTTTGCTACCTCTTGTCTTTGCACATCATCTCTCTTGCCAAAAAAAAAAAAAAAATTCTTCGCTTCCCCTGAAAAAAAGAAAAGACTTGAATTTTTTTTCTTCTATTGAGCTATCAAGAAGCATACAATTGACAAGATGGATGGATAATTGTGGATTGCTCTTTTGCTGCTTTTTTTTTTAGAGAGAGATAGGGGGGTCCTTTGAACTAGTTAAGCAAAGGGTTTTTGTAAGAGGGTTACTCTAGTTTCCCTATTAGGAGCATTGTTATTTTAAATAATGGCTTTGCCATAAAAAGAAAAAAAGAGAGACATTAGTTTTAGTTGCTATCATCTTGTTAATAATAGGGAAGCTTCATACTTTAGCAATATAACAATAAAACTTACTCGGCATTTGGTGATAGCCCATCTGGAATGAATCTTAGATATGAATAGGCAATTTTTTAATTTTGGTATTGTCTTAAACAATCAATAAGGTATTATTATTTTTTTTCTAAATTTCATCTAACAGGGTTGATTAGAAAAAAAAAAAAAAATTCTTTGTTCTCTCTATTTACTTTTGCTTTGACTAAAAGATGAAATTGGAACATCAAAAAAAAAAAGCCCGTATGTGTAATAAAATAAAATGCTATGATAATCCCTGAATGAAAAATTTTACTGGAATTTCCTAAAACAGACTTAATTAGCAGAATCTAAAATTAGAAACTTTTGCAATCAATTTCGCCACCATTCTGTTTTGATTTCTTCGAGGACTTCCGACCCAATTGATTATCAATCAAATCTATCAAAGAAGAATGTAAGTGGATTGTAAGACATAGGTGAAATCTAGAGTGAAACAAGGATTTCTACTTACTTCCATAATAAAAAGAGGCTTCATCTGTTTCTCTCACTCTCTTTCTCTCTTTTTTCGCATTTGTAAGTGGGCTAATTAATTAGATATACGTGTTATAGACAGAAGAGAGATTAGATAGTTGTTATGGTAGTGGCAAGCATTTCCGAGGGTGTCGTGGCAGTGTATTTCGTGTTTTTCTTGGGGATCTCCTTTTAAGGCAAGAAGGGCACGAGACAGATGGGCACAGCAAAAAGAAATTAAAAGAAAAAAAAAAATTTTAAAATTTTTTTTTTTTTTTTTTTTTTTTTTCAATTGTCCACTTTTTTTCTTTATATAAAGAGTTTTAATCTCCCTTTCATTTCCTTTATCTTTTTTTTTTTCCTTTTATTCATATAATAATTTAATCAATTTTATATTCCTAATAAATTAAAAATGCAATTCAGAAACGTCGTCGTCGCTTTAGCTGCTGTTGCCTCAGTCCAAGCTGCTAACACCACCTCAAATGCTTCAAATGCTTCAAACTCAACCACCTCAGTCTCAACTGGTGCTGCTGCTTCAAACGCTATGGGTGCTGGTGTCTTAGGTGCTGCTGTTGCTGCTGGTGTTGCTTTCTTATTCTAAGAAGTTTTTAATCTTTAATAATTTTTAATTTTTAATATAAGATAAAAGAAAAAAAGAGATTTATTTGTTAGAGTTTTTAAAAGGAAAGTTTTAATCAGTAACAAAAGGAGAAGAGATGGTATCGATATATTCCATTAACGGATGTACTATATTATTTTTTCGAGTTTTGTTCTTCTAGGTGTTTTATTTATAATACAAATATAATAATTAATATTATAGAGTTTTTTTTTCCAGTCCATTTGATATGTTTTCATTTCAATTTTTAATAATATAAAGTAAATAATCAACCAGTTGATTATATATTTTTTCCACTTGCTTTTCAAATTAACTTGAATAATTGTAGATATAACTTGTATGAGTAATAGTTGTAGATTAAAGGATGGCATAGGAAGGAAAATTTTTCCTCACCGCTCACTGTTTACATTCTCTCTCTCGGGAAAAGAGGCGGTGGTACTTAAATTACCCCTTTAGGTGATATTGTGTATACTGTACACTTCCTGTTGTTTTGCACTACTTTTTATATGTTTTTTTTTTTTTTTTCTCTCTCTTCTGTTTAGCAGCAGAGTGTAATGTTAGAAAATTGTTTTACATAATATATATGAACACAATTATTCAAAGAAAGCTTAGAAGTAAATGAGCATCACTAATCTTGCTTTTCCCTGCATCAGTTACAATAATGCTTTGAAACTAGATTCCTTGCAGGCAACAACTATAAGCAATGATTCTTCACTTGATCAAAACTCATTAGTAGTTGAATCAACTTCTCAAGATGAATTCAAAGCTACTTCGAAACAACTGTCTTCTAAACAACCATTGACTTTTATCGAAAATAAGACTTTTTATGAAGACGAATTGTCTTATCCGTTGTTGATTAAGATACCCTCAAATTTGGATAAATTGGGTCTTTCTTTATCTTTAAATTATACTCAAATGGAATTGATCGATTTAAAGAGCAAGATTCTTGATCAAACCACAGTTTTCAATGAATTGATCTTAGTTAAGGTTAAGAAAGAAACTGAGTTGAGTGTGATAAAGGAAAATTTGATCAATGACAAGAAATCAAAAGGAATTGAAGATCGAGTCAAATCAATGGGTGAGATTAATATCTATAACACTGAAAATATTCCAACTCAAAGTTTACTCCATGAAAAGTCAAAAAGAAATTATGCTTTCCCAACTACGGAGTCTCCAATAATTATATCAACTTCTTTTAATTTGAAATCAACGGATTATGGGAAATTAACTTTTTATGTTTTCAATAGATCTGAAGAAAATAAACTTGAAAAATTATTAAAGTTTTCCATATGGAAAGATCAGAAACTGAATGCACTGACTACTACTTCTGCCGGTAATACTACTATTATTGAAGCCAGTAACGAAATTCTGGGCAATTTCCCATTGAACGATGGTCCCGAGTTTAGACAACTGGTTAGTCATTTTGAAGAAAGAATTCCTCAATTGAAACAGCTTGTTAGTCAAACCATAAGCACTGGTAAGAATTTGGAAAATTTACTAGTTTCCACTCTGGATGCTAAATTGCAATTCACTAATTCTATAAAGAGGCTTGTCGAAGGTGATAATGATACCCTAATTAGGTCATTGATCTCGAAAACAGTGGAACCAATATTGAAAAAAAGTGCATATGATGATGAACAAATGCTGAATAATTTGAAGATCAATATCTTGGCTCCTTTAAATTCAATCCCTGCTAATAATAATATAAATGCATTGAATTCAAATAAAAAAATTTTTGAAGAAGAAAGTCGGAAATTTTATGCTTGGTTGAACAAATATTTAAGTTCTGGCAAATCCAAAGATGATAAATTCTTGGTGAAGAAGAAGCTGTTTGAATTATCCAAATTTGACTATTTGAGTTATTTGAATGACATTAGCAACAATGCATCTTCAAATCTCGAATTGGTCAATTATTTAATGACTTTTATCAATAATGTTGACAAGACACAAAATTTGAGATTACCTCAATCTTCAAAAGAATTGCAAAGGAAATTGGATAAAAATGATTCTGAGCGTAAATTATTACGCAGAAAGATAGATAATGCTAAGACCGATGAAGAATTGGAGGATATATTACTTAACACGACGATAACGACAACAAATAATGACACTAATAATAACAATAATAATGGGAAAAATCTTTATAAAGCTGGTATTTTGTACACTTTTGGCGGGCAAAATAAACAAGGATGGCATAAGCAATGGATAGTATTGAACAATAGTTCACTTATAGAGTATGCCGATTGGAGAAAAGGTAAAGACAAGAGAGGTTCACTGGTTGATATTTCTTTATGTTCTGTGAAACCTGTTGTTTCTGATAGCAAGAGGAAAAATTGTTTTGAAATTATAACATCTAAAGGTATCAGAAACACGTATCAGGCCTTAACAGAAACGGAAAGGGATAGCTGGATGAAGCTGCTTTATGATGCTGGGCAAATAATAAAATTCAGTGGTAGTAAGGATAAGAATGGGTATGATAAGCGAGATAAAAGTGCACTCAATGATGTTGAAAGTCATAGAAGAAGACTTTCATCTGTCTCTTTGAAAAATTTGAATTTGGTGCAAAATATCGATCAAAGCAATTTAACATGTTGTGATTGTAATAGTACAGAAGGTGTCGAATGGATATCGATCAATTTGCTTACAATCTTTTGTATCAAATGTTCCTCAGCTCACAGAAATTTAGGGACATCGATTACAAAAGTGAAATCGTTAAAATTGGATAATTTCACCACTGAACAAATCTCGTTAATTTCACAGATAAATAATCTGAAATCGAATTCATATTGGGAGTCAGATTTAAAAGGTACTTCAAAGATAAACTCACAATCTCCAGATCAAGAAAGATTACAATTCATCGCTGCCAAATATAAAGACAAGTTTTTTTTGAAAAAAAATTTGCACGAAATTACTCCAAATAATATCATGTTACATGGAATTAAAGACCGTAATTTTAACGAAATGTTATGGTCTATAGCATTAGGTGCAAATATAAATATGAGTCTTGAGAGGAAAAACGAAGAATTCTCATTACTTGAGTACTCCTTATCGAAACCATTGAAACATGACATTGAGATCTTTGATATTGCAGAATTTTTAATTTTAAACGGTGTCAAATTGTCAAGTGATCTTAAAGCAAGAGAAATGTTGAGTGAAGCTGCTTTGAAATATTTGAATTTCAAAATTGACAGGATTTTACCTTCGAAAAGTTGATTATATATGAACTCCCGCTTGTTAAATCTATGTTGTAATATTCAATATTTTCATTTTCTAACTGTATTATTATATTCTTTTTTTCTTGTTGCGGCTGATTCGAAAAAAAAAATTTTAAATCATTTTGATAAACCTGAAGAGGTTATTACTAGTTTTCCGACTCATATTTTGCTTACAATATGGATCTGGATCCCTCTCAATTGTATAGGGTCCAGTATTGTGTTGGTCGAGGAACATTTGGCGATGTTTATAAAGGGTATTTCATGACCTTACTAATTATCGCTAACAAAAAATAGCATAAAGACTAACTGAAAATATTAGAATCGATAAAAGAACAAGAAGTATTGTGGCAATTAAAGTTATCAATCTTGATGAAACAACTGAAGAGATCACTCTGATTGTTCAAGAAATCTTATTTTTATCTCAACTTAGGTCGCCATATATTACCAGTTATTATGGAACCTGTGTTAAGAACAGTTCAATGTGGATCGTGATGGAATATTGTGGTGGTGGATCTTGTGCTGATTTATTGAAATATTGTGGTAAATTGGATGAAAATACTGTTTGCTTCATAATGTCAAGTTGTTTAAAAGGTTTATCATACTTACATTCACAAAGAAAAATTCATCGTGATATCAAAGCTGCAAATATCTTGATAACTGAATCAGGTCAAGTCAAATTAGCAGATTTTGGAGTCTCTGGTCAATTAACAATATCTCATGCAAATAAACATACATTCGTTGGCACTCCATTGTGGATGGCACCTGAAGTTATCACTAGCAAAAATGGCTACAATGAGAAATGTGACATTTGGTCACTTGGGATCACTGCCATTGAGTTATTGAAAGGTACACCACCTTATGCGGAATATCCTCCATTGAAAGTATTGTTTGATATTCCGAATTTTGAACCACCTATCTTGGTTGAGAACTTGTATTCTGTCGAATTGAGAGCTTTTGTCGAATTATGCCTCAAAAAAGATCCAAGGGAAAGACCAACTGCCAATCAATTATTACTCAACGAGTTTGTTTTAAAGACATCTGATAGTGAATGTTTGAAGAAACTTTTAATGGCAAGGGAAAAGCTGCATCACCATAAGAAAATTATAAGAAGGAAACCAAAATATCCATTGAATGACAATTATTCGACCAATGAACCATTAGTAGAGTGGGAATTTTCAACAGCCTACAAACCACAACTGCCAATTATTGAGATAGATGATATTCAACTGCCGAAAACTTCTACACTGGCACCTTCTCCTACCTCTTCTAAAATCACAGAACTGATGAGTGGGAAGTTTAGTTTATTAAACACCTCCACAGGTAGCAGTTCTCCAAAACCACAGAGAAGTAGGAAATTAGGATTACACAGAAAGTTGAGTCTCATCAGGCCTTTTTATCAAAGACAAGTATTAAAACCAACTCAGACGGATGAAAATGTTCCTTCTGTTCATAATCCTGCCATCATTGAAGAGAAGGACAATAATAATAAAAAAGGGATTAAAGTTGTTTTGAATACGCAGGGAATCATGAAGTATCTGTTTGAAAAGATTGAATCAAGGGCCAGAACTGATGAAGTGAAGAATGCAGTTGTCAAATTGCGTGAGATTTTCATAGAGTTCGATAAGCTGGTCCCTGGTATTTGTGATGTCTTGTGTGAAGAGATTTATGCCAAACTTAAAGAGCAGACCACATAGAAAAAGATAGCAAAAAATTAATTTTCTAGTAACAAAAAAATGTATGTCACCCCTTTCTCAATTAAAATATGGTCTTTGCCTCGAAAATCATTAAAAAGGAACTGGTTTTTTAAGATTTAAAGGATTCTTGATACCTCTCTTTCGATATATTAAGTTCTATTCTTTCCATGAATCAACAAGTAAAACAACAATACACACAAACATAAAATGGTTAGTTACTTCTTTTCAGATTTATAAAAATTATAAGTTAAAGATGAAAATAATTAAATATATAATAAAAAATAGCTTCTTAGGAAAATTGAGTAGTTGGAAGTATCACTATATTTAGCTATATTCTCTAATTTACTCAAATAAAAAATTCAATCATTTTGAGGTCAGTATTCTTTTAAAAACAGTGAAAATCAAAGATTTGATTAGCTTCTAAGATCTTTACACCATTACCTAATGAGGAAATAGGTAACAGGGTATGTATACAAAATAACTTTTAAAATTTCGAAGAAGCCCGTGTAGCGTAATGGTTAACGCGTTTGACTTCTAATCAAAAGATTCTGGGTTCGACTCCCAGCATGGGTGCTTTCTTTTTTTTTTTTAATTTTTTTTAATTTTTTTGTTCAGAATTTTTTCTTTGGTAAAATTACCCCCATATCTTGAAAAGAAAGATCTCTTTCAATTTATATCTTTTCACTTCTATCAATATTTGCTAATTTTTTTCTACTCCCGGGTACCCATAGTTATTCCAAACAGGCGTGCTTGAAAAAATGAAGCTCAAGAATGAAGTGTACTTATCGATCTTAATGTTATTAGTTCAATTGATCCAGCAAACACAGGCGGTTACTATTCCTATTGACTCTGATGTTCTGGTATTAAAAGCTGAGATACATCCAGATGTCTCAACAAAGACAAAACCTGATGTGATCAAACAAATCACCGCTGAGAGGAAAGGTTCAGCAATTACCAAAACTTACTTGGCTACAAAAGATGATATTCCTGAAGAGTGCTCGAAAGAGTTTTACAACATTCGCAATTCAAATGAATTATCGGCATTAGAAAATTGTGAAGTCGTTTCTGGTTCAATTTTAATCACAGACTATCATGAACCGATTGTCGATTTAGGAAGTATTGGAAGCGTTCGTGGTAGTTTGATTATCAAGAATGTTAGCAGCTTACAAAAGATTCAAGGTGATGGCTTGCAAAGCATTTCTGGGAAGATGAAATTTCAGGAATTGACTTCATTGACTTCAATTAGATTCCCATCTCTTACCTCTGTCAATCATATTGACTGGCAAGTCTTACCTATTTTGAATTCTGTCGGTTTTGATACTGGTATCAAAAATGTTGAGAGTATTGTTGTTGCTGATACTTCTTTAACAGGGTTCTCAGGTTTTGATGTTGATTCATTGAAAATTTTGAACATTAACAATAACAGATACCTAGATTCAATCAATTCACAAGTTAAAAAAATTACTGAAGAGTTATCAATTGCAGCCAATGCCCAGAATGCTATTGTTAACTTGCCATCTTTGGCATGGGCTAACAATATCACTTTCCGTGATATCAGCTCTTTGGATATAACCTCTTTGGAAGAAGTTGAAGCCACAATCGGTTTTATTGACAACAATATCGAAGTCTTAAAAGTCCCAAAATTGAGAAATATCGGAGGCACTTTGATTATCGCTGAAAACAAAGATTTGAAGCAAATTGAATTTCCAAATTTACAAGAGGTAGATGGTGGATTGATGATCGTTGACAATCCACATGTTGCAAAAGTGAATTTCTTCCCAAAGCTACATGCAATTGGTGGTGCTATCAAATTCAATGGTAGTTTCCAAGATTTATCATTACCCAAATTAAGACTCGTTAAGGGAAGTGCTTCTTTGAAGACAACTTCTAATCTTTTCAATTGCGGAAGGTGGATTAGATCCGAAGCAAGTGCTTTTGTCAGAGGAGGTAAGATCGAGTGCTCAGCAGATGCCAAATCTTCCGAAACAATTCATGTCGATAATAACGGGATGATAACGGGCAGTGTAACCACTAATGATAGTGACAGAAACACACAAACCAGTGGATCTACGAGGATAAGAGGAATTAGTCTTGCAACTATGTTGAGTGCCTCCATTTTAACAGTCTTTGCCTTTTATTGAAAGTACATAGGTGCTTACTTGATGGTCATTAAAATTTTTTTTTCCATTTTCATCGTAAATATTCTGGAACTGGCCTTCTAAAAGTTGAAACTGTGACTACCACTAGTCAACAATCATTTGTGAATCTCTTATAAGTACGAAGAGGCTCTAATTTTTTTCTCTTTTATAGAACGTTGGGATGCGACATCCGTTTAACAGCAGCGCCTTTGGTATTAGACGGAGAGGTGCGCTTATCTTAATTAAATACGATTGGCTCATCAGCTTATTAGGCGGGGGTTTCGGCAGCAGAATGCAGTTGACAAATAATATTAAGCCATCTGTATTAAGGGGCAACACGTTATCGCTTCTTCGAAATACGTAAGTCAACATTACACATGTGTACCGTTATTCTTCTTATCTCAAGGCTAAGGAAAGAACAAGCAAAAGGTGAGAGGAAAAAAAAAAAATTTTTTTTGCGGATAAAAGTTCTAAGATGCTGAATAGATAAAAAAAAAAAAAAAATTATCGGGAAAGATATAAATACAAATCAGAAGTATCAATTTGCTCCTTTCAGTTCTTTTTCTCTTTTTCTTTCTTTTTCTTTTTACGATGGAAGATTCGTCATCAAATGCTTCAGCCAATTTTAATAAAGAGGCCAACTCTGGGCATGACCAAGTGATTAAGTCAGAAGAAGAGATCCATACTCTCTTGGGAGACAATAGTAATAATAACAATGATACGAAGAAAAGAAGTGCATCGGAAGCAAGCGATTGCAATGCCAATGATGCCAGTAAAAAGCCAAAGAAGAGAAGAGCTTTGTCTTGTTTAAGTTGCAGGAAATTGAAAACAAGATGTGACTTTGAAATTGAAAATGGTAAATGCCATAGATGTTCAAAATTGAGATTGGAGTGTTCATTGACAAAAGAGTATAACATTGATCCAAATCAGCTTCGGTCTACAAGACTAAGTAGCATAGCTGAGCAAGGGCAAGGTATAAATGCTATCAATGGGAGATTAAATGCTGTTGAAAATAACATTGATAACCTCAGTAGTAAGATGGACTCGATAATTAACTTGTTGAGTGGGACCAGCAAGGCTGGTAGGAGTTCTTCATTTGGTTCTTACGATGAGACTCTGTCACAGGATGATAAACAAGCTAATCCTTTCACAAGAAAGCTTTCAATGAACTATACTTCCGTTGATACTCCAAGAAGACTTGCCAATAATTTGTCAAATGGATCTGACAATTACCTTGATAAATATATAAATGATGCTCCTTTGAATATAATTAAACTGATAGATTCCACTTTGTTCAAGAGAATAAACAAGTATGATCCATTGGAGAAAGCCTGTGAAGAGTTTTTAGAATTTTATTTCAACAATGAGGCATTATGTTTACAATTGGCCAAGTCATTTTTAGAGACATCCCATTTTTGGATCATACCAGGTGGATTGAAAGAATTGAATAGACAATATGTCACCGAACATCCATTGATCACATGTGTCTTTGTAATATTGGCTATGTGTTTTGATGAAAATTATAATTACATCGAAGAACAACAACAGTTATATTGGTTAACAACCAAATTATTAGGAATAGCCTTAATAACTGATCCTTTGACAGATCATGATATAGAAGCCATTCTTTACTTATCGTTATACAACATTGCTAGAAAACCAAAACAACCACAAACTGATAGCTGGATCTTGTCAGGGACAGGTTTGAAACATTTTATCACTTCAATGGACTTCACAGCTATTAAGAACAGAGTGCTATATTTGAGAGATTTTGATCATGTTGATTTATTTCATTTAAGAATATGGAACTCATTATGTGCTTGTCATTTTCAAGCTGCTTTGTTATCCGGCAGACCTGTAATGATTGCCAGAGAATATTTTGATATCCATAAGTTAACTTTGAAATTCCCTAAAGCAACTATTGGGGATGCTATTAAAGTAAGTGAGTTAAATTTGGATGTCACGTTTTTGGATATATTGGAAAATTCGAAAGACTATCTCAGTAATATTATCTTATCAAATGATATAAAGCCAAATAGTCTATTAAAATTCAAAGAGTTGGATGAGTGGAAAAGCAAATGGGAACATTTGATAAAAAAAGATATTTCAGGCATATTACTATTTGCATATGATACTTATCACATAATCATTTGCCGTCGTTTCATTTCCACGATTCACGAAGGTCAGACAGAGTCTTCCACTGAAGCTGTATTATCATGTGCCTATAAGACGGCATGTCATCATTCTTTTGTAATATTAGAAAGATTGTTAAAACTTCCATCTTCTTTGATAAGAGGATCTCCTTCAACGGCATTACTGCAAATTGTATATGCATCACTTACATTATGTGACTATTTACAAATTATGAATTTAGAAGATAAATCGATGGCTCTAAGTTTGATTTCGAAAATATATTGGCATTTAAATCACATTGGTGAAAAAATGAACGATGCTACCGATACTGTTGGCAAGATTATTAAGAGTATTGTGGAAACTGCTAGTAGTACTGCCTCTGCAGAACCTGATAAAGTGGATTTGGAGTCTCCTGGAGCTTCAAAGAATCCTAATGACACAGTTTATGATCCAGGCAAAGCAGCCACAGCAGAAAGAAAAAGATCATTCCATCTTTCTCCAAAGAATCCAACACTTGCTCTAAATGGTAAAATGGATTCTCCAGTGGATAGTGTTGCAAGTGGTTCCAGTATTTCCAAATTGAATAATTTTTATTCAGGAAATTTGAAAAGTTTGCGTTTGAATCAAACGTCACCAGAAAATTCTATCAATTCTCCAGATACTTTCTTGAAAAAAGAGATGCATAAAGATGTTGGTACTAATAATATAACATCAACAACAAAGACATCACCTTTTGATTTTGATTCTGTTCAAATTCCAGATGTTTCCCAATTCAACACTTTTGAAGATTTCTTTAACGGAGTTTTCAGTGATTTTAATGGGGATTTCAGTAATATTAATGGGTCACGATTGGAAACACCAAAATTAACAGGTATCGGAGGCAGTAATGGGATCAGCCGTTTAGGTAAAATAAATAATGGGAAGGATATGATTTAAAAGATTTTTGATTTTGTTTATTGGCTTTCAAGTTATGTAATTTATATATAGAGACTTTTATAATTCATCTCTTGAAATGTCATCCGGTAATTCGTAACCTTCTATTCCAACCAATTCTGTGTAAAAAACCAAAGTAGCATCAGGTGGGATTACAGAACCTGCACCTCTCTTACCATAAGCCAATCTTGATGGAATTGTTAATTTTCTCTTCTCACCAATACACATTTTTTGTAAACCTTGGTCCCAACCTTGAATAACTTGACCAGCTCCCAATACAAATTCTAATGGGTCACCTCTCTTGTATGATGAGTCAAATTCAGTTCCATCAATCAATTCACCTTTGTAATGCATCTTGATATGATCCCCAGCTTTGGTCTTTCTTGGACATTTATCTTCAGCTACTTTATGGGTGATCCCAATTCTAAGGTCATCAACAGTATCAGCACAAGCAACTTGTAAAATAACGGCAAAAATGACTAAAAGAGCAGTCAATGACTTAGTAAGTAATTGAATCATGTTGTTTTGTATTTGAAAGTATGTATTTCGCTGTTCTTTTATTTTTTCTTCAGCTCATTGATTTTTCTAATTTTTTTTTTTTTTTATGCTTGACAGATCTTATTCCTTGCAGTTTTTCCTTTCTCAAGTCACAATCACTTAAAATCACTCCAATTGACCTAGCTCTACAAAGAATATTTCTTATTGTCCACTGCAATCTATGAATTATCATATTTTCTTTTCTTTAGAATCTATATAATTATTTACATCACTATAACTCATCCCTCTTTATATCATCAGGTAGTTCATAACCTACAATTTCTAATAATTCAACCTTGAAAATCAAGGAATTGGCATTTGATCCCACCACTCCGGAGAGATCAGCTGGCGATGATAATTGACGAATTTCCCCAATGCACATGTCATTTAGACCTTGATCCCACACTGGCAAGACAGCTCCTGCACCGAGTTCAAATTCAACAGGCTTACCTTTCTTAAAAGATGAATCAAACTGAGACCCATCAGGTAACAAACCTATATAGTCAATTTTGAGTCTATCACCGTTCTTGGTCTTCCTAGGGCATTTAGATTCAGGTATTTTCTTGAGGATTTCTGAGCCGTATGTTAGTAATAGTCCAGAAATAATGACAGTAAAATTTCACTTACCAATATCAGCTTTTGAACTGCTTTTCAGTTTTGGAGCAGGTGAAGATGATTCAGGGGAGACTGAAACAGTGTAAGTGTTCATTAACTGCAGTTGTTGTTGCAGTTGTTGCCTCGAACGTAATTGTTCTTCTCTCTCTTCAAGAAATTTTGGCTTTCTCTTTTTCACTTGTGCTGGTTTCAATGCGTTTGACAGTATAACAAATACAAGCAATAGACAAAGAGCCGAGTGGAAGTGTTTGAAGAGCATCTTGTACTTCAACTGATGGAATAGATAACTTTTTTTTCTTTCACCTTTTAGTTTTCCACTTTTTACAAGACGAAAGAAAAAAAAAAAATTTTGAAAAAAAAAAAAAAAAATCTTTCAATTGTCTAACCATAGATGAACAAGATCAACTCCATTAAAGCTTTGAAGTCATTCATAGACTCGAGGAAGTCATTTGAGATCCTATATAACTCTGATAAGTCTTTTACGTACGGTTCAATTAGCAGGCTATGTATACTTGATTCATCTTTCAATCCTCCTCACAAGGCACACGAGTCCCTTGCTTGTAAATCAATTCAATTTGATTACCATAAGAAGTGTGAATCTAATAAAGTGAAAGATAATGCATTGCTATTGTTGTTATCAGTGAAAAATGCAGATAAAGTTGTACCGAAACCAGCATCTTTCGATCATCGAATCAATATGATGTGTTTGATGGCCGATAAATTATCAGCAGAGTTGAAAGTCAACGTGAGTGTTGGATTAACTGATGAAGCAAAATTTGCAGATAAGAGCCATTCAATTACTGAATATTTCAAAAACAATAACCAGGAAAATTTGAAATTGACATTCTTATTAGGTTTTGATACGTTGATAAGAATTTTTGATGCCAAATATTATGTGCCAAACACAATCGAGCATTCGTTGAGAGAGTTTATGAATAGTACTGATTTATTTGTATTGACAAGACACTCTGATACTGGAGATCTGGATCAATTTAAGTATCTTGAAGAAATTAGAATGAATTTACGTCCTGAAATACCTCTGAATTGGAGTGATAAGATTTTCTTAGTACAAGGGGATGAAACTTTTTTAAAAATAAGTTCATCTGAAATAAGAAAAGATATTAGTGAAAACTCAATTTGGAAAAGAAACGTTCTTGATGAAATTGCTGCCTATATTGAAGAAAACAATTTATACGAATAACTTGGGACTTGCTGCTAAATTGTCTTATCCATTGATCACCATTATTTACAAGGTAAGTAAAGTGCTGCTTTCTCATCCTTATCTCACTCACTCCCTTCCTGGATATGGAATTGCCTAAAATGGACAGTAGTAAACTCTATTAAAGATAATTCAGTTTAAAAGGGTTTCTTGGTCTAGGGTTTGTTCCATCACGTTCTATGCCAGTTCCCAAAACAGTAACTGAACTGGGGCGGTCTCAAGAGACTAGAAAATTGCCACCTTGTCGTTCTAGAAATACTTGTAAACTAAAATACCTTGAAACAATATCGAAAAATCGAGTTATCGAGTAGAGAAAAAAACGATAATAATCTGAAGCTACTGAATAGATGGATTACGAAATCTGAGCTTGATTCGATGATTTTTTAATGATGTTAATACATTTTGAAAAAGATAAAACTTGCGACCAACTGGTGAGACTAGAAATGGTTACGGAGCACTTACAAGGTAGTGAGTCAGCAAAAATATCCCGGTGTAGCAGGTTTTCAAGAGAGCAACATGTGCAGCTGGCCAATCAGAAAGCTCACAGCCATGCGTTGTCATGGTTGCAAAATTTCTCAAACGAATTTTTTTTTTTTTTTACAACATTTACTTTTAAGAACAAGTTTTCTTCTTATTTTTCCAATCTTTTTAATTTCAGCAGAAAACCAAAAAAAATCACTTTTTTTTTTTTTCTTCTAACGAAACAAGTTACAAGCTTATTTTTGTGTGCCATATACACTACAACTAAAAGTTTTATTTTTTTAATATTTCTTTTGTTAAGGGATATACACAAAGTGAACTTTTGATAAATAAGCCTAATACGCAATACAAGAGAGTTATTAGACTAACAGGTCTTAGTTTTTTGATACCTTTTGTTCTCGTTGTTTATTACAATTATTAAGAATTGACCACTTTACTGTGCTGTTCAGTTTTGCCACCTCAGAGAGAAAAAAAAAGTAACTTTTTTCTGTCAAATTAATTCACCCGTGAATTTTTTTCCATACATTATTTCCATACCAACAACACCTGCAGAGAATATGGCTTTATCATTGAAGCGTGCAAGCTCCAGTTTACCATTTTCTTCCACTCCTCGCTCACTTAAGAAATGCCGTAAAAATAGTATTCATGATAATAACAGACGTGCATTTTCATCAAATATCTTACTCACCACTTCATCTGCTGCCAATCATTGTGTATCATCATCTGAAGATGATGACTCAAGTGAAGAATCATTCAATGAAATAACAAGAAGAAAATCAATACTTAGAAGAAGAAGTAGTACTAAATCTGCTGCTGAAACCCCTCTTAATATTGAATTGTCACGTGCAGTTGCTCTTTACAGTGATGATGAAGACATTGAGGAAGATAAAGAAAATAGAAGTGAGGGAAGATGCTCTAAGTCAAGAAGTGGAAAGAATTCACCAGTTCATGATAACAAGGAAGTTTCTGGTCTTTCTTCAAACAACGTTGCCATTGGTAAAGTTGTTAAATCAGTCCCAGACAGTGATCGTGCTGCCAGGGCTAGATGTTTAGATTATTTAGTTGGTGCTATTGATGAGGCATGGGCTAGATATTGTGATGCAACTTCTTATGCTGAAGATGAGAATTATGGATATAACACTTATCCAAATACTCCAGCATCAATTGCCATGTCTGATGAAGACGCTTCTGACGATTCATTGGCTGAAACTGAAATCACTGACTATGCCGACTCAGACTTCAACACTGTTGATACTAAGACAGCTTTGAAGAATAGAGAAGAACAGGCAAAGCGTCAAACATCATTACAAAACTTGAAGGATAGATTAACTAATGCGAAATATTTTTTGCAAGATTATGTCGATAGTGATGACTACGAAGATTGTGTTTCATTTTGGAAAAGATGGGATATGATCAAATATTGTACAATAGAATTAGTTGAAGATGAAGACGAAGATGATGCTGTTGAGGATACTATTGAAGAATTAGAAGCTGGCCGTTGTACAGCAACAAATTAAAAATAGGTATCTCATTAGTTTTATCATCTTCTTCATACTTCCAGTTACGTCATATTTTTTTTTTTTTATAAGGTTGTTGTTAGCGAAAACCAGCATTTTTTTGTTGGTAGTTCATTATGTTATAGGGAGATGGGTCATATTTATTTATATATGTATATTAGTAGGGTTCAAGGTACTGCTGTTTTTATTCTGTATTTAGTGTTTGAATTGATGTAATGTTGAAACTATATTCCGAATGTAGAAGATCTGTTAAATTGTTTAAAGAACCAACCAAATATACTGTTTCTTACTAGCTTTGCGGAAGATAAGAAGGAAAAAGATAGTTCTATATATGTAAGATGCTGCAAGGAACAGATTACATAAGCTCCCATAGATTGAATATAATTTTGCAATCTCATAAATGCAATGAAGTATCTGGTGTCTCGACAAGAACTTACATGTATGATTGAGAAACCGACAAAATAATTTAACTAAACTATAAAGCAAATAACAATGACTCCCACTAAGTACGTCTAGGAATTGGAGATTTTGGTCTTAACAGTTCAATCTCTTCATTCACAGGGATATTTGTACCAACACGGGCAATATCTTGTTTATAATATGTAGGATCAAAATTATTCAACAATACATCGGGACTCATAACAACCCAACCTGGCCTAACTCTTACAGGTTTATTATAACCAGTTCTTGATGGAATGATATGTAATCTTCTCGTTGATGATGAAAAATTTTCTGCAACTTTATAAATATAGGAAGGGACTGCACTGTTTAAAGTTGTATCAGTTTCTATTGCCAAATCAGTGTTAATGTTACAGTTTATTAAATGATTATCAGTTGATCTTCTTACAGTTCCAGTAATACACATCCAACAATGCCATTGCATTTTTTCAAAAAATCTTTCATCTTCAATAGATGATGAATCTTTATAAGGATAATAAGGAGAATTCTTATCCACAGGAACAAATACCAACTCTTCTGACCTTCTAAATTTTTTTGACCATTCAGAATTATTTGATAACAATTTTGTTAATTCTGAAATCTTCTGAGTGGTGGCCCAAATAAATAAGAATCCAGGCTTTGAACATAATTTATCAATTGGCAACTTGGATAGTAAAGGATAAATGAACTGATTTTCAGTTAATGCACCAATCATAATAACATCAAATACCAATTTATCCTTATTAATCCATTCAAATAAAGTTTCAACCATATTTTGAGGTTCCACTCTACAACCATATGGCTTAATTGAGTAATTCTGTACTTGCAGTTCTTTCAATTTGAAAAGTTTTTGTAATTTTGGATATCCTTCTATTGGGTCACTGATATTCATGATGAATTTTGAAGGATGCTTCCCAGTGTGAATATAATTATTAGAATAGTCATTTTGATGTCCCGAATTGGAAAGTCTAGACACATTCAAAGGAACCTGACTCAATGGTGTTCTCGTAATAGTTACCAGTTGTTGCTTTTCATTTGATATCTTAGCCTTTTGTCCCTGTTGTTGTTGTTGTTGCTGCTGCTGTTGACGACTGAGTAATCTTTGTTGCCATAACAGACGTTGAAGAGATTCCTGATATTGCTGATGACTAGTGTTGACTGATCCTGACGGAGAAGGTTGATTTTGGTACATTGAAGAAGGATTTAAGGGGTTGCTGGTATAGTCGGATTGTTGTAAGTGGTTATTGAAATTGATTGGTGAAAAAATACTGCTGATAGAACCTGTTGATGAAGAATCCTTTCTGTTTGCCATTTGAGTGAATAAGGAAAACACACTCTTGAAGTCTGCCAAAGGGAGTATGATGTATATTTATATATATGCAAATGTTTGATCCTTTTTTTTTTTGTCTTTATTTTACCTCAGGCTCAAACAAGAAGTCATTCAGGCTTTTGACTGCTATACATAAACCAGCATCATTTTGAAACTGTATTTAGCTTATATCTGCATACTTCAAATGTAATCTTACAAAGCTGAAACAGTTTTTCTTCAACTCAAAAGAGGTTTAACTGTTAAAGTGGATCAATGGATCTTGTAGTCAGACATAACTGAAGCAGTCTCGAGAATATAAGATACTTTGTTCATAGCAGAAACATATCTTGAGATTGGCTATACTCACAGACCTAGCTCTTACAATAATGGTATATGCCACGCTTCTCAAATATACTGTGGTTGTGGTTTAGTTTTCTTTTTTTAGTATGTTCTGTGATTAGCTAAACAAACAAAACAAAAAAGAACAAAAAACTAAAAAAAAAAAAACCTTTTAGTGTGAGATATTGTAATCAATGGACCCGTAGTGATAACATAACAATGAGTTTGAAAGGTACAAACGATAACTCTCAACTGGAGTCAAGTAGTACCAATGCAACTGTAAATGTGTCACCTGGAATCACTGCAAATACCACAAATCAGTCTTTGAGAGTTCATCACACACCGAGGAAATTAACTAGATTGAGGTCATCTCAATCCTTTAAACAACATGATATCAATTACGAGAACCCACACTTACCTTCTCAGGGTCTCTTAGATGCCACATATAATACAAGCATAAGGTCACCAAGGATCTCTTACCAAAGCTCGACGAATGATTTTTTTGGTATTACTCAAAGTGATGAGAATACTCATCTCAAAGCTTCTTCGCGGCCACTACTTTTAAGACAACATTCAATACAACAAAGTATATACGGATCAACAGGGAACAGGAAGAATGATGATATTTTGGAAGAAACTATGGAGGATTCATCAATTTTAAAGACAAATTACTATGATGATTTTACTACAATAGATTGGTTAGATAACTCGATAAAGCAATCGGAAAGGTTATCACATTTAACAAGACTGTCAAGAAGATCTTTTAAACACAAAATTCGCAAAAACTTTGATAGTGCAAAGAGCTGGATTCTCATTGTCATCATTTCGTTTCTTTCAGCTTGCTTGGCATATTCTATCGATACTGTGGAAAATGTGTTGATTGATTTGAAAAGAGGTTACTGTGCAAAAAGTTGGATCCAAAGTGAAAGTGCCTGCTGTCTGTCAACAATAGGTGATGATTCACCAGTTTTAAAACCTTTTTCTATCCGTATCAATGACCAAGAAACTTTGTGCCCTGACTTCCATAGCTGGTCTTCTTTCTTCGCAACCGATAGTCATATATCATTTGAATTCGTGATTTATCTGGTTTTAACTTTATCGTTGGCTTTTGTAGCAGTCCATATAACTTTGTTGACAAAGACTACAAACCCATTATTGCATAATAACAACTCAAAAGACAGCTCAGATATCATGAGACCATACACACATAAAGTTTGGTACACTGCATATGGCTCAGGTGTACCAGAAGTGAAGACCATTCTTTCCGGTTTCATTATTAGAAGATTTTTAGGAACGTGGACTTTGATATGTAAAGCATCTTCCTTAGTGTTGGCAATTGCTTCTGGCATGGCTCTAGGTAAAGAAGGACCATATGTTCATTTATCAGCATGTATTGGGAACATATGCTGCCGTATTTTCAAGAAAATAAATAGAAATGAATTGGAAAAAAGACAAATCTTAAGTGCTGCTAGCAGTGCTGGCGTTGCATTAGCATTTGGATCTCCGTTGGGAGCAGTCTTATTTTCAATAGAAGAAGTAACATATTATTTACCGATAAATCAGTTGTTTCATATTTTTTTTTGTGCTATGTCTTCCACTTTGTTTTTAAAATTCTTGAATCCGTATGGCACAGGGAAAACTGTTTTCTTTGAAGTTGAATACTCAAGTGACTGGGAACCTGTTGAATTGATATTTTTCATTTTCATTGGTGTTGCGGGTGGATGCTTTGGTGCAGGATTTTGCCTTTTCACTCAATGGTGGGGAAATTTTTTCAGGTCTAAATCAATAGTAAAGGACAAACCAGTGACTGAAGTGTTATTGATAGCAGCATTAACTGCTTTGACAACTTATTACAACAAATATACCAAGATTCCAACAACGGAATTGTTATATGAGTTGCTGAGTCCATGCACAATTAAGAGTCAGTGCCCTATCTTGGAAAACAAACAATTATCAGACGCTGGAGGAATCACTGTTATCAAAATTGACAATATAGTTACCGAGCTACAATATTTGTTAATTGCTTTAGCTATCAAATTGGTATTGACCAGTGTCACTTTTGGGCTGAAATTACCTGCAGGTATCTACGTTCCCTCCATGGTGATTGGTGCCTTATTTGGAAGATTATTTGCTATGCTATTACAGTACATTGTGATAGTGAATCCTGATATCTCTAGTTTGCTATTTACTAAAAATAACATATCACCAACTGCTGAAAATGTCACTTGTGTTGATTTTGGAATCTATGCCATGATAGGTGCTGGCGCATTCATGGCAGGAGTAACCAGAATGAACGTAACTTTAGCAGCCATATTATTCGAATTGACTTCATCATACACTTATGTCTTACCTATCTCAATTTCAATTGCCATTTCCAACTGGGTTGCCAATATGATTGAACCTTATTCGTTGTATGAGTTATTAATCTCAAAGAATGATTTCCCGTTTTTAGACAATCGTTCAACTCCTGTTTTTATAGATAAGACAACCAGAGTCATCGACTTGATTCCTCACAGCACAAATCAGAATTATGTGATAGATATAACTGATTCTCCACACTATCCAGCATCAATATTGCAATCCAAATTGAAATTGTTACAACAAAATTCGTTATTAGATGGTTGCTTGTCAATTGTGAAAAATCATGGAGACACTATTCTTGGACTCTTACCAGCACCTTTATTGGAGTTCCAATTAGATAAGCTAGAGAGATTTACTAATGAGTATGGGATCACAGATGAGATTTTTGTTAAGTTAAGTTTCTTGGAAGAAGAAGAAGATGATCGAAGTTCATCTGATATTTATTCAATGATCTCTGACCATTCGAGACCTCAGGAAGAAATAGTAACAAGCTTATTAAACAAACTCACAGACTTCACTAGAATCATAGACTACAATCCTATTTACTTAGACTATGATTCAAGATTAAGTTTAGTTTATTCAATTTTTAGTAAATTGGGGAACAGGGAAATTTGCATACTAGATGAAGATGGTAAATTTTGCGGCACATTGCATAAGAAAGTTTTTATTGATTATTGTAAAAAAGAGAAAACAAAGTATTAGGGAATAGAGATATAGTTTGAAGTATATAAGTGTTTTAATTTGAAACTGTAAAAGCTTCAAGAAATTTATACAAAAAAAAAAAGATGGAATAAAAAAAAAAAAAATTCTATGTAGGATAAGTAGAGCGATGAGGATATCGTTTACTGCTTGGAATGGTCTGAAGAATCTTCTCAATGGCTCAATAACTAAGTCTTTACCAAAATTGAATAATGGAAACCTTTTAGTGCGAACTATGGTGCCCAAATTGTTCACACCAACTATTATAGACTATCAGTTCCAAGAACTTATCAGAGAAAAGTTTGGCATAAGGCTAAGAAAATCCAACATAATAAAGAGTCTGCCAGAGTTGCCCTTTGACATTTTACAAGTGCCAGAGCTTCCAATAAATAGACTTGAAGGATTTTTCATTGTATTATCCAAACTGATGAATAGGAAACCCTTAGATGGAGTCAGTTTAAGATACGAAAAAGAATTTAAAGTTGAAAGAACATTAAGGACCAAGTTAATTCTACCTTTTGAGTATGTCAAGTTGTTGAGGAATGATGGAAATTTTCGCAAGTTCAATTCTACAAAAGAAATATATATTGAACGATTATCGAATCCTACGGAAGTAATAGTTCATTTAAAAGTTCATTCTCAAGATCAATTCCTAAGATATATCAAAAATAGTCTACTGAAATTTCAGCAAAATGCGGATATTTTGTTTGAAGATTTCAATCATTTTAAAGAAGAAGCACAAGTTTTAAAATTTGAAGACGTTAAAAATATCCTACCATATAAAGTGACTTTTGAACATAATAGTTCATGTAGTTTGAAGATTGAAAAATTCAATGAAAATTATAGACCAGAAGATTTGATCTTGATGAAAATTAGAGGACCAAGTGGGTACCAAACAGTTGCTGCTAAAAGAATGTTAGAATTGAGTAAAAAAAAAAAATGAATATATAATCTATAACTTTGTTTATTGCTGATTCTTTTTCATCGCATCTAATAATTTCCCAGCTTTATGAAACTTCTTATAATGTCTTAAATAGTCTAATAATCTATTCGGATTGCTATTTGCCTTAGCTGAAATTTTACAAATCGTCTTACAACCATCAACGGGGCATAGGACACCTTCAATAATATTATTTGTCCAATTCACTTTATTTAATTTTTCATAATAATAATAACAGTGTAATATTGGTGAAGGAATACCTCCTCCGTTGGTTTGGACTCCATGTTGGATAGATAAATGATGTCCATAGTTTGAATTTTTCAATTGACCAAATTTGATAAATGGGCAATATGGACATAAACCTTCACAGATTAACTTTGATTCTCCATTCTCATTAACATTATAGACTCTTCTTATTTTAGGAGTATAAAGGAACCCATTCTTAGGCTCTTCCACTTCATCTTCAAAATAAAGAGCATCTTGTATCCTGTTTGGATCTCTTTTACAATCATCTAAAGTAAATGAATTTCGCTGTCTAAAAGATTCTAGTGAACTGAGGTATGTGAATTCTGGTAGAGCCTCCCACAGAGGCGTTTTGGGTACTTGAATGACTCTCAAATTGCGAATTTCAGTTTTTTCATTGCAATAAATATTAAATCCTTCTAAAGGGGAAGATTTAAACTGAGATAAATCAAAGATAAAATTCTCTCCTGCGGATATTTGTCTCTTAACTCTCTGACTTTTTTTTCTTTGAGAGTTCACGCTTCTTGGTTTTAAGTTTGGTAACAAGTTGTCCTGCATAGTTGTCAGTTGTGTTAAAAAGGAGGATAAGTTTGGCACTTGAGGTCCAAGGTTCATAGAATGAGTCAAAGGTATCCCAACTGACGAATCAGATTGTTTATTTGGACAGGATTGCATCTCTTGTATGCCCTGACAGAAATTTATCCAGTCAGCCTCTGAAAACAATTCAGAGAACTCTTCATTATCAACAACTGTTGGTGCTTCCCAGTCTATTGATACATCAGAACTTTTTCTCTCAGCTTCTCCCCCTTGCTTACAATCTTCAGATGAAGGCAGTTTCTGTTCATTTGTTGTGGAAATTTGAGGATCTAAAACATCTTGATTTGTCCCTTGTTGAGGGTATGTTAAAGTATCCTGAGGACATAAATACCCCACTAGCCTTTCCTCTTCTTTATATTGGTCTTGATCAAAGAAAAGGAAGTCCAGGAACAAGTTTTCAGTATTGTTCATAGCCATAATTTGTTATTATTTCCTCAAAGCTAGTATGATCAGATTAGGTTAAACAAATTATGCTAATATTCTGGTTATTTAAATGAAAAGGGGAGAAATCTTGAAATAAAAGAGAGATAAGCAGGAGAGAGAAAAAAAAATACTGCAATGCTGAAAAAAAATGTGGTTATATTTTCTGTTCTGATAAATTTTAAGACTCAAGCATTGGAAGTTGGAGGAGATTTAGCAGCTATATAGAGGGCCTCTTGTATTTGATTTTGTTATTCAAAAGGCAAGGAATAGTGAACCCTATATTGTTTCACTTTCTACATCATTAGCCTTTTGATGTGAAAGGGGATATTAGGGGGTAAAAAAAGTAACACATCAAGAAATAATAAAAATTCCAGGAAACTTCGCCGAAGCGAAGAGATATAGGAAACAAAATAAGCAATTTCTCGTCTAAGTTCATAAGAAACACTTCTAGCAGCTATTATAAAAAACTTAAGAAAATATATATAAAAAAAATGCGCAAGCCCGGAATCGAACCGGGGGCCCAACGATGGCAACGTTGGATTTTACCACTAAACCACTTGCGCCTGTTTACACAATCGTAAAAATTTTAGTGAAACATATGTACAGAAACACCGGAAAGGCCGAACATAGGTCGGAAGTGGTCGAATTGCCATATCATCAACTTCACTCTTTTTATTTCATCTTAGTGCAAAGATAAAAATTCTTGCATTGTAGTAGTATATGGATATGTGCAAAGATAATGTGACAAAAAACTGTAATAGTGGTTCGTTTCCATAAGAGTAATGAATTTAGTTAGAACTGAAGGGATATTACCTTATTTCGGCGATAAAAGTCATTAAAAGTTGCTGAGGTACTTTGAAATCTTTATTTGAAAACCTAAAATCATATTTACAATAAGCTTTGTTAAGAGAGCAGTGGTCATATTCTTGGAAATTCAACAATACGAGAAAAGAATTAAAATCACTTTGAATGATTTTTGAAAAACTTTTCATCAATTCAAACAAAATCATTGCATGAAAAAAGTGTCGTCATCCCACAAGGGTATTACATTCTTTGAAATGATCACCCGTTCAAAATTTCATAGTAATATCTGGTACAATATTTCCCCTGTTTATTCGAGCCATTATTATGATTTGAAATACAAAAGAAAGATACGATCACCAGACTGTTATTCGGCAAATTCCACAAAAAAATAGGGTCTTTTTAATGCTGCAGTTCCAATAAAAAAACAAAATATGTTATATTTTTTCAGGTGACTACCAAAAGATCATCACAAGCAATCAAGTGATTTGTTCTTGTTTGACTTTTGCCTTTTTCAAAAGAAAAAAAAAAAAACAAAAACATCGAGATCGTAAATAGTAGATTCAATAGGTGAAAACTATTTCACTCCCCGAGATTGAGTCATTCTTGGCTTCTTTGAGTCTTGGAAAAGTATTCTTTGTTGCAACAGCTTCTTGCAGCGGTGGCTGTTGTTGTTGGATATAAGTGAATAGATCTGTTGTATTGTTTACCCCACAATTTACTTTTTTTTCTTTTTTTTTTTTTTCCCTTTAGTACTGTGCTGAAGTGGGAAAAATGATGCTCACGAAAATCTCCTGATCGAGGAAGACAAATTCATTTGTCATATTGTTGTTATGGTAGTTGTGTCTTCCTATGTTGAGAATTGCATATTTTCTAGCTGTTGTGCATATCCAAAAATTATCCGTGATAAAACTACTACTCCATTTTACGAGGTCAAAGTTTGTAAAAATAATAATAATAAAAAAAAAAAGATCATCAACAATTAATTCTCCGGAGACGACAACAAAAAAATAAAATAAAAAAAAATTTACCGAAGATCTGTTGGATCAAGAGAGTGGTGTTATTAGTTAGTCATTTATTTATCCACAGTTCTTGTTTTTGTTATTTTTTTTCCTTCAAAATGTTCAAGTTACCCCAGATCCCGAAATTAATAGTGTCCTGAGGAGTACGTATTCTTATTTCTTTGTAAAAATTCCAATTGTTACCCCGTATAAATTTACAATATTTAAGAGAATCTGAAATATGCATTGCATGTGTTGTATGACCATTTTTCCCTTATTTTTGTCTCGCATTGTAAAAATATGTATAGTTGATCAATTTTCTTCAAAAGTTGGGGAAAATGCATCAACTAAAACTGCTCTCCTCCTTAAAACAAAACAAAGATCGAGGACAATAATATAAAAAGGACGGCAAATAAGCCACTATTTCACAGGGGTCAAGAGAGAAAAACAGATAATAATTATGAAGTTATCAATATTTGGTGCCTGGGCAACGTTGATCTCTGGTATCGCTTCCACTAAGGTCACGTTACTTTCTACCCCTAATCTGTTGAATGCAACAAATCATGTTCAATTGTCTTCGTACAATTACGATTCAGGTTATTTCAGTGCTGATATTTTTATCCACAATGACGATTACAACAAGATAGTCTTGTTGTACTATGAGAATTTGGATGGTGAATCAACCCCATTGACATCGATTGCTGCAGGTTACAGTGCTTCGTTATCGAACAATTGGGAATTATGGAATTTGAATTCTTCAATTTATCAAGAAGAAGGTTTGACAGCCATAGTTAATGTCACTTTCAAAGATGTCGATGCTAATGTCTTGTACTCAGAAACTATCAATCAAAAAGTTACTCAATCGGGAAGTGCCGTAACCACTGAATCAACTCCTGCTCCTTTGATTAAACCAAGTGGTTTTTCATCTGATATTGATTCTTGGTTATCAACTTCAAAATTCTCACAAGCTTATAAATCAAAGCAAAGAGTCTTTGATAACATCAACGTTGCTGATTCGGTAAAAGGTTTGGTCATTGCTGCACAATCTTATTCGGAACCCGATTATGCTTATCATTGGGTCCGTGATGCTTCATTGACTTTTGATACCATTATAACGTTATACGAATCATTGCCTTCAAGAAATTCAAAGACTGCTCAGTACCTTGAAAATTTGATCTTTGAATATGCCAATGCCTCAGTTTTTGAACAAAATGATAAACATCTGATCACTGGATTAGGTGAACCAAAATTCTACCTTCAAAATAATACCGGTTACACAGGTGCTTGGGGAAGACCACAAAATGATGGTGCTGCAACAAGAGCATCAGCGTTGATCAAATTTGCTAAAGCATATCTTGCTAAAGGTGGATCTCAAAAAGTTGTTCATGATAGCTTATGGGTTCTGCCAATTCAAAAAGATTTGTTATTTGTTGCCAATAATTGGACGGTGGAATCATTTGATCTTTGGGAAGAAGTTCAATCTGATCATTTCTATACCAAATTTGTTCAAAGAAAAGCATTGTTAGATGGTGCAGATTTCTCTTCAAAATATTTGAAAGATTATGCAACTACAAGAACCTTGAGTACTGCTGCTACTGCTTTAAACAACACTATTGGCCAATTTATCTACCCAATTAGAAACTTGATCTTGACAGCCTACGGTGCTGTACAAAAAAATAAGGTTTCATATAAAGATGTAGCAGTGATTCTTGCAATTAATCATGCTTACAACGATGATAAAGTTTATTCATACACAAATGATTACGTCTTGAGAACTGCTTACGAAGTTGCCACTTCTTTTATCCCAGTTTATTCAAACCTTTCAAGTGTTGGATACGACTCACAACATTTACCTTTAGCTCCACCTACTGGTAGATACCCTGAAGATGTTTATGATGGTGTTGGAACAAGTGAAGGTAACCCATGGTATTTATCATGTCTGGCCTTTGCAGAATATTTCTACAGAACTTCTATTGAATTCCAACAAAATGGTGTTATTGAAGTAAACAATCTCACAAGACCTTTCTGGAATTATTACGGTGCATCTGTCTTGAACAAGACTACTAGTGTTAAACAACCAACCAAACCAGGTAACCACCATAAGAGACATTTCCCAACTACCGATAAAGGTTCACATGGAAGCAAACCATCTACTACTACTGTTACATACCGCAAAGGATCTACCGAGTTTAATGAACTTATTAACTCATTACAAGGCTGGGGAGATGCATTTTTAAGAACAGTCAAGCATTATGCAGATACAGATGGTAGACTTCCAGAAGAATTCAACAAGAATACTGGAGTTCCAAGAGGTGCTAAAGATTTAACATGGTCATATGCTTCAGTATTAACCGCTGCTTTTGCCAGAGCAGATGCTAAAAACAATAGAGGATACACTTCGAGTCTTGCCTCGTTATGATCCTCAGAGACAGTATTAAGTAGATTCCCACTTTAAAAAATAGATCCCTAAATGAAAAATATCACATTTGATCAAAACTTAACGACTTTCGTAAAGCAAAAAAATTTTTTCATCAGTTTTTTTTTTTTTTTCAAAGGAACTCTGGTATAAAGTATATAACATATCTTTTAAAAGATATTAAAATCTTTCTTCAGAGACTATGATATAACAAGATAACATAACAAGTAAGTATTATTGGATAAACAAACCTTTATATTATTTTACCTGATGAGAAAAATATAACACAGACCTGTACTGATTTAATCAGAGATTCTTCATTGAATTTTTGAAAGAAATGCAGATAAACTATATTGCCTAACACTGATTTTTGATATAAAGATATAAGTTATAGTTCAATTACTAACAATAGGAAACAGATTAGGTGATTTGTTAATGAGATTTTGTAAATGTATATAGAAATAATGAATTAATTTTATTAAAATGAGATGTTTGTAGAATTTTGAACACAATGTATTAAGAATATATTTAGACACAATATACTAGATGTCGAGAAATCGATATAAACTACAATTGAAATTTAAAACCAAAATAATTAAATTATATTTTAGAAAGTGTTTTATATAGCACAGAAATGATATTTTTTTATTTATTCATGAAAGAAAGATTATTACAAAGAAATAATAACTTATTTCTTGGTGTTTAATCTTCTTAAGTAGAATGCTAATTCTTCACCTTCCAAAATGTAACCATCACATCTACCTGATTGACCTGGTCTTGATGAGATAGCAGCATATAATCTACCAGAACCGAATTGGTGGGAAACAGCTTGTTCAATTTCAGCTTGAGCAGATCTTGAAGCTAATTTTCTTTCAACCTTTCTTGATTTGGAAACTTCTTCAACACCAGCTCTCTTCTTACCTAATTGTTGACCGTAGTGAGTTTCGTACCATTGTCTGAATGGAGTAGCATCAATTTGAACAATAGCAGATTTGGTTAAAGTGTTGGTTCTAACCAATTCATTGTTTGAAGGATGGTAGACAACACCAGCAATTCTGGTTTTTCTAGCAACACCTTCAGAGGCCCATGAGAAGTTACCGGTTTCAACTCTTAAAGCTCTGAATTTTTGGTTACCACCTCTTGTTCTAACAGAGTGGATTCTTTTTGGACCAATTCTGGTGTTAGCACCTTGACGACCTAATTCAAACTTTCTCTTCTTTCTGAATTGAGCTCTCTTAGCACCAGTGGCGGCTCTTTTGTGTCTTGAATCACGAGAAATACCCATTTTGTATGCTATTAAAAAGAAGTTGTTAGTAAATTTTGCAATATTGATTTAACATCATCACTTATATGTGCTATTGATATCAAGGTATTTCAAATATAAAGTACCACTGATGAATTATTTCGATATTTAGATAGAAAATTTAGCTTGATAATTGCTGATTGATAAAAAATCAATACAGCTCTTATAAGCCGAATGTAGAGCAAAATGGAAGAGAAAGGATAATATGAAAGATACCCATATATTCCATTCCATTCATGAGTATATATCCATCACTTGATGTTTCATTTGAATAAATTTTTATTTGATTCCAAATTGTGAAAATTTTTTTAAGACGATTCATGAAGACCATTTGTATTCCATCGTAATGAGTTGTAATTTGACAATATATGATTCTCCTGAGAAGACTATAATGAATCCCACTTGATATAATATAGCATGATGATGAATAATATTTCTAATAGACACTTACTTTATTGGTGATGTTCTTACAATATTCAAGTAATAGTATCAAGTTAAAAAAAGTTGAAATATATTTTTAAGGAAAAAAAAAAAAAAAGAAGAAAGATTGAAAGAAAGCAGTAACAAACCAAAAAAAGTTTTTCGCTCACGACTTTTCTCATACTTTAAACTCTTATGCGCACTATATATTTTTGGTACTACAATACACGCAAACGAGATCTCAGATTGGCAGAATATGTGACTGTGACCTCTTAGTACGCACGTGATGCAACCCTAATATTTAAAACATCTTTACACCGTTTTTTCTTTTTTTTGTGAATCTTTTGAGTTTTGATATTTCACACACACCATCATAAAAAAATCTTACATAATCAAAAAAGAAAAGTGTAAAAAATCAATTTTTTTTTTTTAATAGAAGATGAAAATTTTAATAATACAGAGAATACTACGTTATCAGATCAGAGACTAATGAGCACAACTGAGACCATATATGATGAAGTGGAAATAGAAGATTTCACTTTCGATGCTACCACACAACTTTTCTCATACCCATGTCCATGTGGTGACCGTTTCCAAATAGGTTTATTTGATTTACAAGATGGTGAAGATATCGCAGTTTGTCCATCATGTTCACTTATGGTACAAGTCATTTTCGAGCCAGAAGATTTAAAAGAATATGAAGATCAGTTGGATTGAGCTCTTCCAGAGCATATCACATCACGAGCATATGAATGTTTGTTTGGATATCACGACAATCTTGTGCAATTGACAACTCCATATAGGAGTATCAAGTTAAAAATTTTTTACAGCAATTTGGGGATGCATATATTTATTTACAGGAGTTATTGCTTTTTCTTTTCAGTTCAAAAAACAGGTACATAGGTAATATCAAAAAAGTTTTTATTAATAATGTTAAACTATACCCAATTAAAAATTCCTTTTAAAACAGAAAACCAAATCAAAGATAAAATAATTTCAAAACAAAACCTACAAACAAAACCAATATTGCCAACAAAAACTTATTAAAACTTGTTGGATCTTTCTTATTCTTAATTCTTTCCCTTATTTCATCTTCACTTAAGCGAGTCTTTTCAGGTACAACCAGTTTCTCTTGCTGTTGTTGTGGTTGTTGTTGTACTACTGCTTTTTTAGATTGCACAGCGGCCACCGTTGGAGGATGATCAGTAGTTAATTTCTTCAATTTTGACTTCCCCATTCTTCTCTCATACTGATAATTCTCAATCTCTTTTAATCTTTCAGGTAATGTTTCTTGATTTGTGGCCACATATTCTGGGAAAATCTTGACAAATTCAGGGTTATGCAGTAAATTATACTCCATTGAAGTTCTTGCACATTGCAATTTTGTCTCATAACTTGTTGTTATAGATCCAGTAGTCATGTCTTCACATGTCATAAAACTCAATAATCCCGTTAATATAGTGGAAACAGACCATCCAGGATTCCATGATTCAGGGTGGAAATCACTAATCGATAAACATAATCTTGTTCTTGGCTTGAAACGTCCACTTGGAGTATACATTCTTATCAGAGGTGGCGCATAAGGATACGAATTAGTGAAAGTGATAACACCATGATATTGTCCATTGAAATATGGTGTCTCCGGAGGCCCATCAATGATATAATGCCATTCTAAAATATTTGATTCATTCGGTCTCGCAGTGATATATGGTAATGGACTCTTATTAAGGTTCTTATATTCTTTTGTCAATCGTTGTCTGGCTTCAGCAATTGGCATTATGATGATTATGGTGGTGGTTGTGGTGGTGACACTAGAGAGATATGAGATAACAACTAATTTATTTTTTCTGCTATTTATATTAAAAAAAAAAAAATCTATGGCCGAACACACAGAACAAAGAAAAAGTACAGAAAAAAAAAAAAAAAAATTAAGTAAAAAATAAAAAAAAATTTATACACTTCAAGCTGATTACAACCAAATGACAGTCAACAAGAGTCCAAATGATATCAAGTTATTAGCAGGTAACTCTCATCCAGAGTTGGCCAAGTTGATTGCTCAAAAATTAGATATTCCCTTAGCTAGAATCAGTGCTGATCAATTTTCCAATCAAGAGACATCAGTTATCATTGGTGAAAGTATAAGAGATGAAGATGTTTACATAATTCAAACCGGGTGTGGTGAACAAGATATTAATGATTACCTTATGGAATTATTGATCTTGATTCATGCATCTAAATCAGCATCGGCCAGAAAAATTACAGCTTTAATACCAAATTTCCCATATGCTAGACAAGATAAGAAAGATAAATCAAGAGCACCAATAACGGCTAAATTGATTGCCAATTTATTAACTACAGCAGGATGTGATCATGTGATCACTTTGGATTTACATGCTTCACAGATTCAAGGTTTTTTCAGTATTCCTGTTGATAATTTATATGCTGAACCAAATGTATTAAATTATATAAGACAAACTTTGATGGATAAAGGAGAACATAATAAGAGTGATGTTATAATAGTGAGTCCCGATGCTGGTGGTGCCAAGAGAGTTGCATCAATTGCTGATAAGTTGGATTTGAATTTCGCCTTAATCCATAAAGAACGTGCCAAACCAAATGAAGTTTCGAAGATGGTGCTTGTTGGTGATGTTACAAATAAGACATGTATCTTAGTTGATGATATGGCCGATACTTGTGGTACACTTTGTAAAGCCGCAGATATCTTGATAAGTCAAAATAATGCTAAGGATGTCATTGCTATTGTCACACATGGTATTTTCAGTAGTAATGCAGTGGAAAAAATTAATCTGTCAAAATTGAAAAAAGTTGTTTGTACAAATTCATTACCTTTAGGTGATAAAATTGCTGCATGTCCAAAATTAGAAATAATCGATGTTAGTGCTTTATTAGGTGAAAGTATCAGAAGATTACATAACGGTGAAAGTGTATCGTATTTGTTCAATAACGTTGTATTTTAAAATTTTCTTATAGATATATATATATATATACGTTCAGCTTTTCTTCCAACCAAAGATTTTAGATTTTCTCTTCTCACTAGAAGAACCATTCGAGACATTACGTATTTGAGATGGAGGCAGCAGGTGTGGTAATTCTGGAATACTTTCAAACAGAGATGATGATGCACTACTTGCCAGTATCTTTGGAATATGTTCATTATCTCCATCATTTGATTCTGCAATCGACTCATTTGGTGTATTTAATTGCATGGATCCTAATTTTTCATTCAAAGTTCCAGTGGTTTGATTAAATTCTAAATCAAGTGTGGTGTTATTATTATTATTTTGTGATACTTCTTGATCTTCAAATCCATTGAACAAATTGTTTTTCATATTGGACAACTCGTCAGTTTCCTTATAAAATAAGACATAAGCAGTGGCTAAACCAGGTCCATCACCGAAAAACTTGAAAACATAATTCTCATCAATGCTCTCAACTGCTTCATCATCAAATAATAACCATCCAAAATTTTCAGTCTTGATCAAAGATACATAATGTCCGTGATGTGGACCACCACCTATGTGGACAACTACAGCATATAACTGGTATAATTTATCAGGGGTCTCTGTGTCTGCTGTGGTATTGAAAAGACGGAGATTTTTTGGGTATGTGACACGGTGAAATAATTTCATATTACGGTTTAATTGTTCAGAATATTTAAACCTTTTCAAATGCAACGCCAATATCTTTGGTAATTTTTTCAACCTTATTGTCTTTGCAGCTTCTTGTAATGAATGACATGAATCACAATAAAATTTATTTTGTTCTTGTAACATTTCACTTTGTGAAAATTGTTTTAAACAACTTGTCACCGATGATGATGGAGTCAAATCAATTGACAAATCCAAAAATTTCTCATCTCTTGTAGAAGTTCTTTCACAACATAAGCATTTGGTTTCACTTGTCAATAAACCTTCAAAAATCTCATGAATAGATTTTTTCTCAAGATCTAATGAAGAAGAACTTGAAACTTTTCTCGTATCCGAATCGTCTTTAACATGACCAGTATCATAATTATCAACAACTTCCAATACACTATTGACTAAGAAATTTAGAAATTCATGGGCATCCTGATGCATAGAACTTCTAAATAATTCATTTTCTTCTTTCAAGACTTCGATTAATTTTTGAGGAGAGACCACTCCAGTCTGACTCTTGTTTTCAACCATACACTCAAAGATATCTTTCAATGCACTAAATAAATTTTTCTCCATACCATAAGTTTCATTATACAGATGATCCAAATTGATTATAGGACCTTGAAGTAAAGCATGTCTCTTACGTCTTTCGACATTTGAGTTTGGATCTTCCGTGTCTCCAAGAATTGATAATGTTCTTTGTTGATTTAATTGATACATTGGCTTTATCGATTTTAACAGTGGATATTTATTTGCGATATTTTTATCGATTAAATGAGGATTGCTGAGTGCTGCATTAGAAGGATTCAAATCTGTACTTCCATTATTAACAGAACCATTGATGGTGCCCACAGTGGAGGTACTAGCACTTGTTAATGGAGGATCATTTTTCGTTGAAGTACCATTGGATTTAGTGGATTTACCCATACCAAATATACTGCTCAATTTTTTCTCTGATTTAGAACCCGTATCTTCATCTGTAATGGAATCCGGTTGCTGCTGTTGATGTTGTTGGAAATTCTTGTCCTGATTCAATTGCAGTTGAACAAATGCATGTGTCTTAGCACCAGGCACATTTAATCTTCTCTTACGGAAATGGTCCGGATCTCTTTCAGGAAAAGTCAATATGGCTTTTCTAAAATTGCTGGTATAATACAAGACTTGTAATATAGAATTGCAATAACAAGTGTTCCCAAAATTCTCCATACCGAAAATCTTATTAGAACCATCTCCAAATGGCAAGTTTGGATCATCGGTGATTGGTTCCAAGTCTGCTGGGTCTTCAATTATCTCAGGTACCGGATGCTGATCATTATCTTCATCATCATCATCTTCAGCATTCTCTATATGCTCCGGAGTTTCCTTTTCTGGTTTCCGAAGCTGTTGATTCGTGGCAGAACCATTTGATGATGGAGGTACCGATGCCTTGTTGTTATTAGAATTTTCATTTCCATTTCCATTCTTTGATTTCGCTTTATCATGACTAATCAATTTCTTAAACATTTTGAATGGCAAACCTCACAAAAAACACAAGATAGATTAGCACCGAATGTATATATATATATATGTATGTTAATTTCAAGTCCAATAATATATTGTAAGTATATTGTCTTCTAAATGGGTGGTTGTTGGCGATCAGGTAACGGCCTGCTCAAAAGATGGAGAAGCAGGAGGAAAAAAAAAAAATTATTATTATAGATTAAAAAAAAGCTTAGAATCCCGAAAAAGAAAAGACAAATGATAGCAATAGGTGATCAACTATCAGATTTTGCAATTGAATAAATATGTTTTGTGACAAGTAGAGTATGTTGTATAAGCAGTGAAGAAATTGGGAATTCACCTATCTCTCTCACTCTCTCTCTCTGCCTTTTTTCTGCACCTTCACTTGATTTTTTTTTTTTTGTTCTTCGAATTTTTTTTTATTTTTTTTTTTTTTCGTTTTTTTTTTTTTTTTTGTTTGTTTGTTGTTTGTTTCAAATGGGGCAACCAGGGGCTGTGTTATTATATCACATCATCTCTTACTGTTTAATAACGGAAAGAATGGTTCTTTTAAAGGATTTGTTATGTGAATATTTGACGTGACTCTTTTTTTTTTTTTAATTATAAGGTCAAGAGAAAAGGGGGTGAGGAGCGTACCGGGTTTCCAGGATCAATTGATAGAGGATGGATGGATATTTTCTAAAGATAGATTAGATAGATAACTTGAAGAAGATAAGATTAAGCATGGGGGAGGAAGGGATGTGTTCACAGACTTTGATATCATCTGTTATCCGCTTGTTTCATGTTTATGTTTATGTTTGTTATACCATTCTTTTCTAAAATTAACTTTTCCCCCTTCGGAGATGTGAAACCAAAAACAAAAAAAAAATTTTCACACTTTAGCAGTTGCGAGGAACAAGGAAAGTCATTGGCTTATCATTCTGAACCGAAAGTAAGCCACAGTGGGTATAAAAAAGCATCATTGTTCTATTTATAAGTCATGATATAGAAGTGTTTTGTATATATATATTCATCTATCTCTCTTTCAAATAAAAATACGCGTCCTCCATCCATCTCGTTTTTACGTAAAAGGAATTTTGTTTACCAATTTTCGAAGAGAGAAGAAAAAAAAAAAAAAAGAAGAGAAAAAATTTATTTGTTGGTTTTCAGGCGCCAATTTCATTAATTCATCTTCCTATTCATTCGCTTTCAACGTGCTATTCTAGAGCTTTAAAGTTTTTTTTTCACGTTCAGTTCTGAAACTTATATATAAGTGTAAAATGGCATCCACTCATCCTTATAGACAGGCTTATCCTTCCTTGCCTTTATCCCAACATTCATCTGTCTCACCTGAACATCCAAATAGAATGATTAGTTACGACCAACAACAACAACAACAACAACAACAATACCACCATCAACCACATCCTTTACGTCCACTGAACAGACCATATCAAGTCAACAGACAAACAGCATCTCAAACCTCGTTGAACAGATCTCCTCCAAATGATGACAAATTGAGGTCTCAAAGCATTTCACCTGCCAAGAACTATAACCCATACAACAGAATCTCCTCTCCAACACAGCATAATGTTAGAATACCCGCACCTCCTTTCACACACGGCCACCATTCATCTGTCTCATCAATAGAAAGTTCTCAGAAACTGCAAGCTCCTGATACACCACAAGGAATAAGACCAATAAATGAAGATATCAACGACAGTCTGGCATCTTCACCAATGTTATTATCCACTAAACTGAGTCTGAAGACTTCTCCATACGGATCAACACAATCATTACCAAAACCTACTGAATTAAATCTTTCTCATGCAAGATCAGGCTCCACTTTAAGTATCATCCAATCTCCAAATTTCACAAGTTATAATGACTATTCTCATACAATAATCGCACAACAATTGGGAAATAATTCCAATTCTTTGCTTCCAAAATTGAAAACAATCGAGTTATACAGACTGAATGCTAAGAAATCTCATGATCCTGAAGTACTTTTCCAATATGCCAAATATATGTTAAACACTGCAATTTTCATCAATGTCGATATTGATAATTTTGAAAGTACAAGTGGTAGTTCATTATCACTTGGATCCCATAAGAAAAACAAGTCCACTGTATCATTGATGGGAAATTTAAATCTTGATAAGAGTGAAGATTTCCCAGAGGATCCTACTTTGGAAGAGAAAAAAACTATGAAAAGACGTTTTTTAAAAGAGGCTCTTCACTATTTGAAAAAATTGAGTGATAAGGGATTCACTGAGGCTCAATATTTACTTGCCGATGCTTACTCATCGGGTGCCGTTGGTAAACCAGATGATAAAGAAGCTTTTCTTTTATTCCAAGCTGCTGCTAAACATGGTCATGTAGAATCAGCTTACAGAACATCTTTTTGTTACGAAGTTGGTTTAGGAACTGGAAGAGATTCTAGAAAAGCTCTTGAATTCCTTAAATTTGCTGCCACCAAAAACCATCCATCTGCTATGTATAAGATGGGTCTCTACTCCTTTTACGGAAGAATGGGTCTTTCAGATACCACAACAACTAAGAAAGATGGTATTAAATGGTTGAAAAGAGCTTCAGAAAATGCTAATGAATTGATCGCTGCAGCTCCTTATGAATTGGGTAAGATCCACTATGAAGGTTTCAAAGATATTATCATTCAAGATAAAGTTTATGCATTGGAATTGTATCGTCTTGCAGCATCATTGGGTCATATACAATCAGCTGCTATTCTTGGAAAGCATTATGAATTGGGTGATATCATTCCACAAGATCCAGAGCTTTCAATTCATTACTACACTCAGGCTTCATTAGGTGGTGATGCTGAATCAATGTTAGGTTTATGTGGTTGGTTCATGGTTGGTGCTACCAATTTAGAGAAAAATGAACATGAACTGTTTGAATGGGCTTTAAAAGCCGCCAATATAGGTTTACCAAAAGCCCAATTTGCCACTGGTCATTTCCTTGAAAAAGGAATTGGATGTGAAAAGAATCAAGATGCTGCAATGTTGTGGTTTCAAAAAGCAGCTGAAAAAGGCGATGAAAGAGCTATAAAGAAGTTGAAAGGAACAAAATTTGAAAAAGCTGACGTGAAAAAAGGTTGGGTAAATAGAATATTCAAGTGAATTAAATTTTATGTATGATAACGAAGTAGCATTATTAATTGCATTATTATTATTTTTTAGTCACGATTCTTGTATCAAAATCACGTATCAATATGCTTGTTAAATCAGTTGAACACCCTGCATAAAAAAAGCAAAATGTGCAAGAAACTTTAAAAATTTCCTTTTTGGGAAATCACTGAGAGCACTTTCGAAGATATTTGAGCGAACAAGTGAATTACAAAAATGTAATTTAATAAGTTGCAATTTGTTGGAAGCCCCAAAGAAAAGTGTATTGGATTTCGCTTAAGAATTTAAATTGCTCAATAATGTTTCTTGTCCACTTGTCCAGCCAAGATTTATGAAATTGAAGATAAGAAATTCAATAATGGTGGTTTACTTCAATTTAAGTTGATGGTAGGTGAATATAAGGCAGAAGTTTCAAAATTGAAGGATTTGAGGCTATTTGTTTAATGATATCTTAAAATTGTGTGTAAGTTTCTTCTTGTTAAATCTGGGGTTCCTATTGTCACCGACAAAAGAGGAAATTTTTTTTGTTTCGCAAAAAAAGAATTATCGATTTGCTTGCAGTTTATACAAGAAGTTGCATTGATGAATTTAGATAAGAAATAGATAAAGAGTTTTGATATCTTATTACATTGTCTTGAAAAGGAAATTTTATAGCTATAAAATACTGTTATCTCAAAAACTGAAATGAGGTTTCGAATCTTAGTAAAAAGGGAAAAGGTTCTTGAGATGATATAAAAGGGGCCCATAATTTCCTTCAATACTGGAAGACAGAAACTATCAATCATTTGATTAATAACAAACTCTCAAAACTTTTTAAACAATGCAACCATCAACTTTTAACACCACCACTGCTGCTCCAAAGGAAAACAAAGATGAATCAGACAATATCTTACTTGCAGGTAGATTTGTTGTCCCATTAATGTGTGTTATTGCTTAAAGGGTATCATTCAACTCGAATAGGAGCTGATCTTATTCAAACTTGTTAACCTTTTGGTTAGCTTTTTTTCTTTTTTTTTTTATCCCCTTAATTGAAAAATGTTTTTTTTTTTCTTGATGTATATGCTATATATTTACTCGTTCAACATAAACGTATATATTGAATTAAAAATGTGTAAGTAATAGGATTAATGAAGTTTGATGGACATGAAATCTATTTTCTATTTTAAAGCTATATACAAGATAAATGCTACACTGAGTTCGTCTTGGTTATGATACCAGTACCTAAGACTCTTTCATCATGGTATAAGACGAGGGCTTGCCCTGGAGCAACTCCTTTCTCCTTTGTATTGAGTTTCACTTTCACTTGAGAACCATCTATTTCGAATGCCTCTATCTTAACTGGTTTCTGTAAAGACCGAAATTGAATGGAGAGTTCTTCAATAGAAGGTAATTGCGTTGTACTAAAAGTTCCGAACCATTCCCAATTTGCCAGCTCAACTGAATTTTTGAATAATTTTGGGTTGTCACTTCCCTTCACAATCACCAACTCATTTGTATCGTATTTTTTTTCACTAACAAACCACTTACCCTCGTATTTAGGATCTCCTTGAGGCATAGATATACCACTTTTTTGACCAACCGTGGCATGCCACAATCCTACATGTGTACCATGAACTTTGCCATCTTCTGTTATAATATTCCCCGGGTTGGGCTCTATGTACTCATTCAAGAAATCCCTAAAATTACCTTTTTGTGAAACAAAACACAAGCCTTGGGAATCGGGTCTATTAGCAGTTGGCAATTCTAGTTGCTCGGCCACCTTACGAACATAAGGTTTCTCATAGTGACCTATTGGAAGTAATAATCTCTTGAGTGACTTAGGAGGTAAACTCGATAAGTAGAAACTTTGATCTTTTTGATGATGAACACCTCTTAAGAGGTGCTCCTCGTTTGATGGTACATGTGTCATTATTCTTGAATAATGCCCAGTCACCAACCACCAATTTGAATTATCTTCACCATATTTAGAATTTAGATGCTCTATTAACTTACCAAATTTTATGAATTTATTGCAACGCACATCGGGATTAGGTGTGATTCCACTCTTATAACCTTCGATCATTGGATTGAAAACATTTTCCCAATACTCTCGCTCAAAATTTACTCTCTCACACGGTATATTTAAATGATCAGCAACTTTTTTAACATCATTCCAGTCTCTTTCTGAACATTTTGACTCACTTGACCAATTTTGCATGAATATTCCAGTAACATTTTTAAAATTTTTGGAATACAAAGCTGCACACACAGAGGAGTCCACTCCTCCGGACATTGCCACAATTATCTTATCATTAACCTTGGGCACTGGTTGTCTATATATTCCACTTTCGACAAATCGAAAGTTGGAGAATAGACGTTTGAAAAACATTAGTCAGATCTGTGTAGTGTAAGATAACTTCTTAAAAAGTTTTTTTTTTTTTTCTCAATTTTTTATTTGGTTTTAAAGAAAATTGTTCACTGACCTCATCACTCTTATACTAACTGTACTATCAGAAAATGAGTCATAAGCAGCTAGTGCTAGGTGCCAAATATGTGAAATGGAGAGCCGTAGAAGCTCTGAAATCCCATAATTATGTTAATTTGATTTCCATGTTGCAGAAAAGTTTTGTGGATACCATGAGACATCGCAGAAGATCTATTGAGCACCCATATACCATACCTATATTTCTCCACAGGAACGATGTTGCAAATGGGAATTTGAATCTCCGTAAGTTGAGCAAAATTTTGATGAAGGATATGCTAGCAAATGAGGAAGATGGACAATTTGTAATCAAGTTTTTCATCAATGAGAGATATGCTCAAAGGAGACACATCTCTTCGGAGCTGGAAGAATCATTGAGATTATTATTGAATAAAATTTCGGACACACCTGCTGATTTGAATACCACAGATTACAAATATAACCGAAGTAATGAACTAGGACTATATGTCAAATCGAAAGTGGATGATACTGTTGTGTCACTAACACCAAAAGACCATGAAGATTTACTTGCAAGTTTATCTTCGAGACTCACACATAACTATCGAATTTTCAACTCACCAAAGCAATTCTATATCATATTTGAACCTACACATTGTAAGTTATTGACATCGCCAAGGGACGAAATGGAACCGGTGATTACTGAGTGGAAGCAAATGCATACAGATAAAAATGTCAAAGTGCGAATTGAGACACTTGAACTTGCTGACAAAATAGCATATATTGGAATTCACCCCTTACATCCTAATTACAAAGACCTTTTGCACACAAAAGCAATCAATCCCACCACCGGATCAGAAATTGAGATTATCAAAGTTACAGATGAAGCAATAGTGGATCAAGATATTTTATGTGGGATTATTCCTAACCACATATTAAAACACAGAGACTTCTGTACTTCAAATAATCTATCATTTTATAAGAAGACTGATTATGATTTCCATTCAGCTCCTTATTTAACAAAATTGAAAAGATTTCAATCAATTTTCAACATCACCAAGACATCACCACCAATTATTCCTATCATACTTTCCCCAACTTCAATTAGAGATCAAAGGTCAGGTGAGCTATTTGAAATCACTAAGTTTTCAGTACTGGGATATATTAATTTAGTAGAGGAATTGCATTCTCCTGTTGTCGAACTCCTCTTAACCCTCGACAATGACTCTATTGCTAAAGATACACCTAGAGGTAATTCACACTTAATACCTACTGAAAATGTTTGGTTGACATATATGATTTTAAAAGCCTTGGGCTTACATCGTCAATATCGCGCCATAGAAGTTCCAAAAATATTTGATTTCCGTGGTCGTGAAGTTTCCAAATTAAGACTTGATTTCAATAAGATTTACAATGGTGTTCCATTAGACCAAGTTTGTGAAGAATTTGGGAACAAGAAAACGTTATTTACTGAAGAGCAATACCCATTAGACACTAAAGGCACTATCTCAATAGATGCGATAAAAGGAATGCTTTCTAATCCAAATGAAGAAGGCACAGTTTTCGACGATTATCATAAGTCAATAGAGATTTTGAGATTAACTTTGTTGATGGGACTTTTCAACAGTTACTCATTGAAGTTTTTAAAGAAAAAAAACTTGAGTCATGTCAAGATTGATATTGGGTTCAAAAATATCTTCGTTGAAAGTGGTGATCAACAAGTTAAAGATTGGAATTATTATATGATGCATAGGATGATAACAAACATGATTGAATTTTATGAGTTCAAGAGACATGGTGATTTGAAAAATATGCACAGAATTTTCTCTGATTTGCTAATCTTGGTCAATAATGGATATTGGGATCTCTTGAACAGTGAGATTATGCTGGCAGCTAAGAAACCTGAAAACTTGCCAGCTTCTAAAGTATATTTAAAACATTTGATGGGTACGGTGGTCTACTATTTGCATTTGATGGCTCAAAGCTTTTATGTAAATGAGCCATTTTATGTCTTGAAGAAACTTCCAGTATTAAGGTCAAATTATAAGATCACCGAAGAGTTTCTGAGATTTGAAGAAAACAAGGAAGTTTATGAAAATAATGTTCTGCGTTTGCAAGATTTAAACTACAAGCTTCAGAATTATTTGAAAGTTTTCGATAATGATACTTTAAGCAATGGATCAATGATGATTGAAATCGTGAAACTGTTAAAAGAAGTAGTTGTTGATCATCATAATACTAAAGATACATACTCCATCTTTCTTGAAGTTTCTGATATGCTCAATTTTGTGGTTGTCAGAGAAAATCAAAATTACCTCAACACTATTTATAGTATTTTCAAAGCTACCACAAAATTCCAAAATAGGACGATCAAGATAGTTACTGAAATGGGACATAAATTCACTAGAGTTAAACAACCAGATCCACTTCTGCAAGGAACAAAGACAATTGCTGTGCCTAATTGTCCCGGTATATTCATTCATTTGGTCAAAGTCGATTCTCAATTTGTTGATAAGGAATCTGGCATTGAGGAAGAAACAGAAGAAGAAGAAGAAGATGTTTTTGAAAATGATTTCCGTAAACTTACTTTCAAAGAACTGTTACTCAACGAAGATATGCAACATTTATTAACGAATGATAATTCTCAATTTGATAAGATCTTCAACGAGGTTCTTGATATTGAAAAGAGAAGACAAGAAGAAGCTAAAAAGGAAGTAAATGCAGAAGCTAAAAACTAGTATTATTGCACATTTTTTATATATAGTATAATCCACATCAACTGACATATTTGGTTTCCTTTTTCTTTATTTCCGATATTGAAGATACTTTGGATTCGATCTCTCTTAAAGATGATTCTATACTAGACCAATATTCATTTTCCCTTACTAAGAATTTGAAATCTCTTTCCAATAACAACATTGATCTGACTAATAATTTTGAATAATTCGACACCAATTGATTATAGTCTTGTTCTGGGAACTTCACTGATAATAAATCTTGATATTTAGAAGAAGTTGATTGCACTAGTTTATTCATGAGTTCTGCAAGTTCAACTACATTTTCAAAATTTCTTAGAAAATCCAGCAACCTCTGATGACCGGATATCACTATATTCCTAATATCATCGTTATTGGTGTCTTTATTTTCAACAATCTGAGATTTCTGAGAAGGCAATTGATTCCAGAGATTGGCATTTTTGAGTAGATTGAATAAGTTTTGAAACTCTATTGTTGATACTTGATTGATTTCGCGATTCAAATTCTCGAGTTGTTTCAAAACAGGTGGTGCATTTGTCGAAGCTGAGAGCAATGTATGGAGATACTGTAGCCTCTGGTCAAAGGCATCATAAGATTGGACATCCATTTCATCATCCAGTTGTATTATACAATAAACAAACAGGTTGACCCAATTAGGAAGTCATAATGTGTTATTTTTATTTTTATGTTTTTTTTTTTTTTTTTGGTTCCGCAATTTTTTGGACAACTTGTTTTCTTTTTGTTAATTATCGAATTAGTAAATTATATTCAATCCATTAAGAACAATCAAATATAATGGTATGTTTTAGTATGTGGGTTTATGATATCAATTGAGTTACTAACATTGGCTATTTCTTTTAGTCAAGATCAGGGTGAGTCTTATTTTTACATTTGCATATTAATGATAATGCCAATTGCTAACAGGAGATAAATCTAGTGTTGCCGTTTCAGATGAAGCTTTACAAGCTTTCAACGATTTAAAGTTAGGTAAGAAATACAAATTTGTTATCTACACTTTGAATGACAAGAAAACCGAAATTATTGTTGACCAAACTTCAGATGAACAAGATTACGAAAAATTCTTGGAAAAATTACCAGAAAACGAATGTAAATATGCCATTTACGATTTTGAATACGAATTGGGTGGAAACGAAGGAAAAAGGTACGTCTTGTTCTACTGTCAATTACAAATTTATTTACTAACTCAAACTATAGAAACAAAATTGTCTTCTTTGCTTGGTCTCCGGATACTGCTCCAGTTAGATCCAAGATGGTTTACGCTTCATCAAAAGATGCTTTAAGAAGATCTCTTAACGGTGTTTCCACCGATATCCAAGGAACTGATTTCAGTGAAGTTGCTTACGAAAGCATCTTGGAAAAAGTCAGTAAAGCTGCTGGTTCCCACTAAAGCTCTTAGTTAGTTTGTATAGCTTAGAATGGAGGTCTTTTCCCGTTTTCAAAGTAGTGCGTAGTGTTTAAAAAAAATCACAAAAACAGCCCGTTTAAAAAGATTTTTTTTTTTTGTTAAATATAACACCTCTGGAAAGCAGAATACATAACAAGAGATATCATCAATTTACCCTGGTCCAATGTCTCAACAGCCGAGCCATTCTAACCAGATGTCTCCACGAGCTCTGGTGCATCTACAGCAACAGACTGGAGAACTTCAGCTGGACCAAAACCTGCTGCTGGGATTTCAACAAGCCGGCAATATGGAGCATCAACAACAGGGTTCACAGATTGAGAATAGACATTCGTTATCCAGGTTACCTAGGGCCACGTTGGAAGAGAAGATTCATATTCTTAATTTTTATCATAGATCTGGGAAGCTGCAGTCGGATACTGTTGAAGAGTTTAAGAATCAATTTGCAATAAGCACCTCCTCTTTTAGTGAATGGCTTAAGCATGAGTCTGAGTTACGGGAGAGATATAATCAGTCTGTCTCATTGGCTGAATCCAGTGGTAATCATATTAGGCAATCGAAGAGAAAAGTCCGTTTCAAATATGAGAAAATTAATCTGGCAATGGACACTTTAGTGGAGAGAAGATTGCTGGACGGGTTGCCCATCAATGAGCCAATTTTGAGAGATCATTGGGCCATATATGCAAGACAGTTCGGTGTTGACGATCCAAAAAGATTATACAGTTTTAGTCATGGATGGCTATCACAGTTCAAGAAAAGACATGGTCTTGATAAGAAAACTATGATGGAACTAAATAGGCGTGCAAACAGTAGTTCTCCTTCAAGGAGAGATGAAAATTCCAATAATGATAGCAGATTTTACGAGGTGAATCAATTGCTCAATTCTCCACAACAGTTGACGGGTGATAATACAAGGATGGGCCATGGTGGAAATGTGGATTCTAATACAAGATTTACCGACCCTTCTCGTCTTAACCCTCAACAGCAAAGACCACTCCAATCACAGAATGATGTCCAATTCAACCTGCTACTGTCACAAGTACCCGGAACCTTTGGCAACCAAGCTTATCCATTGATAGCTCCTTATATAAGACTTGATAATCAGGTCAACAGAAGCAATACATCACCAACATCCAATACAAACGCAAACCAGCTCCTATCTTCCATTAATAACCAGCAACAACAACAACAACAGCAACAACAACAGTTACATTTGAATCCGAATCAAACACTTCAGCTGCAAATGCTCCAGAATAAGCAAATACGAAATGGATCTTCTTTGGATAATAATAAAGGAGGAATAATCAATGTGAGTAATCGTGCTAATGGAGGGGGCCCTAACAACAATGGCATTGGTAAACGTAAAAATAATAGTAATAATGGGAATAATGATGACGAACACATTCATAAGACTCTCTTGTCAGGTGGTGAACAAATCGGTGATGTTGAAGGAAGACTATCTGATTTAACCGGGAATGACAATAGTGGCATTGATAGTGAAATGGTGAGCAATGTTGGAAGTCTGTCCATGATGCACGCAGATGATACACTGCCCGACATACAATCTGATGATGAATTGTTCAACATAAGTATGGAAGATATCGAAAAATTCATGTATCAATGGTGTGATAAATTCTTCCATGATCATCAAGCACAATTTCCTAAAACTAGTAAGATCTTTAGAACATTTAAAGATTCCTTTATGAGAGAAAAATTTAAAGCCATGATGATGAATGGAGGTAGCAGTAGTGGAAGGGTTTCCGGGAAATTCCCCACCGAGGCTGATGATTCCAACATTGATCCAAATGCAAGTACAACAACGGAAAATGGCAATAATGCCAATATCAGTGTTGATAATTTCTTTTTGAGAAATGTACAACCGAGAGGTTCCAGTCAATCAAGGCACAGTTAACTATTATAACTTTGTATAAACATAATATGTACTATTTAAACAATCTTAAAATATCACAAGCCTGATAAAGTAGGTATATATATTAGTATATAACGAGATCTTTATAAAAATATACCCGATTCACTTTCAACGAGTAGCAAAGCATAACAAAAAATAGTAACTCCAAAGCTCTAGATCAAAAACACGAACAAATGAAATGTAACAATCAAGAACAAAAATGGAAAAAAAAAAGGAAGAAGCAAGAAACAAAGATAAACCAAATTAACCTAACCAGCAAAACAAATATTTAAATAATTATATGTCCAGAGAACTAAAAAACAAAACCCAGTTTGAATACAAAAACAATGACTTACTCACCATTTTGTCAAACCAAACCATTCGCCATCTTTTAATCTAATTTGAAAAGCTTGATCTTTATAATCAATGGTATTTATAACATCATTACCCCACCATTTGGGTGAGTTAACATTATTCAAAGTTAATGTTAGGAAAATAATTAATGAAGCCCAAGCCAAGCCAGTATCCAACAGGGCACTTAATGTGTAATTATACTTTGACCACCAATGAAACCATTTTCTCTTGACAAAATAACCGAAAAAAATGCCAACTATTGAGTATAGACTGTAATTATAAGGAGTAGCTGGAGGAATATTTGATGTTGAAGTGAAAAAAGCTGGCCAATTAAGGTATTTAACAGGTGAATTTGGCCATTTTTTTAAAATTAACCAAGTTATAAGTGGTAATACAGCACCAGCAACAAAAAAGAGTAATAAACCACTGTAAAGATATCCTGGAGCATATTGTCTTTGTGCACCTATAACACCCCAAATTACAGAGGCATTAAAGAAAACACGAGCACCAGGACATGTAAAATTTGCCTTTTGATCAACTTCACAAATTCCGTCAATATTATGTTCTGCCCATTTCAATACACATAGTTGCACAATGGATCCCCAAATCGTTGCTAATAATTGAGCAGAAAACATCAATCTTGGTGCAATTTTCATATAATGTCCTAATTTCAAATCCTGTGTATAAGTTACTGCTTGATTATTTGAGATATAAGCAAATGTCTTGAAAAACATCATTGCAATTGGTTTCCCAGGCATTAAATATCCAGCAAGAAATTCCGAGATAACATTTAAACCAAATTCCATATTCGTAACGGCTAATAAGACTCCTACTGGAATAATGAAGAATACCAGCATGACCAAAGCCACAACCAATCCATATACGGGGAAATCCGTAGGCCAAACTTCAATTGTCACAACGGAAAGTGCAAACATCACTAAGAATAAAGCCAAATACCACCAGTCTGGAGCCTTACGGTACAGTTTCATCAATCTTGTATGTACATCGTAACCGGATCTGGCATCTTCTGGTTTAATCAATTGTTGATATATGGTCTTGCCGTGGAATAATATTGTATAAACCATAACTGAAGTACACGAAGCAAATGATAAACCGTAAGATACGGCAAATGCTGTTGAAAGATATAATGGGGAATATTTGTCATAAGCCAGCTTATTGAACGACAAATTTGAATTCAAAATCTTCGAAGTATCATAGACATGTTGATATCTATCATACAGTTCAGAGTCGGAAATAGGTAAGTATTTACCATACCAAACATTTGAGTAATGTAAAATTGGTACCAATATCCAAAATATGATGATGATGGAAAGTAATATATTTACAACAACACTTGCTGGAGGAATCAACGGAGATCCGATATAACCAGATACTTGATTCCAGTCGAATGAAATAGGCATAAGACCCAAGCCCGAATTTACACCAAAGAGTTGATTCACCATCACATTTTCAGGTTTAATCCAAGTGACCCAAGCAAAATAAGATAAGGCTTTGAATAAGAAACCTGGTAGCCAGTACCAAATAAATCCAGCAACAAAGACAACGATGAAAAACTTTAATCTTGAAATACTCCAGTTGTTGGCTGTGTGATTAACATTCATATGGATATTTGTCAAGAAAGTACTAGTAACCAAATTAGATGGCCAAATCATAGATGATGGATTAATAAGTACTTTTCTAGCAACACCTGCTAAGGAGAGTCCGATACATTGAGTAGTAATAATCAGTAACAAGTTAAAACCCCAACCAAAATCCTTATCGTAAAATTTTTTCATCGTCAAGATTATGTAATTTGCATAAGCTGCTCCGTTACCAAATGACACATTAGACATAATTATTATTAATGTGTGTTCCTTGATATTGAATTTTCCTGGATTCAACTCCATTCCAAATATACGTTTATTAGGAACAAATTTTTCCCATAGTACTCCCAAAGGCCAGGCTAAGAAAGCTGTGACAAATAACGTTACACTGAAAACTGGACTGTGTAATGAAAATAATACATTTAAACAACAACCTATTGTGGTCATGAGCCATCCAATCACCCACATTCTTAACGTGTTCTGAGGAATAGTGGGATCATCCGTTGATGGCACGGCAGCTCGAACTTCAGGGAAAGGAGAGTCATCTTCTATGGTGATACCAGCATAATTGTCGTCAATTACATCTTGCTTCATACATGACGTTGAGACGGAGTCTTCCTCCGTTTGAACAAGGAAAAGATTATCACTGACATCTTTGAATCCCTCTGATTTAGGCGAGTCAATAGAGTTCTCTACCACTAGAGGGGCAAACGTCTTCTTACTTTGAGTCGCCATTTTCTTCTTATCTCTCTCTCTCTCTAATTTAATGTAAATTTTTTTTTTTTTAAACAAAATCATTTTTTGATAAAAATTCTAAAAAAAAAAAAAAAAAAAAAGACAGGAAAACCACTGGCTTTCATAGTTACAAATGTGAGAACACAGTTAAAGTAAATGAGAATTTACATGCTACAAATAATCTAATATAACTGTCTCTTCTCTCTGCAAGTTTATATGTCTAGTCACTATATGGGATAAGCTTAATCTGCTGGTAAACCCTTTTGTTATCTATTGGAAAAAGAAAAAAAAACAATATTGAAACTGTTTTTACACGACTTTTAGGGGCTTGGCTCTCTTTGTGCGTTTATATCCCCTTTCCACTCCTATTAATGCCACATTTTATAACAGTGACTGTGAATCTTCTACAGTTGAATCCAGAAAAAAATATTATATTAAGAAATAAACTAGCTACAAAACAAAAAACCCGCAAATAAAAACCAAATCTACTAATAGAATAAAACTAACAGCCATTTTATTTTTTTTGTTTGATCAGTGTTTTGCTCTTTGAGTGAGCTCTTGGTTTGAATCAACATCATCATTTTCTACAGACTCAACATCTGTTCTTGTAGATTGATTTTCAGATTCATTATTGAACTCTTTTTCACCGTCATAGTAAATACCTCTTTTGAGATCTCTCTTTGTGAAATAATTAGCAACGTTGGTCATAATTAACCCAAATGAAGCTAAACAAGCAGTATAAGTGAACCCAATATGATATCTTGGTTGGTACTCGGTATTCCAAACAAGAATTGGGACCCACAGACCGGTGACATAGGCCAAAGTGTTAGTGACAACGACAACGAAATTTCTCTTCATATCATCATAACGAAGCAATTTATTAACCCATGAGAAAATTTGTGGTTGCCCCCAAGATGTTGGAACACCAATGAGGAAATAACAGAACCAATGCAATCCGATTGGAATATCCCAATGGGCCAATAAGGCACATCCAATAATCAAACAAACGAAAAAAGCATTGACAAAGAAAACATTCAATCTATTCTTGGTATAATCAGTAACCCATGAAATTATCAAAGTGGCTGCAATACCAGCACCATTCAAAGCTGTAGGGTAAGTGTTATATTGCAATGACGTAAGACCTAAATCATACTTCATCCATGTGGTAAATGTAGGTTGACCAATTGACGCACAACTATTATTGTAAGCCAAGAAGACAAATGGAAACACAAAAATGTGCCATGTACTAAAGAATGATTTTATTTTCTTCCAAGTGTATTTTTCTCTTGTATTTAATTGAGCACCAATTCTACGTCTTCTCTCTTGAGCAATCAATCTATCTTTAGCTGAAAAATAAGGAGCAGTAGTGGTAGAAGGTGTATTTGGATCAACCAGCATAGTGTAAAAAGCAACAGGAAATGATATAATGGCATCAACAATAAATAACCATTGAAATGCCTGGTATCTTGATGATCTCTTAGCAACACCTTGTAAGACTGCTTCTTGTAAAGGTCCACTGACCATTGATGCAGCAACACCTGAAACGGCAAATAATGATTCTCTCTTACTCAACTCACTTGGACTGTACCATGATCCAATAAGGTATTCCATTGCCGGGAAGAAACCTGCTTCTGTTAAACCAACCAAAAATCTAATACCGTATAAAGGTGTAATTGTCTTACATGAAATCATACAAAGTGTTAACACAGACCAAACGATTTCTAAACCACCAAGATAATATCTAGCAGAAATTCTATGCAATATCAAATTAGATGGAATTTGCCCTATAACATAACCAGCAGTCCATAATGAAGTCAATGTATTATATTGGTTCTTTTCCATATTATAATATTCATTCATACCATTAACATAGGCAGTTGCGATATTATTTTGATTCAAAGTCTTAATGAAATAACCCAACATAGCAGACGACAACAAAAAGAAATCCAATTTGAACAAAAATTTTCTTTCATCTGGATGCTTATCAACTGAATCCCAAAAAAACCTTCTAACTTTGTATGAGAAAGTTTCCCTTCTTGCTAACTCTTCAGGAGTCAATACGACTTCAATATCAATTAAAGGCTTAGATTCATCTATAAAAGAATCAGTAGAAGACGAATCAAATGTATGCTCTTGGATGTTGACATCCTGCGACTTAGCATTCAGCGAAGAGAATAAGTTATTAATTGCCATCTTAGTATATGATTATTATATTGAGAATAAGAAAGACAAAGGAGCAAAGATTCACTATTTATAGATCAATTATATTACTAATTTTTCAAAATAAGAATAGCTTACAAAAGATAACAACAGGATTAGTTGATATCATTGTGTCACATTTTGTGAGATGCATGCCACAGCTTTTACAAACCTTTTTTTTTTCCTTTTTTTTCTTTGCAGTGTCTTTAACCTTAAAATTCTTCTTCTGCTTCTACTATTTTGTGAAATAGTGCTTCGATTATCTTGAGCCTTTCTTAGATAGAATGAATCATTATCTATTTGTTTCTTCTGTTTACTTGGTCCTTCAAGGTGACTAGTTATTGTTTTAACGTTTGATGGGTGGAAAAGACTTTTCCAACTATAGTTGAAATTTTTCTGAGCCACACCCCCACAGTCTTGACTAAAAAAATGGGGCTCTCCCCTAAGAGATAAGTGAATGGACCACCACAGTATTTCAAATAAGAATTTAAGCCTTCTACAGAGATAGAGGATGGGAGAATAACTTGGGGATCGCCGAATTAAAAGTCAATATAAGCCGACATACTGTGTATGAATAATCAATGAGATAATCATAAGGGGAAAAAAATGGATCTAACAATTGTGGTGGTTCATTTTATCTTTGATGACTCAAGAGTATCTCTTTAATTAATCCCTGCGAGAAAATAGAGAAGAAATGACTTTTATTCAACTTTCAAACGATTTGATGGGTAGCACTACTTGTTCAATAATGGTACGGGTTAGAAGTTGACCGTATTCCGAGTTGGCTCCTACAACGGGGAAAAAAATCAAAAAAAATCAAAAAAAAAAATCACAAAAAAGGTTGAATTTGAAAAATCCGTTCAAATATAATCAAAACATAGCTAGAAAATGTCATCATATATAAAACAAGCAGGAAAGATTTTGTGTATTGGACGTAATTATGCTGCCCATATCAAGGAATTGAACAACATGGCACCTTCAAAGCCCTTTGTATTTCTCAAGCCGTCATCTTCAGTGTTACTTCCAAATCAGGGCTCAATCAAGATACCAAGGGGAACAATAGTACATCATGAAGTTGAATTGGCTTTCGTCTTGGGTAAAACTTTAAAGAACCTTGATCCTTCCACATTTGGGAAAAAAGAAGCCATCGATGCTATCGATGGTTATGCTTTAGCTATTGATTTAACTGCAAGAAATGTTCAAGATGAAGTCAAGAAGAAAGGATTGCCATGGACATCTGGGAAAGGTTTTGACACATTCTTGCCAATTTCTAATTTCATCCCAAAAGTTAAGATAGCTGATCCTTATAATGTCCGTTTGAAATTTGAAGTCAATAATGAAGTAAAGCAAGATGATAGCACAGATTTAATGATCTTCCCTATTCATGAAATCTTATCATCCATGTCGTCAATTATGACTTTGGAGAAAGGTGATGTCTTATTAACTGGTACTCCAAAAGGTGTTGGACCAATTGTTCCAGGGGACCACGTTAAAGCTACTTTGTATGACGGTGACAAATTAGTCGAGACTTACGAAGCTGATGTTGAACAAAAAGAAGGTCCTTACGAATACAAGCAATCATAATAGTTCTATATATATACATATTTCTAAAATCTTCTAATTGTGATCCCAGCTTCTTCTAATAAAAGCTTTGATTGAATATCAAATTTATACTCATTTCTATAGACAACTGAAGAGATCCCTGTTTGAATTATTTTTATTGTGCATTGTAAACAAGGACAAGTGTTACAATATAACACACTATTGCTTCCAACACGTTCTCTTCCACTTTCCAATAATGCATTCTCTTCCAGATGTAAACACAAACAATTTGTAGTGAGATTTTTATTACAACGTTCACAACCTCCTTCATTACAATTAGTTAGGTTCTTTGGAGTACCATTGTAACCTGTTGATATTATTCTATTATCACGAACAATAACACACCCAACACGTCTCTTCATGCAATTAGACCTTCTCGATGCCAAATCTGCCAACTCCATGAAATATTGATCCCAATTCGGCCTTAACCTTGTTTGGTCGATAAGATTTAAACTCGTTAAATGCTGATACAATTCAATAGTTCCATCCTTATCATTAATTATTTTCAAATCCAGTGTTGGTAAAATCGGGGATAATTTCTTGAATGATAATTCATCATCTTTTGCAATAAATTCTTCTAATGTGATATTTCCAGGTCTTTTCTGCTTATATCTCTTATACCTTAATAGCAATGGAGCATCAACAGTTATATGCAAAAAAAAAGGTCTCATTGAGACCAGGGCCAAGAATTCTTCGTCGTCAAGATTTGTCAATACGAAATTGTTTCTCCAATTCAAAGTTACGTGTAGAACCAACTCGTCAATGCTCTGGAAATTGAGATTGTTATGTATAGAGGCATTTTCTTCTTTGTATGTCACATAAACAAAACCTTGATAAGACAAATACTTCAGTATCTCAAGTTTCCCACTACTGAGAGTACCACTAATCCCAATGAACATTATTGATAATAAAGTACATAAGAAGCTGATTTATCTCAGTTTTTTGAAAAAAAAAAAAAAAAAACTATAAAAAAAAAATTAACAAAAAGTTACGTGAAGGGGAAAAACAGTAAACAAATCGAGAAGGTATCGAAAGGATTGAGTATGAAAGACGTCCTGTTTCAAAGAGCACTAATATCTCACCAGCCTTCGCCACTTCAGATATCTCCGGATGCTATCTTATCCGTGGTGGCAAGGTCTGCCGCATCATTTGAGCTGATGGATCTCACTACAAATTCAACTTTGAGCATAGTGACTAAGTTAACAAATCAGATTGGTAATCTAGTGCTGTACGACGAAGATATTTCAATATCCACGAATATTTCAGACACGGAAGTCACATCACTTCGATGGCTCGGTCAATATCTGTTGGCATTGACTAATAATTTGAATTTGTTAGTTCTTAAACGGACAGCCATATCAAGAACAAGTTACAGTCTTATATACAATGTTAATAAATTATTGATAGATCACCATGAGATCAATACTCTGAATATAATCAAATTCCAAGACTTGTTGAAGCTAAGAATACACAGTTTTGCATTTGCCTGTGATGATTTCCTGTCCAGGACACATTTTCCATCAGTCTTTGCAATTGGGTTGGAAAATGGAACAATTTCAATTTTACAATTGAGGAAAGAAAAATTGGATGTAGTCATTGATAACATTGAAATTGGGTCGAAACCTATAGTGGCATTAGAATGGTCCAAGTGGATAAATGACATTTCATATATATCTGTGGTTTTAAATGATAACTCAATTTATGTATTAAGATTCCGGTTATCAAGTCAAGTAGAATTTATGGATTTGAAATTTATTAGAGAACCTTCTAAATCCTTGGTTTCTCTCATAAAGTGGAATGATCAATTCTTGAATATCATTTCCACAGACAAATTTCAAACTTACGAAGCTGAGTCGGGTATAACAAGTGAAGTGGAAATTGGTACAATTTACGCCATCACGGATTTTTGTTATTTACCAGGTGATATAATTTTGTTAATAAATGGCTTTAGCTATTTGGGCGTATTTACTATGACTGGATCTAAAGTTGTCAAAGTTGCCACTCTTGATTACAATTCTGCAAAATCTCTTGAATCATTTCAATACAATGGTTTGAATTTCCTCAAGAGAAAATTGATAACTTTAAATGCCAAATATAATAACATATCGATAAGAGGTATCACAACAGATCCTCTATCGAAGATCTTTTATTTAGGATATGTGCAAAATGATCCACCTTTGGAAGCCAGAAGAATGAGACAAATAAGTTTTAAAGTACTGTCCCTGACGATAAACAGTTCCCTTAGTATTGAAGAATTGGAGAAAATGAATTTCCAAAAAATTAGTCCTAAGAATGTGGTGAATTTGTTGAATACGACAAAACTGGATGTACTGTGGGATGTAGTGTTGCAAGAAGTGAAGTTGAAACCTGTTGAGATTCCAAAAGATATATCGGATGTGGCAGATGCTATACAGTTCAATCTTGATAGAAATATCGAAGCTTTCAACCTTTTACATCTGGCAAATCAACTGAAGTTTCATCTTAAATTCGATGTGATGGAAGATATTGACTTGAAGATCTTGAAATATGTCACTAAGATAGTGATAGAATTTATTGAATCCAAAAAAATCAAATTGACAAACAAATATGACTTGGCAATATATCAATCTTATAAGAGATTACATGATGAAGCAACAGAATTTGAAAATATAAGATTTGAGTTTGAAGGTGGGAAATTTGGTGAATTTTTCAATTTTGATACTGCTGATGTATCAACTTTGATATCTATTGAAAATGAAATACCTTTTAAGAGATGTGATGTCACATTATTACCGATATTTGATTTGAATACTTTGAAATGTGAATCATCTTTTAAAGAAGTGATTAATTTAGAAAACCTTAATCAAGATGAAGTTGGTGATTTAACTTTACAATTGTTGAAATTATTTGGACAAAAATGTATTTATAGTGGAGATTATTTATATAAAAATAACTAATTTTTCTTCTTCTTCTTTTGAGCTTCTTCTTGTTCTTTTTCCAATTCGATTTGCTTGACAATTTCGCTAATTTCTTCGTTACTCAAATTCTTGATAACTTTATTTGGTTTTAAGACACTAATTTCGATATTCTTAGCACCTGTTTGTACCACTTCTAACAATGATTTTATTGTTAATTTCACAGTATCATCATCACTCAATTCTAATTCATTTTCTTGTTCATAATTTTTTTCTAAAAATTCTCTAACTGTCTTTGATGATCTTCCAATAGCATTCAGCTTCCATGAATTATATATACCTGAAGGTTCAGTAGAGTATAATTTTGGAACACTATCATTTTCATCGAATCCGGCAATCAAGGTGGCAATACCAAAGGGTCTAACACCACCACTCTGTGTATATCTTTGTTGCACTCCTGCTACGTACTTGGTCAAGTATTCAATTGATACAGGATCTTCTAAAGTCAACTTGTGGGATTGAGCTTCAACTCTAGCCTTATCGATTAAAATTCTAGCATCAGCATTTAAACCAGCAAATGCCAACAAAACATGATTGTCTATTTTATTGATCTTAGAAGGAGTAATTCTTGGATCTTGAAGTTTTAAAGTTGTTCTTCTTTCACAACCCAAGACAACACAACTTTTCCCTTTAACACCAACAGCACACGTACCTCTCTTTACAGCTTCGGAAGCATATTCAACCTCTATATTTTAAGTTAGTAATATTCATTATGATAACAGATTTGAGCATTGAAACTTACGGAAGACATGACCATCAGGACTATTTAATATTGTTAGTTATATATTCGAGTGGCAATAAAAAAGAACACAAAGATTATTGATCCAATTGGAAACTCATTGAACAATCATTTGTGTATGGCTATGAAAATAAACATACCTGAAGATGGATAAAGCACTATCGTAACCACTCATTGTATTTCTATTATATTAAACTTGTATTTAAAATGTTAATATTCAATTTATCCTTATGTTGTCTACTTTTCAACTTTTTCAAAACTTTTTTTTTTTTGTTTTTTCTTTCTGTAATTTTTTTTCTTTGGCAATTTGAAAGAAGAAATATAAGCTTAGTTGAAGAGTACATTTTATAAGGTTTACTGTATATGTAGAGAGTTGAGGCGAGTTACCTTTGTATATTGATAATTTGATACCGCAGAACTACAAGAATTATGAAATGTTCTATAGGAGTATGTTTTGGTTGCCAATTGTATCTGTCTCAATTAGAACGACTTTAGAATAACAACCAGAAATATCATTTCGGTCCATCTCTTGATCTCACTTACACAATTGGCCAGTAGAGCTTCAAGTAAATGCTGTATATAAGAGATCAAAGAGATAAAAGAGATGACATGTAGATAAAATTAAAGATTACACTAAAAAAAAAAAAATTTTTATGTAAAAGTGAAAAAAAAAAAAAAATACATATAAAAAATTTTCCCTTAACATCTAAAACTACACAAACATGTCTTTATTCAACCATTTCAAGACCCATATAGAAGAAGGGGATTTGGTCTTAGCATTTATATCAAGAGACAATATCAAACCGATTACTATCAAAAAAGATGAGGTCTTGAATACTCGTTACGGTTCATTCCCACATAATGATATGATCGATGCCAAATTTGGTGCACAAATTTCATCATCAAAAGGGTATGGTTTCATTCATCTTTTACATCCTACTCCAGAATTATGGACTTTGTCATTACCACATAGAACTCAAATTGTTTATACACCAGATTCCTCATATATTCAGCAAAGATTGGGTGTCACTAGCGGCTCAAAAGTTATTGAAGCAGGTACAGGGAGTGGTTCTTTTAGTCATTCATTTGTTAGAACTGTTGGAGAAGAAGGTAAGGTTTACAGTTACGAATTTCACGAGCCAAGATATTTGGAAGCTAAACAGGAATTTGACAATCACAAATTGGAAAATATTGTTATAACACATAGAGATGTTTGTAAAGATGGTTTCCAAATTGATCATGATATTGAAGTCGAATCAATTTTCTTAGATTTACCACTGCCATGGGAAGCCATTCAACATTTGTCACAAGTTGTATCTACAAAGAGACAAGTTGGAATATGTTGTTTCTCCCCTTGTATTGAACAAGTTTTCAAGACAATTGAGCTGTTAAGTCATGAAGGTTGGATAAATATTGAAACTGTTGAAGTTGCTGGAAAAAAATATGAAGCAAGAAAGGAAATGATAAAAGATTTAGACGATGTCATGGGTAGATTGAAAGATATCAAGCAAAGAAAAGCCAAAGGTGTCGCTGATCAAAAATCTGGTAAAGTTTTGAAAAAACAAGAAAAGAGAGAGTTTAATCCATTTGGTAAAGGATTAAGAATAAAGGAAGGTGATGAAGCTTTCAAATGGGTAAATATAACAAAAGTTGAAAGTGAAGTCAAGAGTCATACAAGTTACTTGACGTTTGCATTCAAGAATCCTGTACCTAATATCTAGAATATATAGAGACATAATACACCGAATAAATCCGATTTCCCTTTTTTTTTGCCTCTGGAAGCAAAAAAAAAAAAATAGCTAAACTGAAAATACACATCAACTATATTTCACCTAATCATCAAATATGATATTGATAAGGCTGAATAACTTGCGGATGCCTCTGCAGCATTCAATGAGAGCTTCTTTTAAGGATATTTCCTCAATCGGTTTAAGATCATCGATACTGAATAATGGTTATAAATTAATGAAATTACAAAATTCAAGACCATTTTCCTTATCGACAAATTTATCATTTCGTTACAATAATGCAGTACAATTCAATAGGTTTAATAGGTTTGGGAGATATGGTGGATTTCCAATGGGTCCAAGATTTGGGTCTCCGATATATGTACCAAGATTCAGGCCCGCGTTCCTGTTATTTAGAGTTATAGTTGGGATTCTTCTGTTTACTTCAATTTTTGTGTTCATAGCAGCACCCATTTTGTTCATTTGTCTTCCTTTGATTTTCGTATTTGGAGTTGTCGCGTTCAGATATAAATTGAGAGCTAACAAGATGACATTCAATAGACAAGTTTCTAAATTACTTGGAACAAGTTTAAAATACAAGACACAACATAACATTATTGAAGATGTTGAATTCAAGAGATTTGTCACTAATAGGGTTAGAATATTCATTGAAGATAGTGAACAGGGAAACTCGTTAATTCGCCAGGTTTCAAATATCAATAGTATAACAATGGCAGACCAATATTCAAGTATTGTTCAACAATGGGTGTTTAATGAGCATCAAGAACAATTAGTGACAATATTGACAACGCAGTTGCAAGCAGAACTTGGCACTAAAGTTCTGGATTTAATTATAACACTACGAGAAATCTCTGAAGGTAATTTTGAACTTGTCATTGAGTTGGGAGATAGACGGTTCAAGTACTTGATCAATGATGATTCCGAGTGGAATCAATATGGAGATAATGATAGAATCATTGATATAAAAGATTATGATGTCAGGAATATGTAAAACTCACTTGTATATACAAAAAAAAAAAAAAAAATTTATTAATATTAATTATTTATATATAGTATACCCAATGTACTAAAGAATATGATTATTTGACTTTCTTTTCAGCTCTTTTCTTCATTTTTTGTTCCCTACTTTGTTTACCAGTTAAACCAGCTTCTGTGTCCAATACGAAATCCCAGAATCTGAAACTACTAGCATAGTTACCAATGAAATGGTGATGATGTTCATCGTGATGGTCCAGACCAGCCCAGAATGGTAAGAAATGATGTAAAGAGACAGGGAATTCGTAACCTGAATGAGCATCAACAGCTTGGTATAATCTCAATGTGATCCAGATACAAATTGTGAATAAATGTAAATTTCTAGTGAAATAACACCAAACGATTGGAATACCAACTGTACCCATTCCTAATAACAGGACTTCAATTGGGTGCAGGTATTCAGCAGCTAATCCGAAAGGAGCAGCATATCTATGATGTTGTTTATGAATATATTTGTAAAAAACTCCATAGTGTAAACCTCTATGGAACCAATAGTGCCATGCATCTTCCAATACGAAGAAAATTGAAACTTGAGCAATAATAGTCAATAAACTTGGGAATGGAACACCATATGAGATACCAATATGTTCACATAATGGATGGAAGAACCAGATTGGGAACAGTTCGACAAGGAAATGAGAAGTCAAGACTGATTTCAAACATTCCCATTGTTCCTTATTTGAAGGTAATTTTGTCTCTTGAATTTTGAATTTACGGAAATATGGGATTCTATCGATGATAAACCATGGTAATGATCTACCAAAATACATAAATTCATGTAAACAAAAGAAAAGCAAACCTGTGGCGAAAATATCGTTACCCATACCAAGATAATATGAAGCCCATATTTTTTCAATAATATTCAAATTTTCTAATGGTTTCAATTCATGATAAATAGATGCAAATGATGAAGTTGTCTCATTGGTAAGATGAACTGAGTTCAAAAGTGAAGAGTCTCGGAAAACGTTCGAAAGTAACTTGTTGGTTGATTCAATCATATTATCTTGTTCTTAAATGGCAATTACAGGATACACAGAAGAAGATGAAGAGGTATTTATGTAAAAGAGGGAAAAACACCAACAGAGAATTTTTTTTTTCTTTTCTTTCTTTTTTGTTAATTCCCGAAATAGACACTTTGCTTTGGCAATGCACGACCTCTTAACTACTAGTCGTTTACAACTGTGCATGAAGATGCATATTGTCGTTTGTAAATTATATACGAGCAAACCAGAGATAAAAGATATTTTGCTTATCCGTTTTATGTGTATATAATGCTCTCTTTATCCGATATTTACAACTGCTAATTTGTATCTTACTCATCTTACATGTTCTATCTTCCAACTTATATAATATCGTGTATAAAATTCATAAAAAATTAGAATCTCTTAGTAATGAGTAAAAAAAATTAGAAGATAGAAAAAAAAAAAAAAAAAGGATGCGATCTCTCTACAAATCAAAGATAACAATAATGACTTCACCTATACATAGAAAATCAATTTCTGCATCTAGTGTAAGACCTTTGTCTTATCCTTTACAGAAGCCGTATCCTTATGTGTTTAAAAACCAGCCAATCACTATAGGTTTCGGAAGAGGCTCTAGTGAATTGGGAATACCAACTGCAAATGTTCCTATTAATCAGACTCTTTCAAATTTACAAACAGGAGTATATTATGGATGGTGTAAGATAATTCCACAACATAAAGATGTGTGTTTTGAAGAATCTACACTGCATAACAGGAAAATTGAATTCAATTATGGTAAGAATTTACAATCAAGTGAATTGGAAATACTACCAATGGTGATGTCAGTTGGTTGGAATCCCACTTATGATGATTTAAAAGAAAAAGCGGTCGAAATTCATATTATTCATAATTTTGAAACTACTTTTTATGGTGCATTATTGGATTATATCATTCTTGGATTCTTAAGACCTGAATTGGAATTTAAAGATATTGAAACTTTGAAACTGGAAATCAACCAAGATATTACTATTACCACGGAGTTATTAAATAAAGAAGAACAATTGAAATTTAAAGAACAGCTTTAGCTTTTATATATATAAATTTTGCATTTATTATTTTGAATTCTTTGATGATGTCATCAAATATCTCATCTTATCATTAACTTCTAACATTACTTCTCTCAAATTTCTTCTCTCTAATCTTCCAAACAAGACTGCAATGATCAAGTTAACAATACCTGTGACTGCCAATACCACGGCAAATAGACATAAAAACACTGATGACCAGGCAGCTCTCTCAGCAGGGAAAGTAATGGCAACAAGACATCCAATCACCAAGATATATGAAATTATAAAATGGGTTAGTCTCCAGTTTTTTTGGAATGGCACAGTTCCAGATAAATATAAACTGATTTCTTCATTGATATCCTTATAGAGTTGTAATTTTTCTTTTTGTTCCAGTTTTGGCTCTAAAATCTGTTTCCCCGTCACAGGTAATATTTCAAAAGTGGCAGTATATGCAAAATGATCTGAGTAAGATCCAATATTTGGGATTGGTTCTGTGAAAGCCACTTTAGCATCGATTGGTTTCAATTTCGTAGCATCGATTAATGCATAATCTAATCTACAAGCCTCATCTGGTTTCCTATCAGCTCTCCAAGTATTCAATGTGGAATCACATGTGGTACCACCAATTTTGATTTGTAAATCAGGGGTCAATTTACTAATTTCTGTTAAATCTTGTACACCGTGTAAGATTTCCCAACTATCTTTCAAGCCAACATCTTCCAATATTCTATAAGGCAATGAACCAGGTCTTGAATTTAAATCACCAACTACTATAACAGCATATCCAGCTTTCGAAAGGATCGAGGCCAACTCTGCAAAATCCCATGCTTGGCAAGTTCTATGTGTCGTATAAGCGGCATCCCCCGTCAATGAATAAGGAGCATGCATATGAGTATTCAAAATTGCTATAGGTGAACTTTCCCCATCGACCAGTTGTAATTTAGTAATGGAAATTGATTTACCAACGTACCAATCACCTCTGAAAAAAGCTGAAGGTCTACCATTTATAGGAAATCTATATAAGAAAGTTGATTCAATTGGGATCTTTGATAATATAGCTAATCCGGGCCCTGATAGTATTCCAGATGAGAACCATCTTCTATAAGGATATTTTGTGGAACACAAGAGATCTATATAATCCCAGTCTTCTTGACACCATATTTCTTGTAACAGAACAACATCATAATCATGTTGATCACCAGAAGATGAAAGTTGCTCCAGTAATTTAGACAATCTCTGTTTTCTAGATGTTGAAACGTATTTCAAACCCCAACAATTGAAAGTCAATAACTTGATCGATGGCATCCTTATCGAATATTTCAATTTGAAACTGTTTTAATTTTTATTTTTTTGCCTTGTTTTATTTGTTATTTTTTTTTTTTCTGTCATATAAATGTTTCTAATGAAGAAAACAGTATTTAGTACGATTTACAATTCAAATAGCAAATAAATATATATTCTAAATTTATACTTTAACGAACTCATCTCTCATGTTTTTCAAAAATTTACCCAAATCTTTATGATTGTTGAAATTTTTTTCAATTTTCGTCACATCTTCAATTTTTAACAGGGGCACTGTCTCTGTTATCTTATATTCTTCACCACTGAGATCCAACTTAAATGAAACCACTTTATCGTAGTCATTCATATCAATGTTGTTAAAATTAAATTTAAGTAAATCTGGTTTCAAACCTTCAATTTTCAAACCAAGATACGTTGTGAATTTGTTTAATTGCAATAAGGAAAGTCTTCTATCATCTACTAATTTGTCACTTATATGACTCAAGTCATGCCTCTTCTGCTCAACACTCTTATTTAACTCTTCAATTTTTCGTGTCAACTCAAGTTTGGCATCTTCATATTGTCTCTGTTGTAATTCCAACTCTTCTACTTTCAACTTCCCCGTAGCAAGTTCCTGCACTTCTACATTTCTCTGTTTTTCCAAATCGGTGTGTCTCTTATTAACAGTTTCCAATTGATTTTCTAACTCGTGTTTCTGCTTCGATAACTCATCCACCAAATTTATATATTTATCTCTGTTCACTAGCAAATCATTTTTCTCCTGTGTTATCTTCTGATTGAAAAAAGCACTAAAGGCTTCCATCTCTTTCTTTACCTCATTGTTGAAGTAGTCAAGACCTGTTAAATCATTCATCGTTATTCTTGTTGTTGTTATCATACAATTGTTTATTTGTTTACTGCACCAAAAAAAAAAAAAAAATTATTAATAGAGAAAAAAATTGAAGGAAAAAAAAGAAAACTTTGCTACTTTAATTTTTTTTTTTTTCAACTGTTGACGTTTATTATTAATCATTTTGGTTGGATCACAAGACGGAGAGGACATCTCATCTATAGCAGAGTAGGTCTTGGGTTTTAAAGAGAGAATCAACAAAATGTCATTTAATCCTACACCTAATAGTACAGCTCTATTATCACATAACAGTTCCACAACATCTAATGGGAATAATAATAATAATAATAATAATAACAACAACAACAATCCTGCTAATTCATTATCTTTAGAACCAAATCCATTTGAACAATCATTTGCCAAAAATGAATCACTTGCATCTTCAAATTCAAACTCAGTCAATAACATAGCAGGTTTACATCACGGTGGTCAACCTAATAATACTACTAATAATAATAATAATGGGGCTCCCCAGATCCATCTTCCTGCTGGATCTCCTCCCATATTAACTCCAGGAGGAAGACGTCATATTTTACCACCTTTACATGCTCTATCACCAAACAATATATCCAATAACCATCAAAATCAAAACTCTAATAACCATGCTCACACTCATTCTTTGCCCGAGACACCCGGGATCATGTGGTCAAGTATAATCAATAACAACACTGGATCCTTCCCAGCTCAAACTCAGGCTCAACAACAACAACAACAGCTGTCGCAACAGCAGCAGCAGCATCCACATCAAAATAGCAATATCCAAGCTATGACACTGTATAATCAAAGAAGAACAGGATTAACCCCAAATGAATCCAACATGAGAACAGGGTTAACACCTGGTGGTTCTGGGTTCTTAAGTTCTATTCAGTTGCCAGGATTAAATACTCCAAGCTCGTTATTGAACATCCCAGCTTTGACACCGGGGATAGGGTCTTTATTGGATATGAGCAATATTAACCACAGTACGATACAACAACTGCAACTGCAACTGCAACAACAACAACAACATCCTCAAACAACGAATCATGAAAATGGAACACAGTTGCCACTGGATCCATCGGTAAACTCTAAACCACAAAATAACCAACCGAAGGTGAAACGTGAGGCTGACGGTTCTTCAGGTAATGTGCCACCTGTTAAGAAGGCTAGAACTAAAAAGACAAAGACTAAGCAAGATTCAACACTGAAATCAGATATCAAAGTAGATGATAAATTTGAAGAATCTGAAAAAGAATCTAATGAGAAATCACCTTCTACTGATTCTTCTAGAAAAAAGAAAGACTACGAAACAGAAGATGAGAAAAGAAAGAGCTTCTTAGAGAGAAACAGAGTAGCTGCATCCAAATGTAGACAGAGAAAGAAACAGCTTGTTAATAAGATGAAAGAAGAGTTGAATTTTTATTCATCAGAACATTCAACACTTACAAATCAAGTCAATACACTTCGTGAACAAGTGATAACCTTGCGTACAATATTATTTGCCCATAAGGAATGTCCTTCATTACTTGAAAATCTTGGTGGACCAGACACTTTGAACACAATTCTTAATGCTACCAATTATGCTTCTCAAATCCCACATCACAACCCAATAGAACCAACTATTGTTCCGCATACCACAACAATTGCTCCAATAGAAGAACAAAATAAATTACAACAAGCGTTGTTGGCAAATAATAACCCATCAGTTGCTGCAGCTGCCGCGGTCGCTGTCACAACAAATAATGCATTGAACCAATTACATCACAATCATCCACATCAAGCTGCAAAGAAAATTTGAAAAAGAGAGGAGGAGGAGAAAAGAAGACAAAAAGTTTTTAAGATCCAATATTTTATTTTTTTGAAACCAATTTTTATAGCTTATTTATCTTGTATTTATACTTTAAATTATTACAGTTTAGGAGTTTGCTTTTTATCTTATCATTGTATTGATACATAACATGTCTTCGAATTCAAGTATAATATTTTTTTTTTGTTGTTTTTATTATTAGTAATATACATAGAAAGATTTAATAACGATCACAAATACGGTTAAGGCATGAAACAAAAAACTCCCAAATCGAGAATACTATAACCTGTATTTACCCTTTTGTCATTATCTTTCTTTTATAATCTCTGCTTATTTGTTTCTCATTTGCACTTATCTGGCTTCAAATTGCACTATATTGAATTTTAGTTAGTAATAATCCCGAAACGATAGAATATCCTATAAACCAACTTACCCATTCTTCTTGTTCTAGCCTTGTATAAGACTCTGTGACCACATTCTTTACAACGAACAGCATCAGTTTTGGTCAATGTAAGCAAATTGGAACAATTAGCACAGATATATTTAACACCCAAGGAAGTCTTGGAATTAGTGAACCCAACGGCTGCTGCTGCAAGGTTGGCTGATGGAACAAAACCTTCTCTACTCATACTGTCTTATATAATCTGGTTATAATCCAATAGTGATTAATAAAAACTGAACTTGGTTGAAGTAAAATTTTTTTTTTTAATTCTTTTTTTTTTTTTTTTTTTAAGAGAAAAAAAAAAAATTTGAAAAGTTTCCAAATCCAAAAGAGAGACAGAGGCTAAAGATGAGACTGGCATTGATATTACTAAACAATGTTGTGCCCAAGAATGCACATTTATCACAGAAGGAATTACACAAATTCAGGTCTTTTGTTGGGAAAGATTCCAAGTTTTTAACGAATTTGAGATCTCAATATATTGATAAAGATGTGATAATGAAGAAATTAGAAAGAAATGAATTTGAAATGAAATATAATGCAGCTAGAAGAAATGTGCTCAGTCCAGCAATTTTGAATTTGGAAAATACTGATATGAATAATCAAATTGTTCAACTTTTGAAACAGATCACGCCAAGGTCATTAGCAGATCAAGATAACAAAGAGAATTTTGCTTCATATAGAACGTTCTTCAGATACAAAAAAATCGTACATACAGATATCCCACCTATTCCAGCTGTGTTGACTACTGAGACTTTCCATTCATATATTCAGCAGTTGACGACGAAATACTATACAAAAAAGAACGCTTCCACAGAGGGAAACGGTATAGTTGTTCCTTTATTAAAGAATTTGTTCAATAAAGACAACGAGATGCTTCGATTCTTGAGAAATGTTGATGCTTATAACATGGTGATATTATATTTCTTGAGATTGCAAGATTTGGATTTCGCCTTATCTCTCTTGCGTGACATGGAAGCTGGGTATCTGATTCCTAATACTACTACTTATAATTCTTTCTTATACCATATGACATTCCACAAAACTGCATATTCTGTTGACCCATTAGTGACAACAATCAGTCTATTGGTACGGATGCAAAAGAGAAATATAAATGCCGATTTGACAACGTGGTATTTGATCTTGAAGATTGTCAAGAAAGATGCAATTTTCCAAAAAAATCTTATGAATATTTATTTAAAAGAATTCAGATTACCAAAGACTTCTCAACTTGCTTTGATAACTTTGGAAAATGAACAAGTAACTTCGGAGAAACTGGTTATGGTATTGAACTCACTGATGAAATATGATATCTCGACTGATTTGATTCATCAAGTATTGAAAATCTTATTAAGAGAGGGAAAGATTAATCAAGCATGGCATGAATTACAACGTACAGTGAAAGCAGGTTTCAAACCTAATAGCAGCACATTACAATTGTTTCTTGAAAATTTTCAGCAAAATGAACTGATTCAACTTTCTTTAGGTGGCTTCTACACTTTCCTCAATAGACCTTTCAAGATAAAACCTTCAATGTCAAATTTTTATTCGTTAATTCTGACAACCACGAAGACCGGGTTTCATTCAAATTGGAGATCTATGGCTAGAATTATTTACTCAGAGATGGAAAGATTACAAGGCACAGACAGAAACAAAGCGGGATATTGGATTACCAGATTGCAACTGAGAGCATTAACTGACCGTAAGAATAATTGTGAAAAATTGGATTTAAAATCATCTTTAACAGCAAAAGAGCAAAATCTTTTAACACAGATCAAGAATGATCTCATATGGGATGATGACATTATTGTACATCCAAACGAGTCAAATGATAAAAATTATCAAAAACTATGCAAGCTGGTAGGTGTAAGGTTTTTATGTAATTCAAAGACCCCAAAATTCACAACAACTTCAGAAGATAAGTTAGTGAAAGATGAATTTAAAAATCAAGTCAAAGGTAAAAACTTGTCATTGAACTATTTACAAAGGGCAAAGATCTTGGCAAAAGGTCCGTTGAACCATTTAGTAGATGAATTAATTTCAAGAGATATTGTTCCTCAAACTGACAATTTAGAAGAATTGGGTATTGGTGATACAAAGAAAGATAATAAGAAGAATAATAGGCATTTGAAACCATCGCAAAGATTGATATAGATACAGAAAAATAGTAACGAAATAATGAACTTTATGCTTTTATATATAATTTTGTGTTTTTTTTTTTTTTTTTCATAAATCTCCCTTTTGTAAAATCTACTAATCATCATCATCAAACGAATTTCTTATTCTGGATAATAATTCGTCCCCAACAATGGCACCATCTTGTGTGAGGAAGTATCCCTTGCCACCAATATATGACAAGATAATTGGTAGAAACATCAAACTGTGTAATGACAGAACCAAAATTAAACAGAGCCACATTCTAAAATAATAAACTTCAAATATCTTGGATCTAGTAAATGCTAACACCATAACCCCGATCAATTTGGTTAATGTGATACCACCAAAGACAGATCCACCAATATTGATCAATGTTTGGTGTGCTCTTCTGCAAGATTCTTTCTTCGTCGAAATAACTTCTATATGTTTGTCGACAAAGACATAACCTCTAGCTATATGAACACAGAATTCAACAGCCAAACCAATACAAATTACCAAGTTCACTAAACTAACAGCATTTAAAGAGATGTTCCAAATGGCCATCAATCCACCAATGTCCACTAATATGAACACCACAGTTGTAACCAATATCAGTGCCACTCTTATTGAACCAAGCAATATGGAAGCAACAACGAAAATCAACACTAGAGCTGTTACTAGTAATGTGAAAGCTAAGTTAACAACTGTAGCATATTGTACAAAGAAAATGTAAAATGGCGAATATGCATAAATGTCATTAATCTCTGTTAAGTCTCTTACCATGTCGACCAATTTTAACGAATCTTTATAGGCTTTAATGAAATCTTCCTGCGATCTCAAAGGCACATGTGAAGTTCTAAAAACAGAAGAATCAATTGAATTATCTTCATAATTTGGCTTTATTGATGTAGAATAAGGAGCCTTACCACCCAATGGGCATGGATCACTTGGACATTGTATCCAATTATCAAAATATCTCAAGAATTCATCACCATGGGGAAACGATGAGACGTTGGCAAAATCATATTCTTTATTCAGGTAACATGCTTCACAAGGTCTGGAAGGTGCATTTGGGGAACAAAATTCTAAATTATTGGCTTTCTTAACTCTACAACATTGATCCATATCTGGGTTTAACCAAAGGAAAAAATCGTCAAGCCATGACGAAATTGGATCGGCTATAATTTGTTCTTCCTTGTTGTACTCTTGTTCCATGACATTTCCAAAAGAAAACTCGTTACAACCGGCAAATCTACCACAAATCTTCTGTTGATTCAGAGTCTCTGTTAAATTCAAATCACTGACAATGAAATAAATCGGTGGTCCAACGTTTAAATATTCATAAATATCATTAAAATAATTTATCAAGAATGAATCAGATGGAATGGCTATTCTCTGATCCAAACCTAATGAGATATTCGGTAGCAACGATAACGAAGCACCAAACCACAAGACAAATGCAGCAACAATAAAAGGTTTAACCTTGGTGCTCAACACCAGAGGAGCGTAAACATTTTTCATCAATCTGTGGAAAAAATGGTTTTCATGTTCATCATCTTTCAATAATTGTGGAATGATATTTCCTTGATTTATTGATGAATCCGGTTTCAATTTGATGAATGGAAGTACATCTAATCTATTGTCTTGGTATCTCTTCTCATCCAAGCAAAGTATTGAAACAAAACAGGTAACTTGCAAAACAGCGTTGATTATCACAGAACCTGCACAATAAATGGCAAAATTTCTCACAGCAGGCATGGTGACTGCTGAAGCCAAGGAGAAACATAAGAATTGAGAAATAAAACTTAACAAAATCGAAGGTCCGATTTTACCTAAAGTTATACCAATTTTTTCTTCTATTAGCAAATTGGTAGGCAATTCTGAATTAGTTTTCCTAAATTCGTTGGTTATCAAGAAGATATTGTCAACTCCAACTGCCAATACCAAGAATGGAATGACCTCTGCAATGATTAAAGTTGATTTAATACCAAACGTAGCACATAGTCCGGCAGAAGATCCAACAGAGAGTAAAACAATAAAAATCCCAATCAATCCTAATGAAAATTTTGTCTCTGTTAAAGATCTTAAAGATAATCCCGGGAATTTACCGCCCAATGCTAATGATGCATAAGCAAACATGACTAAATATGATATAATAATGATCTTAACATCTGTATTTGTGGATTTGTTTAACTCTTTCTCTAATGAAGATTCTGTGTTGAAACTTAACCTCAAGTCAGGAAATTCAGCATCAATTTCCATTTGAAGTTCAAGCAAATATGATTCTAACAGCAGTTCCCATTTCTTAGAGTTGTAAATCTGGTCACTCTCTTGGTCAACAGCGTTGTTCAATAACAAAGTAACAACAATTGCTCTTGCATTCAATGCGTTTTCAGATCCATAGCCACCAAATAATAAATTCTTGTTTAACGGTTGCTGGAAATCAGGTAAACAAGTAACAGGTGAATCTATGCAACTTTTCAATTTTGCAAGATACTGATTTTCTGGTGGGAAAGCATTAACATCTCCATGAAAATATTGTGTGAAGGACTCAACAATACAAGCTTCACCAGTTGGCAGGAAACAGATATCTGATAAACCAATAGAGTTATGAGATTCGTCCGATACAGAAATGTCCCTTATCTGGCTTTCTTTTTCAAACCACCATGTCAAAGTTTCATAATTATGCAATATTGGACCTGTCTCATTAACAAGGAAAATTTGTTGTGTTCTATAGAATGGACCAAAATTCTCATCGAAATGCAGTTTCTGTTGATACAGTTTCGAGTTCGAACTTACCCATAAGTTAACTGGATCTGTTTCTAGCTGTATATATGTTGTCAATGATGAAAGAATTAATGTAATCAGTAATGAAGACAATATCACCAATTTAGGATATAAAGCACAATAAAATCCAAGTCTTCCAAACATTTCCTCCAAGAAATCATTGAACCAATAGCCTTTTCTGTCACTTCTTTCGAAATCACTATTTTCGTCATTATCCTCATCTTGAGTAATCTCTTCAATCAATGAATCCACGAGTAAAGGAGACTGGCCACCTTTTTTCTTGTAGTAGAAAAGAGCACAACTAGCAATTAGCAGTGCCGTATAAACCATAATCACAGCAAATGAGAAACAAGGAAGAGTACCTACATGGCACATGCTCTCCTTCTTTATATCTGGAATAAGTGGACAGGCATCTTCACAATCGGGGCATGCACATTTATAGGTAGCATCATTACAAGCATAAGCTGTATTGTTGAGTAAGCTTATTTCATTATCATTTGTCTCAAATTTGTAATTGATTTGAAACGGAGACCCTCCTATCAATGGTTTTTCGTCACCCAAGAATTTCAAGAATTCTTTGTAATTTTTGGCACCACCTCCTATCAAATCCATTGCATATCCATTGGTCAAGGAAAATTTGATATTTTTGCAAGAGTCAAAGAAATCCGAGGCATATTCACTCAATACATATTCATCCAACTCTGTGACAATAGTGCTCCCAGTAGTCGAAGTCCCTGTTTCCGTGACATTGATGAAAGTTGATTGATCCAGCGAGCAAGTGAAATGACAGAAAAATTGGTAAAAGTTCTCTTTACAAGCAGGACAAGAGCCTATCATTGGACTCACTTTAGCCAATTGCTCTTTCAAGTTTCGTAATTGTGTAGCATCACAGCAAGCTAGTTGGACGTCATCCCAACCACAAACCTCGTGCAATAACAAGGCCTCTTCAGAAGTTGGTTTTGAAGCCCTGACATTTGCCTCACAAGGAAGGTCCTTGCCAAATAATGATTTTTTCCCACACTGACCATATAAAGAGCAGAACCCAGGCTCATGGATCTCAGTGGCAAAAGCAAACACAGAGATAAACCCCAATAGAATAAGTATCAATTGCATTACTTTCTATCCCTTCAATACAACGACTCCAATCTATTTCAGCAAAACAAAACCAATCAAAAAAAAAAAACCAGAAACGGAAGAAAATAAATTATCTCCAGATAAGAATTTTTTTCCTCTCCGGAGATTCTCTATTCTGTTCACATGCATCCAAAAAAAACAATAAAATAAAAAACTCACACAAAGTGCTAAAAAAAAAAAAAAAAAAAATCAACAAAAATAAAAAAAGTTTCACCCTTTCGTGTGTCAATCATAAGAACAAGTGAAAGATGCTTTTGAAGTCACCTAGGAACTTTAATTATAAGGTGAATTACTCTAAAGTGATTATAAATAATATTCAGAAGAGAAATTATCAGAAGAAAATTTGCAATGCTGAACATATGAATATTTCGAAACCTTTATCCAGAGCACATCAACTGGCTGTTGAATTGGATCATTTTTATTACCAATTCCCAAGAATTCCTCGTCCGAAGAGAAATTTGATTTATTATTATACTTCTAAAGGTCCTTTTCATAATGTAAGACGTTTAACTACTCATTCCAATCAAAGGAAAGATCTGCAAGAGAAGCAAAAAAAAAAAAGATTAAAGCAAATATTTACATTAACCTCTATATCGGTTGTTCTCTATGGTATTGCCAGCAGGATTAAAGCAGATGATGATGCAGAGGTTAAACCTACTAATGACCATTCTTGGAAGTTTTATGCTTATAGTACATTACCTTTGAAATCGATTTCGAGATTATGGGGTAAATTTAATGATATTGAATTACCAATTTGGCTAAGAACTCCAGGCTACAAGTTTTATTCCCGTGTGTTTGGGGTAAATTTAGATGAGATAGAAGAAGAAGATTTGACAAAATTCAAAAATCTTGGAGAGTTTTTTTATAGAACTTTGAGACCAGGTGCCAGACCTTTACTGGATTCATTATTGGTGAGTCCATGTGATGGGAAAGTTCTTAAATTTGGGATCGTTGAGAATGGTGAAATAGAACAAGTTAAAGGAATGACTTATAGTGTTGATAGCTTATTGGGATCTAGTGAGAATTTGAAGAAGAAATTGAACCAGATCAAATTCCAAAACGAAACTGATGTGGAGCATGTGAAGAAAGATGAAGAATTTGCACAATTGAATGGTATCTCGTATACTGTGGACGATTTGATTGGAAGTCAAAGAGGTTACCATTTCAATAAGGAAACCTCATTTAAAGATGAAGGTGATGCTGCTATTAGAAGAGCATCGTCTACTCATATAGATAAGATTGATAAAGAATTACATGGTGAAGAGTCCCAAAGATCAACCAAGCTATTCTTCACTGTTATCTATTTAGCCCCGGGCGATTATCACAGATTTCATTCGCCTACAAACTGGGTCACAACAATGAGAAGACATTTTATTGGTGAATTGTACTCTGTGGCTCCTTATTTCCAAGAAACTTTAAAAGGCTTATTTATCTTAAACGAGAGAGTTTCGTTATTAGGTTACTGGAAATACGGATTTTTCAGTATGACCCCAGTTGGTGCTACCAATGTTGGAAGCATCAAGATCAATTTCGACAAGAATTTGGTTACCAACTCTTTATATGAAGATACCACTAATAGTCACAAAGTGGAGAAAAACACGTGTTATGAAGCCAGTTATTCCGGAGCTTCAAAAGTGTTGAACGGTGTTCCCTTGTTAAAAGGTGAAGAAGTTGGAGGTTTCAAATTGGGTTCCACAGTGGTATTAGTATTCGAGGCTCCAGAGAATTTCAAATTCAATTTACAAAACGGGCAATATCTCCAAATGGGTCAAGCAATTGGAGAATTAAGTAAATAGTTCATACATAGAGAATAGAAAGAGTTAACTCACCCTCTTGCAAGGAACAGCAGGGGGTGCGTATTGCATTATTTTAATTAAGCTTATTCGCACGCACCGCATTTTACATAATAATCACAAGTTTTTTTTTTGTTCCTAAGCAAAATTGTGCTGCTGCTTCAGCTCCTGCACCGAAGATTAGTCTGGGGTTTGTGCAACTCTACTGATCAAGAGATGTGGTATGAGTGGGGGTAAGGTGATCATGCTTTTACTAGATTCATCTTCGATGGTATCACTAGTGATTTTATAAGTGATCTCTTGCTCGTTTTCTATTTTTTTTTAGTTTTAGTTTTTTTCAGCTGCTGCTGCTTGATAAAGTTGTGTGGTGGTTTTTCCGTTCTTCCTTCCTCGATCATTCGATTATCATCATTTCCCCGAAGCGGACATTTATGGGCCTCCCCCTCCTAATTAAAAAAAAATAAGATTATTTAAAAGAGATATTACCTCTGAAATTATAATCATTATAATCCAATTCAATCTATCGGAAAAATGGCACAAGAAACTATGAAGGGCTTGTTATACTACGGTCCAAAAGATATTAGATTCCATTCGGACATTCCAAAACCAAAAATTCAGTATCCGGATGATGTTTTGATTAAGATTCTGAGTTGTGGTATCTGTGGAACTGATCTTCACGAATACAGTGATGAGGCTATTTTTTTCAAGAATGCATCCAAGAGTGGTGATTCGATTTCCAACAAGAAATTACCATTGACATTGGGACATGAGATGTGTGGTGTAGTTGAACTGGTGGGTGAATCAATTACTCATTTGAAACCTGGAGACCACGTTGTTGTGGAAGCTTCGGCCCATTGCTCTGATAGACACCGTTATAAAAATGAGAATCCTGAGCATTTTGCTGATGACGATTGTGAACCATGTAAGTCAGGAACAGTCAATTGTTGCAAAGACTTGAATTTCTTGGGATTGGGTGTCGATAATGGTGGTTTAAGTGAGTACGTGGTATACGGTGGTTCGCACGTCTTGCACATCCCAAACACAATTCCACTTGATGTTGCAGCTTTGATTGAACCATTAAGTGTCTCATGGCATGCAATTGAGTTACTGAAAAATCTCGTCAAAGGTGGATTCCAAGAAGGGCTGGATGCTTTAGTCATCGGAGCTGGTCCAATTGGTTTAGCTACCATCTTGTGTTTACAAGGACAAAAAGCTGGTAAGATTGTTTGCTCAGAACCTGCAAAGATTAGAAGAGAAGATGCTGCTAAATTGGGTGCAATAGTATTTGATCCAACTTCTGTTGAAGGCGAACCATATAATGAATTGAGAAAATTATCATTGAATGGCCAAGGTTTTGCCGCTAGTTTCGATGCCTCTGGTTTACCCGTCACTTATGAGACTTCAATTCATGCATTGAAAGCTAGAGGTGTTGCCATAAATATTGCCATCTGGGCAAGTACCGTGACAGTGCCTTTACATCCAATGGATTTAACTTCACAAGAAAAATACTCTGCTGGTTCATTAGGTTATACTACAGATGATTTTAAAGGTGTCATCAAAAGTATTGCCGATGGAAGAATAGATATCGAGAAACTTAAGGTTATGATTACGAAGAAGGTCAAATTAAATGAAGATAGTGTTAAAGAAGGTTTTGATGAGTTGCTTGCGCATAAAGAGAAGCATGTCAAGATTTTGATTACTCCAAACGATTTATCATAATGATTATGGATTTTTTTTTTTTATTTATTTATTGAAGTTGTTATAAATATTATGCCTTATTATTAGTTAATTTCCAAATCATCATCTTAAGTCTTTCGACAAAATCGATTCCCAAATATTGTAAATCATGCTCAATAAAATTATCACTGAACTTGAAAAGAATTTTCAAATTCCATAAATCGTCAGCCGATTTTGGTGATTGACAAATTCTTAACAACTCTGACTTGACGGCTTCAACATTACCTAACAAAGATTTGGAATCATTATTTCCTTTTATGTTATGTATCAACACATTTTTTTCAAAACCATGTAATGATTTGAAAATGGATGACTTCGTTAAAGGATTTACAATCTCCGGAACTGTTGTCTCATTTTCAATCTTGTTCAATACTCCACTGAATGACTTCTTCACCTGTGTATTATCTTTCTTGTAAACGTACAAAGTTAGATTCTTCTTGAAAATTTCGAAATACTCTATGTTTCTTTTAAAATCGTAGCGAATCTTTAGATAATCGTTTGATATTGTCTCGATACTAACAATTTCATCTAATGAAGGTATTGTCGTTGGACAATCCATATCATAAACTTCACCAGTTTCTAACCGTATACGTACCGGAATCTTAACGGGCTCAGAAGTTTCAACATCTCTAATAATCAAACATCGTGGCTCAACAGATAGAGCCCAAAAATGACGCAAAGCCTGTAAGTGAGTATTATCACTAGAAGGAGAAAGCTGAGAATGTGATGGGAAAATTGGGTAAACTGCTGTGATCAAAGAAGCAATAGCAAAATTTGATTTGGAAAAAGCATATTGTCCCCCACCTAAAAATAAAAATCCAAGAGCCATGTTCGCAGCCATGAAATTTCCGTATGATGTATTTGGTTCAATATTACCATATAACAATCTCAAACGTCTGAAAATATCTAAATCCCCTGAGCCTGCCATTATAATTGAGCAAGAAATTGCTAAAATATCTCTAACAGCAGAGGCACCAGAAAGTGTTATCTTTTCATCTGGGTAATTGACCTCTAAAGAAGTTATTCTCATCATTTGCTCAAGATAGTACAATACTGTTTTCATCACAGATTTGTCCTTGCTTGACGCATATTTCAAAGAAACTGATAAGCAAATACCTCCTAAGATGTTGTAGAAGCTTAACTGGTCACTATCAAGAGAATTGATCTCAGAAATATTGTATTTTCCCGATAAGCACGCGGGAATCTGAGATCTGATCCACGAATCAGTTCCTTCAATATCATCCCACATAATAACACTATGTGCGAGACACCTTAGAAGAAGTAGATCAGGTCTAACGTAATCTAATAATTGCTCAGTATCAGGTAATGCTAATTTATCGGCAATTCTTTCATGATGAGTCTTCATGTATATAAATGTCAAAGCTAAAATAGCACCTGCAGCTGATTTGTCAAGCTGTTCGTCTGTTTGGACATCTTTAATTGATATAGCTATTGTTAATAATTTTTCAACGAAATGAGAATCATTCAAACCTTTTAAATCATCACCTGCTCCCAAATTTATGTAACCCAAACTTATTCCAGCTGCAAGTCTATAACCTTCATCAGCAAGAACATCATCATCATAAAGCAACTTTCTATGGATTTGAGATAAAAGAATCTCACTCATTCGATGATGCTGGCTCTCCAAATATAACAATCCAATACCAATCAAACCAGCAGTTTGAACACTTAATGCAACCTTCAAATCTGTAGCTCCGGTAGGTAAGAGAGCAACAACATGCACAGACAAAACCTTAGTCAATGTAACATCCATCGTACCTTTTAAAGAAGCTGACATTCCTAACAATAAACCAATACTGGTATAATTATGCTTAGGCCCAAGATAGTTATATATATGCCACTGATCAAGTTTTTTCAAGTGGCCATTAAGACCCAAACCTAATAAAAATCCAGCGTGTTGGGCATTGAAAACTGGTGGTTGATTGAAAACAACCCATCCTCCAGTTATATCTTCAGCTTCCCTTGAAATCGTCAATCCTGATGAGGCACCATTGTGGAAAAAACCCCATTGGAGTGCTTGGGGATCAATTGCTTCCTTATCCAAACTCAATGTTTGCTCATATGTGGGTGTCATACAGTTGAAATTGAGTTTGGGAATTGGAAATCTTTCTGTCATCAATGGTAATCTACTGGATAAAAACAATGCACCTCTACCCAATGGAATTGTCATGGTCCTCAATGCAGCTATTGTTGCTACTGCTTTGTTAAACAAGTAGTCTCTATCATAGTCTTCTGGAAATAAACTTGAGGAGAAACAGGGGTGAACAGTTGGCACTCTAGATGACTGTAACAAAGTGGTAATTTCCAAAAAACGACGGTCTTGTGAAAATATTAACTTTGTAACATTTATTCTATCAGCTTCTGCTTGTCCATCCCAAGGTGCTGAAGTTTCCGTATCATCATGTGATTGTAATACTCGAGTTATATCTCGAGGACCACTTGAAATCACTTCATTGGCCAAGGCTTTTGGACGATTCAAATTCAAGTCGGCACTATGCAAAAATCTCAATATGTCTTTTCTTCCTACAAGGTCGAGAGCCAGTTCATTCCATGGTATTGGTGTATTCGCTTGGCAAATCAAAATTGACTCTTTCAAAGGAACTGCAACGCTGACAGGGTATGTGTCCAAGTCTTCAATTTTAATACCAAACTCTATCATTAAGTTAACAACATCAACAGCACCAAACTCATCAGAGACCATCACTTCAAACAACCTTAATATATAGTATGTTCGAGGTGTAATCATTTCATCTACCGCTTCATTTTCAGAAGCAATTTGAGAAAAGGGTAAGTACGGCACAATCTGTTCTCCTCCAAAAAGAGAAGCCAACGACTCTAGTAAGTTAAGCGGGTATTGCATGGACTCGATTGTCACAAATCTGGTTACTTTATCTAGAACAAAATTTGAGGGAGAATAATACATTGGCCACACATGTGACCAACCCATCCACATTGTTATTTGGGCCAAGAGCCCACTCAAATATGAAACATTTTTCGACTTTCGGAGATCTAACTTCATGTCCTCTCTTATAAGATGTAATGATAACACTATTTTGGAGGACATTTCTGTCAAGGAATATTTGATCTCACTTTGTGTTTTTAAAATAGCAACATAGGGTAATAATGATGTTATTTCATTCAATGGAGTCTTAGAATCATCGAACTGGGTATCATCAGGAACTATAACTGCCAACAACGTCACAACAAAAGCTTTCCATTCATCAGAATCTTCGAAAAACCCCAACGCTGCACTCCATTGCATCCAAAAATACTCATAACTAAAGGAATTTGCAAGATATTTCAAACTTTCAAAAATTTTAGCAATAAATTTTGATTTGGGTTTAATCAATAGGGAAGTAATTTTAAAGCTGGTGTCAGCATATTTCAAAGCTATTTCTGTACCAAAACTGCTATCGATAGACGAAATATTTCCTTCAAGTTTTATATTTGATGATATCAAGCTGATGAAAGGGTTAGCCAAGCACAGGGTTTTCTCGTCTTTCAAGACAATCAATGATCCTTCATATCCACAACCAGGATCAAGAGGAACACAATCTAAGCAAGGAAGTACATAATTTTCCAGCAATTTCAAACCCGAACTGTTATTCTTCTTAAAAATTAGAATTCCTGATTGGCTTGTTTTTTTATTGTTTATTATGATACATTGTTGGTTTTGGTAAACAGATGCAAAAAATGATAGCTTATCTTTTTCCTCTTTAGAATATATGGATTCTAGTTTTGTTAAAATGATATCTTTTCTCAAAGAAGATGTTTCAAAAGTTGAGGTAGGTTTTATAAAATCAGGCATAGTCTCTGAACCTGAAGCCATTCTATCAATCGACAAAGTCTCTGAAACTACTCTCAGCTTGTCATAATTTAGCAGATTCATGGAGAGTGTTGTATTAGTTGCATGATCCACTAAAAAATCATCTGTTTCTCCCATTTTCAATGGAGTCAGAGTAACACTGGGTTTCCTTAATGAAGGAGGTCTCTGAAGACTTTTTGAGCTTGGAATTGATCCCGAATATGGCTTTCTCTTGTGAGCAGATTTAGATCCGTGAGATAGGTATCTAACATGATATATTGATATCATATGATCTGTGGAATTGTATGTTACTGCCAAACTTTGGTTTCTATATTGTGGAAATAGCACCAAGCTTTCATTGTTAGAAATTGAAGAAGTGGATGATGATACAACTGCTCCGTATTCACCTACTGGGTCTGTCAATGTCAATATATTAATTTTGTTTTGATTGAGGACAGATTCTTCTGTTGATGAATTAGATGAAGGTAGCGTAAGTGATGAGGGCATAGATAATGATGAGTGGCCCAAATTGAAGGAATTAGTATCAAGTGTATTAAAATCCAAATTATTCGTTGTGGCTGATGAAGCAGTTGTATTATTCTGAGAACCTAATTTGGCCGGCTCTTTCTCTACCAAGAGTCCATTGACATAGGGAAAGACATTTTTCACATGGAATGGAAAAGTGATGATATGCTTCCTGCTGTCAGGATAATAAACATGGGCATGCTCCTTCAACACAACAGTTAAGCATCTACCTTCTGAACTGAAATTGGTAAATAAAGCATCTATTATAGTGCCTTCATCATATTTTAATTTTCTCAAGGTCAAAGCTCCCTTGATCCACAAGACTTCCCTCTCAGAAACTAGTAAAAATTCCTCCTGGTCAACTAACTTCACCTTATAACCACGAGAATTAAATATAGGACTAGTTAATAAGGGCCCCAAACTTAATGTTTTTAACATCAAAGGTGGATCTTGAGTTGACATGGTGGGATCATGTGCTAGATGAGTTGACTTGGTGAAATATATTTAGAACAAAACAAAATAGAAGAGGTCAGTTTTTACTTCGAAAAACTTCTCTTAGTAAGATCTCTTTGAAAGATTAGATGGTCAGTGAGTATAAATGATTACCTCTTGTTCTTGTGGCCAATTGAGATAGGGTGATGCTCTTGTAGTCTTCTTTATGTGTGCCTTGTTTATTTTTCTCTTTCTGAAAAGATCAAAGGACGTGTACGACTTTTCAATTTTGTTAGAGAAAAAAAAACTAAAGGTAAACAAAATCAAAGGAGCGAAATTATAAAACATCTTTAATTTCAGGAAACCCTTTCATTATAACTCACACATGTCGTTTTTCAGTAGTATAAGAGGGTTCGGAAGAACTAACAAAAAGAACAAGCTTCAAACTCAACAGCTGGAGTCACAGATTCTGGGAACACAACCTCCAAATTCCATTTACTCTCAGAGTAGAAATGGATCAGCACTTTCGTTGGCAAGAACACAGTCACCAAGCAAACAGTCCGTCAAATCATCAAGACAAAGGCAAAGAAAGACTCAACTGAATCAGCAACAGGCTGTGGCGAAACCTCCGTTGTTTGTGTGCGAGCCATTTGTGAAAACTGCTTTGGTAAAAGGTTCTTTTAAAACTATTGTACAATCCCCTAAATACGTGGATTATGGTGAATGGTTAGCATTAAATGTATTTGAGTCATTTACACACTTGAACCAATTTTATGGGGTTATAGCTGAGTATGTCACTACAGAGCAGTATCCAACTATGAGGGCTGGTCCAAATACTGAATATTTATGGTACGATAACAACAATAGACCAATATCATTGCCAGCATCTCAATACATTGATTTGGCTTTAACATGGATATCCCAAAAGTTAAATGATCAACATATATTTCCTACGAAAAATGGGTTAACTTTCCCACCTAACTTCTTGAAGGATATTAAAAATATATGTAAGCAGATGTTTAGGATTTTTGCTCATATATATTATAATCATTTTGATAAAATATTGCATTTGAGTTTAGAGGCCCATTGGAATTCATTTTTTGCCCACTTCATATCATTTGTCAAGGAGTTTGAGTTGATTGAAAGAAGTGAGTTGGAACCCTTGTTGCCGTTGATTGAGAACCTCGAAGCTCAAGGAAAAATTTACTAGATCTTGTTGGACTAATTAGAGAGTTGAATTTACATGGTGGTATTGCTTATTTATTTTTAAGTTGTAAAAAATTTTTTATTTATCTTTTGTAGATATTTATATATTACAAAGATAGATTTTTTCAAAATTGAGGAAATAGTTTCTATTATTCTCATTAAAGAGCTTTTTTGTAGCGATTTCCGTGAATCTGTAGTTGTGTTCTATAAACAAGGAATGAAAATTTTATACAGTTCAACGTAGAAAGCTAGATAACCAAAAACAATAAAAAAAATACATAAGTCATATCATGAATAAAAATACGAACTCAAAAGGTGATGATGAATTATGAAAAGAAATAAGGACTATCTCTAACACATTCAATGTCCAAATCACCCTTTAATGGTATTTCTGGTAACTTGAAAGGAGCCAAGACATAGATAACATTTGTTGAATTTTTCTTTGCCTTGAAATCTTCAAAGTCATAGTCTTGTAAAAGACTAACAGTGGTGACTAACAGCTCACCAGCTATTACATCTTCATTATTAGAAGATTGTAAAAGCTTTCTTCTTTCAACCTCGAGATAAAGCTCGTCGTAAATTGTCAACTTTCTATCCTTCAAAGCACCCAAGTGCTCTTTCAATGCAGCTAATTTCTTTGCTAATGGGGAATGCAGCAGAATTGGAACAACCTGGATATAGTTTTGATAACGTTTTTCAAACTCTTCTTTCAAACCTTTGATGATATCAATTTGATATAGGTTGACAAATTCATTTCTCAAAACTTTATTCATAGTACCAACATCAGCAGCATGAGTCCAATAAGAGTCGTGAACGGAGGCGAATGAAATTCTCTCTTTGCCACACTGTATCGATGATTTTAACATATGAGTGGCATCTAAAGAGTGAACAAAATTTGGAGGTAAAGCACTTTGTTGTTTTCTGCTATCGACTGGGCTTACCATATATGGATCGGAAATGTAGACAGTTTGCAAATTCGTTTGAACTTGCTTCTTAGAGAGCATTCTGTAAGGTTGAACAATCGGTAATCCTAATGGAGTTGTCCAAACAACGGAGGTGATCATCTCTTGCTTCCTAACTGGTGAAGCATGTTTTTCATCGTCATAAAGGTAGAAAGATTTGGAAATCACTTGTGCTGCCTGACTCAACCAATCTTGAATCAGATGGGCACCTCCAAATAACTCTCTGATACTGGCAAAAACTTGCTTTGTCAAGTATCTAGAGACTTCTTGTAACTCTAATCTATCAGTGAAAACTTCGTCAAGCTGTTTGGCGATCTGCTCTCTAGCACCAACAAAAGTGACACCATAGACGTTCGTCATAATTGTTTGTTTAACAACTTTACGTTTAATATGCTTTTGAACTTTAATTGCATCTGTAACACCCTTCTCGGCGTCCAGATCAACTCTTTGTTGAACCAATCCAGCAACAAAACTATAAACATCAGCTGGCTTGTCTTGTGGAATTAAATTAACTTGTCTAGCACCACCAACATCACCACCCAAGGCTGCGTAATGCTGTAAACCATTACATGTACCATCCTGATGAACAGGCTGATGACTAATAAATTTAGAAGGATCCTCTAACTTCAACAGTTCAACGATTTCAAACATTGTTGCCAATGCCTGCCATGGCTTATCTGCAGTTTTCCACATTGAACCTTCTTCACTTAATGGATCCTGACAACACTTTTTGAAACTTTCGATATTATCATCGACAAATTTTTGTCTCTCCTGTAATGAGACTTTATCAATACCAAATAAGTTGGAAAGATGAACTTTTAACCATCCTAATCCATCCGAACCTAGTTCTTTTCCCTCCCAAAACATTAACAAACTTCTGGTCAAATCATTACTTAAATGATTAAAATGAGGTGATAATGGATATGCTCTTCCTCTGAAATCCAAGTTGTGAGGAAAGTAAAATTTTTCTCCTAAAAATGCTCTTGCTATTTCTAATTTATAATTGGTGTCACATCTTAAGGATCTGTTCTTACCGAACTCGTTTGAAGTTCTTTGTACGTCTTGTTTCCAATTTCTGAGTACCTCCGGTGATGAGTCCCTTGGTGGTTTTTCGGGGTATGTTGGAGTCTCTACAACACCAGGTATCTCCAAGAAAGGCAGACCGGTATTCCAAACCTTAGCAACTATCTTGAAAAGTGTCTTATTGACAGTCCAAGATGTATTACCCAAAACGTTAAGACCGTCATAAACTTCTTGCAACTGGTTATTGTCAGAAGCGGCACGTAAATATGCAAGCTGTTCAGCTGAGTTTCTCGACCTCAGTAATAGAGATCTGATAGTTAGATAACCACCATCTTTGAAAGAAGTCCAAGGCTTTGGTTTCACCAACATTGGTAAACCTTGAGGAGTAATTATGGATCCAACTTCTTCTCTGGCCAATCTGGTAGCAAATTCAGGTTGAACTCTGATAACACCAACCTTTGTACCTGATACATATTGAAAACTGTGATAGAAGGCAGGAACATGTCCTTCAACTTCTTCTCTAGTGACAGGGTCGACAGCCTTAACAGTGACTTTAGCAACCTGAAGTAACAAGGAAATTAAAATTGATCCTAACTTGGCCTGAATTTCGTGTGTCCAGCCCATCAGGGGGTCATCCAAATTCTCTTCGTTTGATACTCTTTTCCTCAAATATATCTTGGCTTTATTAGAACGAGTTCTGAAAAACTTCTTCAATCTCTGTTTTGCTAAAGTATCTTCTGTTGATTTTAAACGTTCTTGTGAATTGTATTCTGTCTCCACGGCACCACCAACCGTTAAAACTGCTCTAGCAGTTCTGAGACCAACAAGATGAGAGTGGCTTGATGCATTAGTTTTCAACAATTCCATAATTGTAATAGCAGCCATTTGTTCTGGTTTTATTAATGATAAAAATGGACCATACTGTAATCTTTCCCTATACTGCTTTCTTTCATTTTCAGGAACTTGACGTACACTGACTGAGTTCTCCATTAAACTTTTGCAAACTTTAATTTCCTCTTCGATCAATTTAGTTAAATCTTGCAACCAGACATATAAATAATGATTCAAACGTGTTGGCATCCTCATACGGTCAATTTTTTGTAAGGACTCATAATCATGTCTCCATTTTTCACGAGCAGCATCAATACCTCTAGTCTCAACATGTAACTGTCTGTCATAATTAAATTCTTCCAATACGGCATTGAATAATTTTTGATCTTCTTTGTTTAATGACTTGTATATGCTAAAAAAATCAATATCTGACGAAGATTTGTCTATATCAGACATGTCAATTGGTGTCGATGCATCTAATTTTGTGGCAAAATTAGCTAATACCTGGGATTTGTTCTTATCAGCCAAAGCCATGATTGAGTGTCTTATCACTTTTAACCCAAAAGTATCAACAGCTTTCAAATCCTCAGAGTTTTTCTTCAAGACAGGAATTTCATCATTTTCAAAAGAAAATTCTCTCATTAGTCTTAGGGCTTCTTCGTCTCTCTTCGATTTTGACTCCTCTGCACTTAAAAAGTATTCTTGCAAATCAGCTGGGATATCTTCTTTTGGTACTTGTAAATCTGTAACTAATCTCTTCAAATTTTCAATTTTAAAAACATCAGCTTGTCTTAATAAGGCTCTCAAATTTGGTTGACTGCAATTATCTTGGTACATCTTAACCAAGATACCATGCTTTGGTGTCTCCGATCTACTCATAATACTGTCTATCAAAATAGCATATGTCCTGTCATCGAATTTTATCTTTCTGTATTGCGATAATGAGTCACTGAACCATGTAGTGATTTCATCTACCGTTAAGTCCTCATTCTGAGTCCACGTTAAGAAGTAACTATTGAAAGCGTCGATCATTGGTGTCTTATTTTTTTGCAACTTTATCAAAGTATACATACTTGATAGAAGTGAATGAGCTCTGTCTAACTCTTTAGATCTAAGGCATGCTGTAAACAAATTATATGTGGTGACAATATCTTTTGAAAAAACTGCAGCCTTCATATCTATATTTGTTTGTAATCTTCTTTCCTTCAACTCTTCGAGTTTGATGTGACTTGAAGGAAACTTAGGAGCCACATTATTGTTGTATGTTGACTCATCGTTCTTCAAGTTCTCAATAAATGTTGATATTATGGCATCACTATCATTATTAAAGTCATAGAAACTAGATGAAGATGACAGTAGTTCTGCATTCTTCAACGACTTCACTGTGTTAAAAGATCTCTTCACCACCACAGAATTTATTGATATCCTTGGTGTAGTGCTCTTCACACATATCAGATATCTATACATCGTTGGGGAGGTCTGATATCTTTGATCAGATCATATACTTGTTAAAACTTTTTTTTCACATTTAAAAAAAAAAAAAAATTTTAGAAAATTTTAAAAAAAGAAAAAAAAAACGAAGAGCTAAAAGGTCGTGCGTTGAATTCAAAGAAAATATCAGACAGAGAAAAAAAGACAAAAAACAGAGAAAGAAAACTTTTTGCTTGGAGGCAACTTACTTGATAAGAAGTTAAAGCAGCATTCTTAATATATCAATCAGATCCATTACCATTACTACTAATCAATTTATTCGATTATAAAGATGTTTTCATATTTTTTCGGTGGGAATCCAAAAGCTAAAAATGATCCTAAGAAGGTGATTGTTAACACAAAGGAGCACATCAATATGTTGAATAAGAAGTTGAAACATATAGAGACTCAAATAGAAGAGCAGCAAACTATAGCTAAAAAGAATGCCACAACAAATAAAGCACTGGCAAGAACCGCTTTGAAGAAGAAGAAGATGTTGGAGCAGCAAACTGATAAACTACAAGCCCAGATAGACAATTTGGAAACTCAATTATTTACTATAGAAAATGCTTCATTGAATGTTGAAACTATGAATGCAATGAAGAGTGGTGCTAAAGCAATGAAACAATTACACAAGGATTTCAACATGGATAACATTGAAGATGCGATGGATGAAGTAAGAGAACAATTGGACATTGGCGAAGAGATATCGGATGCCCTTTCAAGACCATTAGGTAATCAAGAATATGATGATGATGAATTAGAAGACGAATTAGAACAATTACAGCAAGATGAGCTTGATAAGAATGTAATTGGTGAAGCTCCTGTCAAGCACCAACAACCACTGAGTGAAAGTAAACTTGACTTGCCTGATATCAGTGGTGTTCCTAAATTACCAACACATGAGAAAAAACAAGATGTGGATGAGGATGAAGAAGCATTAAAAGCATTGCAGGCTGAAATGGGAATGTAGTTATCTGCTTTCCTTTGCCTCTTTTTTGGAGTTCTTTTAAATTTTCATTTCATTTTACTTAAACTGCTCTTTTCCATTAATATAATGTTCTTATCTTTGTTTCAGTTTTTTTGTTATATTTATTTTTATTTTCCTTTTTTTTATATATGTCTTTGGTGGGTATCATTGTTTTTGAAATTGATTAATTGATTAGTTCATTTTATTTAATTTCACTCTGTGAGAAGTAGTTGTGGTAACTTGTAGATCTTTGTTGTTGTCGTGTACAACTTATCATTCATTTTTTTAGAACAGCAAAACGTTAAAAGGCCAAAAAAAAAAAAAAAATCAAAACTAGCCTTCAGGACTAAGTAAGAATATCATCTCAATAAGCACACTATGAGTACCGTGGGGTCCATCCAGGATAGAACACTAGAGTTCCAGCAATGTGTCAACTCTTATAACAGATTGAACAGAAATAAGCAGAAGAATTATCAGCCTGTTGTGCAGTCTTCTTCTTCAACATTGGAGAATGAGACTCCAAAACAACTGATCACAAGAACAGAATTCACTCATAAGGCTAAAGGAATTGCTAAAGAGATTGCACATGTAACAGATTTATTGTCTAAATTGGCTCTTTGTAAGTAATCATTTACTGCAATTAAAAAAGTTTAAAGCAATACTAACAACAGCTTCTAGTGACAAAACGTAATCAATTTCTTGATGATAGATCGACAGAGATACAGGAATTGACATATGTCATTAAGCAAAATATATTCAAGTTGGAGAAATCCTTGAAGAGCTTAGCTTCTAATACTCAATCCAAGAGTGCCAATGATCAAATCAGCTTACATACAAAAAACGTTGTTCAATTGTTGAACACACGAACCAAGAATGTTAGTGAGGAGTTCAAATCAGTATTAGAGTTAAGACAGAAAACAGAGTTACTGAACAAGACAAGAAAAGAACAGTTCTTGTCGATGGCAAGTGAATCAATTCAAAATAGTAATGATATTACAAAGCCACATAGCACAAATTCACCAAGGATCGTATCAGATAACCCGTTCTTGCATTCCATGTCAGATCCTTCAAATGGGGAAGGGATGGGAGACCAACTTCTTTCAATTCCTGACCAATCACAACAGTTGATGTTGCTTGAAGAACAGCAACAAAATGTGTACTTACAAGAAAGAAATAGAGCTGTAGAAACCATAGAAAGCACCATCAATGAAGTTGGTAATTTGTTCCAGCAATTGGCTACTATGGTAAATGAGCAAGGGGAACAAATACAGAGAATTGACACTAATGTTGAAGATATAAGTTTAAATATTCAAGGAGCTCAAAGAGAATTACTTAAATATTTCAATTCTGTCAGTAATAATAGATGGTTTATGTTAAAGATATTTGCTGTTATCATATTTTTTTTCATGATATGGGTTTTGGTCAGTTAAAATCTTCTCTGATCCTCACCGAAATAATTATATATACCTAATACATTTCCTATCACACTGTTAACTTACGTAATTAAGCACTGATCCAGCAAGAGATATAAGTCTCATCGAAAAAATTCTTCCAGTTCAATATCAGTTCCAGAAAATATAGTTATTTGTTTTCTCCTTTATCTGACCACAGAGGTCGGTCTGTTGTTGAGTTGATTTCGTCCAGCTGCTTCAATAAGATTGATTTTCCCTGTCTGGAAAAAAAATGTAAAAAAATGCGCAAGCCCGGAATCGAACCGGGGGCCCAACGATGGCAACGTTGGATTTTACCACTAAACCACTTGCGCTTATTATACAAAATTTTTATAGTAGGCTAAAAATATGTTTTTTATTGCCGGTTTCCTCGGAAATTAACCGGAATTTATCTAGTCGGTATTTTAGCAAATTATTAAAAATATAAGAAAACTGATTTTTCTTCAGATTCAAATCACTGAAAAACTCTTGCCAACTGTTACTTCAACAGTTTATAATATTGAAGGTATACTCTTTTGAGAGAATGTCATATATTTTTTAAACATATTACTGTATAATTAAATTTGTTGGAAAGCTTTCTTGTTTTTTCATGATATTGACAATTCAAAGTGCTCGTAAAAATGTTTTTATATATATTATATTTTCTCTTGAAATTTATTAATACGTATTAAGTCACTATTAATCCCCTACTCCAGTTTCTTGAAAAGAGTCTTTTGATAGATAAATTATAAATGTGACAATACAATATCAATTAAAAAGCTGAAAATGAGATATGTGAAGCTGATTCTCAAAAATTTCCCTTTTATACTACCAACTTTAAAACTTATTTTGAACGGGACATAAAACTGTACAAAATTTCTTTGATTTTTCCCCGATAGAGAGTTATATAATTGAATATCAGCTGAAAGCGCTTGATATGTGGTTGCAGTTTCAATATTAGTATCTAAATTCTCGAAAATTCCATTCCATAATTTTCACAGAAAATAAAACTATTTTTAAGCTGTTAAGCTAAAGGAAGGCTTTGCTAGAAGTCACGAATTGAAGTTTATGTGTTGTCCCAACTATTTGATTTTAATCAAAGTTTATATGTCTTGTCAAGATTGGGATTAGACTGGGGTATTACTGTGATACAATCCTCGAAAATCTTTTAGAGAGACACAAAATGAAAATAAGCAAATAGTATTACATCTTTACTTCTCCTTATTTGTCGCTTCATTTTTCTTACTTGACCTCTTATGTTTCGTCATTATTGACTTTTATATAGTTTCAAATTTGTGTAACAAAACAGTCCAGTTCCATGAAGTGATTTCTGTTTCAAGTTAAAATAGACTTTGGTTTAATTATATGAATTAGAATTGGAAAGGTGACTAGAAATGCTCCGACACAGAGCTCGGGCCGAATGGCTTTATATTTCAAAAAGTTTAATTGGGGATGCTAAGATTTTATTTCAAAGGTTCAAAAAAAAACAATGCGCAAGCCCGGAATCGAACCGGGGGCCCAACGATGGCAACGTTGGATTTTACCACTAAACCACTTGCGCTTTTGATGTTGTTGTAAAAAAATTGGTAAGTAATACGTTGGAAAAAACTATAATTTTCGGGGCCTCGGAAAGGGGTCGAAAGAGGATCGGATATTGTAGCATCTTTCTTTTCAAGCAGTATTGCTTTGATACATCAAGTGTACTAAAATCCGGATAGACCAATACTGAATTTCCAAGTGTTAATTAGATAAATAACATATTTGATTAAGATTTAATTTGAAAATAGTTGAGCAAATGGACAAAGAGGTTATGATAGACACCCCTATTATCGACCAAACTAGACCATTACCACGTACACCTTCTCACAAACATCCTTCAAAAACTCACATTATACATCACAATATAAATATAACAAAAAGATCACAAGCCATTACTATTAGAGTGTATAGTTAATAAAACTCTTAGACTTGCAAAAAAAAAAAAGAAATATGTATCGATTTCCTAATAACCTGTCATCTACTACCCAATTCAATTTCGCCATTCCTCGATCATTGGCAGGTTTTTCTTTATTGAATTTCAAATGCCAACTACTGGGAAAATAAGCCTGGCATAAACCCAACAGCAGCAAACTCCCTGTACTCGGTATCATAAGAACATAACTTCCAATGGAATTTCCAAGAATCTGTAGATTTAAATTGTATGCTATTGGATACTGGCACAGGAGTTTCTATAGCTACTCTACTGTGTTCATTACAAGTTAAGTTAACAACGACTGTTACAGTGTTTTCAGATATAGCCCGGCTAGGACTGCAAACCTTAATCAGGGTCCTCTTTCACAAAAATCAAAACTAAGTTAAACTATAATAATTTACAAGTGGCTATTACACAGATGCTTAATAGTTTGGTTAATCCCCCAAAGTGCATATTTTGTGAGGACCATGCAGTTTTTCTTATCTATTGCCTCGCTTCATTGAAATTCTCGTGAGATAATGTAAAAGGGGACTGTACCGTCACTGTAGGGGGTAACATTTGCTAGGACCCTTAAACTACAAAGAATTCAGCTCTTCCGCACTCCACTTTTCATTGTTAAATAAATAGATATCAAATGATTTAATATCCATTTCAGAAGTTTTAAAGTTACATACTTTTGATCAATCATACAGCTCAAACCCTTAAAATAGTTCAAAGTCCTCTATCGACAGTATTCGTATTTTATTACTAATCACAAACAATTTATAAAAGTTTAAAGACCTTGGGCAGAACAATTTATCACCAGATCTATTCAAAGGTTAGTAATGAATGAAGTAATGCCACATATTCATACGAGATCATCACATCAGAAAGTGAAATGTGTATTTTGTGTTTCAAGCCGTTTTAGGAAGTTCGTATTATTCGTTTTATTTCCTTTAGATTAAATTTCTTTATTTCCGGCACTTATCATATAACTGGGTGAATTTCAAGAAAAAATAAAAAAAACACACAAAAAAAAATTGAAAGAGATGAGATAAGAGTAGCATAAAGGGTCCACTTACATTTATCACAAAACGTACCAACATTATGATACCAAACACACAAGTATTTACATCTGGTAGACGAAACACAAAGAGATCACATTCGAAATCCAGAAATGGATGTTCTGCTTGTAAATCAAGGAGAGTTAAAGTAAGTATAACCAAGAGTTTTCATCCAATATATTCGTTCGATGCTAACAATTTTAGTGTGATGAAACACATCCTAAATGTTCAAATTGTAAGAGAAGAGGAGAAGAATGCCAGTATATTGCACCTGGTCCAATTTTCAAAAAGAGAAGAGCTGTTTCTAAACAGCAACCACCAGTATCTGAGATTGTGAACTCGCAGTCGATTTCACAAGCAGATGTTTACAGGAGTTATATTTCACCAGTGACAGACAGTTCCACCGACTCGATGAGTATTATGAGCAATAATGATATACCAAATGAAGGCCTATCATCGGGCAATCCATTAATAGATCCCGAATTGATATCCTTTAACAATAACCTTAGTTACGTGCCTCAGGAACAGGAAATTGAAAGCCCTGAAGAAACAAACTTGACTCTTAAATCAACATTTTGTGCTTACAATACACTCCCCAAGTATATGTGTTATACTGTTTTAAATGCAAAACTATTCTCATATTATCAAACCACGTATTACAAGAGGATTTCCAACGATCCACAAGTTTTAACTGCTTGGAGTGCCTTGGCTGGTGTTTCTTGTATATACCCTTACGTGTATCATATCACCATGAGTGTCACACTGGCTGCATTATACTATGATGCTATAGAGCTGAAAGAAGCCAAGGGCTCAGAACCAGTACTAGCATTGGAATCTCCTCTGGATTATAAACATTTAGCTGACTTGCATTATCAGCAATTTTTAAGAAAATTCGACATCTTAGGAGTTAGCCAATCAAAGGACATGATGGAGTTGTTCACTTATATGTCTTCTTCAACATTGCACATGTTGTATCATGTCTTGTCCCCAAACACAACTATATGTGATCCCTTTTTTTTCCAAATATCTAAAACTGCTTCATTGATGTATAAAGAGTTATTACCATTCATTGATGACTCTGAATGTGGTGCAACAACCGATGAATTAGACCCATTAGCTGAAGATGAAGTTTCAGGGTCTTTTGAAACCACATACCATGGTAAGATCAAGAAAAGTGTCATCATTAGAAACTCTGAAAAATGTCTTGATTTGAACTATTATTCCTCCCACTCTACGCCAGTGTTATCTCAAAGTGCCTGGCTTTTTTTCCCTAGATATCTTTATCAAATCTACGAAAAACAGCCTTTCGAAGAGGAAGAAGATTACAAATCTCAAAATGTTGATCACGATTTGTATAAGAACTCTATTGATATATTAAGAAGGGAGTATAATTTGGTATACAACTCACAAGATCCAGAACAGGATTCCATTAGAGTTCTATTACGTTGGCCAGCTTTGGTTTCAAACAAGTTTGTCAAATTACTATTAAACCAAGATCACAGATGCTTGATTATCATTGCACATTTCATAATGTTGCTTCTGTCATTGGATTTTGACAAGTTGTACCCTCGTAAAATGTTGAGAGAAGAAATCAGTAATATTGATTCTGTTGTGGATGAGTCCTGGAGATGTTGGTTAGACTTACCAAAGAGAGTGTTAGGCTTGTTGTAATACAAAAACAAACAGCTGTGCCACTGGATGGTCTGCTCTTACGTACGTAACTTTTTTTTGTTTTTGGATTTTTCCCTTATATTGTTATAACTGTACGGCTTACTCTTAAGATAACCGGTAATCGTTTTCTCTTCTCACTATCATGCGAGAAAACCCGTGCAAGATGAAAGAAAGGAAAAAAAAATAAAATAAAAAAAAAAGTAGGAGAAATAATAAGTTGTAGATTGACAGGTACAAACAGTTATATTAGCCTTTTTTCAACGTCAGATGTACATCTAATCTAAATAAGGGTTTCTGTCACAATGGAGTTAATAGATCAGGACAAACCCAAGAGATCACACACAAAGTCAAGGAATGGTTGCTCAACATGTAAGGCTAGAAGAGTTAAAGTGAGTATCATTTTATTATCATATCCGTTTTATCATTGATTTCTAACAATAGACCCTTAATTTCAGTGCGATGAAACACGTCCAGCTTGTGTTAACTGTTTGAAACGTGGTACCGATTGTGTCTACGTGAAACCAGGGGTGATAAGGCGGCCAAGAAAACATAAGCCTCTGAACTCATCATCTTTCACCACCGCATCTGAAACAAACGAATCTCAACAGAATCAAGAAACGGAGATTTTAACTGAGAAGCCAGCCAGTACAATACAAACTACAAGTGAGAGTATCAATTCAATCGATTTTGGATTTGGGCTTGGAAATGTTTCAGGTAATAATCCATCGTATCCTAATTTGATAGATTTCGAGAATTTTGATTTATTCAATGTCTCATTTCCCACTGAAGCACTTATGGATCAAACAACGAACTTGGTTCCATACCAATCATCTCCATTAAGCAGTTTCAATTTAAGTTCCAATGGACAATTTGTGTCACAAGAACTAACAGCAAGGACAACAACAAGATCACAGAACAATTGTGGCGGAGGAATCAAAGATTCTTACTTATCATCGACTTCAATCAACAATAAATTGGCAAGATTCTATACAGAGACATATTTCAAGAAAATATCACCAATTAGAGAAGATTTTGCCCATGGTTGGCTTTCTCTTATAATGCTTGGTTACAAAAAAGCTTATGTTTATCATATGATCATGGCTGATATCTTGCTAGATCTTTACTACGAGCTGTTGGAAAGCCCACTGGGTAGAGAAGAAGTGTTAAATTTTGAGAATTTAAATGATTATTTGAGAATCTCTGCTGTTAACTATAAAGAGTTTGTGAAAACAAAACTGAGCCCTTCAATAGTTATTCGTGAGAACTCAGCAAAATTTGACATATTGGCTTATTTTTCAACTTGTATTTTACACATGCTTTATTATTTGCTCAATCCTTCAATGTCAATATTTGATGCTAATTTTTTCGAACTGGTAAGCACAATGGGTAAAGTTTTTGAAATAATCGAAGACAGAGAGCTTCAATCTCAAAATTTACAGATAACGACGGTGGCTGAATTGAGTTATTATCGTCCCCAGTCTACATCAGGAGTCAAACATGAACAAGATGCCTATTTCCCTTCATACTTGTACGATCTCACTGAGATTAGAATCAACACTTTCGGAAGGTCGGATGCTGTGAATTATCATCAAGAGGTCATTAAGGATAAGCTGACTATTCTAGAGGCAATAGACATTTTAAAAAATGAGTATCATAGTCTTGAGACGGAAAAAGATACATTAAGAATTTTCCTAAACTTCCCGAGTTTAGTGTCAAAAGAATTCACTGATATGGTTAAAAGGCAGGACCAAAGATGCTTGATTATTGTGGCTCATTACTTGATGTTGTTACTGTCGTTAGAATTCAACGACTTGATACCAAGAAGATGCATTATGCTTGAATTGCAGAACTTAACTTCTGTTATTGACGATGAGTGGATTCATTGGTTGGACGTTCCAAGAAGGGTTCTGGATTTGATTTGATGACATTGAGGTTTTTTGTGTCACAGCCCCCAAAAATTGACACTCACTTTTTTTTTTTTTTTTTGGCTAAAACGAGGCAAAGATGCTTAAAAAAAAAGAGTTTAAAAAAAATTATTTTAATATTCTAGCTGGGTTCAAAACATTGTATATAGATAATAGATTAATATTTTATTACAAGACTAGACATAGTATGACTAGGAAGACACTTAATAATAGCAGGCAAGTGAATTCCAATCTCTTGTCTTACCAACCGCATATGACGACCCCTTCACCTACCAATAAGATATCCAAACAGATCAAGAGTCATAAGAAGTCAAGAACCGGTTGTAAAATTTGTAAAGAGAGAAGAGTTAAAGTGAGTGTGAAATTAGTGTTTCATCATGGTTTTAATTTGATTTACTAACGGTTTCTATGTTTTAGTGTGATGAAGTTAAACCTAAATGTTCCAACTGTGTGATAAGAAATGAAGAATGTCTTTATCTCAAGCCAGATAAGATCACAAGGAATCGTGTTCGTAAGGAACCGCAATATAGATCAATAGGTATTCAAACAGACAATTATATAGAACTGACGCATACTCCAACATCGTCATCATCATCGTCAACATCATCATCATCAAATATTTTCTCATCGTTGGGTTCAAGTTCAACAACAACAAGTGCAGAATCATTAGTGATTGTAGATGAAAATATGTTTTCTGCAACAAGACTCCGGAATATGCCATTTCAATTACAGTCATTTTCACCTAATTCTGGTTCCACTGATGAACAGGGAACTTTCTTAGAAGTTGCCAGATTGAATAATAAGCTTCTTGAATTTTACAATTTCCATTATTTCAGATCGATATCAACAGATCCAGCTTTGCAAATAGTTTGGAAAGAAGCAGGCTGGTTAATACTAAAATATGATTTTTTGTTTCATATAGTTGCCAGTAATTTATTCTTGCATTTTTACTATGAGTGCATATCTGGAGGTACAAATCAAGAGAAGTACTTAGATTTACCAAATTTGAAAGACTACTTGATATATTCAAAATTCAATCATAATAGTTATGTCAAGTTGAAACAGCCAAATGTTTTCGAGAATCCAGAATCTTTTACCAATCCAACAGATTCTTTCACCGATATGTACGGCTATATTATTGGTAATGTCTTCGACGTCTTGAACATTTTCATGTCACCAAATAGAGGCATATTAGATCCTATATTTTGGAATAATTTAAAACAGGTTGCCAAGTTATTGATAAATTCTCATGGTAAAGCTGAAGGTATTATTCCAAATGACACAGATTTATTATTCTATTTGAAAGAATTTTCAATAAATTCAGATGATGGCTTCCAATTACAACCAACTTATCTTTATGGATTATGTGATTTAGTTGAAGACAAGTCACAGAGAAATTTATTACAAAAAACTATTGAAATCTTATGCAAAGAATATCTGAAAGTATCTCAAACGTCAGACCCTTTACAACTTTTACTATCTTTTGGAATGAGATGTGACGAAGAATTTCCTAAATTATTAGCTCTACATGACCCAATTGCTCTCATTGTTGTAAGTCATTACTTGATGTTCATATATACTGTTGATTTAAAGATATTACCGAGGTTTTGTATCAAGGAGGAATTCAAAAAAATAGAACTGATGTTGTCAAATCATAGGCTATCAAGTTGGCTTGATCTACCTAGGAGGATCATATATGTAAAATAAAGAATTATGCATGTTTTTTTTTTAAGTGACTAATGTAGAAACTAAACAAGACTTATTATAGAAGCGTTTTATCAATAGTAATTATGATTCAATAATAATAAAAAAAAGAATGCGCAAGCCCGGAATCGAACCGGGGGCCCAACGATGGCAACGTTGGATTTTACCACTAAACCACTTGCGCTTTTAGATACAATGTTAAAAAAATAAGTAAAACATACGTTGCCAAATAAAACAATTCCGGGGGCCTCGAGACAATCTCGAACTAGGGCCGGATAGTGTTTCCAAAGTACCATAAATTCAATAAATTATCTGAATTGAAACCCAAAATCCCCGTTAAGGTCACTTATTCTCAAGAGCGTAATACTAAGGAAGATATTTGTTCAAAACAGAGGGTTGAATCATTGATTTAACCCAGAAATTAAGACTGGAAAATTGGGGATATCGTTAATTATGTAATTACGTTTTATTTTAAATTAGGTCATGTCGTTTATCATTACTATACAAATATGTTTAAAACATATTGATCCAACTCTTATCATCATCTTCAATATCTTTATGTTTCAAATTTTCAAAAGATGTACATTTTTCTGCAGCCATTTGTAGATATTTATCAAATTCCAGTGGATAATTCAAATGGATATAGTCTAATAATGCTTGCCAATAGACCAAAGACTTCTTGGAATCTTGATAACTGGTGATGAAAATTTTCAAAGATTCGGTTTTGAAAATCTTGTAATCTTGAATTTCTTCAAATAAGTGATCAAAAACAGGATCGACATTATTTAAAGATAATTTCTTGTTGATAAGTTCAAGTAAACGGTTTTCATCTTTATGAATTAAATTCTCAACATTAAGTAACTTAATAAATACATTGACGTTATTGGGGAAAAATTTATAACATTTGAGAATTGTTGCATGAGCTAATTGGGAATCACCTTTTAGCAAATATAAATTGTATAATTTAAAAGACAATTTCAAATCGGTAGGTAGTATTTGTAAACCACGTTGAGCTATAGTGATAGCTTTTGTCATATTATTTATCGAAAGTTGGAAATTTATATATTTCAACCATATTTCATTTTGATCACAAGTTACAATTATGCATCTCTCATATAATTGTTCCACATATGCCAATTGAATTTGATAATTAAGTTTTTCTTTTGTTTGAGAATTATTCAATAACAAGGTTTCCATATATTTTAAATAGTCGATCCATTTGGAAGCTTCAGTCTTGCCAGGAAGGTAAAATTGTTGAAAAATTGTTTTCTCATAATGGTATAACTGATATGAATTGAACTGTGTTGTTATATATAAATCGATGAAAGATTTTTTCAAATTAATTTTTAAATCATCCAAATTCTTGGTAGATAATTGTGGTTTTTTTTTCAAATCTGTTGAATTAACAATATATGGTAAAGTTTCAAGAGTGGCATTTTCAATTAATGAAAACCATTTGATGAAAAATTTTGCAAACATATAACAAGGTATTTCCAATATACGTCTCAATAAGATATAATATTTTGTTAACTCATTATTTTTCCACAATAAGGATAAATACAAATCATAAAATTTATCACTATAGTAATGTAAACCAATTTGCAATCTAGCTTTCTCAAAAAATGATTCAATCTTGTTGAAATCCCCTGAATGATAAAATTGAATAAATTTCAAATAATTCATCCAAATTATCATCGAATTTGGCATTATGGATAACAGTTTTTCATAATTTTGTAAGCAATCATCTGTCTTACCTAATTTGAATAACCAATAACTTAAATCACACCAAAACTTCTCCAACATTGGGAACTCAACTAAGAAATTTTCATATGTCTTTATTAATAAATATTTATCTCTTGCTGAAGAATTCTTGACAATACCTCCGTTCAAATTTTCTGTATATGTTATCAAATCAATCCATTTGTTGAAATCCTTAGGCGAGGTGGATAACAAATCTTTACTCCGAGCTAACCATGTTGGATCTAAATCGGATAATACTTGATTATCCACTGTCATGATCCTACTGCTATTGTATTGATGATATTGAATAGATTTAGGTAAATTTTTTTTTTTTTTTTTTTTTTTTCAAATTTTCTCATCTACAAAATAACATCATCTACATCAATGACAAAAACACAAAGTCTGCCCAAAAACCTACAATTTAATATTGAAAAAGTTCTATTAAATTTTGATTATAAGCTATTTGTAGAAAAGAGCTAAAAAAAGCTAAAAAGATGCTATCTAGTGTTTTAAGAAATAAAGTAATAAAAAAAAAATCTATAAAATGGAGTTGTCGTTGTTCATCGTCTCGTTATGCTTTCTTAAAGCTGTATCATTTCGTCATTATCATGTTTATATATAAGTTCTGTATTGTTTAAATTATTCAACATGTTACCCAAGTTGATTCTTTTGTTGATATGATGATCATCACCCAAGATTGGAGAAGGAGGATAAGTGGTTGGAGGAGTTTCAATCATGCTATCACCATCGATAGATGAACGTGAAGAGCTTGAAGAAGATGACGTGGATGTTTCAGAAGATGTAGAACCGTTGATCAAATTCTTGATATTAGGATGTATCTTGGTATTTTCAAATACTGGGAAGTCAACACAGTTTTCATCTTGTGAATTGTTGTTGACGTGATTATATGGGATTTCACAATAGTTCAACATTTCATCTTCACATTCAACAGATAATGGACCAACTGAAGAAAATTTTCTTATTTTCAGGATATCCTGTCTGAATTCGAATAATGAATGTCTTTCAAATGGGTTTAACAACAAATATTTTGTGGATAACAAGTTGTAAATTTCTTGTGATATTGGTAAAATTTTCAACAAGACAGTGGAATCTTTTAAGAAAGCATTAAAAGTATGATCTTTTAATGAAGCTTTCAACCAAGGATTTCTGATACTGATCAAGTTGATCAATATGATACTCAATGACCAGACATCACCAGCCATTGTTGGAATTTGTTCATCAACTTCGTAATCATTTCTCTCTGGGGCCATGTAGTAAGATGAACCACAGGATATGGAAGATGAGATAAATGCATCGGTCATGGATAAACCGAAATCAGCAATGATTAATTTAGCACCATTTTGAGAAACCAAGATATTTTCTGGTTTCAAATCACAGTGATAAACATTTTGTGAGTGACAATAATTGATGGCATCGACTAATTGGATAAAGACAGATTTGATCAAATTTGGATTATTTTGGTATAATTTCTTGTCAACAATGCTTTGAAATAAATCACCTTCTTCATAGTAATCCATAACAACGAACAAACATAATGAGTTATCATAAACTTTATAAATTGACAATATATTTGGATGTTTATGAACTTTTAATTGTAATGAAATCTCTTTCAAGATTTTACAGTTGATACCAAATTTTTCAATAAGTTTTAAATTTAACAAGTTATTATTTGATAAGTGACCATCTTGTGATTGAGAATGATATAACTGAGTCTCTAAATCCAGTAACAGTTGTTTGTTTAATTCTGAATCTTGTTGATGTTGTTTTTTCAAGATCAGTTTTATAGCATAAAGTTTATTTGTGTATAAATGTTTTGTCAAATAAACTATACCATATGAACCAGAACCGATTTTTTTAATAATTTGGTATTTATTATTTATTATGAGTCCTGCTAATATAGTGGAATCGGACATATTGATAGTTGAGAGTAGTTTTAAAAGTTATTTAGAGAAAGGAAAAGATGATATCATTTATAAGAAAGAGATGTATCATGATATATATACATTTGACGAAAGGGGACTGAGTTGATGAAATAGATCTTTTGACATTGGGTTAATCGAGAGAGGGGTGGAGTGATAAAAATAATAATAATAATAAGAGGAGATTGATATAGTTAAGTGAAAGGGGAGACCAATAAGTTCTATTTCTGCAGAGTGTATTTATTAGCAGTTGCGCAAGTAACAGTTCCCAAAGTAATCCCATTTCCATTGAGGGTGGTGTTATTTTTTTTTTTTTCTCTTCTTGTTCGCTCACTCAATTTCTCACAAGAAAGAAAAAAAAAAAGAGGGTGGTGTGGGCTCATTTGTTTGTTCTTAAGGGAAAAAGTAAAAAATCGGGATTTGTGGTTTTTTTTTTTGTTGGTGCTGCTCACGTGCAAATACGGAATAATACAAGTGGGTTAATCCGATATCTTATTTTTTTTGTTCTCTTAAAACACTACTATTTACATCCTATGTAATTGTGGTCACAGTTACAGGGTAATATTCATCACGAAAGTGCACCAAATTCAGAGAAACAAAGTGAAAATTTTTTTTTTTTTTTTCACTTCCCTGGAATATAAATATATTTTCAATTCCCCATTTTGTTTTATTAACTTATATCAATCAAATTATACATAATGGCTCCAGCTGTAAGTATTTTACAAATTAATCATTCACCAATAATTATAATAATGTTATAGTGATTTCCTTTTTAAAACAAGGATCATATTTAACTTATATTGGTTCTTGATTTGATTTATTATTTTTTGCATCATATTGTGTATTTCGATACAACAATATTGATGTTTGGGTAATATTCAAGTATAACAATATATTTTTAAATGTGGTAAAACTTGTACAAAAAAGGATCTCTCTCTCTCCCTTTATTATAATGTATCTGATACAGTCAAACTAACATCTTTTTCCAATAGCAAAAAAAATCACAAAAAGTTGCTAAGAAATTTGTTGTTGACACTTCAGCTCCAGTTGAAAACGGTGTTTTCGACTCCTCAGCTTACGCTAAATACTTGATTGACCATATCAAGGTTGACGGTAGAGTTGGTAACTTGGGTGATGACATCACCGTTGAAGAAGAAGGTTCAAAGATTGTCATTGTCTCAACTGCCAAATTCTCAGGTAAATACTTGAAATACTTATCCAAGAGATACTTGAAGAAAAACCAAATCAGAGACTGGATCAGATTCATCAGTGTTAAGAAAAACACTTACCAATTGACTTTCTACTCAGTTGCTGCTGATGAAGAAGAAGACGAAGAATAAATTATTTAGTATCTAGCGCTAATTTTTATCTATTTGTTTTATTTTTTTGGGTTTCTATAATAATGGAGTTCTTCTTTTTTTAATTTTCCAACTTTAATCTATCTAAATATCTATCTTACACTCTATTTCACCTCAACCTCAATCTTAACCATATCATCCATGATTGAAACTTTTTTTTTTTTGATCTGGTACTTGAAGTTTTTAGTAATTTCGGGAACGACTTCTCGTAAACATTTTCTTTAAAAGCAAAATATGTATTTATACAACAAAATAAAAACACCAATAAAGGGCTTATATACATCTCATTAGTTGTTGGTATATATATATATTTCTCAATCGACACCTCGAGAAATCGTGTCTCGTCTTATAGCTACAATAATGCCCTCATCATCATGTCAACAGAAACAAAAAATATCACCAGCAAATTCTAGTGTTTCTATAATATCGGTAACACCTCAACCTCCTTCAAGAGCTGCAACAACTACCTCATTATCATCTTCCAAAAATCAACTGTCATTTTACACAAATAGCAACAACAGTTCTAAAAGGATTTTGAAACTAGATGACATTTCAGTCCCTACAAATTCGTCACAGCAGGAAACACCAAATGAAAAAATAACACCAGAAGAAGAAGATATGTATGAGGAAGAGTATGTAGAATTTGATCTTGGTGGTAACAAGTCTGGAATAATGTCCAATAATAAGAGGAATAACTCTACAGCGTCGGCAGCTGAATTGGTGAGGTATGGTAAAGGTACCAGTAAGAGAAGTGATAGTAGTTTAGCATTATCGAAATCAGTGGTCCCAATTGATGAGCACAAAGAAATCACATCACACGAGGTGCAACAAGAGGAAAATGACGTTATACTATCTGAAGATGAAGACTCTGATTCATCTGCTGACCAAGACTGGAGGCTGATGAATACGGAACTTGAACTTGATATGTATAATGAGAAAGGAGAATTGATAACTGACTCGAATGATGTTTTTTTACAAGACAAGGCCACTCAATTAGAAGATGGATCCAAATTGGGATACACAAGAATCGCTGCAGAAGAACAAGTCACCAAATTCAAGAAAATGAATGAAGAATTTGAATTCTTGTTCAATAACAAGAAGGGACCAAATATTAATAATAAATTGCATGTTCACAAGGAAAATATGGTCCCTGACAATAAGATCTATTTCAGCATTGATGATAATACTAATCATAGATCTAAGGATAATTTGCAAAATGAAGAAGACGAAGACGAGGAAGAAGAATTATCTGCTATGTCACAATTGAATTCTACAAAAGAAATGTTGAAGGATTCACAAAAAATTGCATACGTTGGGTTAGTAAAATTAATAATTGTTGATTTGGCAATTTCATTATCGAAAGTCAATGTTTCAAGTACAAAATCTGTCAAATTGAATAAGAAAATCTCAATTTCGCATCTGAATTTCCAAAATTGGTCTATAAAGATGATGGAAAGAATATATGACCACATTGAGTTGAATGACAATGAAAGAAGAATGATTGAAAATTTGAGTTCACATGGTTTAGAACCTAAAGATTTGATCCCATCGTTAATAACAGTTGAAAAATTAGAAAATCCATTGTTGAGAAGTGATAAACAATATTTGAAAAATGAAGGACAAGACGATGAATTAAACGACAAAATTTTAGAAGTGGACATCAAATGGACTTTAGTCTGTGATTTATTTTTGAACTTAATATTCGATGCCGTTTACGATGCTCGATCCAGAGTCTTATTGCTCAAGTTTGGTGAATTCTTGGGAATATCGAATCTCGAAATTTATCAATTTGAAAGGAGAATTACAGATTTATTGGAAATTGAAGAAAGTTCTGAACAAATTTGGAATGAGCAAGAAATATTGGACTACAGACTGAAAGCTTCCAAGAAAAAAAAAATCATGTACGTTGGATTGGCTACCATTGGTGGAAGTTTAGTCATTGGATTAAGTGCTGGATTACTAGCTCCCGTTATTGGTGCAGGTATTGCAGCCGGGTTAAGTACAGTGGGGATTGCTGGAACTTCCGGATTCTTAGCAGGTGTTGGTGGTACATCTATTGTCACTACAGTTGGAGTCTTATCTGGAGCTAGAATCGGGTCTAAAGGGATGCTGAAACGTGTTGGAAATGTTAAGACTTTTGAATTCAGACCTATCCATAACAACAAGAGAGTAAACTTGATAATAACCGTGAGTGGTTGGATGAATGGTCAAGAGGATGATGTGAGATTACCTTTCTCCACAGTTGACCCCGTTATGGGTGATATATACTCTTTATTGTGGGAACCTGATATGTTGAAAAGTACCGGTCAGACAATCAATATTTTAGCTACAGAGATTTTGACTCAGTCTATTCAACAAATCTTGGGTTCCACGGTGTTGATCGCTTTCATGGCTTCAATTCAATGGCCAATGCTGTTGTCCAAATTGGGCTACTTATTAGATAACCCATGGAGCGTGTCTTTGGACAGAGCCTGGGCCGCAGGTAAGATTTTGGCCGATACTTTAATTCAGAGAAATCTTGGTGTTCGTCCAGTGACACTTGTTGGGTTTTCTCTTGGTGCTAGATTGATTTATTCTTGTTTGCTCGAATTGAATAAGCGTGGTGCCTATGGATTGGTCCAAGATGTAATATTGTTTGGTTCCCCATTGGTTCTCAAGCTGGACGAGATTGCTCTTTGTAGAACAGTGGTGAGTGGCCATTTTGTCAATGGGTTCAGCAAAAAAGATTGGATCTTGGGTTACCTTTTCAGAGCCACCAGTGGTGGGTTAGGGACAGTTGCCGGTTTAACTGCCATCGAGGGAGTCGAAGGTATTGAGAATTTCGATTGTACCGAGTTTGTTAGTGGGCATATGGAGTACAGAAAACAGATTCCAAAATTGTTGAAAGAATTGGATTGGGAAGTATTAAATGAAGAATTTATAGAGATTGACGAGCCTGAGAATTTAGAGAGACAAAGAGAATTGGTCCACGAGTTTGAAAATGTTAAAGATGATCTTGATAAGAAACAGAAAAAGAAAGGATTTTTCAGTAAATGGTTCAAACCTCAAAAGAAAGAATGGTGGGAAGTTTATGATGAAGGTAGAAAAGAAGTTGAAGAGAAACAGAAACAGGAACACGAACATGAGGGAGAAGAAGAACAAGAAGAGCAAGAGCAAACTGAAGAATTATTTAATGTTGACGAAATTGCTAGAGAAGTTGCCAAGATTGAACATATAGCTGAAACAGATAAGAGTGTTGCTGCTCCCGATAAGACCCCTGTTATGGTGAATGAAGGATTCAAACCAAGATCATTCAAAACAAGATCTGTTGAGTCAACACCCGTGTCGAATACGAGAAGAGTGTCCGATGCGGCACCAACAGAATTTGTACCAAGACCTTTCAAGAGTCCAAAACTGCATACTAATAACAATAATAACATTGATAGTAATGAGCTTCTGAAAAAGAAAAGCTCAATGTTATTACAAAATGTGATATTAGCTGATACAACACAAATTAATAATAATAATGATGAAGATACAAAAGACAGTTCAAATTGCTTTGAATATGATGATGATGACGAATTTACAAATACAGGACAAGAAATAAAGATGTCATTTGCCTAAGCATTAGTTTTGATGGGGGGATTTTATATATATATAGAAAAGACTCCAATATAAAAAAAAAAAAAAAAAAAAAAAAAAATGAAAAATTATCTAATATTTATAAGAAAACTTGAGCATTAATTTCAACAAAGGAACCAGCATATGGGATATCGAAATTAGTCAATACTTCAGGGTGTAAGACACCGATATGTCCAATTTCTTGGACTTCTTCACCATCTTTTAATCTGAGATAAACTTTGGCACCTCTTTGAGGGAAAAAAGTTGGACAAGTTAAATCTTGTTTTATATAATAACCTTTTGTTTGCACGGTCGTATCTTCTAACCATGGAATTCTCATTGTTTGCATGAGTTTGGAAAGTAAACCTTGTACAACTTCGAAACCTGAAGTCTTACCAACATAAATTGCGGCCCAGTTTCTTTGGTTGAAAGCACCTCTTTCTAATGAATCATCTTTCAACACAATATCACCAGCTTCAAAAATCTTGATTGGCAATGAATGCTTTCTGTTTTCTTTTATAGTCTTCAAGATACCTGGTAATAAAGTGGTTCTAACAACTTGGTATTCTATAGTCTTTGGGTTTGATAATTTAACAGCTTTTGTATTGTCATCTTGTAATCTTAAAAATTTGAAATTTTCGTCATGCGAGCACAATGTTAATGGCATAACTTCACTCCATCCAGCTTGTGCTGTAGCAATTCTCAAGATATCACTGATTTTATTAATTGGTAATGCTTTTGAAGTCAATGCTGTAATATTATTTTTTGAAACTGGCAAGTTGTTATAACCATAGGCAATTGCAGCATCTTCCATGATATCACATTGGTGTAATACATCTGGTCTAGTGATTGGAATTTCAACGTTCAAAATATCATCACCTTCAGTTCCAACAACTTTTAATGACATCTTAACCAATAATTTACTAATCTCTTCACTGGTTAATTCCAAACCTAAACAGGAGTTGATATATGCTTTTGAACATGACATTATTCTTGGTTTCAAATTTGGTTCAATTCTTGATTCGTTGTTATGTTCACTGATGATCTTAACTGGCTCCACGGTAAATGGTTCATCACAGTATCTTGAAAACATGGCGACTAATTGATTTACAACAATTTCAACCTTAGTTCTATCGGTACCGGTAATATCTAAGAAGACATTACGAGTATTTAAAGTGATCTTCGAATGATCTGAGTTAATAATTGGAGGCATGGATCCAACGGTTCTTTCATTATCCAAGATAACTGGGTAAACTGGAGAATCTTTAATGATATGCAAGTATTTACCCAAATTCTTATCCTTTTCATAAAATTCCATCATTTCAGCACCTGTCATCTTCTTAGTTTGATTCAATGGAATGAAACTAATATCAGTTGGTGGTAACAGTTCATAAGTGAATGGAGCTTTTAAAGCATCTAAATCATGTGTACCCATGGCAACCAAAGTTCTATTACGACATAAATTTGTGTGTAATTTATCTTGTAAAGCGATAAATGAATCATAACTTCTCTTGGTGAACTTGATGTTTCTCAAGATGGCAGCTGAAGCATATGGACGAACTTCAGAAGTTGAGCTCTTGATTGTCAACGAAGTTTGTGGTTCTGAGATGGACCATTTGAAATTTGGTTGAGGAGTGTTTGATAAGAATTCGTTCAACAGCTGGGCAATACCTTCAATACATAACATATCATATCTATTTGCAGGAATTTCAATCTTCAATTGAGGTCTCTCATCGGTACCTTCACACTCTTCTGTTGTATCTTCGTCTAATTCGATACCAAATTCAAAACACAATTCATCAAATTCTTGGTTGGTATAGTTTTTACCTAACAAGTCATATAAATCTTGCTTGTCAACAGCAATAGTAGGCATCTTTAATCTTTTGATCTTTCTTTGAGTATGACTCTAAGGAAAGATTAAAAATGAACAATTTTTTTTTTTGTTGTTGAAAATTTTTTTGGTTCTTTTATTTTGAAAATACACGACCATCTACATACTTAACTACACGACCAGCAGCAGCAGCTGTTGTTGTTGTTGTCTGGCAATTAGCTTTGATTTCTTTCTCTTGAGGAATTGGATACGCTTCTTTACCATCAGGTTATCATCAGAAATTGAGGATACCAGATCCTCATCTCCATTTTCTGTTAAACATATAAGTAAGATGTTTAAATTTCCTAGTAAATTTCTGTTATCGATGCACCTCATACCAATACTCTCGAGTAACTGTTCTATATTTTTATTCAATAATAATAGACCGTATTCAAATTTCTCAATGTTATGCAAATTATTGATCCATAATGGGAACATGGTTATATTCAACTGTGAAATTGGATCATTTATATAAGTATTACTGCCAAATATTTCTATAGGATATCTCAATGGGATGGCAAGGTAGTTAGATAATAGAGTCACTAACTGTGAGATCAAATTCAATATAAATGCTATCTCTAATGCTTTATGTTTTGTCATATGTGGTTTTTTGATATGGAGAGGAAGATGGTACCCAAGGATTTTAAACTCGCTGGAGAAATGGCTCAACTGAGAAATGGGGAAAATATTTCTCAAAGTTCTAATGACTTTGACTTTTTCTAGTAGTAAATTTTGCTCAACAGTTTTCAAACCATCTAAAGAGTTCCCGAATGAAGTTTTCAAATCCTGTTGAGATTGTGATAAGTCTGTGACATCTGATTTTAAATTTGATAAGCTAGATCTTGCTCCATTGATCTTCTTATTTGACTTGATGATTTCATTTGTCTTTGATTCAATATCTAATTTCATTTTTTCAATCTTGATCCGATACAATTGACTTGAATTTTTCAAAGCATTTTGTATTTTTTGATCAACTAGTTTACCTATTTGATCTGACAATATTGATTTATTTCTTTCACTATCCTTGATGCAGTACTGCAAATTATTCAATTTCATCAATTGATCAAACGATGAAGAGTATCTCTTATTGACCGTGGGCACTTGGACTTCTCTATTTTTTGATAAACTTTCATGCTTATTCGGCACCGAATAGTACCCATCTACTAGTTCTAATATTATCATATTGTCATCTTTATAATCTGATTCATTTAAAGTTTCGGAAATAAAACTCAACAGCCATAATGAGAGATCCAATTTAATTAACAATTGCCAATTATCATGGACGCAACACCATATCTTTATTCTAATTTGTTTCACATTCTTTTTTTTCAAATTAGACAAATCGAACTCAGTGAAATATGGGTTCATATCTTTGTACTTGGTTTCAGTGATGTATAGCACTTGATCCGTGCCCATATCATGAATTGAAACGAAACAGTCAACAATTCGTTGTTCGTTGAATTTCTGTAACTTCAACTGTCTGTCAAATAAATTAGTCAATCTGCTCAAGTCAATATCACTGTTTTTGTTTTGATCATTGGAGATCTCAATGGTATCATTGAATATCGAATTCATATCAGTGTAACTCTTAGCTTTCCCCTTTTGCAAACCTTTGCTTTTGTAATGAGACTGTACAGGAGTGAGATTCAAATTCAAATTGAATAAATGCACATTACGTATATGTCGCAATTTCCTCTATAAAAATGATTAGTTAGTATCTTCAAATGGAAAAATAGTACTGAAGAGAGAAAAAAAATGGCATACTTGAAATGGTTTCAATAAGTTATAACTAACAAAATGTGTCAGTTGACCATCTCTAGATCCCATGCTCATAATCTCGCTCCGAGAATTGGGAGGAGATGACGGTGTTGATCGAGACAGCATTTCCTATGATGGTTGCACATACCTAAAGCCAAAAAACAGTGTGTGTATTTTTTTTTTAATTATTTTTTTTTTTTTTTTTCCTCAGATGTCAAACAGAATTTAATAATAATCAAATATCAACTGATAAAAGAGATTTAGAGTTAAAAGCAAACAAGAATGAAGAATTTTATGATATGTTTGTCGCACTTCTGTGAAGTCCATGGACCTACTTCTATAATATGTACACAAGCTTTCAACAGTGAGAAACCACCACCACAGGCATCAACATCAACATCATCCAACACAACGTGCATGTCCTGTCAAATGGTACTCCCAGATGCCTCGACCACTGGGGTGATAAGAACATCACAGGATAATTTCACTTATATATCACAGCAATATCCTTCATCACAATCAAGGTATAAAGTGCTACGTCAAATAGTGATGAAGTGCCTTAGTGTGGAAACTACGTATGATGATTTAAAGCCAATTATGTTTGGGGACTCAACTTTAGGATTTGCCATTCTGATGTCTTTCAAGATAAAAGATAATACAGCCAGAGGCTCTGAGAGGAAATATGCTTTGATAGTGTTAAGTGAAGACGAAAATCAGTTGTTGAAATCGTGGAATTTGATCATTGTAAATTTAGGTATATTGATTAAAGTGATCAAACTGAGAGTCACTGATTTGGAGTCGAGACAGGCAAATGATTCGAATAATAATGAAAGGTATTATAGAAGGATATTGCCCAAACCTAAAAATATGACTGAATTAGTTGGTGATGAAAAATTATTTGTTAAAGTTCATTTATGGGCCAGTAATTTATTAAATCATTTACAAAAATAAAGAGGAAAAATGGTATGGAGAAATTGGGGTTCGTGTATGCATAAGTAAATATATATTAAAAAATTAATAGGTTAAAGAAATAAATAAAAGAACTAAATTATGCTCTATCGGGATAATTTCTTAAATCAAGAGTTACAGTTTTAGAACTATTTTCTTCTTGATTTCTGAAAATACCTATCAATGAATCACTATTTTCGAACAATGAATTTTTCAAACTGATAACAATGAATTGGAAACTTTCATTACAGTTGTTTTTAATATAATTTGCCAATTTATTGACATTTGAATTATCCAATGCAGCATCAACTTCATCTAAGACGAAAAATGGTGAAGGATGATAAGAATGAATGGCAAATAATAACGCCAAGGCAGCAATTGTCTTTTCTCCACCAGACAATAATTCCATATCTCTAAATCTCTTCATAGGTGGCATTGCATGATATTTGATACCGGCATTGTATGGCTCATCTTCATCTTCCAATGTTAAATACAGTGATCCACCTAATGGTGAAGTCAGGGATTTGGTCAATTCCTTATAAATGTCATTGATGTTATGAGAAATATGTTCAAAAGCTTCATTGAATTTGGAATATCTTTTTTGCTTTAATTCATTGAATCTGTTTACCACTTTTTGCTCATCTTGTCTTCTCTGTCTGAATTCCGTCTCAATACCGTTCAATCTTTTTTCCACTTCTCTCAATCTCTCAATGGCTTTTGAGTTTGGTGTTAAAGATTCCAACTCTTCTTGTAAATTACTTATTCTATCTTGCAACTCTTTACTCAACTCATCAGATTTTTCCTTATAACGAGCAGGTAAGTCACCAAAATCTATTTCAATGGATTTAGCCAAATTCAATAGTCTAGCTTCTTCATCTTCATCTTCGGCAACAATATCAATTGGAACATCATCTAGTGAGCCACTCAAAATTGGGAGATCAATATTTTCAATTTTACAATTCTTCAAGATTTGTAATTTGTTATTCAACTCTTTCAACAAATTCTGGTTTGCCTCTTCTCTTTTAGAAGTCTCGACTTTTAATGATAAGCTAATTTCTTGTAATGAAGAATCACTCTTGTTGAAGTTATCTTGATATTTATTGTTGAATTTTTGAAACTCTTCTTTCAAGATTTCCAACTCACTCTCAATGGTATCAATAATATCCATCTTTGAGCTAAGTTCATCATTCAAATTTTTTAATTTCTCTTCAAGATTAGTCTTGTTCGTCAAAGTTTTCTGTAATCTCTTCATTGCATCTTTATTCTTGATATTTTCAAAATCTAATTTGTTTTCTAATATGCTAATCTGTTTCAAAAATTGAGTTCTTTGTTTATATTTTGAAGAATTCTTAAAAGAATATTCATATTCATTTATATTTTTCAAGTCATTCTCTTCACAGAAACTAGCATAAATTTCATCTTGCAAAATAGCTATCTTGGCCACTTGATCTTCAACTTGTTGCGATTTGACCTCAACTTGCTCTTTCAACTCTTCAATTTTCAGATTATTCAGCTCCAAATTTTCACGTTGAATCTTGATATGGCTCTCCTTATCGGTCAATTCTCTTTGAATCAATACTCTATTACGTCTCAAAGCATTCAATTCTTCTTCCAGGTCTTCAATTTCAGTCATTAATCTTTTCTCAACATTTTCATTAGGTTGTTGTTTCTTCAAATCTTCAATATTTTTCACCAATTCCAATTTCAAATCTTGTAAGCTGTTTAATTCATTCTTATTGAACTTTCTACCTTCATTCTTGGTCTTACCACCAGTCATTAAACCAGCTTTATGGATTAAAGAACCTTCAAGGGTAACAACTTTGACATCAACTTTACGTTCCCATCTAATGAACTTGGCAATATTCATATCTTCACAAATCATAGAATTTCCACAACAATATTGAATAGCCCTTTCGAAAGTTGAGTCATACTCGATACAATCAATTGATGGTCTTGCCTGTTCATGAATTTGTCTCAAGTAAGAAGCAGGAGCTTTAGAATCAACTGAATCCAATGGAATAAAAGTGGCAACACCAGCTCTCTGCTCTTTCAAATATTCAATACATCTTGAAGCTACTGACAAATTCTCAACAACAATGGAGTCGAAGTTCTTACCCAATACAGTGGAAACTGCCAATTCGTATTTCTTTTGTGTTGGTCTGCAAAGATCAGAAACTAAACCTTTCACACCAGGAAATAATCTTTTAAGAGCACCAACATTATCACGTAATTTACGTTCACGATTTGATTCTCTTTGATTTGCATTCAAATCGTTGATTTGTAAGAGGACCTCTTTCAATTTAGTGTTTAAAGTGAACTCTTGATCTAAAAACAGTTTCTTTTGCTCTCGTATTTTCGATATTTCTTCCTTTTGTTTTGATAATTTATCCAATTTGTTATTCAAATTATTAGTTAAATCAGTTAATTGTTTGTTTAAATCGTTTAAATCATACTCCAAGTTCTTCAAGACATCAAGTGTCGCGGTCTTTGTTGACTTATAGTTATCTAATTGAGCTTCGAGCAAGTCTTTTTCATGATTTAAAGTATTTAATACATTTTCATCTTCAGCACCACCTCTTAACAAAAACACCTCTCTCAATGATTGATATTCACTGAGTGCCTGAGGTGTTAAACTTATGGCAGTTTCTTGTTGCAATTTAGCTTCAAACATATTTTTAGATTCAGTGACAATGTGCAATTGACTTGAAATATCTTGAATATTGGTTTGTTGTCTTTCAATCTCTTTATTTATTTCTTTTATTCTTGCCTCATAGTCACTCAATTTATTCAATAACAAGGATTTTTCAGTATTCAATGGAATTAATTCACGTTGTTTTTCGTCTAATTCTTTGGTCTTATTTGATATCTTCTTATTGAACTTGTTGAGGTTCAAATCATATTTGGCATACTCTGAGGAAGCTTTTTTGAAAACAGCTTCTTCATTTTTTAAATCATTTTTTAAAGATTTGACTTTTTTTTTATATTTAGAAAGTTGATCAGTAAAACTTGCTATTTCTTTATCGATATGATAAATTTCATATACTTTTGACAATTTGATCAAATTGGATTTTTCCAATACTTTTTTCTCAAACGCTTCCAGTTCAGCGCATTGCTCCTTGTATTGCCTTAACTCCCCATTCAATGTTCTCCTTGATGAGAAAATTGATTTTGTCTGCTCATTAGCTTGTTCCTGCTCTTCTTTCAACTGATCAAATTCTTTCTTGTAATCAATTGACCCACTTATAGTTTCAATCAATTTCGTCAAATCTGAAGGAGATTGAGATGCAATTTGTTCTACATCACCTTGGAAGACTAAGAAATTTCTTGCCTTGATCAAGATATTTTCAGATTTCAATACATCTGAATAATTCAACAGTGAAACAACCTTGTTATTTATACGGTATTCACTGGCACCTTGTCTCGTGATGGTTCTTTTCAATTTCAAAACGTCTCCGTTTGAACGTTCATAAATGCACATGACATAAGCTTTGATAGGATCATCATTATCGGATTCAATGTCTGATTTGTCTTCATCTTCTAACAATATTTTCCCTCTATATATCAAGTCGTTCAAATGAGAGGATCTTAAATGATTTGATCTTACCCCAAGGACAAAGGATATGGCATCCATCATATTTGATTTCCCTGACCCATTAGGTCCTATAATACTGGTAAAACAAGAGGTACCAAAACCTATAGATGTTGTACCCTTATATGACTTGAAATTGTGCAATTCCAATCCAACAAGTCTACCCATGTTTGTTCTGTACTGATATGAAGTTGATCCTTTATCCTTTTATTATTTTTTACATAGGAGAAAAAAAAAAATTTAAATGAAAATAAAGAAAACGCGTTTTCTTACGTGTAAGGAAAGTAGTGTATATATTACACAAAAAAGACCAAAAAGACATCACTTAAATTAATCCTCAAATCACTATTAATCATAAGAGACAAGTAACTTCCTTGAAATTAATCTCATGGAAGTTTTAGAGGCACTGTATAGTATTAGAATATTAACTAACCTAAACAGGAATTGTAATAGAGACTATTTATTATTTTTTTAAAGTAAATTTCATTTCTTGAAAATGACAACATACATTTACAGGGATTCTAGACAACATAGATTTATGTGATTTGTACTTTCTTTCAGATTTGAACAGCAAAAAATTAAAATTAAACAAAAAAAAAATTTTTTTTTTCTGATTTGTAACAATAGGGTCATAATGCTATAGGTTAATAGACAACTCTCTCTCTATCTTTTCTTTTTTTTCTTTGGTCTTGGATTTATTTGAACAGCAGTATAATACTAGTTCCTTGGACCCAGTGCTAGTAGATTCAAAGCTTAAAGTTAAATCCTAAAGATCCAGAACTTTTCTTTTACCTGTTTAAGCCATGTTTGAGATAATATTACCTATTTGCTTAGATATATTGTCCCATATGTACTCAAATTCCTGTTTCTGTCTGAATCACTTCTCATACAACTTATCCTAGTTTGATCTTGACAAACCCCAAATTGGAACTAAACAGAAATATGTAGTTGACCAGGTTTTTTTTTTTTTTAAAGGATTTGTGCATTTCATATGAATAGTTGGTGTATATGTATTTTGTACCCCAGTATCACTTGGCTCTCCTTTCACTCCCTCCTTAAGCCATGGCTTCGAGGAATGTATTCAGCTAGCTAGGTAAGAGGTAAACAAATCTAAGCACTGATTGTTTGAGAAAAACACGAATCAGCAATAATAATCACTGGGCTTTTGCCATTTTTTTTTCAAATTTATACTAACAACAATGTCTAAGCGAAAATCCTAATTAGAGAGCATAGCCATATAACACTATAAGGATCTCTCTCAGTTGTGTAAATCATCTTAAAAACTGTCTAGAATTTTTTTTTTTTTTTCAGGCCTGTCTTTCACTTTCTCGGTTGTATGTTCCGCTCTCCTTCAAAGGGGACAGAAAAAATTACGCGTGGGTTTTCTTTCCCTCCTGCAAAAATTAAGTTAGATACTGCATATCTATCCATGCACCCTATTTATTAGATTCCTAATATCGTTGTTACATAACATTACGACATAACAATAACGACAAGGCAGTGAATTGGTGTTTTAATTAAAAAGTTTTCCCCTTAAATTTCTAAACAAATATATAAATAATCTTTCAAATCTTGTTTCTTCTATATTTTTTTAGATCTATTACACTTCACTTATTCATTCATTTTATATATATATACATTCACTCATTATTGTGATAACCTATAGATACAAAGAGTCTATAATTCATTCATTTAACTTAAACTATATATATACCTACATCCATATATTATGAAATTCACAAGTGTCTGTTTACTGTCATTGGCCCTCTCTTTGGCCACTGCTTCCCCAATCCAGCAACATCAACATCATAAACATCAAGTCAAGAGAGAAGCTGAACCACAAGTTGTCACCATCTACGAAACAGTTACTCAAGGTCAAGGTGGCGAAGCTACCACTGCTGCTTCTACCACTTCATTTGATGATTACTCACCTTCATCGTTACAACAAGTCCCACAAGGTTCATCTTCTCCAACCACTTTAGCAACTTCTATTGGTTCATCATCTCCATCATCATCCTCTTCATCATCGGGTTCATCATCACCATCTTCATCTGCCACCGGTGCTGCTGCTGCTGCCGCAGGTGCCAAAGGTATCACATATTCTCCATACACCAAATCAGGTTCATGTAAATCCAGCAGTGATATTCAATCTGATATTGCCAAGTTATCAGACTTTGATCAAATCAGAGTTTATGCTCCAGACTGTTCAGTCATTGAAAACATCTTACAAGCTAAGACTTCATCACAAAAAATCTTTGCTGGTTTATATTACATGGACAGTTTATCAACTGATATTTCAACTTTGAAATCTGCTGTTGAAGATAATGGTTCATGGGATGATGTTGTTACCGTCAGTGTTGGTAACGAATGGGTTAACTCTGGTACTTACACCGTTTCCCAAGTCAGTGCAGCTGTCTCTTCTGCAAGATCATTATTAAAGGATGCCGGTTTCTCAGGAAACATCGTTTCAGTCGATACCTTAGTTGCCGTTCAAGACAACACTGACTTATGTGACATTTCAGATTTCATTGCTGTCAACTCTCACCCATACTGGGATGGTAGTGTCACTGCTGCAAATGCTGGTTCATGGTTAAAAGAGCAAATTAGTAACATTAAATCCAAATGTGGTGGTTCAAAAGATGTCTTAATTACTGAAACCGGATGGCCATCACAAGGTGACTCATACGGTGCTGCTGTTCCAAGTGAAAGTAACCAAGTCACAGCCGTTAAGAGTATTGCTGATGAATGTGGTGATCAAGTCTTGATCTTCACCATGTACAACGATTACTGGAAGAGTCCTGGTTCTTATGATGTTGAACAATACTGGGGTGTCTTCGGTGATCCATCTGAGTAAATCAATAAATCGGAAATTAAAAATTTAAAAGAAAATATATATACATAGTTGTACTAAAATATACATATACCCTGTTTTTCTAAAATAACTGTAAGATATGAAAGGGGGCTTCCCCTACTCAAAATTTTTCAGAAGACCAAAAAAAAAAAAAATTAAAAAAAAAAAAGAAAAATCTAAAAAAAAAAAGTGACACGAAACATTTCAATGAAAATCACAACAAGTTCTTAATCGTTGATATCATCATAATGAATTCAATATACAACCATGCTATTAAGCAGTCCACTACATTAAGGAAGGATCTTGAAAGTTTTGAAAACAATATAACGAATGCCCCGTTGTCATTAATAGGATCTTTAACTACAACACTTTCACAACTTTCAAAGACGATATCAGATTATGAAGAATCAATAAACAAGCAATTTCTCAATGATAAGGACTCTGTGAAGAAGGAAAAAAACTTGAACAAATTGACAACTTTACAATCACAACTTCGAGAATTTAAGACTTCGTTCCAAATTTTCAAGAAACAACGAGATTCCAATTTGGAGACACAATCAAAGCAACAATTATTTGAAAGGAAACCTGTATCTGATAACCCATATAATAATCAACAAGAACATGACCAGCAAGAACAGCAATTACTGTACGAAGACGGAATGATGAAAGAACATGATAGATTAAGATCTAATAACGAACAATTAGATCATATATTAGAGATGGCTGCGATGTCATATGAAAATTTAGTGGGGCAAAATGAATTCTTATCAAATATTGGAAACAAATTATCCAGTACTTCTATAAATTTAAGAATGTCTGGTGTGACATTATCGAAAATTGAAAAAAAAATGAAACAAGATAAATTGCTTTTTTATGGAGGTTGTTTTTTTGTATTTATCATTTTCATATTGATTTTAAAATATCTTGGTTGAAAAACTATATAGGAGTATAATAAATTGCACTTGACTCATATCCTGCATATATTTTTTGTTCAACATTTTTAACAGATTTTCCCTTTATTGTTTGGAATTCGACATTGTTTAATTGTAATCTATTATTGATATTTTGATATTTTTTCAAATTTTTATTTTTCTTGAACGTTGCCTCTTCTTCTAATTTGGCATCATCCAGATTTGGCTCCACAATTTTTGGAATATTAGATGGACTAGAAGATTTAACTCTCTTACCATTACCTAATTGATAAAATTCATTGTCTCCAAATACCAAGACATCATTATTATCCAATGTAACTATAGAGTGCTTAGATCCAACAGACCAATCTTTGACACCAATCTTCTCAACTTTTTGAGTTTCTTCATTGAAACTACTAAGATTACCAAACAGTCTTAACTTAATAGGATCACTTTGTGAATGAACATAATGACCAATACCTAATTGGCCATGCAAACATTTACCCCAACCCAAATGGAGCATATTGTCTTCACCAGAATTGAGATTCATTTTTGATAAATCTCCATCATGATCTTTTATATAATCCTCAAAAATATTGTAAATGTTTGATGATTTGAAAGTACCAAATGATGCCATACCACCGGCCAGAATTTGTTTGCATTGAGGTAACTCATTTCTCTTGAAATATGATTTATTTATTTCAATTTTTTTTGGAGTTGGAATTATTTCAGTGTTATAAGATATTGTATGACCTAAGGAACCAAATGTGTTAACACCCCATGACCAAACATTTCCAAACTCGTCAAGAGCCAAATTGTGATAATCACCACTTGCGATGGCAGAAAAATTTCTTTGCTTCAATGCAGATGTCGAGGCATCGGTGTAGTAGTTCAAATTAGTCAATTCCATGATTTCATTTGGTAAAGGTGGCTGATCATATTGCGAATAAACTGGCAAACCAAATTGTCCTTGACTCTTAGCGAGTGGATTTAATCCAGTTGCCATTATATAAACTTTCTTGTCCTTTGATAACAGTATTAAATGCTCTTTCCCACACTTGATTTGCTTAAATTTAAGATTATCAATCTTCTTGTAATTTGCATGACGCAATCCAAATAATCTAGATGTTTGGAAACTTGATTGCGAAGCAGAGCTTTCCGGTAAATATATCAATTCACCTTTCTTATTCAAACAATAAACTACTCCATTACTCAATTCCAGTTTAACTAAATTGTGACCTTTAAGAGTTATTTCTGGGTCATGATTTTCTTTAAAGCCATTACCCCATTGAATAAGATCACCTTTAGAATCTATAGCACAAGAGGAAAATTGACCTATCTCAACGTCTTTCAAGATTTTATCATCAAACCAAGAATTTCTCATAAAATTAGTGATGATCTTCTTATTATCATTGACCAATTGCTTATTCAGATTGTTTCCAACTATATACAAACCTAAAACATCTGATGAGTTTGGATTGGCCGGTTTAAAAGGCTCTTGAAATTTCAGCTTTTTCAGTTTGTTGATCTTATCATAAGATTCATCAAATCCAGATAAATCGTACTCATTGAACAAATAGTATTTTATCTTGGCTTTATTCTGGTATAATTCGTAACCTCCCATTACACCTCCAAGTGCCAATATACCTAAAATAACTGCTTTCAACCTTTCAATCATTTCCATTCTTTTGTTCATTGTATACTCGGAATCTCTTTTTAAAGGTGCTTGAAATTGATATTCTTTCTCATTTTCTACTAATTCATGCTTTGGCTTGTCATTCTGCAACAACTTAGATGTAGATGATAAACATCTTGATGGTGTTGCCTTAACCAAAGATGATCTGAGTAATAATCTTGTTGAATGTCTGGGGATCATCGTTATGTTGCCTCTCTCTCAGCACTTGATTATTTATTGCCTTACTATTAGTGGTCAAAATTTTTTTTTGTTTTTTTTTTGTTTCATAATTTTTTTTTTTTTTTCGGTTTGTCTTTGTATTGTTTTCAGATCTTTTAAGCTAAACAAGTTACTCAGAAGAATGATAAAGCCCATGAAGGTACTCTTGAAGGGATTGTAGAGATTCGAGCCGTAAGCATCTGTTTGGTTTTAAACTTTACAGGAGGAGGTCCTCAACTTGAAAGCAAAACGTTTTCTACTCTTATAATATATATTTTAAAGATCCTGAATAATTATTTTATATTCAATCTCTAAAGTTTCAATGAGCATCTCCACTTTCACATGGAAGAAGACATCCTGTTATTACTTAAGTGTTCCCAACTTTTGGTCATTCAATAAAAGAGACTTAAGAAAATTTTAGTTTGAGCTCAAAAGATAACTTGTTAGATCATATGGATTGACAGAGAAGAAATAGTTTACAAGATAGAATGAGAGTTATCTAATAATAGTGTATTTAATATCAAAGTACTGCAACTGTCTGCAACTGTCTGCACATCTGTTGCATACTCGAAAAAATAGACAATTTTTCACAGACAAATAATCACTGTCATTCATAGGGATAGAACGAAGTACACCAAGTACCTTAGCTTCCTTGTTTGTCTATCGTGGAGTCTCCTCAAATGAACTAACGAATGTCTTGCAGATTTATAATTCGTTAGCCAAGAGATGCATCTTACTTGACCAAAAACCTAACAAACTCAGGATTTTCAAGATGAGATCAGTCTGTTGCAACTTACAGATATGATGTTTCATACGAGAAGGTGGTCGACCACAAACTCATATCACTGATGTTTTGAGACATGAGGTGACGTTAATTGGAACTTGATAATAAATCACCAGAGAGTAAGAGAAGAAAGAAAGCTTATCTTCCCTCGAAGAGTTTTGACAGGGTTCTGTTTTGTATTTTCAATTCAAAGGGGAACACGTTTCGCATGATTCAATTGGAAATTTTAACATCTACCCTACAAAATATCGAGGTAGCTAAAGATATGCTTTTTTTTTTTTTTTTTTTTCTTGACTAATACCAGAGCCAAATGATATATAATGAACATGTGTGTTCAGAATAGAAAATAAAGGGATGGACCATAAGATCTGTTAGGGAGGGTACTAATATTAACTTTCATCGGGGAAAAAGAAGAGAGTTCCTTAATAGAAAAAAAAACAGTACAAGACACGAAAATCATTTTCTTTTTTTTTTTTCTTTCAATTTCACTTTTTTTTTTGGACAACACACTTTTTCAAAGATATATATATATATATTGTTGTAAATTGAGATCTATATATCTTATAAATACTTTAGAACAAAAACAAACTAGAAAACAAAATGTCATTCCAAGATAGAGAATTCCCAGACACCATATGTTTATTCGATGTTGATGGTACTTTAACCCCAGCTAGATTATTCGTCTCCGATGAAATGGTTGAAACATTAAAAGCTTTGAAAAAGAAGTGTGTTATTGGTTTTGTTGGTGGTTCAGATTTCTCAAAACAAGTTGAACAATTAGGTGACAACATTTTACAAGATTTTGATTACTGTTTCAGTGAAAATGGTTTAACTGCTTACAAGCAAGGTGAAAAATTAGCTTCACAATCATTTATCGAATGGATTGGTGATAAAAAATACAATGAATTGGTTGTCTTTGTCTTGAAATACCTTTCAGAAATTGACATTCCAGTTAGACGTGGTACTTTCATAGAATTCAGAAATGGTATGATCAATATCTCACCAGTTGGTAGAAATGCCTCTACTCAAGAAAGAAACGAGTTTGAAAAATACGATTTAGAACACGGTATTAGAACCAAGATGGTCGAATCATTAAAAGCTGCATTCCCAGATTTGGCTTTAACCTTCTCAATCGGTGGTCAAATCTCATTCGATGTCTTCCCAACAGGATGGGATAAGACTTACTGTTTACAACATATTGAAGGTGAAGGTTTCAAAAATATCCATTTCTTCGGTGACAAATCTTACAAAGGTGGTAACGATTACGAAATTTATGAAGATTCAAGAACTATCGGTCATGCTGTCAAATCACCAGCTGATACTATTAGAATCTTGAAAGAAACTTTCAACTTGTAATAATCTTTACATAGTTTTCTTAAATATTTCTTTCAAATAAAGATTTTTTTGCTCATCCTTACAATTTAATAGACATTTTTATACCATGTTTTAATGTAAGATAAAAAACCTTTATTTAGAAAAAACAAAAATCGTGCCCCCCGTTGTAAAATAACCTAATATACAAGATAAATAATGCTAGGTTGAACCTCTATGACAGCATTTCAATTTCTCCATCCATTACTGTTGGTTCTTTAGTTTCAGGTACCACCAGATCATTTTCTTCTGTAACACCAAACCTTATATCATTTAAATCATCTTTTAATTTTAATTCTTCAATTTGTTTATCTCCTAATAATTTCTTTTCCAATTCTTTTCTTTCCAAATCTTTTTGCTTATATATTTCAACTTTTTCCATGAATTTTGTTAAATCAGTTCCAGAAGCAGCATTACTTTCATCCTGGGTATATGGTCTTGAATTTAATTCCTTCAGTCTTCTCTTGTGGATCTTTGTTTTCAAATGACCAGCTAAAGCATTTCTATTTTCGAAATATTTGGCACAATGTATACAATAATATTGTCCTAAACCTGGTTTTGTCTCATCCATTGGTTGATGCTTTAATTTTTCAATTGATTCAGGTGTTGACAAATCATTGAAGATCAAATCAAGATCTCTTGTTCTTCTCTTTGTCTTATATCTCATAACAGAATATCTACCCATCTTGTAATATTATTTATTATTATCTTTAATAGTTTGTAAGTATATTTCAAATACCTTTCCTTTGTAAAGAAAATTTTTTATAATAAAAAAATTTTTTTTTTTTTTTGTGTCTCTTTACTAAGTGCAAAAAAAAAAAAAAAGAAATAGATCCTTATCAGATGAGGAGAGCTTAAAAGGGAAGTTGAGGGCTGAGACAAAATATTTTTTCAAGGGCTGTATAGAATTACTACAAGTAGACAAATTGATTGATTGCGCACTTTTCTTTTTTCCATCCAAGAAAAAACAAGTCGTGTATCATAACAGAAAAAGAAAAAAAGCAGTCACAGAAAGTTTGAAAGTGGCAATTTTGAGCAAAATGTATTAGTAATTTTTTTTTTTTTCCTCTTGATTAAAAAAAAAAAATTGTATATTACACTTTTTTTCATATATTCTTATTAACCATCTACATCAATCAACTAATTAAGGTATGTCCAAATATCACAAACTATCCATATATTTATCTCACGAAATGGCAACTGTATATCGTATCCAAGAAATGTTACTCTCATGAATTTCCAACAAATCACTTTTACCACCACAGTTTCAAAATTTCCATCTGTGATTATTAATAAGCAATATAAAATGAATCAAAAGTATAAAGAGTTTGCCAAATCCATATTGTTATAAATATATTGTTGTAAAAACTTTTAATTTCAATTTACTAACTTCTTTGAATAGACAAAATGGCTAGAAGACCAGCTAGATGTTACAGATACTGTAAAAACAAACCTTTCCCAAAATCCAGATACAACCGTGGTGTCCCAGATGCCAAGATTAGAATTTATGATTTAGGTAGAAAGAAGGCCACTGTTGATGAATTCCCATTATGTATCCACTTGGTTTCAAATGAATTGGAACAATTATCATCAGAAGCTTTAGAAGCTGCCCGTATCTGTGCTAACAAATATATCACCACTGTCTCAGGTAGAGAATCATTCCACTTGAGAATCAGAGTCCACCCATTCCACGTCTTACGTATCAACAAGATGTTGTCATGTGCCGGTGCCGATAGATTGCAACAAGGTATGAGAGGTGCTTGGGGTAAACCACATGGTTTAGCTGCTCGTGTCTCTATTGGTCAAATTATTGCCTCAGTTAGAACCAAAGATTCCAACAAAGATGTTTGTATTGAAGGTTTAAGAAGAGCCAGATACAAGTTCCCAGGTCAACAAAAAATCATTATCTCAAAGAAATGGGGTTTCACCAACTTGAACAGAGATGAATACGTTGCCAAGAGAAACAACGGTGAAGTTAAGGATGATGGTGCTTTCGTCAAATTCTTATCAAGAAAAGGTCCATTGGAACAAAACTTGAGAGAATTCCCAAACTACCATTACGAAGCTGAAACCACTGCTTAAATTTAATTATTAAATTAAAACAATGGTATACCGGGCAAAGATAAGTGTTTGATGTTTTCCTTTTTTTAATTTCTAGTTTATATAGTTTTAGAAGATAAGAATATCATTCATTTATCACTTTAATTGTAAAGAAATCCTTTTGATGCGTAAAAAAAAAAAAAACAAGAGAAGAAAAAAAAATAGACACATCTTTAAAGTAAGCAATAGTAGAAACAATGATAACAAATATAGGTATACGTATAACGTCAAGGAATCTGAGATCTTTATCAACCACGAGTATAAAATATATGAATTCCAATTTTGATACACAGCAATTTATTCAAGATCTTTCTAAAAATGGATTTACACCAAGACAATCAGAGACAGCATTAAATATAATATTATCATCAATAAATCAATCTTATGATATATTTGGCTCAAATTTGATCACTAGAGAGGAATTATCCAAATTATCATATCAACAAAAAGTTGATTTTGCTAAATTAAGAGGTGAATTACAAAGTATTGATAAATCTGATTTTAATAAGATTAAAAATGAGCATGAATTTTTGAAAAATGATTTGGAGAAAGTGAGGATTAAATTAAAAGAAGAGATTAATAAATCATTGGCATCTGTAAGATTAGATTTAAATTTGGAAAAAGGTAGAATTAGAGAAGAAAGTTCAATTCATGATTTGAAGATAAAAGAAACAGATACCAAAATTGATCAAGAGATTTCCAATATGAAATCACAGATTGATAGTGTTAAGACTCAAGTTATGCAATGGCTTATTGGTGTTTGTACCGGAACTTTTGCATTGGTTCTTGCTTACGTTAGATTAATGACATGATGATGAAAAAATGCTTATATGCTTTTTATTTAGATATTGATGGTTTCCTAGTTTTTTTCTTTCTCATATCTATCACTTCAAATGGTAAATGATCTTTTATAACAACATGACCCATATTTGTATCATTATTAACTCTATTACAAGTGACATACAAATTATTTTCCTCATGTGGATGGAATCCAGTCTTATTACATTTGGAAATTGTAGGTAATCCAGGTGGATCAGTTAATCTGAAACAACCGAAATCTTGATTATGAAATCTCTCATCTGGTGATAGAACAATAGCAATGGCTTCATTCAACATTATTTGATACGAATTTTGTGTATGCAAATCCACTGATGACAAGAAACAAGATTGTGTTGGATGCGTATGGATCCAACCAAGGATAAATAAGTCTAATTTATCCACAGTGAAAAATAAATTTTCTTCATCTAAAGTCTCACATGTATTCAGTGTGGAAATTTGTTCTGGAATTAATAAATGTGTGATGAAAAATGCATTTCTAGATAATTTCCCAGCTAATATACCACAAGTTTCAAGTTTCTTTGCAGTGTTTTTTTGTGATATTTTCAAAAACTCTTGTTTTAAATTTGATGAAACAAATATAGTACGTAATGGTAACCCACCTTCTGTAAAATTCACTGTCTTATGTTCAATGACATCACTAGTAGTTGATATCTTATCAGGTAATTGTGGTTTTTGCTCAATAGTTTCAGTTGTTAAATTTGGGAATTTGGAAGGTAGTTTTGGAGGTATAGTAGAAGTCAATGGGAAGTCATATTGAAATGATTCAGGCACTGTTGATGTTTGCAATGAAGGTAACTGTGGGTACGAAGGCAAATCTAATTGATCTTCAAATGACATATTATTCCCCAGTTTTGGATTTCTCAATGTTTCGAAAAAAAGATCATCATCATCATTAGTGCCAGTTGTTTGATGTTGCTGCTGTTGTTGCCTGGAAGCATACAATTTCCTCTGTTGTAAATACTTTGCCTCTTGTAATTTCCTCGTTTTTTCTGCTTCTTTTATAAATTCCATATAATCATCATATTTCTTATCTATTATTATCTTCAACTTATCAATCTCTTCAAAAACCAATGGTATCTTCTTATACAACATCATATATTCTTGATAAATATTCTGCTGCTGTAGTACCGATGAATTCTTGAATAATTTAACTTCAGGATGGTTATTCAATCTGTTTAACATGATTTCACAGAATCTAATCAACAATTTATAAGATTCATCGTAATAATTTTGCCTCAAATAACTGTTAGAATTTCCCAATAAGAGATTCAATGTTCTAATCCACAACTTCAAAGGAATATTATTGGAATAACTGTAATCCTTGGCCTGCACTGATAACTCCTTTACTGATTGTGGTCTCATCTCTCTCCCTGGATATGTTATTATAAAATTTATTTTAACAGTTATTTTTGTTTGTCTTTAAAAATGTATCATTTAACATCAATGCACTACTTTTTTTTTACTTATGAAAGTACAGTACTAGAAAAGAGGGTACTGATAGGATATTGATAAGATGAAATTGCTTCCAGCTTAAAGAATGGGTCAATTGCTGTTTTGAGCCATGGTTATGTGTAGTCAGTGACTTTCGTGAATGTTTTTTTGCTTAAAGAAGTTTCAGACTGCGGAGAAAAGATCATTAAAAGGATGGTAATTCGAGACTAGAGGATAGTGATTCAACAAGACAAGATCTCAACATGACACTTCATATACTAATCAGGCAAGTTTCCAAAAGAGATGATTCAAATTGTTTTCACTCAACTCATCTCATTCAGATCTTACGGGGGGCAATGAAAAAAAAAAAGGTTAAAAAAAAAGACACATAAAAAACGAAACCTTTTTTTTTCTTATAAGGGTACCGTTATCAATGAGATTAAGGATAAGATTTAGCAACAAACAGGAGACTATCGAGATTCCCGATGACCTGATCTTGGTTGAGCTTTGCTCGCTGATAAATGAGAAAGCTGGAGACATTGACATTTCTGGAGATATGTCTATAAAGTTTGGATTCCCACCAAGGAAGCTTCTGATAACAGATAATGAAATTGAGCCAGTTATCGGATTGGGTATTAAAAATGGCGAAGTCTTGATTGTTGATTATGCAGCAACTGAAGAGAAGGTTGTTGAAACTAAAGAAGAATTAAAGAATCCTGAAAATATTCCATATATTGATACAGAGACTGGACATTTACTCATCCATAAGATACCAGATGATAATAGTTGTTTATTTCATTCTATAATTTATTCAGCAGAGTTAGAAAATATGTTCACTGTACATGATTTGAGAACAGTGGTTTCAAGTCTGGTATTGGAAAATAAAGATGGCATATATAATGAAGCTATATTGGGGAAGAGTTTAAAATCATATAGTGAATGGATATTAAATCCACAAGCATGGGGAGGAGAAATTGAATTAAATATCTTGTCAAAATTCTTGAATGTTGAAATTGTCACTATAGATATTGAATCAACACATACTTATAAATTCAATACTTCTCTGAAAAATTTTATAATGTTACTGTACAGTGGTGTACATTATGATTCTATAATTTTCCAAAAAAGTAAAGATTTGACAAGTGATGTTGGAAAGATAAGTAAATTTACAAGAGGTGATTTATTAGCTTTTGAAATCATTGAAAATCATATAGCATTGATCAATTTATTGAATATGATGGGTTATTTCACAAATACCTCTAAATTCAAATTAAGATGTGGAGATTGTCAAAGACTGTTAGTTGGAGAGAAAGATGCCACAGAACACGCAAGTGAAACTGGACATTTCAATTTTCAAGAGTATTAGTTATTCCATTGAAGATATATATTTATATAAATTTTTTCTAACATTTATAACCTAAATTTCTTAAATCCAGTTTAACCTTATCTTCAGTTTGAATTTTTAAAAGTTGAGTTTCTTCTAAAATTTCACCATGGAATTTCTTATCTTTTAATTGTTCAATTGCTCTTAATTTTTTTAACAATGATCTAATTTTCTTATCTTCCAATGATTGAACACCACCATGGATCAATGATTCTGGTTCTTGTGGTGTATCAACTGGTGTAGCAGTAGCTGGTGCAGGTGATGACTCTTTGGATTCTTTCTTATTAGCTCTCTTCTTTCTATTCTTTGCAGCAGCTTTTGATTCTAAAGCAGCACCCGGAACTTGTTTTGGTGTAGCACCTGGGATAACTCTATTTGAACCACTTGTTGAAGGACGGAAGGCACCACCAACAGATTGTTGTAATTCTCTTTGGTACAAACTTGATGAAGTAGAAGAAGTTGAAGAGACTGATGAATTTGAAGAGGCTGATGATCTAGCATGTGGTGGTCTATAAGCACCAGTTGATTTCTTAACTGTTGGGTCTGCTTGCTTAGATTTTTTTGATAAATAATCCACAGCACTTTGATGAGGTTCAGGAGCAGCTTCTAATTTCTTCAAAGGTGGGAATTGTGATAGTTCTTGTGGTCTCCATTGAATACCGTATAATTCTTGGAATTCTTTGATAAATAATAATTTCCCAGAAGCATGCCAAATCTTGACACAGTTATCAACTCTTAATCTTGGTGATGTTGTTGCAGTGATCAAGAATCTACCATCTGGGGACCATGAACAAACCGAGGTATTTGACAGTTCAAAAGTGGCAATTTTGTCAAATTTATTTTGTCTATCATAAATATCAACGGTACCTTGTAAATTACCAAAACCAGCAACGAGAACAAATTTAGCATGAGGTGAGAACAGTATTGTGTTTCTTGGCAGTGGAGGTAACGAATAAATAGAATTACCACGAGAATCGAAAAAAGTTGTAGCCAGCGGCATATAACCATAGATTACACCAAATTCTCTTGATGAAGGACTCCATGAGATATCATGAATTGGACCTTCTTTATCCAACGTGATTCTTTGATCAAATGAACCAACAATACCCAATAAATATAAAGTAGTTTCACCGTAATAAGATTTATTTGACGAGTCGACATCTGTACTAACCAAGGCAAGACACAGAGTACCTAAACTATTCCATTTAAATTGACATTTTTCCAGTTTAAAAAATTGTTTTTGAGAAACTGGTTGATTAAAATTTGGAATATTATAAATCTTGATATAAGCAGGTTTACCACTATTTTCTGGGATGAAAATTGCCACTGATGGATTTTTACCTGGTGATATTGAGAAATTTGAAATCTTACCAAATTCTTTTGAATTTAATATTATTGATGGTTTATCTTTTTGGAAATTAATCTCGGCATCACTTAATTTAAAAAATTGAATTTCGTATTGATTATGGAATTTTGTCATTAATGATTCATCAGCGGTAAATTGTGGTTTCCAACCAGCCTGGTTCTTATTACTATAAGATCCAATTAATTTTACATTAGAATCATCTTCAACACTATTTGCAACATCAAATTTCAAAATTTCATAAATTATAATATTGTTATTCCAAATACCTGATTCCTTGTTAAGTAATACAGGTTTTGACCAAAGACAAAGATATTTCCCTAAAGGACTAAAATGCATATCGAAAACATCCAGTTGTTCAATTATTGAGATTTTAAACCCAGTGGAAGGATTTATCAAGACAACTTTCTTAGGTTGTGTATAAGCTAAAATTTTACCATTTGAAGAATATTGTGAGTTCTTACAATCCAAATCTGGCTTATCAAATGTGGTTAATTGAGAAAACTCCGGAGCTCCTGAAACCAATTCAAGTGTCTTTGGTTGACGACCTATATTATGCAGTTAGTATATTTTGATCAATTTTGTATAACCAACAACAAAAGTATTAATATAAACAAGTCACGTACAATAAAATTGAGTCGATGTGATACTTGACGACATTTCAGATTTGTGCAAAAAAAAAAAAACAGTAATGCTATTTGAAGTCTAGTATCTTTATTATATATCTATCCCTTCCTTGAATCTATTCAGTATTCACAAAAAAAAAAAAAAAAAATTCATACACAAAAACTTTTCCAATTTTGCTTCGTCCAGTTTTGTGTGTTTTTTTTTTGTGTTTTCGTTTTTTGAAAGGTTTTTTTGTTAAAAGAGGAGAGTCGGAGAAGTTAATACGGAGAAGTAACAGAATAAGAAAAAAACTTCTCCTTTTTGTAACATATAAGGAGGTAGTGTATATATTTCTATTTTTAATTTTGATGTTGCAATAGGGTTACAAAAGGAGTAAGTGATAATAGATACAAGATGACTGAATATTAGTTATATATAGATATATCTTAATTAGACTAATAAGAGTAAATTGCTTATTCGTAGATCCAACCGAATAAAGCTGGTTTGTATTCAACCAATTCTTCTTTCTTGAACCATAAGCCAATTTCTTTCTTAGCACTTTCAACAGAATCTGAACCGTGACAAACGTTTCTACCCATATCAATGGCAAAATCACCTCTAATAGTACCTGGAGCAGATTGTAAAGGATTAGTAGCACCTAAGATGGTTCTACCTTGTTTAACAACATCTTTACCTTCCCAAACGGTGGCTAAGACTGGACCACTTAACATGTATTTTAATAATGATGGGAAAAATGGTTTTTCTTGTAAATCTTCGTAGTGATCTCTTAATAATTTTTCATCTGGGTTGTATAATTTAATACCAACTAATTTGAAACCTCTGTTTTCAAATCTACCCAAGATTGGTGCAATTAAACCTCTTTGGACACCATCTGGTTTGATCATAATAAAAGTTCTTTCGTCAGACATTTTTAACGTAATTTATTGATTAATTATATAATTGATTCTAAAATTGAATTGAAAAAAATAAAGAATTGATTTGTTGTTCGAAAAAAAAAAAAAAAATTTTTCGTTTGAACCTGGAGAAGAGGAAAGTAGTGGTTAGAATAACAGTTTTTTTGATTGGCCAGTTAGTAGTGTATATTATAACCAAAAAACAGTATTGACACAGAGAGAAAATGACAGATGAGTTTTGTATGTAATAACATTACATACGAGTGAAATATATGTAAATCGGATCTTTTTTTTTTTTGTTCATGGTGGCAAAGGAGACATAACATAATAAATAACCTTGCTCAAGACTTGCAGAGAATCATTTAATACTAGGTTAAAGCAAAATAATCTGCTATATAGAAAAAAAAAAAAATATAATTATTATTATTATGTCATAATGTTTGCTGTTTGTTTATTTGTTATTTATTATTATAAACTGAAGCTAGTTTTATCATAACAAACATTATAATTGCCCAATTAGGTAATCACAGCAAGACTTCTTTTTTTTTCTTTTGCGCCTCTGTCCTTTTTTAATTTTACGTTTGCTATGGGAAGAAATTAGTGGAATGTCTTTTCTTTTGGCAAGTCAGCAATTTGCAGATTGAATGGAAATTTCTTTGTTTTTCCTGAATAAAATTACCTTCCGTTTATTAGTCAATAACTTACATCATATATATATATATATATAAATTTAAAGAATCCCCGTTAATAATTATTAATATTCAACTTCCTGTTAATAATATTTTATTCCCACCATAATTTAAGAAAGAAAAAAAAAAAAAAATTTTTCCCTTGTTGGTTGTCAACTCTCATTTTACTAAAGATATATATTACATCAGTTTCCATTACTTTTTCTTTTTTTTCTATTTCTTTGACAATTTTTTGTTAAATGACCAAAAATACTTGTGTCTATGGATTCAAAATCAAATAAGAAACATCAATCAATACCTATAACCCAACAACCAGATCTGAATCACCATCATCAACTACAACCTCCGACAGATGACTCTTCTATTCGTCATAATAATAATGAACCATCTATTGCTAATATGACGAATTCAACAAACACATCTGGAGGTGATGGAACTCCTTTAATGCCTCAATCAATGAATCAACAACAACAACTCCGACCTCAATATCATCATACTACTTCTTTCCCTATGGTATCAAATAATCAATCAAGTCATGTATTCACTTTCTTACCAACACCCAACGCTCAACAACAACAACAACAATCACCTTCAATGCCTTCGAGTACTTATAGCTTCCCTGATTCTGCATCATCAAATCAAGTTATGGCTCCTATTGCTATACCAGATAACAAGAAGCTAAAACTAGTTGATCATATGAAAAGAACTTATTCCGATACTTCCCCTTCTTCTGTTTCACCTTCAGATAATACTACTGCATCAAAAGCTACCAGTGGTGGGACAGCTTCTACAGAAGCAACAAGCATGTCATCAGGTAGTACCGGCCAAACTAATGAAGAAGATGATGATTCCGCCCGCCCAAGAACTTTACGTTATAACTGGACCGATTATGAGGATCGTTTATTATTAAAAATTATCCTTTCCAATCACAAGACCATTTATGATTTGAGATATAAACCTTTGAAGAAGTTTTGGGAACTAGTTGCTAATATGATTAAGAAATATTCTATTAACACGAAGGTGTCTAGAACTCATCGTCAATGTCGTGAAAGATTTTACGTGTTGTACAGTAAGCTGGTAAAATTTGCTGAACAAATTGGTATTGACCCACTGAGTCTGCACAAGAGAATGAGTCAAGGTATGAATTTCACTGAACTGGAGGAATTATATTTGAAAGTATTACAAGTTTTGAGATTAGAAGATGGTTTTAAACTTGTTGTTAATGAAGAATTTTATAAAGATCCAACATCTGTGGATGAATTTGAGAAATCTGTTTCTTTGAGTAAATCAAGAAATGATGACGAAACCACTATCTCAATGGAAAGTTCCAAGTCAAGTGATGATAAAGAAGATGTTATTATCAATAATACTACTTCTCAAAAACACAAGATTACTCCATTAACCCAATTAAATAATAAAGGATTATCTCCTAGTTCAAAGAGATCAAGAATTCCTTCATATGGCTCAGCATATACTTCATCAAGTGATAATAATAATACTGACCGTTCCAAATTCAATCACATTCAAGATCGTGTTAATTCTGATGATATAATGTCTTCTCCACCTATAACAAGATTAGATAATAGATCATATTCGTCCTTGTCTTCAAATGTTTCATTAAGAGATAATAAGCCAGGTAGTTTTTTGAAAGACAAAAGAAAGAAATCATCGTCATCGTCGATTGAAAAAGTTGCTCCTAACTTGAATACAGATATCACTGGTAATAAATCAAATATCGGTGCAGGTCCATTTTCTGCTACTACAAATGTTGATGATTCAAGTAATAGTAGTGTTGGAAGTGGATCTGGAAGTGTTGGAGAAAGCAATGAAGATGATTCAGGTACACCAGTCAATTGCGAGGAAGATGAAATTGAAGATGAAGAAGATGATATTGATAAGAAATCGAAGAAATTTTATGCCAATTCAAGCAGTAGCAGTAGTAGTGGTAACACTGCGGCAGCAGCAGAAGCAGCAGTAGCAGCAACAAAAGATAAGCAACAAGATCAAAAACCAGCAACAGCGGCTGATAAGTCAACAGCGACAAATTCTTCTCCACCAAATCTGGCAACAACTCTGGTTTTGGATGTATTATCAAAGAGGATGGATAAGATTGATACAAGTATATTTGACTTACAATCTTCAATTAAGAGTTTGGACAATCAGATGAAAGGTGATTTAACCGATGCATTTGATAGAATTTCTCAATATCAAAATGGTATCAATGATAATATCAATTTGATCATTTCAGAGTTACAAAATAGAAATGATAAAGAAGATGAAGATTCCCAAATGCAATCAATAATACTGAGTGGTGATGTTGATGAAAATCTAGATTCTAAAAAAATCACAAAAGATTTGACAGAATTTAAACAACGCATCGATTCAAGAATTGAAGTTGCTAAGAAAGAATTAGCAGAAAAACAAAAGAAACTGGGCCAGTAGGTTAATAATATAAAAAAAAAAATTGTACATAGGAGTGTTTTTGGTTGATTGGAGAATAAAATTGTTTCATCGAATATTTGAGAAGGAGGAGTGCATTGAAGGTGTTTTATTTTGTATTTTTTTGTTCTTTGTATTAGGTGTTTTTCTGAACTTGGCTTCTTTTTATTTATTTTGTCATTTAATATATATTTAGAAGATATTAATATTAATTCCTGTAGTGAACAATAAGAAGTCAATCTTATCTAAAAGATCTCCGACCGTTTTTTTTTTTTTTTTTCTCTCATAAAAAACAAAAACAAAGCAAAGCCCTTTTTTTCTTATAGTTAGGAAAGATGAGGGGATATTTTTATTGTGTAGAATTTCTTGATAAATACTTTGTTAACGGATAAACTGGTATATTAAAAAATCAATTAAAATTGTTATATTTAATGTTATAAGATAGAGCATATAGATAATAGACATACAATTATTGACAAGAGACAAAATCAGTTGTTTTGTGTGTTTTTTTTTGTTTTTTTTTTTTTTTTTTTGTGATTTTAAAAATTTTTTTTTGTCAGAATTTAACAAAACAATTGGGTATCAGCTAATAATAGCTAAATGGATGCTCCAAATACAAACTTGGATCTATTTACATCTCCTGTACCGATCCAGCAACAGCACATTAGTGATAATGATACGGAGAGATTTATATTGAGGAGTGTTGTACCACGATTAGCATTGCCAATATTGATGGATGATAAGGTTTCGAAATTTTTCAGTAATAATTCGAATTTTACATTGAGTGTTGAAAATCAGGCAAGTCAATTACCATATCTGATAATAGAGATGAGATTAAATAAATCAAGAATAGTACCAATAAGTATTTTCTTGAATAAGATTATAAATGGTAAACCGATAGCACCATTCTTATCAGAAATTTATATCAAAGATGTTCCCAAGAATTTTATTTATCAATCTAAATTTTTACTACCACTGGAATTTTTCAATTCAATTACCACAGATGATGCCGAATTGAATAAATTGATTCGACAAACTCTGATCTCGGTTTCAATATTACCAGATTGTGATGAAATTTTAATTCGAGTTTCACCAATTTTTTTGAAAAACTTCTTTTTAATTATAATTAATGAAATTGAATTAAAATTTGGTGATTTGAAAAAATTTAATCAATATTATTATAATTCCACTATAAAGAATTTCAACAAATTTTATAAAAAGACAAATCAAGAATTATTTAATGATAAAGTTATATTAAAATCTTATTATTGTGGTTCATTATTTAGAAATTTTGCAAATTTTAAATATACTTTAAGAACAAAATCTGATTGTAATTTAAAAATTCAAAGAATTTTTTTACAAGATAATGATAATCAAGAAAAATCAAAAGAAGATGATATAATGTTTTCAGTTTATGGTCCTTATCAACATAATGTGGAATTTGCTATAAAGATGATTGAAAATTATACTAAGAAATATGCCCATTTGAAATTAAATCAAGAATTTGATAACAAGAAAAATTCTATTGATTAACTTTATTTATTTATGAAACTATTTATTTATTTATTTATGAACTTATTTATTTTATATACTTTTAATAGCTTACTGTTGCTTATTTTGGAAAAATTATATTATTAGACCATATATGTGATTATAGAAAACTATTTAGCCCATTTTTCACCTTTCAACAAACCAGATTGTTTTGGAATATATTCAACTCTATGATATGAATTCAAATTTTTTCTCAAGACAATTTGATAACAAGTTGCAGAACCTTGTCTGGAAATAATAGTTGAAGAAGCTAAGAAAAATTCCCAAATTCTATACCATTTGATACCATAACTCTTAATAACTTCATCTTTTCTTGAAATCCAATTCAAATACCATCTCCATAAAGTTGCCGAGTAATGAACACCAATATTATCAATTGAAACAACTTCAAAAGCAGTATTTTCTAAAGAATTGATGACAAAAGTTAATGGAGTCGAGGCATCAGCTCCTGGGAAAATATACTTATTCATGAATAAACCCCATTCCAAATCTTCATATTGCCATGATTTTCTTAAACCAGCATATTGTAAATAGAAAATACCATCATCTTCTAACATATCAGAAACTTGTTGTAAAAATGAACCGAATTTTCTAATACCAACGTGTTCAGCCATTTCTAAACATGTGATCTTATCATACTTCTTACCTTCTGGTAATGGAGTATCTCTATAATCCATACATAAGATTTTGGATTGATCTTTTGAGATACCATATTTGGCCAATTGATCATTACCATATTTAGTTTGATTCTTACCTAAGGTAATACCAGTGACTCTGGCACCATATTTATAAGAGGCAAAACTTGCTAAAGTTCCCCAACCACAACCTAAATCTAATAATTCTTCACCTTCTTTCAAATCAATTTTAGAACAAACAGTAGCCATCTTATTATCTTGTAATTCTTCTAAAGTTTCAAATTTATTGATATCAGAAATTAAACCAGAAGTATAAATCATACGATCACCTAGGAACCAACTATAAAAATCATCACCTCTATCATAATGATCTCTAACTTGTTCTTCATCTTGTGATCTTGTATGCATAATAACTTCAGGAATCATACCGAAAAGGAAAAATCTGAATAAAGATAAAGTGAATTTGAAATTACACCAATCATGTCTATATTCCAAGATATCTAACAGATCACCTTTAAATGAAACTTTATTGTCGAAATATAATTCATGGAAAGTTTCATATGGAATCTTATTTTGACCATGATATTTCTTGGCCAATTCTTCATCATGGAATTCTAAATAATATTCAACTCCACGATTTGGCAATTTAACTTTTTCATTTAATCTTGGTGAATAAGATGACATAATTGTCCAATATGCCATCAAGATTGGTAATACCAAGATTAAGAAAAAAAAGATAAAAGTGTAAAAACCTAAACCTAATTTCTTAGTGATGTAGTATGGAGCCAATAAGGCAATACCACCAACGATGTAATTGTTGAAATGTTTTGAACCTGGTCCATCAGCTGGTAATGGAGCATTGTTAATGGCAGGAAACTGTGTATTGTTAGTAAAATTTAACTAGTCAAAAAAAAAATGACATGATCCAAGACATACATTAGTAGTTCTAAAACCACAATCGAATTCCAAATCCTTCTTGGTCAATGGCTTGGATTTACTGATCGGCTCAGTTGAAATAGAAGACATTATCAATTATCAATGAAAATAATAAAGTATTAATATGATAGAAAATTTTTTATCGATAAAATTTCGAACAATTTATATTAATTTTTCTTCTTTCAACGCAAAAAAAAAAAAAAAAGTTCTCGACGTGTCTTGAACAAATTTTCAATTACAGATATGCGGTGATCATTTTATGTACATGATACTACAAAAAGACTTTCATAAAAGATGGTTCTTAACCTATATATAGTCTTTACCTATTATTACTGTGGGGATTTATTTTTCCGAAACCACCATCTATGCCTTATCTTTTTGACATCTTTACCGTTATCATTATTATCGTTATGTTCATTATCATTCAATATACTGTTGAAATTATTCGTCTCCGGTTCAGGATTAAAAATCATCGGACCTGGCTCTCCAAGATTATTCAACGTTAAATCAAAACTAAAATTATTAGTAGATTTTTGTAAAGTTGCTGTACTCGTCAATGTTTGATCATGTATAGAATTATTCGTTGACGAATTGGCATAATAAATTAACTCTTCGTTTGTTGTCTTGGACATTATTGATGATGATGATTTTCTATGTCCACGGGAAGCCATTGATGACGATGAATTTCTACGGAAATGATGAATCTTATTAAAACTGTTAAATAATGAATTCGATTTCTTATGTGTCTTTTTGCTAGACTGTTTTAATTGTGGTTTCTCTGGTGATGATTGTAATGACCTTGAACGTTCATGCTTGTGATTTGTTAATTCGTTTTTCAAAGGTGACGAAGATCTTAATGGTGGTGATGCTGCTGCATTCATTTTAGGTTTATCATTATAATTATAATGATAATCTGATAGCAAATTTTCTGGCATATCATAAACAACACTTTCAAATTTGAAACCTGCTGATAATGACGAAGGTGAAGGTTTCCTTGTTGGAGATTTGGATGATGATCTCGATATCGGTTTTATATTTTCGAAATTCTTATTCGATACAGGTTTAACAGAACCAACTTTTTGTTGTGTATTATAATAATTCTGATACCTAGCAGCTTTACCACGAAGACTAGAAGTTGATGGAGCTTTCTCTGGTTGTTGTTGCTGTGGAAGTGAATGCAAAGAATTTGAAGAAGGATTCTTCAGTGCTAATGATATTAAATTATTGGATAACAGTGAACTAATTGAAGAAGATTCTGAATTCAAAGAATTTATTTTCTTAATATTGGCATTTTTCACTTTTGACAATAAATGACTTGATATAGATTCATTATCATCACTTTCTTCATCTTCTTCTACAACAACTTCATTTCTAACAGGAGAAGTCAAGAATCTTTCGAACCCAGTGTTAGCAAAACCCGTGAACTCTGCTGGTGCACTCTCGGTACGTTTATGCTTTATCAACACTTGAGGCTTTGTAATGATATCATCTAAATCTATCAAAGCATTTGGAATTTCAGAGTATTTCTCAAACTTTGTTTCATTTGTCATGAAAAACCGTGTTGCTGATGATGATATCTTATTATTGTGAATGTTATTAGGTGAGTTGACGGTATGCGGAGAAGATTTTAAAGGTGAATCATAATTGAACGATGAAGATGAAATGGAAGAGTTCTCGATATTGATCATGGGTAGTTGTTGTTGTTGTTGTAAAGGTGGAGTCTTCTTCTCGGTATTTTCCAGTTGTTGTTGTTGCAGTGTAAGTTCATCGCCAAATAATTTTTGTTTTATTGGGCTATTATTGATAGGAACACTTTTGGATAACTGAGTTGGCGAATTCAAAAAAATAGACATCCCATTATTGATGTCAAAGTCTCCTGATATGGCAGACGACCTCTTATGACCATGCCTCTTGATATATGGGGGTTGCAACTTGGTAGGTGATACCGTTAAAGTTGGTGAGTTCATCATGACGTAATTATTATTATCTTTTTTTTTTTCTTCTTCCCCTGGTAATTATTAAATATGAAGAAAAGACAATAGACCTATTATCAACAAGTTCTTCACAAACTGACTTGTCACTTTCGATAACTCCACAGAACTTATTAGACTAAAATAGTTCTAATTCTTTTTTTCTTTTTTTCTTATAATTTTTTCCCTCTCTCTCTTTCTCTCTTTTAGACTTATTCGGGTCAAATGGGGAATGAGCGATGGGAGCAAGTAACACACTAAATGATATATACAAGATATATGTTTTGACTTTAGTATGAGAACCAGTGATGTATCTATATGATATGAATTAAATGAATGTAATATATCTCTTTATCTGTAATATGTGATAAAGTGGCTAAAAAAAAAAAAATAAAGAAGGGAATGTGTTTAGTTTAACGAATGGAATGTAGTAGTACTAGAGACACACAAGAAATATGTTTGTCATATATGAATTTCTACTTCTTCTCTTACTTCTTTGAAATTCAAAAATGATATATATATATAAGAAGATTAGGATGGAATGTGGTATTTAATTTATTTGCAAAAGATAAAATAAAATAAAAAAAAACTTGAAAGAAAAGACAAATTTCATTTTGAAGAAAAGAAAAAAAAAAAAAAAAAAAATTTTCTCTTTTAAAACAAAAATTATGAGACAATCATATAATTTACTTAATTACATTTCCTGAACAGGTATTCTCTATATATCATTTTAACACTCTCTTAAAGACCATCCTCTTATTTATATATCATTAATCTTATAACTTGTTCATTTATACATTAGACATGGGTTATCTACCCCATTTCCTTTACAAACCAGACGCGTGGGTAACCCTCTTTTTTTTTTTTTTTTTTTTTCTCTTTTCCCCTTCTTATCTATTACTGTAAATCTTTTTTAATATTTACTATGATCAATTTAGACCACTAACTAGATATATATCGGCATGGAAATATCTAATTTTCCTATTTAGAATAATATATTTTATCCCTTTAGTACCTTGATTTAATATGTTTTATCTTTTACAAACTTGAACTGATTTATCTTTCCTTGATGAAAAATAGCAAGAAAAGAAAAAATACACTATATTGGTTTAAGTATCGCTAAACAGTCTGCTGGATTAACCATATCTCCTTCATCAACAACAATATCTAACACTTTATAATTCTGCTTACCACTTACTCTGATAGCTATCTCCATCTTCATTGCCTCTAATATGATAACAACATCTTCCCCTGAAACTATATCTCCTTTAGTAACATTGATTTTGAAAACACTAGATGCCATAGTTGCCTCTAATTTGACATTTGTCGGATCATTCAATGCCGAGTCATCAGTTTTCCTGGATTCTTTGGCCAGTGCTTTCTCATCCATCCATTGTTCCCACATTTGGGTTTCCACTTTTGTCAAATTTTCACAAGCTTTTATCTGTCTCAATTTTAACAGCTCTGCCTCATCGGCAACACTCGATAAAAACTTGTTATACTCTTCAAAATCAAAAACAGATTCCCTTGTTTCTATCTCTAGTTCACCAGTGATCAATTGATCATTCAATTTATTAAGTTGCAACTCAGAAACTTCATAAAATTCAATCTGATCAAAATTTTTCAAAAACCATGGATTGCCTTTGAAAAGTTTCAATTTCCCAAATGTGTCCCAGCATATACTTGGTAATGTCATCCCCCAAATCATATACCCACCTGGACTATCAACTGAATATATGGATTGACTCACAGAACCAGTACCAATTGCACCTCTTGGGGTGAAAGTTCTTGCTGGATTATATTTTTGAGTCATAAATCTTAATCTAGGATCAGGGTGAACTAATAACGTATTAGCACACAAAAAGGACACAGCAGTGATCACCTCGGGTTTCCCAATGATACGATCTTTGAAAGTAGCTAAATCTGGAATACAACTGGCATCCATCACAAACTTGGTGTTATCCGGCAAATAAGAAGCATATGGTCTTTGTGAGTGCATATATCTTTCAATACAATGCCTTAATGATGAATGATCAAAGCTCAATGGCAATTTGTAAATAGTTGAAGGAATTTTCAACTGATCAGTTGGTGGGATTGAAGCTTCTAATTCGATAAGTTTCTTTAATAATTGTTGTTGTGAAATGATTTCAAAATCAAATACCACTGCCATGGCTCCACTGGTTGACTCTACTTTGATTAAAGCTTTCTGTAATAAATCATCCTTGCTATCATTGATCATGGTCTCCAAGACATGTTGACGACCATTGTTCAACAAACTGAATTTATCAGTCCCGAAATCAATAACAATCATTTTCTCACCGGCTTGTCTAAATGACACTAGAGGCAACAGTGACTCACTTGCAGATCTTTGATACAAAATAGCCTTGCCAACCTCTTTTTCATAACTTGGTAACTTGTCATCAAATGCAATGGCTTCATCTTCACCCGGGTGGCAAGTTAAATATTTCAAATAATCTCTTCTCTTGTGGTACAATTTGATAGAGTCATCATAACTGATATATTCAAACCCAATACTGGCACCTATCTTGGCTTGTCCAAATTTCCACCAGTCACTTTGAACTGGGATGGAAATAGCGACAAATCCAGACATCGTAGCACCATCAACCCCATATAACACCATCAGACCTCCAACAGCTGAAAGACAATTAGTAGCAACAGGATATTCTAGGATATTACTTGGGTGCAGTCCACCATCACCACCAGTTTTTCTCGAAAACTTCATCTCTGGTCCATCTAATCTTTGAGCACCTCTATTAGAATTCAAATTCACCTTATAAACTGAGTTACAAAGTTGCTCTAAACCTTCTTCACTGCAAATATCAGGTGAATCATGTGGTCCTTTCAACATACGAATCTTCCAAACATGATCCTCTGGTAAGTCAAAATTTGGCATACAAACTTTAGGTAACTTGTATCCAATTGCAAATGTTTTTTCAGAACTAGCAACTATAGACAAACAATCACCTGGAAGCACAGTTCGACCCTGGTGTCCCCCCAAACTCAAAGTAGGAGTACATGCCTTGGAACCAAGATACTCAGCGACATCTGGGAATCCACCTTTGATTGCAAGGTAACATTTGGCACCTTGATTTTGTGAATTTCCAATAGACACGACGCTTCCTGCTGGCAAAGATATAGCAGTGAACATTGGAAGTTCAATGTCATCATCCAAATGAAAATCAAATTTACCTCCTGCTAATGCTATAGTTACCAGACCATGGAATTTAATTTTTGGACCCTTGAGTAAGATTTCCAATGCCTCCATTTGAGAATCATTATCAACAATAATATTGGCAATCTCAAAACTTAAAGGATCTGATGGCCCACTTAAAGGCACACCTCCTTTAATTGTCTCACGGCCGGGCAAATCCTGAATCGTTGTGTATGCACCTGACTCAATAAACTCCATCAAATGTGGCTTGAATTCAAAATCATGCTCCAAGAAATTCGTCAAAGTCTTACCTTCAGCATATGATGAAGACTTTAAAATCTCTCGGAGATACTCAAGATTAGTTGGTGGTCCTTGGATCTTCGAATTCATGAGGACTTCAAGCATACCTGCTTTTGCTGTTTCTCTATCCTTCCCCCAAACTATGATCTTGGCAAGTAAAGGATCAAAATATGGTGACACTTTGGAACCTGTACTTATCCAGTGATCAACTCTTACTGAATAGTCTGGATGATTTGGTTGATAAAATTCAACGTTATGAAGAATACCTGGACAAGGCAGGAAATTTCTCACAGGATTCTCAGCGTAAAGCCTGCATTCAATTGCATGCCCATTTGGTATAGCAATTTCATCATCATCAACCTGGTAAGATCCTTGCAGTTTCAAGACATCTAATGGAATACCATATGTTCCCCTGGCTTCAAATTCTGCTTGCATCAACATAAGTTTGACTAAATCAACATTGTAAATGGCCTCAGTCACTGGGTGTTCCACTTGAAGACGCACATTAGCTTCTAAGAAATAGAATTTCCCAGTGTCATCATCAACAATAAACTCTACAGTTCCTGCTGATTTGTAATTGACACTTGAGGCTAATCTTGCAGCACAAAGAGATAATGATTTTCTTAATGAAGACTGATTGTAACGTGGCATAGAGATAAATGGACTAGGAGACTCCTCGATAACTTTCTGATGACGACGTTGAAGTGAACATTCTCTTTCTCCATAACTCAAGACATCTCCGTTACCATTACCAAATATCTGGACTTCGATGTGTCGACCATGCTGAATATATTTCTCCAAAAAAGCATCACCATTCTTGAATAATGATTCACCTCTTGATTTCACTTCAGTGAAATTTATTTTCAATTCATTGTCATCATAACAAATTTTCAAGCCCATTCCACCTCCACCAGCACTCAGTTTTAACATGACTGGATATCCAATCTTGTTGGCTTCCTCGATAGCATCCTCAACTTTGGTAATCAAGCCTGAGCCTGGTACCACTGGAGTGTCACTGGCAATGGCAAGATCACGAGCAAGATGCTTAAGTCCGAACAGCTCAATGGTTTTTGGAGAAGGACCTGCAAATATGATTCCCTTTTCTTGTAACAGAGTTGCAAAATCGCAATTTTCAGAAAGAAAACCGTAACCTGGTAACACCACTTGACAATTCTTGGTAACTGCCACATTAACAACTTCTTCTATATTGATATAAGCAGCAGAACCAACCCCAGGAATCTTCACAGCTTCATCAGACTTAAGTACATGCAACGAATCTGCATCTTCCTGAGAAAAAATAGCCACTGCATAGATTCCATTCTAGTTAAGTTAGTAAGATAAAAGAACAACACTGGTAGCTGAATCAAAAAAACTCACTTTTTGACATGATTCGATGAGACGACAAGCAATCTCACCTCTGTTAGCAATAAGCAGTCTTTTCACATTTGAAAATTGAAATGTCATTTTCACTGTATTTCTCTCTCTCTCTTTGAACTATAACTCTCGTAATATACAGTTTTCCAGTTTTGTATAGGCAGATATCTTGTCTAAATAGTAGTTTTATAGAACCTGGAGAGCATGGGTTATCAGACCCTTAGCGGGTAATAGACCTGCCCTATCTTTCTTGTGATTGTAAATAATTGGTGGATTCTTTATTGTCGCCATTGATAAGCTCTGCACAAACTGAGGAATCTCAAAATAATAATAATAATAAAAAAAAAAATCCTATTTTTATTTAGTATTTTTTTTTTTTCTTTTTGAAGTACTTATTGTTCTTAAGCACTTCTCAGAACACCGATCGACCAGTTTGTACAATTTGCGGTTATGCTCTAATAAGATATAGTCTGATGTATCTGTTATCATTTCCCGCTAAGGCCTTAGCCTTGGAGATTGTGTCTTATCTTTTCTGCTTATCTACAAGAGAAAACTCATGTCTCGAAAGTATAAAAACATCCCTCTTTTATCTCTGAAAAACTACATCACAACGAGTACTCATCACACACACATTATACAAGATGTCTACTGAAAATACTATTGAAATTTTTTCCCCTGGGGTGGGATACGGCTTCGTTGTCGGGGTTGGCTTCCTGTTTTCTTTCATTATTGGTACTATCACTTGGATTTTATCCAAATACATGGCTGAAGTCCAAGATAGTGAAATGTTAATGACAGCAAAGAGGTCTATTAAGACTGGGTTAACGGCAAGTCTGGTAGTCTCCAGTTGGACCATTGGTTCTACTTTATTATTAAGTTGTACCATGACTTACAGTTATGGTGTCCTGGCTGCATGGTGGTACGAGGCTGGTGCCTGTGTTCAAATTGTTATCTTCTGTACAGCTGCTATAGAATTGAAAAGAAGAGCACCAAACGCACATACTTTCCAAGAAGCCTTATTGGCCAGATACGGTCCTAAAGCACATATCGTTTCATTGGCTTACTCTTTAGGGCAACAAATCGTCTATTCACTGAATTTATTGATTAATGGTGCCTCTATTTTCAGTAATCTCACTGGAATGAACAATGATGCAGCTATTGCTTTATTTCCAATTGGTGTCATTGTATACACTTTGCTTGGTGGTATTAAAGCTACTTTCCTTACTGATTGGACCCATACTGTTATCATTTATGTCTTGATGTTGTCTTTTTCTTTTAGCTGCTATGTGACTAATGAAAATGTTGGGTCTCCAGGAAAATTATGGGAACTCTTGAACATTGCTTCAGAAAGAAGAGATATAGTTGGAAACAAAGACGGCAGTTTGATGACATTTGATTCAAGACAGTCAGGGCTATTTGGTCTTGTCTTATTTGGTGCCGGCTGGGCTGCTTCAGTTGATTCTCAGTTATTTCAAAAGGCTATTGCATGTGACATTGGATCATCTAAGAAAAGATTTTCAGGGGTATTGGTTTCTTATACACTTGGTTCACTTTGTTGGTTTACAATTCCTTTTGTATTAGCAACTACATTAGGATTGGCTTGTGCTGGTATGGAAGGAACTGATTTTTTCCCAACCGCCTCTCACTTCATGGACGCCAGTGAAATATCATCTGGTTTAGTGATGCCTTACGGTGCTTATGCTTTAATGGGAAGAAGTGGTGTTGCCATGGTTTTGACTATGATATTTATGGCAGTTACTGCTCTGTTTTCCTCCGAAACAATTGCAGTTTCATCTTTGATAACCCATGATATCTATAAAACTTACTTCAATCCAAAGGCAAAAGGAAAAGAATTAGTGATGCTTTCACACTGCGGGGTCGTAACTTTTGGTATTATAACAATAGGACTCGGAATTGGATTAGCTCATGCTGGTTTCGATGTTTCTTTCATCACTACTGTTTCAGGAATTGTTGTTAATGTTTGTGTTATCCCAATGGGACTTACCTTATTTTGGAACAAGATGACAGCTTTTAATTTTATTTGTTCAACAACACTTTCATCGTGTGTTTCTATTGCCGTTTGGATTGGATACACAGTACATCAATCCGGAAAAGTTACTTTAGTTACACTTTCCACTAATGAAGCTTTAGCAGCAGGTAACACAGTCGCCATTTTCTGCCCAGTGGTCTTCTGTCCAATATTTTTTCTTTTACGCAGGCCAACAGAGAATTACGATTGGCAATCCATGTTACACATCAAGAGAGATGACAATGCTCAATTTGATCAAGAACATGGTTTGGAAAATGTCTTATCTCAAGAAGATGCAACTGAGTTTCTGATCGAAGAAAATCTTAAAAACGAGAAGTTCATGATCACCCAAAGAAATTATGGAGCATATGTTGCTTCTTTCTTATGCTTCTTCTACTTGATTATTTTCCCTTTACCCCTTTATGGTTCACATTACGTGTTTTCTAAGAAATTTTTTGTAGGGTGGGTGGTTGTTATGTTTCTTTGGGCATTCTTCGCTGCTATAGTTATAACTTTGTTGCCAATATGGGAAGGTCGCCATTCAATGTTAAAACTTTACCGTATGATTTTTGGTTTAGAGAAAAAGGAAACCAACGATTTAGATTATATCAAGTCTAGAGAATCTGGATTCACTCCTCAATCTCAAAATGGTGACAGTGATACAAAGAATGGTTATACCGTAAAGGAATCTCTGTTGAGCTCAGAATAAGATGTGTAATCTGCTTTTTGATATTTAGTCTAATATAAGTTATATGAATTATTTAATTCTATTATACTGAAAAATATGTAATTTATTAATATTATAAAATGTATCTTATATGAGTTATTTATTGATATTTATTCTTAAGATAAAGCCATAGGAAATTTTTATTATATTTCTACTTAGAACTTCTCAATGGATATCCTTTCTCTTCGTTAACCTTATCAATTGCCTTTCTAGCTTCAATTATATTTTCCAAAGCAGTTGGCATATCAGAGTGAAGACAAACCGAGAAAGGTGCTCCGCCAAAACCAAATGGGAGAATATCATCGTTTATGTCAAGACAGGAGTCAGTCGTACCACACATATAGACAGACTTATAAATATCTTCTGGCGTCTTCTGTCTAGACTTGGCAGGAGGGATCAAGTTACCTTCTGGGGTCCAGTCAATATCACAGTAAAACTCTTGAATGAAATCAACTCCTTCTTCAGCAGCAACTTTTTGATAATGAGCATTTTTAGCACCAACAATTGGTACATTGAATACTTTTGCAGCTCTCAATGCAGCTCTCATGACCTCTTCATCTTGTTCAATGTAAAAATACAATTGACCATGAGGTTTGATATATGAAAGAGGCATATTTTCCAGATCCAAGAAAGACTTAAGAGCACCTGTTTGGTACAAAATCATGTTGTAAACTTCCTCAGGTGGGATTGCCCATGGCCGACGTCCAAACCCAATCATATCTGGCAACCCAGGATGCGACCCAACTTGAACATTATACTTCTTTGCCTGCTTGACAGTCTTCTTCATGATGTTATAATCACCTGCATGAAAACCACATGCAATATTAGCTTTGTCAATGTATGGCATAATGTCATCATCTGGCCCCATCTTCCAATTTCCATAACCTTCCCCCATATCACAATTAATCTCAAATCTCTTCAAGAGTTTCTTATTACCCGTTTCAGAAGCTAACTTCTCAGGGGCAGCAAGTTTAGTCATGTTGTTTTGATACTTTCAAGTTAACTTAGAAAGAAAAATCGAAGAGCTGCAGTAAATTTATATATATACAAGTCTCTGACCATTTTGATCATTTAATTTTTAAAAGAATGGGAAAGAGATAAGACGGATAGGGGGACAAGCAATTGTACTGTAATCCTACCAGCGGGATTATTGAGAGAGAGAGAGAGAGCAACTAGGATTGGCTAGATAGAAATGTGGATATCAGATTCTTCTATCGCACTGACTCCTATCAAAAGGTAAAAAAATCCCATTCCTATTGTGGTTTCTTCAGAACCAAAGTACATCTTCATCGATGTAATATGAATAAGCAAGGTGCAGCTAGAAGAACTATTACAAGACATTTCTATCCGCTAACTTATTTCAGAATGGATAGGCAAGCTCTTTGAAACCAGCCATGTAGTGTATATCCCAAATTTGAAGTACTTTCAGATCGAATGTAATATAAGACACAGTGTTCAAACTACTTTTATTGTTTGTCTTAACAAAAAATTTCATCCTCATACTTCATATGCAATGCAATAATGTTGAACATGCAAATAAGACTGTCCATGGATCCGGCTTTTATGAACAACTTATCTCCAGTTTTATACTTAAAGAGATATCCATCAATTAAACTTCTGATTTAACACGTTGAGCTTTAAAAGCAAAAAGAGGTCTTCAATGCACAGAGCTCATTCAACTTTTAGAGCATTTGTCTATAATGGAATGAATAATAAATAATAATCGAATTTTATGTATCTTTGAAATATTTTGGGTGCTTGACTTTCTTGAAAGGGAATCCTTTTTTTTTTCGGTAAATCTTCCACCGCTTTGAGATTTAATTGGTAATGTCATAAATTAATGTTTGCAACCGTTTTTTTACCACACCTAGAATTGCATAATGTACTTGCTTTTTCAAAGTCTTGTATTCTAGAATTGGAAGTTGAAGTCAAGTGGGTTTTGGTTGAATGTAGTTTCCTATTTCAGATGTCAACATAAAAACAAGAGATTGACCTATTTTATATTTATTGTTGAATTTAACATTGTTGTAGCATATCATATCACTCCAATAAGATTCTTTGATTACCCACTCTTTTATTTAATCCTTGAGGTAGCTTATAGCTCTTTAATAATGGATTAATTAGTTAAAAACAGTTCAAAGGTGCGTTGTCCTTCCGATTTAGGCAACTCAACGAGTCCTTTAGTTATCGATCAATGATAAGGATCTTATTTCCTCATTGGGCAAAAATTAGATACTAGTTAGAACGATGAGCTGAAAAGTTTTGCATATATATATAAACAAGTTGTCCAGTTAATTGGGATCAGTGCTAGTCATCACTTATCATCATCGATACTTAAGCAATGGAACGTTTACAACAACTTGCTTCTCAAACCTCAGGCTCATTACTGCCACCACCAAAACCAGCTCATCCTTTAGATCCATTATCTATTGTTGAAATTAAAGCCGTCACTGACCTTGTTAAGGCCAATTACGCTGGTCGTGATATTTCCTTTAACACTGTCACTTTAAGAGAACCAACAAAGGCTGTTTACTTGGATTGGAGTGAAAGAAGAGGCCCATTCCCACCACGTTTGGCTTACTTTGTTATTTTAGAACAAGGTAAAAATGGTGTCCAGGAAGGTGTTGCGGACTTAGGCTCCTTATCAATTACTGAATTGAGACACACTGAAGGTGTTCAACCAATCTTAACTGTTGAAGATTTATGTAACACTGAAGCTATCATCAGAAAGGACCCAAGAGTTATTGAACAATGTGTCATTTCAGGTGTTCCAGCCGATGAGATGGATAATGTTTACTGTGATCCATGGACTATTGGATTCGATGAAAGATGGGGTGCTTCCAGAAGATTACAACAAGCTTTGATGTATTATAGATCAGACGAAGATGACTCTCAATATTCTCACCCATTGGATTTCTGCCCAATTGTTGATATGCAAGAAGGTAAAGTTATCTACATTGATATTCCAAATCGTCGTCGTAAAGTAAGTAAGCACAAACATGCTAACTTCTATCCTAAAGATATTGATGCCAAGTATGGTGGTATGAGAAATGATGCTAAACCAATCAACATCACCCAACCAGAAGGTGTCTCTTTTAAGATGACTGGAAATGTTATGGAATGGTCAAACTACAAGTTCCACATCGGGTTCAACTACAGAGAAGGTATTGTCTTATCAGACATATCTTACAATGATCACGGTAAGGTCAGACCTTTGTTTCATAGAATTTCGTTATCTGAAATGATTGTCCCATATGGTTCTCCAGATTTTCCTCACCAAAGAAAGCATCTGTTAGATATTGGTGAATATGGTGCTGGTTACATGACAAATCCATTATCATTAGGTTGTGACTGTAAAGGTGTTATTCATTATTTGGATGCCCATTTTGCTGACAAAGCCGGTGAACCAATTACAGTTAAACATGCTGTTTGTATCCACGAAGAAGATGATGGTTTGTTATACAAACATTCTGATTTCAGAGACTCATTTGCTACTTCTATTGTCACAAGATCAACCAAATTGATTATTTCACAAATCTTCACTGCTGCCAATTATGAATACTGTATTTACTGGAACTTCATACAAGATGGTACCATTAAATTGGATGTTAAATTGACTGGTATCTTAAATACCTATGTATTGGCTGAAGGCGAAGACACTGGTCCATGGGGTACTCAAGTTTATCCACAAGTTAATGCTCACAACCATCAACATTTGTTCTCCTTGCGTCTTCACCCAAGAATTGACGGTGATGGTAACTCTGCAGCTATGGCCGATGCTTCGTCTTCCCCACATCCTATTGGTTCACCAGAAAACATGTACGGTAATGGTTTCTATTCAAAGAAGACGGTCTTCAAGACTGTCAAAGAGTCTTTGACCAATTACGAGTCTTCAACAGGTAGATCATGGGACCTTTTCAATCCAAACAGCATCAACCCATACTCAAAGAAACCGGCATCATATAAATTAGTTTCTTCAATGTGCCCACCATTACTTGCACAACCAGGATCATTGGTGTACAAGAGGGCTCCATGGGCCAATAAATCAATTCAAGTTGTCCCATACAAAGATGGTAGGTTATATCCTTCAGGTGATCACGTCCCACAGTGGTCTGGTGATGGTGTAAGAGGTATGAGAGAATGGATTGGAGATGGTAATGACAAAATTGAGAACACCGATATTTTGATGTTCCACACTTTTGGTATTACTCATTTCCCTCTGCCTGAAGATTTCCCAGTTATGCCTGCTGAACCAATCTCATTATTGTTGAGACCAAGAAACTTCTTTTTGGAGAACCCAACATTGGATATCGTTCCTTCTCATGCTATGACAACATCTGAGGCTAAGAAAGCTACAAACACAGCAATTGTCTCACAAACCGATACTGCTTCAAGATTAGCTTTTGAAAACACTTCTTCATGTTGTTCGAAGAAATAAGTTTCATATATAGAAAATTAGCTTAAAAACATAAATAATGAATAATATTATAGTATTTGATTCTTCTGTAGTACGTTGTCCAGATAGAAATTATAAAAGAATTTTATATATTAAGTATATAGTGATTACTTAGATCGTTATATATTATCCACGAAGTTTGAAACGTGATTCCAATAATAATCCTGGATAATAGTGTCGTTATGGTGACCATTTGGAAACTCAAAGAATGATTTTTCTTTAGAATTGGACAATTTATACAATTCCTTCATATGAGAAGTTGGAACTATTTCATCTTGCAATCCACTCAAAAAAATTACAGGGATATTACTTGGAACTGATTTTATCAATGATTCAGAGTCCCATATTTGGTGACATAAAGAGGAACAATAGGATAAATATGGAAATAAATATGGAATAACTTTTCTGATACTTAAAAAAGTGTTTTCCAACATTAACCCTTTCACTATCTTAGGATATGTGGATGCAATATAAAGTGCCACTGCACCACCTAAAGACCTTCCATGCAATAATAATTTAGTTTTTGATAATATATCATCGTTTGAAATATATTTCAAAACCGCATCGGCATCTAATTTCAAACCTTTTTCTGAAGCTGATCCAGAGGATTGACCATAACCTCTATAAGAATAGAGAACCACATTACAATTCATGTTATAATAAAACAATTGAGCTATTGGTAAAGCATGACCCATATTTCCAGCATTTGGGCAAAGAATTAATACAGTCTTAGTGCTTCTACGGCTTTCCACATGCTTAATTATGAACAGTTTAATAGTTTCACCATCTTCTGTAGTTATATCAGGAGCTTCATAATTGTCCATTCCATATTTATCCGGAGTATCAACAACACCATGGCCGTCTCCTGCAAATGCTGGATATACAAGTTTCGATTGAAACGTGTATAAACCTGCCAAACCTAGTATAGCCACCGAGCCAAAAACACCAATCACTGTTTTAAATGTCTTCAAAATTAAGCGGATATAATAAGAGTCGAACGTATCAGCAGCAGTCTTTGTGAAAGTCGAATCCATTATCTGAGTTGAAGTTGATATTGGATCTCCTTTTTTCCTTTTTTTATTTTTTTTAAAGAAATACATTTTTTTATTGTGATCTCTCGACCTCAAATCAAGACTTGAAACTTTATCAATATTTATCATCCTGTTTCTTATCACATAGGTGAATCTTCTATGAATTATAGAAGATATCTCAGTGTTGATTTTCTACTTCTATCAGTCTACAGTAAGTTTCATCATACATCCTGAAATATATTTACAAGCATTTATCTATAAAGAAGCAATACATAGCAACACTAGTACCACGATTTCTTCTCCTTCTCTCTTCTTTCCAATCTTCTCTTATACTTCATACCTCTAGCTTCAATAATAAGTTCATCAGCTTTCTCCAAACCTTCTTCAATTCTCTTCTTACGGAAGTCCATAGTTCTCTCCCATTTGTGACCTTTTGGATTTGTTACACCTCTCAAAGGAACAGCAGCATCATATTTCTCTTGGAAGAATTTCTTATCATTATTCAAAGCTGGTAACAAGTCTGCTATTCCAAATTTATATGCCAATTTATATAAATCCGATTGTTTTCTCATTGAATATATTGGATTATGAACTTTGTTAGTTACTGGATGAATGTTCTGTAAAAAAGGGTTGGCATCTTCTGCTAATGTTGAGGTTGGTATAGGTGAATATTGTTTGAAAGGTGGTGGTGGGTATTTCATGAAAAATTTTTGTAATTTTTCAGGAAGCCTCTTGAAAGCTTGTTGTGATGTTACAGACATATTTGTGTAATGTAGGGGATCAAACGGAATCCAATTTAAGATGAAACTATCTATGAAATAAACTGGGAAAGATGCACACTATTAGATTATCTATAGTTAGTCTGTCTGTAGTTTTTTAATTTCAATGTTTGGTTGAAAAAAAAAAAAAAGGAAGAAAATTTTGAATAAATCAAAACAGGGGCTGCTGTGTAAATAATATCAATAAGGCCATTTTAGGTAACGCGCGGTGGGATGTCAGATTTTAGATAATATGAGTAACACAAAAAAATAAAAAAATTTTCTTTTCATGGTGATTCATCGTATCAAGTGTCTGTGAAAAGATATTATAAATAAAAAGTTGCCCGAAAATTTTCAATAACTACGTAAAAAGCGTTAAGACTTTGGGCCATGTCGATTTTCTTGAGAGTAACAAAAACAGCTTCTAAAGGTATTGTACAAGCAAACTTTAGAAGAACTATCACAAAAACTCTGATCAGAATGAACCATATCACTGAGACTCATCCAAAATCTACTGAATTTATCAATGACAAAACTGGGTTTTCAGTCACAACTTATTCAAGGCCAAGTATAGTTTTTGAAAAGGCTAAAGGTTGTTACATGTGGGATGTTGAAGGTAATAAATTTATTGATTTTACAGCAGGTATTGCCGTGACAGCCCTTGGTCATGCCAATGAAGACATTGCAAAGATCATGTATGACCAAGCAATGACTCTCGGTCATTCGTCAAACTTGTACCATAATTTATGGACAGCTGAATTGGCAAAGAAATTGGTAGAAGCTACAAAGAGAACTGGAGGTATGTACAATGCTTCAAGAGTATTCTTAGGAAATTCAGGTACAGAAGCCAATGAGGCAGCCTTGAAATTTGCCAGAAAGCATGGTACTTCCAAGAGCCCATCCAAGACTGAATTTATCACTTTCGAAACATCTTTCCATGGAAGATCAATGGGTGCCTTATCAGTTACACCAAATCCAAAATACCAGAAACCTTTTGCTCCATTAATTCCAGGGGTTCACGTTGCCAAGCCAAACGATATTTCATCTGTTGAAGCAGTTATTTCAGACAACACCTGTGGTGTTATGATTGAGCCAGTACAAGGTGAAGGAGGTGTTAGACCAATTGACCCACAATTTCTTATTGAATTGAAAAAATTATGTGTTAAGCATGATGTCTTGTTAATCTACGATGAAATTCAATGTGGATTAGGCAGATCAGGTAATTTATGGAGTCATGCCAAATTGCCAAAAGAAGCACATCCTGATATCTTAACAATGGCAAAAGCCTTGGGTAATGGATTCCCAGTTAGTGCCACTATGATCACCGAAGAGGTAGAAGCCAAATTAAATGTTGGAGACCATGGTACTACATATGGTGGTAATCCCTTAGGTGCAAGAATTGGATGTTATGTCGTTGACCATTTAAGTAATCCTGAATTCTTATCAAAAGTTCAACAAAAATCTGAAATTTTTAAAGCTAAATTAAGTGAATTAAAAGAAAAATATCCAACAAAGATCAAAGAAATTAGAGGTGAAGGTTTATTATTAGGTTTAGAATTTATTGAAGATCCAAAACCAATTGTTGCCAAGGCATTAGAAAATGGATTATTGATTATCACAGCAGGTGGTAATACTATTAGATTTGTTCCTGCTTTAAATGTTGAAGACGATGTTATTTATGAAGGTTTAAAAGTATTGGAAAAAAGTATAGATGAAGTTTTCGCTTAATATATAGATATAGTTTAATAGAAATAATGTCAAACTCTTTTTGTTATTCTTTATGTAGAGAATAAAGCTGCTATATAATTATGGTAAAAACTAGTAAAAGCAATAAGATAATGAAAAAAACTCTTTGATAATTGTTTTCTTTCTTTTTTTTTGATTTGTCCGTCAATTTAGGTGAGTAAATGATAAATAGCCTGCTACATCACTCTCGAGTCTTCTTTTTTTTTCTACTCCTGATATATTACATGATCATTTGCTTGTACTTGTAAGAGTGACTGTTGGATATGTTCTGACAGCACCCACTGTACCTTTCAAACTGCCTAATCCAATTGACCCACTGGAAGGTGTAGCAACTGCTGTATAGAATTTCTCGAAAATCTGTGAGTATTGACTCAGCTTAGTGGCAATTCCACCATCAGCTAAAGTCGTTGTGACCCAAACTGTAGTCAGCGAAGTAGTTGATGAAGATGATGTTGTTGCTGTTGTTTCGCCTGTTGTTCCTGTGGTTAAAGTGGTTTCTTCATCAGCAGCAGCTGCCATGGCAAAAATGGATGATTGGTAAATGAAGGCTAATATCAGCAAATAGAAAAACTTCATGTTATTGTTATTGGTATTAATTATTGCGTCGTGTTGTTGTTGTTGTTGTTGTTTTTCTTTATCTCTTTTTAATCTCGTAGAGCTCTAATTGAAATGATCTCAGGGGGGCTAAATGAGTCAAAAAGGGGTTTGCAGACTATGAAGAGATTCAATATAAGATGTATGTCTTCAGGGGTATATAGAAAGGATGCAAATTTGATGTGTGTACAAAGTTTGTCAAATGTTTACTATTCTATTTCCATTAGAAAATGAAGCAAAGAGCAGAGAAGAAAAAATTTTTTTTCTTACAATTTTTAGCTGAATTTACACAACTTTTAAGAAGTCAACTTCTAAAAATACAGTAGCAAGAGAGAACACAGCCTTTCTTGTGTGTATATATATATATTTATGGATCATCATTAAAATGATATTTATCTTTCACTTTTTGATATAAAAATGAAGGAATCAAAGACATATTTATAATTATTTCTTTAAATTGAAATTCGGATTTTGCTTAAAACACTCACCTGTCGCTGCTGTACGTGTGTTTCTATAGTATCTACTAAATTACTAATCTCTTACTTCTAAAAAAAAAAAAAAAAAACACAAAAATAATACTTAACAACAAACTTGCAGTGGCTTCGGTGTTACAGATTTCTTATGATCCTCCTTCTTTAATAATTGCTCACACTAGAGTGCTGCAGGATGTTTAAAATTTTTATTTTCTTTCTAAAAAGTATCAATTACGCAATAGATGTAGACAGGCTATTTGCAAACAAGACTTGATGAGTAAGTTACCAAGAACCAAGGCTTCGATGTAATTCAGCCCGTTTGGCCAAGGCTCATGTGATACTGAAAAAGTAAAAAAAAAAACACACCAGCCATTGATGAATCATACATTTGCTTACAAAGCTCTTCAAAGCCCAAATGTTTTTTTTTTTTTTTTTGTTTCAGAAATTGTATGGTGAAGAGGAAAAAAAACCGATTGTATCATATAACGTAATCTGTGTTTTTTTTTTTTAGTAAAGAAATCAAGTTAAGGTTTTTGCAGCACATTGGGCAGTGTACAAATAATAATAACAAAAATCAACTTTACACATTTTCTTATCAACCAGTGAAATGTTGTTTGTTTAAGCCTCTTAATAGACTTAAAAAGTCTCAGAGATGGTGTAATCTTTTACCAAGAATAGATTTACGTGTTTCTTATTGTCTCAATGTTTAAATTCCATCTTACGACTTTAATAATTAAATAGATTTCTATTGAAACTGAATTTCGTTTGCTTTCACCTTCCGTTTTAGAGTTACGTTCCTATTGTGATACCTGTCTAATTTTAACGGAAATCTTTATTTTATTATCTTAATTTTTTTGTCTTTATTTTAATAGATTAGTAAAATTCCGAAAGTGAAAGTAAGACATTTGCTTATAATTAATGAACTAGACATTATAACAGCAAGGATAACTAAAAGTAAATGAGTGAATAAATCATTATATGTGTTTTAGATCCAAGGCTTGGAGAGTAGTTTAATATTCGGTATCTGAAATAAATTTTTATGTTGTTGTGTTAACAACAAATAAACGAATATGCATGTCGACGTAAGGCAAATCAAGAGAAAAAAAAGAAACCTTTTTTTTTTTGTTAACCTTGTGAAGCGGAATCATTTGGCAAAAAGACTCAAAAAAGTTGTTCTTCCGAAACATATAGATACATTTTGGCAAGGCGATACTACACCATGCTGCTCGAGGAAGCCTTCTTTCTAAGCCAACAACTTTAAATTGCATAAAAAAAGTATACCCACAGAAAGGTGGAGGGCTAAAAATAAATGTTCAGACATCTCTCAAAACCAAAATAAAATAATAAAAAAACAGAAAAAAAAAGTGAGTTAAAAAAAAAAAAAAAAAATTTAATCTGAAATTTTTATTTCCATCTTACTTATTCACTTATATTTGTTCATTTATTTATAGCTATATCATAATTTATAGAGACTATCTTATTATCACCTACGAACTGGTATAATCATATATAGTCATATACACCTCTCTTAAAGATATTAGTGGGTGCACAAAATTCATTCTTTTAGCATAAAAAAGTTCCCCTTTTTTCCATATAGTTAGACTCACAAAACTGCTTTTTTTAATTTTTTTACTATTAATATCACATTCAAACTTGTTGTTCATTTAAAACAGAACTGAAAGCATTTATATTTCATCAACTTCATATTAAATTCAGAATGCAACTCACAAAGTTCTTGTTATCATTATCTACATTAATTCATTTCATAGTGGCAGCCGATACCACTACAGGCACAGATTTAACAACATTAACCACAAATGGTGATACTACAACTACCGATTCATCATCAACATCTGCATCAGCTACATTAGTTTGGGTTACAACTACTACCGCTGGGGATGTGGCTACCGTTGAACTCACATATTCTCAAAAGTTTGAATCCTTCTATTCGGTAGTAGCTACTCCTTCAAGTGGTTCCATCGGATTAGGCACTTTATCAGGAACCATAGGTACCGTGCGAACATACAAGACTTTAACAGTCACAAACACAAAATGAAGAATTCTAATTCCCATTTATACAATTTTATATATTCAAATAAAATTTCATTTGCATCTCAATCGTTGTTTAGTAAACTAAAAATAGAAGAATAAAATGCGAAATGGAATACAGTTTTGGAGTTGAGAGTGAGACCAAGAAAACCGTTTAAGAATCTATCGAACTTGTGTTTTCTGCCCAAACTAGGAGCAACAGGGTGAATAAATCACCTGTTTGAAAGGAGTAATTTTGCTTTGAATAGATGTTCAAGTCGAATCCTTATTCGCAAAGACTCATATTCGAATAGTTGTGGAAGTCTGTAGATGTCCAAGGCATGGGAGGAACCGAATAGTGTATTCCCCCTTACTGTTGCCCTGTTATAATTGATACCACCGAAGCCTATTCAAGGAAAAATTCCTAATAAAGTGCCATGCTATGTTTCTAAATACTACAATAACATCTTCAATCAATTAGACTGGGTAAACAATCATTCGTATCTCTTGAAATAGGTAAGCCAATTTGTAATACACTTACCAGCTATCTGTACCTCAATTTACCCGCAAATTCTAAGGTCTGAGAAAGTCGTGTGATTATTATTGAAAAAAGTTGAAGCAAAAAAGTCAAAGGAAAGAGAAGAAGAAGAAGAAGAAGAAAAAAAAAAGCCAAAATCAAAAAAAAATTTTCTTTGAGGATAAAAATACCTAGATACATTCACGCCCGTATTATTATTAGTTTATTAGCAGTAAGTCACATACAGTAGTTTTGAAATAAGAAGTATAGACCTGAACTCTAACAATTTTATTTAATTGACAAGCAGAAATGAGTACTGAAGAAATCACACAAAAGGCTAACGATTTGACATTAGAACCTTCAGCGTTGACATCACCGGAAAACTTATCGGTTAAACATCCATTAAACACCAAATGGACTTTATGGTATACCAAGCCAGCTGTTGATAAATCAGAGAGCTGGTCCGATTTATTGAGACCTGTTATAACATTTGATACCGTTGAAGAATTCTGGGGTATTTATAATGCAATTCCACAAGCTTCAGATTTACCAATCAAATCAGACTATCATTTATTCAGAGAAGGTATTAAACCTGAATGGGAAGATGTTGTCAACTCCAATGGTGGTAAGTGGTCTTATCAATTCAAAGTTAGACAAGAAATCAATGACTTATGGACAAGAGCCTTATTGAGTGTTATTGGAGAAACTATTGAAGAAGATGATTCAAATGAAGTTAATGGTGTTGTCTTAAATATCAGAAAAGGTTTCTTCAGAATCGGTTTATGGACTAAATCTTGTAACGAAGAAGCTTTAATTCCAATTGGTGAAAAATTGAAAAAAGTCTTGAGATTAACTGAAGAAATGAAATTAGAATTCCAAAGCCATGAATCATCAAATATCAAAGGATCAAAAGCTCAAATAATTGTATAAAAGGTTATAATGAAATGAATTTAAGTAACATTTAAGTATTATACGTCTTCTTTTTTTCCCCCTGTATTCTTTCAAGCAACTTACATGTTTCCATTTAATTAAAAACGAGAATTTTCTCACTAATTATATATAATATACATGTACTCTTTTTTTCTTTTCTTAAAATGCTCTACCTCTACCTCTAGCACCTCCTCTAGCACCTCCTCTCGAGCCTAAACCACCTCTATTCGATCCACTTATCTTTGTAACTTTCTTAACAGATTTCTTTGGTTTAACCAATGAATCAGTTAACATACTATCCAAATTTAATGAATCCGGTAGTATTATTAATCTTACATTATTTCCTCTGATGTTTAAGAAATCTAAAGATACTGGGTTCCTGTTCTTGATTGTCATTGTTACAGACCTAAGATTTATATTCATCGATGGTGATACTGATATAACCGAACCTTTAATTAATGTCCCATTTTTCAATTCTATTTGAACTGTTTCAGATGTTAATTTCATCAAAAATCTCACTAATTTCATATTGTCTTGATATATATTATGCCAAATGTTATAAAAGACTCCCTCCTATGTCTATATTATTATAACTGCTTTTCGTTTTTCATATTTTTTTTTTTCTCTTGTTTTTTGCAGTAGTGTATTTTTGACGGTCAAATATTGAATAAATGACAGACATAAAATATCCCCTTTATATATTTGGATATATAGGATTCATCGATGGTATTGTGTATGGAATATCAATGTATAGATGAATAATAAGAGATTCATGAGATATGGAACTCAACTTCTTTACAAAATAACTTAATTAACAACAAGTTTGCCCCGTTTTTTGTACTTTACCTCTGTAGCTCTTTGGGACTTAAAATTGGATCTATATAGAGAAACCCATAAACCGAGAACTCATGGGATAAAAGCAAAGTGGTTATTTTTCGTTTGGTATATGAATACATTTACTCTATGCTTCAAGTACTCTTACCCCAGAAAAAGAAAAAAAAATTAAAGTTATTTGGAAGCGTCTATTTCAAATCTTAAAATTCAATTTCTATTTTCAATTATCTTTTAACTTCTTAAAAAGAATTAACTTTACTCCAAAGAGTCATTTTCTTTAAATCAATTGCTATATTAGTCTTTCACTTGGCCTCATAATGTCTTCTTCAAATACCCCTGGTGCCGGTAATCAGTTCGATAAAATCATTGACGATGAATTAACTCAAGCGTTAGAAAAACAAAAGTTAAACGATATCAAAGTTGAAGAATCGATCAGTGATAAATTTCTAGGAAGAAAAGAACTAAAACTAGAACAATTGTTTATTCCAGAGTTTGCACCAGAGACTTATCAAGGTTATCATCATGTTACTTGGTATGTTTCAAACGCCAAGCAAGCTGCTTTTTATTTCATCACAGCATTTGATTTCACCCCTTTTGCCTATAAAGGATTAGAGACAGGCTCAAGAGAAGTGTGCTGTTATGTCTTGAAAAATGGTCAAACCATCTTCGAGTTCTGCGGCCCTTTGAGATCAGATACCATTTCACAGTTAGAAGACGGTGAAGTTGGCTCAAAAGAAGTGAATGAGTTTATTCGGTTCCACGGTGAAGGTATCAGAGATGTATCATTCGCAGTTGCATCTGTCGGTGAGGTTTTTGCTGCTACAGTTCAAAGTGGCGCCAAAGTCCTTATACCACCAACTCATTATAGAGAAAAATCTAGAGATGGAGGTTTGGCCTATGTCGTCATTGCAAAAGTGCAAATTCTTGGTGATACTGTTCATACATTAGTTGAAAAAAGTGACAATTATCATGGATTTCTCCCTGGTTACGTCTTATTTGAAGATGACCCTGATTTGAATCCACTTATAGAATCCACATTTTTGGACATATTACCTCCAGTACAGTTGGTTAGAATAGACCATTGTGTTCAAAATCAAGACTGGAATAAGATGGTTGAGTCATGTGAACAATACGCAAAGACTTTCGGCTTTCACCAGTTTTGGTCGGTTGATGAGAAAGATGTTTCCACCGAATTTTCTGCATTGCATTCAATTGTAATGGCTTCTCCAGATGATATGATCAAAATGCCTATCAATGAACCTGCAGTTGGACGTTGTAAATCACAAATTGAAGAGTTTATTGATTTTTACGGGGGTCCAGGTGTGCAGCATATTGCTCTTCTCACAGAAAATATCATTGATACTGTCTCGGCAATGAAAGATAGAGGTGCAGAATTTATTAAGGTTCCTGATAAATATTATGATAATTTAAAATTGAGATTGGATGAAGCTGATTTTAAGATTCAAGAAGAGTTTGAAATGGTAAGAGAATTGGGTCTATTGGTTGATTTTGATGAAAATGGCTATTTACTACAACTTTTCACTAAACCATTGGTTATCAGACCAACTTTGTTTATTGAAATTATTCAAAGAAGAAACCATAACGGGTTTGGTGCTGGAAATTTTAAAGCTCTTTTTGAAACTTTGGAAAGTTTGCAAGAGAAAAGAGGTAATTTAACTCTGACTGATGGTTATGAAGAGTTTATTGCCAGGGCATCATCATCCCAATAGATCTAAAATTGATTCGCTTATCAATTTTCAACTATATATTATATAGGTTGATCTAAGATTATACTCTCTATATGAGAATAAAGCTAATAGGTAGGATCCCTTTGACTACTTATAGATAACAAAGAAAAAAAATAGAAAAAAAAAAAAGATTGAAAAAAAATTTTCAATCTCATCTCGAAAGATCTGAGTTAATATTGCTTCCGATAACAATATGACTGAACTGAGGCAGAAGCAAGTTCAAGTTCAAAACCAGCTGAAGAAGGAGCTGAAAGCTTTGAGGAAAAAAAATTATGCTGATTTGCTTGTTCAAGGGACAAATGACTCTTCTATTGTATCTAAGAGATCAGTAGAGATGTTATATTCATCTATATATGATGAAGAAGTGCCGCATTTTTTCCAACATTTTGTTAAGAAACCACAAAGGAGGTCACCTGCAATTAATAGAGGATATTGGATAAGAATGAATGCCATTCGGAATTGTATTGATAAGATCATCAAGGAAGACAATTGTAAAACAAATGTTATTGTTAACCTTGGTTGTGGATATGATCCTTTACCTTTCCAAATCATTGATAAAAAATTGAAATTTTTGAAAAATACTAAACCTGAGATGGATTTCTTATGTATTGATATTGATTATCCAGAATTGATTTCTTTAAAAGTACAAATGATTAAGAATTCACCTGAATTATTAGATATCATTGGAGAAATTGATGAAAGTCAATCCATTGAGGGGGTTCAATTGAGAACTAAGAATTATGCTGCTGTTGGTTGCAATATGAGAGATTTGAAGTTATTTCAAAAACAATTGACTCAATTAGGGTTACATGAATTGAACACTTCTTCAATTTTCATTGCTGAAGTTTCTCTTGCCTATATGTTACCAGAGCATGCGGATGAGATCATTAAAGAAACATCTTCTTTCCCAAAATCCCATTTTCTTATATTGGAACAATTGTTGCCTACCAATGAAACAAGGCATCCTTTTGGGAGAACAATGCTACATCATTTTACGAGGTTGAACACTCCGTTAAAATGTGTACCTGTGTATCGTACCATACCGGACCAAATCCTGCGTTTCAACAATTGTGGGTTCCCCGAGGTAGAGGCAAGGGATTTGCTTGGATGCTGGGATGAATTGATACTGGATAATGAGAAAATCAAAGTCAGGTCTGTTGAGGCATTCGACGAATTGGAAGAATTTGTCTTTTATACTCAGCATTATATCGTACTTCATGCAACAAATGCCACTAAATGTTGTTTCAGAAAAGCAAATAAAGTACTGGATTATATTCCAAGAGATTCTTCGATTAAATTGAATTATAACCAAGTTTCTGACCCATCATTTTTGCAAAGAAAATTCCTGGCTGCTCTGGTTAACGAAAAAGATGACATAATTATGGTTGGAGGTTCATGTCAAAACCGTCTTAATACCTCGATGATCCTTTCAATAGGTCAAGACAGCACAATAAACATAAAACCTCATAATTTACCACAAAGAATGTGTCATACATTGACACAAATTATGACAAATGAGTATATATTGGTAGGTGGTAGAAATGCTCCACACAAACAATTTCAAGATTGTTGGAAATTGACTAATGTTAAAGATGTATATGAATGGACTAAGCTTTGCGATATGCCAGAGCCAAGATCAAGACATTGTGCTACAAAAATTGGAAATTCAGAGTTATTGTGTTTTGGTGGGTTATCTCCAGACTCCACTAGGTCCCCTTTCATCATATATGATGCAGTAAAAAACACTTGGAGAGAACCGGTCACTGCAGGTTATTCTTTGGGAAATTTGAAATCTTCAGCTTTGACATTCGATATTAACACGGGGGTAGGATATATCATTAGTGGCTTAAAGAATGACAATACGCTAAATGATGCTTTATACAGTTTCACGTATTTACAAAATGAGGCAATACATGTTACAAAGATTATGCAGAATGATTTGTTACAAAGATACGGATCAAAAATTGTGCTGATTGGAGATAAATTACTTCTTGTTGGCGGTGTATCCATGAATTATGCTCTTGATCAATCAACTACAATTTTAACTATTGACTTAGATACATTTTCCATTTCTTCAGTTTACTTAAATGATGAGCTTTGGCACGATAGTTCTATGTTTGTTGGTTTTGAGATGTTGAAAATGTCTGATGGGGCAATTGCATGTGTTGGTGGAGGAGCTGTTTGTTTTGGATTTGGGTCTTTTTGGAATGATAAGATATTGATGATCAATGATGATCAAGATTCAAGAGATTGGAAAATAGCATTAGAAAATTTTTACAGTGAATAATTTAGATAAATAACCTTTCCAAGAGGCACATATACATTAATAAATAAGATTAATTCTTGTCTTTGTTGTGAAATTGTTGCATTCCTATTGCAATTCCAATTCCAATTTGCTTTTAATTTCCTTTTTGCTTTGTCACTTGATTATGGGGAGTCTCCATCTAAGACACAACCATGGGATGCATCTGAGACTAATTTAGAATATTTGGATAAAGTACCTCTGGTATATCTTGGAGGAGGTCTAATCCAAGTTTTTCTTCTATGTTCCATTTCTTCATCACTGATCATTAAATCAATCTTGTTGTTTTCAACATCAATGATAATTTCATCACCATTCTTCACTAAACCAATTGGTCCACCTTCAGCGGCTTCTGGGACAATATGTCCGATAAGGAAACCGTGGGATCCACCGGAGAATCTACCATCGGTCAATAATGCAACATCTTTACCTAAACCGTAACCCATGATAGCAGAAGATGGTTTCAACATTTCTGGCATACCTGGACCACCTTTTGGACCCTCATATCTAATAACGACAGCAGTCTTTTCACCTTTCTTAATTTCACCTTTCTCCAAAGAGACAAAGAACTCATCTTCAGATTCAAAGACTTTAGCTGTACCTTTGAAATATGTACCTTCCTTACCAGTAATTTTACCTAAGGAACCACCTGGAGCTAATGAACCTTTCAATATTTGTAAATGACCAGTCTTCTTGATTGGATTAGAGACAGGGTAAAATAAGTCATCATTTAATGGTAAGTCTGGAGCTGACTTGACATTTTCAGCTAAAGTCTTACCAGTAACTGTGACGGTTGAACCATCCAATAAGCCTTGACTCAATAAGTATTTCATTATAGATTGAGTACCTCCTACTTTGGCCAAATCGGCCATAACATATTTACCAGATGGTTTCAAGTTAGCCAATAATGGAGTTTGATCACTTATTCTTTGGAAATCATCTATAGTCAATTTGACACCAGCGCTATGGGCAATGGCAATCATATGCAAGACGGCATTTGTGGAACCACCGGTGGCAATGACGTAAGTGATTGCGTTCTCAAAAGACTTCTTAGTCATGATATCTCTTGGTACAATACCAGTTTCCAACAAATGTTTCATGGCGAAACCAATGTTGTCACATTCAGCTAATTTTTCCTTTGATACAGCGGGGAAAGATGAAGAGTTTGGCAAAGTCATACCCATTACTTCTGCAGCAGAAGCCATTGTGTTAGCTGTGTACATACCACCACATGAACCGGCACCTGGACAAGCATGCTTCTTGATATCTTGAAATTCTTCATCATTAATTTGCTTGTCTAAGAACTGACCATAAGATTGGAAAGCTGAAACAACATCCAATTGAGGAGGCAACGAGCCACATGTAGAAGAACCTGGCATGATGGTACCACCATAAACCATGATGGAAGGTCTATTATGTCTTGCAAAAGCCATCAAGACACCTGGCATATTCTTGTCACAAGATGGAATACCAATATTAGCATCATAATGTTGAGCCATCACGATGGTTTCAAAAGAATCAGCAATGATTTCTCTTGATTGTAAAGAGTATCTCATACCTTTGGTACCCATTGAAATACCATCTGAAACACCAATAGAGTTGAATTGCATAGCTTTCAAACCGGCTTTCTCAACAGATTTACTACATCTATCGTTAAAATCCATCAAATGCATATTACATGGATTACCTGACCACCATACAGATCCGACACCAACTTGTGGTTTTGAGAAATCTTCATCTTTGAAACCTGTAGCATACAACATGGCTTGAGAAGCAGGTTGTGAAGGAGCTTCGGTAATGATTTGTGAGTATCTGTTCAATTTTTTCTTTTGCAACATAGTACAACTAGAAGAAAATGATCTGACATTTTTCAATGATGCAGCAGGAGCAGAGCTCTTAGTCCTTAACAATGAACTCATCTTATATATATCGATATCTATAGAAATGAGTAAAAGGAAAAATATATATATATATATATCTCGGTGAATAAAAAAATACTCCAATCTATCACGATGACTGATTTCAAAAAATTTTGTTTTTTTTTCCTTAATAAATTTTTTTATGTAATTTTTTGTGCGTGAAAAATTTTGATAAAAATTCCCAATACTAAAAAAACAGGCCCGAAATTTCGGTCCTTTTCCACTCAGTCCTATCACGACACTGCAAATTGTCATTAAGAATAGAAAGTAGTTTATACAATATCATTAAGCTATTTCAAGTATTATATTACAGCCCTTATTTTCATATTGCAATTTACTTTCAACAGCAGAGAAGAAAAAAAAAGAAAAAACACAATACAAGAACTAGTGGTGAGATTAATATAACAAAGATGGGAGCTGGTTTTCAAGATAAGAAATTCAGATCAAAGAGGGGTCAAGCTGAATATGAAAAGACTTTTGTTGGATGGTACCAGAAAGCTTTAAAACGTAATTCATTCGTCTACCTTGGGATCCCTATGATTGGTTCTGTAGTATTGGGTTCGATATTATTATCAAATTTCACAGCTATACGGTATGAAAAAAGAGATGCTAAAGTTCAAGAATTGGATGAGACTGAACTGTTGCAATTACTGACAAATAAGAGAAGAAAAGTTGATTTGAAAGAAGAATATTACAAATTACAAGGTTTGAATGATCAGATGGAGAATTGGGAACCAAAAAGAGTTCCTAGAATGAAAGGTGAATCTGATAATGTGTTCAGATGATTGCTTGTTTATAGGTTTTTACATTTTTAATGAATTCGATTATGACATTTTTTTTATATTGATAGAGCATCTAAATATGTGTGGATTAAATTAACAACCACTGAAACTCACTATAAGGAGAGATCGAAATCTATTAAATTCCACTAAAGGAATACTGTAAGTCAAATAGTTCTTAACACACTTTGATGGTTCATCGGAGTTGATAAGAGATCATCTTCCTCATCTGCAAGGTGAAGAAAAAAAAAAAAATTCTATAAAGAAAAAAATTTTCTCACTATTAAAAAATCTATACACAGAACAAGTTAACGAGATGGTTTCCTTTTCATGTGAAGTTTGTAACGATACCGTTATCAAGAAGAAGTTAGACCAACATACAAGACAGTGTCATGGTGCTTATTTTACATGTATAGATTGTTCTACTACATTTTCAGGTTTTGATTACAGAAACCATACTCAATGTATTACAGAAGATGAAAAATACCAAAAAGCATTGTACAAAGGTAAAAAAACACAACCACAACAAGTCAAGAAGCAGACCGTTGCTGTTCCAGAGAAGAGGAAGAAGGAAGCTGAACCAAAAGTTGAGAAGGGAAAGAAATTACTGAAATATCTTAGTAAAGATAATGAATCTTTATATAAAGTGATCAAGAGAATATCAAAGGATAATAAAAAATCTACAAAAGATATACTTAAAGATGTTAAATTAGTTAAAAAGGGAGATGAATTTGTATTAGAATTTTAAAAATAGTAGTATATAATAAACTTATTTTGGTAAACCAGTTTCTAAATTGATTAAAGATTCTTGAGTAACTTGTGGACCATCACCAATTTCAGTCAAGATGACCCTTGAGATGCCTTTATACAAGTCATCGAAGTTTTCTAAGATTGGGTCCTCGATGGATTCTAAAGTTGATAAATCGATTGAATCCCAACCTGTTTCAACTTTATGTAATACTTGATGAATTAAACCCAAAATTTTGGATTCATTTTCTTTGGTATAGTAAATAACAGCATTTGGTCCAGCATCAAATGTATAAGCAGCAATTAATTTGCCAGCTTTCTCATTTAAAAAATTAATTAATTTGATGATTTTCTTTGATGTATCATTTAAATAAAAAATTGGTGGATAGGAATCTAAACAAACAGAATGGAAAGAATTTGAATCTTTGATGGTTAATTCAGCAAATGTGGCAAAATCTTTAGCCAAGATAGCATCTTTCATTTGTATAAATCTTTTTGGAACAACTTCTTTAATTCTATATTCAAATAAATCTGATGTTTGCACAGTTAATTGCATTCCACTTGTCGATGGAACATCTTTCTTATCATCACTAACAACTAAGATACATGCCTTCATATCTGGCCAATGTTGTCTTGGAGCAATTTCAACGGCTTTTGAATCTTCACCATTTGTCAATTCTCCCATTTCCCATGCAACAAATCCTCCGAATAAAGATCTACAAGCTGAACCTGATCCCATCCTGGCAATCTTAGACAATTCTGACGCATTTTGTGGTAATTGGTATAATTCTGCAATAGATGAAATTAATGCAGCAAAACCAGCAGCTGAAGAAGCTAAACCAGCAGCTGTTGGGAAATTATTTTCACTAATAATTCTTAATTTCCAATCACTGAATTTTGGTAACGATTCATCCTTGGCTTCTAATTCTTTTCTATATTGTCTCAATTTAGCCAAACACATAACACTTCTTTCAGAATCTATAGGATGCAGTTGACCATTAAGATATAACTCATCTTTAGTGAATGTACTTGATGTCGAAGCAGTGGTCAATGTTCTTAAATCTCTTTGTGATAATGTTACACTGATTGAAGAGTTGGTTGGTAAGTTAAGAGTCTTGTCTCTTTTACCCCAATACTTCAAAGTGGCAATATTAACAGGAGCAGTAGTAGATGCTGTGTATATAGACATAGTTGATGTTTTTCAGAGGGATATGTTGTGTGTTTTTTTTTTTTTTCTCTACTTTGAAAAATTGAACAATTTCGTGAAGAAAAAAAGAGAAAAAAAAAAGCGTATCGTATAGAAGAATGGGCTCATACGTTAACTTTAAAGAATATTCAAAACATATATATAGACATATATAAGACATTATACAAACAACTTGAAGCAATCATTTCAACTCACCTTCCACTCTTACATGCTTCTTTTAGTTATTGGCTTTTTTTTTTTTTTTTGTGTATTTTTTTTTTTTTTTTTTTTGCATTAATGTCACAATAATAAATTTCAAAAAACACATCTTACTCTCTTTGAACAGAATCACAAGAATAAATGATCATGTTATGGGTGAAAAGCAGAACGAACAAAAAGACAACAAAATAAAGTCATATAAAACAAAGTTTTGTGATCAAATATATATATAAAAAAAAAAGAGGAAAGAAAGAAAGTCCAAGAAGGACCCTGAAAAACAATAAACAGAAACACACTAATTATAACTTGTAATAAAACATTGTTCTTAATAAAAAAAAAAGATTTGTTTGAGGATGATTATGGGATGGATAGGAAAAAAAACAGGGAGTGAGTAGGGGGCGAGGACAAAAAAACACAGACATAATAAGTAACAACAGCAGTAGTAGTGATGACAGATAATAATTTGCACAAACTTAAACTCTTGTCCATTTCCAAATTCTAGCTTTACAATCACCACTACCAGTGGCAAAATATCCTCCGTTACCGGTACTAATCATAGCACTGACACTAACACTGATAACTGAGTTTCTGTGACCTTGTAACATTAATAATGGGTTACCTGTCAGTTTATCCCAAATGATAACACCTCTATCTTTGGAACCAGAGAGGATGAATTGATTATCTGGGGTAGAGCAAACACTCAAGACGAAATCTTTGTGACCAACATAAGTGACTTCACAAGTTGATGATTGTTTATTTGTGTCATTATTTGCCAATTTGTTCAATGACCACAATTTGACTGTTCTATCCAAGGAACCGGATGTGATTTCCTTACCATCATGAGTGAAGCTGACTGAGTAAACAGAATCCTTATGACCATTACCATTTTCATTTTCAGGGTCCAATCTTTCAACAAGGAATCCAGTGGATGCGTCCCAAACTCTAACGGTTCTATCCAATGAACCTGCGGCAACTAATTTCCCATCTGGTGATACGGCAACTGTTGTGACACCATCTTCGATGGATAAAGTCAAAGCACATTGTGATGAGACCAAATCCCAAATACGGACTGTTCTATCACCGGAACCGGAAACCAATTTAGAACCATCTGGGAAGAAATCCAATGAGTAAATATCTTGTTCATGACCTTTCAAAACTTTAACAATAGTTCTTGTGGCCAAATCCCAAATTCTGATTAATTTATCTTCGGCACCAGTGGCTAAGAATTTACCGTCTGGAGAAAAACAAACAGATCTGATATATAAATCACCTGAATCTGTTTGATAATTTGTTGTTGTTGTACCATCACTGTTTGTAGTGGTTTGTGATGCAGAATCGTCTGATAATCTTGCAACTAATTCACCAGTTTCAACACCAAAGACTTGAGTGACTTTATTACAACCAGTTGCTAAGAATTTACCATCTTTGCTGAATCTTACACAACAAACAACTGACGAGTGGTCCAAAGAGTGGACAAGATCGATATCTATCTTCTTTCTCAATTGTGGATTAAATAAAACGTAGTAGTCATTTGCTTGTCTCTTGAATTGAGGTGAGACAGTTGATGAATCCAAATCTTGCAAAAATTGAGGAATCTCCTTGTTATGCAGAGATATTAAAGCCTGGGATTGTTGTGAGTTTGAATGAGTAAGAGGTGGTGCAACAGCAGCAGCAGCAGTAGTGGTAGAAGCAGATGCAGTTGGTGCTGGAGATTCAGTATTTGGAATCAAATTGGCACCTTCTGTCTTTGGAGTATTACCATTGGTATAGATCGGAGCAGCCGACCCGTTTGGAGAACCTTGCTTAGGAGGTGGAGGCAATTGTTGTTGAGCCTGAGGTTGTGGTTGGTTTAATTGAGGTGGAGGCAATTGTTGTGGAGTTTGTGGGTAATATTTCTTACCGTTATTTTGACTTGTTTGTGGAGGAGGTAATTGTTGTTGTCTTGAAGGAGGTCTGTCGACTAACTGTTGAGCTTGTTGTTGTTGTTGAGTTATTATTCTGTCTCTGTTTTCAATTTCCTGTTTTAATCTCAAGATTTCTTCTTCATAAGCTTCTTTAATTTTTCTATGAGCCATTTCCAATTCAAAAACAGTGTTTCTAATGTTGGCTAATTCTTGATTTTGTTGATTGAATTTCAAATCAACTTCATCTTGATGAGTCTTGTAAATAGAAGTTTCACTTGACAAATTTTCAAATTCTTTTCTAACACCATCCAACAAATCGTTCAATCTCATTTGAGCAGCAGCATGTGGATTAACGGATGAAGTGTTATTCAAGGCCCTTTGTTGATAAGACATTTCTCTTTATTATTATAGATTAACTGAAATAAAAAATAACTAAAAACAAAAAAAAAAAATTTTCTTGGTGTGTATTTGTTGATATTGTCTTGTTGTATATGAACTGTTTTTTTTTTTCCTTCTCAATAATACTAGATACTATTACAATTCAACTCGGAGTAGAGAATTAATCAGACAAAAAACAAGTAACCAAACTTCAATCAATTGGATATATGTATATAACAAAGTATGAAAGATTAATTGCAAAAGGTTAAAAAATGATGATAGTGATAATTGTTGATGTTGATATAATTGAAATTAAAAGCCTTTTTTTTTTTTTTTTTTTTCCTGGTTCTTTTTTTTTGTTTTTGTTTAAAAAATTTATTTTACTTTTTTGACAAATAAAAAAAAAAAAAACCGACGAAAAAAAAAAAAAAAAAAAAGAAAAAAAAGAAATTATATTCTCAATTACAAAGAAAAGATAATCTATTATTATATTTATAAAGTAGTGTGCAGGTGGGTCTATGTAACATATAAGGAACCATTATATTTTTGGTATATCTATCATTTTAACTCTATCTAGATAACACTCCCCCCCCCTCAAAGCTCTATATCCACTTTAATTTTGATGTATTACTATCTATATGTATCATCAATATTTTGTTGAGTGTTTTATCAATTGCGTTGTTTCTTCGTTTCGGTAGTCTCTGCTTGGTACTTGAGCCGCACTTGGGAGTATCTTACACGACTTTATGGTTTTTTTTTTTTTTTTTTCTTTTCTTTTCTTTTTCTTTTTCTTGTTCTGCTGCTGCTGCTGCTGCTTTTAATTGGAGAAAAAGAAATATCACCAGATAAACACCACACACCTCTAATACATCACTAGTCAATTTATAGAGAGATCTACTCAGAATTCATATCTATATACTCACTTTCACCTTATATCTCTATCCGATATTATAACAATTACCCAATAGAATTTCATCAACTATTACTACGATTTAATCCTCCTTATCCTCCCCTCCATCGTTTTGGGTGATCCTTGGTATTTCTTCCGTTGTTTAAGATAGCAAACGTCATCATCTAATTAAGAAAAAAACAAAAATAAAAGTGGAATAAAATGTGTTACCCGGGCTCAAAACCCTTACTTTTCCTATTGACACGTGTAGTTGAAAATGACAGTTCGGATATTGTACTATTTTCTTTACACGACCTTTTCCCTTTAAGATTCCCCCATTTTTTTTTTCTATGAAATAATACTTTTATTAATAGTTTATAGTGTAAAATGATGGAATTTCCAATTTTCTTATATTATTCCTATGCACTAAGAAAGAGTGTTTGGATTCTAAATACTTCTATGTTTCTCTCGCTTCCCCCTTTCCATTAACTACAAATCGATATTTTGCTGATATCTTCTTATTGATACTTTTAAGTAGTAATTTTTTCGCATACAAATTCGCTTCTTTTTTTTTTTTTTTTTTTTTTTGTAAATTGTACAACCTCACAAACAATCACCATGTCTGACTTAGATGATGACTTCATGCAGATGTCTGAAGATGAAGATGACTTCTCGTTTGAATATGAAGAAGACGACGAAGTGATGGATGAAGATTTTAATGACGGATCATTGAATCAAGACTCACAAACAAGTACATCAAAACAAGAGCACCACCATGATCTTGAATCTTTGTATTATACTGCAAAAGCTAGTAAAGAAGAAGATATCACCAAATCCATTGAGCAATTCAATTATATCATCAATTTAAATATAGATGAAGTTGTGAAAAAGGAATCAGACTTAGAGTATATTTTCAAATCAATAAAACAAGTTTTAAAATTGTACCACCATTTGAACCAATTTGATCAATTGATGGATCATTTGCCATTGCTATTTTTCATTCTTCCAAAATTATCCAATACGTCATATGGTGAGGAGTCAATTAATAGATTAGTCAATCATTATGACAAGCCAAAAACTTTTAATACTGATACATCCTTCTTATCAAGCTTCTTAGATAACGTTATAAAAGGTGTCATCGCCAGTTATAAACAAGAGAATTTACCCAATTCAAGATTAATTCCTCAAGATAGGTTATGGTTAAACTTAAATTTGAAGAAAACCAATTTACTCATTAGAAATAATGCTAAACAAGATGCAATTAATTTATTAACAAGTTTACAAGAAATTTGTGAAAATTCAACAGAAAGTATTAAAGGTTCATACATGTTAGAAATAATTGCATTACAGATAAAATTATACTCAGAGATTCCTGAAAGTTTTTCTATCTTGAAAGAATTATATAACAAGTCTTTTCAGATAAACTCAGCTGTGCCGCATCCTAAGATCATGGGGGTTATCAAAGAATGTGGTGGTGAAATTTTTATGAAACAATCGAACTATCATAAGGCATCAAACGAGTTTTATGAAAGTTTCAAGAATTATGATGAGCTGGGTGATGATAAGAGAATCTTGATGTTGAAAAGATTGATGATTTCCAATATGTTGAGTGAAAGTGAGATTAATCCATTTCATGCAAAAGAATTTCAAAGTTTTGTAAAATTGGAAGAAATTCAAATTTTCCTGAAATTGTACGATTCGTTTATCAATATTGATATTAAACGTTTTAATGAATTAATAGAACAAAATACAAATAACAACACCGGGTTAATTTTTGGAGATTTATTTTTAACTACATATATCGAAGAATTGAAATCCATTATCCAAATACAAACCATAATTGGAATGACAAAGCATTATAGTAAGTTGGAATTCTCATATTTAGCTGAGATTTTACACTGTGATTACTCGACAATTCAATTACATATTTTAAAATTGATCTCGTCGGGGAAACTTGTTAATTTGAAAATGGATTTTGTGAACAATGTCGTGGAAATTACTGAAAATGAAACTAAAGTAATGGGTAACATTGATGTCGATGATATTATTAAGAAGTTAAAGTTATCAGATGAGAAAGAAGTCGATAATGACGGTGATCATGTGATGAATGAGCAACAGCAGCAGCAACAACAACACTCAAAAGGTTTGGAAAATGATATTATAAGAGAAAGACGTGACTATATAAAGTTGACTTATAATATGGTACAGACATTGAATCTGTTTTTGGGTAATATCAATAATTTAAAAATTGATAGTAATGATCAATCCAAGACATATACAATTTACAATGTTAAATTACAATCAATGTTACAAGATTGGTTGAATATCATAAGTACGTCTTTACCAGTAAAGACAGCTGAGAAATTATCACAGGTTGAGCAAGTGAAATTGGAACAGCAACAACAACAACAACAGCTGCAAGATGATAACAATAATAATGAGGTGGAACAAGAAACTGCAATGGGAGAATTAGCATTAGATATTAACACCAAGATGATTGAAGAAAATGGCCAAGAAATTGTAACAACGGTTACGAGAAATGATAGTATAAGATATTTGATTAAATCAATTACATCTTACCAAGAGAAATTAGTTAATCATTATGATGATAAATCTACATTTGCCAAAAATTTGTTACAGAGATATGAAGAGCAATAAGCATAGGCTTAATGATATATATAGAATAAGCATTTATCGATAAAGTGAAAATAGTTGCCAAGGGGGGCCATAGTATCCCTTGTACAAAATTATCAGCCTACATCAACGGGGATTATGTATGTTTGACTAATTGTAGCAAACTAGGTAAAACAAGAGAGAACAGCCCCAGAACTTGGTCTTAGTACCCACAGAAACCTTTTTTTTTTTTTCGTTAAAGAAAAAAAAGAACTTGCTATATATAACTATTGTTTAGCTTGAAATTGCCATCTCTTATCAATTATAATATCAATTTTATTTATATATCAATTCTTATAACTCAACTGGAATAATAGTCTTGAATAATAAAACTTTTTGTCTCAATGTCAGGAGAAAACCAAAATTCGTAAGTGATGATATAAGCATAGTCCGTTCAATTCCCCCCAAATCCTTAGAGATTCGGAAGAGTTTTTTTCTTTTCTGTGCTTTTTTTTTTTTTTATTTTTTGGAAGAAAGCAAGATACTAACTAATTTTATTGATAAAAGTGATGAGATGGTTGCACCACAGGAGATAACTGTTAACCCTGGTAGTGTTAACCAATTGGCGAATGACTCAGCTCAACTGTCAGGAAAAAAATTGAATGCTTCGTTATTGAGATTGAAATTGTTAGAATCTTTGAGAAATAATGATCAACAGAGATTATCACAATATTTCAAAGAATCAAAAAATGAATTCAATATCAATGATCCTCAAATTGCAAATGTGTTAAGATTGATCTTACACTATGCGGTACAAGTTGGTCCCTTGTCAATAGTGCAATTTATTGTATCACATGGTTTTGTAGAGGATATTAATATTCAAGATAAAGAAGGCAACACTCCTTTACACTTGGCAGTGGCAAGTGCTCGTTATGAAATTGTGAATTTCTTGATGAGTTTACCAAGCATAAATGATTGTATCTTGAATCTGTCTGGAAAACAAGCAATTGAACTAACCGATGATTTGGGAGTGATCCAATTGATGTCTGATTTAAGAACAAAATTTGTCGAAGTGAAATCAAATGAATTGAGAAGAAATTTTGAAGCTCGTAATTATGATCTGTTAGCTACATTGTTATCAAATCAACGAGTTATTGAACTATTGGATATAAACGGTACAGATCCCATCTCTGGGGATGGTGTGTTACATGAATTTGTCAGGAAAGATGATTTGGCCATGTGTAAATTTATCTTAGAACATGGTGGTGATCCATTCAAGAGAAATGTCACTGGGAAATTACCTATCGATTTAGCATCATCGTCTCAAATGAAGAAATTGTTAAAAGAAAGTTCTAAAGAGCAATCGATTATAGATCCAATGGGTAATGGTTCAAATTTAACAGATCAACCTCCAACTTATAAAGGTTTTTTGAAAAAATGGACCAATTTTGCAGGTGGTTATAAATTAAGATGGTTTGTATTGGATGTTGATGGAAGATTATCATATTACAAATCTCCAAATGATATAAACAAAAATTGTAGAGGTGCTATAAATTTATCAAATGCAAGATTGAAAATGGATAGCTCTGAAAAATCGAAATTTGAAATTGAAATTCCTCAAACAAGTGGTACTTCGATCAAATGGCATTTGAAATCAAATCATTACATCGAACTGAACAGATGGGTCTGGTTTTTACAAAATGCTATAAGATATACAAAAGATGCACAAAAACTGCAATTAACACAAACTTCTAAGCAACAAAAATTGACACTGAGAAACCGTGAAAGTTTCGATAGTACTAGAAGCACAAATACTTTCAATTTGAATCAACCTAAAAGTCATCAAAGAGCTTTGTCCGGTGGTTCGATGATTTCAATGTCTTCAATATCTGATACAGATTCTGATGGTGGTGATATCATCAAGAAGAAATCAAAAGTGAAAAAATTGAAAAATAAATTGACCCCGGGAAGCTCTAATAATAACAATTCTAATACTAATAAGAAACTGTTGGAAGAAATCGATGAGAATAACAGGTTAAGAATCAGTAAACATATGGGTCAATCTGCAACTTCAAGTTTAGTTTCAAACTCAAGAGCAAATTCAATGACTTCAAACTCTCCTTCGTCACGTTCTGGAAATTTTGCCAGTACTCAAAGTGGTGATCCAATCAATGGTGAAGAATCTGAACAAGAAGATGAAGAAACACAAACAGTTGATGAACAAACAGGTGATGTCATTGAGAAAAAATCAGGACCTTATGGTTCCAAAATCATTGTATTGCAAAACAATTTACAAATTGAAGTTTCAAGCTTAAAAGATTTTTTGCAAAATTCTCATCAGGCTTCTCCAGAAGATGTGCAAGTTGTTTGTACTAATACATTAACTCAAATTGAAAAACTACTCAGTGAGTTGAAAACAACATTGAATTTAAGAGATGAAAAACTTAATAAGAAATTTAACAGACAGAAAGAGGTCTCGACACTTTGGGAAAATTCAATTAAAAGCTTGGAGTTTGAAATGAGAGAAAGAGAGCAAAAAATTGTAGCATTAGAGGATAAACAACTCAGTTTGAAGAAAATTTTGAAACAAAAATTCAGTACTGGCACCAGTGCTGGAACACCAACTTTAGAGGCACTTCCTGATGAACCTTTGACACGTACCGAGTCAGTTGCCGATCCTAAAGATGCAGAATTAGCCAAATTTTTAGAAGAGGCTGATACTGATAGCGAAGATGAGTTCTTTGATGCAGAAGGTGAAGATGAAATCACAGTTGCAACTGGTGGTGCTGCTGCCGCTGCCGCTGGAGCTACAGGTGCTGCAGTTGCTGCTCATGAGGCTGCTGATACACAAAGTGAGAAGACACTTGCTGGTGAAGATTCAAAAGCAGAGCCACCAAAGGAAGAAGAACCTACCAATCCATTACAAAAGGAAAAACTGGAGTTGATCGAGGTAAAAGAAGGTTCTTTTAAAGGTTATGAAGATCCAATTCGTACAAGATTAGCCATGGATGAAGATAATAGACCAAAGATTTCACTTTGGGGAATTTTGAAATCGATGGTGGGCAAAGATATGACAAAGATGACATTGCCTGTCTCATTTAATGAACCAACTTCGTTATTACAACGTGTTGCAGAAGATATGGAATACACAGATTTACTAGACAAAGCAGCTGCTCAATCTGATTCTACTTTAAGAATGGTATACATCGCAGCATTTGCAGCATCAGAGTATGCCTCGACTATCAACAGAATTGCTAAGCCTTTTAATCCGTTACTTGGTGAGACATATGAGTATTCGAGACCTGATAAGCATTATAGATTTCTTGTGGAACAAGTATCACATCATCCTCCTATTGGTGCAGCTATGGCTGAGAGTAAATATTGGGATTATTATGGTGAGAGTTTTGTCAAGTCCAAATTTTATGGTAGGTCATTTGATATCAAACCATTGGGTAGTTGGTTTTTAAATTTAAGACCAAATGATGGATCCATTAATCATAAATCGGGTGTTTCTACTAAGGAAGAGTTGTATACTTGGAAAAAAGTTACAAGTTCTGTTATTGGGATCATTGTTGGTAGTCCAACTGTTGATAACTATGGAGATATGGAAATTGTTAATCACAACACAGGTGACAGTATATTGTTTTCTTTTAAAGCGAGAGGTTGGAGAGAAAGTTCAGCTTATGAAGTTAAAGGTACAGTATTGGACAGTAAGAAGCAACCAAGATGGCAAGTCAGTGGTCATTGGAATAGTAAGATTTTTGCAAAACGTATTGATAAGAAAGATGGTTCAGATCAAAGATTTTTAGTTTGGCAAGCTAACGCAAGACCTAAGATCCCATTTAATTTGACTGAATTTGCCACATCATTGAATGCTCCACAGAAGAGTCTAGTCGGATGGTTACCACAAACAGACACAAGATTTAGACCTGATCAACGTGCCATGGAAGAAGGAAGATACGATGATGCTGCAGTGGATAAGAATAGAGTTGAAGAAAAACAAAGAGCAGCTAGAAAGAAAAGAGATACCAGTGGAGAAGAATATAGTCCATTATGGTTCAGTAAGAAGAAGCACCCAGTTACTGGTGAAGATTACTGGCATTTCAACGGCCAATATTGGAAGAAACGTCTGGAGAAAGATTTCAAAGAAGTTCCTGATATTTTTTGATTATTTTTTTTTTACATTTTAGAATGTTTTTTGCAATGCTTTTTATTGTAGTTAATATAACTAACTTTCTTTTATTTCATTTCAATTTACTTATAATTGTAACCCCTTGTCTCTAATTGATCTAATCTTTTCCTATTAGCTGAAACAGGTGTCAGTCCTTGTCTTCTTACATTAGCTTTCACTGTTGGTATTATCAGTTCTTCATGATTTATGAGTCTTAAAGGTTGCCTTGCTGAAATCTCTCTTGGCCCTTTCAATTTTATCGTTGGAGATTCTTCTTGTATTTGCTTATCACGGACACTGTTTGATCTCTTGATATTGTATGATGATAATATCTTAGAAACTCGTATTTCAACTTCTTTGTCAACAACATATTCAAACTCATTTTGATACGATCTTCTGATCTCTTCAGTCCTTTGCTCTATAGCTTTTCTGTGGTAATTCAATTCTTCATTCAATTGATTATTCATGTCCTCTTCAATGGCAGCAATCTGAGTTTCTCTCTCTCTTAAATCCCTTTCGTATTCAATTAACCATTTTTCCTTATATTTCAATTCAAGATCTTTTCTGAAAAGTTTCATCGATGCATTTTGTAAAAGTTGATAAGTTGTAATTCTTCTTGATGGATCAACCACTATACATGAATTAATAACTTGTCTCAACTTGTTCGAATAATGTTCAGGTATTTGCGGGAAAACACCTTCACGGATTTTTGATTGCAATTGTAAATGTGAACTGGCTTGGAATGGTGGACGTAAAGCGCAAAGCTCATACATAACACAGCCTAAAGACCAAATATCACAAACAGGGTCGTACGGTTTGTCCAGCAACACCTCAGGTGACATATAATAAGGAGTCCCCACATACGTCTTTGCGAAATCATTCTCATGTTGTAACATCTTTGCTAACCCAAAATCACCCAATTTGACAAAATCGTCTTTTAAAAGGAAAATATTATCTGGTTTGATATCCCTATGGATAACAACATTTCCCCTATCGATATTAGTTGGAGGATTACTTGGAGTATTGCTAAACAAGTTCCCCATGTTTACATTGGGACAATCGGCTTGATAATGGCATCGATATAAAGCAAGTAATATCTGTGTGAAAATAGACCATACAATTTCCTCAGGGACGTATTCCCCCTTTGTCTTACATTTTCTTATGATACCACCAAGATCCCCTCCTTCACAGTATTCCATATATAAATGAAGGATATGATGTTCTTGATCATGATCATGGTGTATATATTGGACAATATTTGGGTGCTTCAAAGTACTCAAGATACGAAATTCAGCAATTAACTGTTTCCTCTCTTTCATATTCATAGAACCATAAGATATTTCTTTCCTAACAAAGAGTCTTCCATCTGTTTTCCTTCTCACTTTCCTCACGGTTCCAAAAGAACCACGTCCTATCAACTCCAACGGTTCAAACTGATCAGATATGGAGGACATTTTCGTTGTGGTTGTAGTAGTTATTATTGCTATTGTTAAGGTTTTGATATTTGATTTTTTATGTTTTTTTTTTTTTTCATATTCTTTTTTTTTTCTCTCTTGCATGATTGTTTACTTCTACCCCAATAAAGGAACCCTTCGATGGTAGTGTATAACAATAGTTAACGTTTACTACATATTAAAAGATAGAACAATTTATAGTGATGACATAACTGATAGAGATAATAAGGAACAATTCATAACCTCTTACATTTAAACCTTTTTTTTTCCAAGTACCAGTGCTAATGCAAGCTAAAGACAACATCAAGACAATACAATAGATATTTAAAAAACAACAAATTTCTTTATTTTGACATCAAAAAAACACATGGAACATTCAAACTATGTAATATAATACTTAGTAACCAGCTGCACCTGGAGCATCTTCTTTTTTGCCCAATTTTAATAATAATTGTTTAAATCTATCAGTATCTCTCTTATCTTCTTTCAATTGTAACAAGTCAACAACTCTTGACCAAACAGTACCTGAGCTTACAAAACTGTCTCTCTTGTCTATGAATTCAGTTTCCAGCTTTCTTGTGTTTTCAATTCCGACATCTTTCTTCTTGTTATAATTTTCATAAAAATCATCAATCGATTGTTGAGCCTCTTTCTTCAATTCTTCAGCTTTAGAGCCAGCAATCTCATCTCTTTTAGATATTTCAAGATCTCTTCTTTCCTTCCATTCTTTCAAAGCTTCGGAATCATCAGGATTTAATGATAAGGATTTAAAAGATGAATTGAATTGTTGCTGATGGAAATTTGTTTGACCCTCTTGGAAGTCATCCTCATCTTCTTCAACTTCAGCTTTTTGTGCATCACCACTGACATCTGGGAACTCGTCTTCAAATTTCTTTATATCTTCATCTTGTTCATCCTCTTGTGCCTCTTTCAACAACTCGGCATCTTTATCTGTTGCGAACTCGTCGCCTAACAATTCCTTTTCCCTTGATAAGAAATCTGATGAATCTTCTCCTGTGTTCACAACATCATCGAGCTCTGGAAATTTATCTGACATGTTTGAATTGTATTTAGTATGGTGATTTACTTTATTGATTGCGTGGTTGATAAAATGTATATATGTTCTTTGATGGAAAAAAAAAATGAGACAGAACCACTGCCAAATATACCGGGTATCTAAGTAGTACAAGCAATAGTAGCACTTATCAGTGAGAACTGATCATACAGGTACTGGCAGAAAGTATCGCTCTGACGAATAAGGAGACTGGAGATAATCTCAAATAGAATTTTTAACTTGTTTTACAGTGCATTCTTTGTTGAAAGAATTGGGTATTTAAAAATATAGAAAATTACTCAATTGCTCTGTTATAACAAGAAAATAGCTCAACAGTCTATTTAGTGAATCCAGATAATCTTGAAGTGTGTCTCGGAGTATATGATGAGTTTCAATTGTCACCAATTTTGTGAAAAGTGGGAACCAAAAGTGGGATGTATAGACTCCAGACGGACCGGGCACAATAGAGAAAAAAAAAGAACTAGAAAAAAAATCAATTTTCCAAAGATCTTGCAGTATTTAAATACTACAAAGGATACCCTGATTTAATTCGAAACCCTTTAGTAAGAAGAGAGATGTTTAGGACTGTGGCTAGACGACCAATTGCACAATGGTCTCGTCAGAGTTTAAGGTGGAGCTCAACACATGAAAAGAAAATCTCCTACGATCCTGCTGTGAGAAGACCAAAGATTCCATTAATCTTGACTGCATCTACACTTTTCCTCGGAGTACTTATAGGTAAGCTGATTACACATTACACAATTGAAAACGATCCACCAGAGAGCTTATTCCCAGCGAGCTCAACTTCAAAATTGCTTGAAATGACTCCACCAAAATATGGTGGTCAAAAGGAGTTGCAACTGGTAATTACAGGTTGCTCTAAATTTTTGTCAAAGGATCAAATATCTACTGATGAAAAAGAGTTGATACTGCATGCCGATACATATTGGAACTCTCATCATGCTGAGCCTGGACAGATCTCTAAATATATTCTTTATCCTACATCTACAGAAGAAGTTAGTGAAATTATGAAATTATGTCACCAGTTTAGAATCCCTGTTGTGCCAACAAGTGGGATGACCTCATTGGAAGGACATTTCATCCCTGTGAGAGGTGGAATATGTCTTGATTTTTCAAGAATGGACAAAATTCTACAATTACATAAGGAAGATCTTGATGTTGTTGTTCAACCTGGTGTTGGATGGGAAGACTTGGATGATTATTTAGAAGAATATGGTTTAATTGGAGGTGTGGATCCAGGGCCAGGTGCTCAAATTGGTGGTTGCATCGCTAACAGTTGCAGTGGTACAAAAGCTTTAAAAACTGGTACTATGAAGGAAAATGTGAAAAATTTGACTGTGGTATTAGCAGATGGTACAATCATCAAGACTAAAAAGAGATCCACTAAATCTGCAGCAGGTTACAATTTAAATGGACTCTTTGTTGGGTCAGAAGGTACTCTAGGTTTAGTTACAGAGGCAACTTTGAAATTGCATGTGAGACCAAAAGAAGAGCAAGTTGCAGTCGTGAGTTTCAATTCAATCGAATCTGCCGCTAATGTTTGTTCTGAAGTTGTTGCAAGAGGACTAGATGTCAATGCAATGGAAATTGTTGATGATAAGATGATGCAATGCATAAACAAATCTGGTCAAACAGAAAGAAGATGGGATGAACTGACTACTTTATTTTTCAAAATAGGTGGAGATTCCAATGACGATGTCCAGCTGAAAGTGAAGAGACTCATGCAAATATGTAATGAGAATCATCATAAGAAGTTCGAATTTGCAAAGACTCTGGAAGATAAAGAAGAACTTTGGAGTGCTAGAAAAGTTGCATTATGGTCCACTATTAATTATGGTAGAGAACATATTTCAAAAGACATTCAAATTTGGACCACAGATGTTGCAGTTCCAATTTCGAAATTACACGTAATTTTGAAAAATGTCAAGAAACAAGTTGAAGATTCAGGTTTAAATGCTACTCTTGTTGGTCATGCAGGTGATGGTAATTTCCACTCATTCTTGTTGTACAAACCTGAAGAACGTCATATTGCAGAAGGGCTTGTTAATGATATGATCAAGCAAGCCATTGAGTTGGAAGGAACCTGTACCGGCGAGCATGCGGTTGGGTATGGTAAGAGAGAATTCTTAGTGGAAGAATTAGGGGAGGATGCGGTTTCTTTAATGAGAAAATTGAAATTTGCACTTGATCCATTGAGGATATTGAACCCGGATAAGGTTTTCAAGACTGATCCAACAGATCATAATCATTAAATAATATTACTTAGATAAATAATATCTCAATTACAATTAATTTTTTTTGAAAGGAATGAATTCGTTTTCTTAAGAACAAAACTTGCAACTAAATAAATCGTATATAATAATAATAAAAATCAAAAATCAAATAAAAACCCTGCGACATCATCATGAAATTTTTTTTTTTTGTATGCTGTTTATTTAGCAATGATTTGCAATAAATCAACAACTCTGGTTGAGTAACCGTATTCATTATCGTACCATGAGATCAATTTGACGAATTTTGGTGATAATAAGATACCAGCCTTGGCATCAAAGATTGATGATCTTGAGTCGGTGATGAAATCTGAAGAGACAACAGCATCTTCAGTGTAACCTAAGACACCTTTCAATGGACCTTCAGAAGCCTTCTTGATGGCATCACAGATTTGTGCATAAGTAGCTTCGGTCTTTAACTTGACAGTTAAATCAACAACTGAGACATCAACAGTTGGAACTCTTAAAGACATACCTGTCAATTTACCGTTCAATTCTGGGATAACTTTACCAACGGCCTTAGCAGCACCAGTTGATGATGGAATGATATTACCTGAAGCAGTTCTACCACCTCTCCAGTCCTTTTGTGATGGACCATCGACGGTCTTTTGTGTGGCTGTGATTGAGTGAACAGTTGTCATTAAACCTTCTTCTAAACCAAAAGTATCGTTAATGACTTTAGCTAATGGAGCTAAACCGTTAGTGGTACATGAAGCATTTGAAACAATTGTTTGACCTTTGTATTGGTCAGCATTGACACCAACAACAAACATTGGAGCATCACTTGATGGAGCAGTGATCAAGACTTTCTTGGCACCAGCATCCAAATGTTTTTGACAACCTTTCAAGTCTTTGAAGATACCAGTGGCATCAATAACGTAATCGACACCTAATTTACCCCATGGGATATTGACTGGGTCTCTTTCTTGGAATGTCTTGATTGAATGACCATCAACAACAACATCTGAACCATTGACTGAGATTTCACCATCGAATTTTCCGTGAGTTGAATCATATTTCAACATATATGCAGCGTAGTCCGCACCGATAAATGGATCGTTGACAGCAACAACATTAATTTCCTTTCTTGCTAAGGCAATTCTTAAGACTAATCTACCGATTCTACCGAAACCGTTAATACCAACTGTAATAGCCATTGTGTTTGTTTAAATTGTTTGAAATATTTGTTAAAAATGTGAGTTTATAGATTTAAATTAATTATTCTATGGTTTATAATAATAAATTTCAAACAAACCTAGAAGAAATATAGCCTGCTATTTATATGATCAGATCCCATTTTAGTCTTCAAATGCAACACGAGCTCTTTTCATTTTCTTCAGGAGACGAAACACTGAGATCATACAATATTAAAGCACCTGGTGGTCTAATCCATATATGCACCGAATTTTTCTTTTTAGCGCAGCTTCACAATTTTTAAAAATTAACTGATGATTTTCCAGTGGATCCTAAAAAATAAACCCCGAATCATTTCCAGGATCCGCATTTACGTGCAGCTACTTTAGACCACCACCAACAACAACAATTCCGTTTTGTTCCAGTTAATTCCCAAAATTATTCTAGTGTTTCACCATTATTGGTAACCTAAGAGATAGCTTCTCCTCCTCCTCCATTTGCTAAATATTTGTTATCTAGATCTGCTTGGTTTTAATTTTTTCACACTCCTTTGTTGCTGCCACTCAAGTGAATCAACTGATCCTCTCCAAATGCTTTATTTTATAACTGTGTTTTTTTTTTTTTTCAGTGTTAGATGCTGCTGCTGTATGCTGGTGGGCATGATATGTATCTTTTTAGGATCCGGGGAGAGGGTGTAAAACAACAATAGAGTAGTTTAATTTTAACACGTATTAAAGCTCAATTCTACACTGATATTGATTGAAATAAACAACTTAAAGTGTTGTACAATAGCAAAAAGAAAAAGGTTCTATATTACTATTAAAGTTGAATTGAGCCTGGTGATTAAGACTGATTGATCAACATTGTAGTAGGAGCATGGCTATCAGGAGACTTTTTTTTTTTTTGGGCCACTTAGACAGCCCCTGAAATATAAACTTTCTATGCACTTTTATAGAAGAAGTAAGTAAGAACAGTATATGCTAGAAAGAGATTATAAGAGATTTATTGAATGGCATTGATGACATATCTTGTTACAGCAACCCATACCATCATTTCTTTCAGAGAAACATCCAGTATTCTCTCCTTGGGACCTATTTTTTCGTCTTATTACTATTACTGAGGCATCTCTTTTGATCTCTTTTTATCAATTAACAGACTTTCTTGTGAAACTTCATATCAAAAATTGATGTTTAATTGAATCTTTTGAACATCTAATGGTTAAAATTTATGATTATTTGGTTTACTTCTTCAATTAAATTTTTGCTATATATTAAAAATATTTTTTATAGATATCTGCGGAAAATAAGGTTTTCATTGGAAATTACTTTAACTAAAGCAACTCTTTTGATTATACATGGTCAATGGATTCAAAATAATCATATCAGCCACTTCTACACCTGGCCACTTATCTAATCCGGTAAAAGTTTTTTGAAACATTTAATTGTCTTTGAACTGGGGCTTCCTTTGAATTTTTTATTTCTGAATGCTTTTTTTTTCTATATTTTTTAACATTTTTTTGCATCTGCAGGACACGTAGAACATTGTCAATTGGTGCAACTTCCAATAATGTCTACTGGAGTCTCATTAGCTGACAATTCTACTCTTCGAAAGAGAGTGCTAGTGAATAACCTGGAGCTGACCCATGAAGCTCATGTGGAATTTGAAAAAAAGAAAAATCGGAATTTTGTTAGCATTTTTTATAAAATCGAACCTTATATTTCGTCACTCGTTATTACACTGTTATCATTACATATTAGATTTAAAGATATAGGTGCATCAAATTCTGTGGTATGGGATGAAGCACATTTTGGGAAATTCGGATCAAGGTATCTTCAACATACTTTCTACCATGATGTTCATCCTGTATTAGGTAAAATGTTAGTCGGTTTAAGTGGTTACTTAGCAGGCTATGATGGAAGTTTTAAATTTGAATCATCTACAATGTACCCTCCAGATTTGGACTATGTCAAGATGAGACAATTCAATTGTTTGTTTAGTGTATTTACCCCACCAGTAGCATATTTCACTGCAAAAGCTTTGAATTTCAATATCTTGACTTCGTTATTGATCTCACTTATGTGTGTATATGAAACTTCATTTATTGCATTGTCAAAATTTATCTTGTTGGACTCAATGCTTTTATTCTTCACTGCTACCACTTTTTTAACTTTAACCAAGTTTTATCAAGTCAATACAAGATCTGGAAAACTGTTTTCATTCAACTGGTTCAAATGGTTAATCTTATCCGGTATCTCAATTGGCTGTGTATGCAGTGTTAAATGGGTAGGGTTGTTTGTCATGGCAGTTTATGGTTTGTATATAATCATTGACTTGGCTGTGAAGTATTATGACTTGACACTCTCCAGGTTGAAATATTATGGTCACTGGTTAGCAAGAATAATCTCTTTGATTCTCATTCCATTCTTAATTTATTTATTCTGCTTTTACATTCATTTCAGTCTCTTATATAAGTCTGGTGATGGTGTGAAATCAACTTCAACATTGTTTCAGATGAATTTACAAGATCATGACATTGAACTGACTCAAAGAGATGTTCTATATGGTTCGAGAATTTCCATCAGATCACAAGGATTATCTCCAAATTTATTACACTCGCATTTTCATGGTTATCCTGAAGGTTCTGAGCAGCAACAAATTACTACTTATGGGTACAAAGATGAAAATAACAATTGGTTCCTTCATTATCCAAGAGAGTCAGAAACTCAAATTGATCCTGCCACATACCGTAATTTAAGTGTTCTTCAAACCGTCAAAGATGGAGACGTTATCAGGTTAAATCACGAATCTACCAAGGCAAATTTACACTCTCATGATATCCCAGCTATCCTTACCAAATCTTCTTTGGAAGTCTCAGGTTACGGGAATGTAGAGAATGGTGACGATAAGGATGATTGGATTATCGAAGTTACTGAGCAATTGTATTCTTCAAATGAGACTTATGTCAATTTATACGAAAAATCTGATCCAGATTTCGAAAGAACAATTCACCCAATTTCCACTTCTTTCAGATTGAGGCATAAAGTGCTTGGATGTTATTTGGCAACATCTGGATTGGCTTATCCAAAATGGGGATTCCAACAGGGAGAGGTCATGTGCAAGTATGCTTGGTCAGTCAGAGATAAGTCAACTTGGTGGAATGTTGAAGACCATTGGAACTTCGGTAAGGAGATAACGGAAGTTGATACTGAGTATATTGCACCAAAATCTAAATTCTGGAGAGATTTTGTCTTGATCAACTTTGCCATGGCTCTGTCGAACAATGCCCTTGTACCAGATCCTGATAAACATGACGAGTTGGCATCTAGTGCATGGGAATGGCCACTTGTTCACGTTGGATTAAGAATGTGTGGTTGGGGAAACAATTCTGTAAGGTACTTTTTGATGTCATTGCCATTTACTACATGGAGCTCAACTCTATCGTTGCTCATCTTTGCAATGTTAACTGTTGTGAAATTGATCCAATATCAAAGACAAACTTTGAATTGGTCAACACAACAATTATGGTACTACGTAATGGGAGGAGTTTTTCCATTTATTGCCTGGGTTTTACATTTCTTACCTTTTGTTGTGATGTCAAGAGTCACTTATGTGCACCATTACTTACCTGCATTATATTTTGCGATTTTTCTTGAAGGGTTCTTATTTGATTATTGGAGCTCAAGCTTATCTAAAAGCAAGAAATCTCAAATATTGAAAATTGTGGTTTATACCATTGTCATAGGTGCTGTATTAGGTTGTTTCTGGTATTTCAGTCCGATATGTCTCGGTATGAAAGGTAGAAAGAAAAATTACGAACACCTTCAATGGCTCAGCTCATGGAGAATAGTTTAATGATGAACATTATATATTATACACTGCCAAAATGAAAAAAAAAAAAAAAATGAAGAAAAAAAAATAGAAAAAGTTTTGATCTCTATGATGTCTAATTTGTAATTTGATTTTTCTCAAAGGAGAATATTCTAACAGTACAATCCTCTCCAGCACTTGCCAACATAACTCTGTTTGACTTAGGGTCTAAACTGAATGCTAATCTGTTAACTCTTCCGTATGATGAATCAGCATCTGAAACACTAGTTAATTTGGAGAATTCACCAGCTTCAGTGATCGAGTAAAGACTTATTTCACCATTTTCGGTACCAATTGCAATAATGATTTTACCATCAACAACAATTTTCAAGCAATCAAGAGCAGTTATTGGATTATCCAATTTTAAGGAACTCTGGAGAACAACTTCATCTCCCTTTATCTCCCAAAGCTTAATAAATTTATCTCTAGAAACTGTAACAAAGCTTTCACCACTTAAGAATTCCAAAGGTGTGAATACAGCATCCCAGATAATTCTTGTATGTGCTTTTTCCATCAATTTGACCAATTTGAAATCAAGACCATCTCTTAACCATAATGAGAATTGTCTATCACGGGAAACACCAAGAAGATATTTGTCATTTGCCGAGAATGCTAATCTTGTAACAGTCAAGTTATGCCCCTTTAATGGATTATCTAATTGTTGCCAATTAGAGGATTGAAAAATCCTTATTACGGCATGTTGAACCGAATTTGATCTACAAGCAGTGGCAATTAATGATTTGTCATTCGATGTAGCAACAGTAGTGATTTCATAACCATGACCGTATAATTTCTCAATTTCTGGGAACAAAGTGTGACGTTGCAAGACATCCTCTAACGGAGGTTGCTCCAAAGACGACAAAATATCATTAGTATTGTTTGTAACATTCTCATCTTCGTCTTCATTTTCTTCATCATTTTGAATAGGCTGTTGTTCTTCACTTTCAGCTTTGTTTGATAATCCTAATACAGGAAGTGATGCACTTTCAGGCATTGTTTCACTTTCTAAGCTTACTGAGCAGAATTTGCCTAACATCTTTGATATAGATTTTGGTAAATCAAAAGATCTCAATATTTTTTCATCACCACCACTAATATATCTGGTGCTTGATAATGTAGACAAGCAAATCATATCATAACCATGAATCTGTGGTCTTGCAAATTCATGCCAAGATTCAACAGGAGAGCCATTTACCTCCCTTTTCCAATTTGCATATAATCTTGTTGTCTGATCCAATGATGTAGACAATAAATATTCACCATTTTCTGACCAAGATAAATCAGTAATTGGTTTCAAGCAACCAGTAGTGGTTAACATTTGTTCCCAAGAGTTTTCTCCAACTGCTGATTTCCATAATCGAAGAGAGCCAGTTTTACCATTAGTGAAGATGTATTCTGTGTCCTTATCGAAAATCCATGCGGCCGACCAAAATCCACCTGAAGCACCTGTTGCAGTTGAGGCACCTTTGATACTAATTTCACCAAGTCTTGCAGTAGAAATCCAAATACCACTTACAGTATCTGGCTCCCAAATCATGATTGATGTATCAGCAGACGAAGACAACAATTGTAGCTTGTTTGGATGCCAAATAAGTGAAGAGATCCAATCATCATGTCCCATGATTATGGCATCGAAATTTACAGAACATTTTGTTGAACCCGAAGAAAATTTATGTTGCTTGTTTGATAACAATTGTAATTTAGACGAATCTTCATCTGAGTTATCAATAGCATCATTTATTCTTAGTTTCCATAACCTTATATAACGATCTTGTGAGCCACTGGCAATCAACCAATTTGATTCAGATTCTTTCTTGAACAGTATAGATTTAATCCAATCTTCATGACCTTCGAGAATGGTACCTTGGGTGAAGCTCTCAATGATATTACCTGCAACTAGAGAAAATGTGTAGATATATAAGAAAGTATTTGTTCCTCCCACGGCGAGTACAAAGTTATCTTTTCCCACTTCTTCGAAAGCTATAGCCAAAGGGTAAAAACCCGATTTCACTTTGAAGTCATGCAGCTTTTCAAATTTCCCATTCTTAAAACCCCAGATGATTATTGAACCCTCAGCATCTCCAGTTACAAAAATATTTTCATTCAATACTGCAATAGTTGTTATCGAGCATTTATGATCATCTTTCAATTCTTGAAATAAGACACCATCCTCCCAGATACAAATGGTAGAGTCTTCTGAAGCTGACAATAAGAAATTAGAGTTTGGTAACCATTTAACACATGTGGTATCCTTAGAATGATGCTTTAATGTTCTTACGACACCTCTGCCTTCTTCATTGAAAGGGTTGTATATAGCTACTGACGAATTAGCACCAAATGCTACTTCCTTCTTTGAGTAGTTATAATCTAAGATATTCAACTGTCTATTACAACCAACAAAAATAGAGTCGAGTGAAAGCATTCTTCAGTTCTATTGAATGAGATTTTTCAGATCTTCTGTTAAAAATTTTTTTTTTTTTTTTTTTTTTGTCTAAAGTTTTTTTTCTTCCTCATCTCTAGACTTTTTCAACTTAGCTTTTTTCTCAATTAAGGGGAGCATCCACAAGTCTTCAATTGTAAAACACATGTAATTACAAACTATGTATGATCAGACAAGGATTCATCTTCAATACTATTATGAGTGATCTCTTTGCACTGCCTTAACCAATTTCAAAAAGAAAACAAAAAAACAAAAAGTGCAAGTTCAGCAAAAGGCCTCCTAAAAAAAAGTACACACCGACTTTTGCCTACAATTGTACATTTTCTACTATGTAGGCACACAAATGAGACATTTAAATGGGACCTAACGGGATTATGGACTTTCTATTATTTAGGTTCAGCTGTTTCTACTGTGGGGAAGCAAAAAAACGGTATGACTCCTATTTCTCGACTCTGTTTCAAGAAGTCAGGTTTCACGGTTTTGGTGGATACCTATCTTTCAAAGATAAACAGGCCAACTCTGGGTCAAACAAGAGTATATATTATCTTGCCTTTGTGTGTCCTCAAGAGTGAGTCGGCTAATAAGCCATCTTTTGTAACAAATAACTTGACTCCTCGTTGATGCCGTAACCTAAGATGAAAAAAGTATTTAAACACCACCTATCCTTTGGTAAGAAAGTTGTAGTAGCTCCTTAGATAAATATAAAATGGACACACCAGTAGCAGCTTACGTTGAAACTCCTTTAATTAAATCGTTCCCAATTTCCGGTAGAGTTCCTTTCCAAGTATACTTGAAAAATGAGTTTAATCAACCATCTGGTTCATTCAAATCAAGAGGGATGAGCAATTTCATCGAACATAAAGTTGAATACGCTAAGAAACATAACAAGAAAGTCGAGATATTTGCTTCTTCTGGTGGCAATGCTGGCCTTGCTACAAGTGTAACAGCAGCTATCTATAACGTACCATGTACCGTGGTTCTAACTGAAACTTCAAAGCCGCATATGAAACTGAAAATTGAGTCTACTGGTGCCACAGTGATTGTCAAAGGTAAGAATTTAGCTGAATCAGAGGAATTTCTTGTCAAGAAGATTATTGGGTCATTAAGTGATGATATTTATCCAGTTTTCTGTCATCCTTTTGATAATGAGCTTGTCTGGGATGGACATGCCAAGATGATTGATGAGATCAAAGAACAGCTAGGCCCAAAAATTAACCACTTGAAAGGCATTATTTGTTCTGTTGGAGGAGGGGGTTTATATGCTGGAATTTTTCGTGGATTAATTAATAATGAACTTAAAGTTCCAGTGGTAGCAGTTGAGACTAGGGGGGCACCATCATTGCACGATGCAATTCAACTGGGTTCAGTAGTAAGACTCGATTCTGTTGATACAATTGCAACAAGTTTAGCTTCCCCATATGCAGCTTCACAAGCTTTGAAATATGCACAGAGTTATCCAACTTATTCTGTATTGGTAGATGACGATCAAACATTGGCCAGCATTTTGAGGTTTGCCCTGGATCATAATGTTATTATTGAACCTGCTTGTGGAGCTGCTTTAACACCAGTTTATGAGCCGCAAATCTTGTATGACTGTTTCGGAAAGTTGAAAAGTGATGATATAATCGTAGTTATTGTGTGCGGTGGTAGCAGCTACGGTATTAAAGAGTTGATAGAGCTCACTCGTCAATTTTCTTGATTTTATAAACTTGACAAATATATACACACACATACAACTCAAAATGATAATTTTAAATGGTAGTTATAATTTATTTTTTTATGATTAAATAGATATATACAAGTTTCAATTATGAAATGATTATGCAGTCAAACTCTTAACTGTATCCAACCCAGCACAACTTTTGTAAATTCTTTCTTTTCTTTCACTGTAGTTGAAGAAAACATTTCTGTTCAATGAGTTTTGAACAACTTGAGCATTCAACTTCAATTTATCATCTTTAACAGTAATCTTTAAGTCTTCGAATTTACCAAAAACGGCTTTGTCAATGACTTTACTCAATAATTCATGATCAAAATCAATATCAATGATAGTTGGCCCCATTATTTTCTTGTTAGATAATGGTAATTTGTCATCGTAAGGATAAGTAGATAAAGGTTGTTGAATAATAACATGTTTTCCTTGATCTAATATGTCAACGCTATCAGTATACAAGTCTGGAACTTGATAGTGTCTTTGAAGAACTTGGAAAACGGCTCTTGTTAATCTTGACTCTTGACTGAATGATAAGTTTGATGAATATTTTATTAAATCTGGAAGAGCAGGTTTTTGTGGAACATATGTCATTTCTCCTTCAACAGATTTTTCAACATTCTTATCTTGTGTGGCAGTAGAGCCTCTTGTTCTTGATCTTTTCAAAGAAGAAACTCTAGTTCCTGATTTTGATGTTGCAAAAATAGACTTAAAAGAACTGTTTCTGCCTTTCTTGTTATAGAAACCCTTGCCAGATGAGGCAGAATCAAATACTGCTGATTCTCCACCAGATCCAAATTTCTTCTCGTTTTTAGCACGACGTTGTCTAGCATATTCTGCTCCAGAAAACTGTTGTTGAGGAAATGAGTCAGTATTATTGGCAGACTGAGATCTTTTATTATATCTTCTGTTATTATTATTGTTTTTCTTATTGTCGCCATTTCCACCCCTAGATCTATTACTATTATTGTTTTTGTTGTTGTTTCTGTTTCTGTTTTGAGAAAATGATCCATTCTTATTATTGTTCATCATGTTGACCTTGTTATTACCTTGAGGTTGATCCTTAATTGTTTTCACCTTTTCTAATAAATTCTTCAAGAAAACGTCAGAATCAGCTTTAGCAGCAGCAGGCTTTACTGCTGGAGTGGTAGCATATCTCCTTACTGCTTGTCCCAAAATACTAGATCTCAACATATCTTCCAATTTTTCAAGATCTTATTCACTATACTTTTTATTCAATTTTTATCTCTCAATTTTGAAAAAAAAAAAAAAAAAGTACGTGAAAAAAAAAAGATTATTTACACAGGAAATTTTACTGGCAGAGAAACTCAACACAAACTTTTTATTATATTTATCCTTTTAAATCTTAAAATTGTAAAGCTTCGGAATACTGTTGAACCAAGTCACTCAAGTAATCCAATCTATCTTCATTTAATACGTTGTAGCACAATTTTCCGTTTGGAAATCTATAACTTTTGATTAATTCTTTGATTTTATTGATCTTGACATGGAACAATTGAATTTCATTGTAATCAGGATCCTCTTTGGAACAAAGTAAGTCATTTTCGTCATCTAAGTATTCAATTTCAATTAAAAACCCTTTAAAAGAACCATGTAGAGAACAATTGGCAGTTCTTATACGGAAGGCATCTTTCCTATTGTTGACTTTCGCAGACAAAGATGCAGGTAAACTATTCAATATCAGTTCATCAATGTTAAGATTCTTGGTTTCTATTTCATATCCAAGTCCACTTTCCCCCTTTATTGTTTGTTTCAAAGTCCACAAGCTTTGAAATTTGCTAGTTATTAAAAAATCAAATGGATCCAATTCAGTAGACGTACAAGAGCCATCTTCAAAATGAGCAATCGCTTGTTCATTAGAGTCATCTAAGCTATGGGAAGTAACTATAGCTTTTGTATTATTTATCATTGTCATTGTCTTGCTTGGTAAGTACGAAGTTTGAAGCGTCACAAGATATTTGTTTTCTATTTCTGTTGTTCGATAGTTATTCGGTTTTGAGTATTTGTTATTCAAATATATTCTTAAATCGAAAGACCATTTACCCAAAGGTTTCGGCAAGTCATTGGCTAAAGAGTCATGGAATTGTGTTATAGAACTTGGTAAGGCTTTTTCAACAAGTAAGATTCTATACCGTGGGGAAAAAGAGGTTTGTTAGTCGTGCCTATTGAAAATTAATAAAACTCAATTGTCTTATAAATCGGACTTACGCTGTGACCATTGCCTTATGCTTATTTCGTGGCTATCTTTGACACTTTTAAAGCTCTAATACGATCAATCTTGAAAAGAGCTGAAAAAAAAAAAAAAAAAAAAAAAAAACATACACAAAAACGTAAAGTAAAGTAAAATAATTATATACACTACAAACCTGATAACACGAGTAGCTATAAAGTTTATTAATATAAATATCCGTTAACAAAGCCATATGTATCATTTCCATCTGTACTAGATTAAAAATTGAAAACGGTATTGTAATGAATATGATGGCTTTGTTGGTAAATACTTGAAGAAAACCATACACTATAATGATAACTGAAATCATTCCATTCCTGTTTAGGTTTTAGATTTATTCAATTAAAGTGGTCCAATCATCTAATGTATAACCCCTTTTCAAACGCTTTAAGGTACTTGATCATCTTCCAAGGCTCAGAGTGCCTAAACCAGCAATTACTTAAAATGCCATTTTGTAACCCCTAATCACGTGAAATGACATTTTCTTCCGCAATTTTTTTAATTTTTCAAATGTGGGTTTTCCCATCGATTTTATTCATCTTTTATATTACTTCAGATTTAAATAATTAAAGTATTTTATTCAAGTCAGATATCAAGATAAAATGTTTACCAAATCAATTGCCAGATTACCATCTGTTCAATACAGATCTGCTTTCATCAGAGGTTTGAAAACTTTCAACCAAGCTGAACAACCAAGAATCAGAATCAACTCAATTGCTCCAAATTTCACTGCCCCAACTACCCATGGTGAAATCACTTTCCATGACTACATCAAAGATTCATGGACTGTCTTATTCTCACATCCAGCTGATTTCACTCCAGTTTGTACCACTGAGTTGGGTGCTTTCTCAGCTTTGAAACCAGAATTTGACAAGAGAAATGTTAAATTAATTGGTTTGTCAGCTGAAGGTGTTGAAAGTCACAATGCCTGGATCAAAGATATCGAAGAAACTTCCACTGGTGGTAAGCCTTTTGAATATCCAATCATTGCTGATGAATCAAGAGAAGTTGCTTTCTTGTACGATATGGTTGATGAAGAAGGTTTCAAGAACTTGAGTGGTGGTATTGTTCAAACCATCAGATCAGTTTATGTTATTGATCCATCTAAGAAAGTTAGAATCATGATCACTTACCCACCATCAGTTGGTAGAAACTCTGCTGAAATCTTAAGAGTTGTTGATGCTTTACAAATTGGTGACGGTAAAGGTGTCGTTACTCCAATTGACTGGATCCCAGGTAAAGATGTTATCATCCCACCATCAGTTTCCGATGAAGCTGCCAAAGAAAAATTCGGTGATTTCACCAAAGTCAAGCCATACTTACGTTTCACCAAGGTTGATTAAATCAGCTTAACATAAGTTTTTATTATAGCTAATATTTATCGCAAGTAATACATGTAACTTTCCGGTTATTCTATATCCAGTAATTTTGTCAGTTCTAATTATCTCTGTCCTTTCCATGGTCTGTTTCTCTATATTGTTGCTCAATATTTTACTGTGAAGTATTATTCTAAGTTAATATGTGGCAATAGTACATTGAATGTGAAACCAGTCACATATGTATATGGTGAAGATATCATATAAAACAGAAACACGACTGTTAAAAGACGAATAAGTTATTTTCCTGATTAATCGGATGAAATACGATTGTTTACACCCCTGAAAAAACTTGCTAGTTTATAAATCAAGTGCATTTCTCAGGTTCATTTAAACACCGAACACCCTGTGTGTGGGCAAAAAAATTATTTACTAACTTGAGCAGAAGTATCAGGGCTAAAAGATAGAAGATTGTGCAGCTCAATTTGAATGTCAAGTGCTATTACAGATACCATCAAAAGTGACAGTAAATTTGCAGTGATATTCTCTCCGAAAACACCGCGCCATTAGTGCTCCACAACTTTGATAAATGCCTCAAACAATTCTACGTTCCAGAAGTAAGCAACAAAGAGGGAATCAGACGAAAGCAGCCAGAAAGATATCCGGCAACATCAAAAACCCCCATGCTTTTCATGTGTATCAAAGAGCCATGTACTGGGGAGAGACAAATACTGTCTCAGTCCTAATTTGAAGAATGATAGGTAGGAAAAAACAACTTCATAAACATCCTTTCGTTCTTCTTCAATATGTAGTTAAATAAGATCAATAACTAATCCAACTGAAACATCTCTATAGACTGTTTAATAGTATATCAATATAGTGCGTCTTTTTCCAATTAAAATCAGAAGAAAGAATTTTTTTTTTAACTTAACAAAGGTTTTGAAAAAAAAAAAAAAAAATATTTTTTATTCAAAAGGACAAAAAAAAAAATAACTGACTAGACTGGGAAACAACTGTTAAGATATCATTTAAACTCCTTTGGCTAAAGTTTTTTTGAGCTTTTAATTATAATAGATATTACTCAAATTTTGTATTCAATATTTTCATATCATTTGAATTATTATATAACTTGAATACTTATCATTTCTGATTTTTTTTTTCTGTGATTTCATGGTATTAATCCTTCATTTATCCGTTTGATTCAAATGATACTATTGTGAACTTAACAAGATAATTTCTCGTACCTGTTATATTGAGATTAAGTTATAATTATTTATCAATAAAAATATAAATAGATCACCAACCATGGATAAGGATCCAACCAAGATAAGTACCAACTATGCTAATAATGCATCTTTTGGGAATCAACAAGTAAAACAGCAGTCACTAGACGATTCACCACTGCAAATTTTATCATCAGTCAGTCCAAATAATGTTTCAAAATTTATGCAAAATGGTGGATCTCCACATTTATCCCCACAGGCTCAGCAAATCACCACCACATCGGCAACAAAGCGTAAGAGCTCAGAACCAAAACAGCCTCGTAAGAAACAAACAAAAACAAATGTTGGTAAAGATGGGATGCTGCCCACTGCAAGGCAGTCATCTGGTCATCGACCAGTTACATCTTGTACTCATTGCAGACAACATAAGATCAAATGTAATGCTTCAGAGAAATTTCCTTCTCCTTGTTCCAGGTGTGACAGAATGAGCTTGACATGTGAAATTGATCCACAATTCAGACCCAAGAAAGGATCTCAAATTCAATGCTTGAAGAATGATGTTGATGAGTTGCGATCAAAAATTGAATTTCTTACACGGAATGAGCATCTATTGGTTCAAGCTTTGCAACAGCAAGGAGGCTCTATACCTTCTGCAGTACAAATCTCAGGGCAGAGTCCTTCTATAGGTAGCACTCCTATGGCTAAGTCACACACCGAATCACCACAATTGGTAGCTAAGACATTTTTGAAAAAAGAACCACAGTTGTTACAAGATTCCAGGATTTTGCGTTCATTATCAAATGCTCCTACACCTGAATTATTAAATGATTCACTGGTGAGTGGATCTGACTTACCTCCTATTTTTGAACAACAACCAATGAGAAGGATAAATTCTGATTCTTCTAGCTTATTCAAAAACAATAATAACAATAATAATTACGATCATTTCAGTCCCAGAAATTTTTCTAATAGTCCAACAGCTACATTGAGACAGTCTGCCAAGAATTCCCCATCGCATAGATCTTCACCAACCCCTTCTACCAATATTTCAGAATTCATCTTAGGTGGTGTTAAATTACCAATTGAAAAAGCTACTGAATTACACAGACGATTTGTCGATGATTATCTACCCTTCTTGCCTATATTGTCTTCTGATAATCCTATTGACTTATACCAACAATCACAATTGTTATTTTGGGTTGTGATGTTGACTGCCTGTTTATCAGACCCTGAGCCAACATTGTACATGTCATTGGCATCACTTATCAAGCAGCTAGCTATTGAAACTTGTTGGATTAGGACTCCAAGATCAACGCATATTATACAGGCTTTATTGATACTAGGAACATGGCCGTTACCAAATCAAAAAATTTTAGATGATTGTTCATATAGATTCATTGGTTTAGCTAAGAATTTGTCATTACAATTAGGTTTGCATAGAGGTAAATTCATTGGTGAGTTTTCAAGAACTCAAGTTTCTTTACCGAATGCAGAAAAATGGAGAACTAGAACTTGGCTTGCCGTATTCTTAGGAGAGCAATTTTGGTCATCCACATTGGGTTTACCACCTTCAATGAACACAGATTATTTGCTTGAGAGTGCAAGAATCGATAACACATTGCCTAAAAATTTCCGTTGTTTGATCAGTTTATCGATTTTCCAATCGAAATTGGTGAATATGATGGGTACCTCTGTTACAAGTCCAGATGGGTTAATGGATCTGAAAAATAGGTCTGCAGCTTTATCTATACTTGAAAGAGAATTGGAAAGATTGAGTTTCAAATTACAAATTGATGATTTATCGGTGGAGATCTATTACCTTTATGTTAAATTGATGGTTTGTTTATTTGCATTTTTACCAGGGACCCCTGTGGAAGATCAAATTTCATATGTGGTCAATGCATATACTATTGCTACTAGAATTGTAACGATAATTTCAAAATTGATTGAGAAAAGACAATTAATTGAGTACCCTATTTACGTTAGACAATCTGTTTCTGTTGCCGTGTTATTGTTATTCAGATTACATTTGTCACCATATTTATTACCCAAGTATATTGATTCTGCAAGACAAAGTATTGTCACTGTGCATCGTCTATTCAGAAATATGTTATCATCATGGAAAGATGTGGAGAATGATATATCCAGAACTGCCACGGTGCTAGAAAAATTGAATTTTGTTATAATTACACATCCTGAATTGTTCACCAAGAATGACGGTATCATTGTCAGAATGAGATCTCATTTGACTGGATCATTATTTTATGATTTGGTATGGTGTATTCATGAAGCAAGAAGAAGAGTACTAATGAATGAGAAATCTGGAAATCCAGCTCCAATAGTGTCTAAAGATGGAAGGCCATTACCTTTACCATTCTATAATCAAATTACAAAAGATGATTTTAATGCGATCACTACTACAACTCCAAATGGTACAACTGTGACAACATTAGTACCAACTGATAGTGCTATGAACACAGCTACTGCCAATGCGACCCTGAATGGTTTAAGTGGACCAACTGAGATAAATGGTATTCCCTTATCAATGTTGGATGCCACCGGTAGTATGCAAAGAAACCTTAGTGAGAATTTCAGTAATTCCGGTATACCAGCAGCACCACAGATGACAGAACAGTTACAACAACAAGCATTTGTCTCTGATACTCCAAAAAATGATATGTTATCCGAGAACTTATCACAATTTTTGAACGGTAGTAACATAGGCAGTACACCAGCACCAACAACTGGTGATGGAAAATCCTCAACAAATGGCGAAAAGAAGAATTCTGATCAGCAATTTATTGATTCAATTTTCCAACAACAGTCAGCTAACTGGATGGAAGGTGGAGATGACTTCTTAGGGTGGTTCGATATGAATATGGCACCGGAGTTTTAACTGTCTATTAAATATGAGAATAAAAGAGTTTATTCCATTGTCAGTTTTTAAAGCATTTGTAGTAATCATCTCTGGGTTCTAACAAAGTATCCCCCACTTATGTAGAAAAGGCATTTTATTGTTTTTTTCGGAGGCTTTTAGTAATGGTGTAGGGTCCAGCCAATGAGGATTCCATGTTTAGTCATACCAATCTGCTTTTTTTTGAGTGAAATATACACTACTGGAAATGGCACCATCCTTTTTCTATCAAAAACTGCAAGTTTTGTTAGTAATGATAAGGTCATTCCAGACTGCTAGATATATTATTATAAATACTTTACTTCTCCCCCCACCTCCACTCTAGAGTTAATTTTTATAGTATTTTACATTCAGACTTTTTATGAACAATGTCAACAATCAATTTACAATTCATCAATTCATTTAGACAGTCTTCAAAGACTTTTGTCAGAGCTGCTGGTGTCATTGGTGCTGCGTCAGCTTTAGGTTACACTTATCATCAATACAGCAATAATAATAATAACAATAACAATAACAATAATAAATTTACACCTGGTAAGAAATTAATTGGTACTAATATTGTAGCTGCCAATTTGTTCACTGCACTGGAGACAATTAAGAAACATGAAGAATATCAACAAGTTTATAATGACATAGCTAAGAAAGTACAAGATAATGACGAATATGATGATGGTTCATATGGACCAATCTTGGTTAGAATGGCATGGCATCAATCTGGAACTTATCGTAAAAATCCAAAATTTGAAAGTGGGTGTCCATACTCTGGAAACGCAGGTGGATCCTATGGTGGTACTATGAGATATGAGTACGAATCAGATGAACCAGGGAATAATGGTTTACTGATTGCAAGAGAATTTTTACAAGAATTTAAACAGAAATATCCATGGATAAGTTATGGAGACTTGTACACTTTAGGTGGTGTAGTTGGTATCCAAGAATTGGGTGGTCCAAAGGTTAAATGGAGAAGTGGACGTGAAGATTTAACAACAGAGAGTCAACTGCCACATGGAAGATTACCAGATGCAAGTCAAGGTGCTGCTCATATAAGAGAATTATTTGGTCCAGATGCTATGGGTTTCAATGATCAAGAAATTGTTGCATTGATTGGTGCTCATTGTCTTGGTAGATGTCATCCAAACTTTCTTGGTTATGATGGACCATGGACTTTTTCACCAACTTTTTTCACAAATGATTTCTTCAAACTATTAGTCGATGAAAAATGGCATATAAGAAAATGGGATGGTCCAAAGCAATATCAAGATGACTCTACCAACTCGTTGATGATGTTACCTGCTGATTATGCATTGGTACAAGATAGTAAATTCAAGAAATATGTTGTCAATTATGCAAAAGATTCAGACTTATTTTTCAAAGATTTCAGTAAACTGTTTCAAAAATTGTTGGAATTAGGTATTGCCTTCCCAGAAAATGCTAAAGAATACACTTTCAAGACATTAGAAGAACAAGAATAATTACGTTTTTTAAATAGTAATAAAAAGGAAATATCTTTCCGATTTCATTTCATTTCAATATATACATAATATTAGAGGCTCTTTACAAAAATTCTTGAGCTTTCTTTCTGTAAGCGTTGCAATCTCTAAGCCAGTTTCTATATTCTTTTAAAGAACCAATATTTTCACCGTAATAATCTGGAACAGGATTTTGGAAAGAGTTTCTTGATGGATCAGCTCTATTCTTAATAATATGTTTTAAAAAAAGTTTTTGTTTTTCCAAATATTCATTAATAATCGATCTGTTTTTAATGTTAAATATTCCTCCTCCAACTAAAGGTCCAAACAGATAACCTAACAGTGTTGAAGCTAACATACCTCCAACCATAACAGCAAATGGATCAATACCAAAGATCATTTGTGTCGGATCGATTTCAACTTGCGATATATATCCCCATGAAGTTGATGAACCTAATAATGCTGTGAAAATAGATGAACCAAAATTGATTCTTCTTTCCTGTTTTCTCAATTTTAAAAATTGTTCCCATGATAATTTGGATTTTGAATCTGTCTTTATAGTGGAAGTTGGCTCTGATGAAGAATTTAGTAATGGTGTAAATGACTGGAAATATCTCTTTGATTGACCTGACATCAAGAAAGATCTTGCTGAAGATCTGATTCCTACAGTTTGGATCATTTTTTAGCTGGATTTAAGATCTATTTGATTGAATTTTACTTATATTTGAAGAAAAAAATTAGATGTTTTTTTTTTCCGTCTGTTTTCTTTGACCTTTTTTTTTTTTTGTTTGCTTCAACGAACACGACTTTTATAAATTATCTTTTTAATCTTTGCTATGTCCATGAGATTGAGTTTACTTACAAGTCATTCTAATAAGGAATATTATATATCAAATTATTATATTTCTATAAAATTCTTTTATTTAAAAAACAAGAGTAAAAAAAAGGAATAGCGAAAAAGGCAATAAATATTCTAACGGAAATGCAATCTTTTTATAAATAGTGTATCAGGAAAATGAAATAAATATGCTCTAGAAATGAAGTAAATGAATATAGGAGTGTGTGTGAGTTACATTTATAAATCACCATCATCTTCGATCAATTCTGGTAATTGTTCCATTGATTGGTTACCGTAAATGATTTGATAAGTGGCTTCAAATAATGGGAACTCGTCAACACAACCTTTGTTGGCCAATAATTCATGAACTTCTTTAGCAGTGATAACACCTTGAGCACTTTGACCATTCAATAATTCCTTTTCGGTTTCTTGAGCTGATTTACCGGTCTTGGCCATATGAGCAGCAACTCTGACATTTCTACCACCTGAACAAGTTGTAATTAAATCAGCAACACCGGCACTTTCAGCATAAAAAGTTGATGGGTTTGATTCAGGGAAGAATTTTTCAGCAAATTTGACAATTTCGCTTAAACCAACTCTCATAACGGCACTCTTTGCGTTATCACCCCAACCCATACCTTCGACAAAACCAGCAGCCAAGGCAACGATATTTTTCAAAGCACCTGCTAATGAAACACCAGCAATATCTTCAACAACTCTAACATGAAAGTATGGTCTATGGAAGGCTTGTTTCAAGACTTTTTGGTCAATATCTTTACCAACACCTCTGAAATCTTTTGGTAATTTATAACCAATTGTTGTTTCTGACCAGTTACCTTTGGCAACTTCCGGAGCCAAGTTGGCACCTGATAATGAACCACAGTAAACACCAAGAGCATCGGTGATATATTGACTCAATAATTTGAAACCGGTTGGAGTGACATCCAAACCTTTCAAACATGAGATTGCTCTGGCATTTGGTTTCACATTACCTTTTAATTGTTCACAAATCTTTGGTAAGAATTGATGTGGAATGTTGAAGATTAACAAATCGGCATCCTTAGCGGTTTCAACAATTGAAGGCTCAGCAATCAAATTATGTGGTAATTTAATACCCGGTAAATATTTAACATTTTCATGTTGTTCATTTATAATCTCGGTTATATTTTTATTGTTGATCTTTTCTTCATATACCCACATCTTAACTTCTGGGTAAAACAACTCACTTCTTTCAGCAGTGTTTTCCGCAATGACTTTAGCCACTGTTGTACCCCAGTTACCTGAACCAATGATAGCAATTCTGAATTTGTTTGAAGCTTCAGGAGATGAGGAGTTGAAGTAGTTTGATACTTGTTGTAATCTGTTATTAGCTGATGATGACATTTTATTATAGTGGAAATAGTTTATATAATTATTCTTGATTGATAAACTTCTCTTATTCGATAATAGTCTGAATGAGTTGAGCATAAATTTTGGTGGGAATTGAGTTGGTTTATATACGTTTTTATCTCTCTTTTTTTTTTTTTTTTTTTTTCTTGTTGATTTATTAAAATTTTCTTTCAGCTTCTGCAATTTGACCTTTTTTTCTTTCTTTTTTCTTTGCTCTTTTCTTTTAATTGTGCCCTCAAAGGGCAGAGGGGCCCACTTCGGAAAAACTGCTTCTTTCTTTTCTCTTGTTATTTTCTGCAACGAGTGGGCAACAGATTAACAAAAGTTATATCATAGCTACGTAATGGTTGATCTATGTAATGGTGTTTGTCTTTTGTTCTCAATGTTAGTGCTTGTTGTATTTTACTAGAATAATGTATTATGGGCACTAGCATATGACTCGTTTGACTCAGTGTTTTTTTTTTTCTTTTTCTTTTTGGTTGTTCAGTGCACTAAAAGAAATCCGTAAAGACGAGGAAATATGGGAGAGAGGAAACAAGGAATAAAGCCCCGGGGGTAAAAGCTGATTTAGAATTTGCGATAAACGGGATTGTCCCACTTCTCAATTAGTGCCTACCAATCATAAATCTAAATTTACGCCTATTGATTGCTTTGTTGAGATTCATGAGTATACTGAACGTTCCTCTTCATGTTGTGTCTTTTACAAGAGACATACAATAAAAAAAAAAAAAAAGCGAGATGCTATATGATGTAATGCGCTATTGTTATACGGAAGTCCACTAGTGCTGTCAAAAAAGAAAAGATACTCAAGAGATCCAAAGAATTTTTCCGAGACAATTATCTAATCTATAAACCATCTGAGAGAGGGGTTGAGCCTGTTTAACCACTCCTTACACTAGTAGTAGGCTTATATGCTTTTCTTTTTCCCTGTTCTACTTGAGTGTTACTTTTTGTGTTTTTTTTTGCCTTAGTTATATGTCATATGGTGGTGTACTTTTTTTTTTGTGTGTTTTTTTTTTTTTTTTTTTGTAGATAGATACGATCGAACTCCTCTATGACGTAGTTGTTTAGATCTTCTATATGCGTTCAATTCTTTCTAGTCAGAAAGAGTGCAAAATCAAACAAAGAAGGATGGAATTCAGTCAAGAGGGCACAGTAGGATGTTGATTCCGTGTGTATCAAGTTGGGTGCTTTTTCTCAACAAAAGACTGTCTCATTTTTTATTAAAGATTGCCCCTTGTTAAGGAAACAGTTGATACAAAAAATCTCAACAGTACAGACTTAAAGTAAAAAAACATCGGAAAATTTACCTGTGAGCTTAACTGACAAAGCCAGGATTCTAATTAGTCAAGGATGTTAAGATAGAGGGACATTGGATCAATAAGCAAAAGAAAAGAAAAGTAAATAATCACACAAAGATAACAATACTTTTAATCTTAATAATCTATTATTATTGTGAAAGTGAGATGGGTAATCGTTACTAAAGTCTTATTTATATATCATATATATATATATACCTTGACTAAAGAAAGCTCACTATTTTGAAAATGTGTAAAGAAAAGTAGTGTAAATTTCAACCAAGAAAGAAGAGAAGATTTTTCTTGTGCTTCTTTCCTCCAGTATATAGAGAAAGGTCTCCTGGGAGAATTCATCCGTTAAATGACAAAAAATTCGTTTAACTAACTAATGCGAAGCTAGATTAATTGAATTGTCGGTTGTTGTCTTGAGTTTATCAACCGACATCTCAGATGGAATTACCGATTTTTTCCAGCAAATTCTATTAAGCAAAGTTCAAAAAAAAAAAGAGGATTACTAATTCTTCGAGGGAAACCGGACTATTTCACCGGTTGACTTTGAAACCGGATCTTCTTTTTATTTTTATTTTTTTTTCACCCTTCAATTTTCACTTAAGGACCTAGATCCTCCTCCTCCATCTTGAGAACCGTTGAACCACACTCCATCGAGAAAATTATCAGCTAATACCAGGCTATAATGCCCATTAAAATTTTTTGTTTGGACCGATAGCAACTGGAACTTGCACATTTGGATATTTTGTATTAGTAAACTTTATACAACTATGTACTCAATCTCTTAATTCCCTTAGATATTTGAAAACTTATTTCCCTTACTTGCTTTTTTGACTAAATTTTAATTTTTTTTTTCTTTTTCAAAAGCAAAAAAAATTAAATGAAACAGTTTTTGGGAAAAACGGTATAAAAGAGAGCCAATTTCTTTATTCTCCAGATAAACTTATTCTATCAATTAATTATATATATCTTACAATTATAAAATGTCCTCAGCAGAAACAGTTTTCATTTCAGGTGCTTCAGGTTTTATTGCCTTACACACAATTGATGCTTTATTAGAAAGTGGTTACCGTGTTATTGGTACCGTTAGATCCACTGAAAAAGGTGACAGTCTTGTCAAGAATTTCAAGACTAAATACCCAAAAGGTGATTTATCTTATGAAATTGTCAAAGATATTGTTGCTGAAGGTGCTTTTGATGAAGCTTTAAAAGCTCATCCAGAAATTAAGTATGTCTTACACACTGCTTCTCCATTTTCATTTGGTTTAAACAAAAGTATTGATGATGCTTACTTGAAACCAGCCATCGACGGTACAAGGAATATGTTGAAAGGTATCAAGGCCAATGCCCCACAAGTCACCAATGTCGTTGTCACTTCATCATACGCTTCAATTATGAACGTTGGTGCCGATCCAAAGACTTTTGTCCACACTGAAAAGACTTGGAACCCAATTACTATAGACCAAGCAAGAGAAAATGAAAGTAATGGTTATGTTGCTTCAAAGAAACTTGCTGAAGAAACTGCTTGGAAATTTGTCGAAACTGAAAAGCCAAATTTCAAATTATCAACTGTTTGTCCACCATATGTCCTTGGTCCTCAAGAATTTGAAGATGCATTATCAAATGAAAATTTGAATACATCAGCTGAAATCATCAATGGTCTCTTGAAATCAACACCAGAAGATAAAGATTTCCCAATTGTTGGTTTAGCTGTTGATGTCAGAGATGTTGCTAAATTACATGTCTTGCCTTTATCAAACTCTAAATTGGAAGGTGAAAGATTATTCCCTGCAAGTGGTGCAATCAGTGGTGATTTATTATTACAAATCATTAACAAGAACTTCCCAGAATTAAAAGGTAAAATTGCTCCAGGTGATTCTTCAAAAGTTGAACTGGCTGCTGCTAAAGCTGAAAGATTTGATATTTCTCAAACTGTTTCAAAATCAGGTATCGAAATTATCCCATTAGAAAAAACTGTTGTTGACTCTGTTAAACAAATCTTGGATTACAAGTCAAAGAACTAAGCTTTTTCCTGTTATTTTATATATATGCTAATGTTTTTCACGCTTATTTTTTTTGCTTCTTAATATAAAGTTTTTCTTTTGATAATTACTTGCTTGTAAGTTTACTTGGCTGCACTATGAATCTTTTGTGATTTAATATTGGAGTTCTGCCTTGAAGAGAAATTCATATAGAAAACCGATACTTTTTTTTTTCTTTCAACTCAAAGAGTTGGCTATACTCTCTAATGTTAAGCACTGACCTACTCTTCTATACGTTGGAAACTCTTTGTAGAGTGCAAACAACATGGGCACTCATATTTATAAAGTCCATGGATTGTATTCAGAAGACAGTTTCATTTCGGAGAGAAAAATCCTTTCTTTCTCTTTCAGTAGAAAACATCGAAGGTTAAATTCCTCAATTAAACTCTCAGTATCAAATTCCTTCCATCTTATTAACTTTGCTGTCACTTCTTATGCCCTAAGGTATTATAATTCTCATTTTTGTAAGAAATTCTGGTATTAAAAAGTATTGCCAAATATAGATAATTACCTGTTTTGGAAGTCAAAATTCGCAAAAATCTATCAGAGTATTTTTCAGTTTTTATAAAATTTCAGTAATAAAATCCGTGATAGTTTAGTGGCTAGAATTACCGCTTGTCGCGTGGTAGACCGGGGTTCAATTCCCCGTCGCGGAGCTTATTTTTTTTTTTTTTTGTTTGTTTGTTTCTAGTCCGAGGTTTATTTCAATAATCACCAAGATGAACCTATTAATGATTTTTTTTTGAAAACTACATGGATGGAAGATAAGTTCACAAGAGTACAGTTTATGAAAAATGAATTGACAACTTCAGTTATAATAAAAAAACACAATTATACAAAATATGATATAAAATTAAAAAAGTATAGAGAAAGCAAAAACAACAAGCGTAAAGAATATAAACTCAAGGGACCCCACATATAACAAAACCAAAAACCAACAAAAAAGACTCTAGTTGAAAACTTTTGATAGCAAAGAAACAGACAAAAAAAAGAAAAAACCAAAACATGTTCATATTAAACCACTAACACAATTATTCATAACATTACATTCACACATAGAGACAAAATTCTTATATTCCAAAATCTGGGAATTGGTTTCTATATCTATCAAAGACAGGATTATTCAATGCTTGATGTTTTATTTGATAAAATCCATCATCCAAAGGTGCAAATTCATCTACATCTTCTTGTGATGATTGATTAACAGCATTAGTTGATGTGAATGAATCAATGTTTGTATTCTTAAAAGGTATAGTTTGATATTGTGTTGGTTGATAATAAAAAGCTTCAAGGTTTGGAACTAATTGTTCTTCTGAATCTTGTTTTTGTTGTTCTTGCTGTTGTTGTTGTTGAAGTGGTTGAGTTGGCAGCGGTGAATAAGCTGACATTGGTGAGTGGTATTTAACAGTAGAAGGATTTGAACCTGTGAATCTTAAATCTTCAGATCTGAAATTCTTGGTATTATATGACATTGGCTCCAGTGTAGTTCTTGCAGTTTCATGATGATAAGATGTGGAAGCCGGGGATTGTGGAGATGATGAAGCATGTGAAGAAGAACCTGGACTCTTTTTCATATCTAAAGGTGGAGGTGTCAGAGTGGAAACGGCATCCAACAAATGAGATCTCTTACCAGTTTTCTTCTTAGTAGAATCTCTCTTTTGGTAAGTATCTGGTAATCCACTACATTCACCACTTTCAATATGAGTTTCAACCCAAATTTCATTGTTAGCAAAACTTTGTCCACATAATCCACACCAACCAATCATACCTGTTCTGCTGGCAGATTTAGTGCCTGAAGGGTATTTGAAATGTCTTGACTTTAAATGTGTCTTATAAGTGTCTCTTCTTGAAAAACCTCCAGTGGCATGACACTTATGATTCGAGTTTAAACTGTAAAAAGGACATGTATACAGTTTCTCTGATGAATGTTTTTTCATATGACGGGTTAAATAACCTCTAATACGGAATGTTGCTGAACATTTTGGACAAACATGTTTCTTCTTACTCTTCTTGATAGTACCATCTTCTAAAATTTCATCTTCACTCATTTCACCATCTTCCAAACTGTCCATTGATGAATGTGATTTATTTGAAGATTGTGGTGACAAATCAATCATATTTCTTTGCAGTTGTTGTTGTTGTTGCTTTTCATGTAATGGAGGTGATAAACCATGTGAAGTCGAAGCAGGACTTGGTAATTCATTATTTAATTTCAAATTCTCAATACTAGAATCATTTGTTGAAGAAGCTTCAGAGATTGGTGGTGAAAATTGTTGTTGATGATGACGATGAATTTTCTTATTTGCCTGAATCTTGGCTAATTGTTCATCAAAAAATTCGGTACTTGGAATATTAAAATCAACTGTATTGTTGACTTGATTATTTTTATTAACAGCTGTACCTTTATTACTATTATCTTCGACAAATTTCCATTCAATTTCGCCGTTTTCTTTCTTAACAGGAACTAACCTTGTACCTAACTGAGTTGAACATTCTTTGATATCTTTCAGTTGACATGGTTGAATTTCTGACTTCAGAGGGAACAAATCCGATTCATTTTTAATTGATTGTGTATTTGTTTTAATTTTATCTTGATTGAATATTTGCTTACCATTATTGTCAGGTGATAAATTGATAAATGATTTGATAAAAGTGATTGCTGCTGTGATATAAAAAACCAAAGTGGAGATAATATAACTCTGCTGTGCGAATAATTCAAGAGCAGACATTGGTGCTCTCGATAACGATGTTTGATTATCTGATTTAATCATGGTTGTTATTTGTAATGAAAACAATTTTAAATGACGAGAATTTGTTTTTAGTTTTTTTAGTTTTTTTTTTTTTTTTGTTTCTTTTCTTTTAAAAAATTTTTATTTTTGTTATATTAACAATTAATTACATTTCCACGACCATCCCTGCTTTTTTTTTTTTTTTTGCTTCACGGCATTAATGAATTACAGCCAGCCCCTGTTCTCTGCTGTAGATGTTTTTATAAAGTATTTACTATCTATTTGAAGATAAAGAAAACATGGGGAAAAAAACACCGTTTTTATTTTATTGTTTATTGGGATAAAATCAAATTTTGAGACTCAAAGGGAAAACACACACACAAAAAATAAAAAAATAAAAAAATAAAAGGTTAAGAAAATTATTAAAAAGAGTGTAAGAATGGAGAAAGAATGAAAAAAACTAAATAAATAATAAGATGAGCATGACTAAACCGTTGAAATAACCAGCTTTGGTAATAAATGCACCTGCAGAGTAACTGCTAGAATACAGGTTTGAAGCATTTGAACCATCTCCGTTGTTGATTTGAGTACTTGATGGGTCTCCAGAATTTGTGAATACAATTTCACCATTAGTGATGACAACATTACCTGTGGTTGGACTCTTTGTAGAATTGACTTGCAGTTGAGTCAAAGTCAAGGCCTCGTATGAGGTGATGTTGTTCTGTTGGGCAAATGGAATTGATCCAGAAGTTATTTGAGTCTTTGTTGAGCCCCATGTCTTTGTTGTTGAAGTGGTATCAACAGATGAAGATAACAGTGAAGAACTTAATATGATATTTGTTGCTGTGGCATCGGCATCTTTTTGCTCTGTTGTGATTAGTTCTTTCTTACCAGTGGTTGTAGTAGCAGTAGTTTTCTTCTTTGTTGCAGCAGCAGCAGCAGCAGACAGTGAAGATGCAGATCTAACTGATTCAACAGAGACAGATGAATCCGATGCTAATATTTCAGTGATACTTCTTCCACTATCGTACATAGGCACGTAGGCATTTGCCATTGCCAATTTCTTACCTTCATTATCAACTGCAAGATAAACACTTCTTAAGAATGGAGTACCTAACAAGGCAAATCCTTCATTCTCTTGTGGTAAGACACTAAGGAAACAAGCCGAGGCACCTGAAGATTGGAAAGTCAATGCAGTACCATCAGATGAATATGCGAGGTACATCAATTCCGATAATCTGATATTAATTGTCAAATTACCAAATTTGAAATCAACTGTGGCATATAATTGACCAACTTGACAATCCACGATCCATCTTTCTAAGTCTGCAGAATAATATGCGTTCAATTGTAAAGCTAAATCTATAATACTATCATATGGAAGATAACTGTAATAAGTTCTGGAATCCAATAATGCGGGTATTGTGAAATCAGCATCACCAACAGTGGCAGATAAGCCGGTACCGCCTGAAGTGACAGTGATTCCAGTCAATGGAACAATGGGCAAGTTGTTTCCAACAGAGCCATCGGTATTCTGGTATGGGATGAAATCGAATTCGACAAAATCACCTTTTATTTTCGAAGTGTCTAAGCCACCAAGGTGTAATTCAATATCATTGGCATAAAGACGGCCCAAATATAATGAGTATGAGGTAGAATTGATCTTGTTACTGTTGACAAGAGATTGTAAGAAATTTGAACCAACACCACCGGAAGCTAAACCTAAGCCACCGGCAAGGACATTTGTATAATTAGCAGCAATAAAATTAACGTTTGATACTTTTATAGATTCATTTAAGAAATGGAAATGATCTTCCATCATTTGACCATCGACGGCTATCAGGTTCAATTCTTGAGAAGACACCAACATGACATTATTTGAATCATTACTATTTTGGTAATCGTTGGTAAAATACAGGGCAGTGTCCGAATCGGAGCTGTTATAAATACCTTGAGAAGCACAAACGTTTTCAGCGGCAATATCGTAATCAACGTGAGAATTATCTAAAGCGGTTTCATTGGATTTATTTGAAGTATATCTTTCATCACAAGTGATGAAATATTCACTATCCATGACCCAAGTTTCGTCCTGTACAATATCGATTCTTAATTGTAATTCTTGACCCGGATCACCCACGGAGACATTTGTATAGTAAATCTTGTATTCTATACTATCCAAGAAAAGTGTGGGGAGTTCGTATTCTGATGAAGCAGTAGACGATGAATGTCCATTTGTTGTTGATTCTGCTATTGTTTGTATGAAAAATGAAAACGGTATAAGATGGAGAAGCAATGATAATAGTATATTATTGAAAGCCATCTCTTGATGATGTTTGATTGGAGTAATGCTTTTTGGATTGTGTTTTTAACTTGTATAAAGGAGATCTTTAGAAAGAGATCTTCAAAGATGAGTTAGCTGTGATGAATAGAAAAAAAACTTTTAGTATAAAAAAAAAAACCGTGATGCACAAACGAGTGTTAAAATGATGTTGTTATAAAGAGTATGAGTAAAAATTTATATATATATAATTTATCTTAATGAATACGTATATGAACAAGGGAGTGATATATATATATAAATTCCTTGAATAAACAAAATATTTCCTTTTTCAAAGTAAAAAAAAAAAAAAAAAAAATTTTAACACACTCTCTTTAATTTTTTTTTTTTTTTTATATATAGAGATTGATTTTTTTTACATATAAAAAGCGTCGGGAGAAAAAGCAAAAAAAAGAAATTTTAAGCAACAACAACAACAACAATTAGTAGTAATAGTAGTAGTTGATTCTATATATAGAGTGAGTGAGTGATAAAGTATACAATTAAAAGAGACTTAGCTTATGTTTAAGACAAGTGAGTGGGTATCTATGAATGGTGTTTGATTATATTTCGTTTATTATTATTATTATTATTATTTTTACACTGTTTTGCATTACGTAGTTGGTTTTTAACCATGCGAAAAATTAATAATAAAACGGCAATTACGTAATTTTTATGCTTAGTTTTGGGAAAGGTGTTTTTATATGAAGATGAGAGTATATATGAATTATATATGGTCATCTCTCTGTGTTTTGTAAACGATGTCTCAATCTAATGCATCTTTATATATATATAGGCAATGCACCCCAATATACCTCATACTATAATCTTGTCTCATTGTTTATCCGGTGTTTGTTTAGACATTTATACACTACTTCCATCTGGCTTTTTTTTTTTTTTTTTTTTTTTTTTACGACAAGATGGTCTACTTCCTATCTAAGTAGTTTCCTTTATTGAAAGATCATAGTTTAAAAAAAAAAGGCAGAAGGGAAAGTTTTTTTTTTTTTTTTTTTGAAAGAAGAAAAAAAAAAAAAAAAGGTCAAATTAGTTAGGTGTCTCTTTGATAATACCCTGTACTTCTTCACCTGTCTTATAGAAGCATGTCTGAAATGCTTCATAGGAAGCACTTGAATAACAGTCCAGCAACATCACCTCAGAAGCAGAACTTCTCAATTCCTCTGAATTCGGCATCATCACCAACACTAGAAGTTACAACAGCAGCAGCATCATCAACGACACAGACTACGACAGAAGAAGTGGCGAACGATTATCATCGTTCAACACCGGAAACTAACGTGAAGATGCTCCTGTCTTCCAATGTCATCATAGTGATATCCATCTTGCTGTGGTATGTCTTTTCCGTCAGTATATCATTATATAATAAATGGATGTTCAATCCAGATTTGGAATTTTCTTATCCAATATTGATAACAAGTTGTCATCAATTGATATTATTTATGCTCAGTGGATCTGTGTTATTGTTGACCAAGAACTTCAGATTGCCTGATACAAAACAATCATATTTCATGAATTATAAGACTTACTTGTTACAAATATTACCTTGTTCATTGGCTTCAGCTGGTGATATAGGTTTAGGGAATTATTCTTTTAAATTCATCACTTTATCATTATATACAATGGTCAAGTCTTCTCTGATTGTGTTTGTTCTTCTATGGGGAGTGATTTTCAAATTGGAAAAATTAAGTTTACGATTATGTATAATTGTATTGATCATGACCATAGGTGTTATGATGATGGTCTATGGACAACAGGATCAACAAGATCCACATGGGAGTAACGATAATGCCAATACCGTGTTCATAGGTTGCTTCTTAGTATTGAGTAGTGCTTGTATGTCAGGTTTGCGATGGGCTTTAACACAAATCTTATTAAAGAGAAATAATTACACGAAAAACCCAATCTTGACAATTTTTTATATAAGCCCTTCGATGTGCCTAGCACTTTTCCTCACAGGAGGTGCTATCGAAGGTTGGGACAATTTTATCAATGCCAATATTTGGCATGAAAAAGGTGTCTTTTTAACAATAATATTATTAGTGATCCCAGGTATCTTACTGTTTCTGATGACGTTGTCAGAATTTACACTATTACAACATGCTCCGTTATTGACGTTGTCAATTGCCGGTATTTTTAAAGAAATCTTGACGATTTCCATAAGTTCAATGGTTTTTGGGGATAGATTGAACTGGTTCAATCTTTTTGGTCTTGCTATCACATTATGTGATATAATGTGGTATAACTATTATCGTTACGAAGAAAGTAAAGAAAAAAGTAATGGATATATAGTATTAAATAGTGATCCTCGTAATGAGGATATTGAATTGAGAAACGTATAAATTATTTTCATATATATATATATATCTATGTATTGTCCTATAATTTATTTAAATTCAAGTCTCATTCCAGTGATAACACATTGTACAACCCATTCCCAATCAATGATATTGATCTCATCTTGATTATAATTTTTTGTCGAATTTAAAATTTCATCTTCATTATCATCATTTGTGAAAAGTAATATTTTTTTTTTCAGATCATGACTAGCAAAAGTTGAAATTAATTTCTCAAAACTATCAAATGTCGAAATTTCTATCAGTCCAAGAGCTTTGAACAAGAAAATCAGAATCTCATCTTTGCTGTCACCAGAATTTAATTGGAAAATTTGATACCTGGATAAGATTGAGTTATTGTTCCCAATTTGCAACGAAAGTGGTTGCCCAGCAAGATATTTTTTCATATACAAAAAAATATTCAAACTCTTCACAGTCCCTAAATAATTTGATTCCCCAGCTGGTAAGAGATAAGGTTCAAAATTTTCTAATCTTTGAGTTACTCCCATGTCTTCAATAAATTTATGTGACAAGATTGGCCAACCCAATGCCAATGCTTCAAGATACTTGGCCGACCGGCAATACCCATTAGAAGATATCACCAGACCAAACTCATATGACGAGTAAAATTTAGATATTTGGAATTCCCCATCTTTGTCAAAAATTTCATTTAATCCATTTTCCAATACTTTCCCACCATGACTCAAGATTAAATTTTTCAAATGATTTCTTTGCAGTTCTGTTGATGAAGTGATGGTAAAACAACATTTTTTCAATATTGCGGATGTCGTTGTAACTGTTGTCCCAGTGGAAGATGGTGATGGCATTAGATTTCTTATTATCACTGGTGGAGAATTCTTATGCGGAGAAAGTTCTAACATCTCTTTGGAATGACGTCCACGAATCTTAGGTAAATTGGAAACCAAAGAATCCTGGTACTCGGAACTGTCCAATTCTTTGATAAAACTCCTTTTTGTCCAAATACTATTCACAAGATAAATATCAGATAACCTAATTTTCTCTTCTACTCCATTGATATAATCGATCTCATTCTTGACACAGGGCATCACATAAAGCGTGTTGAAACCTCTAATACACTTGATACTCTCTTCGTCTCCATCTTCTAATTCACTAGATAACCCTGTGACACAATGTATTCTTTTCTTATTGAATATCTTGACTCGATCCCCGATCTTAATATCAAGTGGGAAAATATTCAGAAAGCCTTGTAAATTAACCTGTTTACCTTGATGAATAATCAAAAACCCATCCGGTAACACTTTCTTAATAATTGTGGGATAAAATTTCTCACCAGTTCTTGCCCACACACTTGAAAAAAATTTGATATCTTTACGCGATAATCCGTCTTCCTTATTACGATAAACTTGCTCTTCTTCAATATCGGTCAATGGACTATCTTGTGTCGATTGCTTGATATTACTGCTGGAATGATCTATCAGAGTTGGTAGTACAGCATCTTCTTCTTCCTCCTCTTCAGACAATGATTGCTTTGATGATATAATCTCTACGGTTTTGCGATAAGTCTCAGGGTCTTGAGATATATTTATCACTTGCGTAGTCGGGGAAGATTGGATATTGTTATATTCACCTGATTTTGTTAACTGGACGATTGAAGGTGAGGAGTTTGGTACTTCTGTGGAAGGCGATGACAAGTGTCTCAAACGAGTAGGATAAGAACTATTGCTCTCCTTCTGCTTACCACTATCAAGCAGCCACGAGGCCGTTGACACACTATGGTTTTTTGAAGGTGTATCAACATCGGTCATGGTTCTTGGTAATTTTGGTTTCTTATTAAGATCCATCTCTGAATATTGTCTTCTCTTCAATCTTAACTGATCATATATTTTCATACTATCTTCAGGAAGCCCACTGTAATACTTCATTGAACTTGATTCTTCTTCTTCTTCTTCTTCTTCTGGATTCTTTTTATCTATCTCGAGTAATTCGTATTGCATCGTTGTATTCTCAATTTCATCATCCGATGCTATTTCAATCTTGTTTGATTCCCCAAAATTCAAAGTGGCAACAGCATCATCTGACTGCTGGGACGCTTGTGAAGTTATCTCATCAAATACGTCTGGTCGATGTGTATGCTGTTTTTTCTCAATAGTGCTGGGAACTTCAATATTTCTCCTAATTACTTGTGTTGAGGGCACTTCAAAATTATGTGCCTCATTGGTATTAGATAAATCACTTGGAATTAGCTGTGTGTCATTAATCAATTGTGTATCAGTAGCTATTACCTGTGTATCTATTGCTGGTATTTTTTGTGTCTCTTTATCAAAATCTGCATTCATAAAGCTGTCTTCCAACTCCTGTGTTTGTTCTTCCTCTTCATCATCAATCATAATCCCATGCTCTTGTGACTGTGTCTCGTATTCCACCATCTGTGCTTGCTGATGCCTCTGCCTCATTTTTTGAAACATATCACTTGGTTTCTTACTACGTGCCAGTGATCCAAACAAATTTCTTCGTATATTATTTGTCACAGGTGTCTGTTGAGGTGGTTGCAAAGGTGATTCGCCAAATGGATCAACTAGTTTATTGAAAAAAGGAGTCTCCCCTATACCACCAGCATTACTAGTTGCAGTAGTGTTTTGATGTAAATTAAATGATACTGAATCATCAACAGTATTTCCACTGTTATGATGTTCTTGGTGCTCATTCGATGGAGACGGTATTAAATTACTGGGTACAGAATCATCCCTCAAATTATTAGCTTCTTCTTCTGGGGGAGAAGACATTTTAAATAACCACTGACAGAATTTTAAAAAAATTCAAGTCTACCACTCTAAAACCTGATTTCAAGATTTTTTTTTTTTTTTTATTTTTGTTTTCGTTTTTTGCAATATTCTTTTTCAGGCATAGAAAATACAAGGCAGATGATTTTTTCATTGATTTGGAAAATCTGAAAATATCAATAGGAATGGATACACTGGATAGGTTTACTGGCTACTTGGTGGTTAATAGCCATGTATTTTTATCTCTAGAAGAAGGCTCCTGAATTTTAGTTTGCTTGTACTAACCACAAGGGCAAATAATTAGTCCTCTGAAAAATCAGTCTGATATTCTTTGACCATCTTTCCAAGAGTATCAATTATTTGTAATATGTCATAAGTCAATTCAAGTAGGTCTATAATATGTCTGAAAAGTACCTTGTCATCGAGATTGTTATGTGTTTTTTTATAAACTGTAAGTTGATAAGTACTAATTTATGCAATGCTATAAATGTTACTAAGTAAAATTGCATAGGACAAATTAGGTCCTCCTATAGTTCACAAGACAATTGGATGTTTGATCTACTCTTCAAGTGGAATGAATGGTCTGTGGTAAGAATTTGAAGCAAAAAGGAATCTATTTGAAAGAGAATGTTTTATTTTTTTTTTTCTTCTTTCTCACATGTATGGTAACAATAGAAGCACGACTCGTTTCGACTTGAGTGAATTTGGTACAACAAAATCTGTATGAACCTATTTTTAGTTACTGCATCGGCTGTTTTAAGTCTCAATAATTATTATTTACCACATTTTTAAACCATTTTCTTTTTGATAAACAATTTTGAGGATTGAAGAAGAAGAAAAATTGGATCATTTGATAGAAACGGCCGTGATATACCCTTTATTTCTTTTATTGATTTACAATACTCCAACTAAAGAAACTTAGGAAGCAATTACCAAAAAAAAGCAAAAAATTTCTTTTAAACCAACAGAACTTAGTCGCAACAACAACAAAGACACATATAATTTCCATAATATAAAAAATATCAGGAAACCTTAATCTGAAACACATTGTTTCCAAGATGTTACTGACAAGGGTATAAGGATACCAATCAAGGCATATATAGCCGCTTTACTTTTGTCACTTTGATGAAAAATTTTTGTTACCCTTGTTAGCTGCCAACAGTAAAGGATTAGAGAGATTTTATGTTTGCAACCAACGCATATATGCACCTAATATGGACCATGGACTTTATCAAGAATTTCGGCTATGAATGTGAAAAAAAAAAAAAATAATAATAATAGATGTAGGTTTTTATTTTTTTTTTTGAAAAAAAAAACAAAAAAAGGGCAGGCTGAGAGAAAAAAAAAATATGGGTGGGATCAGGGAAAATTTCCATTTCATTATTTTCCAGTACAGCATCAAACTAACAACCCATTAAAGAAGATCCGAATCAAAGCTGTTGCTACTTGAGCCAATTGTGCCAGTGGAGGCTTTTGTAAGCTTTGTTTTGCGGAAGAAGGGGAGAAGTGTTCGCTTATCCCGAATTTGATGTATGCAATGGTCGATCGGCGAAAACAAGTTTTCTTCACATACACATATCAGGAGTGACTTCTTTGAAATTGAAGAGTGTGTACGAGTTGGTGGAATTTCAGGAGCAGAAAGTGAGAGAGCTTGGCTGGTGAAATCAAGTCTTTGTAATTGGAAAAAGAATCTTGGAGAAAAGAAAGAAAAAAGTCAAAAAGTAAATAACTTCCTGTGCATAGATAACCCATACGGCACCAGGTTTAAGACGTAATTTCAGACAGGTATTTTGTTAATCCAACTGGATCCCAAGACAAGCTCACAGACTAGCGTTGCTTAGTTGTCAAGCCAGTAAATTTTGAATAGAATTGCATTGGGATAACAAAAAAAAAAAAAAAGGGGGGGGGAAGGAGGATGAGAGAATTATGCTGCTTTTGCTTCCTCTAATAATAATATTAAGTACTCGCAGAATAATACTAATTTTTATTTCTTTTTGAATATTAGCAGCATCTTTAACGGGGATCTAAGGTTTGTTGAACCGAGCCGAATTCCATGCTTTACATAAATGTGTGAAAACTAGGTGCTAACGGATTGTCATACTTGAATTTAATTCATTTCAAGATTTTCTTCTTTTTTTGCCTTTAATAATTTATGTCTCACTCCAATTTTACAGCTCCCGAAGCAAATAAGCAAAAGCAAAAAAAACGAAAACAAAAAAAAAAAGAATTGTCGTTTTTTGTCACTGCAGCACATTGGCTAAGATACATGCAATCTCTACATGATAGTCTATCTGTGAAAGAATTGCCATTTGCTGAAAAGATTTCCAAACACTCACTCTCTTTTTCTTTCGTCACTTTAATAGAATTCTCTGTAATCTAACTTGTCTCTGAATTTTCCATCTAGGCTGTAAATCTGTGATACAGGTAATTTGATCGTTTTATCTCAAACAATATTGTCTTACTGAGGTATTTCAAAAAGATCCACTGGATCAAACTTTTTGAGGATAAAAAAAAAAAAAAAACTAAGTATCCTAATTTCTAAAAGAAAACGCACCTAAATTAGATTTAAGAGCTAAAAAGTAATATTTCAGAAACTGAAACATAAATGGAGCCTTTTATCTTTTAGTTCCATGCTTTACTATTACATCGACCAAGTTATCAACATTTAGCACAAGCAAATGGGGCCAAGTAAGGAGTCTATCGTACCCAATTAGACGGTTAAAGCCGGAAATTAAATATTTGTTAAGATAAGGGAGAAAGGGTCTTGAGAGTTGTCATGATATTTTTTTCAAAAGTGTCTCACCATCAATCTTCCTTCTGAAATTCTCGTTGATGTCTCTTTTTATGTGACGAGAAGGTTCTTAAACTAGTAAAAAACTGAAAGTTTTCAACCTAATTAGTATTAACGGAAACCTATTAAAGACAGAGAAGACAATACTCAGGATCTACTAAACAAACAACTGAACCCAGTTTCATAAGGTTTGAAACAGGTGCGTGTTCACCCATGCACATTATGTTATCTGGTTGGGACTAAAAAAAGAACAGCAAAGCACTAATATTAGATATTTCAAGTTCAATCTCTTTTTAAAACAAAAACTTTATCTTTTAAAATTTAGTACCACCTCTCACCAATTGGTATTATTATATCTAAAGGGGAAAAAATGGTTGTAAGTGGTAGGCACATTAATCCTTGTAATTTTTTTTTTTTTTTTTTTTTTTCACCAATCCTTAGTATTGGTAAAACTTTGTCGAAGGTTTTGGTGATATTAAGTAGGGTATTAATGGATATCATCATCTTCTGGCAATTAGATTGCTTCATGATCACAAAACTGGTGTGCGATCAAAAATAAAAATAAAATTTGAAGCAGTCATTCGTTTTTTTTAGTCGCTTAAATGCCCCTTTAGTGCCATATTTTAATTTCTGTACCCAAGACACTATCTTTCAACAACAGTTGTAACAGATTAAATAGCAATTAATTATCAAGTGAGGTGCGAATTTGTTCTTTTCTTTTGACATTGCTTTGACTTTGGAATTTTTACGAGTGCAACTTAAATCTCTGGAGCTTAATTTTAAAATCAGACATTTAAATGGCATATTCAGAGACATTCGCTACCAAAGATTCATCATGATTTTTTAAAGCAGCAACTGACAAATAACGTTTCCCCTTTTTCTTGCTGTAGTTTATAGAAAAAGAATACAGGGATCTTATAGGTCGAAACTCGTCATAATTGGGGAGACCATGAGTGAATTTTGTCCTGCTTTTTAACGAACGTGAAACTCAACAAGGATTCATGTATGCTCTAAACACCAAGATGGGTTTTACACATAAGTCCAGCAGTTGACTCACAATAGATGAATAGGCTAAGAAACATCCAATTCCGATACAAGGTTCTCTAAAGAGACTTCAACAGCATGTACAAGTACATACTTCAAGGAAAAAAAATATATATATATAAATATGTACAAAAGGGAAAAGCGGAGAAAGCCTTTGCTAGAATAAAACAAGCCAGGAAGTTGAAGTCTTGGTATCCACTTGTTGCAGTCAAAAGAAAGGTTAAAATTAAGAGAGAAAAAAAAAAAAAAAAAAAAAAAAGCAAGAAAAAAAAGGTGCTGTTTGTTGCAAATGAATCGCAGATCCACTTTTTTAGTACTCATTTCTCTTTACGTCTTATTTTTTAATAAGTTTAATATTATTATTTTTTATTATTATTATTTTTTTTTTTTTTTTTTTTTTTTTTTGATTCATCTTCCGGTCTTAAATGCAACTAATATTATTAATTTATGTTTGAGTTGGTTATCTTTCAAGATAGTGGAATTTTAGAATCGCAAATATGTCTCAAGATTCACGGCCGAAATCTTGGGTACTATCTATTATTTTGTGATCTACACTCATCAAGAAGCAGGTTGAGACATCAAAGTTTAAATCTTAATTATCGTTTGTTGTTCCAACCAAAATTTTTCCCATTCTGCATTTATTAACTGAACCGAAATTGTTTGTTGGTTCTTCTTCCCTCTCAATTTCGTGAAAAAATTGGAGGATATTCGCAGATATCAGCAATGGAAAAAAACACAAGGCAAGAAATAAAAAAAAAAAAAAAAAAAAAAAAAGAAAGAGAAAATGGGTCATTTTTTCTATCTTAATGTAAATTATTAGGTGAGTGGTTTCCCTGATGTTGAGTATTATTATTTATATTGCCTTTTGACGTTCGCTAGGATTGAGAGAAAATTCCATGGGGAATTCTTTGTAAAGCAAGAAAAAGTCCTTACTTAATTTTTCTTTTCCCATTATGAACAGATTTTTTTTGAAACACATAAAGCCGAAACTAAGACAACTTGGCTTGTGGACCCGATATCTATCGCTAAATGGTTTGAATTTTAGCCAAAATAAAACAGTATTCGAGTCGCGTAGGGAAATAGATTCTGAAACAATGTCCACCAAATCTCTAAATGGTCAAAAACCAGATTCGTGAGAAGAACATGCATGTTCGATCCATGCATAATTGTCTTGCTAACCTCTCTTGCATACATGAAGCGTATGCAGCCCGCACCTATCCGCGCATCGTTTAAACTAATTATTCTCCATTTTAAGTTGCCTGTGCTTCTTCAACTTTACTCTATCAAAGAAAATACAACAACAAATGTAACATCACTGATTTAACCATAAGTAATGCTATTTGAAGAAAAAACAGTTAGGCTTAGGTCAATAGAGATAGAAGCGCCATTTATTGGTTTGGCACATAGATTTTACTATTACTAAAAGTCAAATAGATACATGATGGGATGATAATAATAACAAAAAAACAATCTGTATTGATATGCACCTATCCGATTAAGTGCTTACTTATTCCGTAATTTTAAACTTTCTCTTGTCTCTAGTTGTCTTTTTTTCGTTTCTACATTTTTTGCTTTGAAAGGTAAAAAAATATTATGGACAGACAGGAAAAAGACAGAAAAAGGAAAAGAATTTGAGTTAGTACTAATAAAAAAATAATTTGTCAGGTCTGAGATATACATGTCTTCTGGTTTATTTATATAAATGCATTTATAAAATATACATATATATATATCTTCATCATCCTGTCATATTTGAGATAAGTTTATCTTTTTTCAAGAAAAAAAAAAAAAAAGTTACCAAAAATAAAAGACATACTGTTGGTCAGATCTAAAGTTTCTCCAACTTCCGCAAACCCAAGATCTGGATTTCATTTTTGACTTCTCACTTGTATGAACATTCATAACAAGATATATATATCTTCATATATATATATTAATAATAGCATTTACACAGTTTCATGGACTCTTCAATAAAAAAATGGGATATCAAGCTATACGTTCCGGGAATAAGATACTGCTGAAATCCTATACAACACCATCATCTTCGTCTTCATCATCACTGGATTCGAAACAGTCTCCTACATCGCATCCTATTCACCTCCCGTCTATGGTCCACAAACAATCTCCTGATCTGTCCATGTCAAGTTTATCATCCGATACAAGGAGAGAATCACTTGTCTCTCCAGGTGCTGTATTACCTCCTTTGGATCCACAGTTATATCATCATCCACAGCAACAATCACAAATACCCCATCAAGAGCCACCAAGAAGAAATACAGAACCAAGTGGAGAGCCTTCCATTAAGCATGAAAAATCTCCTTTGAATCCTTTCCAACAGCATCATCTTCCTGGTGGACAAAAAGGACCTGGTATAACTTTGCCTCCATTATCAACAATAGCTCCTAAATCAATGTCGTCTCCTTCAAGTACGGAATCAAGGTCAAGAGGCAACTCACTTGCTGAGCCTGCTATGCACCATTATCTGCCATCATCACAACAAGCACCTCCAGTACAACAGCAACAACATTTCCATCAACAACAAGGAGTTTACAGTCAACATCCACCACCACCTCCTCCTCATCCTAGCCAACAGCAGCAGCACCAACAGCCACCACCACCACCTCCTCCTCAACAGCATCATATTCCACCTCAACCAGTTTATTCACCACCTTACCCAATATACACATCACTGCCAGTACCACGCCATGAAAGTCAAGATTTTGCATATCCGGGATATGTATACCCACCTAACATGCCACCACCAAAGGACCATCAACAAATTCCTGTTTCGGTGGTATACCAAGCTTATAGACCTCAATATGGCCATCCTATATATCTGCAGCAGCTTCCAACTCACCAAGGACCACCTCCGCCATTACCTCATGCACAGCAACAAACCGGCCCTGGAGGTCATCCTATCCATCAAATTGTATATCATCCTGGATTTGCTTTTGATAATGCGAAGAAGATACCAAGAAGAAGAACGAGAACTGGTTGTCTCACTTGTCGTAAGAGAAGAATCAAGTGTGATGAGAGGAAGCCGCATTGTGTGAACTGTGAGAAATCCAGAAAAGTGTGTCTAGGTTACGAGCAACCACCTTTCCAAAATAGAAATAGAAAATATAAAGATTCCTTAAGCCTTGACACTGAAATTGACGAAGGTACTAATAATACTACAGGAATAGACCTGGGACAAGTTTATAATAAAAATCCCAGTGGGAAAGAGAGAATAAGTGCAGTTAATTAGTAAAAGGTCTTTTGTTTTTTGTCATGACTTCAAACACTGTTTTAAATTATTTTTTTTGTTGTTTTCAATTTGTTATTTGCTTTAATATGTGCTTATGCCAAACCATGGTGTATTGTATTTTTATGATTTAAGAAGGTTCATCTTTTGGATATTATGGGTTTTTTCTTATCTTTGTTTTACTACTTGTTTTTTTTTTATTTACTTTATATCACTATCATTAACCTTACGCGTGATGATATTTTTTTTTAGATAATTTAACTTACATTCGATTCTGGTTTTACATACTGCTTGTAGTATAGCAAATCAATGGCTGAAAGTCATTGCTATAGCTTATCAAGATAGTAACTCATAAGATAATCTGTTACAATGTGACACCCAAATTGGCTGTAACATATTTCCTGTCCTACTTTAAGTGCACTACATTGGGTAATAAGGTTTTAACTTACATTTCCACGAAACTCATGCACATGCCTGTTGTCAAAACTACGGATTTCAAGTAATAATCACACATTAGCATCAGTTTAAGAAAATTATAATACCAAGCCAAAGGTTGCTTCTCTATTATTGTTTCGAATATGGTATTTACCTTGCAAGATTCGAAGTTATACTTTAGACCTTCAAATTAAGAAAGCGAAAAACAAATGCAGGAGACTTTTAGGAAACTTGGCTGCCTTTTTTTTTTTTATTTTTTATTACTTAATCTTTTAGGTTTATCATTTCCAACTGTTTCAATTTATCCGAATACAAGTAAGGAGATTATTTTGGAAGCATTTAGATAGGCAGTATTCCTGTTGCTGTTGCAAATAAGTTATTTGAAAGAGATTTCCACTGTAAAAGAGAGGGAAAAAAGAAAAGAAACTGATCAGAGGCAATTTGTACCTTTCGATCACATGGAGGTTAATGTTTGGTTAATTAATACCTCATGTTTTGAACATAAAACATCCTCAAAACCAGGATTCATAGATGCAATGAGGATTGCATTTTTTCTTGTTTTATTTTGTCAAACTTTCTATCAAAGTTATTGTCATTTAGCCGATCTTTTTTTATTTTTTTTTCTCTTTTCCCTTATAGGCCTATCCTTTGCTAAAAATTGAATACTAATTCGGTTATTAGCATATTTTGGTTGGTCAATAAGTGATGATCCCAAATCTTAAAATATCAGGAGTCTTGCGAGATAGGACACTTGACATTATTTAGGTTTAAGTTTTACCTCAATTTAAATTTAATACCAAATGATTTACATTCTTGATTAAGAAAATAGAAGCATTGCAGATCATTATTGCTTTAAAAAATCCTATTTTAATCTCTTTTGGATTGCAGCAACTAGAGTTGTATCTACAGTTAGTAACTGAAAGACTGACAACCTCTGTGTATTAATAGAGCTGATCTATTAAGTCGGGCTTGTTCATCTTACGTCAGAAAAGGAAGCACAATCTATTAATGCTCAATAAGAACCAAGAAATTTCACACTCTTGGTTGGTCTTTATTGTCACCTTCTGTGCTCTCTCCTCCACTATTTCACTGTGCAGGGATTGAATCTGTTGAAACCCAACAAGTTACTTCAGTTTCAGTTTTGGTACTTTTTAGCAAAAAAGGATCGGTTCAGAAAAAAATTACCGCAGCTTACAAGATTAGATCTACTATCTTAGTTACATCGTCATAGAAAAGATCTAAAGCAAAAAAGCAAGATCGTAAATTGTTTAACCTACATGGTGGTAAGGGAGTTGGAGGTTCGTAAATTAGCCTCATCATCGATCAAAGCGGCCAAGAGAAGGCAGCCTGTGACGAGTATTGCAATAGTATTACATCAATCATAATAAAGAAAGCTCAAACTTTACGACAATTGCTTTTAGCTTGAGGCCCTGCTAAGAAAACGTTATCACAGCATTAAACTGCAGTAACGGTACATAAACTACTAGTCATGGTTCGTAAGTAAGATATACAAATGGGAATTATGATACGGGAAAGAACTGCTTGGCTTGGTAAAGTTTATATTATGAAGCTGTCATTCAAATGCATTCGGATTCCAAGAGATGCCTAAAGATCTTCAATTAGGAAATAATTCCACTCTCATTTCCATGTATTTGTTTGCACGGGGTATGTCAGCAACTGCGCAGCATCAGCTATGAAACTTAACCAGAATAAACCTTTTTGCTGGTTCTGGCTATTTCAATAACCAGCTTACTCAGGAAACCCTCGTTTTCACCTCTTTTAATTATTGTTTTTTAAGCTTTCCAACTTTGGTGTTCAAGTATTTCTACTTTTGACTTTCCCTTGTTTTAAACAACTGCTCCATTTCCAATGGTCCCCGAAATCCCACTCTCCAGAACGGGTGGCTATTGAATTTTGCTTGGATTTGGAGAACAGTTTTAATGGGTTACTACATAATCATCACCGCAGAGTTTCTTGTCCTTTTGCAATAGTGTATGGTTTGCCCCTTTTCAAGACATTAGCACTCGTAGCTTTCTTGTTATTATTAAACCGAAAAAACATATCCTGCGTAGTGAGAAAAGAAAATTATTAAACGAACAAGTTACCACGCCAACCTCTGAAAAGTGATGATTCAATTACTTCTTGAAGCATAAATATACGAGCTCAATGGGCCACGCTTGATTCGCTTATTTTGTGTGTGTTTTTTTTTTTTTTTTTTTTTTTTTTTTTCTGTTTAAACAGCTATGGTCAGAATTTACGAGTGGACCTGCACATACATCTCCACATGTTGTTCATCAATAATGTAACAGCTCTTCTTGGATTCTTTTCTTTTTCAAAAGGCATGTAAGACGATTATCTTACGAGAACCCCAGTCTTAATACTGTGATTTTTTTCTTTCTTTTGTCTCTTTTTTTAAGTTGATGGAAGGGAAGGTTCTCTCTTCACCCATATAAGAAAAAGATATGCGTTTTGTGCATTCTCAAATTCATAAGCACAGTCTTAAATTCTAGGGTGCATGCATACACTATTCTAAGAAAAATAAAATATTACCACAAAGTTTCTACTTGAGTGTGAACCTGCTTGCTTACTGAACAGGGATTCACTATTATTAGATAAATTCTTTCTTAATCAGATAGATTGATAAGAAAAAAAAAAAAACTAATAAGACTGGTTTATAAATCTAGAAGCTACAAGTTTTTGGGTTGCTATGGCCCCTTTGGTTAGAGCAAAATTGGTGCTATTTAATTTGAATTATAATTACAAGATTATATTGCTAAAAAAGTCAGAATTTGAGTGAAACTGTATTTATTTCGTCTTTTGACGCTTATCTGAATAAATAGTTTCTCTTTGCTTATTTTAGATTATGGCTAAAGTACTTTTTTTACCAATACGCATAATAGGTATATGTGCGTCAGCTTTTTAATAGGCCAAATTATGAAAAGACAATAACATGCTTTAGGTTAACTCTACTGGTTTTCCAAGAGTCTGATTAGAGGATATTTTATTTGAAAGATTGCTGGCTCCTATGGCCATTCACTTAATGAAGTTCACCAAGTTTTCAACAGAAAAAACAAAGAGAGGCAGGCTGCGGGTGCCTGAAGCTACAATAGAATTTTCTTTTCAATATGTCTGGACGTTTAAAAGCACTCGGAGGCAGTCAGGGATCATTTTTTCTGCTACTTCCACCCTTTATTTTTATTCCTTTTGAAGAGGAAAGCGAAAATGATTAAGTTTCGTCAAAATGTATTTATCACAAGCTGCGTTTTAATCAATGTTACATGATCCCTCAAATTATTTGAGTGCTCAGCAATAGCCAGACATACAGTATCAGCACCAACTTAGTATAACGGAATTTATGAACTTGTTTATATGAAACAAAAGTCAATTCAAGAGACAAGAAGTTGTTGCCTCTAAAATAGCAAATACGTTAATGTTTCATATATTTTTATAGGAACTGCATTGAGAGTTCCCTAACTTTGGCTATAAGGTATAATTTATTCGAAGTTATACCAGATTTGTAAAACATCTCTGCTGATAATGTTTTTCTTGGAATCATATTAAATTCCATGTTCATTTTCCATTATAGAATCACTAATATTCTGCTTTTCAAATTTTTTGAAGAGACATTAAAAAATGACACATTTGCCAAGAGTTGAACTACACAGATTTCCAAAGATTTAAGCAGTAGAGGTTCTTTTCTGGAATAAAGGAACTAACTTGGATTCTGACGACATTAAAAATAAAATATTGATGCATGTCCTCATCATATCAAGCATAATAATTCACCTTACCTGAGATGGATAGAAGATTACATATTAGTTGAAATGTATATTCCTATCAGTTTAATTATCCGGTCTTGAGGTACACTATCCCGTTTGCTTTGATATCTAAACTCCTAGGTATATTTCATTTGGCAAAATCCACTTGGCATCCCATGCAGAGATACCAATTTGAAAATCAAAAAAATAGGAATCAAGTTAACTTCAGTGAATAGAAATTTCATTATACTCTTGTTATCGGATAATCTGCTGATGAAAAGATAAATTTTGACGTCGTTTTTAACCAGCATCAGCAGTTACTATAAGACTTCTGTACTAATTCTGTTACTAGTTATATATTTCATATATATGTTAAAACGTTTTATTGAAAAAGTGCCACATTTTACAAAGACTGCCGAAATCTCCAGACCATTTGCTCTTAAATAAGTTAACTTATATAAAAGTCGCACTTGTAAAATGAAAAATTAATGATAAATTTAGATTAGATTCATGGGGGTTATTGTTAGTGACCACCCCTATAATGTAGATAATTTTTTTTTTCTTTGAAAAAAAAAAAAAAAAAATGGAACATTTGTCAACTGATTTGAGTACTGAATCTGTGGAAAACAGAGAGAGTGTGTAAAAAAAATGAAGCTGATCTTTATTTTGTCAATTGCATTATTCCATTCATTAGGAAATGCCAATAAATTGAGAGGTGTGGCCCCTCAAGGTGAGTATATTCAGTTAGTTTTTAATGAAGAAGATGACAGCTAAGCTAACAGTTTGAAAGATGAATCTAGATATATTCCAATGGCTGGCAATAAATGGGCATGTTTGTCCAACCCTGAAATAGTGCTTGATTTTTCTCAGGTGAATGATAATTATTGCGATTGTCCTGATGGGAGTGATGAACCAGGAACATCACTGTGTTCAACCAAAGGTAGATTTTACTGCGAAAATAAAGGACATTTCCCTAATTATATTCCGTCATCTCAAGTAGATGATGGAGTATGTGATTACGAATTGTGTTGTGATGGGAGTGATGAGAATGGAACAGTTAGTTGTCCAAACAGATGTGAAGAGTTGCATAAGAAGTATGAAGAGGACAAACTAGAAAGAGAAAAAATCATCAAAAATGGATTAGCCAAGAAAGCAACGTTGGAAAAATTGGTAATTGAAGAGAAGGATAAAATCAAGACTGAGATAGAGAATTTAAACAAAGATTTGGCAAAGAAGAAGGACGAACTTCAAGTATTACGCGACAATTATAATCCATCAGAGGATGATGATGATAGTAATTCATTGATGAGTAAAGTTTCACCATACTTGACAAAGATAAAGGATAAATTTACTCTTCAAGCATCTGCGATTGAAGATTTAGAAGGTAAGATCAATAACTTGGAATCCATTTTAGAAAAATTGAGTTCAGAATATAATCCTAATTTCAATGATCTGGCAGTGAAAGAAGGTATCAAGAATTTTCAAGATTATATTGTTAATAAGGAGACTCAATCTTACAAGGATAATGATGATTCAATTGTTGACAAATTCATTGAAGAAATCTCACAAATAGATATTTCCATTGACACTCCAGTAGTTCATGAAGCAGTTTCATTTTTTGATGCTTTGAAGTCTAAAGTAGAAGACACTTTCTACCAATTCATCGGACTTGAACCTCCATCACCACCTGAGACATCCTCAAGAACCACATATAAAGGCTCCAAAGGTAAGCAAATTGAAGAATTAGAATCAGAGATTCAAAAACTTAGTGAGAAGATCACTTCAGAAACAGAAGAGTTAAATTCTTCAAATTATGGACCTGGTGATATTCTCAGATCTTATAAAGATAAATGTGTTACCAAGAAATACGGAGAATATGACTACAAATATTGTTTCACTGGTACTATTACTCAACAGGGTAACGGTAATAATGTAGTAATTGGAAAATACTCCAGGTCTCTTTTCCATGATGATGATTTTTACTTGATATTTGACAATGGAGCAAGATGTTGGAATGGACCTATTAGACAAGGAACAATCAAAGTTGAATGTGGAGAAGAAGATGAATTGATAAGTGTTACTGAACCAGAAGTTTGTCTGTACCATTTCAAAGTTAAGAGTCCAATTGCTTGCTTTGAGATAGAGGAAGAAAAAACAAAACATTTAAAAGATGAATTATAAGTTTGATAAAAAAATGAATAAATTTTTGCAAAGAGAAATTTGTAAATGAGAAAACCAAACACCTGCCCTGCCTGTAAAAAATAATAATAAAAAAAAAAAAAATGTCCAAAAGTTCCCCTTTTTTTCCTGTCTTGTAAACCACCATTTCAATTAAAAACAACTTTATTCCCAATAACGTTTGCTTTTAAGATTTTTTTCTTCTTTTTGCTACATCCTAATTCAACAATTTGTTCATCACTTATACTTTCATTAGTGAATTTTTCGAAAAAATTTAATTTTTCCAAGAAATCGTTATTTTCAACGATTTGATTTTCAGTAACATCTTTCCTCAATTTGCATTTCTTAACAAATGACCTCAAGATCTCTTCTAATTTGTAATTTTCTAAAGTCTTGATTTTATTAGCAATTTTTCTTGTTAATACTGGCTTACTCAATACTTTAATAAAATCATTATCTAATTCATCTATGCTGTTATATCTTCCAGGTTTCAAGATACCTTTCTTTATCAATTCAATTTTGGTTGGCCGACGCGATAATAGTTTATTCAACGATTTTTTCTTCAGCATAAATGCTAGGACTTCAAACATTTCTAATCTGTTCCAAATGTATGGTTGAATTAAGATATGGATGAACCTATGCTTTAAGATTCTCTTATGATACAACTCATTAACCGTTGGACGGCAATCAAGGAACCTATTAATTGTAAAGCGTGTACGTTGGAATTTTAAGTTGATCAAATAACTGTGGTAATATGATGCCAATTGGTATAAGAATTTACAAGTAGTTGCTAAATTGTGAAATTCTGGATAATCTAAATAACTTAATACTTGCAAGATCAAATCTATTGGTAAATTCAATAGATTAAATTGCAGTAGAGTTAAGGGATGGTTATATGTTAAGTAAGTGAGATGATTGATCATGATATTATTGTCTTATGTTGCCTGTCATGTAAGAGAATGTGTAAAATAACTGTGGAGTCAACCGGAATCTTCAAGTATAACAATAATAAAAAATTATCCAAGAAAATATAATAGCTTTCAAGACTATTCACTGATAATACCGGAACAATATATGATATGACGAATTGAAAGAAATGTTTAATCTTTAAATCAAAAAGAATTCGGGTATTAAGAAATAACAGTTTCCTTATCAGTCAAAAAAAAAAAAAAAAAACAAAAAGGTCAAAATTAAATGGGGAGTTTTGAGAAATTAATTTTTAAAACTAAATAGATGATACATCATTTCAGTTCTCTATAATTAGAATCCTTGTGATCCATTCCCTTACAGATATCCGAAAAGGGAGAGGTAACTACTATATTTAATCTTTGTTTAATGTACTTTATCAATCTGTGTGTAAAAAATCAGCTCATCGCTTCAAAAAGTGAAGAAAGACAAAAAAAAAAAAAAAAATTTTGTAGAATTGAAATATTTTATTCAACACAGACAACAGTTAGACTGAACAAATGGCCACCAAGAGATCTGGTGAATTAGAAGCTAATTCAGGGACACTGAAATCAGCAAAGTTGGAATCACTGAACAAAGGTCATTCATATAAAGGATATCGTATACAATCTAATCTTGAAAAACTTGATCGAATCTCGATATCAGATATAACGAAAGAAGAGTTCCAAACCAAGTATTTGTTGCCTCATAAACCATGTATAATAACTGGTGTTATTCCTGATTTGAATATTGAGGAATTTGAAGTTGATAAGATAGCAGAGACTTTATCGTATGATGAAGAATTGCAAGTGGAGAAGAAGATAGATGGTGGATTTGGCTCCGGGCAGGAGAGGTTGAAGATGAAGTTTGATGAGTTCTTGGGAAAAGTTGTAAATGGAGATGACTCATTGTATCTTACTACTCAATATACAGATGATATTGAAGATGATGAAGAAGAAGATGATGATGATGAAGAGAATGAAAAAGGATTTCTTCCAGATGGTGAGAATTTTTCAGATTCAGATTCAATTGATATGAATAATTTACAAGATGATTTCGTTGATTCAGAAGAAGAAATAGAAGAAGAAGGAGCATCAATATTGCAACCTCCTTTAACAAATTCATTGGATATTCCATTGAAACCTTTATTGTTCGATATATTAACCACACAACAGATCAATTTATGGATAGGATCAACATCTACCAATAGCAAGGAGGTTGAAATTGATATCGGGAAGCCAAACTGTGGGGTTGGTAGAAATTTACCAAATTGTATTGGGTCTTCATCTGGATTACACCATGATCATTCTGATAATTTGTATATACCAATTAAAGGTAAGAAAAGATTTACATTATTTTCGCCATACGATGCCGACTCGTTATATACCGTGGGAGATATTAATAAGATTTACGAGAATGGTGTTATTGATTATGTGGTCAATGAGAATGCACCAAATTGGAATCATGTAAGAAGTGATGGAATTATAATTGAAGCAAAAGAGATTGTTAGCGAAAGTAAACAAGATCCACCATCATTCTCCAAGATCCCACCATATTTTGTTCATCTTGATTCAATACCAGACTCGGAACCAAATAAGAAATTTTTATTAGAAGAATTTAAAACCAAATTTCCTAAACTGCAAAATTTAAATAAGATCGAGGTTGAAATAAGTAAAGGAGAAATGTTATTTTTACCATGTGGATGGTTTCATGAAGTTACATCTTATGGAGTTAAAGATAGAGTCCATATTGCAATGAACTATTGGTTCTTACCAAGTGATAATATGAGTCTTGATAAGCCCTATTTACATAGTGCATAAATATAGATGGTGTACTGATCAGTTGTTGTAGTAGTAGTAGTAGTAGTAGTAGTAGTAGATAAATAAGTAAAGTATCATAGAAAGGCCTTCTCCGGAGAGCTCGGCCCGGTGTGAGGCTCATGCATATCCGAAAAGGGAAGGCGGTGTGCACTGTGACTGTTGTTTTGTTTTGAGCACACAATGCACTCCCTTTTTTCTTCTTGCTGTACAGCTGCTGATTGTCTCTATAACAACTATCGGCTAATTCCTTCTTATTATCCTCAACCAATGAAAAGTCTTTGTTTTGTTTTTTTTCTATATTGTTTTTACTTGTGTTGTCCCCTTGCTTGAATACAGTGTAGTATAATATAGGGTAGCGGCATTACTTATTAGTCATATTGTCATTAACCCGATTTGGCAACTGAATGCCCTATATCTTATCTCTTTAATAGACAAGAAACCAAAAGGAAGTGTAAATAAATCACAATTTTTAACACAAAAAATCTGAAAATGAAAATTTTTTTTTTTCTGTGTTTTTTTTTTTAATAGTAAAAAAGATCACATTAATTTGTAAAACCCAAAACAAACTCATATTTGTTGTTTATATTAATACTATTTAATATTAATAGACAACATCTAAACAAGTCTTATTAATTCACATTCAAAGATTTTTTTTTTCTTTATTTAATTAAAAAGAAAATAAAAGAGAGAATATTGCCAGTCGTTTGAAAATGTAAGTTACTTTACCCCATTTTTTTTATATATATATATATTTAAAAATTGTGAAAAACTACAAAACAAGATTCATTTCTTGTGTATTAGCAAAGTTCAATCATATTAATGCTCTCATATAGTGACACAACATCTTCTCCTTTCTAAGAAAAGAAATCTTTTATTGTCTTTAATATCACTGATCAAAATATATACCAACAATCATTATATTTTGTTCTTCCGAAATTTCACAAAAACAATCGGTATTTATTAGTTTAAATATCTTCTTTGTTTTTTAACAGGTCCCACTTTGTTTTATTAAGATTATAAACCTTTGTGTATTTATTCCTCCAACAACCGTGTTTGAATCAATTCAAAACAGATAATATTTATTCATATTTGTGTTGTCCTTATTTATAACTGCTAAATTATCAATCTAAGGTTAAAGGGTGTTCTAATTAGAAACAGAAGCACACAAAAGATTTAAATATTTTTCATTCAAACATACTGAAGAAGCGAATATTCACAAAAAATTGTTGACTTAATAATCACACACTACTGCAATTATCTTATCTTTATATGGCTATAACGGTTCACATCATCACTACATTTATTTATTATTATTATTATTATTATTATTATTAGAAAATACAGTTTTAATCAAAGTTATAAAAAGAAAATCAAAGCAAAATGTCACCAACTGATCAATCACAACAAAATGTTAGCACACCTGATGCTAAACTGTTAGATTTCACTGACCATTCTCCTTCAACTTCTCCAAATTCGAGATTCGAAAGAAGTGTCTCACCTTCTGCAAGCACCTCATCTTATGAAAGCATGGCTTCCACACTGGCAACTTCTGTCACTGGTGATGCCAATGAATTAAATGACAAGATTGCTTTACAACAGCAACCGGCTTTAACTGAGGGTATTACACCGGAATCTTTAACTAATGTCAAAGAGAAGAAAAAGAAAGATGGTAGTGTTAAGAAGAATCCAAATAAGACATCATCAAGAATTAGTTCGGCAACTGGTATTTCATCTGCTGTTCCTGTTACTGGTGAGCGTCCAAGACCAACTCAGCACCCTTCATTGGAAGATAATGTATTTTTCACCATTTTTCAAATCTTATTTGATCATGATTCCGATACTAAAGGTATGACTGTGAAACAAATTTGTGATGTTCTTGCCGAGCAACATCCAGAGATGGCAAAATTATCAACAAAGACTTCCAACTTGGTTAGTGCCAAGTTAAATGCTTATGTCAAGAGAGTAGAGAAAGGTGAACGTGATATCATCTATGCCTTATCAAGAGATTGGGCCGATGCTTCACCAAAGAGAATGGTTTATGTTTATAGAGGTTTATTAACCCCAGATTATTACATTACTGCTAAAAGTTTATGGGAGAAATTAGAACTGGAAGGTACACTTTTCCCAGATCGTTCAAAAGATGAAGAGAAAAAATTGAAGAAAGAAGAGAAGAAATTATTAGCTGCTTCAGGTTCTTCAAATGCGACTCCAACTCCAATGGACATTGATGGAAGTAGTTCACCACAAAAGCAGCAGCAACAGCAACAACAACTGCACACAAAGCAAAGACGTGCTACAATGTTTGATCTTGGTGTTAATAGAACTGCATTGACTTCTTCATTCACCGATTCACCTTTGGATTTACGCATTCCAACTTTATCGATTCCATATCAAGTTGCTCCTGTCACTGCGGCTCTTGGATCAGCTCAACTGTCTTCATCTTTATCATCATCCTCATCATCGTCATCATCAAGTTATCATTTACAACATCCTAGTCATAAACCTAAACCATTATTAAAGACAAAAGATGAATTTGAATTGGATGACGAATTTGATACTTTTTATGAAAATGATGAATTTGATTATAATACAAATGAATCATTTAACAAGATCACTTTTAGAGATCTGTCAAAGAGATCAAAATCGATGTCATTTATCCCAAATAAGAAAGGTAAATATATCACAGCTCTGGCTCTGGCCCCAAGAGTTCCAAGAGTTCCAACAACAATTTCTGCCTCGCAACAAGCTCAACAAGCTCTGTTTCATGCGGCTCTGTTCAAAGAATTATCTCCAACATCTATCGTTGTTGATGTTGATGAGAACAGTGTCAGTAGCGAATTTAAGAGTTTAAGAGTCAGTGGTAGTACCGATTCTATCTCTCCCGGATCAACATCTCCATCATCTTACAAGAAGAAAAGAGCAAGTTTCACAGCTGATGTCAATGTCAGTGCTAAATGGTTGAAAACTATTAGATCAGGATTCTTGACTCAAGAAATTGGTATTCCAGAAGAAGTTTCCTTGAGTGAATTAGATTCAATGTTCACTTAGAGTCTTAATTATCAAAAAAAGTTGATCTTTGTGTTTTATTTGTGTTCTTTTTTTATCGGTTTGTCATTTTTTTTTTTTTGTTTTTTTGTTTTTTGAAAATGAGAATATGTCTGATTTTAAAATTGGGTTTATCTTTTTTTTTAATCTTTGCTTCATTGATACTGTTTTCATTCTCTTCACAACCTTTTTTTTTTTATCCTTGTTATTAGTATTATCTTTTTCTCTTTCTCAATTGTTTCCTATATTGCTGGGTGAATAGGAACAACAATTGATCTCACTTCTTGTCTCTCTTTTTTATCCCTTTTTACTATATTTTTTTTTTGTGTTGTTGTTGTTAGGTATTTTCTTAGTGACTATTTTTTTTATGGGGGTGTCTCTGTCTTGATCTAAATTTTTTTGATTAATTTATTATCATTTAAGTTAGCTGGGGGTTTTTTGTTGAAATTTTTTTTTTAAATGTATCTTCCTTATACATCTTTTATATTTATCTTTTTATGACTCTTGTCTTTTCTTGTTCTGTTAATTTGTTTTGTTTTGTTAGTTTTACAAAAAATGGTGGAAATTTACAAAAGAATTGTTATTGATCTTTAATTTTTTTTTTCTTTTTTTGTTGTTACTATTTTAATATGACACATTGTTTGATATTGCTCTCTTCAAGTTCCCACTTGAATGAGTATACTCGACTTTAGATATTGTTTATTTTTATGACTATATACATGTCCAACTGAATTTTTACTATTATCATAATTAATCTTTATAATATTATCTATAAGTTACTAAACGCAAATATGCAGAAGCAAGAAAAAAACACATAAAAAATAAATAACACACTCAAGTCATTGAGTATTTTGGTCCATCTCCACCTTCTGGAACTTCCCAATTAATATCCTGTGTTGGAACTTTAATATCACAAGTCTTACAATGGATACAATTTTGTGAATTAATTTGAAATTTAACACCCAATTTATTTGTCTCATCTTCAACAAATTCGTAAACACCAGCAGGACAAAATCTTTGTTCGACACCTTGATAAACAGGCCATGTTTTCTCAGAATGCAGGTCTAAATCTTGTTCAGGAACACGCAAATGACATTGTTCATCTTCCTGGTGATAGGTACCTGTTCTTGAAACACTTGTTAAGATATCAAATGAAATTTTCCCATCTGGCTTCGGATATTCAATTTTGGTGTATTCAGATGCAGGTTTAGTTAAGGATGCGTCTGAACCGTGATGGTTTAAAGTGAATGGCTCACCACCTCTGGTTAACATAGTTATTACCCCGGAAAGACCCATACCACCAAGTAATTTCAAAGGTGAATTGAAAGAAGGTCTAACGTTACGGACCTCATATAATTCTTCATATATCCATGAATTTTTATAATCATGTTCGTAATTCTCAAGATTAATAACTGGATATTCAACTTCATCTTCATCTTCTTCCAATTTAGGAAATTCTTGTAGTTCTTTGAAGATATTTTCAGCAGCTAACATTCCTGACTTCATAGCAGTATGAGTTCCTTTAATTTTTGGAACATTCATAAACCCAGCACTAGCACCAACAAGACAACCACCTGGGAAATATAGTTTAGGAACAGATTGTAAACCACCTTCATTCAATGCTCTAGCTGCATATGAAATACATTTACCACCTTCCAAAGTTTCCTTATAAAAATGGTGGTGTTTCATTTTTTGAAACTCCTCGTATGGTGATACCCATGGATTTTGATAGTCTAATCCAACAACAAGACCAACTGCAACAAGTCCGTCACCAAAATGATAGATAAATCCACCACCGTAAACATCACTGGATAACGGGTAACCTAAAGAATGTGCAATGTAACCTTTCTTAAATTTATGAGGCTCAACTTCCCATACTTCTTTTATACCTAAACCATAAGTTTGATTTTCACGTCCTTCCCTCAATTTAAATTTGTTTATCACTTTCTTACTTATTGAACCATGGCATCCTTCTGCTAATACAGTTGCTTTTGCGTGGAACTCCATTCCTCTTTCAAATTCATCCCTTGGAGTACCTTTCTTTGAAATACCCATATCCTTTGTGGCAACACCTTTGACATTGCCCTCTGAATCATAAATAACATCTGCCACAGAGATTCCAGGATATAATTCAACACCTAATTCTTCAGCTTGTTCACTTAAATATTTGACAACTTCACTTAAAGATACAATATAATTTTTACCTTTGTTAACCATTTGAGGTGGTTCAGGCACAGGATATACAGAATCTTCAAATAAAAATTTCATATGCTCTTCTGTTACTAAAGTGACCATATCTGGAGGTAACGGTATACCACTACCATCTTCATTGTAAAAATCACTATCTGGGAATAATTCTCTTAATGCTCTTGGTTCCAATACGGCACCAGAGACTATATGAGATCCCATATCTGGAGCCTTCTCTAATACCACTACTCTTAGTTCCCCATCTCCGTTTTCAATATCTAATTGTTTCAATTTGATCAGAGTAGCAAGACCTGCTGGACCACCTCCAACTATACAAACATCAACAGAGTCACTTCCTCTCTCTTCTGTCAACATTTCTTGTTCTTCTTCAGTCATCTCTTCAAATGGTGTCTCTTGCGATTTTAATGAAAATCTCGTGGTGTGAAATGCACGGGATGTAGTTGACCTTGGAATATATCTCATCAATGATGATGATGCCAATAACGGCCTCTTATTGTGCAGTATGATCGATCTAAGCGATCGAGTCACATAACTATTTGGTCTCACTATCTGTCTCCTTACCAACATCCTTAGTTAATCTAATGATATGGTACCGTGTAACTTATTGAAGTTCTAGATCTGTCAGTTGACTCTTCCTCGATATTTTTCACAATTTTTTTTTTTTTTTTTTTTTCTTGTCAATCACCAAACTTCCTCGAGCGATCAGCCAATGAGGTCAAGTAAATTTATAATACTCTCTTATATAAAATGAAAATTTCCAGTACAAAGACAAGAGATACGGAAAATGTGATTGTCTTATATAGTTAAGATGTAGGTTGTCTCCTGTTAAACATACTGCTAGGATTTCCCCCGAAACAAAGACTGGGAATCGCCTATTTCTGAAAAAGAATTTAGCGAAAAAAAGAAAACTTTGACAAGAGGTCGAAGATGGGAATATAAGCGAACAATCATGTTTAACTATCTCAAGTGATGATCTGCTGTGAGGCTACATTGTATATAGAAAAAAAAATAATAAAGTTTCATTAATGTATAACCAATATGCTTAACATCTTCTCTTCTTCATCCAAATCATCCAACATATCTTTTGCGATGTTCCAATCATCGGAACCATCCAACGCTACGAAATCAGCATCATCATCTTGATATCTTAATTTAATAGTAGTATTATTTGGATCAACTAGCAATCTGTTTTTTTCAAGATATTTCAAAATAGATAATCTCAAATTGACAAAACTGAAACCTCTTGGGATTGATAAATGATATTTTTCAAAATTGTATAGGATTTCAATTCTGATATCGTCTTCCTGATGCGATGTTGGGGGAGATTCGTAAGATGGTGTAAGGGTCAATCCATTCATGGATGTCATCACAGAATTGAAAGAGTCTGAAGTTCGTGGTTGATTCATTGTTGTTGGAGAAGAGACTGATCTGTATTTTTTGTCTTCTATTATGGATTGAGGTAACTGTTGTTGTTGAGAATAATTTCCTGATCCTGCAGCTCCACTATAAGAATGCTGCCTTTGTTGCTGTTGTCCAGCATAATGACTATGTGAAGATGATCTAAGATTCTTGGCAGAATTGACAAATTGTTCATGGAACGAATTTCGAACACTTGAAGATTGGCTATCACTTGTTGGAGAAAATTTTAAATCTTCATATGAATTTCTCACAGAAGTGGAATGAGCCAAATTTTGTAATAATGAATTTAAACATAATTCCCATTGTGATCTTGTTTCTTCAGTCTTGAATTTTAATAAAAATGTACCTGAATCTTTGGAACCAGTCCAACTTATTGTTAAATAATAACCAAGATGACCATTGACTTGATTACTTGTTTTCACTTCTTCAATATTATTTATAAAAATTCTTCCTTTCAATTCATACTCATTTGGTGTTATATGTGCTGCGTTATTTAAAGATGTCGAAGAATTATTTAATGAGCCTGAACTTTTCTTTCTATTTGCCAATAAATTCTTCTTTTGTTGAGGCATGATTTCTTTGAAAAAGAAAATTATCTTTTCCAATAAATAAACATGAAACTCTCTTTCGGAACCTGAATCCGTTACCCCTAAGGTAGAATGGTATAATAATTCTCCGAAATTATCAATTGAATAACCTCTCCAATCTCTAACTCTTAATATTAAATCTCTCTTAACGTCTTCATTCTCTGCTCTTCTTTGTAATTCATTAACACTATTGGCAACCTCTTTTGCAGCTATCAAAGCCTTGTCTAATTCTCTCTTATTAGAAAAAGAAGAATTACTGACTTTCACCAACTCTTGTAACAATAAAGGATATTTACATAACCTTTGTATTGGTTTGATTAAGAAACTTTGTAGTTCGTATGGAGCATCAATGAGTTGAGAAGACAGTTTCAAATTTGTGTATTCTTTATTGATGAGATCTATAGCAGCCATTTGTCCCACTGACCAAGGACTATAGGCTTTAAAAGGGTACGATGCAGCATGTAGTATAACTGAACCAATTCTTTGGAATTCTTCATCTACTGTGGCATTGACTTCTAAACCGACAAGAAATTTTCTTTGGAAATCGACAATTTCATTTAAATTTGGGAATAACAGTCTTATTGTCTCTGATGGAATAATTTCTTTTTCTTCTAATTCCAATTTATATTTAAGTAAGATTTCTAAATCTTGAACATATTTTCTCTCTGTTTCCAAGATTTCCCTTATGACTTTTGATCTAGAATCTGAAATTGGTGGTTCTGTTACCGATTCCACTCTTGGGAACTTCACCAAATCTAAATCCAATACGATATTTATGGCATTTATGATTTTCAACAAATCATTTGTGTTTTTAGAGAAGACATCACTCACTGTGAAATCTGGTATATCCAAAGTCTGTTTCGAATGAACGATAAAATTCAACACATTTCTCTTACATCTATTCATCTCACTTGATTGCACATACTCTATCTGATCATCCAATTTCAAAGAGTTGTAAAGGAGACAAAGTGGAGCACCTTGTTCAATCAATTTGGATATTAGTGTAACAGGGTCACAATCGACTTGTGTTGGTAATCTCCCAGCAGCAAATGTTATCAAATTGTCACTATCAATCACTGTTACAGTGCTTGAACTACGCCATAAGTTGCCACTTTTTCTATTTTCAGATGATTTGATATTTTCCAATTGATCCAAAGCCAATGATTGTTGTTCCACTGCCACTTCAGCATTCGCTCTAGCCACAGATAAAAATAGCTCCATCCCAGGCACAGTTTCCAATCTCTTTATCAAGTTCGCACATATGTAGTATAATGACTCACTAGCAGTGGCTTTCTTGTTCATAGCTAATGAAGCAGCCAGTATCGGTCCAGTTGGTGTAGATGAATTCATTCGATTCAATGAAACGGTAGATGACACTGATATAGAACGAGACATAATTTTTTTTTTCTCTCCTTTCTTTTCTTAATCTCAATTGAAAGAACAAAACAAACTAAACAGGGTTAAAGAAATGAATGACTAATTGAGTGAAGTGATTGAATCTTTATTAAAAATATGCTTGTAAGGTGTAATTTTTTTTTTTTTTTTTGTATTTTAAACTTTTTTCTCTCTTTTGCAAAAAAAAAAAAAAAAAAAAAAACTGGAATGATTAGCAAAATGCTTGAAAAATATGGAAGTTTAATATTTAATTGACAATATCTAGGATTTAGTCAATTGAGGTTGTTATTATATCTAATATATCAAGCAGGGGACAGAGATGTTTTATTAAAAATAACTCCTTTTAGTTGTGTTTTTCCTTCTCCTGAATATTAATGAGGTGTTCTCTCTCTCCTTTGGAAAATTTGAAGTTGGAATTTTTTTTTTTTTTCTTTGGAACGCGTTTGATATAAGACAAGTTTTAAATACTATACATTTTATAAATCCTTTTTCTGTTTTAAGATCTTATTAGCAGTCCATACAGTCTTATCTAAGACATATCCAACTGTTAAGACACCTCCTACTGCACTGAATGCAGCTAATAAGAAACTTGAGAAAGTTTTCAAATGTTCTTCTCTGTTGATTACTTTTAAAGGACTGATATCGAAATGGAAAAAAACAGCTGGTAATCCACCTCTTGCGTGTAAAGTGTTTGGATGGTCATCATCTCTACCTCCTTTTAAAGGTCTGTCATGATATGTGGATGAGAACTGGTTTGTCTCCAATGTCTTGCCGTTGAAAAATTCGTATCTTGTAGCTACCACTTTCAAGTAATATGAGAACAAATGGTATTTATCGCTCAAGTTGATCTTGTGGCCATCTAATGGATGAGTTGAAGAGACTACGTCATTTTTAGTCTTTGCCACTAACGACTTTTCCGGGTCCGGACCAAATGAAAAATGGTTGATGATGTGATCGAAATTGAACTTGTCCTTGTGCTTGTCGTATAACGACAAGTCATGGACATGCTTACCAGGAACTGTTAATGAGGCACCTGGACTGAAATGTAAATTACCCGAGATTCTATTGATCTCAGCAGTACCGGTGATTCTACAACCTTCATCTAATCTCAGATTAAGTCTCTCGACATAACCTGAGATTTCACACTGGTTTATTCCTTCACCATCGTAGAAAGCCCAGCCCACTTGAGCATATGCAACTTTGACACTTTCACAACTATTACAACAAATTTTTTCATCAAGAGGTAATTTATCATTATCTTCTTGTGAAATAGCCCCATAACATGACCCACAATAATTAGGATCATTTGTAGTGGTCAATTCTCTAATATCCTGATTTATAATAAATTCACTTTCTTCCAATTGTTCACCTTCTTTACTCAATCTATACTTCTTGAATCCACCTTTCAACAAATCAACTTGTAAATCTCCACTGACATCCATTATATCCATAGAAAGAGCCTCACATGGCATATTAGGAAACGAAATATCCAAATTAATATCCAATTTCTCGGATCTATCTCTATCAACCACTAATTCTGGTCTTGTAGTTATCGTACGGTACAAATTATATTCATTGATCAATAAACTAATAACCGTTATCAAACATATTATGGTAATTATACCTCCAGAAGCTGTCTTAACTTTAGAATCTTCAACAGTCTTTGCAAATGCATCAAGACTCAATAATCTAGGTCTTGCCATACTACTGATATATATCTTTTACAAAAAATCGTTATCATTATAAATTTTTCATTATACAGAAAAAAAAAAAAAAAACTCCACGTCGATGTTTTTTCAAGAAGGTAGTACACCATCCAACAATTCTCCTGCATGTTTATGGGTATTAGCCATATCTTCATGACAACTTGAACAGTAGTCTAATAACTCATCCAAATTCTCAGAACTGCCAATTGGGAGCTCAGAGATCAAATCACATCTGTATATCTCGTTACTTATGAAATTATTCCATTCGGCATCGATCAAATGTTTCTCCAAGCTGTTGATCATATTTAAATTGATCAATAGTTGATTTCTCTTTAAACCTAATTCCCTCACTGTCTTCTTCAATTCATTATCAATTGATGAATTATAATTCAAAATCAGAGAATTCTTCTTGAAATTGTCAAAACATTTTGAACCTGTACCTGAATATTTGAAATCGACTAATTCTTCAACGTCTTTTAAATAAATGGCTCTTGCCATGATGTTGTCATTTGATGTATACTCATTGATCATATTATCAGCTCGTGACACCACCCAGTATGAGACACCACTCTTTCCTGTCAATAACAAATTATAGCCAAATGATAACCCTAATAAGAGCACCAAGATATAATTCAATCTTAAACTGTGGAAAAAATTAAATAAGAGTTTGAAGAAAAACAGGATTACTCCATAAATGTTCCAAAAAAACCTTCTTAGGATCACTTTGATAAGAGATGGGATAGATATGAAAATAACTTCATCGTTATCTTCAACATCACCTATTTGTTCATTCTTAGTGATTTGTCCATATTGTCTAATCAGTTTAACAACTTTCGCATGAGATCCGATCTTGACAATAGCTTCATTAATATCGGAATCCAAATTCTCAACTTTAAATCTAGTGGTCTTATTTAAGAAATGTGCATTGGCAAAATTGAAAAATTTCAATTGATATTTCTCTCGATCATCGAATTGAACTTTTGAATAAATTAACACTTTACTGTTTTTCAAATTTAATGAATATATTATAACTCTTGTAATAATTCTAAAAGCATTCAGTCCAGGAAATTTGAAAAATTGTGTTTTTTGTAAAATATTATAATATTTACTGTTGATCAAATTTTCCACTGTTTGATTAATTCTCGTAGTTCGAAATTCATAATCATCTAATATAGTATCTGTCATAAATGATCTAACTAATTGTTGCTTAGAATTCTGATTCCATAAAGTCATCGAAATATTTTCATTTCTTGCATCGATAAATGGTAATATTTTTTGTAAAATAAAAGATTCATCGCCTAATAAGGTGTGAAATAACAGTTTTGAAGGAATATCATACACTTTATCCCATATCAACTTCATTTCTTGATTGTAATTGGTCTTTATCTCAATGGGTTGATCCATTTTTAATGACGTGGATATCACTGAAGGAATAATCTCTTTCTTTGTTTCATAATTAACCCTCAATCTCTCAATCTCTTGCTTCGTATGCACAGATCTTAAATGTTCAATCTCTTTTATCAATGAACTAATTGATTTTGGTTCATCACTTAATCTGTTTTTCAATAATGCTGTTAATTGATCTTTGATCAATTTTCCCGAATCAAGATACAATTTCAGTTTCATCGATAACCCACTGATCTCATAAATTTTCAAAATATCAAAATGATCTTCACTTATAGAATCAAATGAAATCACCTCTTGCAAAGGTCTCAGTAACAAATTGACAAAACCTAAACTGTTCATATAGAAATAAACACAATTTTGTGTTACATAACATCTACCAACCATTTCTTGCTTGGCATTTGGTAACCAAATTGCACGAAATTCCAACAAGACAAATTCATCATTGGCAAATGATGATCCAAGTAACGATCTTAGTTGACAATCAAAAGCAATTAATCTCTTTGGATAAAAAGATGGATATCTATTACTAAAAGATTCCTCCGATAATAATTGTTGTGTTTGCTTCGTATCCTGCTGCGAATTATTTACTGGCTTATCCAAGAGATGATAACTTCCCCAATTGACAGAACCCCAGATGTTTGCAGTTATTGCTGTTGGAATACTTGTCGATGAAATTATCGCATGAGCTGCCACAGCTTCACGTGATAACAGAGTACATATAGGGGCATTATAAATTGTTGATAAGAATTTGATATCAAATGGTAATGTCATTCGCAGGACCAAATCGGACATGCTCACAGAGCTAGTTAAACTTGTCATCTCAACATCTGTGGAAGTTGATGCAGTACATGCAAAATCTTTCAAAACTGGAGAATATCTTTCAAATGCAAATTCATCATTTGATTCCATAACTTTTGACTTGGCCAATTGGAAAACATGTAACCAGGCTTTTAATTGTTGTAAAGTTTCAGCTTGGAAGACGATAGTGTTGTTAATGGTTTTAAATTCAAAACAAAATCTACGATCTTCCTCGGGACAATACCTCACATTACATAAAGCAACACCAATTTTATCCAATTCTTGCACAAAAGTCTTTGACGGACTCAAATTGAAAATACCAAAAATCCCATCTTTGACAAAACACCATCTTCTAACCCAGACTTGTCTTATTGGTTTCCCGATACTAGTTTTCATGAAGAGCCATCCATGTTTCTCCTCAGATGGATCTTCAAAACCGTCTAACATCGTTGAAGGGTTAATAGTGGCACTATTATATTCGTTTAAGTCCTTAGAAGGAACATGTTGTTTTAAAGTGGTATCCACCGTTTGAATCTTCGACCTAATCATATCATTTCTTAAATTGTTCATTGATTTTTTAGAAACTTTCATAAATTCATGAATCCTCTCCACATATTTACTGAATGAGTTATAATTTTTAGTTTGAATTTTCAAATCCAAATTTGTCTTCCAAAGAACTGTTACAACTTCAATCAAGAAGATATTAATCAATTGTGTCAAATCAGTTATTGCAACAGCCATATCTAATGCAAGTTCAATATATTGATTTCTTATCTCGGCCAATTGGAATGCATCTTCTCGAAGAGATACAGGTTCTCTGGTTTTGGACAATCCACCATATTTACTCAACACTAAATCATACCTATTTTGAATAGTTTCAAATTTGCGTCGTGTATCAGCAAACTCAAGTAATCCACCTTGTATTAAATCATTAGTCAATTTTTCAACTTCTTCATTCGGCTTAGTAAATTTGAAAACTTCATTTTGCATTTCATTAAAACCCGCAGATGTGAAATTCAAATCCAGTAAAGTATAATCACTATCGAGTAACCCATCACTCAAATGTGGACTCTCAAATAATTCTCTCATCAGAAGCATACTCTGTTCAAATAAACTATGTTGAACATTGTATCTTTTCTTTTGAGTGATAAAACTCTCAATCCACAGTTGGAATCCGTCAATCTGTGCCATTGAATGGTTCGTATACGCTCTAAAAGTTGGAGAGTCAAGAGCCAGCTCTTTGAACCCAACACTTATCAATTTCAATGACTTTGTAGTCTTTGTATGACGACGGTGCTCGTGCGGATTCTGAGTGGTCTCTGCTATCTGTTGTTTAGTTACTGACTTAATTGTGGGAATTGTAGGTGATGACATAGACACATTTGTGCCAATACTTGGAGACTCCAATACCATGGAATCCTCGCTCATTATCTATCTTATATATGTTCAGTGGATCACTCGGGTCTGTCTTACTTTTATTCAACTCTTCTTGCTTCTTTTTGCTTTTTTTCTTTGTCTGTTTTTTTTTTCTCTCTCTCTGTTTTTTTGTAAGTTCTCTCTCATATTTCGCTTTTCCGCTAAATACTCGAGTTTTTATCATTGCCAGAGACATTTTAAACCAGCTTGCATTAACCGAAAACTGGGTGGGAAAAAGACAGAGAGGGAAATTTAGGGATTAAACCGAATATTACTTCTGTCCCCTCGGACCAATCTTCTCTACTTGGTAAATTACGGGAAAGCAAAAAAAAAAGATCTTAAAAGTACATTATATTTTGTTAACTAAGCCAAGAACCCTAAATCAATCAGATCGACGGAGGTGATTTTTCTCATCGAGCCAGTAATCCCCGATATCGAAATTTGGATGCGGTTCAAAATCTGGTGGTAATTGTAAATCACTCTGTTCTTCTGGTGTCACTTGATGTTGCGACGAACTGCCTTCATTAGCTGATTCAATACCAGTATGAATATTATTATCGTTATTATTATTATTATTGCTGTTGTTGTTATCATTTAGTGGCTCATTCTCATTATAATTGGAAATATCACTCAATCCAGAAGACCTGCTTATACTAGATTCATAATCGTAATCGTAATCATAACCATCATCTTCATCTCCACCATTAATGGACGAATAAATTGAGATGTTATTCAACTCATACCCTTCTTCTTCGTCTCCAATTTGAGATTTGTCGTTATGTTTTTTCTTTAAATTTTTCAACTTGAATCGTTTTCTTTTACTCATTATGAAATTATTGCCATTATTAAATGACTGATCTATTTCTCTACCAACAATACCTTTTAATTCAACTTGTTTCGAAATCATCTCTATATCAAAAATCCATTCCCATATAAGAGCACAAGACATGATCTGACCAAATGAATAAAATAAACCTGACCATGTACGAAGAGTCTCTGCATATTTCATGATCAAGTAAAAAGTGAAAGGTGTCAACATGAACAGAATTGTAATTGTAGCCAAAGGCATCGTTTGTCTATTATATGCCATCTTATGCTTTTTCACGGTGTACATGATGAACAATACAAAAAACGAAACTTGGATTGAAACTTGTGAAATGGTAGTCAATATCTCAATAGGGACATTTGAAGTTTCATTTATTGATTGATCTCGTTGATAAAAAGAGTTCAAGCCAACTAATAAGATATTTATAAGAATCATGAGGAGACCAATTTTAGTTACTTTTTTTTGAAGATTCACCGGCATTATATATATCATGATTTCTAACCATGCGATCCATGTGACAAACTGACAAATCAACAATAGGATCAAATATCGTAAACCATTCAGTATTTTTTTTTCAAAATGATCAATGTCCTGTGTATCCAATTTAGTATCAGCTTCTAATAACTTTGTAGTTTGGTCTAATATTATCGAAACCGAAATTGAAAATAATAAATTTGCCAACTTAATAGAGTTAGGTTTCTTATGTGATGATAAAAATAACACTAATAATAACATCCATGACGATACCACTATTGCACTATATGCAAACAGTATCAGAATCATACTTATCCTATATGAATCCACTGCTTCATTTGTGATAAGAGTTTGACCACTACCATTTAAATCTTTCAAATAGTCCATGTAATAATCATAAACATCTCCATAATCACCAGAACAATTGGTTATGTACAATGCTGGCTTGTAAAGTGAAGCATTATTTGAAGAAATTAGTTCATTATCTGTGTTAAATAATTTAAAAGACCCATGCGGAAGATAAAAAACCGAACAGTCTGAATAGTTCGTTAATAGGGAAACACTACTTGTCATACTGATTTCATCTCTTTTACCTCTGTAATTATATCTATATAAAATTTATTGCCAATGCTCTATCTCTTGTCAATCTTTTTAAATTCTTTTTTTTTTTTGCGATTTCATCTTTTTTTTTTTTTTTTTCGCTGTCAGCCTCATAAGCCTTTTTTACTTCATTAACTGCATTAATTAATATATTAAAAACTGTATATATATATATGTATATATAGACTTATAAGCCTTTTCTGATATAGACATTGGATCCTCTTCTGGTATTATTGTCTTTGTTATTATTATTATTATGAGTATTATTGTCTTTACTATTATTATTATGAGTGTAATTATTATGTGTCCTATTATATCCAGGTCTAATATAAGTATTTGTTGATGATGATGAATTTGAAGACCTGGAATTTAATGTTCCTGTTCCGGATGAAAAAGGTTTTCTTCCTTCTAGTTCTCTAACCTCAATGTTGATAATATAAGATCTTTTGATTCTACTTGGGTGTTCTGGATCCTGGTTCGCCGTTAAAGATTCCATTGATGTTTGACTTATAGGAATGTTAATTCTAAATTCAGCATAATCATAACCTCTTATCTTATTAATTGCAACTTTTGATTGTAACTCTCTGACAAACATAAAATTATTAACACCTCTCTTATAAAACGTTGAAGAAAAACCTTCTGGATGCTTGGTTGTTTCTCCCAATACAAATTGCTCGATAGTATCTTTAGATGTAGATACCATTGCTTGTTTTTTCAATGGTGGTAATGAAACTTCAATTTCTGATTCATCATCTGGATTTGTTGTGTCTGGTAAAGGTTGCGATCTTGTCAATAGCTCCCCCGCTGTTTTATTTCTATTGCTTGGTTTTGGAAACATCAGTTGCTGACACTGTTGTCCCAATTGTTGGAACTGATAAGACTGAGGAACAGCAGATAAAGGATCAAATGGATCGGATGGGTGACGTTTCATCTGATTAGGTTGTCCTTGGAATTGCGGTTGTTGTTGTTGCTGCTGTGGGAAATACTCATTTTGATGCTCTGTCATTGGAGAAGGGAAAAATCTTGACAGGCCCCTTAAAGTGTTTGGAGTTGTCAGTGTACCGTCTGTAATACTGTCAGAGTTGTTCCTTGTTCCAGACCAAGCCGGAGAAGAAGTGACAGGATCATTCAAATTAGGCGAGAAAGCCTTAAACTCTTCACTTGGTAATGTATTGGAAAGACTGTTTTTCCTCGAGTTCCAGACAGTGCTAGAGGTCTTCCAAAAGTCCAGCTTATTGGAGCTATTGTGGTTGATATAACTAGAATCAAAACTATGATGATGAGGTGGTAATTTCGGATTGGAATGTTGTTGCTGATGCTGTTGTTGTTGTTGTTGTTGAGGTGGGGTTGTTGTAAACACTTCAATCTTTCCTGTCACAGGGTTAAATAACTCTTGTTTAACAGGTTCTGATCCAACAAATTTTCCACTTGAACCCCCGTTATCGTGGAAGGTAAGCTTATCGAACGATGAAGAAAGAGCGCTGGCGCTGTACCTGTTGAAATTGTTTTGAGTATTAAAATAATTATTATTCTTACTGTCATTCAAAGCACTGGATTCTTGCTCATTGAAACTGAGTGATGAAGATGTATGCCTTCTGAATTCTAAAAGTGGAGATGTATTTCCCCAAGTATTTGCAGGTCTGCCTTGATCACCCAAGGGACTAAACATTTCATTGTTCGTCTTTTCTATACCTGGAGACATGATCGACGGTTGCTGGGATTGTTGAGGGAACTGCTGATGGTCAGAAGTGAAAGACAGTGAATGTAAGTGCATAGATGGAGTAGATAAAATATCGGGGTTTGTTGTATTGATGGTGGAGTCTTTACTACTTGTATTAGTATTAGAATTATTGGGGAAATTGACCTGTGGTGTGAGTGAACTCCAAATCTTATCATTAAAAGAATCATCTTCTTCATCATCTATATCAGCCCAATTGAATCCACTTGTACTTGGTGGTAATGACAAGTTGGAGAAAGTAAACCTTGAGCTCTCTACTTTCTTTGGCTGTTGTTGATCCGGTATTTTGGATTTCTCTTTATCTTTCTTCGTATCAGGTGAAGTACTTCTACTTTTCTTCCAGTAATTATTATCATCATCCACCAATTTGGAAGTAAACGGAGATGCAGCTGATGGTGAATTGTTATTATTATTCGACCCCAATGGAGTCAGTAATCGCTTCTCCGGTATGATTTTCAATTTCTGACCAGAAGCCAATGATAAAGTCTTGATCCCGTTTTTATTGGCATTGACTGATTGCAGCAGTAACGAATACCCAATAGAAGAAGTACTGGCAGCAGCCAATCCATTTGAGCTTGTAGTGGAAAGGTGAGTTCCGGGCAATTGGGCGGATTGCAAATGAAGAGAAGAGTGAGAATCCTTCTTCGGAAGCAGTGGAGCTTGTGATGGTTGTTGATTGGATTGTTTGAATAAATTATTTACAGATTGTGATTTGAATTTCTTTAAAGGTTTCTTATTCAGCGCTGTGGGTGAATTGATTGACTCCTGGCTGGGTGAGTTCATATCATCATTGAACGGCAGCCGCGTCTCGTTAGACATGAGTTGTGTATTGACAGATGAAGGAATAAAGGTTCCAATGAATCAAAGATGCTAATAATAGGTAAAACCACTTTTATATTTTTAATGTAGGATTTTTTTATGAATTTTTATTTTTATTTTTATTTTTATTTTTATTTTTGTGAGTATGAGCGAGAGTGGTAGTGCACAGAACTTCCAACAATCCCAACATAGAACCAGAAGCAAAAACCAGAAGAAGAAAGCAACACAGCAAATTCAGCAAGATGTATATAAAATTGCACACGAATTATCTATATTTCTTATATATATATATGATTCGAAATTGATATATTACTTTTTAACTATAAAATTTTCACATATTTGAACTCAATCAACTATAATGCAAATAGGTTTGATACGAAGGGGGAAAAAAAAAAAAACACAAAGTGTGAAAATCCAAAGTGAAGAAAAAAAGTCAAAAAAAACAAAAAACTGGAGATGAGATTAGATGATAAAATCAATACATAAATAGGGTTACAACAGGTTTAGATATATATATTCAAGAGTTTCATATCTAAGATATAAATTTCCAACCTTGGCAGCAGCAGCAGCAACAACAACAACAGCAACCAAGGCAACTACAGCAGCTGTTAAGTTCTGATAATAATAATAATAATAACATCAACAACAACAACAACAATAATAATAATTTAGAGATGGATGAGAATACAAGTTCTGTCACTGCACAACCTTCATCAAATTCCAAATTACTCCTGCCCAACAATTTATATCCATTCACTAATAGTGGGGCACTGAGTCAATTCAACGAAGATGTTTCAAGTGCAGTGCTGGCTCTGGTTCAAGTGAAGGCCCAGCCACAACATGAGCAAGTTCATCAACAGGTTCAACAGAAGATTTCCAAATTAGCAAGACCCCCAGAGTTGGATGGTGGCTCATTACCGGGACATATACCGCCACAAGATCAACTTTTACAACAAATGGAGTCTCATAGACAAATGTTATTGAACCGTCAACAACAACAACCATCCATACTATCCCAACCATTACCTTTACAACAATCACATCCACAGATTCAACAGTTACCTGATTCGCATATACCTCAACAGTCGTCTCCATTCCATGAGGTTTCGCCGCAGCAAGATGGCCATAAAGATAGGAAACCAGTCGATAGGAATGGTAGACTGTTGACAAATACTAAGAGGGCAGCACAAAATAGAAATGCTCAAAAACTGTTCAGATTGAGGCGAGAACAGTATGTTAAAGATTTAGAAGTTGAAGTACAAGAAGCAAAGACATTAAGAGGTACAATTGCCTCATTGAAAGATGAAAATCAACAACTTCGAGAATATATCATCACATTACAAGGAAAATTATTAGAATACGAAAATAAAGGAACCACCATGACAAAGGACAAACAGCAAATATTGAATGGTGGTGGTGGGAATGTGCGTGATAGATTTGATAATGAATTTTTGCAAAACTTGTCTGTTGGGTACAAAAAGACAAAATAGCTGTTTTGCTATATGTTTTCTTTTTTGGTTTTTTTTTTTTTTTTTGCCTTAGTCAAACACTCACTTGCTTTCTTAATTAGATTGGCATATCAGTATATTGTTCAAAATGTGATAGTCCTCCTTCTATTTTTCCACAGGTGCCCGAAAACGAAACGTCATATCATTATTGTATGTTTATAAAAAGTATGTATTATTATTATTATTATTATTTTTTCTTGCCTTTGAATTTATTACAACACCACTTTGACCTGCAACTTATTGTAAATAGAAAACCTCAGATAAAGTGATTCCTGTAACGGGTCAAGTGAAGAAGATTTGCTATTTTTCTTTCTTTTGTTTAGATCTTAAAACCAGTTGGGTCCATATGTTGCTTCAAATCAGTGTCAAATTTTTTTTGCTTGCTACCGTGGTATGCAAGGTAAGACCAATGATTCATATTGTTATTGTTTAGGCTATACTGGGTAAGATATAAGCAAAGATAAAGCAAAGAGAGTACAAAAAGCTCGTTTACATAATCGAAGCAAAAAAGATAATCTTAAACAATTGTCTTAAAATAATGCTAAAGTAATATAGTTGCTTTAACCATGAAGGGACAAAAAAGGGGATGAAGAAAACTTTATTGTTATTTTTTTAGTTTTCTGTTGTGATTGCCTATTTTGAACCTCAAAAGTGCACAAAGAGACCTCAAAATTGATACTTTGTAGTCAAACATCCAATGTCTTTTAGAGAAATAAATAGATTTAATAAATATATGAATAAATAAATATATGAACAAGTTGATAAATAAATTATTTCAGTTTTTCCAATTTCTTTAAATGATTTTCCCAAATTAATTCAGCTGGATCTTGATCAGGCTCAACCCAGACAAAGCCATCACCTCCACTAAGCCAGTATTGTCTTAACATGATTTCTTGTTCTGGTTCGTTGTAAACAATTTTTCTCTTATCTAAATTATCAATGATGTCTTTAGATACAAAACCAGATTGATCTTTATCCTTGATTTTCAAATCCAGTTCCACAACTCTATTCAACATCTGTAACTCATCTGCATGTTGATACCAATATTTTTGGAAAGTTCCATTATCAAATCTTAACAAATTTTCATTCTTCCTATTACTGAAAGCCATCGACGCAAGGAATGACATATTACCAATATACGCTAAGATCAGGAAATAAATTGGTGTCATTGAACCTGCTAATTCACTAAACAGGACACGAACAAACATTTCAATACCTCCAATAAACCCAAGACACGAGACAAAATACTTGAGTAAACTCTTTACACGTTGATCTTGCTTGAAATCTAAATATCTTGAACTTGCCACAGTGGAATCTATCAACTTCAAAGCATTATCTAAATCTCCATCCCATATCAATTTTCTAAATGGTATCATCACAATATTCTTATCAATTACAGATCTCTTATTTTGAGAATAAAATGCATCAATTGAAATTATCAAATCTTGGAAACTTGGATTCGTAAGCCAGTAATTTTTCAAGAAAACCTGATCAATCTTGGTGTTATGTAAAATTGAGGTGGTGAGTTGTGATATTTCTTTCAAATGAGCTTCTGGTTTATCCTGTTTGATAATCTCATCTTGTAAGTTCTTACATTTCTTCAAGAAATTCAAAGCTCCATCACTATTCAAATCAATTGATTTTTGTTGTTTGAAAGCTACAATTTTCAGAGCAATCGAATTGGACATTATCCCAGAGCTGTGAAAGCATCGAAGGGAGAATCGAGGTGTCTTGAAGAATTGCATCTCTCTGAAATAAATTATTTAGTTGTTGTCCAACTTTTTTTTTATTTTCTCAAATACAAGGAAAAAAAAAAAAAAGGAGAAAGTTAAAAAAAAATCACTTTGTATATTAAAATAAAAAGATTGAAAGATGCAAGACGAGAAACAGAAAGGGCTTGCTGGTCAACAGGTATCACCATATAAGGAACGATCAGTATCTAATTATTACTATGGACGTCCTTCACCTTTTTTAAGTAACTTGATGTTCATGTTGAACCCAGCACCTGACAATTTAACTGCAAGTACTATAATGTCAATAGTTGAAATTGGTTTTGGTGTTTCATTGTTTAGGTTGGGGCAAAGAACAAGGATAAGTAATAGATGGACTTCAAGATTCAAGAGAATTGGACTGTATCTGATATCGGGGCATTTATTGTTTTGTGGTGGAGCTCAATTTTTGTCGAATCAGTTGAATGGAGATGATACCATATTGGCAGCAGATGCAAAGAGGCAAAGACTGAGGCTGGTAGCTGAGGGGAAAGAAGTGAACTGGTGGTTTGGTCCCAAGAACTATGAGTATATGTCACCAGAAGAGTTACAATTCTTGTTAAATAGAAGCAAATTACAAACTATGACTACTTTGACAATGGAAGCTTCCAAGATATTGTTGAAAGGCGAAGCATTATCACAGGAAAATGACAAGTATTTCCTTAACACTATAATTCCTTCTTTGAAAGGTAAGAGATTCAACGATGGTCTTGTGACCACTGATAAACCACCATTGAAATTGAATGACATCAAACTTGCAAAAGACGAAGATTTGAACTACGTGTGGTTTGAAGTCTTGGATCCTTGGAAAGAGTTGTGGCAAGAAGTTAATTTATCGATAAATTTTGTACCGAAATGGAACTTTATCGAATCTGATCCAATTGAAAAATTCCAAATATTGGAACATAAAGAAGATCATGATGATGTTGACGAAAATGAAAATGAGCATAAAGAGAAAGATAGCGAAACAATTATTGTAAATAGGACTACATAGGCATCAAATTTCCAGTCTTTTCTTAAGTAATCTGTAAATATTCTTTGATAAAAGTGATTTTTTTTTTGCTCTCTTAAATTTTTCTTTAATTTTTTTTTTTTTTTGGCTTGAATGAAAAACTGTATATAAATCAAATATACAAAGTGAAAGATGATTAAAATTTGGTCATTTTTCATTTTATTCTTATTGATATCGAGAATAGTGTGTATTTTTGAAGATGAAGTGGATAAGATTGATTGGATACAAAAACAGATTGGTAATTTTGTCGCACCTCCAATAATTATTAGAGATTCCATATATGGGATAACTGATGCTGATTTATTTGTATCTGTCACAACAATCGATGATGCTGTTAATTTTAGGAAACCACTGTTGGATCTGAAGATTGCTCATTTCAAAGATCAAATCATTGTAAGTTATAAAGAAAATGAAATTTATTATTTAAATAGTTATAAAGATAATGAATTGGTGAATTCGAAAATTGTTGAATCCAAAATCAATGATATTGTCATTTGTGGGAATAAGATATTGGTTATCACTGAAAATGGTGTATTGACACTTAACAAGAATTTTGATCTGGTAGATATAGATGAGTTTGATGTTGTAATTTCAAATACATTTGTATACGATTCCAATTTTAAAATCTTGGATAACTCAAAAGCAAATTCACACTTGGTATTGAGTAAAAAACAATATCAAGCACTGAAGCATGCAACAAGTTACAATGACAAAGGTTACATAGTTGTTAATGGCCAGCAATTGGTTTTCAAAAATTATGCCAATGAGTTGATTTTTGAATCATCATTTGTCAAATATATCTTGAATGATGATGAATTGGTAATTTTCCATAAGGACAGTATCAGTGGCATTGATTTAGAAACAGGTTTAGAAATAACCAGTGCATCACATTCTATAGATTTTAACAATGTTGAACGAGTCACGGTTGTTGTCTCAGATGATCTTTTCCAAATCGTTGTTGAAAAGAATGATCAAACAATGAGATATTTCCAAAATGATGCAATGATATGGTATAGGGATGAATCACTCTCAAAGATCAAGAGTTTTGTGATAATTGACGAGAGCTCACCAAAGACATTAATCACCAAGGAAGAGATTTTAATTGAATCAAATATGAATGTATTAAGTGCTTTCTATTACAGACTTTGCAAAAACCTCGGCAAATTAGTATCAAGGGAACTGGGTGCCAATGAAGATTCCAAATTGGATTATTTTGGATTAAACAAAAATCTTGTGGTACTTACTAGTTCAAACAAACTATTCAATTTCAACGTTGAATTGAAAAAATTGAGATGGTCTATACAATTGACAAACAATTTCACAGATATAGTTAAGTCACCTTTTGCAAATGGTGAATTTTATCTTTTCAATAAGTTGGAAGGTATTATGGTTTTACTTGATCATGATGGAAATATCTTGAAACAAGGATCTTATAATGAAGAGATCTTGCAAATTAGAGAAACTGATGATGATATTTTTTTACAAACAAGTAATGAAATGATATGTGTCAATGGTACTACGAGCAAATTTTTCATTGATTCTGATTTTGAGTCTGTGTTTGGATTGAAATTGGATAATGGCAACTTAATCAAGACATGGTCCATGCCATTACATGGTGATGTTTCGATCACAAAGAGACAAGATTCTAATAACGATGTTGTTGCATCGGTAGGTGTTGTATTAGGTGATAGGAAGGTGTTGTACAAATATTTAGAACCTAATCTTGCTGTTGTATCTAATTTTGAAGATGGGAGATTGGTTTTAAGATTAGTGCATATCTTGACTGGAGAAATCTTGTTAATTTTGAGACATGATTTGGAAGAATTTATCAATGAGACAAGTTTGCAATTGATATATGATGAAAATTTTATTATTTATAAATACAGCAGTTTTGTACCAACATTTGAACAAAAAATTGTTGTTGTTGATTTATTTGAGTCGTTGATACCAAATTTGAAATTATCTGGGACTCTGGAATCTCAATTTGAATCTGTGACAGCAATACCTGCATATTATACAAAATCATTTAATTTCCCGTACAAGATATCGGAGATAATATCAACAAGGACAAGATTTAATATTGCCACTAAGAATATTGTCTTGTTATTGGAGAATGGACAATTAGTTTCTATACCTAAATTTGTGTTAAATGCTAGAAGACCAGATGCTGAATTGACAAATGAAGAGAAAAATGAAATGATGATGTTTAAATATGAATCTAATTTACAAATAGATGATAGAATGGTGATCACAAATTTACATGACATTTATAATCCACCATCAAAATCACCACTGTTAATTTCCGTTGCAACAAATTTAGAATCCACGACTATTGTATGTTTTGTGAAATTTGATATTTACTGTACAAAGATGTCACCATCTGGAGAATTTGATATTTTAAGTCATGGATTTGATAGATTAAAATTGATAGGTACCATTATATTGTTGTTTATCAGTGTACTTGTTGTTAAACCGATGGTTAATAATAAGAGATTGAACAATCAATGGATTATTAATTAAAGCTAGATAAATAAAAAAAAACCTTTCCCAATATGTATAATTTCCCTTTCCCATATATATAAAATAAATAAATTCAGTGCCTTGATTCTTCACATTCGATACTATCAATAATCAAATCAGGCATCAATGTATGAGTAATAATATACTCTCTTTTAATCAGATCGACATCTTGCCATAATTTTTCCAGTTCATCATGGGAATTAACAATATTATATTCAAAATATCTCCTGAATAATCTTTGCTTACCTGTATTAGTCTTGACTCTGATAAACCATCTTTCTTCAACAGATGAAGCAATTTGATCCCATACGGGATCTTTTAATTGTACATAAGAACCTTCAATAATGATGACACGCAGTGAAGAGGTGATCTTGATATTGGTGTTATTTGTATTTTTAATTTCATCATAACTGGGTACTTGTACTGTATAAGTTTTCAATTCATGTATCTCCTGATGTAAATAATTTAACAAATTTAATAACATTTTGGAATTGTACAATTTTGGAACATCTCTTAACATCATGAGCTTCTTAGTATTATTATCTTGTGATATCTTCTCTAAATCTGGTCTTTGTATACGGAAACTCTCTTGCGGTATCACCACTGCTAAATCTTTATTATGTTCTATAAATCCACGCTTATGGGCAATTTTATTAACTTTTGAAGCGATTTTCCTCAGCACTGAAGTTTTCCCTGAGCCTGGTGGCCCAGATATAGATATCACTAAACGTTGGTTATATGGGATTTCATTAAGTAATTTATATATTCTTGAGGTCAATTGTGTATGAACTTGATCCATGATATATGCAGAATATGTGGGCAATGAAAAATTGGAAAAAAAGTGAAAAAATTTTCTCTGTTCGGCTTAACTATGACAAAGACAGTAATGAATGAATCTGATATGAATATTATATAAATAAATATATATATATATATGAAATAATATTATATGAAAAAAAAATTATTATCAAGTGATGGGATATATATGTAGTATGGTGATAGGGGGTGTATTTCAACGAGTCTGATTTTCTTTTTTTTCCCCTAATTAAAGAATATGATACGATTATGTAGATGTGTAGAATGGTATCAGGTATGTAATGATATAGGGTATGTATATTGATATGTGATATATAATAGATAATATATCTATAATCTAGTAATAGTGATATAAGTATATATATATATATATATTGTACGGACTGCTCAGTTCCAGCCAGTCAGTCAGTCAAATTAAAACTTCCATTAATCCATTCTCACTATACACAGCCCTTGTTTTCTTATACTTTATGTACACTACTCTTTATTTTACATTCGACAGCCCTTGTTTTGTTTTTATATTTGTTATAATAAAGAATAACTTTTGCTATCTCTTCATATATATATATACAAGATATGACTTCATATATATTGACTAAAATAACAGATAGAATATTTAATGAATCTGATGGTATAAATAATGAGAATCACTATTATAAATTATTATCCAACAACCAATTGCTATCTTCAGCTTTACCTGCTAAAGACATCGATGGGCAGCAACCAGAGATATCTTCAAATTTATCAACACAAGATCATAAGATTATAGTGAAAATAAGTAGAAGGAGTTATCAATTAGATTACCTTTTTGAAATATTTGGTTTCAAATTAGGTTTGAATGCTGTGATAAGTTTAATTCCCATTGTTGGAGTATTTATCAATTTTTTCAATTCCATAATGATTTATTCACTTGTATTCAAATTAGATCATACTCCTAGTATTGTGCTCCATTTACAATTGTTATTCAATATACTTATCGAATTCGTGGCAAATTTTGTCCCTATACTGGGTCAAGTTTTCAATGCAGGTTTTAAAGCCAACTCAAGAAATTCTATCTTAATTATAAATCATTTAAACCAAGTAAGTGACTCTAATTTTAATGATTTGTTGAAATATATAAACAGCAAAAATAAGAACAATATCAATAACAATCTGTTCAAGAGAAGCGGAAGTACTACAAGCAGCAGTAATAGTAGTGTCAATCATCATTACTTGACTGTAAATGATGATTTTGGTATTGCTGAAGATAATGCTTCTCAATTATCTTATACAAAAGTAAGAAAGAGACCACCACAAGATTTACAAGAGAAGTTGAGCCAACATCAAAGAAAGTTATCAAATAGTGTCTATGAAAGTGATAGTAACACTTCTGGTTTCTTCAAGTGATTGATCCCCCTTTCTTAGCAATCTTTTTTTTTTATTATTATTTTTTTGAACGAGAAAAAAAAAAAAAAAAACAATATATAAAAGTAATTTGTAATACCCAATACATCATGGATACAGCTTCTGTGCTTGAGCAGTATACTCAAGATTGTATGTATATTTATTCTATCTTATTAAAGATGTAACATATTACTAACTTCCATGTAGTATCAAATTTGCCTGCTGAGTTGGCTCATTTACTTGAAGAGTTGAGAGATAAAGATATGAAATATTATGAAACTCGTAAGAGAATACAGCAACGTGATAATCAACTTCATAAACATATTAAACAATTTGGCTCCTTGACAAAACATCCAAAAGAGCAACAGATTTATTCCAAAATTAACGAAGATTTCGAGAAGGCTTTTAAATTACAAGAAGAGAAATGTTTATTGTCAAATACTGCATTATTTTTAATAACTAAACACTTAACAAGATTGGAAAATGATATAGAAATATTAGAAAATGAAGGCTTATTAGCACCTCTGGAACTCTTGGAACAAGAACTGATATTGACATCGACTCTATCTTCGATTAACAGTATGTCATTATCATCATCACAAAAACATAAGAGGCAACCTTCTTCCAGAAAACATCCTCACCACCACCACCATCATCATCATCAACCAGCATCTTCTGCCTCCGTGTCTAGAAATTCAACTCCATCATTCAGTACTCCTATGCCTTCCACAAGAACTTCATCTGTATTACCTATTCCATCTCATCACCAACAACAACAACTGCTGATGCTGATGCTGATGCTGCATACCCCATCTTCAAGAAGACAAACTTCAGAAGAAATGTCCGATATGGAAGTGGTGCCAAGACGCAAAAATGGGTTATCACAACCTCCACCTCCACCTCCAAATTTGGTACTACTGTCTTCTTTGCATCCATCTTCTGTCGAAGTGCAAATCACTAATAGTGGTCCTGGAGGAGCAGGAGAAGAAGACGAGTTATACTGTTTCTGTAGACAAGTGTCATTCGGTAATATGATTGCTTGTGATAATTCAAATTGTAAATTTGAATGGTTTCATTACGACTGTGTAGGTTTAAAAGAACCTCCACAAGGCACATGGTATTGTCCAGATTGCGCAAAGATCATGCTGAATAAGAAAGGTAGGAAGAAGAAATGATTGTATATATATATAAAGTGTAATTTTTATTAGGGGGTTTCTGTTTTGATATTGAAAAAAATATTGTAGAAAAAAAAAAAAAAAAACGCTTGAAAAATCAATATTTCAGTAAAAGACAAATGGATGAAGTAAGTGATCAATTATCCAAGATCTCTGTAGCAGATTTGGATTCCAAAATCAATGACCCAGTTGAAGTACCCAAACTTGTTAAAATTCTTCTTGACAAGGATGAAGTTATGAAAAATGAAAAATTGATCTCTTCATTATCAAAAGATTCACTATTACAAAAAGAATTTAAAGACAAGATAAAGAATTATGAGGCATTGTACAAATTTGTCAATATAATAGAGTCCAATGGTGATATCAAATTAATTAGCACTTTAATCTTATTGCTGGCTCAAGATGACCTACTCATTAATAATATTTTGAAAATTAATAAAGATTTAATTTCATCCAAGATCAGTATTTTCCAAATAAAATTATTATATTCTGTGATATCAAATTTTGATTCCATTAATAACCAATACTTTGTGAATTTATCTGTCTTGTTACCTCATGTCGTTGAACAAGATTTCAAATCTATCATATTATTAGTAATTATCAAATTGAACGAAATTGATTCTACAAATTTGGAATTATCAGTATTGGAATACTTGGATGATTTGATCTTGTTAAATGAACCAAGTAATAACAAGAATAATTTTAAAGTCTTACAAATAGTAACTATATTGTTCCCAATTTTATCATTTATCCCAATTTACATTGGTCAAAATTCAAATTTTCAAAAATTATTAGACATTGATGATGATCCAATTTTTTATAAATTTTTGGCAACTTGTTGTATTTCAGAACAAATTAGAAATATTATAATAAGAGATTATTTCACTAAATTGGTTAAGAAACTATCTTCATCTGATAGTAAAGTGTTGATTGCATTGATTATAACCAAAGTTTGGAATTATACAGATAAGAGTTTTGATTTGAGTAGATTGATTTCAATTTTCAAAGATGCAATAACGACTGAAGATAAAGACGATGCCATTGAAGGATTACTGTATTTGTCATTGCAAATCAAATTAAAAGAAATCTTAAGAAGTGATGTTGAATTAATTGATAAATTTTTGCAATTTTTGAAAAATGATGATAATTCTGTTAAATTTGGAGTGTTGAATATTTTCACCAATTTATCAATTTATAACGATGATGACGAGATTAATGATGAGAGAAATATACTTGCAGCTAAGAAAGATAAGCAACTCGATGACGAATCACAAATTGAGTCTTTTTTGAAATATTTGATCGATAATGATTGCCATTTAACAAATTTGAAATCGATGAATTTGAAATTACAACTGATCAAATTAGTTTCAAATTTTGCTCACAAAAATAAGAATTTGAGAATTGGAATTGTTAAACATGGTGGTTTGAGATTTGTCATTGAAATTTTGACAATGATCAGTAATAATTTGAAATATGATTCAACAAATTTAACTATTGAAAATAAGCAAGATATTCAACATCCAGAGATAAGATTAAGACTGTGCAAGACATTACTGAAACTTTTAATCAGTAATAATCCAAGTCTTATTTTCAGTGATTCCATGCCACCACAAACGTGTGTTCCATTCTTATGTGAATTACTTGAAGATGAACAACCTGATAAGACAATTTTTGAAATCTTGATAGCTTTGATCAATTTATCATCTTTAGAAGATTTAACTATAAAGAACTTGATCATTAAGATTTCGTTTACTCATTTACAAGATTTGATCTTATCTTCTAATACTTTAATCTCAAAGACTGCTATTGAATTAATTGCCAATTTAAGCTTGTCACCAATATTAGTTGAGAAGTATTTCAATTTTGAAAAACTGGGGAACGTTAAGAATTATAAGATATTGTTAAATTTGTTAAATTCTGTGAATGTTGATATTCAAATTGCCGTTTTGAATTTTTTCGCAAATGTCTCGGAATTTGAACTGATTTGTTTAATCTTAGTCGGAGAAATTGAATTTGTCGAGTTGATGATTGAATTTATTCAGAATGGAGAATATTTACAAAATGAAGAATTTTTGGTTAGATTAATTTATATCTTGAATAATTTATGTTATGCAATTCAAGATAAAGAAGAAGATTTACTTAGATTAAGAAGAAATGATTTGAAAGCAGGTATTTTGAAAATTTTGGAGACTATAAGAGATGAAGAGATTTTACAAATGTGTGTTAATATTTGTAATATTATCGATTTTGCTAAATAAATAAATAGAAACTAAATAACATGCAGCATGACAATTGTTATATCATCATATTTCCCACCAACGTATTTTTGATTAATCAATTTTGATAAGCTTTGAGCAAAGACACTTGGAAATTTAGGATCTTGGCTTATGGCATTCACTTTACCCACAAGATCTTTTGAAATGTTTAATAATGCTTTTTCATTTACATGATTAGATCTCTTATTGAATTCATCACTTAAATAAATTGAAATATCTTCTGGTCCAACATTATCTGTTACTCCATCAGTGGCGAAAAGAACAACATCATTTTTTTGTAATTGGAAATCTTTATACAAATCAGCACTTGTTGGTTGATCTTGTAAATATTTCTTACCTTGTTTTGCAGATTCTAATTGTAACAGCTTGGGGATAATAGAAAGTTGATATGGCGTATTAAAACCGTGTGTTTGATCTTTAGATTGATAAACACATTCAAATCTAACATCTTTTGAATTTGTCACTTCTGTTGGACGGAAAACACCAAACCAAGAATCACCTAAATTTGTCGAAGTCAATTGGCCCTTCAGATTCATCACTCCAAAACATATAGTGGTACCACCGACTTTAACAATACCTTCTCTTATCACTTTATTAAAAGTTAAATTTAAAAAATTCTTGGTGTCCACCACAGGTTTTGATTCTTGTTCAAATGACTCTTTTAAATTTTGACAAAGTTCTCTTGATATAGCAGCAGAATCATATCCTAACTCTGACCATCCACCAACACCATCAGCAACTCCAATTATAACAGAATTAGTTGTCGTGTTGACACCAACAACAAAATTATCTTCACCGGTGGCCGAGATATTTGATTTCAATTTAGCTAATGTTTGCTGGTACAATGTGCCTTTCTCATAATCTCTATCCTTAGGTTGATATGATATCGCTATATTGTACTTGAATATTGAATTAGTCAAGTCGTTTGAGTTTGTTGAATGTCCATTGGGTTGTGCTGAGAAATTAAATGAAGATGAAGATGATGACCATGATGAGGAGGAAGATGAAGATGATGATGAGGAATTGAAAAAAGTTCTTCTTGCTTGTACTATTGAATTACATACAACTATACTCGATTTCAGAAAATGTTGACTTCTCAGGCAACTATGGAGACAAATTGACATGTTTCTCTTGGATATTCTTGTAGTTGTGGTGAACATGGTAGAATAAAAATTATGTATGTGAATTTTCTTTTTTTTTTTCTTCTTCTTTTTCTCATTTTCAATTTGTTTTATACATTGGAAGAGGAATTATTACAGCGACTTTGACCTAATTTGATGTAAGGGTTTGATTTAGTCAAGGGGAAAGGGTAAGAACAAACTACAAGTACCATTAATTTGACATTAATAATAATAATAATAATAACAATATATGACAGACATTTCTATTTCTTTCAGATCTTATCAACCCATAATTAAAGATAACTAAGCATGAAAAATTGACAGATATACCAATTGAGTCAACCTATCAAAGGAGAACTCATGTATATATATATCCTTTTTGCTTCCTAAATAATAATACTAAAGAACTAGTCAAATCACACAATTAACAAATCTTCAAATATTTGCCTCAAAATCTAATATTCTCCCTTCAATTCATTCTCCTTTCCAAACTGAATCATAAATAAATACTTTTGCTTTTGTTTCCTTTCGTCTCTTTCTTCGTTATATTTATAAACTCTCAACAGCACTCAAGACAACTTTGGCAAAATCGACATTTGGATCGTCCAAGTTAATTGAAGAAATTGAGGTCAGTTCCTCCTTGGCCTCGGTCTTTGGTTTTTGAGATTCGGCAAATTTAGTCTTAGCTTCTGCGATCAATTTTGCTTGATGATCAAAATCATGCTTTTCTTGTCTAACTGCACCAGCACTTTTCAAAACTTGAGTATGGTAGGCACCGTAAACGACACCGGCGGCCAATGTGGACCATCTTAAAACATTGAATGTGGATGACATGGTTCTTATTTGTTGTGAATATTAGTTTCCTCTGATTTGTGTTGAAATGCCATTTTTTTTAACGAAATTTTTTTTTTTTTTTCTTTGTTTTTTGTCTAATTTTTTCTTCTGGAAAATACACGACTTTATAAAAGAGAAGACGTCTGATTGGTTTACAAGATGGAGCAGGGTGCACGACTAATTTTATTCGAATCCAAATTCATCCCCTAAAGTGCTATCTATATCCGATATTTCTTTATCGAGATCTCTTAAATTCATCTCTAGACTTTTCAAATCATCGAATTTTCTCTTTTTCTTAGAATTAGCTATCATCTCTTCCACAAGAAATTTCTGTTCTTTCAAGACCATCAATTTTTCTCTATTTAACCGTACTTCTCTCTTTGATATCTTTGATGGTGATGATATTGGTGGAGGTTTCACATCGTTTTCAGATATTTCTTGTAATTTGGACATGTTTTCTTGCAAAAAAGTAACACTTACCGAATAAATTGATTTTTCAAGTCTTAGTTCATCAAAGCTCACTAATTGTTGTTCTTCATCTGTTTTCAATTTTTTATGTAACCTCTTCGTTAAAGAGTCCAATTTTTTCATCAAATCTTTCAACTGAATTCTGTCTTTTGAAATGGATTGAATAGTTTCGTGGTTATTTATAAGTTTGTTCATTGTACCACTATGTGTATCACTCTTGGTGTTATCAAGATTTTGTAGCACAGATAATGAACTTTTAAAATTGGGCAATAATGACTCAATCTTGTTTCTATAAATAAGTATCGTATCATAGATCCTCAATATTTCTGGCTTAGCAGACATCAAATCTTTGATGAAAAGTTTCTTGTCAAACAAGATTTTCTTACAATTATGACAACATCTAATCGACTTGTCGGCATTTTTTTGCAATGGCGGATACTTAGATGAATTTTCAGAGTTCATTGTAAGATATTGCATCAAGACATTAATTGGAACCTCTAATGAACATTGTGTATCAAGATCACCACACACGACTCTTCCACATAAACGGCAATGGTGCTTTCGGAGCAATGTGGTGATTGAGAACTTATTATGACATATAAAGCAATCACTACGATTAGAATCATTTTCCCAATTCACCACAGATGCTTCGAACTTCTTATAATTGACAACTTTTTGATGTAATTCTACCAGTAAGAAATATTCATAAAACTTTATCAATCTTCTTTCCAATCTATTGACTTCCAAATCAGTTTCATTGTTTTTTGCTGTTCTTATTGCTTTAAAAACCAGAGTGGAATCTTTAATATATGCAGTGTCTTTATAGCCTGGTTTTTTATGGAAACAATCTTCACAACATCTGACGAGTACACCTTTTTCAGCATCGTATTGTAAAAATTCATTTATCTTAATTTTGAAAAAAGTATGATCGTTACAAAATAAATATCCACATTTACGACAATTCACGTTACCATTTTTAATATTCAAATACTTGGTACATGATCTATGATGGCAAATATCATTACCCGATTGTTTTTTCCAATGATTCTTTGGTATTTCTAATTGAGGTTTAGCATTTTCATTAACTGCAGTGGAAGAATCATTAGCCGTGCTGAAAGTGAAATTGCGGTCATTATCAAATAAATCTAGTTTAACTAGATTTTTTCTATCATTCATAACATCTGTTGCCTTATTTATAACTTTCTTCTTAAACCATGTCTTTATATCATCATCTAATTGTTTTACAGGTTGATCCGACTCGTGAGCATCATCCAAATGCCTATTCAATTGATTCAACGTCACCATTTTCTCATTACATATGGGAGAAAACAAATCCATTGACTCTTGCAATTTAGATGGTGATAATTGTTCTAAAGACGACAATGACAGTGAAGACGAATCACTATGTGATAACTCATTTGTCGTCACATCATGTGGCAGAAGAAACTGTTTTGGTGCAACCGGTGCAGATGTTGACTTACTACCTAATACCCTTCTCTTGGGCACTACACTCTCGTTATCATTGTTATTCTTCATTTTACCCACACACTCATTATCTGATGTATGTAGTTTTTGACTTTTTTTTTTTTTTTTTTTCTTGTTAGATTCAAACTTTTTCTACTGATTTATAAGATAAAAAGATGGAAACAAATTTATTTAAACTATAGACTCAGCTTTAACAGGTAATTCCCACAATTTGTAGTAATCAACCATCTTACCGTTCAAATTAGCTTCTCCTTCAATTGGTAATCTGAATAAAGTTTTCAAATTATAGCCTTCGCCTTCATTAGATATGAACCAAAAATCTAAGAGGTTTCTCTTGATCCCATAATTTGTAGATGCAAAAGACTTCTTCATACTGACAGCATCACTGGCAGTCATCACGAATAAGTCAAGTCCCAATAATTTGGCTATAGAAGATTTGGATAGCCATTGTTTAACACAGCCTAATTTTGGCTCATTATGTTGATGATGGTGTTGGTGTTGGCTTTGCTGCTGCTGTGTTCCATTGGTTGATTGATCAATTGTGCTGCTCGACTCATTTTCAACAAATTCGGATGGAACACTTGAGTAAAAAGGATTACGAGTGTTACCATTTGGATCAATTCCATGCTTGTGAAGATTGGCAGCTTCCCAAGACGTTAAACCTTTCAGGATTTGGAACCCTTGAACAAAGAGTAAAAATGTAAGCCAGACTAATTGGAAACAAGTCCATATGAGTAAGTTGAAGTTGAAAGGTTGCTGTTGGTACCCTTTGCAATATGATTCTGATAAGAAAGAACAAGTAAATTCAACTTCTTTACCGTTGACATCTATCACTTTTTGTGAATGTAATTCTGAAAATTGTGATGTAGATAACTTGATGAATAAGAGAATTGTAATTTCAAGTGCTAAGACAAATGTGGCAAAAAGTTTATGATTTCTAACTCCAATTTCATTGAAAACCCAAGGACAGTAATGATCGAATCTTGCCACATTAGCTTTTGAATGCCATGAAAATTTTGATCTTAAAGGTTTCCTTATAAATGTGTAGATACAGAAATTTTTGGAATCGAATTTTTTCAATTCAATCAAATCTATAATAGTGGATTGGATGTTTTCCTTCTTTGCAGGAGTTGGAATAAATCCTGGGTTAATAAACATTGATTTCAGGAATGCTGAGACAACAGTTGCTGAGGAAATGAAGAAAATGATATTGAAAAACCAATGATCATCAAACGTCTTTGGTAAAAGTCTTGTGAACCAAGTGACTAAGACCCAAAATGCGGTCCCTGAGAAAACCCCAGCCAAATATGGTGTTCTTAATAATGGATTTTGCGAATGCACATAACATGGCAAGACAACTTTCATCAACAATAAATGATTACCAATAACTAATGCGATCGCAAGAAATATTTTTGGAATTATCCAGTCTTGTGAAAATGAAAGAATATTAAGCACAAAAAACAAGAGGAAATATGGCTGGAAAAATGTAACAATTTTTGCAGTCTTTGCAGTCATTATAGCTTTAATCGGTGTTCCATCTTTCTTAAACCCATTTTCTTTTAATGATGAATGTAATTTCTCAAGACAGTTCATATCAGTGGCGACCATATAACAATCTTTACCATCATTAGTCTTATCATGTACTGAACTTCCATGGCTAATCAAATTCTTGATGAGTTCCGGCACGCCTCTTATCAATGACCAATGCAATGGGGTGAACTCAGTGGTATCTCTTGCCCTCACGTTGGCTCCATGTTTTAACAATACATCAACTGTCAAAGTGTCACCTTGATAGGCAGCCCAATGCAATGAAGTCCTACCTGAAGGATCCATAGAGTCAACGGGTATATCAGTGAAATTCAAAATGTATATCACTAACATGACATTGGAAGAATGGACAGCTAAATGAAGTGCATTAAAACCTTGATTATCAGATAACTCTGGATTAGATTTGGCAACTCTTATTAAGTAATCAGCAATGTACACTAAACCATATCTGCAAGCCCAATGCAATGGTGTCGCCAGTAAGTCTCCACCTCTGAGATCAACTTCTGCTCCTTGGCTAACAAGATATTTAACCACTGAAAGTCTGTTATTTATAGATGCCCAATGTAACCCAGAAACACCATCTTTATCCAAATCTTTTACTGATACTTGTGAAGATTCAACCATGTTCTTCACCATAGACAATTCCCCCTGCTGGCATGCTTCAATATATTTGGTAATTGTCGGATCTTGTTGTTTTTCTTCGTTTCCATCAGCCTCATGCCTTTTAAGATCATCTAGTGTCTTATCATTTATAGCTTCAAGACTATTAATTGACAGACCATCTTCAACTTTTGTACTGACATTAAGAGTATCAAGCTCATTTGTCTCTAATTCATCATTCTTAGATGAATCAGTCATTGTGTCTGTTACTACAATTGTAAAATGTTCCTGATATTGTTCTTCTTCTATTTCAAGAAAAATTTTTGAAGTTACTTCATTTTTTTTTTTTTTTGTTAATGCGTTTCAAACACTCTTGAGAGTAAAAAAAAAAACTGTGCCCCTACATTGATCATTTACTACATATTGATACAGCCTTAGCTATGGCTAATAATAAATCCGACTCGAAGCGATAACAGTCAATCATCTTTCATATTCAATACAATACTCTTAAGTTTATCTCTTTCGTTTCTTTGTCTTTCGGTTTCTTCCAATATCTTACTGGCAAATTTCACATCATGAGGTAAATCTATTCTTCTTGTTGATATCACAGGTTTCTTCGTCTTATTAGCATTGTTCTTCGATAAAAGTGTGAAAGCCATCTTATTAGGTCCAGAGTTTTCATCAGCTGTGTATTGTTGCTTAGGAGGAAGAGGAGCATTGAACCTGGAAACTTTCTCGTATTTTCTTTGCTCCATACTTTGCAAAATCATGTTCTTCAATTCTTTCTCCATCCCTTCTTCCCACCTTTTATCTTCAGCCTCCCTAAGTTTCCTCTCATATGCCTCATTTTTGGCTTCCAATTTGGCCTTAATGACTTCTTCTGAATCTTCCTCTTCCTCTTCCTCTTCAACTTCTTCGTCCTCTTTTTCGGAATCTTCTTCTTCCTCTTCTTCATCTTCATCTTCATCATCTGAAAATTTAGAATCAAATTCATCAATTGTTATTTCCTCTTCTTCATCATCGTCATCATCATCTTCTTCTTCCTCCTCCTCCTCCTCCTCTGTGTTATCCACATTCATCAATGTCAACATACCTTGTAAATTCTCAACGGCTTGCCTTAAATTTTTGGCTCTAACATAATCTGGTTTGACTTTTTCTAACATTCTGAAAATTTTGAAATTGGTATCTTGTGGAATTGGTTGCTTCTTTACGTTACAATAATAGTCAAAGTAACATAAAAACAATTCAAGTTTTTCCTTTTGTTTCAATCTTAATTTTGTCATATCAAGTGTAACTAATATTTGACAAACCAAAGAAAGTCTGAAGTAGTTATCTGGTGTGTCGAGTGGTGTGGTTTGATTTATTGTTGGATTATTATTAGGATGACCAAAACAAAGAATCCTGTATAAGATGTTGATAATAACATTTACGTTGATCAAATCCTCATTAGAGAGTTCAGCCAATAGTGTCACATTTGCAAGCCTTATTCTATTATTTCTATAATCATTGACTTCCAAATCTCTTTGGATTTTTTCTATGACCGTATCAATGACAAAGACTCTCAATTTTCTAGATCTTGTGGTAAAATATCTGATGATTTTGGCCAATGCACGAATGCCATTAAAATTCATCATATCTGGTCGAGTGAGTAATTCTTTCAATCTTTGAAATAAAACATCATTTGCAATGAAATCTATTTTTCTCAAAATATTTAAGACGTCGGGCCAAGATTGGTCATTCAACTCAGATCTCATCAAAGTGATTAAGAATTCTTCTTCTGGAGATAATTTCACCACTTTCCTGTTGAACAGCTTGACAGAAGGTGGTTGAATGATCAATAACATGGTATCAACAGAATATCTTTCTGTTGAAGTCAATTTACCCTTTTGTCTCTTCTCTTTCAACAATTCTAACATTTCAGCCATTGGTTGTTGATATTCAGGATCATGTAACAATAATTTCCCACAGTTCTCGAAAAAAAGCCCAAGTATTTCAATGTTATTTTGAACAGTGATATTCAAAATCAAACTTCTGATCTTGTGGAATAGGACGTGAATTGGAATTAATTTGAACTTGATCAATTCACAGAAAAATGCTATATTTTTGAAATTCAATCTGTTGGTGTGGATCTGTGATCTGAAACCTCCATCGAGGTATTTAATGACTTCATCTTTCAAATCAGTTAAATAATTTTTATTGATAGCAATGAATCTGGAATAATACTTCAACTTGAAAAGGTCACTTGTCTCTATCAAGAACTTGAAAAATCTATTTCTTGAAGCTTTATTATTCAACTTCATGTACCAGAACTCATAGACTGCATTATCGACATCTTTCAGGCTTGAACAGTTGTCCAACATGTCCATTACCCTACTCATTTTCTCACCCATTGAAACGGCATCATTCTGGTCAGTATTTGACTCTGATGCCTTATAATTCAACACATCTTGAGCAATAGTATTTGATAAATCAGGAATATCGGTGTAAAATTTCTTTATTTCTTCCGTTTCCCAAATTTGAGTATCATGTTCTTTTGCTTTGAAAACGTTTAATCCAGTTATAATTGAGTCCGTTTCTTCTAACTGACTAGCTTCAAAATCAGGTACTTCTTTATTAAATGTTTCTCCTAAGAATTTGGAAAACACTTTGAATTTTTCAAACAATTTTTCCAAATCTTCAACTTGTTGCTCAATACCTTCCACAATCTTACCTGTTTTCATTGCAATTTTCTTGTTCTTATCCATTTGATACTCCAAGGACGAATGAAGCAGAGAAGTTCTATCAAATATCAAATCAGTGTATGATTCGAATAAAGTTACTATCGATTCCTTAGTATCTGCAGTCATAAATGTCAAATCCTCGTTTTGGAAATGATCTGCAAATTTCTTTAAATAACCAGTAATAAGTGATATTGATATTCCTGACTTGTGATTATAACTCAACACTTCTTTCAAGACACTCACCAATAATGGTTCTCTAATTGATCTAGCCAATTTCTTATTAATGAAATCGGGCAAAGAGCCCCTATCACAGATCTCATCAACATTATTTTGAAAGACCCCAACAAATAGTAATTCAGTGATAAGTCTCAAATAAATTTTTTGTTTATTTATTCTTGCAATTTCTTCCTTTTCGATCTTGACTTCACCTTTTATCTTTGGAGGGTTTGAAATTCCAAATAAAAGTTCTGATAGAAGAACAGGGGTGAACTGGATGGTGAATCTTTGGTGTAACGCTGAAGTGATTTCCACCGCTGAATAAAAATCTTCATCTTTCTTACATCTCAATAAACCTTCAATGGTAGCACTAATCAATTCGGAAAGATATTTTTCAAGTGATGTCGTTGATATATCTTTCAATAAGGATGTTTCAGAATCATGACTTAAAACCCTGAGTTTCTTAATAACAGATGTGTTTTTCTTCAATGACGAGTCAAGTTTACTTGTTGGGAATACAGAGTCATCCCCATCCCAAGCTTTTATATTATTTTCTAGTAATTGTCTTCGTCTCTTGTCAAATTCCCGCTATGAAATGAAAAGAGTGGTTAGTAAATCAATTTTAAACCTTAATTTGCATGCGCTATTCTAGTACTTACATCCAGCATTTGCAACAATCACAGATCAAATTCAGTTCTTGATAATTGATGAAAATAAGAAGAATCTTACACAGAATGTAATTCAAGGTAAGGTTTTCTTTTACTGATTTTTTTTTTTCACAATTGTGTTTTTTTTTTCTGCTTTTTTTTTCCTACAACTATCTTATTTCACTATTTACAGATTGCATTTTTATTATATAGATTTTATACTGCTTAACGACGGACTCTATGGAAGATTCTACCTTCAGGTAAGCCATAAAGTTCTCTGATATTATTAACGTTTCTATCCCAAACACTTCTGTAAAGATGAGCTCCAACTGGGGTTAAATCATGTTTGGCAACGAATTCTCTAATGTTGAAGTTTTCTCTAGCAATATCACCTTTCTTTATTCCTAATTCCTTGGATTGTTTGAAAATCCAAACGGCTAATCTATTTGTTGGTGCATTTTTTTCAGGAGTGGCAGGTAAGTAGTCAATGAATTCCAAAGCAGGGTTTTGTTCCAATTTTATTGGACTGACATCTCTGTCTGTGTTAGATAATTTGATATCTTGTAAACCCCATTGTAATGTGGTGGAAAATGAGTTTGATTCGATTTCTGGAATATCAGGATTGACAATAAGAATTGAATATAAATCTTCTTTTACTTCTTCAAAATCTATAATTTCAAACAGTGGAGGTTTTGATGTAACATTGGATGATAAGATCTCCCCTGGTTCAATCCATTTCTCGACATTGTTATGTGGGAATTTCAATTTTACGTCAACTGTTGGTTCCAAAGTTGGTAAAGTATCTGGTATGACTTTCATGGTTTCAATTCTTTGCATTGTTAACATCTTACCGTAACTTTCCCATTTTTCTTTCAAATAGTGTCTGTAGATTGGTTGTGATAAGTCCAATGAGCTGGTGGCGTATCTTGCATTATACAACACTGTTGGGTTATATTTTTCAGCTTTGATAACAAGTTTTTCTATACTTTCTTTTAATGTCTTGATCTCCTCCTCCTTTGTTGTTTCTGATATTTGTTTTTGAATAGCTTCCACTCTCTTATATAAAGTTTCACTCTCTTTCTCTAATATTTCATAAGCTAAAGGGTAAATTTCTTCCATACCAATTGGAGATTCATATTTTCTCTTACTCAGAGGTTTTCTCAAGGTAACTGGACCATTTGGTAAAGTAGGGCTCAATAATGCATTTCTTATAGCAGGGCTTTTAACATTCAAAGATGGTGATCTCTTGGTGAAACATGACCAAATACCTTTTGAAAGTGACATGACTGGTTATATTTGAAGATTATCTTGATCACTTGAAAATGATCGAAGTAGTTTTTCACCTTTTTTTTTTTTTTTTCTTCTTCAAAAAATTGAAAAAATTTTGTTAGTAAAGATTTTACTAGAAATATACACGACTTTCACTCTTCACCGTTTAAACCAGTACAAGAGATTCAATTACAAGATGATACTTCTCAATATTCTGCTACACTTCAGAAATATAATCCACCTACAGTAATAAAAAAATGAATAAAATAGGGCAAAGTTACTATCTATAATGAAGAACAATTTCCAGAATCAGTCTTGTTATCGTTATTGCAACCACCGCATGGGGTCAATGAGATAAATTCTGGATTTTCACGATCAAATTGATGCACATTTATTCTTGGAAATAACTCTGCTTGTCCCATTGTTATCTTCCCACTATTGATGTCACTAGATCCAGCTAGACAACGATCTTCAATAAACAATTCATGTGCCTTATGTTCTTGGTTTTTACTTGTAAATAGACCAGAATCCGATTCGTATTGCTGATGTCGTATATTATTTTCATGAGAGGTGATATAAGATATTGGATTAGATGCCTCATGAATGTCTTGGAAATTGTTCTCTTGAATTTCGTTATTATAGATTGAGAAGTTTCTGAATACTTCATAATATTGGTCATTATCTTCATTGCTGACTAACGAAGATGCTGATGAAGGTGTTGTTAAATGCTGTTGATGATTACCACCACCACATTGTCCAAATATCATTCCATGGTCTTTATTGACATGTGATCTGTGGTTATTGTTGAAATAAGTTGAACCTGTCAACTCATCAACTGATCTTAACATCTTATACATTCGATGTTTAAGTTTTTTGAAATTCTTTGACTTAGTTGATACAGTCATTATTTGTGTGTATTGGCATTTCAAACTTAAGAAATTAGATTATGATTAAAAGAGTATGAATCACTGGGAAAGCAAGGTATTTAAAAAGGAATTTTTTTTGAAATTTACAAACAATAGAGAGTGAGAGAGAGAGAGAATAAAAGGCATCAAAAATATCTGTTATAGATAGGGATATACGTCAGTAATTCACTATTAATAAATCGTAGATGGATTTACCTTTTATGCAAATAAGCAGAGAGAAAAAAAAAAAAATTCACGGCATCTCTCTGTTCTTTTTTTTTTTTTTGTTTGCATCCCAAGAGGCTTTAATGAATTTGTATGTGGTCTTTATGGTTTTATGGAACATTAATTCAATCGGTAAGTAGTATTTAAACTTTTGCCTTTTGATAATTGAGTGACTCTACATGAGTGTGGATTCGCTGGATCACAACCTATCTTATCCGATGTTATTTATTCCTTGTGTTTGACTACTATTTTATCATGTTTAAATAATGAATAATCTGACATTACTTTCTTCAAGTGCTTGACAAGATCAGTTATCATCTGAGCCCAAACAGTTCCATAATCAATCAATCACATTACCAAATTATAGAATATATAGATTCCCTGAGGAAATCAGTTTTTTTGTTTTCTTTTGCTAATTTTTTTTTTCCTCCTCCCTTTACAGGCAACGGCCATAAATTAATGCAAACCTCCGAAAATAGTACTATTTACTGCAAGGGCATCAACATACCTTCTCTAATTTACTATATATTGTGGCATTTTAAAAAGAAGGGTGGAGTTTTTCCTAATATGGCAATTGGCATTGATGCCATTTATCGACCTACTACACAACTCCTTTGTATAAGGGAGAATGAAGACATATCAAATGTAAGGCTTTCGCATTCAAAAGTTCACGGTATATTTACATTATTATCCCATTTTGGCACCACTATTGTTATCTATTGACTCTCAATTCGTTTCATTTTGTCTTAAAAACTCCTGTTACTTCTCTTCAGACAAGACATTTATAATATGATCCTCCTTGTAAAACAATATTGGATATCTAATACACGACTTTTAATCAGCATCCAATTTGATATTGAGAAAACTACTTTTACATGTCAGATTCTGCATGCATCCCTTGCAGGGTTCTTTGCATATTTTTATTTCAAGCTTAATAGTTAGTTTTAACCCACTAACAAAACTCACTTCCCTCTCTTACTAATTTCAAAAGTGCTACTATTGAAGTCCTATATAGCTTTTAAGATTTCATTTAATTCAAAAAAAAAAAAAAAAAAAAAAACTACGATTAAAAATAGTATAGATAAAACATATGGTGCAAAAGTGTATATTTGGTACAAAACATTCAAATGAAACTAAAAATTGTAAAGCAATTCGGATAATTATAATAATTTTTTGATAAAAAAATAAAAAAACAAGACCAGAAGCATCAAAAGTAATATTAATAATGAAAAAAAAAAGTCATCGCCGTTTGTAGATATAATATGGTTTTTTTCTCAAACCGTTGAGTAGTAATAATGATAATAGTAATATTGGATGTAAAAGAACTGAAAGAACTGGAACTGATTTTCTTGTGTGTCCTCAATGTCTCTTATCTAACTTTTTGGAGGCTGATAAAATTCAATTTTTAACAGCTGATCGAAATTTGCCTTCAGCTTCTTAAAATTTGTATTAGCGGTATGCTTTGGACTTGAGTCAAATGGAATCGTACTAGATGATGATACTGACGAAGTAGAAGAGTTAGATAATTGTCTTGTGGCCTTACTTGGTTTATCAGTTGCCGGAACAAATATGTGTTGTTTAATTCTGGATTGCAATAATTGTTGCTGTGGAATTGATGGTGTTGTTGGAGTTGGTAATGATGATTTACGCGATGTTGAAGATAATGACAGCTTGTTGAATCCATTATTTGTAAATGGTGCCATTGTTGCTGGCGGAGTAGGTAACTGCATCTGTTGTTGCTGTTGTTGCTGTTGCAGAACATTGAATGGTGCAGTGTTGACGGGACCAGGAACATTTATGAACCTCATAGGTGGCTGTTGCATCATCAGCATTTGGTTATATGTAGGGATATTGGTGAAAGATTGTGATTTGAAATTCATTGGCCTTTGCGTTGGTGGCATGAACTGTTGTTGTTGTTGTTGTTGTTGTTGTTGTGGGAATCCATTTGGTTGCATCATATAAGGTGAATTATTAGCAGATTGAGAGTGTTGAGGTAGTTGTTGGAAAGGCTGATTTGGAGGGAAAAAGGGGAAATTTTGTTGTGATGCTGGTGCTGAGCTTATATCTTGATTCATGAACAATTGTTGTTGAGTTGGATCAAAATCAAGGTTCAACCTTTGAGGGTAATGTGGAGCAAACAGGTTATTATTAGGCATAAGTTGTTGTTGTTGTTGCTGTTGTTCGAATTGCAATTGTTCCAATTCACTGAAAGATTTGGATCTTGTTCTCTTATGAGAAGCTTTGGTTCTATGTAACAATTGAGGATTAGACCCATTATCCCCTGTGATAACAGTTGAGATCAATCTGGAATCCATTATTGGTGCAATTGAACTTGAAGACTTATTACTCAATGATTTAGTAGCCTTCAATGGTTGCTCATCTTTCCCCAATGAAAAAACTTTATAGGTGACTGAATTTGGTGATGAAGAATCATCATTAAAATTCCAAAGAAGAGTAACAAGATTTTGGTTTCCATGAGCATCATCATCCATTATAGTTTGTGCAATGACAATATCACTTACTTTGTCATCATCTGATCCGTTCAACAACCAGGTCAAATATCCTCCCCAGAAATTGGATTGGAATGGGATTTTCAAATTGTAAGTATCATGATTAACTAATTGTGGGTTTATTTTGAAACCGATAATTGGTTCCATCTTTTGGTGGATCAATTGATTCTTGTTATAAATAGAAATTGAAGATTGATAATTTAATATAGATGAAGATGTGGAAGCATCTGACTGTCTTGGAACATGATATAATAATTCAACAGATGAAATAAAATTACCCAATGATAAATCAAAATTTTTCTTCTTTGTTGACATGGAAGGTGAAGAGCTTGAAATGACTTCGTTTAATAATAATGAAGCATTGCAAACCAAGAAATTGTTAGAAAGTGGTGATTTGCAAAGATCATCGATGCAATTATCAGCTAATTGTACATGTGCTCTGATTTCATCAATATTGTCAATTTCAGTACAAGAACCACTGTTCATAGAATCTTCTCTATCAAATTCAGAAAATTTGAAGCTGTTGCCATTATGGTAATTGAAAAGAATCTTAAATTTATGAAGTTCAAATCTTGTAGGTTCTTCATTTTTCAATTTTTTTGGAACAATACTTAACTGATCAACAGCATTTAGTGATGATACAGAAGACTCCCTTTGATTTTGTGGTCTTGGTGATGGTGTTCTTGCGATAAGTTTAGGACTGTGTTTTAATAGTGGATTGGAAAAATTGGCTAAAATTCGCAACGAAGTGAAATCACTGGCACTCTTCTTTTTCAATTTATCAGTGTATGCAATTAATTCAACCAAATCATTATCATTATTATTTTTTCCATTAATCTTTAACACGTTTAATATTTTAGTTATATCTCTTCTATTGCAATTTATGCCATGGTTTTTTACCAAAAACTCAGAGATGTATTCATTTCTCGGTATTATTCTGATGTTATGTTTCTTATCTGATAATCTCTGTTTATGAAGATTGAAGAAATAGTCAATGAATGCTAATAAACCTTCGATTATGAGAGATTTCATGGATGAATCCATAACCAATGGAGAAGCAAGAGTTTTTTTATCTGTTGGAGTATGTTGTTGTTGTTGTTGATTAATAATGTTTGTCTTGTCTGATAAAGGTGCACTGACAGCAGTGTTACTCAATTGAGTACTGAATTCCAAAGGTGATATAACAGAATCTGGAGTTAAGTCATTATTTGGAGAAGCATCATCCAAGAAAATTTGATTTGGCATTAACTCAGATGTCTCGTTGATTCCATAGATGTTTGAGTTAAAAACGTCATCCATCCATCCATCAGCTTCAGTGGAGATATCTGTTGGTGTGACACCTTTTGTCGCTCTGTCTAATCTTGAAAATGTATTTTCAATCATGATATCGGTAGCTTGATCATCCAGTTCATCTTCATCTTCGTTCTCTTCCAAGATACTATTTATATCATCAAGCTCAGATACATCAATAAGATCATTCAAGAACTGAGAACCTTCTTTTTGCCTCTTACTTGAATCAGGAGGAGTATTGATCATTAATTTGGAGTTACTGTGACGCTTATGATTATATATCAGGTGCTTGCCATTTTTCAAATCACCACCACTTGGTGTTTGTGGAATATTGAAACTCATAGTTCAAAACCTGATTTGGAATCGAGTATGGTTTGTGGTAGATAATGGAATATCGATAGACTATATCTCTTGATATTAATTAAAAATTTTGTTTGAAGATGTTACAAAATTCCTGAAACAAATGTAATATGAACTGATCAATTTTTTGGACTGTGCTCTATCTCTCCCTTTGCGCTTTCTCGTTTCGCAGTAAATAATTTGGGTCTTAAGAATAGAGTTGGATAAAATCAAATAGATATAGATGATAAAATATATGAATGAATGAGTTGAGAATTAAAATTTTATTTTTGATTTTAAAAACATGGGTATTAAGAAGATAATATTTGCTACACAATGTAGTACACCAAAATTATTCGTGTTTTTTTTTTTTTTTTACTATTATTATTTTTTTGTGTTTTTTTGTTTTTTTGTTTACTGGAAATGTCTCCGGCCTATTCTACCAACTCTCTGCCTTGAACTAGGTGGGAGAAGGTGGAGGAAAGAGAAAGGAAAAAGAGAGCAAAAAAAAAAAAAAAAAAAGGAGAAACACCAAAATTTTTCCTCTGTCTATTGTTTCAAAAAAAAAAACGCGATTCTGTTGTTGTTGTTGTTGCTGGTTACATTTTAAATATCTCCGTCTCTGTTCTCTTAACAGAGAGACATTATAGGTACCTTATTGGCTCATGTGTTGAGCACCTTTTGTCTCATGCTCTCTACTCAAAAGAGATACTTTTTAAAAGATCCCATTTGGAACCGTTCAGCTATGAATATTAGCAAAAAATTAAATTTTAGAATGAAAATGAAGAACTACAGACAGAAGACAGAGACTACATAATTTACAATGATTTTTTTTTCTTCAGAAGAGTACTTTTATTAGAACCTATCTATATATATATTTTTTTGTACTTTTATTAGAACCTATCTATATATATATTTTTTTGTGTCGACCATACCAACCATATTCACAACAACTACAAATCACTTAATCAAAAATAAATTTGATAAGTAACTTGTCAGACAGCCATTTGTGCCCACCCAGGCCATGTCCCTTCACGAAGAAGTGCACATGATGGGTAAAGATCATCGCTCCTTTCAAAAACAAAGTTTTAAAAAAACCAGTTTATAATAGAAAGGCAAAAATAATTAATAGATGACTAGATCGCTAAGGATCACAGACCAAGCTAAAAATTTCTCACTTTAGGGCACAAAGGTATCTACCTCATCAACCAAGTTGGATTCAGTGGCTCTTTTGAAGAGTCAAAGAGGGACGTGACCTATAGAAATGATCCTATGAAGTACGTCGACTGAAGAAAAAAAAAAAAAAAAACTTATCTACAGAGGGATTCTGCCTCCTTTTTATACCTGAAAAAAAACCAGAGAAAAAAATTTTCATGCTGCATGTAAAGAGAAAAAAATTTTTTAGGGTTTGCTTATTTGAGTCTTACACGACTTTTGGATATTAGGGTTGAAATATATATATATAGCATTTACCTGAATGTCTATTTAAAAGGGTGTACTTGAAGCTTCAAATTCATATTTATCGGAATTCTTTTGATATGTGGATAATTTATTAGTAACAACAGATTTGAGCATGTTATAATATGTATTGTTTCTTGATGAAGATCTCGGTGTAAGTACTGGATCTTCAAAACTCTCTCCATTATCAATGAAAAGAAAGATCTGATCGATAAATAGTGTGAAAAATGAAATTGTCAAATCATTAATCCTGTTAATCATTTGATATTGATCATTTAACTCTAAGAAACTGAACCATATAAGTTGAATCAATGGAAGAACAACACTGATGAAGAATTTGAAAAATTTAAAAGTTAATGCAATAATTAATTGAATTGTCTTTAAGGTTAACTGATCACTTTTACGATTTCTTCTTGTCTTACTTATTGGTTTTGTCACTGGTGATGGTGGTGATAACACTGGTTGGCTTTGTTGGAAATTTGACTTAAATTCGTAAATTAACTGATCATCATTTAAATAGGTTTGCAAAATATAAAACTTGAGATGTTTATCCAATGATGTGATAATCTTATCAAATTTGAAATCTTTTCTATTTTTGAAAACAGAATTTATTATCAGTGTCATGGAGTTATTGAAAAATCTTGCAAATAAATCGTTATCATTTTTAACTCGATCATTGGTAAAAGCCTTGCTTAAATATCCAAGAGCAACTTCAACTTCTTCCACTGTTGTCTTATCATACTCTGTTTCTTCATCACTGCTTCCATAATTATAATCAGAAATGTCTTGCTTAGAATAACCAGTTGACCTGCCACTTTTGTATGGTGGTAATAAGTACTCAGTGTCGTTATTATGTTTCATGATATTATCGTAGTTGAAATCTTTATCTCCTTCATTAACAGCTATCTTAACTCTTCTTGATAATATTAGTTTTTCCTTTATCTTACTAATCTTGTCTGAAGAACCACCATCTTGTAAAGAATCTCCATTAACTAGTGTCTTTGATATATTTTCTAAATCACTCTCAATGTCTTGCTCAGATTCTGCAGGATACTCAGGAAGCACATTAAACAAATCTAATCTACATGCTTTTTCGTAAATGTCACGAGTTCGCGGTGTGAATGGTACCTTATCGTTGGCATAGGATACTATTTTGAAAGTTGCTCCTATCAACCCCATAATCTTAATGAATTATATGCTAAATTTCCGTAACTCACGCCAATGCTAAAAGAAAAAAGAAGGGAGGAGACTTATAATTGAAGTAGCTGTGAAGTTGCTGAGTGTGTAAATTAAATGTGTTATCAGGTGCAAAAGAAATATCTAATCGCAATCAATCAATTTGAATCTGTAAACTGGTTTTCGAGGCAACTCAAAAAAAAAAAAAAAAAAAAAAAAAAAAAAAAAAAAAGAGGTTCTAAAAAAAGGGGGAAGCCCAGTATGTCACACAACTGATTTCATACAGACAAGAATAAAATATCTGATTCCTTATTTTCTCATCACTTGAAAACACTTATTTGTAACAAATTCTCTTGTAAATCAAGGATAAAACTCGAAGAGTCAGATTGAGGGTTCTCAAAGTTCAGTGTAAATTTATCATAGAATCCATTCAATGTCATGATCATAGTATTATTTGGTACTTCAATGCAGTATAGCTTACTTATATCATTTGCAAGTTTCTTGATGTAGAATTTTTGAGATTCACCCAGAAAGAACAGTGAGTTAACAATGGTTTGATCAGTGGTATCTTGTCCATTATTATTTATGAATTTATCCGTAGTACTTATCATCACTTGCCTTAATAAATCAAGATCATCATCGGCAAAATCATAACTACTGTCGCACATTGCCTCTCTGAGATGCCGGAGAAGTCTATGAGAAATAACATGTGGTAGGAAATTTCTTTGGTATTTGATATATGGGATAATTGATTCTATCTCCTCCTTAGTATTGAGAAAGACAACATTTTGATCAGTAATCTCTGATTGTGATATGGTCTTGAATCTCTTATGAGTTACCTCTTCCATCAGTGAATCAGAAGATATTATACTTGATATTTTTCTTTTCTTATGACTTTCATTCGAAAAGTGAACGTGCCGACAAAGCTGACCCATCTTATGTGTTCCCATACAAACTACAATCACTTTTTTCATTGATTGAATAATAGAGCATGGGGTTGTTCTAGTTCTTAGCAATAGCTATAGATCACTCTTTTTTTTATTGTTTTTGGTTTTTTTGATATTGGAATTTTCTTTTTTTTTGCTTTGGAATTTTTTCACCTCTGTTTGTTTACAATCCCCGGTAGGTTCTGCCTTATCTCTCTGCTCTTATACAAGAACAATCCAAAACAATCAGTAAAAAGATAATAAGTATCAACATCATTGAATCAGTCAGCCTATCGGATTTCATGCTAATGAAAGTTTTTGTTTTAAACAGTATTTATTTCTATATACCCTATTCATAAATAAATATCCCCTTTTCCCTGTCATATATGATACTATTCTCCTTTAAATACTCAAATTTCTCAAAATCATCATCAGCTACCCAAACAGAACAATTCCTCTCATCATCTGCTATTGAATTTTCATTTTTAAATTGGGCCCAATGAAACAGACCACAACTTTTATTTTGATAGATGTTTTCACATTGCCAAAAATATTTCCCTCTAGATGCAACCTCTTTATAAGATCTTCTTAAAATCATACCCAACCCGCATTTACAATGTGGAGAGGTCTCATAAAATTTAGGAAGGTAATTTCGAAGTGTCAAATTGAATCTCATTTGATTAGATATAGGGTGGCCCTCTATCGGATTAGGTGTCAGCATTACAGTATGCTTGTATTCTTCCTGGCAACCTGAATGCATTATAATTAAAGTGTTATGAGGCAACGGTATTGAATAAATTGGGTTATGATTCAGTTTTACAGGGTGGTTTTTTCTGACTTTAAATTCTCGTGTGGCACCAAGTGATAGAGATGCAATAGTTGGCAAGGGCCCAATATCTGAAAGTCTATCTGAATGCCAATCAAGGTTATTCTCCTTGGTCTCGAATAAGTTGCAGATTGAAAAATCACCTTTCCAAGTCATCGTTTGAAAATCTGCAAGTTTCGTCCTCTCGTGTATCAACGACTCAACTTTATCTTCAACTAACATTTGTAAAATTCTTAATGCATCATTGTACCTACCGATATTTGTGACTTTTATAGCATTATAGGACAAATCAGCCTCGTCATTGATGAAGGTCTCATTACTTGAAAAAACTCCAGACTTATGATTTGAAACACAGTCATTGTCAAATAAATGGAAAGTCTTGGCATATAATATTCCTTTATTTTCCATTAGATAAGTCAATATGTTGTTTGCAACATCGGGTGGTAAAAAATTTTTATGAAAAGTTATATATGGGAGAGTTTCTTCTACGTCTTCTTTCGTATGAAGTGTAATCGTCTTCGTATTTGATTTATTGATAGTTCTAGCATGAACCTTCAGCCTTTTACTACCGTTGAAGAAACTCTTGATTGAAGACTGATATTTAGACGTGGATATTTCTTCTAGTTTCCTCTTTTTCGCGTCGTTCTGATCAAACTGCTCAAGTAATATGGCTTCCGCCTGTTTCAAAGATCCATTACATGAGATCAATATCTCTAGTAAGATAGATGCATCTTCTATTTCTGGAAAAGTTTGCTTCAACTTCGATATCTTCAAATCAGTTGAGTCCATTACTAACACATTTCTTTGCCACATAGATCAATCTACATTTTTTTTTTTTTTTTTAGAATCCGTTCTCGTTAGTGAGATCAAGCGCCCCCATATATAGAGATATAAAATTGTCTACCTTTCAAGGGAATTCATTCGAATCCCTTTAACTTTTGGAGTCGATGCCAGTGCAACTACTACTTTTCTTTTAAGAAGCTACTAAGTGTATGTATCTTGAAAAGAGTGGCAAGCATACTATATAGAGATTGTACACCACTAAATCTTCGCGTACGCTTTGTTTATCTAAAGTAAAGAAAAAAAGTTTTTTCGCGATCGATGGTAAACAAAGGGAAAAAGTGAAAAGTAGAATGGACTTTGGAAATATTTATCAATAACAACAACAAGACAACAATGGGTATTACAGGGCTACTTCCTCTGTTGAAACAGATACAAGAACCGACTACCTTGGTAAGGTACTCAGGGAAGACTTTAGCCATCGATACATATGCGTGGTTACATAGATCTATATTGTCATGTCCTATGGAGCTCGCTCAAGAGAAACCGACTGTGAAATATATCAATTATGTATTGAGAAGAATTGAGATGCTTCACCATTTCGGAATCACTCCGTTTCTTGTGTTTGATGGGGATTATCTTCCGTGTAAGAACAACACTGAAATTGACAGAGAATCGAGGAGAAATGAGTACAAGAAACAAGGTTTACTAGCTCTCCAAAAAGGTGATTCCAGATTAGCATTTTCATGTTTCCAAAAATCTTGCGATATCACTCCTGCAATGGCCAAGCTGCTCATTGATGTATTGAAAGAACGAAACATTAAATATGTTGTGGCCCCTTATGAGGCGGATTCTCAAATGGTATACTTGGAAAAAATGGGCATCGTTGATGGTATTATAAGTGAAGATTCCGATTTGTTAATATTTGGATGTCATCGATTAATCACCAAGTTAAATGATAGAGGAGAATGTGTTGAGATTAACCGTGATAATTTTAAAAAATGTAAGCAAGTCCCAGTTCAATATCTTTCTCAAGAACAATTGAGAATGGTCGCTGCGTTGAGTGGTTGCGATTACACAAAGGGAATCCCAGGTATTGGTATTATAAAAGCATTCGCTTTGATCAAAAAACACGGAAGCATAGAAAAACTGGTGATGGCTATGAAATTGGAAGGTAAATTCAAGATACCAGAAAACTTTCTTGAAGAGTTTGAGCGTGCTAATTTTGCCTTTCAATATCAATTGGTATTTGATCCGATCTCAAATTCACCTGCTCATATGTCAGAGATACCTGCAGATGCTTCACCAGCACTTAGAATATTCTCCGGTGAAAGATTGGATGATGATATTCATAGGAAAATAGCAGCCGGAGATTTACATCCAATTGAGAAGACAGTATTAATATCAAGAGAAAAATCCCTATTGTTGAAAACCGGTGCTTCCACTGCTATAAGAACTGCTTCATTATATCAAGGAAACATTGTCAATAGTAATGGATATACACCTGTCAAGATGGCATCCAGAGCTTACTCAACTCCGATACCTGTAAAGTCTGGCCCAATTGATGGTTTCTTCTCCCTGAAAAAGAAAAGTAGTGACAGCTACATTACTCCAGTTTCTGTGAAAAGACCCAAGGAGATTTCTCCGAAAAAAGAGTTCAAGGATACTACAAAAGTATCACCAATTGCAAAGAGAAAAAGAATCTTACATGGAGATACCGCAACTACCACTAATTCGTTGCATGTTAGTAAATTTTTCACAGCAAAGATTAGTTATGATGCTGGCCCATCAATTACAACAGCAAGCAGTGAAACACAGGAGCTCCCAGATATTGATCTGGATTCACAGCCCTTAAGCCTGGTGGATGTGAATGAGGGAGAGAAACAAACCAATGTTTGCAAGAAATCACAGCTCCATGGGCTCAATTCAAGTGACTTTGAAATTGATGAGCTCTCTGAAAATGAGGAAGGTGAAGAGCAAATTCTCTTGACTCAAACTCAGACTCCCAGCAGCGTGGAGAATTTGTCAACAGATAATTTACTCAAATCTTTGACAGGAAAAATTAGTAGACCAAACTCAGCAGTGGATGATGAAAAACTAACAAAGCATATTATTCCATCAAGTGATAATGATGATCTTTCCGAAGTGGAATCACCGATCTACAAGAAAAAAGAAAACAGGATCGATGAAGTCAGAATAGGATTGAGAAATAAGTTTGGATTTGGGGAAATGGATACTGATAAGTCACCACTTAAAGCAACTGTGCCTGCGGCACTTAACAGGCAACAGCCATCCATGGAAAAGGAAAAATATCAGTACAAGTCCAGAAAATTGGAGAAAAACTCGATCAGGAATTCTGAAAATAAAGGTATAACCAGTTCATTTGTGGATAAGACGAAAAAGTTAAACTTGGATAGCTATATATTTAGAGGATAATTATTTTTATAGATCTTTATTAATTGCATTTATTTTAGCATCTTTTTGAACTTGGACTTGTAGTAACCTCAAATGGATCCCCATTTTGTTAGTGCTGCAAAAAAGCAAAAATTACACTCAAGGAAATAAAATGTGAAAAAAAAACACGTCAAGATCACAAAAAAAATCACAAAAAGTGAAAAAAAAAATCATCATCATCAGTTCAAAGGTTGCCAATTAAGAGATGTCACAACACAGTTATCAACAGCATCAGCAGCAATATGATGTTAATCAGTTGACAGGCGATATGGGCAATCTAGGATTTGCTCCTCCGATGAGACCATCTCTGGATACCCGTTCTGTCTCTGGTTCTTCTACCTCGAGAAAGAAAAGACCAGTTTATGTTGTTGATGAAGCTTTAAATACTCCACCTGCACCTAGCATGCCCCAGACTCCTTCCATTGGAGGATTCCCATTCAATGACAGTAATCAAGGTTCTCCCTTCACACCTGTCCAGCATAATTTCAATTCGGCTCTTTCTTCAATTAATGGTACACCAGCAGCTGCAAAAAGTTCTGGTGATTTGAGACATTTAGCATCAACTACATCATTACCTGCCACTGGGCAATTTTATCAAAATCCACAACAATTCCAATCGCAACTTTTCGATCAATCTGCTATGGGATTACAGCAACTGCTGCATATCACACTGGGTCACCAACCACAACAACTGCAACAGAAATCTACTATTTCTCATATACCAGAGACCGGTTCAAACCAGCAATATTCACCAGAAGATTCTTTACAAATTCCAACTTTACGTCATGAGGCAAGTCAAGAATGGGCTAAAGTTGAAGAATTCCGTACTTTTGAAAATGTGCACCCACCAATGGTTGGTGTCAAAAACCCAAAATTTGTTGACCAAGGAGTGACTCCACCAAATTTCATGAGATTGTCGATGTACAGTATTCCAGCATCAAACTCATTGTTGAAAGCTTCTAGATTACCTTTAGGTTTGATGGTTAGACCATTTGCTCCAGTTGAAGAAGATAACGAAGTGCCAGTTGTCGATTTGAGCAACGTGGGTGGTCCACCACGTTGTAACAGATGCAGAGCATATATAAATGCTCAATGGCAATTCACTGTCTCTTATAAGATGATTTGTAACATGTGCCAGTTTGCTAGTGATTGTCCTCCAGGTTATGGAGCAGCTTTAGATCCATCGGGAAGAAGAATTGATCATTATCAAAGACCAGAATTACACAAAGGGGTTGTTGATTTTATTGTTCCTAAAGAATATAATGCCGTTGAAGGTCAAGAAAATTCTCCTTTGAATTATATCTTTTTAATTGACTTGAGTGAGAGCTCTTTAGCTCAAGGGGTTAACAAATGTGTTGGTGATTGTATTCGTCAAACAATATACAATGGTGGTGAATGCAACTTACCTCTGGGTGCTAAGATCTGTCTTATTGGATTTGACAAGAAATTGTATTTTTATAATTTAAGTCCTTCTTTGCAAGTCCCTTCCATCTCCACTGTCAGTGATTTGGAGGACCCATTTATCCCCTTCTACGAAGGTTTATTTGTCGACCCAACAGAATCAAGAGCAATTATTGAAGATACATTGACAATGATCGAATCAAGAGATCATTTCAAAGTTGCTGAACCATGTTTCGGAACTGCATTGAAACTGTCATTATTAGCATTAGAATCATTTGGTGGTGGTAAAGTTACATCTATCTTGACCAGTTTACCATCATCTGGAGCCGGGGTATTGAAGTACAAGGATCCACATAATAGAAATGTCATTGAAAGAGAAAAATCAATGTTGACTGCAGATTCACCATACTACAATGAGTTGGCAAAGGATTTTGCTACTTTAAATATTGGACTTGATTTATTCGTCATCTCTCCAACATCTGTTGATTTGGCAAATACTGGATTAATCTCATTTAAAACAGGTGGTAATATCAAATTGTACCAAAATTTCAATTTAGACAGAGATGAAAGAAAATTGGTTTTCGAATTCAAATCCAGTGTAGCTAATGATACTGGTTACCAGGGTCAATTGAAAATTCGTTGTTCCAGTGGGTTACAAGTTCAAAATTACTATGGTAATTTTTATAAGAAGAATGATTCTCCAAGTGCAGAACCAGCTATTGCCGTATTGAACAATGAACAAACTTTAATGTGTGATTTCGTATTGGATGGACAATTGAATCCAAAACTCGATGCCCATTTCCAAGCTGCTGTGTTGTATACCGATACTGCAGGTGTTAGAAAAGTTAGAGTTGTTAATATGGTTTGTGCCGTTACTGAGAGAGTTGGGGATGTATTTGTTAGTGCCGAACAGGATACAATTATCAATTTATGGATAAGACAACAATTACTGAGACTTCCTACAGCGACTTTGCAAACGTTACGTAATTTCAGCAATTTAGAATTGGTCAATTGTTTTACTCAATATAGGGCTTTAGTAGCTGGAAGTACTGCTCATTCCCAACAACTTGTTATTCCAGAAACTTTGAAAGCATTAACCATGTATTCATTGGCATTTCAGAAATCGCGTATTGTTAAATCGCTGGTGTTGAATGGAGATTCTAAAATCTTGAGTTGGCATTTCTTGAATTCTTCAACATTTGAAAAAATTGCATTCAACTTATATCCTTTAATTATTGCAATTCATGATTTAGAAGATGATGAATGTACTTATAATGACAAGCAAGTTTTCCAAATGCCTCGTCAAACAAGACTGTGTGGTCAAAGTATTCAAATTGGTGGATGTTATTTTGCATTCAATGGTCATAAAATGGTCTTATGGATTCATCCACAGGCAAATCCATTATTGTTGAATGATTTATTTGGGGAACATGTAAACTCTTTACAAGATATAAATCCAATTATGGATGAAGTGCCATTATTATCGACACATATATCTCAACAGTTGAATAATTTGGTGAAATTTGTTTCAAAGACTTATTTGAATTTGGAATTTGCTCCAATATTAATTGCTAGAGTTGGTATTGATGGTACTGAACAAGAATTTTTGGAAATGTTGGTTGAAGATCAAACTCCTGATAAAATCTACAGTTACTCTGAATATTTGACTCATATCCATAAATGTATAAAAGATAAAGTTGCCAATGAAAAACCAAAAAATGTTGCCACTAAGAGTGGTGGTCCAACTGATTTAGGTTCATTGACTCAAAGATGGATGCATTAAATAGCATTTTTTTTCTCCCTTCCCGTTTCTCTATCTATTTGTATATTAATTTAATTGTTTACTTGTGAATAGTTTGTAGCCATGTAGAAGTGGTTTATAATATATTTTATATATTTGTAATCTCAATGAAAAAAAAAGTCACAAGCTGTCTCAATCATCTATTAAAGACTTAGTATCTTTGATATCTTTTTAGAGAATAAGTCATATCTTTGAAATAAGTGTTACAGATTTTAAAAACTATCTAAATGCTTTCTTTTTGATTGTCTTTAAAGAAATGACCCTCGGGTCACGTGATCTGTTCGCCTGTGTACGTATCTTTCACCAAAGAATTCGGTCCTATATAGAAAAGCGGGTTTAGCTCAGTTGGGAGAGCGTTAGACTGAAGTCGTGTAACCACGGTTCAATTTGCCATCTAAAGGTCCTTTGTTCGATCCAGAGAACTCGCATTCTTTTTTTTTCTCTTTTTGGTATTGACTAGATAGATAGAGAAGGCTATTTATAGATCAACGGAGTACGCGTAATCTTTTTTTAGCTGTAGTGGTGTATGTTAAAAACAAGGTAATATAGAGTAATAATGCATGTGTGTCAACAATCCCCCTTGACTAGTATACCGTTGAGAAGCGAGAGATTACGAATATAGTTAACAAAGAGAATAAGGAAAGAATAACGATAATAAATCCTTGATTGTTATTTATTACCTTAATATTACGTTCCTCTGTATATTCATATTTAAAATTCTGGTATGATTTTTTTTTTTTTTTCTTTTCTTGTAGTGGAAAAAGAAAGAAAAAAAAATAAAAAAATCGTATGATTTAAAAAAAAAAAAAATTTGTTAGTTAGAAAAGGGGAAGAAAGAGAGGGCAAATAGATTAAAGGAAGAAGAAGGGATCTTTACCAATTTTGAATATGAGGACCGTTTGTAAATAATGACGAATAAAAGTTTTTCTTTAATAAAACATTTTTAATATCCTTTTATTCATTTTTTAAATTAGATATCAATCAAATCATTAAAAATGACAACGCTTAACTTTGATGACTATGATTCTATCTTGTCATCTTTAAACTCTTTGAATAACGAGAATAATAATAATAATAATAATAATAATAATAATAACAATGTTAATGATCAACAACAACAACAACAGTTACAAAATAAGGATTCTTTGTTTTCAGGTTTTAATCCAGTTACTTCAATCAATTTAAATCAACTTAATATGGGATCTCCTTCTTATTCAAATACCGATTCATCTCCAGAAGCTATACTATTTGGTGATAATTTTAGACAAGACATGATCAAACAAGAACAACAAAGTTTTGATTATACTTCACAGCAACAACAATTTGATCAACAAAATAATATGGATGTCGATGAATTATTATCAAATGATTTTAATTTCGACAGTACTGCTCCTCCTTCCACTTCATCAAACCAATTTGATCTTCCAGGTTTAGCTGAATCTTCAACTTCATCCCCAGATTCTTTCCAATCATCTCCATCAAGTGTTGCTGCCTATCAACCTCAACAACAACAACCACAACAACAACAACAACAACAAAATCTGGAAAAACCAAAAGCTAAGAGAGGCAGAAAACCTTTAGTCAAAACTGAAAGTTCCACTTCCCCACCAGTCTTAACAAAGACTTTATCTTCTTCAAGTGGTATTACTAAACCTGGTAAGAAGATAAAATCATCTCATAACTTGATTGAGAAAAAATATAGAACTAATATCAACTCAAAAATCATTGAATTGAGAAATTGTGTTCCTGCATTACGTATCTTGATATCGAAAAACCACAATTTACACAATGGTAGCCAACATACAAGTTCCAATAACGAAAATGAGACTGGTGAATTCGAAGATGATTACGAAGGTGAAGGTTACACTGATGATGAGAGAAAATTAGATGGTTTAAAACCTGCAAAGAAATTGAATAAAGCTACAATATTATCAAAAGCCACCGAATATATTAGACATTTGGAATATAAAGTGGAAATATTGAATCAAGAAAATGAAAAATTGAGAGAAATTGTTGTCAATAATAGTGATGACAGTAGTTATCAAAGTCAAAATCAACTGCAACAAAATTCTCCACAATCATTGACACACTCACCACCTCAACAACAAAGGAATAACTCACTCACCAATAATTTAATCATGGGTGGGTTAACTTGTCTTGTTGGTGCATCAACTTTAGATGATTTCGATTCAAATAATGGCAATTTTAGAAGAAGTTTATTTTCAATTCCAATTTTTTCATTTGGATCTAATCAATCATCTTCAGTTATGTTCAAACCTTTGTTAGGATTGATGAAAATTGTATTTGTCTTTGGAGTCTTATTTTACATGGTTGAACCTTTTTTCAAGCATTCAAATGAGAAAAAGAAAACTTCTACTGATGAAGAAAGCATTTTTGAATGGAACAATGTATTGAGATACTTAAGTTATTTGAATGCTCCAAGTCTCTTTGTTGATGAAGTATTAACAATTAATGAAGTTGAAGCTTATCAACCTTTATTAGTTGCCTCATCTGATTTGACTTTACAAACATTGGTTTCAAACTATGCTAGATTGATATTGAAGGCAAATTCAACCAGCATCTTGTTATTGAAAGCTATTTATTTGAAATTTATTGGTGAACAATTACCTTTATTCAGATTTATCTTGAATAAAATTTCAGAAAATCAATGGAAGAAAGCTAAATTGAGTTTCAACGAGTCAAGTAATGCTAATGTCAAGGAATTGGTTTCAAATTATGAATACATCTTGGAAGATAACAATGTTTTCCAAAATTATATCATTTTACTCAATAACAAGAATGAAAATTTCATTAAATTTTCAACACCGTTTGAAATTCTTTCCAAATTAATAATTCAATCACAATTCAACAAATCATTGAAAAATCTTATTGAATTGGAAACTTTAAAGAAAAATGAAGACAATATTGATGAGGAACAAATAAAATCATTGGAACAAAATGTCTCTGAATCTTTAAATAATTCTATTGCTTTATCCAAGACTTTAAATGTCAATGAAGTTGAATTATTATTTTTGAAATCATTAATCGACCCATCAGTATCAAATATCAGTGAAGCTTTAAATGTGGTGAAATCCAAGAACAATGATGAAGTTAATTCAAATTCATTAGTTTGTGGATTATTGAAATTACAAGTATTGACAAATGATTTAGATAAATCCAAATTTTTGATGCTTTTCAAAAAATTAAATTTATCAGATATCGATTTATTATCATTTACATCATTATATTCAATTATAAATATTTTCCCAAAAGATTTATTAATTGAAGAAGGTGCTGATGATGAATCCGATGATTTAGATTCAATGTCAGATTCATCAATTGAATATAGAGAAAATCATTCAATCGAATATAAATTAAATCAACTCATATTATCAATTTTGGCAAGTTTAAGAATCTTTATCGGTAAGAAAGAAAATAGTAACATTGGGTTAGATAATGATTTGAAATCAATTTTAATTGATGATTTTGTCAATGAAATTAATGAATTGGATTGCTGATTATTTTATTTTTGAAAAGGGGGAAATTGTTTTTTTTTTTTTATTTTTATTTTAAACTTATATCATTACATTAATTGAAAATTACAAGAAAACACAAAAAAAAAAGAGTGAAGGTATATTACGAATTTTTTTTATGTACTTTATATACGATTACTATTTATTTATTACGGTTTCAAATATATATATATATATATATATATATCATATTATGTCTTATTATATGTAAAATTCCCCTTTTCTTTAAAAAAAAAAAAAAGAAATAGCAAAAAAAAAAGAATCTTATCGGTGTGATTTAAATATTTTAAAAGATGTTTTTATCGACTAGAATAAGATGGCAGTCAGTGACTCAATCTATAAGAAGAATCTCCATTACCACACCAAGATTTGGCAAGTCAATTGAGAATCGCAGTATTTTAATCCAACCTATAACACAACAAATAAAAGATCATCATCAACATAAGATAAGGACATCAGAAACATATCAACAATTACCAGATGATTCCCAGTTTATTACTCAACATTATGATGAGTTAATTAAATTTCGAAAATATTTAAATTCAAATTTCCACAAGAATTATAAAGATTATAAAGATTCAAATGATTTAATTAAGGATTTATCAAATTTTATTAATTTCCAATTGAAAACAGAAATTTGGAAATTTAATTTACCAATTGAATTAGAAATTGAATTTTTTGAAAAATTCTTACATAATTTAAAAATTTGTTTAAAATTAAATGGTGGTCATCCATTTATACTTGATATCTTATTACTGAATAAAGAATGTTTTGATCAAGTTGAAAAAAAAATTGAAAAAAAATGATATAAAGGTTTTTGGTAAATAAGTTATGGTCCTTTTAAAATTTTTTTTTGATGTAGATTAAAGTTAGTAAGTCAAGAATCTGCTTCAAGGTGAGGATCATGATAATTGAGTCACACTATAAGGGAATATATTTACATATATGGTATTTACTTGAGTTGTTCGGATAAAATCAATTTGCAGTTCCGAACCAATGCGTGTACTTGATCTTATCAAATATTTAAGGCTTTTATTCTTATCAGGTCATAAGATCTAGAACGAAAATGACTAATTCTTTAATTAATTATGCAACTGTCAATGAAATAGTTTTAGCTGTTTTCCAGAAATATATAAACGTCTATAGATGCAAAAAAAAAAAAAGATTATACTTGGCCGAAAATAATGATATCAAGTGAAGAAATTTTAGAATCTGGTCTTGCTCATAGATCTTTCACGGATGCTCCAGAATTAGCTACTCATTCTGAAGGTAACTATATATATCTTCAAGATGGTAGAAAAATCATTGATGGATCTGGAGGGGCTGCTGTTGTATCAGTGGGACATGGTAACAAAGAAGTGATTTCAAGTGTTGCAGATCAATTATCTAAAGTCTCATACGTCTCTTCATCTCACTACACCACTGATGCCGCAGAATCCTTAGCTAATTTACTCTTAGAAGGATACCAGGATAAGATTAGTAAAGTTTGGTTTGCTAACTCTGGAAGTGAAGCTAATGAGGCTGCAATCAAATTGGCAATTCAATATTATCATGTTCAAGGTAAAAATTCTAAAACACATTTCATCTCAAGAAAACAATCATATCATGGTAACTGTATTGGAGGTGTTTCATTAAGTGGACATCCAGCTAGAAGAGCACCTTATGAAGAATTCTTACCACAAGAAAATTTCCATCATTTAACTCCGGCTTATGAGTATCGTTATAAGAAAGAAAATGAGACCACTGAACAATTTGTCAAAAGATTAAGTGAAGAATTTGAAAATAAAGTGTTAGAAGTTGGTCCAGACAAAATTGCAGCATATGTGCTGGAAACTGTTGTTGGTGCAACAACAGGTTGTGTCACAGCACCACCGGGTTATTTCCGTGAAATTAGAAAAATTTGTGATAAATATGATATCTTGATGTTTCTTGATGAGATCATGTGTGGATCTGGTAGGACTGGAACAATTTTTGCTTGGGAACAAGAAGATGTAGTTCCTGATATAACAACATCTGGGAAGACATTAAGTGGTGGATATAGTCCATTATCAGCCGTTTTCTTTAATGAAAAAATCACTCAGGCTTTGAAAAAAACTGGTAGTAGCTTAGTATCTGGTCAAACTTATCAAGCTTATCCATTATCTTGTGCAGCAGGATTAGCTGTTAGAAAAATTATCAAGAGAGATAATTTATTAGCAAATGTTGTTGAAATGGGTGAATATTTATCAACTTTATTAAATGACAAATTACAAGATTTTAAAATAGTTGGTAATATTAGAGGCCGTGGATTATTTTGGGGGATTGAACTTGTCACTGATAAGGAAACTAAGTTGCCATTTAAACGTAATTTAGGTAATGAAGTAACTGACAAGATATTTGATAAAGGTGTTGCTGTATATCCTGGCCATGGTACATTTGATGGTTATGAAGGTGATCATATTATTATTTCACCTGCATATAATGTCACAAGAGATGTAATTGATGAAATTGTTAAGGCAGTTGTTGAAGTTCTTGAAGAATATAATTAAAGTTATAACTAAATTAATAAGTATATTATAGAATAAATCACCAAGCAATAAGTAAAAAAAATAAAAAACCACCACACACTAAATTAACACATATAACAAGGATTAATAAAAGCAATTGCAAACTGCTTATAAAGCTTGTTTGATTTGAGTATTACCAACTTGACTTGGAGATGGAGATTGGACAGCTTCTAAAGCAGTATCAATTTCTCTTTTCTTGCTTAATTCCTTATCACTGACATATGATGAAACACTTTTTGTTGGTTTAATATCATCTTTTGATTCAGATTCTTTTTTGCAGAGTTAGTACACAAGACTCAATTCATGAAAGAAACAAAATACTTACTTGAACCTTTGAAAAATTGAGTAATTTTGTTAATTATAGACATTATTTTTTTAATTATTAATAAATTTATCTACAAGAATTCGTTAAAGAGGGAATAGAGAGTATTTATATACAAATTACCATATGAATTTAATCTATTAAGCTTAAAATAATTTCTTTTTTTTTTTCCTTTTAGTTAATAGATAAGGATTTTTATAAACAAATGCAGCCACCACAACTGAATAGTATAGACAAAAATAGAGGTGTTATCATAATTAAGAAGGCTAGTAGTTACATTTTGACTATATAAGGTCTTGGATTCGGTGAATATTTGGCATAAAAATCAAAAAAAAAAATGGCTGGCTGTGCTTTTTTTTGCAGTTTTTTCATGTCCGTTTGATGGAAAGGAACCAAAAAAAAAAAAAAAAGATTACAGACAAGAATTGTACAGTTTGTCACTGGTTGATTAATTATGGTTGATTAATTACCAATTAAGTATAGACAATGTTAGTTGGATAATTTATCTGAATACAGTAGTCAACAATTCTCCACAATTCATCTTATGAATCTTCGATCATCCTCATTATTATCTTATATGAACCCTGGATATGCAAATCTTTTTTAAGATGATATTGGTTTTATAAACTAACAGTAAACTCTATCTCCCACTACACTTGCCTAGTCAATACTAAGCCATTTCAGTTTGAAATACTTTTTTTCTAACTTTAAAATAGTCTGAAGAGGTAAAATACTCTTAATAACTTGTTCAAATCACGAGATATTGTAATGGGTGTATAGAAAATTGATAATATGCCATATTAATTATCTAGTAATCCTATTCCCACATTGCCCAAATTGATGTGTAGTATGATATTCCAGATAATTTAGGTAATGTCACCACTCTCATCTCATCAATGCGTGCAACGCTTTTTAAATTGCCTTTTAACCCAGAAAAAATCAGTGTTCTTTTCAAAGCGGTGACATGAAAAATTAAAATTATATTAAATTGATTGATTTTATTGATTTAATCAAAAGATATGATCTTGTTATTTATGATGTAGTATTTAAAACAGACAAACAATCTTCTTTCAAGGTGAAATTGCTTTAAATCTTTTTTGTCTTCTTTGACTGTACACTATAAACATGCTACAAAAATATTGATCTTTTTTACCGTTTGTCCTTTTTTCAAATATAAAAAGTCTTCTCAGAATACTCTTCCTGACTTGTAATTCAGTGAGTTCAATTCTAGAAATTGAATAAAAGTAATGCACTTTTAGGGGAAATTTTGTGAGAATAGTATCTACGTAGGTTTGTGCTCTTTACCACAATTTATATTATTAGAAATGAAAATTGCACTTCTATTATAAAGTATTACTTCCAAGTGTTAAATTACAATCAAGACACAGAATTATCGTATCCCCACTGATTTATCTACATCTTGTTCCCTTAAACAGTGCAAATTATTTTGATTTTTTAGAGAAAAATAAAAAAAAAAGAAACTCTGAGAGACCGTAAAAGATGGCAACTTAAAGCTTCAATAAACATACTCGAAGATACCTCAAATTTGACAATTTTAGCTTCTTTGGAATCCCTATAACCAGCTTATAACTATAGGAGCAAAATCTAAGCTTCAAATTGCTTATATAATGAGAAAATTACAATTCTGCCATTTTTGAGAATTTTCTTACTATGGCCCGTGTCAATAATATTAGTAATACGCACACTACATTTATTACCCTTTTAGGATATTTAACACAATGCACACGATGATGCAAACTTATGCAATTAGATGTAAGAGATTGCATATTTTAATGCACAATCAATTTAAATTGAAATAATGGATAGTTATCTCCCTATTTTTATCTGAGTAATGATAGTTCAACAATAAAAGAAAATAATTTACATCTTCGAGAGGCTGTGCAATTTATTTCTAAATTATTTTCCGATTGAGTTTCGGTGCTATTCAGTTTTTGGATTTGTTATCTTTCCATCTGCTGAGGTGCATAATACACTTCAAGTACTTACTTCTTTCAGTATAAAGTACCATAGGCCAAATGGTTATTAAAGGATAGCAGTTGAAGAGGTGATAAGATGAATAAACTCCATAATTCAAAAGAACTATCTCATTTCACAGAGAGAAAGTGAGTAGTCAGAAAAAACTTTATTTAAATTTGAAATTTAAAGAGACACTCTTCTGGTTTCCAAATACGGGAAAAAATTGTATTATTGACCATTACTGAGATAGATATATTGGGCTTACAACACAGTTATATCTGTTCTTTAGAGTAATGACAAATCAAGGTAACATAATAAATTTCAGCTTATGTTAAAGCTGAATAAGTTCTGCACTTGATCCACTCTTGTACGACAAGTTACACAATGTTATTCTTGCCGAATATTTCATTAATTATTTTTTCCAGAAATCTAGTTAAAGAATTGGAATGGCGGTGGCTTAAAAATACTTGGAGGCTTATTATTTTTAAAATTTTATATATTCTAGCAAAACAATAGGAACTACTATACTGCATGTTACCAAGTAATACTTAAAACCAAGCAGACCATTAACAAGACAACGTACCATTGTGGTTGTTGTACTTTGATAGCACCGGACAGTTTTTTGTTCGATAATTTTTCATCTTCTTGATAAGCCTTGACATATTGATCCCCAAAACAATTCATAATGTCATTAACAATTATCTTATTTTCACTGTAAAAAGTCTGATTCCCATCTGAACATTCAGCATCTTCCAAGATCATAGTACCATTCTCTAAGAACTCGATTGAATTATAATTGAAGACTGTTGAATAAGCTAAATCACTGGACGTCAATGGAGGATCAGTGTCTTTCTTTTTTGGTAATTTATATTGGACATATGATTGTCCAAAACAACTCATCATGAAATTAACAGTCTCGTTCAATTGCCAAGTAAAATTCCCAATGTTTAGAGAACAAAATGCTTCTGTTATCAAGGCAGTGTCGTTTGCAAAAGCTTCAACATAATCATATTGATAAAATGGCTCACTCAGACCCATTGTCGAAATTTTGTACAATACAACGAAATGAGAAAATACAAGGCAGGTTAGCTCATATTTATCTCTTTCAGACCTTAATCTTTGAATGCAAGAAAAAAGAAGAAAAAAAAGGTGGGAATTATCTAACTTGAAAATTTAAATGATTTTTTTTGTGCCTTCTCTTAAGGGTAGTAAATGTAATAAACTGCAAAATTTCTGAACGATTTAATATAATCAGCGTTAATTAATTTATCATCTGTGCATTTTTTTTATTAGTGTTTCCTATCTACGGCACGAAGAATCAGTAGAACTTCAAAGGTCACACTTGATAAAAAAAAAAGTGCTGCAACGCACTTTGTCTTTACCTCGAGCCAAAAGATAAGCACTCGTAAGACAATAATAACCTTCAATTGTTGTCTATTCACCGGCTTTTAACGCTGCAAGTAAAAAGAAATAAGTGGACAGCCCCTGTTTCTGTTATCACGGGTTTTATCACCTCTCTTAAATCGAACAGCAAAAAAAAAGAAAAAAAATTATTGACAATTGTAAAAAAAAAAAGAAACATAGAAATATATAAAATACAAATATATCTTTATCAAATATATCATCCAACTAAATCAGACTATAAATATGGTTAAACCAATAATTGCACCATCTATATTATCACTGAATTTCGCAACTTTAGGTTGTGACTGTCATAAGATGTTTGATTCCAATTCAGATTGGATTCATATCGATGTAATGGATGGAAATTTTGTTCCAAATATAACAATGGGTCCTCCAATTATAAATTCATTAAGAAAAGAATTACCAAGAGGAGGCAAAGATGGTAACAATCCAAGTTTTTTCGATTGTCATATGATGGTTGCCAATCCTGAACAATGGGTTCCTGAAATTGCTAAAGCTGGTGGTGATCAATATACTTTCCATTATGAAGCAACATCAAATCATTTAGAATTGGTCAAATTAATAAAGAAACACGGTTTAAGAGCTGCATGTCTGTTAAAGCCGGGAACTCCGGTCGATGTCTTGTATCCAATTATTGAATATCTTGATATGGTTTTAATTATGACAGTGGAACCTGGTTTTGGAGGTCAAAAATTCATGCCTGAAATGATGCCAAAAGTTGAGACTTTAAGAACTAAATACCCTGATTTAAATATACAAGTTGATGGTGGGTTAGGTAAGGAAACAATTCCTGCTGCGGCTAATGCTGGTGCCAATGTAATTGTTGCTGGTACATCTGTTTTCAAAGCTGAAGACCCTGCTGCAATGATTGAATTATTGAGAAATAGAGTTAAAGAAAGCTTGGAAAGTAAAGGCTTATATAATGATAAGAACTACTATTGTCAATAATACAGAGACAAAAAACAAAAAAAAAACACAAAATGCATCACTTAATTTATATAGATATATATATACTTTGATTTTTTTTAGTTAACCAAATACAGAAATAAACACTTAAAAAGATGGACCCCCCAAAGTTGTACCATTACCTGTTGGTAAGACACCATATTGACCGTTATTAGATGCGACATTTTCAATAATGCTCCATAAGGCATCTCTTACAATAGTCACTTTATTTATTTTTTGTTCTGAAGTTTCATCAAGATCCATTTCAACATCTTTAGTTTTGTTACTTTTTGATCTTGCTTCAACGTATTTCTTATTTCTTTCAATTTTCAGTAATCTCTTAGCTGACAAAGTTTGTGTTGTTACTGGTGTTTGCGCTTTGTTTGTCTTGTTATATAATGAATAAGCTAAAGAAGCTGGTGATGCTTGAATATGCAGTGTTGATTTGGAATTTCCTCCTTTGGCCCTGATAGCAGCTCTCTTCTGACCTAATGATGAGGCTCTCTTGTTACGCAAGATATTATCTTTTGGCTTATTAACTGAATTTCTAGAAGGCATGGTGTATGATATAAATGATTTATCTATCTATTTATCTCATCTATTTAAAATTTTTCTTAAAAAAAAAAAAAAAAAAAAAAAAAATTTTTAGAAAATGAAGATCGTGTAAATAAGATCAAAACAATGATAAAGCAGAGGAAAGAAAAAAAAAAGTGTTGAAAAAAAAAAAAAATGAGAATAAGTTTAGAAGAGAGAGATAATTAAAGAGAATATGTCATCAACAACAGAACATAATCAAGAAGACCTTTATCTTGAGTCATATGCATTCACAACAGCTGCATCCATAATAGGATCTGTAGATAGAAAAGTTACAGTCTTGTTAAGAGACGGAAGAAACTTATTTGGAATATTAAGAACATTTGATCAATATGGTAAGTTATAAATTCAAGAATAAAGTGAATAAAGAAAGAAATATTAACCAGTTGAAACAGCAAATTTGGTATTACAAGATACAACAGAGAGAATTTATTTACCTAATCAAGAATATGCTGAACGTTATCATGAAATTTTTTTAATAAGAGGTGAAAATGTTGTTATGATGGGAGAATTGGATATTGATAAAGAAGATTTACCATTACTGAATTATACACTTGTTGATTTCAAAAAAGCAGAATTGTTTTTTAAACTGAAAAATGAAGAAAGAATAGAAAGAGAGAAAAAAATTAGTAAGAAAATGGACAGATTTGGATTGACTAGTGAATTTATGAAAAGTGATTTATATTAATATACTATAAAATTACTGAAAGGATATATTCGTAAAATTATAACTTATTTAATCTCTTATTTCTTAAATTGGTAAAATATTGATTAACATATTCCAATTTTTTAACTTCATTTTTACCTAATTGAGCAAGATGAACTTCATCTGGACCATCGGCAATTCTTAAAGTTCTTGATTGACTCCACATTCTTGCCAATGGTGTATCTTGACTGACACCTTCTGCTCCAAACATCTGGACTCCCCAATCGAGAAAATCCAATGTTTTTTTCGGAATATAAATCTTTGCCATTGAGATATCTTTAATAGTTGCCTTCGCATTATTCTTATTTAAATCCAAATTATAAGCTGCATTATAACACAAATTTTCACAATTGGTTAATTCAATTTTAAATTTAGCCAAATCAGTTTGGAAAACTGCAAGATCTTTTAAAAATTTATCATAAATTTTCCTCCTTGAAGCTCTTTCCAAAATGTACAAATAACTTTCACGACCAACACCTAATAATCTCATCATATGATGCAATCTGCCAGGACCTAATCTTGATTGAATAATCTTGAAACCATCACCAATATTACCCAACACGGTATCTTCATTAATTGGTAATTCGAAATTCTTAAACTCAAGTTCCAAATGTCCATGAGGCAGATCATCAATACCATATAATGATAACGGTCTTTTCTTGAAAGCCTTGCCTGTTTTCAAAGCCTTATCAACATCAACAACAATCACAGAATGACGTCTATATGGGTCTGTTTCCTTGTTAAAAGGATCAGTTTTCACCATACATAACCAAACTTTGGTACGTGGGTCTCCAGCACCACTGATAAACCACTTGGTACCATTAACTATAAATTTACCATCTTTCATCTCTGCAGAAGTGGAAATATTCAACAGATTAGAAGATGAGTATTTTTTTTCAGTCATCAGGAATGCTGATCTAATATCACCATTCAACAATGGTTTCAACCATTTGTCTTTCTGCCTCAGAGTTCCAAACTTGTTCAAGATCTCCATATTACCGGTATCTGGGGCCATAGTATTGGTGACTTCTGGAGCCACTGCAGACCTTCCTAAATTCTTAGCCATCATAGCATATTCTAAATTGGTATAATTTGGTATCAATTCTGTAGTCTGTTGCTGATGAGTTAAAAATAAATTCCATAATCCCAATTGCTTAGCACGTTTCTTCAAAGATTCAACCAATTTTGGAACATGATCCCATCTCTCTGAACCATTAGCTTCAATCTCAGATAAATATTGTAAATCCAGTGGAATACATTCTTCTTCAACAAATCTCTTCAATACTTTAAGAGTCTCAAAAGCTCTCTTCGATATCTTGGAAAGATGGATAGCAGGAACATCCAATTCCTTACTCAGTTGTAACAATTCTTCTGAACTCAAATGTGACATTGTTATTTAATGATCTAATTTAAAATTTTAGAAAAGATCATTGATATTTATATCAGTGGAGAGTAGTCACTTTTTGCTCTTAAGAAAAAAATCACTTCCCCACGTCTTGGCGGAGCTTAGTTTAGCTCCGAGCTTATAGTGAAGTTTTACCCACCTATAAGACACTTCAAATTACCGAGTTTATGGGAACCAATTGACAATATCTTTAATGATTTATCATATCCATCGAGAGAGTCCATTTTACACTATATGACAGCAGTCCAGCTCTCGTTTTCTTCGGTTCTATTGAACTAAAAATTTCACTTTTTTTTGCACCTTTTTTTTTTTTTTTTTTGGCTTGAAACCGACGTCAAATTAAGCTTTTCTTGGATCGATCAAAGAGTTGATGAAATAAAAATTTCAGTTATTGAGTAAGAGATGCCTATATGACAAAATCATATCATCATGTCAAGAGCTAGTAAGAAATTCAAAAATTTACTTATCACTGTGGTGATATTGATATTATTATTCACATCGACTAGAAGACACAGCCCAGCTCATAACGAAGTTCCAATTTCGAAAGAGAAACCAAGTGAAGCATATCAACAAGGGACTGTCAGATATCTTCCACAAGAAGTGATTACTTATACGTATGAGGAAGTCATTGGGTATGAAGAAATTCCATGGTCCAAATATGCTTATGTGCAATATGCCACTAATTGGGATTATCTCTGTGGTTGTGTAATGAATTTTAAGACATTACGTTATTTCAATACGAAAGTGGATTTGGTCTTGTTATTACTGAATACTGTTAATATTGACAAGGCAACTAAGCATGGAGAATTGTTTTGGAAGAATGTGGAAGAGGCCAATATCATTGTAAAAAGAGTGGAATTGTTACATTATAAAAGTGAATCTTCCACATGGACAAATTCTTTTACAAAATTCCACGCGTTCAAACTTGTTGAATATGATCGTGTTGTTTATTTTGACAGTGATGCTAGAATTTTCAACAAGATGGATGAGTTATTTTTCATCCCAGATTGTAAGATAGCTATGCCATCACTGTATGAAGCTAATTTTGAAAAATATCAAGATCAGAATATAGCAATTCCAGAAGAATTCGAAGTATTGAGTAAGAAGGAAAAAAGAGATAAGGATAAGAGAATATTTGAACATGTCTCAACTTCTAATTTGGCAAATTATTACCGTGAAATATATAACAAATTACCATATTTAACAGTTGTCGAGAATTTCCAATTTGCGAATCATGTAATGGTAATAAAACCATCTATAGAAGAATATAACAAGTTGATGAAATTAGCATCACATAAGAAACCAGAAGAGTATGATATGGATCTTATAAACAAGTTATATAACGTTGAACAAATTGTTGCTAGAGATGATGTCCCAGATGATAAATATATACCTGAAGTGATAATAATTCCTCATTTAACATATGGAATATTAACTGGAGAGTTTCGTTACGGCAATCATGATGTTATATTATCTGATCCTCAAGATTTACCGTTTGTTGTTTCCAATAAATTGGATACTAAAGGTAAAGAAGTCTATTGGAATCAATGGGATTCTTCTACGTTGTACAAATATTTTCTCAAATTGATTCATTTCAGCGATTATCCTATTCCGAAACCATGGGTCTTACAAGGAGAATTACCTAATGATTATGCAAGTTACAAGATAATGTGTGCAGAAGATTTAGATCGATTAGCAGAATACGATAATTACAATTCGAGACAGGAAAACTCAAAGACAATAATAAAACCTACGATAATAGATGATTGTCCACTGTCTGAGATTTGGAATGGTCTTTACGAGGAATATGCTGTTGATAGGAAAAATATTTGTGGATTAGATCTTGTATAAATTTTAATTAACTGGGAAAATTCCTTCACCACCTTCAAGTAATACATTTTTGATATTTTCCATACTAATCTCATGTGATTGAACCATGTTATCATTTGTAGAAGAACCGATATGAGGTGTCATTGACACGTCCCATCTCTTGGTAAATCTCTTGTCTATCTTTGGTTCATTCTCAAAGACATCTAAACCAACACTAGTAACAGTACCATCGTCTAACAGTTTCAACAAGACTTCTTCATCTATAGCAGAACCACGCCCTATATTAACGATACGAACTCCAGGTTTGACCAATTTAATGGTTTCCAGATTGATAAAATGTCTTGTTGTAGGAGAATGTGGTACGGCAAATACAATTAAATCACAATTTGGAATCATATCGGTGAAATTTTCGAAAAAAACAGATTCATATGGTAATTTGGCAGCTTCTTCTTTTGTCAATGGTGTTCTCTTTGTATATTGAATATTCATTCCAATCGCCCATAATCTCTTTGCAATTTCTTTACCAATGGCACCTAAACCAACAATCCCCACTGTATGACCCTGGGGTGAACTCATCAATTTACCACCAACTGTCAATTCTGTAATGATTTTCTTCTTATCAGCTTTTTCAGGAACCCCATTGGCATCAAAATGCTTGCCTCCGATAAATGCCCTTGCCTCATGGCAATCTCCAGTTTCTCTGAAAGTTTGTTCAATAATTGGTGTCAATTTATAACATGATAAAGTCAAATATAATGCTGAATCAGCTACATGTGGGGCACTAACAGATCCAACATTGCAAAGACTAATACCTCTTAGTTTCAATTTCTCTCCATCGATACTGTCATGGCCAACCCATGGGAAAGTGAAGACTTTGACACTTGCAGGGAATGAGTCGATGAATTTATTTGGACCTCCAACGGCCCAAATACCATGTAAGACGTTGAAAATAGCAGAGATATCACTGAATTCATTTTCGAAACCTAAACTTAACTCCTCTGGGGTCTTTGGATCAACAGTGACAACTTCAAATATCTTGCAGAATTCTACATACTGCTTATTATTCTCGAGGAAATCAACTGGTCCGATAACTAAGACTTTTAATTTTGTTGGTATAGACATCTTATAAATATTTTGGAATATAATGGTTATTAAAATGAGAACGAAGGAAGATGCGGTTTTATTTATACTCAGGCCAAGCATGAACTTGGAGGCATATCGGGTTCTCTTGATGTTAATTGAATAATTTTTCAATGCAATTTTTTTTTTTTTTCTTTCTTTTGCCCTTTTTTTTTTTTTTTTTTTTGGAGCCCTATCAAAAAATATTAAATCTCGATAAGGTAAAATAAAATGCAAAAGAACAAATGCGGTGATGAGAGGGTACTACTAAGACCATTAAAACTTGATTTGATTCTTTTATCTTATTACAAATCATGCTCTTGTATCTCTCCACAAGTCTCTCCACCTATCTATCCATCGTTCTATTTTCTTTCCCTTTTCCTTATCTCTCGTTGGGGCGAACGGCAAGAAAGAAAAAAAAAGGCAAAGCGACAGCCCTTATTGTTTTGCCGGAGAATTAGCACCACAATTATCCGATTCCCACAGTTGAAGTGTTATATATATAGATAACAGATCTCTTATATGAGTCAATATTAAGAAGTAATACATAGATGACAAAACCAAGAGTCTTAGTATTAGGAAGAGCGATCACTGATTCGCCTCATTTCGAGAATTTCAAGAAATACGTTGAACCTGTTCTTCATAAGTTTGAAACTCGTGAGTCTTTTATAGAAGAGTTGCAGACCTCATTGAATGATATAAGTGGTATTTGGGTTGCCCAAGGTGGGTTTTTTGTAAGTTCACTTTCTCGAAGACAGTTGATAGACAAAACTAACAATAGAGATTTAGTCAATGAAAAATAATACACCTTTGAATTTTGATAAGGAATTTGTATCATATCTCCCGTCATCATTGAAAATTATTGCTATTTGTTCAATTGGGTTTGATAGATATGATGTCCATGCATTGCAAGAACGTGGGATCGTTTTTTGTAATACACCAGCATTGGCATCAGATCAAGTCGCAGATACTGCATTATATCATGTCTTGAATTGTTTTAGACAATATACATTTTTCGATAAAGCCTTGCGTGTTACATCAAGTACTAATAAGGCTAGAACATTAGCTTCATCAGAACATATTGATCTGGAAACAGGGTTCCCGTATGAGCCAGATTTCAATCAACCTTTCGTGCTTGGTGATCAAGTAGGTTCCAAAATTGTTAGAACTCCAAGAGGCCATGTTGCAGGAATTGTTGGACTTGGTGGTATTGGTCAAGAATTACTGAAAAGATTGAATGTTATTGGAATGGAAATTCATTATTGTAAGAGGAAACCATTGACAACACTGGAATTATCTAAATTGAGCAATGGTGGTAGTTTGATAAATTTGCAATATCATGAAACTTTTGAATCTTTGTTACCGATTGCAGATGTATTGATTTTTTGTGTACCATTAAATCCTCAGACAAAATATATGTTAAACAAGGAAACCATTTCTCGCTGTAAAAATGGTGTTCGTGTGGTTAATATAGGACGTGGTGCTACAATCAATGAAAAAGATTTGTTAGAACTGTTGAAAACTGGTAAAGTATCATTTGCCGGTTTAGATGTTTTCGAAAATGAACCAAATGTCAATACAGATATTACTAAAAGATATGATATCAGTTTAACTCCTCATATTGGTTCATCTACTTTAGATAATAGAATCTTGAGTTCTGAATGTTGTCAAGATAACGTTTTAAATGTTGTCATCGATGGTGGGGAAGGGTTAACACCTGTTCATTTGTAGGTTAAATAAATAATATTTCATCTAATAAATAAATATGAATAAATAAGATAGATAAATAAAATAGATAAATAGATAAATAAAATAGATAAATAAATAAATAAATAAATAAATAAATAAATCACAAATCACTTCTTGTGAAATTTCTGACATCAAATGGTTCCTTCGATAATAAAGTCTTTTGACCACTTAAAGGTTCACAACTTGTTCTCTTTGAGAAAGGACCATATTTGGAAGGTTCCTTACCATTTTGTAAATCTTGCAAGATATCATTTATAGATTCAGGAGTCAAATCTTCGTAATAATCATCATTTATAGCAACAACAGGCCCATTAACACATGCTCCGGCACATTCAACTTCTTGTAAAGTGAATAATCCATCTGGTGTAGTTTCTCCAACTTTAATACCTAAAGTGGATTTAACTTGATTAACAATATCATCAGATCCACACAATTGACATGGTGTTGTGGTGCAAATTTGTACATTATATTTACCCACAGGTTTTCTCATATACATGGTGTAAAAAGTTGCAACTTCGTAAACTCTCATCGGAGGCATTTCAAGAAATTTGGCAACATAATTCATCACACTAATTGAAGTGTAACCTAATTGACGTTGACCGATATCCAATAATGCCATGACCAGAGCTTTCTTATACTGAGGTGGATACTTGCTGATCTCCTTATTGGCCCTGTCAATATTTTCTTTTGTAAATTCAAATGGGACATTTGGATTATTAACTTCAGTATCTCTATGAACAGAAATAATAGAAGATGAACGATAGAAAAAAGGTCTCAGAATAGAAACAGGTCTCAATCTCAGTAACATGACGATGGATGTTTTAAATAAATACTGTTAATTTATTTTTTAATTTCTTTGATTACTTTTTCCAATTGAAATCTGTTTGGTTGGATCTTTTTTCCAACTGGGGCTGTTTCATAAAAAACCAGCCTAAATTTTTCAATTTTAAAACTGTGGGAAAGAAAAAAAAAAAAAGAGTCATTTTTCAATCTAATAGAATAGAGAATAGAGAAATGTCATATTCAGGTGGTAAGGATAACAAGTATAAGTTAGAGACCGAGTTGGTTCTCACTAAGCATCAAGATGGTTATAACTCATCTATTGTACCATTATACCAATCAGCAACTTTTAAGCAAAATTCGTTATCTGATATGGGTGAATATGATTATACAAGAAGTGGTAATCCGACAAGAACAGCATTACAAACACATTTGAACAAGATCATTAAAGCAGACTACTCATTTGCTGTGTCTTCAGGTATGACTGCTTTGGATGTTATTTGTAAGATTTTAAATGCAGGTGATGAAGTTATTGCAGGTGACGATTTGTATGGTGGTACGCATAGATTATTAACTTTATTCAATAAGAATGGGTTTTTAAAAGTTCACCATTATGATACTACAAATACCAAATTGATTCAATCGAAGATCACAGCCAAGACTAAAATGATTTTCTTAGAGAGTCCAACAAATCCATTGATCAAAGTTGTCGATGTTAAAGCCATTGCTGATTATGCCCATAAAGTTAATCCAAGTATCGTTGTTGTCTTTGATAACACCATGATGTCACCAATCTTGATGACTCCATTGGATTTGGGTGTTGATATTCAATATGAATCTGCTACAAAATATTTAAATGGTCATCATGATTTAATGGCTGGTGTCATTGCTACAAGATCGAAGAAATTGGCCGATGGCATTTATTTTGCCATAAATTCCACTGGTGCCGGTTTGGCTCCATTTGATTGTTGGTTATTAATTAGAGGTTTAAAGACATTATCAATTAGAATTTTGAAACAACAGGAAAATGCCATCAAGATTGCCAAATTCTTAGATTCAGTTGGTTTAAAAGTCAGATTTCCAGGTTTGCAAAATCATCCTCAATATGAGTTACACAAGTCTTATACAAAAGGTCCAGGTGCCGTATTGTCTTTTGAAACTGGCTCTACATTGATAAGTGAGAAAATTGTCGAAAATTGTGATATCTTTGGTATCACAGTATCATTTGGATGTGTCAATTCTTTAATCTCAATGCCATGTCAAATGTCTCATGCTGCAATTGATCCAAAAATTAGAGCTGAAAGAGCATTACCAGAAGATTTGATTAGATTATGTATTGGTATTGAAGATGTTGAAGACTTGATAACTGATTTGACAAGTCTGTTAATTAAAGGTGGAGTCTTGTCAAGAGACAAATCTGGTAAATTGATCAACATCTTAAGTAAATCAAAGTTATAGGTTATGTAGAGTTGATTCATACTGAAATGTCGTTATCGTAATATCAATTTGGTTGCTGTAAAAAAACACAAAAAAAATTGAAAAAAAAAAAAAAAAAAAAAAAAAAAGTAGAAAAAATGCGATAAACAAAATATATATTAAAACAATTTGGTGATAAATATATATATATATCTTTCTCTCATTAACAATCATATTCATATTAAGCTATTACATTATTTGTTCATACATGTTCTGCAATTAGTTTTTGTTTTTATTTTTTTGGCACTTTTTTTGAGATAAAATATATCGATAAAAGAGAGTATCCAAAAACCATTCTTTGGCTACAAAGAGTGAGAATTTGAAAAAAAAAACAAAACGGGTAATAGAATTGTGGGAAAAGGAGTGATATTGTGTTCCATTCTAATAATTGGAAGTAAGAATTGAAAAAAAGGGAGGACTTAGTGTCTGAGTATCTGTGTGTGTGTGGGGAATTAGAAAAGAGTCATTTTAGAAGCATAAGCATATCATCATCATCATGTCACAATCAGGAAGTAAAAGTAGTAGTAATAATAACATAATAGCATCACATTTCAAGATAGATGAAAAAATTGGAGAAGGTTCATTTGGGATAATATTCAAAGGTTACGACTTGTCTCGTAATAATCAACCAGTTGCCATTAAATTCGAGTCAAGAAAGTCCGAGGCACCTCAATTGAAAGATGAATTTCGAGCTTATAAGATTTTAAATTCTTCGATAAACAGTATACTTAGAAATAAAGCATCATCAGAGAGTAATATTTCAGTGGATGGAATACCAAAAGTTTATTATTATGGTCAAGAAGGTTATTATAGTATATTGATTATACAATTATTAGGACCATCATTAGAAGATTTATTTGATTGGTGTGGAAGAAAATTTTCTGTTAAGACTGTATCACAAGTTGCCAAGCAAATGATTAGAAGAATTGAATTTGTGCATTCAAATGATCTTATTTATAGAGATATCAAGCCTGATAATTTCTTGATAGGAATCAATTCCAATTGTATTTATTTAGTTGATTTTGGGATGATTAAGCAATATCGTAATCCAATTACGAAGCAACATATTCCATATAGGGAGAGGAAATCATTGAGTGGTACTCTGCGTTATATGTCAATAAATACACATCTTGGAAGAGAACAATCAAGACGTGATGATTTAGAAAGTTTAGGTCATGTTTTCTTATATTTCTTAAAAGGTGAGTTACCATGGCAAGGTTTAAAAGCACAAAATAATAAATTAAAATATGAAAAAATTGGTGAAAAAAAACAAACAACTCCATTAAATGAATTATGTTATAATTTACCAATTCAATTTCAAGAATATATGAGATATGTACGTAATTTGAAATTTGATGAAGAACCAAATTATGATTATCTTGTGAAATTGATGGATGATGTCTTGGTGACAATAGGTACAACAGATGATGGATATTACGACTGGATGGATTTGAATGGTGGTAAAGGTTGGGATTGGTCGAAGAATAAGAAGACAAATTTACACGGTTACGGAAGTAACAATAACAATAATAACAATAACACGGCAAATGCTGCTGGAACAAATCAAAGAATGACTGCACCTCGTCGCACTTCAAATGATCAAAAAAGGCGATCATCTTCAAATTTACAAAAACAGCCAACTCAGAGTAACAAATATTTTATGAATTCATCATCATCATATCAAAATAATACACATAATTCAAGAGTAATAGGAGGAGATGTTAGACAACAACAATTGGATAGACATGGTTTAAGACCTGTTAATGACCATGGTGAAATATATGTCTTGAATGATGAAGAAGAAAATAAAGGTTTTTTCAAGAAATGGTTTTGCTTTTGTTGTTGAACACTTTGCATGATTATTCTTTTATGTGTGTGCATTTTTTTTTTCTTTTTTTTTTTCTCGCTGCTCTTTCATAAACGTCCCCCATCATTATATGTATTAAAAGAGAATTTTTAGGAGTTGAATAGATGTTATGATAATAATGGTTTCTTTATTTTGTAGAATATCTAATCTTATCTGAGACTTTTGATGAAATTTTGTGTATAAAAAGGGAAAAATTTTGGCAACAAAAAAAAAAAAAAAAAAAAACACATAAGAAAAAAAATTAATAGATTTCAAGACACGATCAGGGGATAAGAAAGGATGTCACAGGATCTCCAATTGAACACCAGGTGCCTTGCTTATCATGGTCCATTATTATACGAAGCCAGAGTGATCAAGTTACACGAGCCTAATAAGTCTGTGGTAGAGGTGTATAAAGGAGCCACACAAACTTTAGAAGAAGCGAATTTGCCAGAGTTTTTGCATGATCAGTATGGTTATTATATCCATTATAAAGGCTGGAAGTCGACATGGGACGAATGGGTGAGTGAGACGAGGGTGTTGACGTGGGACGATGATAATTTGAAATTACAAAAAGAATTGAAAACACTGGCATTGAAATCGCAGTCGGTGCAACATGCTGCTGCTGCTGCTGCTGCTCCGGCAAAGAGAAGTTCAGAGAGTAGTCATCATAATGGAAGTGGTCCTGTGAAGAATAAGAAACAGAAAAAGCAACATGTGGCATTGGAGACAGAAGATGAGTTTTTGAAAAGACCAGAGATCAGTTTGTCGATACCTGATAATTTGAAATCGTTGTTAGTTGACGATTGGGAATACATAACAAAAGAGAACCAATTAGTGTCACTTCCAAGTGAGATCACTGTATCACAAATATTGACTCGATATACTAAACATAAGAAATCAAGAGATGATATACTAAGAGAGATCATAACTGGATTGAAATTATATTTCAACAGGGCTTTGCCTTCAATATTATTATACAAATTTGAAAGACAACAGTATATGGATATCTTGTCGCTTGATAAAGAACTTGTCGATATATATGGTGCAGAACATTTATTAAGGTTATTTGTATCACTACCAGGATTAATTGCACAAACTTCAATGGATCAACAGTCAATAGGAGTATTGAAAGAGTTCTTAGAAGATATAATGAAATTCATGGATCTCAAGAGACATGATCTATTCTTAAAGACTTATCAAAATACAACTCCACTGTATGAATCAATCGCCAAAAATTAGAGGCTGTATAATTTTGTTTTGTTTTGATTTGCAATGAAAAAAAAAAAAAATGTCTTCGAGATTTTTTTTTGTGTTTGACGTGTGTGTTATATTCTAGTTTAGGATATTTGTATTTGTTTTTAAAAAGTAACCTATTATATATATCCATATATATTCATTCTTATCAAATCATTCCAAGGATTTGTGTGTTTTCCAATTGAAAAAAAAAAAAAAAAATATTTATTTTCTCAAACCGGTACATGTTTTATAATTGAATTTGATCAAACAAGTATAATAACCCACCCACACACACACTCCTTTTTTTTTTTCTTTTCTTGTTTAGAAGAAGCTTCATCTTCTTCTCCATCTCCTATTCAATATGATCACCCTAATATTTTGCATTTTCATATTCACGTTTCAAGTTATTGCATTCCAACCAATATCATCAGCTTCGTTTATCAAGAAATCGTCATCTTTTAAAGTTTCCAGTGTCGAGAAAGTTCCAGCTGATTTTGTCAAGAAACAGCAACTGCTGAAAATTGATAGTGATGTTATATTGAAAACCACCACCACCTCGGAGGAACCTATCTCTATTTCTTTACAAAATGGAACCTTCTTGTTAAATGCTGACTCAAATTATGAAGCATTTTATTTGAATGTCACGTTAGACGATTCCACATATCCATTATTGATCGACACAGCATCACCTTATATCTGGGTCTATGGCGATGATTGCTCTTCAGATGCATGTTCCGGTAAACAATTATATACACCTTCATCCACTGTGCAATCGACCCAAACTTTCCAATTACTGTACAGTTCAAGTACCGCAAGTGGTTATATCCAGGAATTTGATTTAACCATAAATGATGAATTATCGATTCAGAATTTCAACATGGGGATTGCACAATCTGTGCCTGATATTTTCACGGATTATGATATCAGTGGTGTTGTTGGATTACCTTCGAAAGATGATGCCACGTTGGATGGTTTACAAAATCTTGTTGAAGTATTGTACCAAAGTGGTTCCATCGATAAAGAATTGTTTACAATGATGATCAATAATGGCTCAAGTAATTACGATGGCATCCTCACTTTAGGACATATCATAGATGAATTATACCAAGGTGAATTAGCATACACCGATATCATCGACAATGATCAAAGTTATTGGAAAATTGGTATTGATAACGTGTATATCGATGACTATGCGATTACATTTGATGATGAACAAACGATCAACAATCAACAAACAAATGATTCCAGATTGGCCATAGTAGATTCGGGTACTACAATAATGGTATTAAATAAGAAAGATGCATCAAAATTACACTCTTTTTTCGAAAATGCCGTTAGTGATGGTACAAATTTTGCCATATATTGTAATGAGACAAAGGAAATTAGTTTTGAAATTGGTCATGCAAATTTCACACTTGACTCAACTTCGTATTTAGGAACCAAATATCCAGAATCATCTGTTTATAACGGGTACTGTGTCTCGAATTTCCAAGGCTTGGATATCGATAACGATGGGACTTGGATCATTGGTGGTTTGTTTTTGAAAACCGTATATACCGTCTTCAATTATGAAAATAAGACAATTGGGTTCCTGTTGAAAAATTATAACGATATTGAGATTTCATCTGTCGCACTGACAAGTACAGTGACAAACTCGGTACTGAGTTTAACCTCATTTGTCTCATTAACAACGCTGCCGGCAGTTGGTCAATCTTCAACTTCCATTACTAACTCATCTTCAATTATCTCATCAAAGACTGCTACATCTAGTAGCAACAACATTACTTCGTCTACTTCAAATTTCTCGGCAAATAATGGTGTCATAGTGTCGAATAACATTTTTTTATCATTTGTTTCAATAATTTTTGGTTTTATAATGCTTTAGAATTTCTTTTATCGATAGATTATTAATAAAAAAACATATCACTAATTACTTAGTTCTTCTTCTTCTTCTTCTTACTCAGTCTTCTTTTCTTTCTTTCCAATTTGGCAATTTCTTTTAAATCATCATCACTTGGTTCATAAACATGCCATACTGTGTAATGAGGTAATCCAGCAACTCTAAAACCAATTTTTTTCAGTAATTTACCAAACAGTTCTGTCTCTGCATGATTCATAAATGTAAACAGTGGGAACATTGTTCCTTGCCTGAAAACTTTTGCCTTTGACAAAATTGAAACACCTCCAACACCATCCAAATCTATATATTCATCTGGATTACCATTTATATCACGTATATATGCCAAGTGAGCTCTCCATGTTGGATACTCTGCATAACCTTCTACAATAACATCATCTTCATTCAAAGTCTTGGCCAATTCTAAAGCCAGATCACTCTCGACCCATGAGTTTAAATCATATGGTTGTTCATTCCCAAGAAATGTAGGTAATGGTCTCCAAACATTCGGTACTATGACATCAAATGTTCCTGAAAATTTCATCAAATCTTCAATTATTTCACCAGGTGATGTCTCAATATCCGCATCTCTCCAATAAACCCATGAATGATATGGTTTTAACAGTGCAGATAATAACCAATTACGGGCTCTTCCCATAAGTTTACGTCTAATTCCTTGTACTTTAACATCGTGTCTATCACTAAAACCTTGACCGATTACTTGACCAAAATCTTTATGGAAAATTTGTACACTTCTGAATGGAGTCGTGTATTTATCATGATATGGTGGTTTAAAAGCATTATTAACACGATCTGTGTAAACTTGATCCATATATTTCAAATATAAGTCTGATGAACCTTGTCTTGTCTCCTTACGTTTCAATTCTTCTTCTTGATCTAAATACAGCAATAATGTTCCATTTTGTAAATGAACACTATAATCAAATAATGCTTCTAAAGTATGATCATTCTCTGAACAATCACTTACTAAAAAAGCCAAATCTATTAATTCATGATGATATGTCAAATTCATCAAATTTCTAAACATCAACGGTAATACCGGTTCTGCATCTCTTAATGGAATTAATAATAATATAACATCACCACTACTTTTTGGATCTTTATGACGTCCAGAATATAAATTCAAATCATAAAATTCCACTGTTTGTGCAATTATTTCTTCTCCTGAAAGCTCCGTAGAATCAATTTCAAATTGATCTATCACTTCTCCATTCTTATCAACTTTGAAATATCCAAAATCATCTTTACCTGTACCATCTTGAATATGTACTTTATTCTCATGCACCGAGGAACTCTCATGAGCATGATCACTATTATCTTGTGAAAAAAACAAGAGCCATATCACTAGTACTATTATTATCAGTCCAATCAGTTTAACTACTTTCTCACGTAGTATTTGATTTTGACTCTTTGGATATAATTTATGTGATCTATTTCTTATGTTAGTTCTTGTTATTATGTCTGTTTCTTTTTTTTTTTTGCACTTACAATGGAAGATCACTTTTCTTCCCATATGTGTCCAATACCATATTTCTATAATGAGATCTCAATGTATACAAACAAGATCAATATACTTAAATGAAAGAAAGCAGTAAAAACAAAAAAAAAAAAAAATTAAGAATATTAGTGAGTCTGAGAAAAAAACTCGAGAATAGCAAATATGGATTGAAAAATCTCAAATAATTTCTTTGATCAATTTCTAATATTTGACTTGTCAATTGAGTTCTCAATTGAAATGTTGACAGCTCTTTGCTTCGCTGGATAAATTTTCGGGTTTTTTTTTCTTTTGCGATTTGAACTTTTTTTTTTTTTTTCTTGGTTTTTCATTTTATATTCTATACACACGACTATATTTTCTTAGCATTTTTCAACCAAGTTGAATAATTGTGGTTGGAACCATTCTTCTTTCAACACTTGCCACACATCTTGAGCTAATTCTAAAGCCCTTGCTTCATTATTAGATTTCCCTTCAATGTATAATTTCAATTTAGGCTCTGTTCCGGAACCCCTTGCGGTAAATCTTATAAACTCTTCTTCGTTATTTGTTGTTATTGGTTTCAAAATCAGTGTGATCATTTGTGATGATGCATCAATAGGTAACACAGGCTTATTATCAGGTGTGGAAGAATCAAATCCAATAGTCAAGTCTCTCCATGATATAACCTTGTAGTGCTTAATGGTCTTTGGGTATTCTCCTTGCAGATATTTTCTTATAACTTGATTGAAAATTTTCGGTGTTGTTAATAAATCTGGAACGATATAATAACCATTGAATTCTTTGAAAAACCCATATTCTTTAAACCCATTTTCCAATCTTTCAACGATGTTGGTACCTTTATTTTGCCAATGTTGATATAATTGACTGAAAATCACTAATGCACTAATTCCATCTTTATCATGAACAACATCAAACATAAATCCAATTGCCTCCTCATATGCAAATGGAACTTTGTAACCTTCAGCTTCTAAGTCAATTGCCTTATTCCCTATCCATTTAAACCCAGTTAATGTGTCTTCATATTGGAATCCACGTTTTTCAGCAACACTTTTAATCATTTGTGAAGACACAGTGGAATTCAACATGAAAGTCTTTGAATCCGGTTCTTGTACATCCACTATAAAATCGGCAAATAAAAATCCAATTTCATTACCAGACAATTGCCTCCACTTCTCCTCATGTTTTATAGCACATGAGAATCTATCAGCATCTGGGTCATTGGCTAATACTAAAGATAAATTGTTCTTATCAGCCGTCAGCATGGCAATTTCCAATGCACCTTTCTCCTCGGGATTAGGAAATGCCACTGTAGGGAAATCAGGGTCAGGTTGGGCCTGTTCTTGTGGAACAATTAAGTTTAAACCCAATCTTTGCAGAATTTTTTCAACAAATTGTAATCCAACTCCATGCATTGGTGTATACACCAGAGTTAAGTCTTTAACGGTTGACTTGAATAATTTTGCAGCAATACAATCCAAATAAAGTTCAATCAATTCTTGTCTCCTGTTTTCCAATAATCCATCGTTTAGACCTTTTTGAAATACAGATTCAACATCCCAACTTCCCAGGACAGGCTCCAAATTTTGCATAATTTGTTCTTGAATGCCCAGATCATGAGGTGGAATTATCTGACATCCATTCCCCCAATAAACTTTATAACCATTATCCTTTGCTGGATTATGACTTGCAGTAATCATGATACCTCCACTCAGATGCAAGTAATCAACAGCAAATGGAACTAAAGGTGTTGGCACTATATCTGATCCAAGGTAATAAACTTTGATACCTTTTAATATGAAAGCCAGTGCTGCTAATTTGGCAAAAATTTCAGAATTATGACGATGATCATGGCCTATAACAATACTAGGCTTTGCGATGTTCTGATGCAATATATATGAAGCTAAACCTTGTGATGCTTGTAAAACTGTAACATTGTTCATTCTACTGAAACCGGCTTCCATACGGGCACGAAGTCCAGCAGTACCAAACATTATCCTGTCTCTTAATCTTAATTCTAATTCATCTATCTCGTTGTTTTTTTGTAATTCGATCATCTCATCTCTGGTGGAAGGGTTCTATCTAGGTTAGTTTTGATCCTAAGCAACATGAAAAAAAACTGACTTACTACATCGATTCTTAACCATTCATCCACAAGTTCATTTATTGATATCTCCGACATCTTAAACTTGGTGTTTGAGTTTAACAAATTACTCAGTAAATAGGTATTGGCATTTTCATTTTTTTGCAAATTTCTTGTTACACCAGAGACCGGATTCGGAGTTTGAGTAAAATGCGAACGACTCTGTTGAAGATTGATTAGTGGATCAGTTCAAAAGACATTGAGGCATGGTCAACACTCGTAATCAAGGATAACGTAAAAGTATATAATTTTTTAAGGATTAATGGTCCTGCGACCGTTATTGGATTTGTGGGACTCATTGAGCTTCAGATCGCTGAAATTATATAAATGAAAAGTTAAAATGAGTTTAAGGGGTTAGAATTTGCAAAAGTAAACAAATCCCTTTTGTTTCAAAAGATGAACTAGTAAAGAATGGAATTTGTCTCATATCAAGGGTGGGCATTGCTGTCATTTAATCCAATTGAGTTAATAAAAAAAGTCAGACTAATGTGAAATAATCAGATGGATAGTTGAGCTAGTATCATTAGAAGAGACACCCCCCCCCCCCACAGAGACAGAATTGATTGTAAAGAGAAATGATGTCAAAGATAGCAAAGAAACATATGATAATCTGCATATTAATCATAAGTTTGATCATTAAGAGAAAAAGAAATAGCTAGAAAAACAACAGCCCCCAATTCTGAATACTAAGAAAAAAGCAAAAAAAAAAGAATTCAAAAATCACACCACAATTCAAGTTTGCTAAGAAACACCTAATGGGGAAATGCGCACTGTGCTACCTTTGACTCCTTGGCTTTCATAGTAAATGTATAGTGGCGAAGAGGGTCGCGCAGTAGTTCTGAAAAATCAGGCTACTTTTTTTTTTAACAAAATGATATCCCTCTTTAACTTATGATCTTTTAGAAATGACTGTTGTCCACTAATATCCTTGGTAAATATAGCTCTCGAAGAAGTTTTGTACTCTTCTCCAGATTATTATATAAACGTTATGAAATATCCTTGAATATTATTTTCAAAATTCTTCATTCTATATCAATTAACTTTATAATATCAATTAAACTAATACACAATACAAAATGATCGCTGTTCCATTAAGATTTGCTACTGCTTCTGCTGCTAGAACTGCTGCTGCTCAAGCTCCAAAAAGATTAGGTCCACATCCAGTTGTTTCTGAAGTCAAAAGAGTTGCTCCAGTCGTTGGTACTTGGGGAGTTATGATGTTTGGTTTCTTAACATGGCCACAAGCTTTCATATATGCTTTTGAAAAAACCACTGGTGTTTAAATTTACACTTGAATAATTTGATGCATACACGATAACGATTACTTTTTCACTTACTGTTCCATATTTGCTTTTCCCACTATATAAATTCCATAATTTTTAAATTATAATATTATTTCCATCATTAGAATAAAAATTGTAGATCTTGAAAAGTGTTTATCACATACTAATTAAAGATTTTGTCTTGATTAAGTTTGTTTACTATGTACAATTAATTTATTTAAGTTGTATATATTACATAAATTTTGAGAAATAGTTTAAATATTCTTTTTATAGAACAGATCATTGTTTTACTACGACAAGCATCTGCATATATCCATTTATCATCTCTTTAGTAGATAAAAGTGTTATCAAATAGTTTAAAAGAATTAAAAGTGTCCCACAGGGTTCAAAATTACCGTTTTAGGGAAATTTCTTGTTTTCCCAAATGAAAGTATTATAAAAAAAAACTTCTTAATTTGTTTTAAAGATCACGTATAGCCCCTGGCCCCTTTGTTGATCATTAAGTGTATAAAGTAAGGCACCCTATTATTTATACAATATGGCTATAGCACTAACTTGCTATTGATTTACGATAAGAGCAGTTAATTTAAATAAGATAGTATGAAACTGGCACTAAAAATAATTTTTTTTTTTTCTGATTCTCTTTTTCTGCCCCTCCGCCTCTTTGTGTTATTTTTTACATTTTAAATAATACTAAATAATAAATTATAATTTATTAGTTTTTGAAGTGCACTGTGGACTCTGTAGAAAACAACAATATCGTGTTTCTTGCTGATCTGTTGTTCAACAAGTATATTACAACTATAGGTTAAAAATATATAAAAAAAAATAAAAAATATGAATTGATAAGCGGTCTAGACTGCAATGCAGCAGGGCTTGAAATAAAATGAAACGGAAACAGAAAATTTGTCTTTTGACCAATTGACTCTTGTGAGAAAGAGAGAGAAAGATTGCTTCGTTGGTGTTACATGCTGCTTTCAAGATAACCACCAAGATTAATTATCCGACCCTTCATTATATATATATATATATATTGAAATTCGCAAAACAGGGTTCTCTCGGTTTTTTTTTTTTTCTCGTCACCTATTGCACCATGTATAAGACATATCATTTCAATAAATTAAGATTACGGCTGTATTTGAAAACCATTATAATACTGATAATATTAATTGATATCTCGTATTTTATAGTATATAGGGATCAAGATATTTATATTAAGAAATTATCAGCTGTCCAGCAAATACCACAGCAACAAGAACAACAGGATAAATCAATACCATATTATGCAGATTATATCAAGACACAAGTACTGCAATATGATACATCTCCCGATGAACATCGTTTGAGATCTTTGTTCACTGCCAAATCTTATGATCAAGCTTCTAGAATTGTCAGGTCTAAAGTTAATAATTTGAAAAATTTTAGACAATTTGATAGACGTTTATTACCTGCATTTTGGTTGAATATGATCAATGATAATTTAGATAACGTGACTGGACAAATACCTTCTAATTTCTCATTACCTTTCAATTGGGATTTGTTAAATGATATAGCTGCCAGATTACCTTTAGAACCTTATTTCAACAAGGTGGTTAAAGAAAGATGTAACTGTGAAGAATTTAGAGATATAGCTCCAAAGAATGTTCCAGGTTCATATCTCAAAGAATTTTGTGAAAATTATGATTATTCAAAACCAAATTTTATAAATGATTATAAATTACCAATAAAAGTTGTACGTAAGATTGATCAATACTTGACCGATGTTGATTGGAGAAGAATACATGGAATGATGCATACATTGATCCAACTGGAAATTCCATCCAATGTATTATTTATGGGTGGAGTGAAAGGTAAGAGTTTGATGATCCCTTTACAACAGGTGTCTAATGGTGAAAATGATTTGACAAAATATAAGAAAACAACGAAATTGAAAAGTTATTATGATACAATGACTGAAAATTACGTTAGTTCAGAGTTGGCAAAACTGAATGGTGATGCCAAGATCACAAGAGATGATATCTTGTTGAAAGGAATTTCGGTTTATAAAGAATTAGTGAAGTTGAACTCTGAGATTTCAATTCCTAAAAATCATGAAGTGGCACCAGTTTATAAGCCATCTAAACCAACTATTGTTGGTCATGGTATATCTTCTGTACCACCTCCATCAACTTTAGAAATAAATCAATTAGATTTCCAATGGTATTTACCAGATGAAATCAAAAAATTGAAAAAAGAAATCAAATCTGCCACCCCTTCTCAAAACACTACACACCATAAACATTTGCTTGATTGGTCTGAATTTATTGTCAATCCTGACAATAGACAACCATGGTATTATGGGATTCCATCAATTGAAAATAAGATGCTTGATCATTACGATTGGAGATTTTTCCACGATATTACATATGAAGATGATCAAGAATTGCACGTTAATGTGTTGCACCGTCTTGCAAGAACATGGTTCAAATTATGCCAGGAATTTGAAATTCCTACCTGGTTGAACCATGGTTCATTGATCGGATGGTATTGGAACGGTGCTTCGATGCCATATGATGGTGATTTAGATTTACAAATGCCTATTCAATCACTTCATAAACTCTCGAAATTTTTGAATAATACATTGATTTACGATTTCAGTGATCGTACCGGTTATGTCAACAATGACTGGGAATTAGACATGCGTGCTGAATTAGGTGTAAGATCATATTTGTTCGATGTGGACCCTATGTATTTCGACCGTAATGGAATCAATAATGGGGATAATAATATTGATGCTCGTATTATTGACACTGAGACTGGGCTATACATCGATTTGACAGCATTAGCTGAATTTCATAGCGAATCACAATACGATTTAGCAATCCAGAAAAAATACTTGGAAATTACCAGTTGGACACATCCAAGAGTCACAATCCCACCTTTTATAGAAAATTTCTTTGATGACAAAGATGTGTTCCACAAGAATGAGACAAAATCTCAAGAAATTATTGATTCTTTGAAAAATCAAATCAAATCAGAGTTGGATAGTGGTCGCAAAAATTCTGTTGGCTCTAAATCTCCAACAAGAGAATTATACAGAGATTTTGTGCATTGCAAACATTTCCACACTTATGATTTGAAAGAGTTGGGTCCTTTGATTCCAACATACTTCGAAAACACATTGAGTTACTTACCTTCAAACTGGTATCGTAATTTACTTATAGATTATGGATCCACAGACCCTATTACCAATGCATATTACAACCATAATAAGTTCTGGCTGGGTGCAAAACAGTGGATCAATTATAATGATTGTCCCGATATGTGGGACTATCATAGTGGTAAAGCACTTGATGGTGACTCGGAACAAGATGTCATTTTGAAATGTATGAATTCAAATGACTTAGTTGACAAGCAAGTCAAGATGGGTTTTTATTACGGCTTGCAACACGATAATTTCAAAAAACAATTGAAAATTGGTAAATTGGGTGTTGTGGATTATGATTATGAAGAAAAATTGTTACCAATTTTGGAAAAATTGAAAACTGATCATCCTTTGAAAAGTGAGGTGTTTGTTAATAGATATTTATATTAGTCTTAATACTTGTGTTTATTTTAAATCGGCCCCTCTGGTGCATAAACAGGTCTTGAAATAGTGTAATAACCCTTTTTTGATATCAGATAAAGACGAAAAGAGGTAAAAAAAAAAAATTAAAAAAAAAAAACAAACATAAATATATAACTAGCCACCAGTATGTCTTTTGCAAAATTCGATATAGAGGCACAAACGAAACCTCAATCAGGTTCATCGGCATTGCTCGATAAGTTATCTGATAGTGTCTCGGAGTTTGCTAATAATTTGAATAAGTTTGAAAGAAATTTAAGTTCAATAGGGTCATCTAGAGATAATTCTAAATTACGGTCAATACTATCAACATTCCATAGTAATTTGTTAAATTTATCCACTTTAATCGAGTCGCAACTATCAAATAACGAGAATTTGAAAAATTTAGACGATAAGGAAACATTCATTTTCAATAAAGTATCATTAGAGTTTAAAAAATTGAATTTGAAATTTTCCAATATCAAGAATGAATATCATGAGAAATTACAGAATTTTCAAATCAATGAAGAATTAGAACAACAACTTCTTATAGAAGAAGAACAACAACTGCTGTCCCGTTTAAATAGCGAGTCTACTCCTTTACTTCAACAACAACATCAATTACAAAAACAAAATCCACAAATCAACGAAAGAGATTTACAATACCACCAGTATGTTATCCAGCAACGTTCGCAAGATATTAATCAGCTTTCCAGTGGTGTCGATGACATTAATGTTATTTTCAAAGATTTAAACAATTTAATACAACAACAGGGACAACAAGTCGATAGAATTGAAGATAACTTAATCACTTATACTAATAATAACCAATTTGCCAACCAGGAATTGATCAAACTGGATAATTATCAAAGAAACAAAGGCAAATGGTGTTTCATGTTACTCATAGGTGTGATAATAATTGCTGTTATTATCTTACTGATTGTTGCTTGATGATATCTATTTTTCCTAACTATACAAATTTCCCCTAGCTTAAATAGCCGTTATATATATGTGCTTTTAATTATTATTACGATGATATGACAACATTCTTCTAATATGAGATCCTTGTTTTGGTTGTTCAGAACCACAGGAATTGATATATTGTATATTCTCACCATTGTAACTAATTTCATATTCAATTTCAAATTTTTGAAATAATTTAATTCCTCGTTGATAAGTTCCTTTGAAACCATCTAGTTCATCCCAATTCAAAAATTTCTTGTTGCTCAATGTGATCTTATCTTCACCAATTATTACTTCACCGATTTTTTCTCGAGATAAATATTTTGTGCCGTACAAGTCAATAATTGAATTGAACCAGCAAAAATTTGATGATGATGGAATTTGTAACAACATTGAATCTATGATGAAATGATTGAATGAAATTCTTATATCACTAGCTTTGATTTCTTCGTCCTTGGTATTATTGTAAATTAGAATTCCCCTCTCCATTTTCGGATTCGATAGTTGAAACAGTCTCAGCAATTTCTTATCATCATATACATGGATATCAATAGTGATAGAGGCATCAACAGCCTTGGTGATTGTGATTCGAGTTATCTTTGTGGTGACTTGGCAATTTAATAAATCAAATTTATCCTTCAAGCGTTTGTTATTCAAATAATGATAAAAATAATTGATGTATCGACGTTGAGACAATATTGAAACTCCATAATTATTGAAATCAGATGTGAATCGCTGCCCGCTGAAAATCTCATTAGCCCTATTCGGCGTAAGTGTACTGTCTTTGAACATCAAATAACAACATGCAACTGTCCCAGATCGACCCTTACCCGCTTTACAATGCAAAACAGCGACGTGTTCAGATTCTTCGAGCCATTTATTTATGGCATCGATGACTTCTAACAACATGTGGAAAGGTGGAGCTTCATGATCAATAAAGGGGTAGTACGACAAATTGAAATCTTCAGATAACTCATAACCTAATTGTTCGGCTCTGAGATTGAAAAAACTCCAATTCAAACTACCATGATTTCTGTTCAAGAAATTTGTCAAATCTGATAATCTATTTGGTCTATGATGCTTGTGAAGTTGATCATCTACTGGTCCAGAACATACAATCAAGTTTGGTAAGATATAGGCAAGATCCAATGTCTTGTTTGTTATTGCATCACAATGTTGGTTTTGTCTGAAGGTGAAAATAGAGCTTAACAGTCTATGAACCGTCATGTGTTAGCAAAAATATATTAGGGAAATCTTGGTATAGCCAGTTGGATGATAAGATAACTAAATTCGCTTTTTCTCCTTAATTTCTGTTTTTGCGCATACAAACTTACTCACATCAATAACGTTAGTTACCTAGATATAAAAACCTACGAAAGATTATATAACTTCATATCTTGGAATAGTATTCAACTTGTCAAGTTATTCAACAGCTATATTTCAGTAGCTGGAGTTTGTGATATAGGAATTGTCAAAAGCACACTTGACTTATTCAGAAGTTGGATAGAGATCAAGTCACTACATCTCACAGCTTCGTTAGATTTGACAGCTGTTGAACTCTGAAACTCTTTGCAGCTCGGTTCTAAGAAGACAAGCCCATTAGATTATCAGATAGCTACCCAGATAACTGCCCCTAAGTTAACTGTTTTGTTCATTTTGGAAATTTGCCTCAGCTAGTAGACCTGCTATTAAGCTTTCGCGTTTAGCTATTTTGGGAAAGTCGTAAATACAACCACGATAGATACCGTAAATTAGCAATTAGAGTGTTTGAGTACCATCCAAAGATCATAATACCCCCATTTACATACATTTAATTCCTTAACTACACAGAAAATGAGCTTTTTTTGGCCAAAAAAAAAAGAAATTATGAGAAACCGTGAAAAATGGTGACTTCAAGCCTCTTAAAACATTGGAATCGGTCATAAAACTTGAAGTTTTGGTACCATTAGAACCGCATTATTTATATAAATCTTCTAAAACTGGAATCGGTGCTCTCAGATTCCTGTACATCAAGATAATTACAATTCTGCCATTTGTAATTTTTTCTTTACTATGGCCCGTGTCAATAAGAAATTGATATTTCATAAACTACCCTCATGGATTTATTACTCTAAATGGATTTGAGATCTCCGGAGCACTACTTTGTGAATTTATGTACACGACCTAATTAAGGTTTCGCTTATATGCCAAATAACGCAGGTACAATTATACATAAAGCTTCTTGAAATACAACATCTCTTTTATTCGTACACACTTCTGCATCAAGTTTAGGTGGTAATACTTGATATAATCTATGATTATCTTAAGATAGAGTTTAGTGCTTCTTTTCTAGAAGTTGAGCTAGGTTAATAAGACATTCGAAAAGTCGAGGCAGGAGAAAAAAAAAAGTTAGATAGTTTTCATTCTGCTGAAATAAGCTTGGGAAGGTTTTGCCCTTTCCGGAAAGTTGGAGAATTCAGACTAATAGGTTTCGAGCAGTAGGTTTTTCTGAAATATTTTCTTCTTATACTCCCACCAAGGCTTTACTTTTAAGTCTATTTAGAAGTTCAACGATTTTAACAACAATCCCATTGAGGGACAATGATTTCATTTATCACAGAACCACGGCAGCGAAAAGTTCTCGATCTATATATAATACCAAAAAGTTCCTAACAGCTATCTCTTTGAGATGGGAAATATTATTGGGTGAGAATAAGCTTGCTTTAAAGGATGCTGATATCTACAAGGGTACTCATTGAAAGTCTACTGAGATTTTTGGTGTTAAAGGATGGAAAGGCTTTCTATAAGTTCGTTTCCACTATTCGATATTTGAATTAGATAGAAAACATATTTTTGTGCTTATAATTTTAGGATTTTCCTATCTTATTGTAGAAATTCACAACATTAGATAAGGTCTTGAAATCACAAGACAACTCTTATTCTTGAAAAGTGAGAATATAGCAGGTTATTAGTTAGTTTTCTTTCAAATTGTATGCATCACGTTTTTTTGCTCTGACAGCAGAAAATAACTAAAAAAAAAGATAAAAAAAAAAGTATTGCTTACTTTGCCTTCTTACTTTAAATTACACTAATCAAGATGCCTGCACATTTACCGATTGTATTGGGTCTTGGACTCTCGGCCGGTGTTGCTACACTGATATATTTAAATAGAGATAAGATAAAAGAATTTGTTGAACAGAAAAGAAGAGAATTAGAGAATGAATTACATTCGATTCATGATGAATTCCAAAGAACATTTAACCCGGAAACTGATTTTGAACTCAATAATAGATTCAATCCATCATCAGATTCAAGTTCTGTGACATCACTGTCCAATCCATTCAGTGATTCAAACCGTATTAATTACTCAACAACAAATGTGAGTGAATCAGAAGATGAAGATGAATTGTATCATAGTTATGATAAGAGCCAAACACTTAGAAACAGATCAAACCAGGCACAACATCAGTTTGAAGATTCATTTCATAGTGAAGGATCACAAGGTTCTGGGTTTTTCAGTTTTGTTGATGTTCAAGATGTTAAGGACGAAGATGGAGTTGATTCATCTACTGATGGTGGTGTTCAAACCCCAACTGTAAGCGAAGCTGGAGATTACATTCAAGCAAAAGCATTTGCTTAAAAGGGAATAAAAAGGAAAGAGATGGTTTAGGTTTATGGTTCGAAGGATGGTTCGTTTTTCTGTTGTTGTTTTTTTTTTTTTTTTAATTAGTATTTAACTATTGATTAGTACACTTTTATAAGTTTGTTTTATTTTTTTTTATTATTATTATTATTAGAACTTTGTATGTATGCAATATAAGGTGATTAACCTCCTTTAGCTTTTGCTTCACTGACAATCTTCTTGATATGCTCTAATCCATCATCATCTTTTCGAGAATCCTTATATTTGACTTCTAAGTAAGGATATTTGATTATGATGGAATCGAAAACTAGTATATCATTGTTATTTGATAAAAATTTGACTTCATTTTTAGGCAAGATCTTGTATAATTTCTTGAAAATCTCAATGCCAAGATGATTCTTGATTAATACTTGTCTTTGCAAGATTTTATTCAACTCAAAATCCTCTTTATACTGCCTCTCCAGTCTTTCATAACTCTTATTTATATCCTTACCACTTATTTGCTTGATATCTTTAACATTATTTACAATTTCTAAAGGTTGCAAATTGGAGTTATTTATTGCTTTTAATGCTGGTTTTCTTGAAATTATTGTGATGTTTTTGATAAATGTTGTTTTTAAAATTTTATAGTTTTTTGAATTATTATTTGCACCGATGGTAGAACCTTTGGCATCATTTTCCACTCTTGCCTTATCCAAGATCACAGATTTAGAGTTATCATCTAAGATTAAAGTGATCAAATTGGATGAAGGATTATAAGAGTATATTGTTCCTTGGAAAGTTGTGTTGATGGTGGTTTGAATTTTAACTCTAAACTTTTGTTACTACTTGCTCTTATTTATATCATTTAAAAGCTATTTAAAACAGGAAACATACCTTAGATTTAAGCAGTTCTCTAAATTGATGGACATAGTAAATAATCTTTGATTTAAGTGAATGTTTTCTATCTTCAACTGTTGTAGTTTTTTTTTTGTTTTTTTTTCACTTTCTCTCCCAATTTTTCACTTTTGTGTCGACCAAATTTTTTTTTTTTTCCTTCCTGTGTTTTGGTTTTGGTTTTGATAAAGCACAAAAAAAAAAAAAAAGCTTATATATGGTGTGAATGTGATTAAAGGACACACAATGCCTCATCAACTGTTACATGTATCTAAGGAGGATGCACATCTTTTTGAAGAACTGAATATAATCGATGTTGGTATTGTTAATGAAGATGTACCTGATTTAAGTGGTGCTTCTTCTTCTCATATATCTTCTCCAGGCAGGTTATTACACAGGAGTCGCAGGAGTAGTAGCACGAGTTCACCTCCATCTATATCACTTTCTGCTCATGATGTTGTGAATAATGAAAGTGGGATAGATGACGAAGAAGGAGAAGATGTGGAAGATGCTGATGAGATGTCAATTGCTACCACTGTCTCATCTTTGTCTAATGACTCGTTACCAGGAACAAGGGATGGTATTAATGACAACGACGAGATCTTATCTCTGTACCCGGAAGTGCAATTTGAGTTCTCTGATCAACAAGATTTCATCACTGAGATAAATGACTGGTTTGTTATGAACGATTTAACGAAATTGGGGAAAGTGAAGCAGATCTTCCTAAATTCAATTCAAATCGATTCATTTATGGGATTGCACGATGATAATCAGGAGAGAATTATAAGGCAGTTACTGGATGAATTGAAGTACTATAATCAACATTGCAATTTCCAAGGATTACTTAAGACATTAATCTGCTTGAACTACATACTGATGGGATGTTTTGATGAGATAACTGATGACAATAATCAAAAAATCAATATTTTTGAAAATTTGACAAAAATGATAGCTCATGAGGAACTCTTTGTGACGATTATCGATATCATAAAGCTATCAATGGATCAAACTCTTCAATTTAACCCACAGTGTACTTTACACAACTTGTTGGAATTGAGCACGTTGAGTTTTTATGCGACCACTATATTGTATTTTACACTATGTTTTATCTTAGATTCAGAGTCCCAATTTTATTTGACATTCAAATCCAGGGATAAACTAGTAGCGACATTGAATCAATCGCAGATCATGATATATTCCATGAAAGTTATTGATTCATGGAGATGGTTAAGTAGTGATCCCGAAAATATGCAATCAAAGGCAAAACAGAGTTTGAAGATAAGAAATGTAATAATTTTGATTTCAAAATTGACACTACTGGAGTTTGGAGGAACTGAATCTTTGAAATCTACAAAAAAGTTTTTGAAAACTTTCCATATCAAGGATGATGTTTCTGAAGCGAGCACTGAATTTCAAGTTTCACCCTTGGATTATCATCACTATAAGGAGGAATTAAAAATGAGATACCCTTCTTTTATACCTCCAAATTCATCACTTTCAAAACTGGTGGAAACAACTTTGGAAGATTTTTCTCAATCAAGTTTTGAAAGGGGGCAAGTACTGGTTCCAATCCTGAATAGAACAGTGTCTGAATCTTTGATCAATGAACCTTTCTCACAAAGAAGAGCTGCAGCAATGAACAATAGTATTCAAACCCCACCAGATATCCATATTGCTACACCGGCTCCTTCACCAACGTTGAGCCCTGTCTCTTTTGATCCACCAAGACAATCACCTATTCAAGATAAATTTTTTGAATTCAAAGATAACAAGAAAATTTTCCAAAACACTTCATCATATCCTTATCTTTATCCGGCAGATGATGATGCACCTCATAGTATAAAAGAAGCAACACAAATTTTTTTCAATAGTGTTAAGGAAGACTTGAACACTAAGCAGTTTATGTCTGTTTTTGAAGAATTCATCATCCAAGAAAGAGGGGTCTTGAATACTATCAAAGATTCTGATAAACAGAAAGAGTTTGAGTACGATGAAGAAGATATCAAACAATATCCTCAATTTAAAGATGAAATAGTGTCTTTAATGAGAGTGGAAACTTTTTATAAAGAAAGTTTATCATATTTCAATTCACTTGTTAAAGTATTATTACAAACTATTGAGTCATCATCTATTACTAAGGATCAACTGAAAAAATTCAACCAGTCTCAAGAAAAAGAACTCACTCGTGAAGAGACATCAAAATTAGTATTTGAAAGTGATCAATCTGGTTTGTCAACATCTTTGAAACAAAAATTTGAAATTGCTAGAGTGAAAGAGATAACGTTGAAACATTCATCAATGATCTTACATTTTTTACTTAAATGGTTTAAATTATCACATCTTTTGAAATTCGAGTTCTTGTCAATGATTATATTTGATAACAATTATTATCAGACATGCCTTGATTTTATTGCTACTAATTACGAAGAAAATCTGATTCATTTGAATAATCATAATGATTTCATGTTGGAAAATTTGAACATTGATGACCAAGATCTCATCTCTAAGAAATTCAATAATGACGAATTAGCTGCTTTGAAATACCAGTATTACTCTGAATTCAATTACAACAAGATCTTGAAAGAAGAATTCCACATTCCAGAATACAATTTTTTCAATAAATGTTTAACTCTAAGTTCGCACCCGGATAAATCAATCGACGATGAACAACTGAGATCAGATGCAATTGATCTTTTCAAGGAACAAGATAATTTGCTAAAAGATCAACTGCAGAAAAAACAGATGCTGATATATTACGGGATCAATAATCCGAAATTGATTGTATATAATTGGAAATATTGTTTCATCTTGACAAATCTATTGAATGTGCTATACTATACTATGAATAACAACAAGACCCAAAGGGTCAATCAGCTAATCGATAAGAAACCAACAGATTTGTTAAAGTTCTGTCTAAGACTTCATAACAAATTTTACTACAGGCCAATTTTGAAAATAATCAAATTGATGATCCCATTCAACGGCAGGAAATGGAAATCAAATAACATGGATTCCATATCAATGATCTACCTCTATTACAAAGTTGGGTTAAAAGATGATTGGTTAACAAAGAATTATAACAATGCCAATCTCGATATCGGTGAAGAATTGAAAAGATCTTATAAGCAAGAGTACTCATTACGGTCATTATTACAATATTATAATATCAAACACTACGAAAAGGAAATGACTCATTTAGGTTATGAATACTATGAAACAGATTTCTTCAACAAAGAATTAGAAGTACTAAGCAGATTGTACCTATCGTCACAAGGCAATACCAGTAATGAATAATATACTTATATAGGAAGTCATAAATCGTACAACGCGCTTTTTGTATAATAATAAATTTTCCTTTGTAAACAAAAAAAAAAAATAAAAATAAAAACATCAACAACAACAAAATCAATAATAAAAGCAAAAAGATCAGTGACCGATGTCAACCTCATCGACTGAGATCACTAAGGGGCATCTCCACCATTTGTTGAGGAGAGTGCTACCACTGGAAGCTTCTGAGAGTTATGTGAATAACGTCTTAGAAGATATACATGGATCTGTTTTATCGAATATAAATGGTACCAATGTGAATAGTGTGAGATTGATCTTGGATAGGTATCAACAGGTTATCCTGTTCAGTGATTCTGATGGAAGTAAATGGAAGATATTCAGAGATATGATTGAAAATCTTTTTAATTTCAAGACCATGGATCAAGTGACCAATTATTTGGTTTTCTTAGACTCTTTACACCAGAGTGATCATGAGACAAGTCAGACACGTTATAGTTCTATGACTCATGTGCAGAATCCTTTTGTTGAACAAGAAAAGAATTTCAGATCGAGCAGTTTTACCATAGGTGGTAAAACGTTAAATCAGATGATCCAGCCTTATTATTATGAACATAAGGGAACTTTAAGAGATGAGGAGATTTTGAAATATTTATCGTATACACTCTTGGGATCTACTAGCACGTTGTTCCCATTCAGTGACAATGGTCTAATTCAATTACCAACTAATATCAACTATAGCATTGGTGGGGTCTTGTCTACATTGTTAGAGCCTGCATTGATTTACAAATATTTGATATCGAAATATAGCATATCGAGACAACAAGGAACATTATCACAGATTAAGCTTGCATTTGTCACAGAGCTGACAAACACTTATTTAGGTGGATACCTGAAATTAGTCAATTTCATTTTCAGTCAACAGGATTTGACATTGAAAAAATTACATTTGGCAATATTTGATGAAATAATTAAATTAAGATTCTTATTATATCTTACTTCTTTACTTGAAAATCCAGGTGCCGAGTTTGTATCTCATCTTTTCAATTTCAGTCATCATGGTGATGAATTGATCAGGCAGATGGCACAAAATTTATTCATCAAGTCAGCTATACCGTATTATGATCTAGTGTTGGAATGGATCACCAATGGAGAAATAGGTAATGATGCTGAAAATGAGTTTTTCGTGCAATGTAATAAAACAGCTTTTGACAAATCTTTGAATGACTATGAATTCGTTGCAGAAAAAGTTCCAGCTTTTTTCCCAACAAAGATAGTTGAAAAGATATATCAAATTGGTAAGACAATTGTTTTTTTGAAAAATTATTGTAAAGAATTGAAGTGGTTAAATGAATTAAACAGCAAGTATAAGGAGATCATCATCGTGAGGCATGATGGGTTAATTAATATGAATATAAACAAATTTTCAGTGTTGATAGAGACAGAATATAATGAAGTGATAAATTATGCAAGTTCAATCATCTATAATAATTTCAAATTGTTGGATGATATAAAGGGAATAAATAATGTCTTGATGAGAAAAGGTGATTTAATAAATTCAATATTGCGGAAAGGTGCCGAAATCTTGGATGAACCTTCATCTTCTTTAACAAGTCATAAACTTAATAGATTGCTTATTGATGCTATAGAAGATTCGAGTTTCAAAAACTACCCTTTGGAAACTTTGAATAGAATTGATGCAAGAATGTTGAACCATGGAAGTGTCGGATATGAGTCTTTCACATTGGACTATCATTCCCTGTTACCCTTAATATTTGATGATTCGATAAAAGAATATTTAAGATTATTCAATTTTTTCTTTAAATTGAAAAGAGCTTCATATAAATTGAATGAAGCCTGGTTGAGTGGTTCGAGCTTCAAAAATTTGAATAGATATGTGAAAAGACTTAAGTTATTGGCAAAGAGAGAAGGTAACAGTTTATCATCTACATTTGATGCCGATTACATCTATGCAATGAATCATATTAAGAAATTGAATATTGTTTCATGCAATATGACAAAATTTGTTAATGAAGTTTCAATGTTTTTCAATTATGAGATTGTTGAAAAAAATTTCAACAAATTGATAGATTTATTTGAATCCAAGGATAATAAGACAAGAGTTCAAATAGATCAGTATGGTAAAAAAACTATGCCCAGATTGATTCCGAGAAAACAGTATCTTTCCAGTGTTAATGGAATGGTGGGGTCCATTCCGGAACCAGAATTGATAGTCAATATTTATAATGATTTCAATATTGATGAGATGATCAAATATCATCAAGAATATATACGAAGCATATCGAGGAACAAATTACTCGATACTAAAGCAGTCTCTTCAAAAGGAAGATATTCAGGAACTTATTTTATTCATCAATTGAACAATTTGATATCAATTGTTCATAAATTCTTAATCATAAATGAAGAATTCTCAAACAATATCTTGGATTTAATAACGGCTCTTGACACTGTGGGGAAAGATAATAATTATATCGAACCTTTAAAGAAAAGAATGGAACTGTTAAATGATAATCTTTATGATGTTCTTTACAAATTTAAAGGCTGCTCAGATGTGTTCAATCATGATTTAATTAATGATGATGATCCACAATTGAAATATTTTGGAACTATTCTTTGTGGTTAGTATAGTTTACATATAATTTTTATCGAGATGACCCAAAAAGCATCTTTGACTAAAAAAAAATATTTTTCCTTTTTTTTTTTTTATTTTTTTCAGGAAACTAAAAGATCTTACATCAGATATAAAGCAATTAGAGTGATTTGATCTAGGAGTCTGGGTATAGTTTATATATAAGGATTCGCACGAGTTCTGCTTCAATTTTAATATTTACATCTTTGTGTTTTGCTTGGTTCTGTATTCATTATAATAGGGTGATGAGTGGCTTAAATCAGATATCTCCCAGCAACTCAGCAACGACAAAACTTGAAACTGACACATCTCAGACAAGAGATGATGCCATATACGATGCCAATGGCCAAATATTCAAAGAAAGTGATGCCGGTGATGGCACCACTGCTGATCAGCAACGTGTTAGAGGTGTCAAATTGTTACTCTGTAATATGTCATGTGTGCTTTGCTTATTCTTAGTAGCGTTGGATCAGACAATTATCTCAACAATATTATCCACCATAGGTAATGAATTTAATTCATTTGATGAAATTGGATGGATAGCATCACTGTTCTTGTTAAGTATGGCCGTGTTGGCAGCCACTTGGGGCAAAATCTCGATCATCTATGGACGTAAGAATTCAATGTTTGTGTCAATTTTACTTTTTGAAGCTGGATCTTTAATCTGTGCATTGTCGAAGTCTATGAATGTCATGATCGGTGGAAGAGTCCTTGCCGGTGTTGGTGGAGGTGGTATCCAGTCTTTGGTTTTCATCATTGTTACAGAATTGGTGCCCATAAATAAGAGACCTTTAATAATGGCAACATTGGGTGCTACATTTGCCGTTGCGGCCATTTTGGGACCTTTAATAGGTGGTGCTTTTACTACACACTCTACATGGAGATGGAGTTTTTATGTAAATTTGCCAATTGGTGGGTTAGCACTGTTTGTAATGTTATTTTTTTATAAACCACCACCGGTGAAAGGTAATTGGAAGACCAAGATTTCACAAATCGACTATATTGGTACTTTCATACTTGGGGTTGGAGTTGTATTGTTTTGTCTCGCATTGATGCTCGGTGCTGAAGATGATCCATGGAATTCTGCTATTGTTATTTGCTTTTTCGTATTTGGAACTCTCATGTTTATAGCATTCTGGGTTTATTCATTTCACTTTGCTAAGAACCCATTGGTACCTTTTGAAGTTGTTAGTGTACCTCAGGTCTTTGCGGCATTTATCACTGCTTTTGCAGCTAATGGATATTTCATCACAGTAGTGATTTATGTTTCGATTTATTTCCAAGTTGTCAGAGACGAATCAGCTTGGCAAACTGGGATATCATTATTACCTTTAATATTAAGTATCATAGTTGCCTCAGTCTTCGGTGCCGGAACTATGTCAAGTACAGGAATAGTGAAACCATTCTCAGTACTGGCAGGTATCTTGGGACCAATAGGTTGTGGATTACTCACTTTACTTGATGTGGATTCTTCAAAATCAAAGAGAATAGGTTTACAAATAGTTGTGGGTTTCAGTAGTGGTTTACAAATGCAAGCAGCTACTATCTTGGGACAATTGGCACATAATAAGAATTATGCAGGTGCATTAATCTTGACACAGTCATTGATGAATTTTGGTAGGTCATTAGGGGGCACATTGGGTTCCAATTTAGGGAATTTGGTTTTAACCACATCTTATCGTAACAAAATTGGTAATGTTATTTCCACAATTGGATCAGAAAACTTGGGAGGTCTTAATAAATATAACGAGATGGCATTCTTATCTTCACCTGATTATATATCTAGATTAAGTACATATGGACAAAAAATGGTAAATCAAACGATTCTGCAAAGTTTGAGAAATGTCTTTTACATGGCTGTTGGATTTTCTGGATTGGCATTGATAGCCTCATTATTCACGACAAATGAAAGACTTCCAAAAGGGAAAAAGAAAGTTGAAACAAAAGAAGCCAATACATATTAATAATATTTTTCATCTGTTTAGAGTATGTTTCATGTAGTTGAAAAAAAAAAAAAAAAGGTGCGTTAGATAACACACACACCCCTGTCACTGTTACCAGACAATATGCAACGACTTATGCCAGGTACCAGGGGGAGAGCGCCTTTATCAGTCTCTGTCTTTCTATATAAAAGGAGACATGATCTCTTCCTTCTTTGTTTTATTTAATTACTCACCAGTTACAAAAAAGAAAATGTTTGGTATCAGTTTACTCTTAATGCTCAGGAAGACTCCAAGATTCTTAATGATGATATTATTATTCATTGTTGTGTTTCTCCTTGCGTTCTTATTAGTTGGTTGCACTCAGACATCATCTACTTTTTCAGGAGTGTACCTTGCCGAATTCAAATTCAACTCTAGTTCAGCGATGTACCCATTGATCGAAGAAGCCTATGAGAAAAAAGGCAATAAATCGTTAGCACAAATGAAAGTTCGAGCAAATTATCTCGGAATTTGTGTTGAGATGGATGATTCCATCTCGTGTAATAATAAGAATAATTACGAATCATTTGATAATTTTACAGGAGTTTCATTTTTCAACCCGAATTCCAATTCCACTTCGACAACATTGAATCTAGTTACTATTTCTTCTGAATATGCAAATAAAGTGATTAAACCATATGTGTTAGTTGCCACGTTGATATTATCATTGGTGTTATTTTTGAATCTCTTGTACTGTTCATTAGCCTTTATGCTACCATTTTCGGATTTTGCTACAAAATTTTCAGTGATTTTATCCTCAGTGACTTTATTAGTTTGGGGAGCAGGTTGTATGTGGAATCAAATTGGTGGTAACTCGGTGAAATATCTTATAGAACCAAGTTCCATGTCAATTGTCACAAGTTCACTGGGAAACAGGGCCCGGTCTATGAGTTGGGCTAGTTTTGCATTTCTTGCAGTTGTCACTTTAGGGTGCTTCTATTTACTATGGAGAGATCGTAGGAAAAACACAACTAAGGAGAAACCCAGTGGTGGCAGAAATCACTTGTAATAATAGGGATATTTGGATGATTTTCTACAGCAGAAGAAGAAAAAATAAAAAAAAGGCGAGAAAAAAAAAAAAAAGCTGAATGAAAAAATTGGTAAGTGATCAAAAGAACAACAACAAGAATAATGGCTTTTATAACTGAATTGTGGGAGAGTATCTTTACTCCTGGAACAACTCCGGCTCTTATAAAAGCTACACACGGTTCGTTTACATTGTTGGTGTTGTCTTTGATCTCATTAATATACATATCAGGGTCTGTACATTTCATCAATTTATTAGTGATTGCATTATTATTATGGGGGACAGTGATATGGTTCATAGGAGAATTAGAGAAAGAGAAGTTGAAGAATAATGAAGAGTTAGTAAAGAATAGTGAAGAAGTTAAGAAAGATAAATAGGTATATAAGGCTAATATGTCTTCATCATCTGTATATAAAAAAAAAATGTACAACAAAAAAAAAAAAAAAAAAACAAAAATTAATAACAATAAATCAACTATTTGCTATTGAACAATCGATGAGTGGCAAGTTTCAACCTAAGAATCCAGTTCAATTGGATCCTCCAAGAGATGATCCTATCACTATAGAAGAATTATCCAATTATGATGGTATGTTGAATTGTAATAACCCCTAAGGGTAACATACACTAACTCTGTATACAACAGGAGAAAAAAATACCAAAATGTACATTGGAATTAAAGGAACAATATTCGATGTTTCTAATAATACCAACGCATATGGAATCGGTAAAGGATATCATGTCTTAGTTGGTAGAGACGCCTCGAGGGCACTTGGTAAATCCAGTTTGAAAGAAGAAGATACCGATTTGGGCGTGTCTCATGATTATAGCACATTGGATGAACGTCAATTGAAAGTATTAGATGACTGGTATACTTTCTTCAGCAATAGGTAAGTCCATGTTCCTTTTTTCCAATACAACACTACTAACAAGTTGAAAGATACAATATTGTTGGAAAAGTTTCCAATATACCAAAGAGATAATATCTTTATTTATTTATTTATTTAGGGGAATATCCCCCATTGGAGTTCTTGCTTACTACTATAATACAACTTATCTATCTATCCATACACTGTAAGCCTTCACACTTAAAGCTGCCCGATTTCCGTACTGAAATTTTTTCGTCTTTTAAGCAAAAAAGAATTTTTTTTTTTTTTTCTCTTAATGAAATTTCGACCCGAGTTTTTTCTGTTTTGTATAATCTCATCAATATCCATTCATTTGCCTTTTATCTTTGATAAGTTTAAAATAATTTCCATCGAGGATATTTGATCATTTATATTGTTATTTATTACTTACTATTGCATATCATCACATTCGTTTAGGTTCACATTCATCTCTCCGGAACCTATCTTGTTTTTTTTTTTTTTTTTTATTAAGGAAAAAAAAAAAAATTATTATTAATTTTGCTGTATTAGCTTTTACTTCATTGAGACACAGAGGATGGATGCAGCTATGTTCAATATGAAGAGGCCAGGTCAAGTTGGAGGACCAGTTGGGATGCCCGAAAGTATGAGAAGTCAGATGTTGAGTGAAATTGGGAACATAGATGTCACTGCGGAGACTCCTTACCCTCAACCACCACCACATCAACGTCAGAGTTATTCGAGCCCCGTGATACCGCAAATGAATCAGATGTATTACCCACAACAGCAGCAGCAGCAGTATCTGCCATACCAAGGGGGAGGAGGAGGAGGTGCGTACCCTGCAAGATCATATTCACCTGTACCCATGATGCCAAAGAGGAAACCAATGCCTTCTTCATCATCTCGTCGTAGTTCTATAGTCTCGACAAGTTCTGGAGTAAACAAGTTTTTCAAAAAAGGCTGGAACAAGAACAAAGATGATGGTTTTATCGACGATGAAGGTCTGGATTTTGATGGAGGTGAAATGACATTTAATGACTTACAATATATTAGAGATAGAGGTAGATACGGTATGAATTCAACTACATCATTAGATACTGCACCTTATATTCCTACTTTGACTTCAAGACCTCTTGGAACTGGTAATGGTCCTTCAGGAAAGGGGAAACTTTCAAATACAGAATATAGGAAGCAAGTTACTGCTGCTAAGAAACTTCTGTATAGCCAGGCTGCCAATAACGGCTCTAGAGCACTGACTTTACAAGGTGATCCAAGAACAATGAGTATGCAATCTATGGGTATGAACGATCCAAGATCAATGTCGTTGAATAATTCTGCAATGGCTGCACAACAGCAATTTTTAGCATTACCTCCACAACTGGGTCCTAGAGCTATGTCTTTAACAAATCTGCCTGGTCAAGGTCCGAGATACATGATGCCTCAGCAACAGCAACAAATGTATGCTCCTCCTCCTCCTCAGCAACAACAACAGCAACAAATGAGGGGCTCTCCATACATGCAACAACCACCTATGTTCAGCAATGGTCAAATGAGGCCAAATTCCAGTCTTGATCCAAGAGCTGGTAGTGATCCAAGGTTGAATTCAATGTCTGGAAGTTTTGAAAGTGTTCGGAAATCATCTTTTTTAGGGGCAGCTCCTACATCTGCATTGAACAGTGCTAACACTTCACAACATAGCATACCGGAAGATAAAAATATAACTCCGGTGAAATCAAGGTTTTCGCCATCTGAAGAGGATCAAGTAAAACCTGCACAGGAAAGAGTGTTGAAAAAGATTAATTTCAATTCTACAACAACCCCTGAGAAGAGACAAACAAATATAGATCCATCACCTGAAAAAGTTGGAGGTAAAGAAGAATCACCTTTGAAATCAATGACATCTGGTTACTCTGTCAGTAGTGGGGAATATAATCCCAAGAATCCAAACAATCAGAGATTATATGCATTATCCGATAACAATACCACAACGGCAAATCAAACACAAAATGATGTATTTGTCACTGCATCGCAATTTTCTTTACAAGATATTCAAGAAGAAGATAAATTACATAGAGATGAGACTTTGAAAGGTGTTCCGGTATCGTCCAAATCGAATAAAATTAACAGTCATGATAGAACTCCAAGTGTTTCGAGTGGCAAGAGTAATGGCACTGTTAAAAGTAAACGTAAGAGTTTTATGAAGAGAATTTCATTCGGTAGCAGCAAGCCAAAACATTCAGAAGAACGTAATCTCACACCTGTTAGTAAGATAGCTGACGCAAAGCCGCAACTTGAGAATGACGATTTCCAATATAGTCAACCGACAATGGGCAGACAAATAAGGGATTTCAGTTTTGGAAGTGAAAAAGAAGTTCTTCATACAGCTCCTTTGTATAATGATGATATGGCATCTTCAGTTGTTTCTAATAAATCTGTGGATGAATTAGAGAAACCTGTTGAGAAGACAAGACAAAGAGTACCTCCACCTCCTATCACTAAAGATGAAATACCACGGTTGAATTTCACTGTTGAGCAGTTAGGAATTATGCAATCGAATACAAGATTGATGAGAGAATTAGAATTAGTTTCTAATGAATTGGCAGGATCTATTTCTAGGGAATTTGAACTTGATTCACAATTAGACTTATTACAAAAAGGCCATTCAGTATCAACTTATAATGGGGATGGTAAACAATTAAGAGCACAGTCAAAAGAGATTTCGCAGTTGATTAGTCAGATTAATGAAGAACGTCAAAAGAGATATATTGCTGAAGAGCATGTGTTGAGATGGGAGAATGGGATGAAACCATCTCTGTTGGATCTTAATTTTAAGCATGCAGAATTAGAAAAAAAATTAATGAAGCAAAATGAAAACTTGAAAGAGTATCAATCTAAATTACAACTCACTACAAATGAGAATTTGGAATTGTTATTAAAGATTGAAAAATTACAAGAGGAAAATAATAATTTCAAAGGTGAGATAATTCCAAATTTGGAGAATCAAATTACAATGTTGGAAAACAATAACCAATATCAACAATTGGAAAATGAATTTCATAATTTGAAATTACAAAATGAAGAGTTACGTTTAAAAAACAACCAGGTTAAATCTATTGAGGATCAAAAAAATGCATTAAGACAAGCTTTGAAAAGCATGAAGGAAAATTATGAACATGAATTGAATAAAGCCAATGATAAGATCAAACTGTTGGAACAACATCAGCAAAAGAGAAAATCTCCTTTAAGATTCGATTACAGCGATGAATCTCTATTGAGCACACCAACTCCAACTCGTAAGATATTACCAGTGGTGTATGATGAATGATGTATATAAATCAAAAAAATTATGTTATGTCTTTATGAATTAGTATATTGTAGTGTATTTTTCACCTAATTATTTTTTTGTTTTTGAAAGAAGAGAAAAATTTGTACAGTAAAAAAAGTAGAGACAAAAGAGACTTGGAAATTGGAAAGGAGAAGATAATGTCTTTTAATAATAAGAGAAGAAGAGATGATGAAGATGATGGAGAACTCGATAGACCACTCCATCATCAGAGATCACATTTTGTGAAAAAACCTAGACAAGAGTTATCACAAGAATTGCAATTAGCTATCAAACTTTGTGAAGATATCACTAAATTGGGAGAGAAGAACTTGACCAGTTTCAGTAATGATATTAATTACATGTCATTCCCGATCTCCGAGGAAATTGAGGCCAGTGAAGAGATCCGTAATGCTGTGTTGAAAACAGTATATGCTGTGATCATTGAACAACCGCATAAGCAACAGTTTGTTGGAGCCTTATTACATATATGTAATTTGAGAAATCCACTTGTTGCGAAATATGTTTTTGAGTTCTTACATCAGAAATCACAAGAGTTGATCAATGATATTGGTGAAAATTGGTTAAACAAATTGAAATTGATATTCAGATTTTTCGCAATTAATAGGAAATTAGTATTAAACGATGGTGTTGTCAAGATTTTTGAACAATTCTTAAACGTAGCATTGGATTTACAAAAAAATAGCGACCAAAGAGTTGGAATTGCAGAACTGATATATTATAATGTGTTAATAACTATTCCATATCTTAAATTTTATGGTGAATCAGAGTCAAATATTGGCAAATTGATCAAATTAGCTGAAGAATTCAAGATAGTTACAATAAAATCTTCATCAATGTATGAACATTTTGATAATTCCACGGTGAAATTTGCCAAACCTTATGATACCAAGTATTTGATCGATTTGATATTGCCATCTTTACAACAAGGTTCTGTGGAGACTCCTTTTATAAATGTTGAATCATTATTACAACCGATCTTGGATGGGGAATTACATGATAAAGAATTACAACAACATGCGTTACCACAATTCGCTATATCATTGGAAGAAGGATTATTGCAGGGAAATATTGATTCATTATGGAACAATCCTCGTGTATTATTAGAAGTTTATTTGAGTCAAACTAATGAATTTGAGACAAAACCACCGGTGAGTTCATATTTTGGATTGTTGTTAAACGATATTTGTCAAGATATTATTCAAAATATGGAATTTAATAAGAATAGTGTATCACAACAATTATTAATCTTGGATTCATTTTTTGTCGATAAGATATTTGCTAAACCAGGATCATCAATTGATAAATTAACAATTTTAAACGATAAGAATAATGGCACAATTTTAGAGATTGATATGGAAGATCCATCAAGTGCGAAGATTGCTAAAATTATCGAGGAAGTTGATCTGGATTATGATGAAGGTTATATATCGACTTGGAAAATTGAAGATACTTTAACAGAGGCAATTTTGAATTTAATTTTCAATTTACCGAATGTTAGTAATCCGATAATTTTTTTTTACACGGTACTTGTTGAATGCTGTAGTAAAGAATCAAAAGCCATGGCTCCAGTATTTGGTAGAGCCATTAGATTTTTCTTTGCTAATATCACTATATTAGATTTCGAATTGAGATCTAGATATTTGGATTGGTTGGCTGTTCAATTGAGTAATTTCAGATTCCAGTGGAAATGGCATGAATGGACAGAATATGTGTTAAAAAATGGAGATTTGAATTTCAATCCAATAATGATATTTATCAAGAATTTAATTGCAAAAGAGATAAGATTGAGTAGTGTTAAGAAAATTCAAGATACTTTACCACAAGATTTTTATAAATATCTTGATATTTCGTTGAATGACAAGGAATATATTGTTAATTATGATACCGAATTATTTGGTAAATATTGGGAAACAAAAGATGTATTAGATTTGAAATTTACCGATGAAGAAAATATTCAACGTGATCAATGTGTTAAGATTTTCACATTATTACAAGAAGATTTAAATTTAGAAATTTTAAAAGAATTATCACAAGATTTAGATGATAGATATGTGATAAATTTGATCGTACAAAGTAGTTGTATCATTGGTTCAAGATCTATTTCACATGTCAAATTCTTTATTGAAAAAAATCATCAAATTATCGAGACGTTTATTGCATCATTGAAATCGGAAACTTCATTAAAAGAAAAATGGATCATTGAAAGTGTGTTAAGAGTATGGAATCATGAACCTCAAATTGGATATCTTGTATTAGAGATGTTATTAATGAATAAGATGATAAGTGGTGAGACTTATTTAACAAATTTATTTGAGAATAATTATGCAGTATTACTAAATATTAGTGCTGTTGAGAGTTTATTAAGAGTGTTGACAAATTTGGAATTATACAATATCTCTAATAGTATTTTCCAAGACTTGATTTTGTTAATTCAATCAAGCCTTGATAAGGTTATCACCAAATTGGGTAATCCAGATTTGGTCCAGATTCAAGAAGACGAGTTAAATGATACGAAATGGTGTTATGTGGAATTATTAAGATTATTGAAATCAATATTAAGAAAATTTAGTCATGAATATCAAAAACAAGATTCAATTATTAATATTGAACATCAACAAACTAAAGGTATCATCATTGGATATTTACAAGATTTAAGACAGATGAAATAGGGTATATAGAGGCTGTTTCGGTATTTCCCTAGAAATTCTCGGTTAGAAAAAATATAAAAAAATTTTTTACTCTTCCTAATCCCGTAAAAGCAGCAGGACTACAAGTGAAATCCCCTTTTTGATGTTCGGGTTTCCCTTTCTGTTCTCGCTTGCTCGTTCAAATTCTCTCGAAGTAAAAAAGCACACTTTGCCCTGCTTACATACCGACAAACAAACAAAAAACTACGCCGAACAGAAGAACCGGAATTGGGATGAAACACGAAACACAAAAAAAAAAAAAAAAAAAATTTCTCCTCCTGTTGGCTAGTGAAAAACATTTGGTTGTTGTTGATATTACAGGTTGATTTGTAATAGTATTCAGAGGGTATGTCTATCTATCTATCTACTTATCTAGCATATGATATATTTAGATAGTATAAGTAGATATTGTATAAAGTAATATAGGCTATGGTGGAAATGTATTAATAGAAACTATAGCAATTATAATTATTTATTCAAGACACGTCTTTTTCTCTTTTGTATGTGTAAGGGGCAGATCATACTGAAATTAATAACAAAAATTAACTCTGCCCCTTTTCTCATAGTAAAAAAAAAAAAATTTCTAAAAAAAAAAAAAAAAAAAAAAAAAAAAAAGAACGAAAAAAAAAAAATCAACAAAGACGAAGAGATTTTTTTTTAAACAAAGGAAGAAATTTTAATAAAAAAAAAAAAAAAAATTTTGATTTCAATTACAAAATAGTATAATCAAAAAGGATACTTTTAACCTTTGATTTAATCTTGTTATTATTATTATCTATCTATCTATCAATCAATCAATCAATCCATCTATCCCTCCATCCATCAATCATTTTATAATAATATAATTAAATCAAATACATTCGTTTATTTTTTGATCAATTAACTCCCTTTTCTATCCTTTTTTTTTTTTTTTGTCTTGTTTTGTTTTGTTTTGAAACTGTTTAGATAACTAGATATCTAGATATCTCAGTAAGTTTGAGCTAATTAGATATATTTGACAAGGAAATCCCACTAACTTTATCTCAGATCATGTCATATAATAACGAATATTATGACCCAAATCAACAACAGGGTCATAATCAAAATCAAGAACAATATTATGCTGAAGGTTATCACCCTTCCGATGAGGTCTTAGAATCACAACAAGCTTACTATGATCCAAATCAAGATCCAAATTACTATAGCTCACAATATATCGATCCTGCTCAACAACTGCAGTACGGTGATTATGATCCAAATCAGGCTCAATATCAACAAGGTGGATACGATCAACAATATATCGATCCTTCTCAACAAGGTTACTACGAACAACCAAGAGCCGGAGATGAAAATTTTTCCGATTTCAGTTATGGTCCAAATGGTGTTGGTACTCCTTATGATGGCTATGGTACTCAATATACTCCATCTCAAATGTCATATGGTTCTCCAAGATCGTCTGGTGCTTCAACCCCTATCTACGGTGCCGGTCCTTATGATCCAAGTGCTATGGCTGCTTTACCAAGAGATCCATACCCTGCTTGGACTGCTGATAATCAAGCTCCTGTCTCGATTGAACAAATTGAAGATGTCTTTATCGATTTGACAAACAAGTTTGGTTTCCAAAGAGACTCCATGAGAAATATGTTTGACCATTTCATGGTTTTATTAGATTCAAGATCTTCTCGTATGGCCCCACTGCAAGCCTTATTATCTTTACATGCCGATTATATTGGTGGTGAAAATGCCAATTATAAAAAATGGTATTTTGCTGCTCAATTGGATTTAGATGATGAAGTTGGATTTGCCAATATGAAATTGGGTAAATTAACAGGTAAAGCAAGAAAGGCAAAGAGAAAATCAAAGAAGGCCAGAAAAGCTATGCAAGAAAATGGTGAAGATACAGAACGTACAATCACTGAATTAGAAGGTGATAACTCTTTAGAAGCTGCTGATTACAGATGGAAAGTTAAGATGAACGCTTTAACTCCTTTAGAAAGAGTTAGACAAATCTCTTTGTTCTTATTATTATGGGGTGAAGCAAATCAAGTTAGATTTGTTCCTGAATGTTTATGTTTTATTTACAAATGTGCTGATGATTATTATCAATCAGCTGCTTGTCAACAAAGACTGGAACCAGTTCCAGAAGGTGATTACTTGAACAGAATTATCACTCCATTATACCGTTTCATTAGATCCCAAGTTTATGAAGTCGTTGATGGTCGTTTCATTAAACGTGAAAGAGATCATAATAAAGTTATTGGTTATGATGATGTCAATCAATTATTCTGGTACCCAGAAGGTATTTCCAAAATTATCTTTGAAGATGGTTCAAGATTAGTTGAAGTCCCAGCAGAGGAAAGATATCTCAGATTAGGTGAATGTGATTGGAATAACGTCTTTTTCAAAACTTATAAAGAAGTTAGATCTTGGTTACATCTTATCACCAACTTTAACCGTATTTGGGTCTTCCACGGTTCTGTTTACTGGATGTACTCTGCCTATAACTCTCAAGCTTTATACACCAAGGATTATATCTACTTGGTCAATAATCAACCTTTAGCTTCATCACATTGGGCTGCTGCTGCTTTAGGTGGTACTTTTGCTTCATTTATTCAAATCTTGGCCACACTTTTCGAATGGATGTTTGTTCCAAGAAATTGGGCCGGTGCTCAACATTTGACAAGAAGATTAATGTTTTTAATCTTGATCTTTGCTATTAATTTGGCACCTGTTGTCTTTGTCTTTGCTTGGTCAGGTTTAGCTACTTATTCAAAAGCGTCATTGGCTGTTTCTATCGTTTCATTTTTCATTGCCATTGCCACTATTTGTTTCTTCACAATTATGCCATTAGGTGGTTTATTCACCTCGTATATGAAGAAAACTTCAAGAAGATATGTCTCATCTCAAACTTTTACTGCATCTTTCTCCAAGTTACACGGTTTAGATATGTGGATGTCATATTTATTGTGGTTCTTAGTCTTTTTGGCTAAATTGCTTGAATCATACTACTTTTTAACTTTGTCTATTAAGGATCCTATTAGAGATTTATCAACAATGACAATGAGATGTCATGGTGAAAAATGGTATAAGAATGTTGTTTGTAAGCATCAATCCAAGATTGTATTGGGTTTGATTTATGCTACAGATTTCATCTTGTTCTTCTTGGATACTTATATGTGGTACATTGTTTGTAACTGTGTTTTCTCAGTTGGTAGATCATTTTATTTGGGTATTTCAATCTTGACTCCATGGAGAAATATCTTTACCAGATTACCAAAGAGAGTTTATTCAAAGATTTTGGCAACCACTGATATGGAAATTAAATATAAACCAAAAGTTTTAATTTCTCAAGTTTGGAACGCTATTGTTATTTCTATGTACAGAGAACATTTGTTGGCTATTGATCATGTTCAAAAATTGTTATACCATCAAGTTCCAAGTGAAGTTGAAGGTAAACGTACTTTAAGAGCTCCAACTTTCTTTGTTTCACAAGATGATAACAATTTTGAAACTGAATTTTTCCCAAGCAATTCAGAAGCTGAACGTCGTATCTCTTTCTTTGCTCAATCCTTGGCTACTCCAATTCCAGAACCATTACCAGTTGACAACATGCCAACTTTTACTGTCTTCACTCCTCATTACTCTGAAAAAATCTTGTTATCATTGCGTGAAATTATTAGAGAAGATGGTCAATACTCAAGAGTTACTGTCTTGGAATATTTGAAACAATTACACCCAGTTGAATGGGATTGTTTTGTTAAAGATACCAAGATCTTGGCTGAAGAAACTGCTGCATACGAAAATGAAGGTTTGGAAGATGAAAAAGAAGATAATTTGAAATCACAAATCGATGATTTACCATTCTATTGTATTGGTTTCAAGAGTGCTGCTCCTGAATATACTTTGAGAACAAGAATCTGGGCTTCATTGAGATCACAAACTTTATACAGAACTGTTTCTGGTTTCATGAATTATGCTAGAGCTATCAAATTGTTGTACCGTGTTGAAAACCCTGAAATTGTTCAAATGTTTGGTGGTAACGCTGAAGGTTTAGAAAGAGAATTAGAAAGAATGGCTAGAAGAAAATTCAAATTTGTTGTTTCTATGCAAAGATTGACCAAATTTTTACCAGAAGAATTGGAAAATGCCGAATTTTTATTACGTGCTTACCCAGATTTACAAATTGCTTATTTGGATGAAGAACCTCCTTTACAAGAAGGTGAAGAATCAAGAGTTTATGCTGCTTTAATCGATGGTCATTGTGAAATTATGGAGAATGGTAGAAGAAAACCAAAATTCAGAATTCAACTTTCTGGTAATCCAATTTTGGGTGATGGTAAATCTGATAACCAAAATATGGCTATTATCTTTACTCGTGGTGAATATTTACAATTGATTGATGCCAATCAAGATAACTATTTGGAAGAATGTCTTAAGATTAGATCAGTTTTGGCTGAATTTGAAGAATTAAATGTCGAACACGTTAATCCTTATGCTCCAGGTTTGAAATCCGAAGTTACTCAAAGTCATCCTGTTGCCATTGTTGGTGCAAGAGAATATATCTTTTCTGAAAACACTGGTGTCTTGGGTGATGTTGCAGCTGGTAAGGAACAAACTTTTGGTACATTATTTGCAAGAACTTTAGCTCAAATTGGTGGTAAATTACATTATGGTCATCCGGATTTCTTGAATCAAATTTTCATGAATACTCGTGGTGGTGTCTCAAAAGCTCAAAAAGGTTTACATTTAAACGAAGATATTTATGCTGGTATGACTGCATTATGTCGTGGTGGTAGAATTAAGCATTGTGAATATTATCAATGTGGTAAAGGTAGAGATTTAGGTTTCGGTTCCACTTTGAATTTCACTACAAAGATTGGTGCTGGTATGGGTGAACAAATGTTATCAAGAGAATACTATTACTTGGGTACTCAATTACCTTTGGATCGTTTCTTATCTTTTTACTATGCGCATCCTGGTTTCCACGTTAACAACATTTTCATCACTGTCTCATTACAATTATTCATGTTAACTTTGATCAACTTGAATGCTTTAGCTCATGAATCCATTATTTGTATGTATAACAGAAACACTCCAATTACTGATGTTCAAAGACCATTAGGTTGTTACAACTTGGCTCCAGCTATTGACTGGATTCGTCGTTATACTTTATCCATTTTCATCGTTTTCTTCATTTCTTTTATTCCATTAGTGGTTCAAGAATTGATTGAACGTGGTGTTTGGAAAGCTACACAAAGATTCTTTAAGCATTTATGTTCATTATCACCAATGTTTGAAGTTTTCGTTGCTCAAATTTATTCTTCATCATTGATTGCCGATATGACTGTTGGTGGTGCTCGTTATATCTCAACAGGTAGAGGTTTTGCCACTGCTAGAATTCCATTCTCATTGTTATATTCAAGATTTGCTGAAAGTGCTATTTACATGGGTGCTAAATGTATGTTGATGTTATTATTCGGTACTGTTGCTCATTGGCAACCAGCTTTATTATGGTTCTGGGCTTCATTATCTGCTTTAATGTTTTCACCATTTATCTTTAACCCACATCAATTTGCTTGGCAAGATTTCTTTGTTGATTACAGAGATTACATTAGATGGTTATCCCGTGGTAACACTAAATGGCACAAGAATTCTTGGATCGGTTATGTTAGATTATCAAGATCAAGAATTACAGGTTTCAAACGTAAACTTGTTGGTGATGATTCTGAAAAAGCTGCAGGTGATGCCGCTAGAGCTCATCGTTCAAATATGTTGATTGCCGATTTCTTCCCATGTTTGATCTATACTGCTGGTTGTTACATTGCTTATACTTTTATCAATGCTCAAACCGGTGTCTCCTCAAGTGATGCTCAAATTGTCAATTCTACTTTACGTATTGTCATTTGTTCATTAGCTCCAGTTGTCATTAACATTGGTGTCTTATTCTTCCTTGTTGCTATGTCATGTTGTTCTGGTCCATTATTCAGTGTCTGTTGTAAAAAAACTGGTGCTGTTATGGCTGGTATTTCACATGGTGTTGCAGTTGTTGTTCACATTATTTTCTTTGTCGTCTTATGGGTCTTGGAAGGTTTCAGTTTCCCTAGAATGTTGGTTGGTTTAGTCACATGCATCTACATTCAACGTTTATTATTCAAATTCTTAACATTATGTTTCTTGACAAGAGAATTTAAGAGTGATCATGCTAATAATGCTTTCTGGACTGGTAAATGGTACGGATCTGGTTTAGGTTGGATGGCTTGGACTCAACCAGCTCGTGAATTTGTTGCTAAGATTATCGAAGCTTCAGAATTTGCTGGTGACTTCATGCTTGGTCATGTTATCTTGTTTGCTCAATTCCCAATCCTTTGTGTTCCATTGATTGATAGATGGCATTCAATTATGTTATTCTGGTTGAAGCCTTCAAGACAAATTAGACCTCCAATTTATTCAATTAAACAAGCCAGATTAAGAAAGAGAATGGTTAGAAAATATATTACTTTATACTTTGCTGTCTTGATTCTTTTCGTTGTTATTATTGCTGGACCAGCTGTTGCAGGTTCTATGAAGAGTATTAACACTGAAAAGATTTCAAAACAAGTTTCAGATGCAAGTCCATTTGCTCAAGGTTTATTCCAACCACGTCACCAAGATAACAATGACACTAAACATTCTCTTAAGAATGTTTACAGTTCAACTCCATCAATGTCAACTTGGTCTACAAAGGCTTAGGTTCTTTCATTATTATCATCATCATCATCATCATCATCATCATATACATAAAAAGGTTTGTTGATCTCATATTTTTATTTTTGTTAAATTTTTATTTCTTTATATTGTTTTTGGTAGGGCGGATAGATACAAAAGATGATATATTGAGAAAGACAAATTGACTTTTTCCCATTATTATTATTAACTTTTTTGAAACAAACAATCAATCAAATTTTTATCAAATTTTGTTTTTTTTTTTTGTTTTATTAAATCTCCTTTTTTTTTATTACTATTATTATATACATATACTTTGATTTTGAAAATAAATTTTCTATTTTATCAAATTTAAAAGACATATTGTAAGATGTTGTTGATATTAATTATCTGTAGTTGGTTAATATTTGTTGACGCCGCGGAGCCAATTTTTATGAATAATCAATTATCTTTAAATGCAGGGGGAACGAAACCATCAAATGCATATAAGCGGGTACCTATTATTGAAATTTTTGGGAACAAATTTTTTTACACGAATAATGGGTCACAATTTTTCATCAAGGGGATAGCGTATCAACCAGATTATAATATTTATAAATTACCTTCAAATTGGGATCATCTTACAAAACCTTATATCGATCCGCTATCGATTCCAGAAATATGTCAAAGAGATATTTTTTTCTTGAAACAATTAGGGGTAAACACTTTACGGGTTTACGCCATTGATCCAAAACTGGATCATGATTATTGTATGAATTTGTTAGCTGAGAATGATATTTATGTGATGGCAGATTTATCAGAGCCAAAGACATCGATAGTAAGAGAAATGCCCTCTTGGGATGTTGATCTATATGAGAGATACACTGAAGTGGTTAGTTCAATGCAGAAATACAATAACTTGTTGGGGCTTTTCGCTGGTAACGAAGTTGTCACTGATTTGTCAAATAGTGATGCTGCACCTTTTGTGAGAGCTTCGATAAGAGATACTAAAAAATTTATCAAGGAGAGAAATTATAGAAAGATCCCCATTGGTTATTCTACAAATGATGATGCCTCAGTGAGAGATAAATTGAGAAATTATTTTGTTTGTCACGATACAGAATCTCAAATTGATTTTTATGGTATAAATAATTATGAATGGTGTGGTCATTCAACTTTTAGAACCTCGGGTTATTCTGAAAGATTAGAAGAATTCAAAGAGTACCTGGTACCTGTCTTTTTCAGTGAATTTGGTTGTAATACAGTGAGACCAAGACCTTTCACAGAAGTTGATGCATTGTTTAGTCCATTGATGACAGACGTTTTCTCTGGTGGGATCATGTACATGTATTTTGAAGAACCAAATAATTATGGGATAGTTCAGGCAATGGATCTTAATAACATTTCAAGTGATGTTACCATGTTGGAAGAGTTTAAATTTTTACAATATCAATTTAGTAAGACAAATCCACAAGGTATTAATAAGAAATTCTATACTCCAATTTCCAAACAGAGCTCTTGTCCCAGTCAATTTTCCACAAAGTTACCACCAAGACCTGATCTGTTCAGGTGTGATTGTATCATGAGTGCATTACTGTGTGCAAAAGCACCTTTTGTACAATTGACTACTCAAGACGTGAAAGAAATATATTCACAAGTTTGTGAAAATGAGTCAAGTACTTGTAACAAGTTGAAAGGAGATGGCTCTAAAGGGGAGTATGGTATTTTCTCTAATTGCAGAAAGAGTCAAAGATTATCAGTACTGATGAATGAGTATTATTATAAGCATTTGTCTAACGCTAGTTATTGTGATTTCCAAGGCAGGGCAACCACTATAATTAGTAAAAACAGTATACGAGATTTAGAGCAGATCAATGACCCAAGGGATAAGAATTATACATGTTATGTTGCCATTGGTGGTTCCAAGAATATTAATCCATTATATGGTATATTTGAGCAAGAACAAAATGAGACATATAATGAAGACATACCATTGTTAAGGCAGCATCACATGCATCATCTCCCACATTTCCATTCAGGTACAGTTGGTGGTTTAAAAGTGAATATTGTTATGATATTTTTATGTTTTTTTGGCTTATTAATTTGATATATACTATTTACATTAATCTTTCTTTGGCCCCCATTTAACACCTAAGAATCCAGTATTCTTGTCCTTAATTTTAAATCTATTTTCTGGAGTCTTTGGTTTAATAATGAAATGTCTATTTTCACCAGGAACATCTAATATAACATATGAGAATTCTTGTTTCCAAAAACTATCATCAATTGCTTCTAATTGTACTGTTCCAATTTTGGATTTACTTTGAACACTAAACCTCATCAATACATGTTCTTTACCGTCCAAACCTGGTCTTCTCACAGAGGAAATAGGTCTATTTCTTGTCCACTTGTCACCAGGAACTTCACCAAATGCTTTTAAACGTTCACCTTTTTCAAAATTTAATAATTTTTGTGATGTTACATCTTTCTCAACTAATTTGACAGCTCTATTGAAAGTCTGCGTATCACCTGATGGGAATGCAATTTCTGCTAATAATAAATATATCACAATTAATGCTAAACCTGATGCACCAACTACTGCCACTGTGGAAATCATAAAAGTTGAAGCTCTCTTGATTTTACTTGCAATGGACTCCTTTGGAGGTTTCTTTGCTGTTGTGGAATTGAATCTAACATGATTCCTTGGTAATGATCTCAAATTCTTTATCAGACCTGTAGTTAAATTCTTATTTATTAACAATTCATTAATATTATAATTCTTATTTGGTTGAATATGATAACCCCTTATTGTTTGAGATCTTACGACATTTCTACCACTTGTGAAATTTCTAACAGGATTGATAAATCTCTTAATTGAAAATTGACTTAATGATCTTGACATGATTGTAACTTGTTGGTAACTCATCAATTCACTCTTCTGTGTTTTTTTTTTATTCAACTTTTTTTTTTCGTCTTATTTTTTTTCTCTTCGATTTGATTTGACTATTCAATGAGATCTAATCACTTAGATTCAATATGGTCAGTTATAAGCCCGTCACAACTCAAAACTGAGGAAGGAACTCTACTAAATAAAATTTGAAGACGATCACCTACTTCTCTTTGAACAGTTTGTCTTTATCACTTTTTATAGCAAAGAAAATTTTTTTGATAGATAAATTAAACCTTCTTCGAGAATATACATCGAATACGGATTCAGAAGAAAATAGTTTAATATGATATTGATGCAATTTATATACCTTGCCATTAATAACAACAAGATGTAAGGTTGGAATAGAGCATGTTTGCCCCTATCTGCCCCTAGCTGCCCCCATCTGGAGCTCCCGAGTATGATCAACACGCATGCTTTGCCCTTTTGAAATTATGTCTCGTGGCCCAGCGGAAACTGGGTGGAACATAGATTTTAATTTTTAAGCCCTTGTAGCGTAATTGGTTAGCGCATTGCTCTCCGGAGGCAAAGATTGTGGGTTCGAGTCCCACCTCGGGCTTTTTTCTTTTGCCATTTTCTACATAGAAACTTTCTTCATGTTCACAGTAAGCTTTTTTTTTTGTAGTATTATCTTCAATCGTTTGTTTTATTTTTTTAGTATTTCTCTTATAGTTATTATTATAAACTGAAAAGAAGAATAGTGGTGTAGTGATGCAGTTAAAGCCCTCTTTGTAGGAAAAAGAAGAAGAAAAAGCAGTCACACTCTTTTGTTTCTTTGCGTATACAATATAACAAGGGCTGTCTAGGGTTATTAATGCGCACTTAAATAGAAAAAAAAAATGTCGTGCACACAAAAAGAGAGAAGAAAAAAAAATTTAGAGAGAAAAAAAAAAAGATAAAAATTTGTATTATTTTTCAACTTCAACCAACTAATCAAAGTAATAAGCATCAAAAATGGCCAAAGTTAGTCAAGGTAAATATCATTTTAAACAGAATCAACATGAATCAGATATAGGGAGGATAGTTATCATTTGAATGAATGAATATATATTGTAGAATATCATTAAATTGGAAATATTGAAAGATTATAACATACATAAAAAGGAGAAAAAAAAATTTTAAAACCATCATCATGAAGAATGAGAAACAACAAACCTATGAGCATATACCCAAATGAGCAGAGAGGAATGTAGTCAAGTCAAGTAATCATATGTTATATTTCACTAGGAAACAGAAGTCATAAGTTCATTCATAAAAGAAGTAGATATATATCAGATTCATGTTTTGATGAAGGCTACGAACATATACTAACAACAATTTATAGACGTTTCATCATCAAGAAGCAAAGCTAGAAAAGCTTATTTCAATGCTCCATCATCAGAAAGACGTGCTATCATGTCTGCTCCTTTATCAAAGGAATTAAGAGCTCAATACAAGATTAGATCCTTGCCAATCAGAAAAGATGATGAAGTCTTAGTCACCAGAGGTTCAAAGAAAGGTTCCGAAGGTAAAGTTTCATCTGTTTACAGATTAAAATACTCAATCCAAGTTGAAAAATTATCAAAGGAAAAATCTAACGGTGCTTCAGTTCCAATTAACATCTCATCATCAAAAGTTGTCATCACTAAATTACACTTAGACAAAGACAGAAAAGCTTTGATTGAAAGAAAAGGTGGTGTTGTTGCTTAAATTGTGTGTTTTTTTTCTAACCTTTAAAACAAAAAAAATAATACAAAATTTTATATAATTAAAATACGTTTCTGTAAGATATAAATTATCGAATGTAGCTCTTCTTGTTCTTCTGTACTTCTTCAATGCTTCAATTAACTAGTTTATATACCAAAGTGGATATATATACCCTGATGATTCTCCCCCACAAAGTTTTCTGTTTTTTGTTTCAAAATGAAAACTACGTAAAAAAAAGGAGAAAAAAAAAAAAAAAACATTCGGTTATTTCGAACAATTCAAGTGATTGGGATATGTCTGAGGAAGCTCATATTATAAGAGAACTGGTGAGTTCTTCATCGTTGGATGAAGATGTCTCTATTCAACTGCCACAGTTACCGGGAAATTATATGGCAAGAAAGCAAACAAGATGGTTATCATCTGCTGAGTCACCACTTCAATCGAGATCACCTACTCCGTTAGGTGCAGAATCGAAGAGTTCTGAATCTATACCTAGAAGTAATAGTACAAAGAAGTTGAAAAGTAGAAATGGTGACAAAGATGCTATTCATGACGAGATTAGTCCTAATTTCATTTCACCTCTGCAATTATATTCTACCGAGAGTGGAAGGATGTTTCATGCTGGGAAACTCTGTATTGCATTATGTGGATTACCTGCTAGAGGTAAGACACATTTATCTGTCTCATTGTGTAGATATTTGAGATGGTTAGGTGTTAAGGCCAAAATCTTCCATCTTGGTGATTATAGGAGAGCAGAAGGTGAAGTATCACAAGAATTTTGGAATCCCATTAGGGACACTGAACAAAGGCAAAAAATATTGGACGAATGTATCAAGGATATGAATTATTTTTTCAGTAATGATAAAGGTCAAGTTGTCATATATGATGCCATCAATGCATTATCAAAACATAGATATCAGTTGAGAGATAGTTTAAGAGGACCAGATGTCAAGGTTCTTTTCATTGAGTCCATAGTGACAGACGAAAAATTGCTATTTCAAAACGTTTCAGATGCCCTGAAATCTCCAGATTATGCCGGTTGGGATCCACTGAAACTGACAGCTGATTATATTCAAAGAATTGATACTGTGGCACCTGTATATGAAGAGATGACAGAACCTGATTTGAGTTATATAAAATTCATCAATTTTGGAGAAAATTTAGTGCTTAATAATAATAGGTATGGATTCTTGGTGAATAAAATTGTGTTTTTCTTGATGAATTCAAGGATTAAATCAGGTTCAGTATATTTTGCCAGATGTTCAAATAATAGGTTAAAATTTAAAACAGATCCTCCGTTAGATGATAAAGGACGTGATTATTTCGAGAAATTGAACAAGACTTTATTAGATCGTATTGCGAAATCAAAAGGAGAAAAATTCTATGCAAAGAGACCTGATCATAAACATAATGAATTAGAGAAGCAACCACCAAATGGGTTTGATGGACAACATGATAATTCATTTGTCGTATGGACTTCAACGAGGTTAAGAACTATTCAAGCTTCACAATCATTTGTCGACTTGGGGATCACTGTGAGACAAAGAACTCAATTGACTCAAAAAAATCCGGGTGATGTTGAAGGGTTGACAAAGCAAGAGATTAGAGAAAAATTCCCAGAAGATTATAAAGATCATTGTAAAGATCCATATCATCATAGATATAGTAGGGCCGAGTCTTATCATGATTTAGCCGTCAAGATTGAACCTTTAATCTTAGAGATGGAAAGAATGAGTGGAGATGTATTGATTATTGCAGACGAGACTGTTATTAAGGTTTTTTATGGTTATTTGATGTCAAGTTCTTGTAATGATATTCCATCTTTGAGTTTCCCACAAAATGAAATTGTCGAGATCAAGTATAATGCCTATGCTAATACTGCAAATAGAATTACAATCCCTGGAGTTGATCCATGAGTATATATTAAAAGCATTCTATCTATAATTTTTTTTTGTAATGTTGTGTTTTCCTATTAATCCATAATTTGTATTCATCTTCAAAACTTAAAGGACATTCGTAACAAGTATCTTTGATCCAAAATGCTTTACAAATTGGCCAATTGATGATCCAATTAATGAAACCAATATCCCTTGCTATGGAAATAATTAAGAAATAACCAGTACCTAGACAAAACCCAATCAAGACACCAACAACAACTTGTTCCACGGTATGATACATCAAATAAACCCTTGAAAATACAACTCCAAAACTTGCAACAAGACATGCAACGAGATTATAAAATTTATGTGAATTAGTATAGTTTAACTGGTATATTATCCTTAATGCAAAATAAGCCATGAAAAACCCCATGAATTGAGAATGAGCACTTGGCATCCCATATTCTAATCCTTGACCAATAGCAGATTGGAAACTTGAAGACATTCCTCTTGTAGCCATCAATTCCGGACGTGGTCTCTCTTGCTTGATCACGTGCTTAACGATATTATTCAACAAATCATTCACCACTTGGCCTCCAGCGATAATCACAGGCTCAATTTCTCTAGTGGTTAATAACCATGAGAAATAAAAAATCAAGATCACAATGGGGAGTAATGAAAAAAATGAACACAATATAGAAATTGGATCTGTTGGGTCGTATAAGATATATGTGTGATCAAAAGGTATGGGATTATACGTCAATGAAGTCATCCTGTTTAGTGATAGGTTAAGTCGATGTAATAGGTGATGCCCTTTTTGTTGTTGTTATTTTTTCGTTTTTCACATATCATTTTTTTTCACATTTTTCACGTATCTTTTCATCATTTAGAAAGAAACCCCTTTTTGTATGTGAATATATCTGTTCATTGATATTCTAAAAACAGTTCTTATATTGAGAGGTGTTAAAGTAATTTAAAAGTGGGTACAAGTTTAAATTAAAAGAAAGAAATAAAAAAAAAAAGTCATGTGTTGAACTATATATATTATTTAAATTCTTTATCGTAATCGGTTAAGACAAATCTGTAACGGACATCACCTTCATAAGCTCTTGATAATACTTCATGAACTCCTTTCCCGTTGATAGGAATTTTTTCAATCCATGGTTTAACATTTTTCTTACTAACGAGTTCTAACATTTGTTCAATTTCTTGTCTATTACCAATACAAGTCATACCAATAACACAACCTAAGAGATCTGTTGGAGCAACTTTGATTAATTCTCCTTGCAGAGGTGCAGAAATACTAATTATGGTGCCTCTGATTCTCATTAACTTGGTAAGTCTTGTGAAATCAATACTTGTTAATGATGATGAACAATTGATCAAGACGTCTAATGAATCAAAAAATTCTGAATCATAATTTTCCCTATCAGTTGCGATGAAATGATCAGCACCTAATTTGAAAGCATCATTTTTTTTCTTATCACTTCTTGAGATAGCATAAACTTCTGCACCCAATGCTTTTGCCAATAAGATAGCCATTGAACCAATCCCACCTATGCCTGAGATCCCAACTTTGGTTCCCGGACCAACTCCATAACGAAGCATTGGGGAGAACGAGGTAATACCACCACATAATAATGGTGCCACAATCTCACTCTCGACATTATCTGGAATGGCAAACACATAAAAATCATCAACTCTAATATGTGAAGCGTAACCACCTTGTGCATTATAGCCATCTTCAAATTTACTCAAATAAGTCAACACTTTTGCAGCACAATATTGTTCGTTACCTTCTTTGCATCTGTTACAATTCATGCAACTCTTACATTGAGCACCAACACCAACACGTTGTCCCAAGTTGAAATCAGTAACTTTTGAACCAATCTTGACAATTTTACCAACAATCTCGTGACCAACAATAATTGGTCTATACATATCACCCCATGATCCTCTTGCAACATGAACATCACTTCCACAAACACCACAACATTCAATCTCAATGTCAATGTCGTGGTCTTCCATTTGCTTAGGAGGATAAGTGAATTTCTTGGCTTGGTTCCAAGTTTCCTTGGATTCGATACCGTAACCTTCAAATGTTTCTGGATAAGTCATTTTTTATTTATTTATTGGAAAGAAACAGAAAACTATCAGAGGGAAAAAGGGCCCCATATTTATACCATGGCAAACAAGAGTTTAAACCTGACAAGACGGCTTGATGACAAATAAATTGTATATAATCTGGTCTCTTTGTATTGAAATCTCCCTTTTCACTTCACCTCTGACTGATTTTTTTTTTTTTTCACTAGTGATCCTCATACTGGGGGAAATTAGGGAATTAAGAATGTTAAATTAATCAATAATACATCATTTTAAAGGCAAGAAAAGGTACCAAGAGAATTATAAGAGCAAACTATTGGTCATCCATATATCCATCATAGCAATACTGGAATTCCATTTGTCAAGCAGGTTTCATCCAATGGTTTTTACATTTTACTTTCATGTAGAGTTTTTTTTCCCTTTTCCCTATTGGGAATTAGGGGCTGGCTAAGGGTGGGATAGAAATATTATTAAAGATGTATAGATGATTGCTATTAAAGATAAAAGAGAAGAAAAGAGATGCTAAAAAAAGATGTTTATATAATGAGAAAAGAGTTTAAAAAATAATAAGGAAAAATGAGATAAACGACATCAAAAGAGATTATATACAAAAGAAAAAAAAAAAAAAAAAAAAGAGAGAGAAAAGAGAAATCATAAGAGATAAATTCATAAGGCAATTTGATTTTTTTGTTGTTCTCTTGCCCATCTGGCAGTATCTTTTGTTTGTTGAGTGAAAATTGGATTTTGTCTTGTCTTTTTAATAAACAATGTAACCCAATCTTGTGCAAAACCTGATTTAAATTCACCTTTTGGATACATTGATGCGATATCACCAATGATACCAACTGCAGATCTTATAACGTTATCATCAGAATTAATACTAAAACTTTCGTTAACATCTGCCAAGAATGAAAAAATTTGTGGAATATAAGATTGAACAACATCTGGATAATCATGTAATCCAGCAATGATACCAACATATGCGTCTAATAATGCTTCTTTAACTGATAAGATATATTCTAAAGTATCAACTGATCCATCTGTTGCTTGTAAAATTTGTGCTTGTTGACAAAGTTCCATCACGGCACTTAAATATGGTTGGAAATTAGATCCAATTGATGATGCCACATCTCCAAAACATGATAATATTGAAGGTCTTAAATCTCTTCTTATATCATTTTGACTAATTATTGTTCCCAAGATTTGCATCAAATCTTGTAAATATGGTAATAAACTTTCACCTAATGAATGTGAAATATCAGCAACAAGTCCAACTGCTGTATTACAAGTTGGAGAACTTGTATTATTTAATGCTGTTTTCAAAAATGGTAAAAATGCATCCATATAAACTAAGAAATTTTTATTAACAGCATCTGCAATAGCTCCAATGGCAATGAAAATATCTTCTTCAATTAATGAATTAGGCTCTTGTGCTTGTAAAAGTCTTAAAAACATCTCCATCAAATTATCAGATACATTTTGAACATCACTTCCTGCTCTTCTAATAACATTGGTTAATAATGATAAGATATTAGTTTGTAACTCCATCAAATTGGCTTTATCTTCATGTGTAGCAACTTGTGATTGTAATCCTATAGAATTATCCAATCTTCCTAATACCTCTGTGGCAATACCATTTACTACAGGCATAACATCAGCTGAACTATAAAGTACCATTGTTGATAATGCTTCATATGCCGAGGTTCTTGCCGAATATTCATTATCAGATCTACCACTGATTTGAATCAACACAGGAGTAATCAGTTCATAATATTGAGACATTGGTGTAGTTTGTTCTTGAACACCATTACTACTTAATTGTTCAATTAAATTCATTAAAGTCCAACAACAATTAGTGGAAACTTTTGGGTGATCTTGTAAGCCAACCAAGATGGCTTGGATAACTGAAGGTAAATGTGAATTGATATCAATTGCATCAACAACTAAATCTGCAATTCTACCAAGACACCAAGCCACTGTTTCTTTAACTTGTAAAGAGTCATCTTTAATCAAATTTAATATACTTCCTAAAGCTTGACCAATTAATATTTTCAATTGTTCTCTATCAGGACCGTCTAATATTGAACCAAAAGCCATAACAGCAGCTTCACGATCCCTCCAATTTTCTGAAGTTAATCTTTGTTCAACAAATGATAAAGTAGGTTGAACAACATAATTTTGAGTATTTTGAGCAAATAATGTTAAACAAGCACCAGCAGCCATAGCTACGGTCCATGAATCATCATCGACATCTTCATTTTGTCTTGCCAATAAAGTTAATAAAGTTGGTAATACATCTTGAATGGCAACCAAGGCAAAATTGTATGACACCAGATCAGTTTCACCAAATTCTTCTTTTTGTAAAGCAATTTCTAATTCTTCTTCACAAACAGTTGACCAAAATTCAACAGCCATACATGAAACTTTTTCATCTTGACTTTGCATTCCACTAACAGTTAAGCTATATAATGCTTTTTCCATATAAACACTCATATAAGAGTAATATAAACTCATAATTTTGGCTAAAGCACCAAATGCACTTGCTTGTAATTCAACATTATCAGCCTGAGTAGCTTCACAAACAACTTGCATGATATAATTTCTTTCACCTTCTCTTGCGAAATTAAATCTGATGAATTCTAAAGAATTAACCAAAGCATTAAGAGCTGTTAATCTAACTTTGATTGAAGGTTCTGAAGACAAAGCACCTTGAACAATTGCTATCAATATACCATCAGCTTGACTAACAACAGCAGGACTTGTTGGATCAGCAGTTTCACATATGTAACCTATTGCTAATAATGAGGCACGTTTAACGTGTACTGGTTGTTCAGCTTTTGTATTTTCAACTATTATTGGTATTAATTCTGGCCAGTCGGAATTTGGTAAATCGATATCAGCAATTGCGGCAACTAATTGAGCAGCAGAATTTGCTACACGGTCATCTTCACTTAGTAATATTTTTAAAGAAGTATCTTTGATTGATTTCTTGTTGACATCTTCCAACAGGATCCAACGATTTGCTTGATCTTGTCTTCTTGTTTGATCTTTTGAAGTCAATTGATTTTTCAATTGAAGACCAGCCAACATTCTAACTTCAGTACGTTCATTAGAATTAGCAAATACATCATTTAACAGTCCCAAATAAGAGACATAATGATTTATTGCAGCATCTTCCAATTGACGCTCTGCTTCAGCTCTCCTAGATGGATCAGGATTCAATATAGCAGCTTCTAAGATCTCACTGAAATTGCTCATGATTATATATATATATATATATATATATGTCTAGATTAATAGATGAATCAGAAGTAGGAAACTTGAGCAAAAATGAATGTAATGTATATATAATCCTCCTTGATGGGATATTGTGTTCTTTGTTCTTCTGGCTTTGTGTTTTTTTTTTTTTTTTTTTCTTCTTCCTTTGTTTGTTTGTTTTTTTTTCCTCTCTTGAAAATAAAACAAGTAAAGCAAACAAAAGGGATTGTAAGATGGGGGAATTCTAAATCAGAATAAAGAGTTTAAATTTAGTTAAGAAAAGAAGAGCTTAATATTCAAAGAGTCTATTTTATAAGAATAGATATTTATATTACAGAATGGTATTAGAGATCAACATGCCATCAATAGGAAGAGATGGGCCTCTACATATAATAAAGACAAGACAAGACAGAAAAAAATTTTCTCTTAGTAAAAATATCTGCCAATTTTCGATGTTTTACGTGTCAACATAATTTTATACTCTGCACACGACTAATTTTGAATTTAGGTAGTGTATATTACTATTAATTATATATACATATATATATATATTGATACTAAGAATATTATTACAATCTTTAATTCCGTCTTTTCGTTTAATAAATAGGATTGACAATATATAACTGTGTTAGCTCCACAATGATTGCATTTTTTTGATATATATATATATATATATATATATATATACACTTGTAAAATTATACAAAGTTATAAAACTGTGGATCGATTAGATAAGGGGAAGATACAAGAAAAAAAATGCGGCTTCTCACAAATATCTACTTCTCATTTATCCCTGGGGTTAAAATTGTGGTGGAGATTAATGAGAATCAGTTGATTAATCAGCATTTGAGAATATAAATAGATGTAAATAAGTCTCTTTTCAATGTTATATTATTCAGGCAACAATGTCAACACAAGTCTTATCATTAACAGCTACTGATCCAAAAACTGCAAGTGCCAGTGAAATCGAGCACCTAATTAAACAATCTCTTATCGATAATAAGAGCTCAGGGAGGGCTACTCTTGAAAATGGAGTTTATGGACCTGATCCTGACGGTTTGAAAATCTTACCAGAACAAGCTCGTAAGAGATTTGCCAAGTATGGTGTTGATATTTCCAAAGGTTATCCAGAGAGACCAGGAATTGACCAGGTTCCAATTTATGTCGATCAAGCCTTGGCAATTAGAGCTGAAGATTATCCTTATGATGATCGTGGGAAATATGCTGATCCTGAAAAAAAGCTGTTATTAAGTGCAGCCACTGAAGTTATCGATATTACCAAAAATATTGGAACTGAATTAGTTGGAGTTCAATTTGGTGATTTGAATGAAAAACAATTAGACGAGTTGGCTTTACTCGTTGCTGAAAGAGTTGTAGTATTTTTCCGTGATCAAGATTTAGCACCACAAAGACAATTAGAAATTGGTAAATATTATGGACAAGTTGAAGTTCATCCACAAACTACACAAGTCCCAGGTTTACCAGGTATCACTGTTGTCTGGAATGATTACCGTATAAAGAAAGGTTTCGGTTTAAATTTCAAAAACAACAATAGATTTGCCAGATGGCATACAGATTTAGTCCATGAACATCAACCTGCAGGTATTACATCTTTACATAACGATACTATCCCTGAAGTTGGCGGTGACACCGTTTGGGCCTCTGGTTATGCAGCATACGACAAGTTATCCCCCGCATTACAACAATGGTTAGATGGTAAACAGGCAGTTTTCAACAGTGCTCACTCGTATATCGATAGAGATGCACCATTCAGTGGTCCAAAAAGAGTCGAAAGAACCCATCCTTTAGTTAGAACTCATCCTGTCACTGGTTGGAAATCATTGTTTCTCAACAGATCAATGACTCAAAGAATTGTCGGTTTAGAACCTGGTGAAAGTGATTTGATCTTGAATTACCTTTTCAAAGTTTTTGAAGATAATTTAGATATCCAAGTTCGTTTCAATTGGAAACCTTCTAAACCTGGTCTTGGAAGCACCGCAGTTTGGGATAATAGAGTCTCGCAACATTCGATCATTTATGATCATCTTGGAGAAGAACCAAGACATGGAACAAGAGTCACTACATTAGGTGAATTGCCATTTTTAGATCCTGAATCTAAATCGCAAAGACAACTGTTAGGTTTATCTTTAGATTAAATCTGTTATTTCTTTCATATCCATCTGTAGAGCCGCATCGATAGCAATTTTTTTTTTTTCTTCTTTGTCTAGTGTAAGTACCAATATAGCTTTTTGATTGTGAATTGATCATGCTCTTAGGTATGCAAATGACCCATTGTAGTATTATAGCACCAATAAGATACAGTCATTTTTTCTATGGTTAAAAACTTCGGTTCAAAGTTGAGGGCAATTGATGATTTCCTCCGCAAAAAAAAAGTAAAATTGTTCATGTGCCAATAAAAAATCTTGGTATATAATACAACATGGATCTCTGTATTATTTCAAGATTCAAAAAAATTAATAGATATATAGAATGTCAGATAATGCAGATTCGTTGTTGATAGACAATGTTAAATCATTTGTTTCAGGTGGTGTTGGAGGATTAGCAGCTGTTATTACTGGTCATCCTTTTGATTTGATAAAAGTTAGATTACAAACAAATCAATATAAGAGTTCCATCGATTGTATTAAGAAGACTTTGGCCAATGATGGGTTATTAGGTTTTTATAGAGGGGTATTACCTCCAATCTTGGGTGTAACACCAATTTTTGCCGTGAGTTTTTGGGGTTATGATGTTGGTAAGAAATTAATTACTGGGATAACAGGTACTTCGCTGGATAAATTCACCATTGCAGAGATAAGTACTGCTGGTTTTATAAGTGCTATTCCAACAACCGGTATCACTGCACCTTTTGAAAGAGTTAAAGTTATGATGCAAATCCAAGATAGTAAAAATAAGCAATCCATGTTTCAAGTTATAAGACAAATTTATAAAGAAGGAGGAGTTAGATCTGTATTTAAAGGATCACTGGCCACATTGGCAAGAGATGGACCTGGAAGTGCATTGTATTTCGCCACTTATGAATATTTGAAAAAATATCTTTCAAGAGATTCTGAAACTTTATCATTAGGTGCCATCACTGTTGCTGGTGGTTTTGCCGGTGTGGCAATGTGGACCGGTGTATTCCCAATAGATACAATCAAATCGGTACAACAATCTTCAAATGTCTCAATATCTATTAGTCAAGTTGTCAGGAAAATTTACTTGAAAAATGGTATCAAAGGGTTCTTCCCAGGTATTGGACCTGCATTGGCAAGAAGTTTCCCTGCTAATGCTGCCACTTTCTTAGGTGTTGAATTGGCAAGAGATGCTTTGAATAAAATGATTTAAATATTTCCCTTATGTTACGTTTTGTATTAATATTTTAATAATCCATTCACGTTATATACAAGTTATTCACCATCCTCTTCCTTCCATATCGTCTTCTCTACGTCTTTTCATCTAATATATAATTTGTTAGTAAAAGAAAATCTCTAATTACTCTGATAATACTTACCCATTCTTTTTTACACTCTCTATATGCCAGAAAATACTCTGCACACACAGTCTTGAAAGTGCCATCGTTATTCTCCATACATCTAATAGCCATTCTCGATGATTCAGCACATGGATCATAAAATTTAGAAGCCTCTTTAGCTACAAATCTCTTCTTATGTATCTCTTCAGTTGGACTATCTGGATAAAACTTGAATTCATCGATCTTTGCTCCTTTCTTAGCGAAATCAACTTTCTCTTTATCGTATATAATTGTATCTTTAGTTGATTCTGTCTTATCACTCATTGCTGATGATTTTATACTTATTTAAAAAGTGTTTTTGAGAAAAAAAAAAAAAAATTATATATAAAAAATTTTTTTACATTAGAAGAGTATATACTGATAATGTCAGAGCTTGTCTTATGCAGTAGATGTAAAGTTGAGCCTTCGACTTTAGTTGCAAGGAAGGAGAATTTTTGTTCAGCATGTTTTGTCAAGTTTTTAAGAGGCAAGCAAAGGAAGCATATGCTTAGTGAAAAATTCAAAGTTAAGTATGGGAATAAAGAAAGTATAGTGACAAGAGCTTTATTATGTCTCTCCATGGGGAAATCTTCTTTGTCATTATTGGATATGATTATAAGCTCTTTCAAAGAACAAAGTGAAATGCATAAAGGTAGACAAGGGTACCATTTAACTTGTCTTATAGTGTCAAATAAGGATACATCATCTGTATTTCAAGAAAATTTGACAAAACTTAAAGAAGAATATCATTTACAAAATTTGCAAATTGAATTCAAGATCCTTAATATTGATTCATATGTTCCTGAGCATAAATTTTTGAATAAGATCAAATTGTATAACGATTTTAACAGTTTATCGACCAAGATCAATGATGATAATTTGTCAAAACTAACAGTCAGTGATTTATTATCATTTTGTCCTCAAAGAACCACGAAGGAAGATTTATTGGATATCATTCATCATGATTTGTATATGCGTACTGCAATTCAAGAAAATTGTGATACTTTATTATTGGGACATTCGATGACTAAATTGGCTGATGATATCATTTCTTTAACAGTGAAAGGAAGAGGTTCCATAATTAATGAGAGATTGACAGATGGTATCAATAGCTCAAATATTGAAGTCATACATCCTTTAAGAGATATTTTGCAAACTGAGATTGACAAATATGCAGAATTCACTGGAGTTGATAAATTTTTCATTGATAATTCAATTGATAATAGTAAGAGAATGACTAAATATAAGACAGTTAACGAATTAACAAGAAGTTATTTTGAAAACCTTGATAAGGACTATTCCGAAGTTATATCCACCGTGGTGAAGATAGGAACCAAATTGACCAAACCCGAGTCAGCTGCTAATGATAAAGATTGTACCGTATGTGGAGAAAAAATATACAAAGATCCAAAGACTTGGTTGACTAAGATCACTGTTAATGACGGTGCCCCAGTGTTCACAGATGAGGAAAAAGCAGTTTTGAAATTTTATCAAGAAAGTGAGATTGCCGAGGCAAGTCTGCAACTGGGGGAAAATGTTGATGTATGTTATGGTTGTATGGTTAGTTTAGGTGAAGTCAAATCTGGTTTGATATGGCCACAAAGAGACCAACAAGTATTGAACGAGTATATCTTAACAGATGATGAAGAGTAGTATAGTTTTGATTCAATAATGCATATGAATAGTAGATCCAGAAAAAAATAAATAGATAACATTCTCTTATCCCCAAAACTGAAAAAAAAAGAAACAACAACAAAAATTTCAAACTGAAGCATTTGTATTTAAAGGTAATCTTTTTATCAGAAAAGAAAATGAGGTAGATGTTATGGATAGTCCAATAAAGGGTGAAACTCCTGAACCTTCTATAAGGACAGTAAGAAAAACTAAAAATGGTGAAGTTGTGTTCATATACGTGGGCAGTGAGGAACAAAACATAGATGCTGCCAAAGTGAGAATTAGACCACCATCAAAGAAGAAAAAGAAGAAGAATGATGATATGAAAAGGCCATTGCCCTATCCGATACAATCTTTTGGTCCATCAATTGACTCTGTTGCAGTGAACAAGGAGGCAAATTTCAACCCATTTGTTGCTCAACAGGAAGATAATTTGAGAAAAATATTGTCACAAAATTTGCAACGGCTGAATGAAATTCAACATGATTTGGAATTAAGAGTTGCTGAATTAGAAGAGACTCGTCAATTACAAGATGAAGAATTTCAAGGATTGGAAAACAAGTATAACGAATTGGCTAAAAATTATGATATACTTTTGCAAAAATATAAAGCGAATTTACCCACAAATGAACCAAAACCAATTTTGAAAAAAAAACTGCCAATTCAAATAATCACCACAGAGGAAGAACAAACTTATAGATTCCCCTACGAGGCATGCGTGAATTGGGATAATTTCTTAAGAGCTTTAAAACATGCTTTCCCACGTTTTAGTTCCAAAATTGATCATCAAAGATTCCTGTTATACGAATTTGAATCGGGACATTCAATCTTACCTGTGCATTGGGAAGAGTTGATTGAACCTGGTCTGAAATATGCAGTGAAGTTTTATAAGAGGAATGGTTTGATTGTAAAGAATGCGAAAAATGGGTGGTGGTGAAATTGCATAGAAATAGATTTTTATAGATTCAAATACAAGTTCTAGCGCCTCGTATGGATCACTAATAATCATGAAACTTGAAGAGAAGAAACCTGGAACTCAGACCTTTCAACTGATATCAAATAAGGCATCATAAAAACTGAACCATCATGTGATATTAAACGTTGAAATGAGTGGAAAATCATGAAATATGGCCAAAATTCACATTTGTTTTCAACTTAATTGTACTGTATCTCATTCTCCTCAATATTAAATAACGTACCATCATCTGAAAGCCTACATTTGAGAGTATATATCTGTATATATCTCCTTAATCTCAACTCCTTGCTGAGGTGTTTGATCGAGTTATTAAGCTTTGAAGTCAATTGGAGGTCTAATTTGCCATTTTCTGCGAAAAATTGCTGATGGAGTATCAAGAAATTTTGACCAAAAATCACTATATTTTGGTTCATAAATAAACATCCATAGAGCCAAAATAGTTCAATCCTATATGAAATGATAGCCCAAATCTAGCTCTACAATTCTGTGGTAACCATATTTTGGTATCACCAGAACTGCAGTCAGAGACTAAATTTGAAAATTCTTCAAAAACCACCTTGAAAAAAAAGTTTACTATCGAAAAATGAAAAATGCCTCCATTGGATTGGTCTGGAGCTTCTCATTTGAATGGTGCTAGCCTCGTGATCACTGCTAGTCTGTGAGGACGGTAAATGGCGAAAACAGTTTTTGGCTCCTTTTCGCTTGAAACCCACATCAGAGGATAGCCACATCTTCAAAAATACTTTTGAATCTGAATGAGCTATGATATGTTTTGAATTGGGTCCATGAGAGTGTAAAATAGTGAAAATTTTGAGAATTTCAATTCTCCATAGCGCCTCACCAGAGCCACCTCAATTAGCCAAATTCACAACCAATAATCTCAAGATTTAGACCTTTCAGGTAATACCAATTTTAGCACTGTTCTTCTTTGACTTACATGTTTAATTTATTGTGCAAATATGTGGAAAATGACGAAAAATGGCCAAAATTCATGCTTCATTTGAACTCGCCTTGTGCAAGTATCTCCCGCTCATAATTTACAAGAACATCCTCATCTGAAAGTGCTCGTTCATATGCATCTATCCTCCAAATCTGAGATTCTCATGAATATAACTGAACGAGTTATCATACTTTTAAAGAATTTGAATATCCATTTTTCCATTTTTTTGAAAAAATTGCTGATGGGGTATCAGGAAATTTTCACCAAAAATCACCATATTTTAATTCATACACAAACACCAATAAATTCAAATACCTCAATCTTATATCTATCGATAGCCCAAATCTAGCTCTACAATTCTATGGTAACCATATTTTAGTATCACCAGAACTGCAGCCAGAGACTAAATTTGAAAATTTCTCAAAAACCACCTTGAAAAAAAAGTTTACTATCGAAAAATGAAAAATGCCTTCATTGGATCGGTCTTGAGTTTCTGATTTGAATGGTGCCAGTGCCATGCTCGTAGCTCGTCTGTGGGGACTGTAAACTGGAAAAGAAGTTTTTCGCTCCTTTTGGCCCGAAACCTATGTCACAAGATAGCCACTGCTTCGAAAACTCTGCTGACTCCGAAAGAGCTATAATATGTTTTGAATTGAGTCCATGAGAGTGAAAAATAGTCAAAAATTTGAAATTTTCAATACCCAATAGCGCCTCACCAGGACCGCTTAGACAAGCCCAGTTCACATCCAAGAATCTCCGAGTTCAGACCTATCCACCAGTACTAAGTATAGTTCTATTATTATTAGCCTAGCATGTCAAATTTACTGTTGAAATAAGTGAAAAATGACGAAAAATGGCCAAAATCCGCACTTCATTTGAACTCACCTCACGCTGTCAACTTGTCCTCTTGACGCATCAAAGTACCATCATTTGAAAGTGCTCACCGAAAAGTATCTAATCCTCTAATTTCAGAGCCTTATCAATCAAGTTGATCGCGTTATCAAACTTTGAAGTGGTATGCATCTCCAGTTTGCCAATTTTTTCGAAAAAATCCTGATGGGGTATCAGGAAATTTTGACCAAAAATCACTATATTTTACTTCATATACAAGCACCCATACATCATGAATGTCTATAATGAATATGAATCGATAGCTCAAATCTAGCTCTACAATTGTGTGGTAGCCATATTTTGGTATCACCAGAACTGCAGCCGGAGACCAAATTTGAAAATTCTTCAAAAACCATCATGAAAAAAAAGTTTACTATCGAAAATTCAAAAATGGCTTCATTGGAATAGCCATGAATTGCTGATTCGAATGGTGATAGTTCCATGCTCATATCTCGTCTGTGGGGACCGTAAATTGGAAAAGAAGTTTTTCGCTCCTTTTGGCTCGAAACCTATGTCAGAAGATAGCCACTGCTTCACAAATACTGCTGACCTTGAATGAGCCATGAAATGTTTTGAATTGAGACCTTGAGAGTGAAAAATAGTGAAAAAATTCAAATTTTAAATCTTCCATAGCGCCTCATCAGAGCTACTTTAGCCAATGAAATCTATAGACAATAATGTCGTGACTGAGACCTTTCCATTGATATCTAATTGAGCACTCTTCTTGTTCATCTTCCATATGATTTATAGTGTTGAAATACTTGAAAAATGGCAAAAAATGGCCAAAATTGACCCATTTTTTTATCAACTTAAACATCATCTTACGCTGTCATTTTGTCCTCAAAATGCAACAACGTATCATCATGTGAAAGTACATATTCCAAAGTATAATTTCCTTTAACGTCAAAGTGTCATCGATGTATTTGGTCGAGTTATCAAACGTTGAAATAAATTGGACCCCCATTTTGCAAATTTTTTCGAAAAATTGCTGATAGGGTATCAGGAAATTTTGACCAAAAATCACCATATTTTCACCTATACACAAACACAAATACATCATATATGCTTGAATAATATATGAATCGATAGCCACAATCAGTATCTATAATTGGTTGGTACTCATATTTTGCTGGAATTAAAATTACAGCCAGTACCTAAATTTGAAAAAAACTTAAAAACACCCTCCCGACAAAAAAACGTCCTAAAAGTATGTTAAACGGTAATTTGAAATTTTGTGATTCGAATGATACCAATACCAATGCTTCATCGTGTTTAGTTAAGCTGTAATTTGCAAAATAAAAACTTTTTTAAAAATTTAAAAGCCTTTGAAACCGCTACAGGATTATAGAGGTCACTTCAAGGAGTTTATTTATACCATTACCATCAAGATATAATGCGAATTGCACCCGTGAGAGCAATTTTAAGTTTTGAGTAAGAAAAAAATTCAACTTGGTTTTTCGCCAATTACGAGTTATTGAATGGTTTTGAAATGATAAGACTTGCTCCACAGCATTCAGCATGCTTGGACGCACATATCTATAACCATTGTGAAGAAATTGTGGTGTAAATAGTGTGTTAACATGAATCAGATCAGTTTTTGGTCTTGGTTGGCTTAGAAAAAGTAAACAATCGATCAAAATCTATATTTTGACCATTAAAACGATATGAATAGCCCATTGAGGGACTGAATACAGTGTAAAAATCATAATTTTCAACTTTTGTTGATCCTTACTGATTTCCAATGGGTATATTACATCTTTTGAAATTTCTTAATATTTACCACTGTTTGGAAATGTAAACATTACAACACTGCGAAGTCCATAACAAGATCACTTCCTTTGTGGATGGCCAGGTTCAACTGAGTCTTCTTGCGTGATCTTATGAGCCACCTCTCATCCACCTCTCATCTTATACTCATAAGTTGGTAGATAACTAGCTTTTCACAAACAATGACGTTTGAGTAAATATTGAACTGTATAGACTGAACATGATCATGAAGTTATCCTTTTCCAGACTATGGATCACCAATTATCCTGAAAGCATATACCTTGCTATTTTGAGCTCTTTTTATAAAGTTCTGGACGGTTTCCTTTGAGATTCTAACATCCTAGTAGTGTATGTTATTTATAAAAGATCTGTTGATAAATAAATTGAAAAAAAAAAAAAAAGAGACATAAAAACTTAAGCAGACCTGAAGAATACAGAGATGGATAATTACCCAATTGAGTACACGTCTCAGCCTTCTCCATTGGTATTCATCCAAGGATTAGGTAAGGATGGGATACCTCAAGGCTCTGCTAAGGATTTGAAGAGACCATCAACACCTGTAGTGCACAATCCGTTGTTGATCAATGCAGATAAAATCACAAGAAAACAAGATACTGTGAGGGCTTCATCTGGATTAGAATTGGTTTCATTGTTTCAGAAATATACATTGACCGATGATTGTATATGGGATGACGATTTGCTTAAGTCTCAAAGCAATGCACAGGTAGTGAAGTATAGATTCAGATTTGTTGATAATGAGTTCTTGTTACCACATTTCGTTACTGAAAATACATCTGCTGATTCGTTAGATGAAGAACCAACAACACCTACAAATTCACTGAATTCACCATTGTCGCCTTTTAATGAGACATCTGATTTGTTTCCCGATGGGATAATTTCAGCAAATTGGATTCAGAAATATAAAGATATAGTGCCTTCGGTGTTCTTAAGTATCCATGAATTGGATGCAGATCTTACTGAAGATGAAGAGATCACAAATCTGGATGATGATTTGATAGAGGAAATTAAGTATTTAAAAAATAGCATTATTAAGAGAGGAATCAAATTCATATCGATCATAGTTTGTTCGAAATCAACAATTTTGAATCCAGATTTAGCAGATAGAGTCACACGTATAAAGAAACTGACAGGATTACAAAATAGGAATTCATTACTATTTTTGCCTTCGGGTACGGAAAAGGAGTTGAAAACATTTGTCAGTTCGGTTTTGACATCAATCAAACCATTGAGTTTGGATTTTTATAATACTGTTCAAAAAAAAATCAAGAGAAAGAAGTCGAGACAATCATCTGTTCAATTGTCTCAAATACCTCAAGGCTTGATCCAACCTTTTTGGGATGCAAGATACTTAATTAAATTAGCAATGATTGAAGAATTCAAATCTCAAGTGGAACCAGCTTTGAAATTTTGGGAACAAAGTTATACTTCAATGTTAGAAATTTTCAAATCTTTACCAAAAGATCATCAACGTTGGAACGAGTTTAGATTGTTATTAGATTTTGTGGTGTTTCATGTTGTTAAAAACTTCTTGTATATGGAAGATTGTAATACTGCTTTTTTCAAATTTGATTTGCATATACAAAATGTGATCACTTTTTTGAAAAGACATGAAATCAAACCTAAAACGTATTCAGTGTTAACATGGTTGAACTACCAGTTCAGTTGGTTTCTGGGATTGTTAGATTATGTTCCTGGAGAAATTATACCAGTGGAAATTCCATATGAGATCACCAACAAGTCTCGATTATCGATGCCAAATGCCGGTTACTTATATTTACAAGCAGTTTCATTAACTGAAAAGAGACGGGTACAAGCTGAGCAATACGAAGAAGGGGAAACTGTTGACACTTATTTATCCTTACCAATTGAAGATGAACGTAAATTTTCTTATGCTCAAGAATCAATAACTTTATTGAAAAAAGCACTCTTGTTTTTCAACAAATCTACAAATTTCAAAAGATCAGAAAATTATGTCAAGTTTGAAATTGCCGAATCTTTTTACAAATTGGGGAAATTTAACGATGCTCTAGAGCAATATGAAGAATGTTTCTTTGCTTTGAAGAATGAAACACATGATTGGACATTTCTCGAAGTTACAGTGCTGGAGAGGATCTACTATTGTTGTTTAAAATTGGAAAATTACAAGAAAGCTGTGGAATTTTTAATTCAGCTAGGTACTTTGCCTGATCCTAAGATAGATATTGAGTCATTTAATGCATTTGGAATTGATAAGATTTCTTGTCAAGTACCCATTTTCAATATTGAGTTTTTTTTCAAGAAAACTAATATTCCAATTTCAGAAAATTGTGAGGCTCAATTATTGTTGAAATCTAATGTCAATTCTTTAATTTCCAAGGATTTGAAGATCGATAAATTAATACTTGAATTTGAAGAAAAAGGATGTATACCATCGATCATAATAAGGCAAGACAATGATAGAAACACTGCTGAATATCAAAATATCGAGGTGACCCCAGAGGATGACCACTTGACTGCTAAAGCTGGAATCTCAGTATCACAGCAGACCCAGGTCTTACAATTCAGTAAACTTGCAGCCACTAAAATAGGGAAATCTATAATCATGCCCGTGGTGAAAATCTACCTGAGATATAAAGAAGTTGAATTAGAATTCGATATAACTATTGACCCACTAAATTTGTCAAGCAGATATTTATGGTATGAAAATGACCAGCTTAAGAATTATTTCAAAATCTTGGATCCATTGACAATAAGTATCTTGCCTAGACGTCCTGAAACTAGTTTCAATATTGAAAATGGCAAGAGTTACTACCTTGGAGAGTCTCTGAGAATTCCTATTGAGCTAGTCAATAATGACCATGAGAAAGTGACGGTATCAATTGAAGCTGTTGTAGATGTTGAGCATCACTGGGAAGAACAGGAGACGAATATTGTATTGGAACCTTCTTCGACTATTACCAAGAATTTCAATTTGCAAATTCCATCGAAATTGGCACAAAAATATCTTAAATTCCCATTCAAGATATCATTCTTTGCCGGTGATAATTCCGAGATTCCAATTCAAGATACCATCAATGTGAACTTGAATATCTTGCTGCCTTTGAAAATGAAAGTTCAAGTGATTCCAAGATTTAGAGAGGAAGATATGCCTACTCCATTTGTTGGCTTGATTGAAAATATTCCTATTCCAACAAGATATTGGTGTGTGAGATCTAACATTGTGTTGAACAATGAAGTTGATATTGTTAGTAGCTCGTTATCTTTGAAACATTCCGATGAATTTGTCACTGAAATTTTCCCCGATAAGAGTCTCAAGATGGAGACATCTGATTCCATGATAATATATGATGAATTTTTCAGCTCCAAATCTGGGGATGGGGCAATTCATAGGGAGATTCCGTTGGTGGTGACAAACACAATGAATTGGAAACGTAAGAATTGTGATGTTTTAAACAAATATGAATTTCTGCCCACGGAGATATCATTACCTTTATTTGATCCTAGAGTATTATTAGAACTTATTGAACTTGAATCCAAGATACATTTGAAATATATCATTGAGAACCCTGCACCAAGGATTTTCCAATTTTCCACATCATTGATAGAGCAAGAAGGTTATGAAATTAGTGGGGATTTGAAAAATAATGCATTCCCTGTATTACCTTTTACAAGACAAGAATTGAATTATTATATGGAATTAACATCGGGTTCTAGATTACCAACGATGAAAGTGTTTGATCTACAATATAAAGTGAATCTTCCAATCTTACCAATTAATGATTTGGTCAAGACAGAAGATGACAAACTTGTCTATCAAGATCTTAAAAAGCCTATATAGAAAACTTAATTGACACCTAATAATTGAACTTCAAAGATCAAAGTAGCATTTGGTGGAATTAAACCTGGGAAACCTCTGTTACCGTAAGCCAAAGGACCTGGAATTGTTAATCTGGCAACTTCACCAACTGATAATTGTGGAATAGCTTCATCCCAACCTTTGATGACTTGACCAACACCAATATAAGTTTGGAATGGTTTACCACGGTCTCTTGAAGAATCGAATTTCTTACCGTTTTCTAAAGTACCAACGTAGTGGATGGTGACTAAATCACCGGCTTTTGGGAATGTCTTACCATCACCTAAACACAAAGTTAGTAACATGGATTTCTCGATTGAACTCTGTCTTACGTACCTGGAGAGATTCTTTCGATATTAACTGACATTGCTGGACTGGAATTGAAAAAAGATCTATTAATTAAGATTGGACGAGTACTTGGTCTAATAATTGATCTTCTTGCTAATTGGAACATATTATTACTAAAACTTTTTGTTCTCTTTGCCCAAACAGAGAAAAAAAAAAAAAAAAAAACATTTGGGCAAAGCTAAAAAAAAAAATCAACGAAGGAGGGTAACTAAACTATACATTTCACTTCTTACTTCTTCTTCTTCTGTTGCTTGGGGTGTTGACCATGCTGCTAGCACCTCCAGGGGTAGCAGCTGTGGTGGTTTTTCTAGTGGAGGTTCTTGTGGCAGGTTTTGAGGGTGTAGCAGCTTCCGGTGCAGGACCAAATCTGGTGGATCTTCTTGAAGATGTTGCCGGTGTAGTGGCCACTTTCAGCAATTTAATTGCAGCTGCTGCCGGGGTCAGTAGCAGTGCTGTGGACCTTGTACGCTTCCTTGTAGAAGGTTTCTCTTCCTTAGCTTCTTCAGAATCCGAGACAGCAGCCTCGTTGTCACTAGCCTCGCCACTTTTCTCTGACTCTCCTGCTTCATTCTCTTCTTCTTCTGATGCTTCTTCTTCTTCTGATGCTTCTACCCCTTCTCCTTCATCTGATGCTTCTTTCACTTCATCCAGTGGTTCAGGAGATTCGGGCTCTGCTGATTTTGCCGGAGTCGAGGCATTGCTCTTGTTATGCCTCGTGGATTTCCTCACTTTAGGCTCTGTTGGCTCACTCAACTCTGCAGGCTCTGTTGATTTCCTCCTTGTACTCGACCTCGTTAGCACTGTTCTCTTCAGCACTTGTTCTTCTTCTTCTTCACTTGAAGCATCACTCTTATCAACTACATCTTCAACTTTCTTCTCCTCCTCGGATGACCCATTGTCCAACTCTTCTAATCCTGACAAATCGTACAACTCTTCCAATTTCTCCGTGACATCTTTCTTCGTAGCATTCACAGCAAAAGACGCATTTATCGTCTTCACTATCGTGTTAAGATGAGCCGTCTTCTTGACACCTATCGGCTTGTTCTTAGCCACTGCCTTGAGCAAGACTACCTCATCCTCATATGACCATTTCCTCATACTTGTTTATCTCTTGTTTATTATGGTCGTGTATGGTTGTTTTATTTTTTTTTTTGCTTATTGAACTTTTTTTTTTTTTTTTGGTGTTGATGAAAAATTTTTTTTTCTTAAGAGAACAAGGAGAGAAACAAAGGGAAAAGGGATAGACATCATGCCTAGAAAAGCTGAATTGTTGAAGTCCTTGTCTAGGGGACGAGTTCGTCCTTCTATGAACAAGTGGAATATTTTCAACTTGTATAAGAAGAGATCGGCAAAAGTGCTGATAAGTCCACTTAATTCTTTCAGACAACAGTGGTATGCTAAGCAGGAGACAAGAGCTTATCATGGGGAACATATAAGAGAAGGAAGATGGAAGACATATTTTGATCCTAAGTTGAAAGGTGTGGCTCAGTTGGATGCTTCATTGAGTGGTGCTGAAGAATTGCCAACACCTTTGATGATGCAGACATTTGCCGTATTGGAGAAGAGGTTAGATTTTGCCATTTACAGAGCCATGTTTGCCTCATCTGTTAGACAAGCTAGACAATTTATCATTGGTAAAAATGTTAAAGTCAATGGTGTCGTCATTAAGCATCCAAATTATACACTTAAACCTGGGGATATGTTTTCAGTGGAGCCTTCAAAAGTCTTAGAGGCCTTGGGTAAGAAAAAACCAAGCTTAAGAGAAGCCATCAATATCGATAATATACAGATTGCTAAATGGAATAAATACGTGGATGAAGCAAAAGAGAGACCATACGATGCTTGGATGAAAAAACAAGAAAAATTGCAGAAAAAGAAGCAAACTCAATCAACACAATTTGATCAAGATAATGATGAATTCTCTGAACTGAAAATCAAAGAAGTCAATGAAAAAATATTTAAACAGATGTTGGATAAACAAAAGAAAACTACAAGAGCAACTGTTTTCCATGATATTGTTATAACAGCCAATGAAAAAGATCGTAAAGTTTCAACATCCAATTTTGTTGCTCAATTTGGTCCAGAATTGAGTAAGAAATGTGTCGAGGTTGTGGAATTAATGGGTGACAAAAACAGTATTTTTGAACATACCAAGATTGAAGAATTTGAAGCAATACTTTCATCAAAGACCGAAGAAGGACAAGAAGCCAAAGAGGCTAAAGATTTCAACATAAGGAAAGTGAAACAATTGATAAATGAGATTCACAGTGATTACCAAAACAAGTTGAGAGCAGATGCTGAGCAACTGCAAGTTGATCCAGCCAATGTGACAGTTCAATACGATGCCAGTTGGACCAAGAAACTTAGGAAGCATCGTCCACTTCCATCTGTTGAAGAAATTGAAGAAAAAGGTGAATCTTCTGCCAAAGTCTCTTTGCCATGGCAAAAAGGTCTCTTTGGAAGAAAAGATCCTTCCAAGTCGTACTTCACTCCATGGCAACCAAGACCTTTCTTAAGTACTATGGCTATTTTACCGCATCATATTGAAATCTCTTTTGAAACTTGTCATGCTATTTATTTAAGAGACCCTGTTGCTAGACCTGGTGCCTCAGAAGTCATCTCTCCATTACCAATTGATCTTCATAAGAGAGCTTATATGTGGTACCTCAAACATTCATAGATTATATAAGAACTTGTAAATACAATTTTATAACTGAAAAAAAAAAAAAAAAAAATTTCCATCATATGTAGAAAAAGGTGTGATAGAAAAGAGAGAAGTTGAATGCATGCCCAGGGTTAGACCAAAGCTTTTCTTGGAAGCTCTTCGTCAAGACAAACTATTGGTTCCTCTTCTTCCAGTATGCAGGACAATTGAACGGTCGAAATTGGAATTGAAATGGATACAAGACGAGTTACCTTCATATAAGTATCAAGAAGCATTGTGGTATAGATCAAGGCATTTCCCACTTCAATATATCTTGGGAACACAACCATTTGGAAACTTGGAAATATTATGTGAGCCAGGGGTGTTAATTCCAAGAAACGATACTGAAGAATGGTGTTTCGAGTTGATTCAAATGTTGAAAGAGCATCATCATCATTTGAGAATTTTGGACATGTGTACTGGGACAGGATGTATCCCATTGCTGATGGCATCGGAATTGCAAGATGTTGACGTGATTGGTGTTGATATCTCGAACAAGGCCATCAATCTTGCTTTGAGAAATCTCGAGCATAATAAGTATCAACTTCAAAATGGTGTTAATTTTTATCAAGGTAATTTGTTCGATAAAGAAATTTGCTCAAAAATAGATATTGACTTAGTGATCTCGAATCCGCCATATATTCCATCACAAGAGTTCAATATCAAGCATGGTATGGAAAAATCTGTCAGGTTTTTCGAACCAAGACTAGCTTTACAAGGTGATACAGAAATATTTGATTCATTAATCGATAATGTCGTATTGAAATCCAATTGTCAAGGTTTCATATTCGAACTTGCCGGCAAGAGACAAGCAGAGCATGTGATGCAAAAATTCAAATTTTTACAAGGTTGGGAAATCGGTTACAGGATTGATTCAAATGATCAATTTCGAAATGTTATTGGATGGAAATCATCTATGAATTTTTTGCAAAAAATATGTACTTCATCATTCTAATTTCAGTTTCTTTTCTTCCTTATCTTCTTCTTCAGCTTGTCTCTTTCTCTCGTTTTTTCTAACAAATCCTCTGCCAACAGCAGTGACACCACCTTCTTTTGGAATAACTTTTGTAGCCCATAATACATAACCACCTCCACCTCTCATTGTCATCAATGGATGAATTCTTCCAGGAATTGTCTGGTATGGTCTTACTCTTGTTTCAAAAATATTTGGATTAATCACTCTCAAATCTTTAGCAATAGCATGTTGTGTTTCCAATACGATTTCCTTATATTGAGAATAAACGACAATTGGTCTTGATCCACCAACGGTATCAAGAAGTTTAGGGATTAAAGTTGCCGGATAAGTTGTTGAACAGTAAATTAATGCATCAAATCCACCTTCTTGACACATCTGTATAGTATTATTAATATCTGCAACTTTCAGCTTACGGCGATAATATTGTTCTCTCTTTTGAGGTTTCAACTCAGCGACGGCTTCTTCACTTTGTTCATTAAATTTCAATTTCTCTTCTTCTGGTTCGAAAAATTGTAACCAATTTATAGGTTTCACCATCTTATCGATCAACTCTTCTGGATAATTTGATGTCTTTAAAGCAATTATATTTGGATGCTCATTTTCATGGGCTAAGACTATAGTGCCTTCACCTCTCATTCTTTCCATCATAGCATACAATATGACACCTCCAGTTTCATCACTCAAAAAATATTTACCTCCAGGTCTAACATCACCTAAGTTCATCATTAAACCCATGGTTTCTTCACTCAAATCCAATACTTTATTAATATCTTTCTCGATATAATATTGCAATAACTGTGACGAACCTAAATATTCTACGGTGAACCTTCTCAAGAATTTCAGTTGTTTTCTTTTCAAATATTTCTCCTGCGAAAATTTAGTCTTCAAATCAAAACCTTCATGAGACAGAATAATCTTATTGATCAAATCTTCTCCACCTTTTTGTCTTTTCAAAATTTCAATATCCTCACTTGACAATTTTTGAATCTTTGATCCAATATCAACAATATTCTGATTTGTCTCACTACTCTTCATCACTTCTAAAACCAGCTCAGGTGTTCCTCTCTTATCTTCTTCTCTGGTCTCAGAATCTCCCTTGTCCCCATTATACGTCAAACTTTGAATGGGTATAACACTCTTGTCATCTTGTATCTCAAATGATTGACCCAATGGATAACCTATAATACCATCCACCAAGAATGATCCAAATTTCCCCAAATTAATAGTACCTCCTACTCTCACTTCAATGATCTTCAAACCTGAAGATGGCAATCTTACCAATACATGCTGATCTGCCTTAATAACACTAGTCTCCTTTACCAACATACTGAATTTTTCCCACAATCACCTTTATCTCATCTCTTTATATTTTGAAAAATTTCACACTGAGGAAAAAAAAAATTTTTTGCTTTTAAAAAATTTTCCAAAAGAAAAAAAAAAAAAAAAAAAATTTATCTGAAAAATTTTAATTTAAGGTCATCTTGACAATAAGACAAGTATGGGTAGAAGACAGAGAAATAAGCAGGGAGCTCCACCTTCGTATGAAGAGATGGAAGCTAGAAAGCTGAAGAAAGATCAAAAAAGAAAGAGAGAAAACGATTCATCTGTTGCAGAGAAAACAAGTAAGAAGCATACCTCATCTGCAGATAAGAAGACAAAGAAGACAAAGAAGCAGAGACCTGATGAAGAAGAGGCACCAGCTGATTTACCGGAAGTTGACTTAGAAGCTTTGTCTGCTGCTAAGAAGACTTTGTTCGATGATTCAGAGGAAGAAGAAGAAGAATTAAATGATGAATTTGATGTCGATGCAGAGGAAGAAGATGAGGATGATGATGATGAATTTTATGATTCAGCTGAAGAAGATATTGCCAAGCCAATGTTCTCAGATGATGATTCTGATATGGATGAAATGGAAAAATTGAATGCTGAGAATATGGAAGCTTTCTCCAAGAGATTGGATGAAGAAGAAGAAGAAGATGCTGAAGATGCTGAAGCTGAACTTCTTGAAGCTCAACAACAAAATCCAAGAGCTATTGTACTTCCAACTGCTGAAGAAGAAGCTGAATTGGAAAATCAACCAAAAGATTTGACTTCAATAAGAACAAGAATGATTGAAATTACAAAAGTTTTAGAAAATTTCAAAGATATGGCTGAAGAAGGCAAGAGTAGAACCGAATATGTTGAGAGATTGATGAAAGATATATGTGATTATTTTGGTTATACACCATTCTTGGCTGAAAAATTATTCAATTTGTTTTCGTCAACAGAAGCTATGGAATTTTTTGAAGCAAATGAAATTGCAAGACCAATAACGATAAGAACAAATACATTAAAGACAAGACGTAGAGATTTGGCTCAAACTTTGGTCAACAGAGGTGTTAATTTACAACCTATTGGTTCATGGACTAAAGTTGGTTTACAAGTTTTCGATTCACAAGTTCCAATTGGTGCCACACCAGAATATCTTGCTGGGCATTATATCTTACAAGCTGCATCTTCATTCTTGCCTGTTATGGCTTTGGCCCCACAAGAAAATGAAAGAATATTGGATATGGCAGCTGCTCCAGGTGGTAAGACCACTTATATCTCAGCTATGATGAATAATACCGGATGCGTCTTTGCCAATGATTTCAACAAATCAAGAACCAAATCATTGATAGCTAATATTCATCGTCTTGGTTGTCAAAATACCATTGTTTGTAATTATGATGCCAGAGAGTTCCCAAAAGTTATTGGTGGATTTGATAGAATATTGTTAGATGCTCCATGCTCAGGTACAGGTGTCATTGCCAAAGATGAAAGTGTTAAAGTTTCAAGAAGTGAAAAAGATTTCATCCAAATTCCACATTTACAAAAACAATTATTATTATCAGCTATTGACTCCGTTGATGCCAACTCTGCAACAGGTGGTATTATCGTTTACTCGACTTGTTCTGTTGCCGTTGACGAAAATGAAGCTGTTGTTGATTATGCCTTGAGAAAGAGACCTAATGTCAAATTGGTAGATACAGGTTTACAAATTGGTAAAGAAGGTTTCACATCTTACCGTGGTAAGCATTTTAACTCCAAAATCAGTTTAACTAGACGTTATTATCCACATACTTATAATGTTGATGGATTTTATGTTGCCAAATTCAAGAAAATTGCTTCATCACCATTTGACAAATCTAAAGCCGGTGCTAAGGAGAAAGAAAATGCAGCAAGAGCAGAAGAAGAAGAAGAAGGTATTATTCATGGTGATTTCGCTCAATTTGATAACAACGAAGATGAGGAGTTAATAGAGCAAACTGTTAAACGTAATTTGAAGAAAAAAGGTATCAATCCAAATGTTGTATTGGGAAAGAAAGAAAAATCGAACAAATAATAAATTAGCATAGAACTTTGTTTTTGTATACTAAATCATTTATATATATTGAAAACGTAATTATACAAAAGATATATTACCCAAGTTATGTTCTTTAATATAGTCTGGGCCCATCTCTTCGTATTCCAGTTTTGTTATATAACTCTTATTACATTCCTCACTTTGTGCCCATTTAGACATACCTCTCCATGCATCTAAAATTGGGTCATGTGCCATTCTCACGTGAAGTGGAGATCCCACTGGAAGAAAAGATTGAAACTCATTGGTGACTCTTTGTTCAAGTCCCGTCAAATATGACATACCACCGGTGATAAATACATCTTGTAATGCGGCAAATGAGTCTCCTGAAAAACATTTCCCCGATAATCTCTTTGTCAAGATATCTTCACTGATCTCGATGATTCCAGCCTGGTCAATACCTGCAATTGAAGGTTGGAACAAGATTTCAGGTATCTTGATTCTTTCAACATTCAAATGCATTTGATGCTGATGATGTTGATCTTCTGAATCAAATGGCGTAGGACCTCTTAAATATTTATGCACAATGGATTTCTTATAATCAAATTGATTTGCATAAGTGTCTTCCACGGTGAAATTAGGATCATACTCTAATAGCTCTTGTTCTAATTGTATCAAGACTTTCTCTTCTTCTTCTTCCAGCTCTGAGTCCTGCACGTTAGCAATATCTCTGTAAATTGCCCAATCATCATCATTGGCACCAAATGTATCGTTTGGATCATTATCTATAGTGGCAGATGAGTTATTACCACCACCACCACCACCACCACGTCTTCTCTTGGAACTGACAGCACTATCAACACTATTTCTATCATCACCAGCCGCTAAAGATGCTATACTTTTCATTCTCAATTGAGCAGCATGAGATTTTCTATCGTTTAACTCTTCTTTCAACTTCTTACGTTCTTTACGTCTATCCAAGATCAGTTGCAACTTATCTCTTCTACTATTGATCCAACCTTGCCTATCTGTCTCTCTCCATTTCCTATCCTTCTCGGCTTCTTCTTCTTTTCTCTTTTTCTCAGCTTCCTTTTCCAATTTAGCTCTTTGTCTAGCATCATAATTTGATTTCATCAACCTTTGTTTACGTTTCTCTTTAATTTGTTCTTCGTCCAATTGCTCATCTGGAATATCTACCAAGGGGAAAGATGGCTCTTCATTATGTTCATCTTCTCCAATATCTTGATTTCTTGCCCTTTTCAACGATCTTTCCAAATTACCCATATATTTCTTAAAATCCAGTTCATCTTCAAAACCTTCACTTACAATGGTGTTATGAATATGTTTCTTTGAAGTATTGGCAATTTCATTTTGTAATTTGGTATAATATTCATATTCTTGTTCTTTTTGTATCAATTTCTCCAATCTTTTCTTTTGAGCTTGTTCTTGTAATCTTCTACCACTTTCTTTCCTCTTTTCGGTTTCTAATCTTAACTCTTCTTCAGTCTTGACAGGTTTGATAACTTCGACAAAAGGCATTTCAATACATCTGTCTTTGGAAACAAGTTTATCCATGTCCAAAATTGTCCTAATTTCTTCTTGATAATTAGTAGACACATAACAATGATCTTTGTACAAATTTTCCACTTGGAAAGAATTAAGTTTTGTTGGGAAATATGGATATTTCAAAGACAATGATTTTGACAAGTATGAAACTGCAGAATTACCACCAAAATCTACTCTCTTGGATTCGCCTAAGATGGCTTTAGAGTTTATCACTGGTATAACATGTGTTGCCTCATGTCCTGTGCCTATGACAAGACCATTCTTACCACCGTTGGCATAATAACTGAACAATGAATCTATTCCGGTAGCTAATTTTGGCACGTTGTAAGCTTCAAATAACAACTGATACATACTCGAACGATGGGAAAGCGGAGCTCCAGGTATCTCATTAATTATCAATGGATTATTGACTCCATTTGCTGAGTTGACACCTAATCTTGAAAATGAATAGTCCATCATAAACTCAACGTAATCCCAATTTGTTATCAAATTCCCGTCAAATGGATTTTTCATCGATGATTTCACTCCAGGATCCAAATAAACATCATTACCTACAAGTGTCAATGTCTTATTAATTTTCCTATCCCTGAATCTAGCTATCACCGATGGGAAAACATGAGATGGCTGATCCGTGTTGGCCAATCCAATTCTCATTTGTGATTTACCAAGATCAATGGCAATTGGTACACCTTCGACATAATTGGTAGAATGCGGTTCCAGCCTTGTTGGAGGTACCAAATCTTTCGTATAATAAATGTCCTGCATTGGAATAGGAGTCTCTGTCTTACTCCTCGATCCACTACTATTGATAGTCATCGTTATTAATCTAAAACAACTGATATTTCGACTTGACAAAGTTTTTTCAACCTTTTTGTCCAAAGAAAAAATACAAAAAATACAAAAAAAAAAAACAACAACGTATAAAAATCACCTAATTGATAAAATATAAGTATTATGAGTAACCCAGAGCCAACCAATCAGTACAGTATCCAAGGTTATAACTTGGTTACCTTGTTGAAACGGTAAGTAGAAATCAATTGATCAATGGAGGAAGGCAAATAAAACTAACAGGATTATACAGTTTGGAAGCTGCTACTTCACGTTTAGAAGATGTCACTGTTTTCCAAGAAGAAGTGGCATCAAAGTCAACCAGCAAATCAGGCGATGGTCCGCGGCTGTCACTGGGTGCTTCAGCTAAGTCAATTGCTGCACCACCACCACCACCACTGCCACCGGCTGCTGCTATGGAAGCTGTTGAAATTCCAAAACAAGTTCAGGAATTTGATCAATTCATTGATAAACACGTGAAACCATTTGCCAAATTATCAGATGAGATTGATCCTGTTGTGTCGGAGCAAGTTGGATATTTCTTGAAAGCATTTGAAGAAGAGAGGAAATTCTTATTGGCTGTTTCCAAATCAAAGAAAGTTGCTGTCACGGATCCAGTATTCGGTACTGCTTTGAAACCAATAAATGAACAAATTGAGAAGATCATAGCTACAAAAGATGCTAATCGTCAATCCAAGAGTTTCAGCCATTTGAACACTTTAGCTGAAGGTTGCCCCGTCTTGGGATGGATTGTTGTTGATACTCCGGTAAGTTTTATCCCGGATTATAAAGATGCAGCTCAATTCTGGACAAATAGAATCATGAAAGATCTGAAAGATTCCGATCCAAAACAAATTGAATGGGTTAAATTGTTCTTAGGTATTTTTGATAATTTAAAGAGCTACGTAAAAGAGTACCATACCACGGGACCTTCATGGAATAATCAAGGTGGATCATTAGAAGATGCTTTAAAATCTTCAAAAGCTCCAGTTGCTCCTGTTTCTTCTGGTTTGCCTCCACCTCCACCTCCACCTCCACCAGCTTCAATTTTCGAAACTGAATCCAAACCTGAAGGTGGTATGAATGCAGTTTTCAGTGCATTGAACCAAGGAGAAGATATAACCAAAGGTTTAAAGAAAGTTGAGAAGTCTCAAATGACACATAAGAACCCTGAATTGAGAGCATCATCGAAAGTGGTTGCACCATCAAAGAAACCGGTACCACCAAAGAAACCTACAAGTTTATCTCAAAAGCAAGCAAAGAAACCTGCAAAGAAAGAATTGCAAGATACCAAGTGGATTGTTGAGAATTTCGAAGATAACCATGAGATTGTCATTGAAGGAGAGATGCATCAAAGTGTCTTTATCGGTAAATGTTCCAATGTCACTATTCAAATTAAAGGTAAAGTCAATGCCATCTCATTAAATGAATGTCACAAGATTGGTTTAGTTGTTGACTCCTTAGTTTCCGGTATCGATGTGATTAAGTCTACTAAATTCGGAATCCAAGTGTTAACAACAACACCAATGATCTCAATCGATCAATCAGATGGGGGTCAAATCTACTTGGCAAAGACATCTTTAAACACTGATATTTACACCTCATCTACCACGGCTTTAAATATCAATGTCCCAGATGAAGACGATTTCAAAGAAGTGCCAGTGCCAGAACAATTCAAGCACTCGTTCTCTGAAGATGGTGTAATGACAAGCACCATCGTTGAACATGCCGGTTGAACAAAGAACAATGGAAAATTCTAGAACTTATTGACACGAACTTTTGCTGTCAATTGTTGTACCCGGATCTTGTTATAAGATACCCACAATGAACTACGTAGTATAACTATATATATGATAAAAGATAAATCTTCTTGAGAGTAACAGATAATCCAGCATCTTGTGCCTATTGTATAAAAACCCCAATCTCAATACCTTAAACGAACCTGTTTTATTAAAAACTTCTCGAAATAAAAAAAATTTTTGAAGAGGAAAAAAAAATTTTTGAAGAAGAAAAATATTTCAAAATAAAAGGCGAAACCAACATTACAAATCATCAACTTATTGAGATAATAAGGTATAAGAGATAGAATATGGTTAAGGATACGAAATTTTATGATTTATTGGGAGTTTCCCCAAATGCTTCAGATGCGGAATTGAAGAAAGCTTATAGAAAAGGTGCTTTAAAACATCATCCAGACAAGAATCCTTCACCAGAGGCAGCTGAGAAATTCAAGGAGATTTCATCAGCTTATGAAGTTTTGTCCGATTCTAATAAGAGAGAAATATACGATCAATATGGTGAAGAAGGTTTGAATGGTGGCCCAGGTGGTATGGGTGGAGGAATGGGAGGTGGTATGGAAGATTTGTTTTCACAATTCTTTGGAGGTGGTGCTGGTTTTGGAGGTGGACAACGTAGTAGAGGTCCAGCTAAAGGTAAAGATATTAGACATACTATAAGTTGCACTTTAGAAGAGTTGTACAAAGGTAGAACTGCCAAATTAGCTTTGAGTAAGACAGTCTTATGTAAGACATGTGATGGGAAAGGAGGTAAAGAAGGTGCTGTTAAGAAATGTACTTCATGTAATGGACAAGGTATTAAATTTGTCACTAGACAAATGGGTCCAATGATTCAAAGATTCCAAACCACTTGTGAAGTTTGTTCAGGAGAAGGTGAAATTATCGATCCAAAAGATCGTTGTAAGACATGTAGTGGTAAGAAAACCACTAGTGAAAGAAAAATTTTGGAAGTTCATATTGATGCTGGTATGAAAGCTGGTCAAAGTATTGTCTTTAGTGGTGAAGCTGATCAACTGCCTGGCGTTATTCCAGGTGATGTTGTCTTTGTCGTTGATGAAAAACCACATGACTTGTTTACAAGAAAGGGAGATGATTTATACTACGAGGCCAAGATTGATTTATTAACTGCATTAGCAGGTGGTGAATTTGCTTTAAAACATATCAGTGGTGAATTCTTGAAAATTGATATTATTCCAGGTGAAGTTATTGCTCCAGGTACTGTTAAAGTTATCGATAGTAAAGGTATGCCAATTAGAAGATTAGGTGATTACGGTAATTTATTTATCAAATTTGAAGTTGAATTCCCTGCAAAGAATTTCACAGATGCTGATACTTTAAAAGTCTTGGAACAAGTCTTACCTCCAAGAAAAGAAGTCAAGATTCCAAAAGATGCCATTGTTGATGATGTTGTATTAAATGATATTGATCCTTCAAGACATAGAACTTCAAATTCAAGAGGTGCTGGTAACAGCTATGATGAAGATGATGATGATGAAGGTGCTGGTCCAGGTGTCCAATGTGCTTCTCAATAGATAAAAAATCTCATATTCAAAAGTAAGAGTAAGACCAACTCCCCCCTTTATCATATTTTTGTTCACTTTAATATATACATCTCATCGCATTATTGGTTTTTACTGTGTCTTCTCTCATTTACTTGATGATTTTTTTATTCTTCTATTATATATACTGCTTTAATTATATGTTATTTCTCACCAATATAAGAAAACTCCAACCCAGCAAATAAATCCAATCCAAACTAATTGCATGGGTAACCCAATAAAACTCCCAACTATGAATAATAATCCAAATATTATGCCAACATCATTCTTAACAGGTCCCATTATTATAGAAAACAGAAGTAAAAACCATTGTATATAAAACAGTAAATTGTAATGATACGAATATGTGAAATAGTTGAAACTACGTGATGTTGGGAAATACGTATTGGAAATATAATGATGATGAAATAACGGGAATATCACATTGGTCAAATGGATTATAATTATTATGATCTTATACTTTGGCCCGTCCAATTCTTCTTCACTAGCATCTCTTCTTCTTCTAATTGAATTCATTTCATCTTATCTCTACGTTTTTTTTCCTTGCTCTATTTTTTTTTTTTTTTCACATAATTTCAATTAAAGTTTATCTCAGATTGCTGCCCATCTTGTATAACTGATATCCCATATTTGTCTTGCTCAAGTCTAGCATAATATCCAGCTATCAAGGCAGTTTCAGTTTCAAATAACTCTTTTAATTTTTCATCGGAGATAGACGTAATATTAAATCAAATACGACAAATGCGAGAATCCGTTATATGCTGCTGCTGCTGTTGATGATGGTGATATAAATCCGACATTATTCTCAACCGAGTACGAAGTGGAAACTTCAATTAAAAGATGGAGAGAAAACGAGATAAGTATTACAATTTTTCTAACAGTGTCTTGTGTTAATTATATCAAACGAAGCTCCATTCTTCAAATGGTATCTGTCATTTCTTGAATGGTCCCCCCCCCTTAGTGTTTTACGTGTCAATATTGTTTATCATACACGACATGTTTCCTGTATTTGTATGGGTCTTTGTTGAAATATGAATCATATCAAGCTCTTATCATATATATTGAGACAGTGAATTCTAATTGAATTATTATGATAACTGTTATTAGTCGGAAGTATGCACCATCCCAATAAACTGCTGAATTTTGATGCATATATATATATATATCACAAGATTTGGAATTGTATTTGGCTTGAACAGATATCGTGAATTTCCTGTTTATTGAGATTATTAGATCATCCCCTTTTGATTCATATTTGTGGTAGATGTCAAATTGAAAAATGTTTGAATAAAATATTTTAAAATATATTTAATATATTGGTCTTGAACTAATCATATCCTCTGTAGTATCTCATTGAAACTAGTATTAGCCACGAAATCACGAGGGAAAATTTGAAGTCCAGATAATAGTACGCTATCCCCTTGATCTCAAAACGAAATAACGTATTATTAGCTGAAATTACTCAGCCAACACTGTGATATCTTCATCGGTGTATTTGACCCAGTTATCAGATGTCCATTTGGGCATTTTTTGTGAAACAATTAGCATATTTTGGTTCATAAATCAACACACACACATCGAAAATCTTTCAAATATATATCAATCGATAGCCCCAATTAAGATCTATAATTAGATACTGGTCATATTCTCATAACATGCAAATTGCAGATAGGAACCAATTTTGAAAAGTTTTTAAAAACCATCATGAAAAAAAAGTTTACTATCGAAAATTGAAAAATGCCTTCATTGGATTGGTTTAGAGCTTCTGATTCGTATGATAGTAGTCCCATTACCACTGTTAGTCCGTGGGGCCTGTAATTGGCGAAAACAGTTTTTGGCTTTTTTTGGCCCAAAACCTATATCAGGAGATAGCCATGTCTTCAAAAATACTGCTGACCTTGAAGGAGATATGTTATCTTTTGAATTGAGTCCATGAGATTGAAAAATGGTAAAAATTTTCAAATTTTCAATCCTCTCTAGCGCTTCACCAGGGCCACCTAGACTCATCAAACCCACAATCAAGAATCTCACAATTCATATCTTGCCATCGATATGAAATTTGGCATCTTTTTGATTAGTCTAGCATGTGTAATTTACAGTTGAAATAAGTGAAAAATGGCGAAAAATGGCCAAAATCCGGACTTCATTTGAACTCGCCTCACGCTATCGGCTTGTCCTCTTGACACACCAAAGTATCACCATCTGAAAGTGCTCACCGAAAAGTATCTAATCCTCTAATTTCAGAGTCTTATCAATCTAATTGATCGAGTTATTAAGAATTCAAATAAGGTGGACGTCCATTTTGCAAATTTTTTCGAAAAATTGCTGATAGGGTATCAGGAATTTTTGGCCAAAAATCACTATATTTCATTTCATAAATAAACACCTATGAACCAAAAATACCTCAAATGTATATGAAACGATAGCCCAAATCTAGCTCTACAATTATATGGTAACCATATTTTGGTATCACGAGAACTGCAGCCAGAGACCAAATTTGAAAATTTCTCAAAAACCACCCTGAAAAAAAAGTTTACTATCGAAAATTCAAAAACACCTTCATTGGATTGGTCTGGAGTTTCTGATTTGAATGGTAGTAGTCCTATCACCACTGTTAGTCCGTGGGACCTGTAATTGGCGAAAACAGGTTTTGGCTTCTTTTGGCCCGAAACTCATATTTGAAGATAGCCACGCCTTCGCAGAGACTGCTGACCAAGAATGGGATATGATATCTTTTAAGTTGGGTCCATGAGAGTGAAAAATAGTGAAAAATTTGAAATTTTAAAAGCTTCATAGCGCCCCTCCTGGGCCACCTAGACTCATCAAATCCACAGCCAAGAATCTCACAATTCAGATCTCTCTTCTAATATCAGATTTGGTATTATCACAGCTAGTCTAATACCAGATATTTAATGTTGAAATACGTGAAAAATCGCAAAAAATGGCCAAAATCCGCATCTCATTTGAACTCGTCTCACGCTGTCAGCTTGTCCTATTGACACATCAAAGTATCGTCATCTGTAAGTGCTCGTCGGAAAGTATATGTTTCTCTAATTTTAGAGCCCTATCAATATATTTGATCGAGTTATTAAACTTTCAAACAACTTGAACTTCCACTTTGCCATTTTTTGCGAAAAATTGCTGATGGGGTATCAGGAATTTTTGACCAAAAATCGCAATATTTTGGTTCATAAATAAACATCTATACTCTGAAAATGCTCGAAATATATATCAATCGATAGCCCCAATCAAGCTCTACAATTACATGGTAGCCATATTCTCATAACATGCAAATTGCAGCCAGGGACCAATTTTGAAAATTTCTCAAAAACCGGTATGAAAAAATAAAGTTGTCGAATTGGGGTTCGAAAACACCATTACTAGATGCTTCAGAGTTTTCTTATTTTAATGAGACTATTGATACCTGTATAACTAGTCTGTGGAGCCTGTAAATTGCAAAAACAGATTTTCGAGCTCTCAAAAATTTTGCCTCAAAACCTATATGGCACGAAAGAGACGAGTTTTGCAATCATTTTGATCTATCTTTCACCAAGATACCATGTCAGGTTCACCCGTGAGAGGAGTTTGAAGTTTTGGGTAAAAAAATATTTCAATTTCATTTTTCATCAATATCTTGCCAGGGAGTTGTTTTATCGAGACAAGAGTGGCACCATTGGATTCTATGTATCAAAATGCATCGGTAAGGATCAATTGTAGTATAATTATGGTGTATATAGTATGTCCACTTGACGAGTATTGATTTTTGTACATAGTAAACAAAGAAAAACAGTCAACTAAAGGACTATGTCTCATATGTAATACCAAAAAAAGCCGGGATAATGAACAATCACAGCACAATATCCAATATTACAATGTTTATTGTGGCAATTATCTGGAACATGATGGACTTTTGCTAAACTCAAGTGAATTGTTTGGATAACAGTGTTGTTTACACCAACTTAATTTCTAGGTATATTATAGCATTGGACCAAACATTAAGAACTAAGGATTAAAGCAAATCATATTAGCCCGTCTATCCTTACTTCCAACCCAGCAGTAGTTTGATATCATGCTCTGATACATATCAGAAGTTATAAAAGATGAAATCACAGCTTTTTTGGCAATTTTTCCTTCCAAAAAACCAAAACCCCGTTTAAACCGCTACCTGAAAGCCTCTGTTTTCTCCGACTAAACCGAGGTAGTGAAGAGGATATTTTTCAGAAAAACACTATTTTTTTCACGAATGGTTTTGTGGTCTAGTTGGTTATGGCATCTGCTTAACACGCAGAACGTCCCCAGTTCGATCCTGGGCAAAATCATTCCTTTTTTCTTTTTTTTTTCTAGGTTGAACATCAGAAAAGAGATGTTCAACACTTGTACTACCCATTTTTTTTTAATCTCATTTGATTTACATGATCGATCACTTATCATGTGAAAGTACAATTGTGGACAAGACAAAATTAATTTTTACTTTTTTTATTTGATTAAACAAGAACTATACGAAAAGAGCTAATTTTTATATTCGTTAACGATAAAATCACAAATTTTTGTCAATACAGGTTCAAATTTAGTTAAATCAGTAATAACCAAATTTTTATCAACGAATTTTTCATCAGTGAAATTTGAATTCAGAAATTGTACCAATTTGGCATTATTAGATGGTGAATTGTTCATCAAAGATTCAAATTTGAATATTATTAAATTCTTGTTGAATTCCACTCTCAAGAAAACTAAGACATTGGAATAAATTAATTTGAAAAAATTCAATTCATGTATGATTAACATGAAATTGTTTTCCGTCTCCAAATTGGAAAGTTTTTTTATAATTGGATATGTCAATTTTAAAATCCTCAATGTCTTTAATAAACCAAATTTATCAAGGAAATTGGCAATTTGTAAAGATAATAAACGGTGTGGATTCTTCTCATCGAAAATTATACTGACATCATCAGTTATATCCAATTTGGCGAAATCATTCTCGTACATAATTTCAATTGTAGACAAACTATTTGACAAGATTTGAATGGATTCCTTGGACAAGACATCCAAGATGTTCAACATTTGTGAAAACCTTTTCAACAACTCCACAGATGGGGCCAATATGGAACTTTTTTTAGGTTGAGTCTGGGAACTTGATGAGATAATTGAAGCCAGTGTTAACTCTGTTGACGGTAAGATATTATTACCATCAATGATAGATTTAACTTCAAAGATACTTGTATCTGGTGAATAATCCAAAGTAGCTGTGGTTTCCAAATCTTTGTTAAAAGAATCATGCAATTCATTGATCTTGTAATTTTTCAATTTACCAATGATGGAAACTTTCAAACTATTCAAATTATTCAACTCAACTTTAACAAAAAGATTCTCATGACAATTTGGAATCTTAAATATACTTGAATTCTTGATCAACAAGACTGGACCATCATTTTCAGTGTTTGAGAATTTGAAAGGTAAATTGCAACTTGGATCCAAGATTTTCAACTTGGCATTATTATTCTCTAAATCTTCAGTGATCAATTGTGATAATAATTTGGATCTCGAATGAATAGATAAATCTTTCAAAGTCTCGTAAATGTTTTCGTTATTTGTAACATTCAATTCTTCACTCCATTGAATCGACCAACTACCAAGGTATAATTTGATTCTAGCAACAAACCATTCTATATGTACAGGAGATGAGGTGGAATCAACTTTTAAGCAAGAGATGAGGAACCAACCTTGTGGCCAATCATGTTTCCTGTAATATTGTAATGAAACTAGCTCATCATCTAAACTGGTTGGAGCAATCTTTGAGATATCCGATATTCTAATCTTATTTAAGATCCAATCAGTAGTGTTCATCAATGAGTTCAATAACTCAATGTTAATCTTGAGGATAACTGATAACAATTCAAAAGGTAATCTGTTGAAATTATTTGCCAAAGTTTGATTCAAAGAAGGTAATAATGAAGATAAGAGTGGTGTTGGATTTATAAAATATAACAACCCTGATAACGGAGATATTGAAAGTGTGATGTTCTTGGTAGAAGTTAGTTGTAATATTAATGATAAGGTTGGTGAAGATGATGATGAAGTTTTCAATTGAATTGAAGATGGGCAAAGAACAGACAATTTTTCATAAAATTCCATAATTTTCAAATTGACATGTTTTTCAGTGATATTGGTTAAGATATTTTCGATACTAAGTTCATCCATGGTCAAATCGAAATCTTGCATTATCTCGTAGACTTCATTGTCTTTAACCCATTTGAGTTGCATTGAATTATGATCAGTTAATGAAATTTCCACGTAAGAGGATAATGATTTCTTCTTATTTGGTTGTAATTTTAACCAATAACTAATTATTATGAGATTCTTGTCAGATGAATATGTATGACTTATTTGTGATTTCCAATAACCCATTCTAATTGAAATTAATTGACGATGTATAAGGAACAATTTATAATTTAATGTGTATTGTGATAAGAGATTGTGTAATTCATAAAGACCACCACTCTTGTTAAGTTTATTGTTCAAAAGTAACAGATTCGAGACATGTTCTAATTTTTGACGAGTCTTATTTAACAGAGTTTCTTCATCGTAGATGATTGTGTTATCTTTGAAATTGAAATTGAAATTGAAATCGATTAAAAAAAACTGTGAAAAATCATCAACGTCATCAGCAATCGATAAACAACATTGGAAAAGTTTCTCGACGTTGAAATAAGCTCTACCATTGGCAATTTTATAATTATAAAAAGGTAAAGGTAATTCATCCAACAAACTTAATCTTAATGCCAATGAAATGTTTAAATTTTGTAACGTTTTCAATATAGTGGAAGGTGATAATGATGGTTTTGGTAAGAAATTATAAGATGGTAATTGTGGTCTTCCATTCAATAGCACTTCTAAGGATGTGATAAGATCTGGATTTGGTAATTTAGCACTTGTCAATGATGAATTCAAATTTTTGAGCCCCCATATAGAATGTAAAGAGACTTGTTCAATGGTTAATCTTAACCAATTTAAGAGATCAATCAATTTCCCAAATTGAATGGAATTCACTGACCATTTATTTAATACATAAAGTCTTGTAAAATTTTCTCGCAATCTAACTAATAAAGTTAACAACGATTTTTTCTTCTCTTGATCCGAGGTATTTGATGATTGTAAAGTTGATAGTAATTGTGTTAATTCTTTGTATGCTTCTTCTGAGTAATTTTTCAAAATGGACGATAAAGGTATTATATTAGCAGTGATATGTGGTATTGTAGGCAGTTCCTGCTGCTGCTGCTGCTGCTGCTTGCCATCTATTATTATCTTTGTTGACATATTAATGATGAATTCATTTACTCTGGTGTGAAAGGTGTTATTAGATGATGTGAAAAGTTATAAGATTTTTTTTTCCCAAAAAGAACAGAACAAATGTTAGCAAAAACCGAATGAAAAAAAGAAAAAGAGAGTAATGAGTGAATGATTGAGCTATAGCAGCAGATAATGATACAAGATAATTTTCACTGGTTCTGTGATGGTTAAATTTTAAAAAATTGTTATTATTTTGGGATAAATTTTTGGTGACAAAAAAAATGGTATTGGTGTTTGTGTACACGACAATAATAATACTAGCTGGACAACAGAAGGAGAGATGGAGAGATGGAGAGTGTGTAGGTTGTATTGTAATGAATCAGGTATAAGAGTATACAAGGTATAAGATACAAGGTATAATTGATAAATAAATAAGTCAATAAATAAATATGTGAAATTGATAAATAAATAAATAAATAAGTCAATTAGATAAATAGATAGATAAATAGATAAATAGATAGATGAATAAATAAATAAATAAGATCAAGCATCACTTGGAACCATGGTTTCTTGTCTTGGTGGAATATTTCTTTCGAACTTACTACCACCTGGTCTTTGAGGAGGTATGATAGGATCTGGATGTTCATAATCAGCAAGCAATTTCTCAGTCTTTTGCAATACCAGACGTAATTGATTAGGATCATGTATTTCTCTATTAATCTCAAACATCCTTCTTATCTCGAGACATTTCAATCTGTAATAATCTGGTCTATTGATCCAGTTTCTCGTAGATCTCAATGACCTCCTGTACAAAGAAGATACCAATTTGGTATTGGCCTCAGTGAATGGCATGATCACTTTCCCTGACATTGCTCTTGTTGTTGTTGTTGTTGTTGTTGATAGTGTTACTCAATTTCTTCAATCAATTTTTTTTAATTCTTCAACTGTTATTGACACAGTTTCTGCCATGGTGAAAGGAGATCGGGACTTCGGTAACTTTAAATTTTTTGTCTTTCTTTTCATATTTGGTATTGCCCAGAACAAGTGAATTGAAATGAGATCTGTGTTCAAGAGGATTTCATCACCTATATCGGCTTCAGGGTCGGATGATGAGACTTCTTCGACAACGAAGAAATTCTCTGCATTTTCAATGAACAGGGCAAGGACTTTTTCAAACGATTTTTTCAACAGATTCACAGATGACGATAACGATTTGAAAAGTAGTAAGAGTACAAAGAGTAATGAGAAGAATCGTCAGAGTAATGAAGATGATGATGAGGACACTGTAAGTGATTCAGATTCAATCGAGGTATATTCCGGGAATGACCAGCTTCCTCATACTTTGGATAGAACTATTAGTATGAACGATGCTAATTCTCTTATTGGAGGAGCAGCTGTCAATTATCCAGGTGAAGAAGACCAGACTGATGGAGACAAAGTGCATACGGTGGAACAACCAGTGGAGAAATCGCACAAGATTTTCTCGTTCCAATTACCATTTGGTGGTGGACTATCTTTTCCTAGACGTGTGAAGATCCCCTTTATCTCGTCACATAACAATAATGAGTTGGATGAAGAGCTCCGATTGAAATTGGAGAGAAACGAGTCGATCTCCACTTTGGATGAAGCTAAGATTTTTGCCAATTTTAAAGGCGTAGACAACAGTAGAATGCGTGCAGTTAAGAAGGCTTTAACTCCATCGATTGCTAGTGAATTTAAAACGTATATTACAAATAATGTGAGACCAGATTATGAGACCATATATGATGATTTGGAAGGTGATCTTGTCATAATGGGTGGATACCGTGGAAGTATCTTGAGAGATTGTAAAACTATGAAACGAGTATGGATCCCTATAAAAGCCGGTTTCAAATTGCGTAAGATAGATTTATATATTGGGCCAACAAAGCAAGATGAACTTGATCAAGATAAGATAGTAAAACTGGATGGCATGTTAACGCATATTGGACCAATAGATATCAGCAGGAAACTTATCAAGAAACTTAAGATGAATCCAAAATTAAGAATACATGAATTTGGATACGATTGGAGATTATCGGGACATATAAATTCTGAAAAATTGTCCATTTTACTTGACAAAATATATAATGACACTGGGAAGGGAGCATATGTAATAGCACATAGTATGGGTGGCTTAATAGCACATCATGTGTTGAACAAAAATCCACAATTGGTTAGAGGTTTAGTTTACGTTGGAGTGCCGAGTGAATGCCCTAATGTATTGGGCCCCATCAGATTTGGTGATGATGTGTTACTCAGTGATAAGATATTGACTCTGGAAGTGAATTTTATGATGAGATCCAGTTTCTTATTTTTACCACTAAGTGGTGAATTATTTGTTGATCGTCATTCAATGCGTAAAGTGAATTTAGATTATTTTGATGTCAATACTTGGATCAATTATAATTTGTCTCCTTTGGTTGGGAAAAATAGGTACGATTTTGAACAAGATCTCAAGAATGGTAAAATTAAATCTATTGAATTGTACGAGAAACATGGTGGTACTGTTAACACATATAACAATCTGTCGGATCCTATAATTGTGGAAAATTTAACAAGTTTCCAAACTTCGTACGAAGATAGTGTTGAATATTTAGATAGGACATTGAAAGAGACAAAAAAATTCCTCACAGAACTTGAATTGAGAAGTGACCAAGAATACCCACCGTTGTCGGTTGTTTATGGTAACACGATACCTTCATTACGTGGTTCATTCATTGCAGATAAAGAAGATATTAAATTGGGTAACTGGTTTGACTTCTTTTATGGTCCAGGTGATGGTGTAGTGAATCAACATTGGATAATGCCTGAAAAAAGAGGTTTCGAAGTAGTAGATAGATTTGCCTCTAATTGTGGACATGTGGCATTGATGACAGATTTGGATAACATGGGAAGGCTGTTGCGGAGCTTAGTCGATGAAGAGAAAAGAAGGATACAAGAACCATTGAAATAGATTATATATATATATATAAATTATTCGTCATCACCTTGATCATAGTACAACACTTTGATCCAAAGACTACAATGTGCGCATTGTATTATTATCTCCCCTGAACCATCTTCACCCGTCTGATTATCCACCAATGCTTGCTCTTCAAGTATCATCCCATTCTGCACAGTGCATCTGGGACAATCTCTGACAAATCGGTCTTCAACAAATTCAAACTCATCAAGATCATACTCATCCAATCCATCATGACTGATCCCAATCTTCTTGAAATGCAAACTCAACTCCAGATCATATTTCGATTTCAATACTGGATCCGATAACGTCTGATACGCTTTTTGCAAATGTGATATCTGGTTCTTATTAGATACAGGCTGATTCTGTGTCTTATCCGGGTGTGTCCGAAGCAAAAGCTTACGGTACTGTCTCTTGATAACTTCAAGAGTAGCTGTAGTGGGCACTTCTAGTATCTCATAATAATTCTCCATCTGTTACTTTCTATGTCTTAGGGAATCCTCCCAAAAAAGCCTTTAATTGAGAAAAGTGAAAAAAAAAAAAAAAAATTTCAAGTTTGTAAAAAAAAAAAAAATTTTGATATAAAAAATTTTTCATTTTACTCATCTCATCGAGTTTGCACTAAGATGACTAGTAATAAGGAGCTTCGTATCTCATCTTACTCTGAAGATCCTTCTAATGTTGCTGTTGGCTCGTTTTTCAACGGGTTGAACGTTGATCTGGATATTGATTTCAAGATTTATCAAAACAGAAAACAGAAAAATGATTTGATCATACATGGAGAAAATGAAGTGTTGGATTACGATGGCCATACTACTGAAGATCATACCAAGTACTGTGTTGCAGTATATGATCCTGCTCATAGATCATTAGATTTATTTAACAATACTCCATTATTGACATCTAGCATAACTTCTAAGAAGAGAAAAATAGTAAGAGGTCCAAAAGTTAAGCAAACAGGTGTTAGAAATAATATTAAGAGAAATTTGTTGGGTGAGACTTTTGGTACTAAGAAGGCAAAGAAGCTGATTACTGATTTGGAGAAGAATAAGATTGATTCAGAGACTTTAGAGTCAAATGAATTGGACATCATTGATTCTTTGAAGAAATCTACAACTTTATTACCAACAAGAGAAGAATTAAATAATAAGATTGTTGAAGAAAGGCCAATACCAAAATTCGATGAACATGCTAAAAATGTGGAAGATATTTATCCATTGGAAAATATAATATCCAAGAAATTATTCCAATTTATTAGAGTTGATTCTCTCTTAAAAGAAGATTCAAAAACCGTTTTAGAACAATTACCATACACTAACAATTTCTTAACAAAGAAAATAAACAGCATGAACAAAGATTTGACAAACAATAAGAAACAAACTTTCCAAGTGTTGTATTACTTATCATTGTTACTTGGTGTTTACAACAATAGACGTTGTAATAACAAGACTAAATTAACAGAACTGTTGAATGAGCCTTCAGATTTCCTTATCGATGATATCTTGCAAAACTTCACCATCTCCAAGACCGGTTCATTTGGTAGATCCAAAGATCGTGGTTTTGTCATCGACCCTGCCAATGAAGATAAATTATTATGTTACATCTTGGTTTTAATTTTGAAATTGAATAACTACTTAATCGAGATCCCTCCTTTATCATCAGAATTGAGTTTGAAACCATCAAAATTAACAAACTTGTTAAGAGCAATCGGTTGTCAAATTAAAAACTGCTCTCAAGCACAACTGGAAATCTTTGGTATAAGCAAGAGCCAGGCAAGTAGTTACAAAATTGCAAACTTGAAAGTTCCTTTCAAAGTACCTGAAGTCTCTTCATCGGGAAGAAGAAGATAAGTTATATAGATCATCTTAAAATAATTATAAATATATTTACCTGTAGACATCAATAGAGAAGCCCTTTCCTAAAAAAAAAAAAAAAAAAAATGAAAATGGAAAAATTTTAAGAAACTTATAGAAGCACATAATAGTTCACCATACAAGATGACTGAGAATGAGAAGTGAGTGATAATAGTCAATTGAAATTGGTTGGAAAATGTACTAACAACTTTAATAGGGATCTCGAGAATGTGTTGATTGGTTTATCCAAATGTGAGCAAGAGATGGATATTGCAGAGAAAGATGCAGAAGTTTATAGGATCAACAAGACAAAACAGATATATCTCAAGAGAAGGAGTTTCTTGACGCAGATTCCTAAGTTTTGGTATATAGTCTTAGCCCAAAATGAGGATTTTTCTGATTACGTTGCCAATGATGATTTGAAATTTTTAGAAAATATCAAAGACATTTATGTTGAACATATGGTTAAGCCAAATGGTGAGATATCAAATAATCCAAGAGATTTTGCAATAACTTTTAAATTTGCATCATTTGATTCAGAAATTGCTGACCAAGAAGTGACCAAATTTTTCGAAACCAAGACAGCAGATGAAGAAGACGAGGAAAAATTGATATCCAATGTAACAGAGATTCAATGGCCTTCTGAATACAACAAGATTAACCCATCCTTGATCAAAGATAAGACCACAAAAGAAGGTAAACAGGGTTACAGAGCAGGAATGAAATCTTTTTTTGCATGGTTCAAATGGACAGGTTTAAAACCTGGTAAAGAATTTAGGCAAGGTGAAGAATTGGCAAGGTTGATAAGCGATGAAATTTTCCCATATGCCGTAAAATACTATACAGAACTGATGCCGGGATTGGGTGAAGATGATGAAGAGAGTAGTGAAGAACTAGATATAAGTGATACTGATACTGATACTGATGAGAATGGTAAGAGGAAAATAGATAGTGACGAAGATGAAGGACCTACTAAGAAGAAATAACAATATATATAATTTTTTTATACACGGTCATCTGTGAAATCGTATTCATCTTCTTCTTCTTGTGTAACGGCATTGTTGTCTTCATTCGGTAATGGAGCAACATCATTATTTAAAAATTCATTTTCTTCATCAACATCATCTGCCACGATGTAAGCATCAGCAGCATTCAAATTAACACTTCTGTGGAAAATCTTGTTCCAAAATTCAACTGTCTTATCATATGATGTGGCAGTGTATTGTAAAAACAAGGCAATTCCTGTATTTATAGCAAATTTAATCTCATCAGTGATCTGATAAGAATCAATGAATTCGAAATTTCCGTCATCGCCTAATCTGATAGCACCGCTTGAATTCTTATAATAATTGAACAACATATATCCGACAAATGATACACTTGCTATAACCACTAATGACAAGATCCATTTCCATGTGTTTCTATGCTTGGCATTAAAAGACTCGGTCTTACCTGGGCATGGTCTCATCTCAGATTGATCTAATCTTAAGCCATCCACACAAGTTGATAATTCCACTTTACGATACCCTGTTGGAGTACTGTACTCTATAGCATTTTCATCTTTACCACAAATTAATGAATGGTCAGGAGGTTTGAAACCCGGAATCAATTTACAAATACCTTCTGAATCACGGTAATAATTGAAATCACATTCGTAATCTTGTTTTGTACATGCACAATTTCTAATTATCTTGTAATTGTTGTACAATTTGTTACCAATAAAACAATCTTTGCCTGGAATCTTACGGTAATACTCCAGTTGATGTCCAAATAAACAATTATCGGGTTGGAAAGGATGCTTAGGAGTCCACATCTCGAAATCATCCACATCGGGGTGTCTCAAATCCAACGAACATTGTCTTGAATGGTAATCACTGAAGTCTATTTGTATAACACGAGTCTTATCACCACCGTGTAATGGGGCATTTGTGAAAAGCAAAAATTTCCTTGAATTATCAGATGGTACAGTCAGGATATCCATCACTTTAACTTTATCGTTGGCAAATTTAAATTCTGACCAAGTATCACCTTCATCTATAGAATAAAGAATAGTATCAGTATTATCCTTTTCATTAACCAATACTATAATGGAACCTTGATCTCCATATTCCCACATGTAAACACCTTTCTTGATTTCCTTCCATGTAACACCACCATCTCTTGTGAAAAAAGTGTCTGCATCATAATAAGAACCTAAATTCTCACCTACATTTCCAGCACCGATCATCATTCCAATAGCTGAACCTGATGATAAAGTGTCTCTTGCATCTGATTTTTCTGAGAACCCATGTAAATTTAATGAGCACTTGGTTAAAGATTTCCCATCACAGTTATACCTGTCTTTGTTGGAATCGATTACCGGAGGATTTAAATATTCCCAATGAGACCCATCATTATAAGTTATCTTGGTTTTCAATTTCTTCTTCGCACCCAATTTAGAGTCCTTCCAATTGTCCACAGTGTTCACGATCATTATACCTTCTAAACCAGTCATTTGCTCGAAATCCACGTATCCAGCAGTGTTTCTATTGATATGTGTGATCAGAGTAACGAAATTTTGTCCATTGGCATTAGATTTCAAAATAGCTCCATATTCTGTTCCTTGTCTTGCATTTGTAGTCAAATGTAAAAATAATGATCCGGTGACACCTGAGAGAACAGTGTATTGTTGTTGCTTATCCACTGTATAATCTTGTGGGAACAACGACTCTACCCAATTCTTAGCATTTGTCGAGACAAAAGCTCTCAATTGATCCAGTTCATGAACTGCAGCAACAAGAAATTTTTCGGATTGTGTATATCCAACAATATTTTCAAAAATCACTGTCTTTGTTTCGAAAAAATCTAATGAATAGGCAAGTTCACTTTTGAAATTATTTGAATCTGAAGCAGGTCTTTCACAAATAATCAATTTTGGATTGACTCTTTCTTTTAAATTCCCCACAAACTGACAATGATTAACATTTTCTTGTAAAATTGACCATCTCTTACCATATGCTCTTGACACATAGGCAATTGATCTACAAGTAAACCTGGATTCACAACCTGTCTCCCCGACCCAAATCAACCATGCAGGTCTTGAAGGGTGGAAATACAAAGACCTAGCCAGTCCTGGAATCTGTTGCACTGGAGTTCTGAAAGATTTCCAATCGACACCACGGTTTTTAGAATAAATCACTTTTGAATGTGTTGCAAGTAAATAAATATCGTCTGGATTGAATTCGTTCAATTGGATTTGAAGAATCTCATCTTCCGGAGAGATTTGTTCCCATACAGTTCCTTGATCATGAGTGATGTAAACTTTATTATGATCAGTTAATACCACTATAGTTTCATCATTCGTCATCTTGTCCGGTGGTCTAGTCAAGTAGATGTAATTTTTCACTTTCCCATCAAATGTGAATACTTCGGTCTTGATCTTGTCATTTTGTAAACCATCTTCCGAATGTTTCTTATCACCTTTCTCTTCGTCGGGATTAGTGTCCTCATACTGATCTTCGTTTTCTGTTATAGAAACGATTTCCCCACGCTTTTCGTGGTGTGAATCAGATAAAGTGTACACCACATTGGTCCAAAATAAAATGGTCAATAACCAAAACTTAAGGAGCATCACTTGTTCTTTATCCTATATTGAAGAATAAAAAAGAATAGAAAACAGACATACTAGTAAACATAAATATATCCATCACTCGAGGTTCCCCCGTCTGTGTGTGAAGTTTTTTTTTTTTTTTTTTCTTAGCATTTGCAGTGTCTTGATCAAAATTGTACATTTTTTTAATTCGAACACATTTACAGTCTACCGAAAAGTCCCATATTTCTACTTCGACTTTGGCATTTGAAAAATCGTCTCATCCAGTGGGAGAAGAGTTTCTACAGCATATGTTTTTTATAAAGAAAAAAAAAATTTTAATCTTATTTCCATAATTACTCATCTAATCAATAGATATCTTACATAGCGAGGTGAAAAAAATGTTTAACAAGAAGTATCAACGACGTAACGACCCAAGATCTTACCGGCTTCCATCTTTTCGTAGATTTCTGGTAATTCAGATAAACCGACAACCTTGATTGGTGATTTGACTAAACCTCTGTCAAAGAAATCTAAAGCTTCTCTTGTATCAGCTCTGTTACCGACGTATGAACCTTTAATTTTCAAAGATTTGACAACGTGGTCAAAGACTGGTGATTTACAAACGGCACCAGCTGGCATACCAACAAGGACGACGGTACCGGTTGGTCTGACAAATTTACAAGAGTTTGAAATGGCCAGTTCAGAGACTGAGACATTGACAACACCGTGTGGACCACCGTTAGTGGCTTCAATGATTTCCAGGTTGACATCCTTGGAAGTTGTGAAATCGACAAAGACGTCACCACCACAGTTCTTGAATAATTCTTCTTTACCTGGACCACCGTCGATACCAATGACTCTTAAACCTAAAGCCTTAGCGTATTGAACGGCTAATGAACCTAAACCACCGGCAGCACCTGAGATGGCAACCCATTGGCCAGCTTTCAAGTCAGCAGTCTTTAAAGCTTTGTAGACAGTGACACCAGCACACAAGATTGGAGCAACATTGGCTAAATCGGTACCTGGGGTTAATTTAGCAGCTTGAACGGCATCGGCAGTGGCATATTGTTGGAATGAACCATCGTGGGTGTAACCAGATAAATCGGCATCTGGACAATTTGATTCATTACCTTCTTGACAGAATTCACAAGTCATACATGAACCGTTTAACCATTTAATACCGGCCAAGTCACCAATTTCGAAATTTCTAACAGATTCACCTTTGGCAACAACAACACCAGCACCTTCATGACCACCAACTAATGGTAATTTGACAGGTAATGGCCAATCACCTTTCCAAGCATGTAAATCTGTATGACAAACACCTGAGTATTTAACATTGATCAAAATTTCATTTGGTTTAGGTTTTGGAACTGGAATATCTTTGTATTGCAATTCACCACCGTTTTCATAAAAGATAACACCTTTTTGAGTGGTTGGGATTGTTGAGTTTAATCTTAAGAAAGATCTTGATAAGACTGATCTTCTTGTTGATAATCTTGTAGCTGAGAACATTGTTATTAAAAAAAATAAGGAGATTATTTTATTTTCCTGGCTTCGACAGGAGAGGAGGAATACTTTTTATATATGAATTGATCGGTGATTAAATTTTTTTCTCTTTGGTGAAATTGTTGTTGAAAATATGCCCGTATTCAACTGGGGCGTGACCCGGAAAAACTCCTGTTCAGCCCACTCATCCCCCGTACTACGTTCCCCACTACAGAGGGTGAAAAAAAACTTAGAATACCCCACCACTGTTCATCCCACACTTTCTAATACAACACTCTCTCATTCAACCCCAATACTCAATCTCTCATTCACATCAATACTCATCACATCTTTACTTCATCTACTTTCTTCTTTCTAATAATATCTTGCTCATCATTATAAAGAAATCTCGAGACATTTTTTTTTTTTTTTTTTTTGTTTCTGTTTTTTTTTTTTTTTTAGTTCGTGCCCTTTGCCCTTTTTGCTGGAAGACACCCGTTTTTCGGTAAATCAATTAAACACTGAACTTTAATGCTGTGATTCTCCATATTTCGCAATTGAGATATAGGAGTTTAGAGAGATTGGGTGGTCAATAGAAAAGGGGGTGGTATTTACATACTTTTCATTACAAGAGTTCATTGTTCAAGCTTCAATTAGATGAAGAGGACATTGATAAGATAAGTGGACTGACAATTAAATAATATTATTATTTAGATCTGGTCACACCCTGTTTTTTTTTCCTTAATCTATGGATTAATTAATGGATGATTGATTTCCATCCATCTATTGCAAAAATCAAAACGAGAATTTTTGTTTAATAGAATATGGACAATATCGGAATTGCAACTCATCGGATTGCGATAATTTGACATCATATCATAATCTGGATGTTGTTCTTCTTGTCTCAATGATTCCACAAAAATATTATCTCAGTGACAAGACACCCCATATAGCCCTATTTAGCAAAAAAAATTCTTTCTTCTCTTTATTGCCTTCTAACTTCTTCCCTACCCACTTCAACCTTCTTCTTCATTTTTCTTCACTACATCCCCCTCTGTCTTAAACTGAATTGAACTACAAAAAAAAAAATTGTCTCGGCCAATGACAGGAGCCATAATTATTTTTTTTTCAATTTTTTCAAGTAAAAAATTTTTACCCTCCAAGTGTGGAATAAAGTACGGGCAGATGCCTTCCTCTTAGTATAAAGAAAACGGCACTAAGATGGATGGATGGATGAATTCAATGCAGCTGCAAGAAAAAAAAACACCATTACCCATTACCAAGGGGCAACATCCATTGCCCATATTTTCTCACCCCCCACCCCGTCCCCGGTTTTTCGGAATTGAGATTTCTCATTACTTAAGCAAAGTTACATTTGAATCTATATTCTCAATTACACCTTCACCTTGTCTTATCAATTAAATAATAATACTATAATTAAAAATTCTGCCATTTTGCTATTTTTTGGTTACTCCGACACGTGTCAATAATAATAGTAACTGTTGCACTACTTTTTGATTACTGTATTTGGACATTTGATATTTTGAGAACTTCTTCGGATGTAATTTCGGTGTAATTCCCTTGTATGGAAATTACCTGATTGGGTAGTAATAGCATAATTGGGTATATATATATATATTTATAAAAGACTTAATTTAAACCGAAATCACCATCTTCATCTTCATATTCATCTTCGATGTCTCTAGCAGTTCCATTAAATTCATAATCATCATCTTCTTCTTCTTCCTCATCATCATCCATCATACTATTAAGTAAAGTCAGAAAAGTTAAACCTTCATTACCCCCAATGAATGAACTTTTATTAATTTCCACAATTTCTTCATCATCAGTCAGTTCTGCCTCTTCATCTTCAGAACTTTGAGAAGCAATTTCATCATAATATTGATCCATGATGATAACTGTATCTTCGCCTTCGGCAATATATTCATCATCTTCATCATCTGATGAATCTAAATCTAATAGTCTTAAAGTTTCTTTTGAAACTTTATAAGCATCTTGAGCTTGTTGCCAATCAAAAGGTTGCAGTTTTTCTTCATATTGAATCAATTTTGACAAATCTTTTTTATAGATTGCTGTAATTAAAGTTGAGATTAAAATAGATGGAACAATGTATAATAAAGCAGGTTGGCCCACATTATAAAACTCCAAAACTGACATTGTAATAGTTAACCCAATAAGGTACCCAATCAATGATGTGATAAAATATGGTTTTGCATATCTTGTTAAATGATGAAATTCATGATATTTATTAGTATCATGGAATTTCCATAAATCAAATCTGAGGCATAAACTAATAAATACAGTTGGAATAACAATGTCACCTAATCCGATAATTGACATTGGTTTATCAGTTGATGAACTGTTTCCACTTGGTACAGAGATTTTCAATGGGATATCTAATCCAAGCAGTACAGTTTCCATAACATTTGAACCGAAAACAAAATAAATATCATAAAAAAATAAACCGAGTAATAATATGATACCAGTTTTAAAAGTTGTGATACGAATTGATTGAATTCCAAAAATGGTAAATGCAAATGCTGTAAAATTTGATATTAACCAATTTGAAGAATCTTGTTTGTAGTAAAGATAACTTGAAATTAAAGAAATTGGAATTGAAATTAATTCTGAAGAAGAATAATAAAAATTCAATAATTGAAATTTAATTGCAATTATTGATCTTGATTCATTTAATTTTTCCTCTTTAATAATTTTTTGAGACTCTGTGGAATCATCTAAGAACAAGTGTTCTTCAAAACCGAAATTCTTGAAATCTTCATCTCTTGATAATGTCAGCTTGTAATAATTTAATAATTTAATATTAAACCAATATGAAATTTTTCTTGCCACAATTTTGATCAAATAATTCAGTGTATTAAAATTTGCAATTAAACTTAATATTATGGTATAATTTTTCAAATAATACAGTAAAGTTTCTTTACTTATATTTTTAATACCATAGTATAAAGCTAATAATACACCTCCACCTATAATTGGCATTGTAGCTGCTCTCCTTTCAGTCATCGAGGTTTCTTCATCTAATTTTGTATCAAAATCTGTTGGATCAAATAACGGATGATTCTTATTTGGATCCAAGGCATTTGAGCATTTTTCAACAGTGGCATACGATCCAATAACTGATAATGTAATACATATAACTATCATTGATACATAAGTCAATAATTGTGGTTTGGCTAAGAAAGTATTTTGATAAAAAAATTTGGTAGCTATATTATCGGCAATTAAATCAATTTTGGTAAGAATATTGGAAGTTTGGTTGACAACCATTTCTTCAACTTTCTCAATATCACTCATTGTTGAAGATATAGAAGTGATACAAGAAGTAGAAATCGATGGGTTTTTATATTTTTCAATTTGTGTGTGTGTTTTTTTTTTTTTGCTTTGTTTTTTTTTTTTTTTTGGTGTTTATTTGTTTATTTTACTCACATCCAGACTAAATTCACCCTCTTGATAAGGGAAAATGTAGGTATTATCCAATCAGATAGTCTGAAAGTCGATTGTTGTTGTTTTACTGTATTTTGACAAAACCAAGTTTCCAGCAATATGATTGGCTGATATTCGAAAGTGGGTGAGCGAAATTCAAGAAATTGCGCATCCATGGCAAATGGATTCGACCAATAAAATCGCAGCAAACTTTATAACCATGTATCCGAATGGCATCACCTTATCTTGATAATATCTATATATGAGAAATGAGTTTATATTGGCATTTATGGTTTATCTTGTCTAAAAAAGATAAAATAAATAAAATAAATATGAAATGCCCAGTGTCTATATGATTGCTTACCTAATTTTTTCTTTTCTTTTAGCCTAGTGGGGGATTTCTTTTATTGGCTATTGTTGTGTATGCTTAGATTTATATCTATATATGGATATGGATATGTATTTATAGCTATAAGAGAAGAGGCCGAAGAGAGTATATATAGATATTAGATATAAGAAATATTGAAGAGTGAAGAGAGTGTCATCCTAATTTGGATAATTGAGAGATTTACAAAATGCACATAATTTAAGCAATAAGCGAAGACTGTAATTTTTTTTTATTATTTTTTTGTTGTATCAAATTTCACTTGGGACTTCTATATATATACTTATATCTCTTAAATATCTATTAAAAATAACCAGATAATGTCAATATGATGATCAATTTGTTTTTAACAATTTTGTTTTGTTCTTATACTTATGGACTTGATCAATCATATTGTTCTTCCGATAATACAGCTGAATCAAATTCAGATTATTCAACTTATCAATCAAATGGTGCTTGCTCAACAACATGTCAAGGTTATGCATTGGCTATAGTGCAAGGTAATATGTGCTGGTGTTCAAATTATCTTCCTCTGTCTACTGTCAATACAGATGAATGTAATGACCCATGTCCAGGTTATCCATATGAATCTTGTGGAAATCAAGATAAGGGTTTATACGGTTACGTTTATTTAAGTCAACCAAGTGGTACAGAATCAAGTTCAATTGCTTCAAGTTCTAGTTCTACTTCGAGTTCTAGTTCTAGCTCAAGCTCAAGTTCTAGCTCTAGCTCTAGTTCTAGCTCTAGTTCTTCTAGCTCAAGCTCATCTACTATCAGCTCTACGAGCTCTACGAGCTCTACGTCTAGCTATACGTCTAGTTCTGCTAGTACTAGCTCCACCTCAAGCTCATCCCCAAGTTCCAGCTCAAGTTCCAGCTCAAGTTCCAGTTCAATTGATACCAGTTCATCGAGTAGCTCGATGTCAATGACTTCAGCACAACTGAAGACTATATACAGGATTTCCACAGTGACAGGTGACCAAATTACTCAAACACTTACACAGAGTACATTAATTTCTTCATATACATCGTCATCAATTACTAGTGGGAGTAATGAAAATAACAATAATAGAGTTGGCAATAATAAGAACTCATTTTGGTCTTCAAAAGGTAAAGTAATTGGAGTATTTGTAGTAGTTGGTTTAGTATTATTACTGCTCATCTTATTACTGATTTGGTTTATCTTAAGACAGAGGAAATCTAAATCAATAGAAGATGAAGATGTCAAATTTGAGAAATTTGAAAACATGGATAATAAAGAATTCCATAGAAATAGTATGTTAACACTAGATGGAGACACAATGAATAAAAACAATTTGATAATTGATCAACGATTAAATCCAGTATTGTTTTTAAATAATGACGAAAGTGGTAGTTTCATCAATGATGGTAATGATTATTCAAGACGGTTTTTCAAGATCACTAACCCTGATTGAAGGAGTATATAGGTTTTGCATTTGGAGAAAGTAATAGATTATAACGTAATAATTCGCAAGCATAGTAAAGAAAAAAAAGTAACGCAACAATTTTTTTGTTGCAAAATATTTAAAAAACCTAAATGAAGAAATCAATTTAATATAAGCAGCAATACATTAAATGAGTATCTCAAATTCTTTTTCAAGTATCTTTGATAATACGACAACAGATATCTTTGAGAGATCTGTTGATCCGTTGAATAGCAATATTCCTATAGAGTTTCAAATTTTCGAAAATACAAGGGATTGTCATGATTTCCAGTGTTCAACAACAGCAAAATGTGATAACAAGACACCATCATCATTATTGATTGAGAATTTTATACCAGCATGTCTTGATGCCACTACAGAGATATTATCAAACAGCAAAGTTGATTTGAATTCTGTCAATGTATTAAGTACAAGAGGTAAAAAGAGAAAATTATCAAGAACTAGGCATAGAAATAGTTCAATTAGTAAGAAAATTTCGGATTTCTATTTCAACAATTTAACAAACGATTCAAAAGAGATCACTGTGCCCTTTTATTCTTATGTCGATATGATCAATGCTGAAAACTCATTAAGATCTAATTCTGTCTTGTCATCTTCAACAACTATTCCGGATGAAGCTACCACTACTGCAGATGATTCAAATATAGATAATTATTTTCTCGAAGATGACAACGTGAGTGAAAAAAGTATTAATGATGATGATGATGATGTGATATTAAGAGTTTGCTCGATGCAAGAATTGTTGAAGTGTAAAAGTAATGAATTAAGAGGTGTTTAAGGGGTCTCCTTCAGGTTTAAGGTTTATTTTTGTTTATTATTATTTTATCTTTATATTGACGGTGTGGTGATGGGGTTTATATCTAATATTCTATTCTATTCAATGGTTACCACTACATAAGTAACATGCATTTCTTTTCTTTGGTATGATTTCAATTTGTAATCAAAACCTATCTTGTTCTCATTAATTGACTGTCAATTTTACTGACAGAAAACAACAACAACAACAACAAAAAAAAAAAAAAAGGATGAAAAAAAGACAAAAAAAAATGGGAGAAAACTTTGCAATAAGACAAAGGTCATATACCAAAAGGGACAACCCAAGCAACTATGAATAACCAGAGTATATTCTTCAGCAATGGCCGTGCCTCTGTTGGTGATCGTACCGAGACTTTGTCTTTAAGAAGTGATGAAGATGGAGATCTTCAAGCTTTTTTATCAGATGATGACGAATTGCATCATCATCAACATCATCAACATCAGGAGGATTTACCAGAACATGCTTGTTCTTATTGTGGGCTTCATAATCCAACTTGTGTTGTGAAGTGTAACACTTGCAGCAAATGGTTTTGTAATTCAAAGACAAGTGGTGGACGTTCTCATATAGTTACTCATTTGATATTGGCAAAACATAATACAGTTTCCCTACATGAACAATCAGATTTGGGTGATACCACTTTAGAATGTTATAATTGTGGTAATAAGAATGTCTTCTTGTTAGGTTTTGTGTCTGCAAAGCAAGAAGCCGTGGTTGTTATACTTTGTAGATTACCTTGTGCTCAAGCTAGGGATAATACATGGGATACAGATCAGTGGCAACCTTTAATAGATGATAAGCAATTTTTACCATGGGTAGCTGCTGTTCCAGATGAAGAAGAACAGATCAATGCAAGGCCCATCACTGCTCAACAAATTGTCATCTTGGAAGGTAAATGGAGATCAAATAAAAATGCAACTATTGAAGATTTAGGTGATAAAGAAGAAGAAGAAGAAGTATTACCAATCTTGATGAGATATAATGATGCTTATGAATATCAAAGATCTTTTGGTCCCTTGGTGAAATTGGAAGCAGATTGTGATAAACTGTTGAAAGAAAGTCAAGCCTTAGAACATATCTCTGTTAAATGGGGGTTAGGTTTAAATAATAGACATTTACTGAGTTTTGCCTTGAGTACTTTTGAAAGTGGTGGTTTGAAAATTGCCGTTGGGGATGAGATGATCTTACGTTATAATGATATCAATTCTGTTCCATGGGAAGCCACAGGTTATATTGTGAGATTACCAAATTCTCATCAAGAAGAATTCACTTTAGAATTGAATCCAAATAAATTAGAACCACCAACTATTGCAACAACAGGTTTCACTCTGGAATTTGTTTGGAAAGGTACTTCTTATGATAGAATGCAACAAGCTTTAAAAGATTTTGCCGTTGATGCTCAAAGTGTTAGTGGTCATATTTATCATAAATTATTAGGTCATGATGTTGCACCTGTTGAATTTGATGTCAAATTACCTAAAAATTTCAATTTACCCGGAATGGCCGCTTTGAATTCTTCACAGACAAATGCTGTTAAAAGTGTCTTACAAAGACCATTATCATTGATCCAGGGACCCCCAGGTACTGGTAAAACTGTCACTTCACTGACAATTATTTATCATCTCTCAAAATTAAACAAAGAAAAAATATTGGTTTGTGCTCCTTCTAATGTTGCCGTTGATCATTTGGCTCAAAAATTATCAGCTTTAAAATTAAATGTTGTTAGATTAACTGCAAGAAGTCGAGAAGATGTCGATTCAAGTGTTATTGACTTACTGTTACATTCATTGGTTAAAAATAATGCAAAAGGTGAATTGAAAAAATTGATAAGGTTAAAAGAAGAATTAGGTGAATTATCTGCTACTGATACAGCACTGTATTATAAATTGGTAAAGAAACTGGAATCAAAAGAATTGAAAAATGCAGATGTCATTTGTGCCACATGTGTTGGTGCCGGTGATAGAAGATTATCTTCAATGAATTTCAAAAGTGTATTAATCGATGAAAGTACTCAAGCCTCGGAACCTGAATGTTTAATTCCAATTGTTAAAGGTGCAAAGCAAGTTATTCTTGTTGGAGATCATCAACAGTTAGGACCAGTTATCTTGGACAAGAAAGCTGGTGATGCTGGTTTAAAACAATCACTTTTCGAAAGATTAGTCATATTAGGTCACATGCCAATTAGATTGGAAGTTCAATATCGTATGAATCCATTCTTGTCGGAATTCCCAAGTAATATGTTTTACGAAGGTTCATTACAAAATGGTGTTACAACGGATGATAGAAAAATCATCAATTCAATGTTCCCATGGCCTATCACAGATATACCAATGATGTTTTGGTCAAATTATGGTAGAGAAGAAATGTCAGCAAGTGGTACTTCATATTTAAATAGAATTGAAGCAATGAATTGTGAAAAAATTGTTTCAACATTATTTAAAGATGGTGTTAAACCTGAACAAATTGGTATTGTTACTCCATACGAGGGTCAAAGAGCATATGTGGTACAATATATGCAAATGAATGGTAGCTTGGCAGACAAATCATTGTATATGGATGTCGAAGTAGCATCTGTTGATGCATTTCAAGGTCGTGAAAAGGATTTCATCATTTTTTCATGTGTTAGAGCAAATGATAAGCAAATTATTGGATTTTTAAGTGATCCAAGAAGATTAAATGTCGCTTTGACAAGAGCCAAGTATGGATTAATCATCTTGGGTAATCCTCGTGCCTTGTGTAGAAATGCACTTTGGAATCATTTACTGATCCATTTTAGAGAAAAAGGTTGTCTTGTTGAAGGACCATTGGAGAATTTACAATTATGTACAATTCAATTGAGAAGACCAAATTATCAATCACACAATATACCATCGACAAACTCAGTAAGAGATTTCGATTCAGAGAGTGTTGCATCTTTTATTCCTGAAAGTGTTAGTGGTAAATATAATATGGATGGAAGTAGGAATGGATTACCTCCAATTTTCAATACAAGACAATGGCCAACTTTAAATAACACATACGAAGAAGAAGGAGAAGTTGATACTGATAATGCCACTATAATTGATCATGATGATAATTATTATGATGATCACCAAGAGAGAATTAATTCAAGTTTTAGTAATAAATTACAACAATTGAATAATGAAGGTGATAAGAAGAAAAAAATTGATAATGATATCAGAAGTATAACTAGTTCATTTGCAGGGCAACTAGGTTTAAATTAAATAAAATAAATATATATAACTATTTCTTTCCAAATAATTTCCTAAAAGGATTTATCTTTGAATTTTCATTCATTTTTAAAGTATTCATACTCGTTGATCTTAATATCCCATTACCAACTCTTAATGGTGAACTCTTACTGACAATCTTGAATTTAATTCCACCTGATGATAATTGTTTATACTTATTAACATCGATCTTATTAGCATGATTAATTAAAAGAATTTGCTTTGTTGTTGAATCAATGACACAATTTGTTATAAGTTGATTAACAAATTTTTCAAAATTAACCAGTCTTGGTAATTCTGGTTTCATCAAATGATTAAGAAATTTTTTGGTCTTTGATAAGATTAATTGTGATTGATTTTGTAAATCTTGTAATTTTAGATGTGTCTTGACAATTTCATCAAAATCATCAGACGATTTTAACATATTTTTAATAAAATTATCAGCTTGAATTAAATTCTTATCATCTTTTTCATCAACATCATAAAATTCGGAAAATAAATTATTATCTTCATCTTCTTCTTCTAATGAATGTATCTTAAATAATTGCTCAGAAGATGACGCAGATGATTGAATCGATTTATTTTCCTGTGTAGGTGGTGATTGAAACAGTTCCGGTGATAATAACTCTATCAATTCAACAATTCTTAAATACTTATCGATTAAATATGGATTTGTAGGAAGTTCTTCCAAAATCTCTTGTGGGATATTTAATGATGGCCTCGTGACTTCATCACTTAATTCCAATATCTTAGGTTCAAAATCCAATTTACGTCCTGTTAATTTGTCAAAATATTCAAGAACTTGAGATTGATTTTGTTCGATAAAATTGTTAAAACTCATAAGATATGGCTCCTTATGCTCAACAAAACTAGATCTATTGGCTAAAGTTAACAATATCTTTGCAACAAGTGTCAATGTTCTTTGTACATCACCTGTCTGGTGATTCTTGGTTAAATAAAATAATTTCGGATTCAATATCAGTGGACAGAAAAATCTTAAAAATATAAAAGCTGTGAGACAATTTAATGGTGTCACGGTATCTGAAGGTTCCACAGAATTTTCAATTTTCAATCTAAATTTTGTCAATTGTGTCTTTATTGGAGTTGGTAAATCATTTGAAGTCTTAAAAATTAAACTCCATAATTCTTCCACATATTTCAACAATTTAGAAGTATGATCCAGCAAAATTATTTGTTTCTTTTCTTCATCTTCTTCTTCAATTAATCTTGGATCTATCTCACAGTTATATTGTTCCACAGAAATCTTATTCACAAATTCTCCAATAGTTTTCTCCAAATATTCTTGTCCAATTCTAAAATTAAATTTCTCCAAAGATTTTGTCAACATTGAATTTCCCCTAAACAAAGTATTAAACACATTTGAAGTCTTCAGAGCAGTGGTACCTTTAATTCTATTATTCCTTGTCAATGAATCCACGGGTAACAATTCATGGTCCATCAATGCAAGAAACCATTCATTTTCTTTTTTCAAAGTTTGGAAAACATCAACTAACATTATAGAATATTCTTCTAATTTATCCAGTGTTGTTGCCAAAGGTTTAACAAATTCAATCATTTCATCCAATGGAATACTAACAATCATTTTCTCAAATACTCTATATTCTTCCAGTGGTAGTATATAATGTTGATGTTGGTTTAAATTGACAAAAATCTTACCCACAGAAGAATTTGAAGAATCATAAATTGTCAATCTATCTATTTCCTTTGATTTTAATGGATCTAACATGTCCGGAGTTATATATACAGTACCAATAATTGGATCATTATAATTATAATCTTCATTATTCAATGATTCTCTTATCACCAAATGGAAATATTGTGTCGAGATGGGTAAATCAAAATGGAAATTTTCTCTCCAAAATGGATTATTTTTAAAAGACTGAACCACTGAGGTTCTAAACCATGGTGAGTTCCAAAGTACCAATTCTGTATAACAATATTTCTTATCATAAGTTTCATGATCGTCAAATTTCAGTTCGATAACATCGACTTGAATTTTTTGTAAACTTCTCAATTGTTTTGGTTTCCTGAAATTACGAGTATCACCAATATATTCACGCTTGGTAAAAGAACTTAAAGTGACATACCAATCTTCCAAATCGATATGTAAAGGAAACTCTAGCAATATTCTGCTACATTTTTCATAATTGTGTAAATCGTGTTTGCTTGCCGTCAGTTGTGGTGATATTATAAATTCTTTTGTTTCATCTGTTTGAAGTTCAATTGGTTTAATAGTGTTCAAAGACCGTAATTCAGGTATCACACCGAGAAACAAGATATTTGAGTTTTGGAAAATAGAATGATCTATCTGCCTTATTTCGGAATTGAACAATATCGAGATGTTGATAGAATATAACAAGGATCCATCGATTTCCAATAACAAGTCTAAGACTCCATTTGGTTTCAAATGACCCATTGCCATAAACCAACCTTCATTAAGACCATTAGAAGTGTCCCCGTTGAGAATAGGCACTTTTGGACCATCAACAGTTTTCAAATTTTTAGTTTTCGAAGGTATTGGACCATAAACTTTAAACCTACAAACCAAGATTTCATTACCATAAACTTTATCATCCTCGACGATTGAATTCTTAAAATTCCATTTCTTTGAGAGTCCCAGAGGTTTCAAACTTGTCCATATTAACAAATTGGCAACTACTTCATCAAAACTTTGATCATCATATGTCTTGATATAAGTTCTCTTTGTTGATCCATTATAAGGAGTAATTGAAATGATAGGAGGAGATCTCGTTGGTATCAATTGAAGAGCCAGAGACTGCAAGTTGTTAATTATCACATCAGTAGAGTTTGAGACCAATTTCCCCGTCAATGATATCGAGATTGAAGAACTGACCCATGACTCATTGATATTGATATTATTACTATAACACCATTCAGCTGGTATTCCACGAGTTTCTCTTGAATTGTTGAGAAACCCACGATCAGTGAGCATGAACTTCTCCAAAGACTCTGCACCTAATATCTCACTCATTCTTGTTATTGTTGATAAGTTGATAGCTTCTCTCTCTACCCCCTTGTATATAATGTCAAGGTTTCGAATTTGAATGTTTACTTGTTGAAAAAAAAAAAAAAAAAAAAAAAAAAGGTTTTTTAACTCAAAGAAGAATTACACTCTAATTAACAAATATCTAAATCTCATTTTATTAAGAAAGAAACTATTTATAATTGGAAAGCATGAGGAGCTTCACCTTCTGGACCTATGAATTTTTCTTCTCTCCATGGACCAACATCTGATAAGAGTAAGCCACCTTTTGATTCATCAACTTCAGATTTTCCACCAAACTTGACAGGTAAATTTTCTGCAGGGATTTGTTTCAATAATTCGGATTTATAAGAACTACCCAAGATGAAAATCTTGGAAACTGTGACAGGGTCCAAGAAAGGTTTGAATAACCTAAAAGCTGTGGAAAAACCAAATGGAGCATTAATAAGGTAGAATTTGCCCATTCTTTCTGGGTAGTAATTTTGTCCAATATTTGAAGCTTCTCTAACATAACTCAAGACTTGTGAAGCAGCACTAATTGAGATACCTTTCAAATCCAAGATGGTACACGAAGTCTCGACCAAATGGCCTTCTCTTCTTGAACAAGCAGGTAATCTATATTTGACAAAAGACTCGTATTCCCATACCAAGTTTTTCAACATACGTTCTTGTGTGGTAATCTTGTACATTTCAGTGATATTGACTGAGCCTAACTCCTCGATATAAACAGGTCTTCCATCTACATCTGTCTTGTGGTAATATTGAGGATAATATTTGGCAACAATTGGTTTCTCATCGTATTTGAAATCGGTCAATATGGTATCAGTACCAAATTCTTTTCTCCAATTTTCACAGTTTACAAACATCTCTTTTGCCTTTGCAATATCAAATTTACGAGCACGTAAAAAACGCAACTATTTATCTTGTTAGTATTGATCATTACACTCTCTCTCATAAAAATCACTTACCAATGAGGCATCATCAAGACGTAATTCAAAACCTAAAGCCATCAATTCTTCTCTGAATTTTTGTAAAGTCTCCTTCTCGGTGTCTGTCAAGTTACCAGTGTAACCTGTGAACTTTGATGGGGCAGTAACTTGAGGGTATGAAGCACTAAAACACTCAATGTTAGTATTTAGCACTCACATTTATATATTATATATTGATTAGATAAAACTTACAGTATTTCCAGTTCCTATGATAAAGTTAGTATTGAGGGTTGATTTAACAAGTTATAATTGTTCAACATACAGTAGCCATTGTTGCTATAATTGAATTCCAATTGATTATTATCTTTTAAAGTATTTATATATATATATATATATATATAATAGATCCAGATCAAATCCAAAATATGAATGCTATGAAATTATAATTGGACTAATTATTAAAAATATATAGTTCAAATATCAACTGATGGAATGAATTGTGATGAGTATATCAAAAATCTTATAGATAAAAAAACAAAACAAAAAAAAAGCAAAAAAAAAAAAAAAAGCAAAAAATTTCGCTGTTCATAATTATTTGATCTTTCTTACACGTCTTTTTTTTCCACAACGCGTAAATTTTTTTTTTTTTTTTGTTTTGATTTGATTTTTAAACAAAGGAGAATAAAAGGATAATAAGACAAAGGGGGGATCAATCATGGAAACAGAACAACATACCTTCTCGACTTTATCTTCTTCGCATTTAGCTGATTTCACACTCGATTTCTCGACCTCTCTACTATCAGACAGACAGTCAGCATGCAAACAAAAAGAGATAATAACTTCAGATGGACATGTGATACGATTGAAACCAAGACAAAAACTAGAACTTGGTTTTGAAATATCGGAAGATGACAATTGTGGGATAGTTATAAGTGAATTGTTGGACAAGATAGAATATACAGAGAACATGAAACAAAATGCAAGACAAGAAGAAACACAAATCCCACAAGTTAACAACAACACCAACAACACCCTTTGGGCTGAAAAATGGAGACCAAAGACTTTCCTTGAATTAGTAGGTAACGAGAGAACTAATAGATTTGCATTGCGTTGGTTAAGACGTTGGTCTAAATGTGTATTTGGTGAACAAGTAATTTCAGAAAGGAATTTCAATAATACACCAGCAACATTTCAATATAAAGACCCATTCGACAGACCAGAAAAGAGAATCATGCTTATACATGGACCTCCGGGCATTGGTAAGACAACAGTGGCACATGTCATTGCTAAACAAGCAGGGTATGAAGTCATGGAAATCAATGCAAGTGATGAAAGAGCAGGTCAAAGAGTCAAGGATAAAATTGTCAATTCATTGAACACTCAAACATTTAGTGGTAAACCAATTGTCTTGATATGTGATGAAGTGGATGGAAGTACCGAAAGTGGGTTTATCAGAGTGCTACTTGATTTGATTCATCATGATTCAAGAGCAACAACAAGAATTATGAATAAAAGAGATGGAATAAACAAGAAAGATTACAACAAATCAAAACCAAAACTCTTAATGAGACCAATAATTTGTATTTGCAACGATTTGTATGCTCATTCTTTAGAAAAATTGAGACCATATTCAGAAATAGTTTCATTTAGAAAATCTTCAGAAAGAACTGTTAAAGAACGTTTGAGAGAAATTTGTGATAAGGAAAATCTAAATGTTGATACAAAAGAATTAAGTGAGATCGTTGAATTAACAAATTGTGATATAAGAAGTTGTCTTAACCTTTTACAATTCAGTGGTGGTGGCTCCAATGGTGAATTAAGAAGAAAAGATTCTCAAATTAATTGGTTTACCGTTGTCAAAGAAATTTTTAAAAGAGATCCAAAGAAAATGAAAAGACAACAATATAATGACTTGAACAAGATCATCTCAACAAATAGTCACAATGAGAGAGTTGTTAATGGGTTATTCAGCTTGTACCATGATGTTGAATATCAAGATGATTTGATGACAAAACCTAATGACATTGGAGACTGGTTATTCTTCCATGATTATTTAAACAAATCAAGTTTTGATTTACAAAATGGTGAATTGGGCTCATATTGCTCACAAGTTCCAATGAAATTTTTCCTCTCATTCAGTGATCCAAATAATAATCATGAAAAAAACTTGAAACCAAAATCAGATTATGAATATTATGAAACCAGGAGAGCCAATATTGAATTACAATCAAAATTCATGAATGGTATTGCCGTGGAACTGAGATCTAAATTAATCTTATCAATTATATCCACTCAAGTGCTACCATTTATTGATCATCTATTGGTACCTGAAATAAAATCACCAAAATTCAACCTCAAACCAAATGATAAGAAAAAAATTGAAGATGCTATTGCAATTTTAAATGAATTTGGATTGAATTTAGAAAGCAGTAGAGATGAAACTTTTATGCATTTTTTGAGATTATATCCTGCGATAGATGATATAACATCATTCTCAACAACAACAAAGAAATCACAAGCCAAGAAATTATCAATCTATCCAGTATTATTACAAGAATTGGATAAGATAAAGAATCTGAAAAGAAAAATTTTGGAAGATCAACAACTGTTAGAATCAAAGATTAATAAGAGAGCAAAGACTGATGATGCTACTGAAAAAAAATTCATCAGTACTCTTGATTATTTTAAGAGTCAGTACGATGGCATTTCTAATGTTACAAATGTTAAAAAGAAAGTGAGAGATGAAGAATCAAGAATTTGGGTCAAGTACCATGAAGGTTTTTCCAATGCCGTTAGGAAAAATATCACTTGGGAGGATCTATGGAGTTTCTAATAAATGCACACCTCCTCATGATTCCGATATCTTGCAAGGATTTTTAAGTAAATAATACAACAACAACTTAGATGGTAGTAAAAAAAAATGTAATGTTGCAGTTTTTTTGTAAAAAATTTGGAAAAAAAAAAAAAAAAAAAAAAAAAAAAAAAATTTGAATTGCCTCTTAACAAAAGATAACTATAACATGTTGGATTCATTCGATATGCACTGTTTTAGAATAAAATAGAAGGATTAGAAGGATACTTATCTGAAGAATATCAGTTGATCAATTTCCCTTGCATTTACTAGTATGAATTCTTGAAGAGAGATCCAATAAAAGCACCAGGTTTTTTTTTCTCCAGGATCATCATCACTCCATGCTAGATCCAAAAAAAATGATCCGGATTCCACCATAATTAATTTTAACCGACTGATTTAAGAGATCCCGATGCACCCCTCGATTGCCCCACAATTTATGTGATGCTCATCAAAGATCGCTCAGATGTTACATATTTGGTGATGCAACATTGTATATCTCATCGAATCATCAGCTCATCTATGTTGAATCCTTGCAAATTGTTTATCATATATATGTGTGTGTCTATACTTCATCACCTTTGACATCAATCATATATTACAATAATAATAATAAAAAAAATGTCACAATTAGATACAGGAGAACAAACTCCAATCAATGATGAAAACATCAACTTGGAGAAACAACAACCAGAAATCGCAGAGATCCCAAAGAAGAAAGCCAGCGAATACCTCGTTGTTGCTTCACTTTGTTTCTTAGTTGCCTTTGGTGGTTTTGTCTTTGGTTGGGATACCGGTACCATCTCTGGTTTTGTCAACATGTCTGATTTTAAAGAAAGATTTGGTTCACGTCATGCCGATGGTACTGCCTATCTCTCAAACGTTAGAACTGGTTTAATGGTTTCTATTTTCAATATTGGATGTGCCGTTGGTGGTGTCTTCTTAGGAAAACTTGGTGATATCTATGGAAGAAGAATCGGATTAATGATCAATATGGTTGTCTATATCGTTGGTATCGTTATTCAAATCGCTTCTGTTGACAAATGGTACCAATTTTTCATCGGAAGAATCGTCTCTGGTTTGGCTGTCGGTGCTGTCTCTGTCTTGTCTCCAATGTTCATATCTGAAACTTCTCCAAAACATATTAGAGGTACTTTGATCTCATGCTACCAATTGATGATCACTTTAGGTATCTTCTTAGGTTATTGTACAACTTATGGTACCAAGAGTTACTCAAACTCTGTCCAATGGAGAGTCCCATTAGGTTTATGTTTTGCTTGGGCTCTCTTGATGATTGGTGGTATGACTTTTATGCCTGAATCCCCAAGATTCTTAGTTAGCAAGGAAAGATACGATGAGGCCAAAGTTTCTATTGCTAGAGTCAACAAGATTTCAACAGAAGATAGTGGTGTCTTAGCAGAAATTGAATTACTTGAGGCTGGAATTGAAAAAGAAAAACTGGCTGGTACTGCTTCTTGGTCTGAATTAGTTACTGGTAAACCAAAAATTTTTTACAGAGTCTTTATGGGTGTCATGTTACAATCATTACAACAATTATCCGGTGATAACTACTTCTTCTACTATGGTACTACCATCTTCAATGCCGTTGGTATGAGTGACTCTTTTGAAACTTCCATTGTGTTAGGTGTCGTTAATTTCATTTCAACTTTCTTTGGTATTTACATCATGGATAAACTTGGTAGAAGACAACTTTTGAAATATGGTGCTGCTGCTCAAGTTGCTTGTTTCGTTGTCTTTGCCTCTGTTGGTGTCACTAGATTATACCCAGACGGTTATGATGGTCCAACTTCAAAAGGTGCAGGTAATTGTATGATTGTTTTTGCTTGTTTTTTCATCTTTTGTTTCGCAAGTACTTGGGCTCCAGGTATTTACGTTGTCATCTCAGAATGTTACCCATTAAGAATCAGATCAAAAGCTATGGCAATTGCTCTTGCTGCTAATTGGTTATGGGGTTTCTTGATTGCCTTTTTCACCCCATTCATCACTTCTGCCATCCATTTCTACTATGGATACGTGTTCATGGGTTGCTTGGTCTTTGCATTCTTCTTTGTCCATTTCTTTCTTTATGAAACAAAAGGTTTACGTTTGGAACATGTCGATATCTTGTACGCCTCAGATTACAAGCCTTGGAACTCATCAAGTTGGGTACCACCTTCAGTATCAGATGAAATTCATGATTTCGAAAATCACTCAATCAAAGAAGATGTCGAAACTCCAGTCTAAATTATCTCTTATACATAGCAAGTAATAAATAACACTAATATATAATATGACTTGTAACTAAAAGCCTATCGTACTCTTACCACTCAACCATTATATATTATATATTTCAAACTGAAGAAAAAAAAAAAAAAAAAAGAAAAGTACAATATAACGCACATTTTAACCCAATTAAACAAGCAATTAAATACAAACAAAGTCAAATTAATTGATCCCCTCTATCTGATCCTCTATATCTAATAATAACTATGATACAAATTTATTAATACCTTCATATATCTTGAATATAATTGGAGCCACACTATGTCTACACAAAGTATATCTCAGTATGACGACGCACCGCCAAAAAAAAAAAAAAAAAACATTCTTTAGAAAAACTTTGCGCGCTAGAGAAATCGAACAAAAAAAAAACACAAGATAACAAAACAAAACATTTAAAAAAAAAAAAAAAAATAAAAAAAAAAAAATTAGAGATGATGAATATGTACAATTTCCATATAGTTTTCAAAATAATAACAAAATTTCTTTGTAATTTTAAGGAGTTTATAGCTCGATGTTTTAGCTTAAAGGAATTATGTTGAGAATCTTACTGGAATAAAAAAAACTTTATAGTGATGAATCTTTATATAAAGAAAGAGATTAGTCTTAATAAAACAAATTTTTTAAAAAAATTAGTAGAACCAATTCACAAAGGAAAAAGACATTTTTCGCTGCACATGAACGTTCAAAGAAGAAACTGGTTACTATTAAAAAAGTGAAGCTACAGAAAATCTGCGAATGAAGTCTTATATAAACTTAAAAAAAGTTTTCATTTAAAATGAAAATAGGGAATGGCTAACTAACTAATTACTTTCAAAAAAAAAAAAAAAAAAAAATACTCAAGTCATCGACAAAAATCTTTCTAGATAAAAATTAAAATATTTTTGCACCTTTCTATAGAGAAAAGCAAAATTTGTCAACAATCCTTTTAAATAGTAAAACAAAGGTATATGTGTGAATCGAGTTGTATCATCATTCTTAGAGAATTTAATACTGAAGTAAACCATAAAGCATAATAATCTCTTTACACATTTCAAGAATTTAAAAATTTTTTTCTGCTAGCTTTAAGTAGCTCGAAAAAAGAAGACATTTCACACAAAATGTATATCCATCAATATTAATATTTACTTTCTCATTTCTAAGTTGCTGCACAGTGAAGAAACACTCATTGCTAAAAGCGGAAGCTGAACGATCTTTTTCCCCCTTTTCATGTTCTTTTAATTTCTGGTAAGTAATAATCTTCTTTTTGAATCTATTTTTGTAGAGAATAATAGGAGAGTGAAACACTTCTAATAAAAAATTCGTGTTGAGCATATGGTATCTATAGATTGATCAGATTCAGGCTTTTTATCGGGAAGTAGAACCTATAAACGGGATAAAAGTTCTCTTTATTTTTAATTATATTTCATATAACAACTAGAATTCTATTAAATTTAAGTATGAATCAAAGAAGCATGAAAGCATTAATCATCATCTAATGGAACCAGACTCATTAGACCAGTCTAGTTTATAAGAGCCCTCAACGTTGTCAATGATAATCTAAAACACTGAAGTTGCGATCCGAGAAATTTATACATGGCCATTAATGTTAAGATTTTGCTGCATTTATTATTTTGAAGTTGTAAAGGAAAAAATAATAATTATCTCAGTTTTTTTTCGGGCCACTGGGGATGGCGGTAGGAACACTTTAAAAATCAAAAATATTAGGTGGAAGTAATTCTAAATGGCCGCAAAACATTTGAGACATATAAAAAAATAAAACAAAAATCAATTTTTTCTATGTATGCAAAGAGGATACAGGAGTTTTTTTAAAAAAATGGTTCAGTGCCCCCCCCTCCCGTCTTGGACATGAACTTTTTACGAAAAAAAAAATACTATACTCCAACTGTGATGTTCGCAAATTTGACTCTGAATTAAAATATAAAATTCCTGTAGCTGAGATAGTTTCATCACCCCTATTTTTTAATTTCTTCAGCATAATAAAATATTTTTCTCTATCAGCCCCATTATATATACTGTATAAGGTTTTCCTCTGAAGTGAAAAGCAGAATTCCATGGATATAGGCGAATGAGGAAGTGCTTAGTATTAGAAGTATATGGGTTAATAAAACTCTTGGAGAGAGTAGAAAAAAACAGAAAAAAAAAGAGAACAGATTTGTTTTCACATCTTTTGGTGATTATTATTGTTATTGTGGAATAATTTCAAAGGAGACCGGAACTTGCCAAAAAAAAAATGATGAAAGATGCTGCTGATTATTCAGAAAATCAGACATACACTATATATGATTAGAACGGCATCAGAGTGGCAGGAGTATTGAAATATTTCTTCTCCCCACCCCTAATGCTTGTTAGTCCAATTTGAGTTTACTCTAGGTTTCGGGCAAAATTGTGTAAAAATTTATAATGATTATGAAGATAAATAAATTTCTTGAGGCAAAAGATCCATTTCTAAATGAGTCTACTGCAATTACAAGTTAATAATAGTTGATTTAGATATACAGTATTAGCAAACGAAAGATACAATACTACTGTTCTACGTGATTCAACTCAATATCTAAAAATATCCAAGTAAAAGAAAATAATATAGAAGGGGGGGGATCATTAGTCCTGAAGAAAAAAAAAAAAGAAAAAACAGTAAAACTACAAACAATATATCTATTTGTTTTGTCAAATGAGAGCTCATTTGTGTTGAATCAGATTTACTCTGGCAGCATACATTGAATGATCTCCTAATTCATTCATTATTATATATTGTAAGATCGTTAGTTGCTTTCTAAAGATATAATATATATCTGGATATCCAACTTCTATTATAATCTTTACATTCAGATTCGAAGACACACAGCCTTTAATCTACAATCCTCGTGGTCTAATTAATACATCGGTATACGAATTGCATGATCATTCATTGACGATACTTGTAACTCTCGTATCGAACATTCCACTCTCAACAATTTGAAAGTCCCATATATATTCATCTTGAAGATTTTATTGTGACTTAGTAATATATCTCATTTCATTAATTGTCGAAACTTACAACAGACAGAAAAAAGAAAAAAAATGAAACCTCTAGTTTATATTGTCAATATCTCGTCTCGCCGCTTAAGCTGTTGCTGCACTACAATAATAAGCAAACCTGAATTAAGAGCCTGTGACTTCTCTTCATTACAGCTTCCTATTTTATTTTTCAAATTGTGTTGGGGCTAGGTTTGTTTTATTGTCTTCATTGTATTATCATGTAATTCGTAGGCAGCGACATATTAACGAGACCATAGACTGGACGAGAAATCAGGGAATTTGCTGTCAGGTTATTAAGTCTTGTAATATGAATGGAAAGATTATAAAAGAAGTTGACATATCTTGTCCTTATATACACTATATATATGTTTTTTAGAAAAGTAACTAACTATTTTATGCTATTTAAATATAAGTAAATTAGGAGATCTTTCAATGCTTACCAGCAGAGTAAATAAATCGAACTCAACAAATTGGCCACTTAAACTTGGAAATGAATAATCTAAAAACTTTAAAGACACAAGGCTCAATTCTAGTTATTGTAGTTGTTGAGAAAAATGAAATGATGGACGGTCTCAAAAGATGTACTAGCAGCAGCTAAGGTAAATTGGTTATTGGAGACAGAACATGTCGAACTGATGATAATCAGATCTTGAATGTATTTTAGCTACAGGCTTACATTAGAAGAAGTAAAAGATCTAAAGACTTGGACTGAAATTTTCATAAGGAATAAGTAAACAGGATAAAAAGAGAAAACGAGTTTCTGTTAGAATACTTCAAGAATTATAAATCGCTGTTAGTACTGGTTTTGATGAATAGATCACTCCTCTGAAGAGGTTAGATATACTTCCAGGTAGTATTTCAATTGGCTTCATTCAGGAGACACCCACTCCTGTGACTTTTGGGGCCAGATTTTTATGAGTTATTTCTGTTAAGATTTTAAGATTCATATAAATTTGAATTATTCCATTTGTTTCGCATTTTTCGAGGTGTGTCAATTTCAGTAAGTTAAATCAACTCTAAAATAGTGCCAGACAAAAGAGAAAAAAGCTCCACTTTTCTGTTTTAGAGAAATAAGACTTAGAACAGTTAGGGTTAGAGCAACCTCTGGTCACCAGAGATTCTACAGGAGATCAGATGCTTAAAGAGTGAGTTAGCAGAGGAATGAGATGATTACAGACAACAGTTGGCTGATGGAGAGCTTCAATGCAGCCATATGCCTTCAAAGAACTATAAGAAAGGATTCCAGGCCAGAGTTACTGAACCTAACACTAAACACGGATGTAACTTGAACCAAGTACAGTTAGAGCCTTTACTCATTTTTCTCGATGTGATTACAGAGGGTTCCTTGTCGAGCTTAGTAGGGAATCTCATTATTTATTAACTAGCGGGTTTTTTCTTTTGAGGCAGAGGGATTTCTCCAAAAAATTGCAAAAATAAAAATAATAAAACTGAGTGCTTGCTAACTGCTCTGTAGAAATAAAACAGCAGCATTAGCTAGGTGATATAGGTAATCAAAATAGACAATCTGGTGAATAACTATAGACTATCAGAAAAGATGACAAGAAATACTGACTGAATGGGACAAACAGCATGCTAAGTCAATATTAATCTGGTGGCATACATTGAAGGATCTCCTAATTGATTTATATTTAAATAGTGTAAAATAGTTAGTTACTTTTTTGAAAAAGATATATATATATATATAGTATATATGAGTACAAGATATTCAACTTCTTTTATAATCTTTTCACATTCCAAGACTTAATATGTGATCCATGGCCCAGTCTATAGTCTCATTAATATGTCTCTGCATACGAATTGCATAATCATACATGAAAGACATAGTCTCAACAGTTTATATTAACATTTGTAACGACAACTCATAAGTGTGATATGGTAAGTTTAACTCTCAACTTTTTCATTTGCACCATATAAACTTTGAACGGAGATTTCGCGGTCAACTCAAACATCTGATGATTCAAGAAACGCTAATGAAACAAAAGACGTTAACATTTTTGGATGATTAATCTAATAATGACGGAAAGAAATGTGTTTGAATATGTTTGTGTCTAGTTTGGTATAAGCTATATTTGGCACAGAATTCAACTTTGAGAGAGTGCATCATATATATTAAAAGAGAGGACTGCAGTCTCAGTGATTGCTGGTTTGAATAAATAAGGTGGGCTCCAAAAGATCTCCTGTGCATCCTGGACATAAAACTGAATATTAACTAAACTATTTTACATAAGCTGCATACACTTTATTAAAGGAAGGTGATGGTGTTAGAGCAGGTGGAGTTTGTTATAGAATGATGAATGGTCTGGTTGATCACACTGAATTAAATAGAATAAAGTTAGCTAATGAAGAAAACCTTTTTATATGGTCTAACAAAGATAAACAGTCACTGTTTACAAGTGCACTTGCCAATGGAAGTACTGAATGGCTGACCAATATTTAAAGAAGACCAATTTTCTTAATAGCTAAAAAATTCTACTAGGGCATGGTAAACACTTATGTCTTAAATCATAAAGTAGTAAAGTAAAATCCAAATGTGCTATTAATATTAAATACATGCAATACTGCTTATCAAGAAATTTCACACCATCATTGACAAATAAACTTCCCAAAAATATTTCCCATCTCTTTATAAGGCACTTCATTAATATTGGATGCCCAACTTGATTGTAATATATTCTTTTAGAAACATCTTCTAAAATACATTACATTTTTTCACAATGACTTTCCCAATCGTTTGAAAATTTACCAACTGTCTATCATTCATCATATTTTACTAAAAAGAATCTAACGGAACTTCTATAGACTCATACCAAAGTAACCTAGTTGTAATATATTGGAATGCTATGAACAGTTCAGAAGAAAAACATCATTTTATTGGAATTTGCATAGAGGCGAAAATGTATATACAAAGTTTTCTCTTGAAACAAGAGAAATCTTATCTTTGTTCGGTTAAAGTCATTATTGCGCGATTAATTATTTGTTGACCTGTCCTCATCTGTGAGTAATATTGAGATACTTTTAACTCATAGAAAGTCGCATCTGAAGTTATTAAATAATGTAATATGAAATAATAAGAACCACAAGAAATTTATATGATAGTTTCACAGATAAATGTATTGAGACTACTAATGTTGATGTAAAGTGAATGAAAAAATGATAAAGAAGTTGGATATCCTCACATATATTATGAATTTATTTTAAAGTAGCTAACTAATTTACACCATTTAACTAGGAATCAATTATGAGGTCATTCAAAGTATTTCCCCAGTCTGATTCAACACAATAAGTTTAGAACTCGAGCCACGCGTTACCAAATATATAAAAAATGTTTCAAGACACTAGAAACCACTCATAAATAATGTAAATCAGAAACTGCAAAAATCGTTTATTTAACTATCATAGGTTTACTAAAAGATTCAAAACTCATTTTAGCCAATATAAATATTTACAATTGGCAACTTCAAGAATATTTTCCGAGTGTTGAGGGCTCCCAAAATCAGTAGAGTAGCTTTAGTTAAAGAGGTGAACTTCTTGACAACATCCTCAGTGCCAAATTGTTCTAACTTTTATTCAAATCTACTATTCTTTAATGGCTGTACAATTGGGCGAATCAGTTTCTAATTGTTGCAGTATTGTACTATGCGAACTGTAAAACCCTATCCAATTTAAAAGCTGATTCCAAATACTATAATAGAATATTGAAAATTGACAATTTTCAAAGACAAGAAAACTGAGTTGATATATTCTTGAGATGCACATCACACAAATTATCAAGATTTATCTGAAAAAGTTTGTGGACACCAAAAAAATGTGATCTTCTTAGTTTAAACCCCCACCCGTTTCTATAATAGCAGCAAAAAAATATAAAATCAGAAAAGTTGCACTAGATTTTTTGAGTTTCAGGGCATCGTTTTTTACAAAAGAACACTTCTTCAGCCCCAACTTCATTTTGATGAAATGAAAGCTAAACAGTTTCTCAGTCATTTCGGTAAAAATCCTGTTTATAGAGAATTGACTGCTGCAAAAGCGTTCGATCGGAAGTTAATCCAAAAAGAAAAAAATGCAAAATGTGAACCAAACACACCTAGGGAAGAAGATTTACCTAAGAGATTACAATGATAGGATATCTGCGAAGGTCACTGGAAGAACATAATATATACACCATGAACACTGTCTTACTTCCAGTTGTTTTCCACTGATGCTAACTTCCCTAGCTCTACAAGAATATGTAAGTGGCAGCTGCTACTGCCTGCCCTTGAGCTGCTGAAAAGAAATTCTACTTGCTACGCTTTCAAAGGGTCACACTGGTGTATATACTCATATCTGGCACAGAAGAAAAAATATGAGCAGATGGGCTATTAAAGAGTAAACCCCAGTCTTAAATATCATAGCTGAAACTACAGAAGGTTTCAATTTCCTCGTAAAACTGTATAGGATCTGCTTTGTGCACGACAGGTGCTCTTTTATTTATCACCAGACAGTAAGTATAGTCGACTGGAATATCTTTTTTACCTCACATACATATGTTACCAGAAAACATTGACTGTCAGGCGGCTGATGATAAAAATGAATCCACTCCAAATAAAAGATATGCTTAAATCACAAAAGCCTTTCAATGAAAACTGCGTCTAAGCTATGTTGATTCGGATTCTGTCTATTTGAGATTGCTGAATCATACAGGAATAAATCAAGAAAAGAAAAATAAAGTTAGAATCTACAAAAATTTTATATCTCGTGAAACAACTGTTGAAACTGGGTTTGCTGTTGTCTTTACTGTATGATCATGCAATGCGTACTCAGCGACATATTAATGAAACTATGGACTGGATCAGACAATGTGTTGTATACGAATTGCATGATTATAGATTAAAGACAACCGCAAATCTAGTATCGACAACTCTAGTCTCAGCAGCACTATGTACATCATCAGAGTAATTCTAAATTAACAAGACATTATCCCTTTTATGTTATCTATCTTCCTCTTAGCAGAGTAGAGATTTTCATGTTAGATGTTCAGTAAAATTAACTACTAGTCTTTAAAGAAAAAATAAAGAAAAATATTTTATGAGCGTAAAAGCATAACTCAGTCAAAAAATATCAAAGAGGAACAAGTAAAAATTTGTCAAAATTCGCTTTTTCAAGCTTAGAAATTGAGAACCAACCGGGCCTCTTTAAATTACATTACACAAAGACAAAGCCAAGAGAAGAGCCAAAGACAAAAGCACAAAACAAATTACAAATCATATTCATATAGAAAACCATTTTGTCAAAACGTTGGGGAAATCAGAAAACTGTAAACTGTCTGATTATAGACCTCTTTCTTTCTCATAATTTTTTTTAATGTTCTTTAAAATCTTCAGCGGAGTGAAACTTCCTCTTGTAAATTTATGATTAAGCTCTCTCCCTATATCATATAGTTCTGCTCATAAATTTAAACATCTTGACTTGTAATTGACTTTCCTTTTGTAAATGTGAGCGAATCTGCAAAAAAAAAAAAGAGACACGAAAAAAACTGATAATACTCAAAGGAGTTTCCCTGAAATTCTTGGCCAATCCATGATACCATAAGTCTTTAAAAAATGACCTCGATACCACTGGTATAACTAAAAAAAAAAATCTATTGAAATATAACTAGCCCTTACCTAATGTGTAGTTAAAATAAAATTTTTGTATTATTTTTTTTAGGATCACAAAAGCTGAAGAGAGAAAGCAACATGAGAATGAAGATTTATAGTCTAATATATATATATATATCTTGTGATTTTCACGGTCTATTCTTCGATAAACTGATCTCACATGAAACGTTAAGTTGAGCTATTGGTTACGAAGACTTCATGTTATAAAATCTGTGGACCAGTTCAGCTTATGAAAAGATCTGGTCTTGTTCTTTTTTCTTTTTTTTTTTAACTGCCTTTCTTGATTAATAGAAAAGGTATAAATTTTATATAGAGCAGAAAGTATTATTAGATTATAGAAGCTTTTTTCAAGGTTTGCAGAAAGCTTCTTAAGTAAAATATTATAACTTTCAAAAAAGTTTTGTGCACATTCACAAAACAAATTCACAAAAGAAAAGATTATGGTTTTTATTTCTTGTTCTTTGTTTTTAGTGTAATCATAATCGACAAAAAAATTACACAAAATTGAGGAAAACGATGGAGATGTAGATTTCAAACTGTTGATATACTTATCATAGTTTCTATAACCTGATCGATTAGAATTCATTCGTTGTATCCCTCCTCCAAACATTGATTAACATTATTGCTTTAAACCAGAGGACAGGCACAGCGTACGCTACTCTATTGATGGATTTATTCGCTTTATCTGGTGGGCAGTGGCATGTAAGAGCAGTAGCTGCAGGTAGAATTGGGTGTTTTTGAAGGGTGAACATGCACTTGGAGATATGTTTTTATTCTTACTTTGCTGTTACCACTGATTATCGTACAGATAATAACCGATGGGAGAGCAACTGCAACTGTTATGCGAGCCTCAGTTGCAATTAAATCCATTTTTAAAAAACTCTAGTTCATTTTGTTCACTTATTGTACCTTATTTTTGGTTTTTGAGACTCCAAGATTGGTCCCTATTGTGTATTGTAACTTGTAGTGTATGTTAGCAATACTTCTACGAATTAAAGATTTGGATCATCCTCAATTAAACAAGTGCTTTCAACTAGTCCTATTATAGTATTTAGTCTTTAAAAGATCAGGAAATTTAGCTCAAGTATGTTTTACTGTTTTGACAAATATATTTTATATATTTTGTTTTTGTCTGTAATAGACACTATCATTCTACTTTATTAACAGCTAGCAGTTTTGCTACCTCACAATGCTTAGGAACTATATGCTAGGGCACAGTTAGACGTTAATACTATTAGATGTTGGAAGTAGGGGTTTGATCGTTTGGTCCATAGTATAGAAAAGTACCAGTCAGTGATTTTTTTAAAAAAAAAAAAAAAAAAAAAAAAATTTTTTAGAGAATCGATCAGTGAAAGAGGATGATGAATCATCTTATCAATATACTGAAAAGTTCCAGAGGCTTAAGGCTAAGTAACTCAGCATTGAGGCTGTCTAGAAAATGTCTTTACTCCACAAGCAACGGGCCAATAACTGGATCACAGGTGTATGATTTATTAACGGAATTGAAATCTATGTCACCAGAGATGGTTGATCCAGTGAAATATCATCAGGTGTTGGACCACCAATTGATAAGCTCAAATGTAAAACGGCCAACTAAGAAAGATGTTTACAGTGTGGAAGATATGGCGTATTTGTATAATTTGGTTATCAAGTCATTTGCAGGTCATGATTATTCTATTGCAACTATTGCAAGAAGTTCATTGTCCAATTTGCCGTTAGAATTGAGGAGACCAAATCTTGAAGCAATAATAGAAATTATAAGGCATAACCCTGGAAGAGTTCTGTCTTCGTGGGAGATTTTCATAGATGATATTCATAAGGATGAAAAAACGTGTATGTTAATAAGAGCCAGTCCACCGTTGAAGCAAGAGTTGATTGATTTAATGGTTGATAAATTACTCTATGGTGATTTCAATGACATTGAGGATGGTTTTAAGACAGATATAAGGTCTTTAACAAGAATTAGTTACTTGTTGCAATCATATAATATAGAACTGAGTGACCTTTCTTCAAAGCAACAAACTGAAATAATGGATAAAGCATTTGAACTTCAATGTCCCTGGGTGATGGGCCAAATTGGAATACCATCACTGTTGGCTAGGCAAAAAATTATGGAAGGACAACTTTCGCAACATGAATTTATAACTTTATTTTTAAAATTATGGGAAGAATCAATGAGTGATTATCAAATCTTGTTGAAAGTGTTACCTATACTAGCACAAGTTTCTGTTGAAGGTGCTCTGTTGAACGTCTCCGAACAGAAAACTATAGAAGAGTTTCAATCTCGAATTTCTCAATTGGGCTTATCATTTGAAATGCCTAGTAAAGAACAATTAGGAGAAGTTTTAGAACAATTGATAGCTAATATCAAATTGCAAAAATTAGACCATGGCGACTCTATTGAAGTTTTGAAATTGCAAAAATCATTGATCCATTCAATAGGTGTTGAAGGAAAAGATTTAACTGGAGCAGAAAAGTTTTTTAATGAATATTCTAATGACAGCTTAAATCAGACAATATCACTTGTTTATTGTTATCATGCATGTATTCAAAATTCTTCTGAATTATTAATTCAAGCAGAGACCTTGTTACAACATCCTATACCTGTTCAAAATTTGCAAGCTTTAATATTGACAAAAGCTTATCTTGGTAAGCAAGGAGATTCTTTAAAACTTTTCAATGATAATATTGGTAAATTAAACAGAACTATTTCCTCTAATGGTACATCTGATGCAAGTTTAATTACTGAAAGTTTGATATTGGGTTATCTCTACAATTTAGATAGAGAATTTGCTTACTTAATCAACGATGGAGCTGTGCAAAACAATATTGTGGAAGGTGATGCAGCAATTCTGAGATTCAAAGAATTGTTCAAGTGTTATGGAAAAGCGGTTGAAGATGAAGAAGACTCAAAAGCTAGAGAAATGATGGGCCTGGTGTTGATTAATAAGTTGAAGAAACTTTGAAGTATTGTTGACATTTCACGTGATCTTGTCTTTTTTTTTTTTTTCCAAATTTTTTTTTTTTTTTTTTTTCATTGAAAAAAAACGATAGATAGATAGATTGTTATATATATATCATCAGAAACAAGAAGATGGCTACTAATATCACATGGCACCCAAATCTCACACACGATGAGAGAAAAGAATTGACCAAGCAATCAGGTGCTACCATTTGGTTAACTGGTTTAAGTGCTTCAGGTAAGAGGTGAGTACTTGAGAGATCAATTTTTTTTTTGATGAAATTCTTACTGACTCACGACATTAGTACTATTGCTTGTGCTTTAGAACAATATTTGCTTCAAAAAGGGGTGAATGCTTATCGTCTTGATGGTGATAACATTAGATTTGGTTTGAACAAAGATCTTGGTTTCACTGAAGAAGACAGAAATGAAAATATCCGTCGTATTGCAGAAGTTTCCAAATTATTCACTGATTCATGTGCTATCACCATTGCTTCATTCATTTCACCATATAGAGTTGATAGAGACAAGGCTAGAAAGATCCATGAAGAGTCCAATTTGCCATTTTTTGAAGTTTATGTCGATGTTCCAGTTGAAGTTGCTGAGCAAAGGGATCCAAAAGGTTTGTACAAGAAGGCAAGAGAAGGAACTATCAAGAACTTCACCGGTATTTCAGCTCCTTATGAAGCTCCAGAAACACCAGAGTTACATTTAAAGACCCATGAATCCACTGTTGAAGAATGTTCTGCCCAGATTGCTGAATTGTTAGCAGCAAAAGGATTGATCCAGTTATAAATAACTATAGACATATATATACAAAAAAAAATAAAAATTCCTAATTTTCTTTCCTTCTATTGATCAACATGGTGATTGCCACTAACCATTTGATCAATTCTTCTTCATTTTCGACACTGAACCGTACTCTTTTCTGTTTTGTTATTATGAGTAAACACCATGGTTTTGATTTTGATAATGCATCTAATTCCACAATATCTAATATATCATCGACTTTAATTATTTTTGAAGGTCTTTCTGTCTTGAGAAATTCATCGATATTCATTGTTGTTGAAGTGGATTTGTAAAATAATAAGTTCTTATTAGTTAAAATGATGAAGAATTTTTTCCATTGATTGTAACGTTTATACAACCTGGACATTTGTCCCTTTTCGACAATAATCTCATGCTTATAATCCGAGCTCAATATATCGTCGAGTAAAATCTTGTTTTCACTCTCTGTTTTCAGAATTGTATCGTCTTGTAAATTTCTATTGTTCAACAATTTATTTTTCAATTTGAGTCTTTCTGTTTCCACTTTATGATAGTCTATTTTGTTTTCATTGATCAGAGGTAGAAGTATTCCTTGAGGCAAGGACGATGATAAATGATTTGTATTAGAATCTGATGCATTGGAAGTATAATTTAGATCTTCTACACCACTGAATTGCTCCACGGATGAAGAATTGTAATTGTGATCTAAAAATATCTGTGTTGAAGGGGGTCCAAGTCGTTGCTCTTGCTCATCTTCATCTTCATCATCATCATCTTCGACATTATTGAATTTGATTACATCTTTCACACTCTTGACCCATTTATTGAGATTTGGCTCATCATTTGTATATAACTGGAGCTCTTTTTCATTTGTATGTATTTTGAAATAAAACTTGCTCTTATGATGATGACTTTCCTTATCATCGACATTGATAGATAAGAGATTGACTCCATGTATCACTCCCAATGGTTTATGCTCACTATCATCTTTATAATAAGATAATTGAACATTTCGCAATACAAACCATCTTTTCTTATAATTATGATATCTTTGAGATTTCTTATACAAATAACCTGAAAGTACAAGTTTATTTGGATCCTCCGTTTCTTTAAAAGCAATTTTCTTCATATTATCATGCTTAGCATTGAGAAGATCGACTTCCTTACTATCACTCTGGTCTTGAATATACGAATGGCCATGAGATTGAAGTCTAGACAACACTTGTGGCATAATGATGTCTTATATTTGGTTGGTGTCACCTTTTAGCTTTTTTTTTTTTTTTTAGTTTTAGTTTTTTTTTTTTTTACACAATAAGCCTTTTTTCAAAACTGATCTCGAAGATGGAGAAAAAAAAAAAAACACCAAAGCAATTTTTATCTTAAAAAGGAGATAATGAAGATCAGATCTGAATAAGCTTGGCTGCCGTCTCTTTCTTCCCTTTTTAGTTCATTTGTAGATATGTGTGTTGGTGTGTGTGTTTCAGACGTCTCTCTCTGTAAATCCATCCGGGTAAATAAATAAAAAAATCAACTTTTTTTTTTGTAACGAAAAAAAAAATAAAATAAAATAAAAAAAAAAAAAGGAACAAAGGGTTGGGAACAAGTATCAGAAGATTCATTTTGTAACAAACATTGCCCAATTAGACAGATCCATTGATCAAATATAGCATGTCAGCCAACAATTCCCTTGCGGAACTGCAAGAGTTGGGAAAGGAAAATGAACACACCATCTCTCCTCAAGCTTCTCTACCGAGGTTCAGAGGAACACTTCATGTTAATGCTCTCACTGACAAGGAGAACGAGGTGATCAATAATTTGAAGTATTCCGAGGTCTTGGGGGATAAGACTAATATTCGCACAGACACTGATTTAGAAAGTGTTTCAAGTTCTCTTTCAAGAGACGAAATTTCACATGACTCTGTGCCGGGAGATACATCAAGTAAGACCTTGGATCCAGTGAGAATAGATAGCTTGTCATTGCAAAATGGTACCACTGAGCCTGACACTTTACCACTGGAGGTATCAAAAGAGGAAGAGCCAACAGAAACAGCACCAGATGGTGATGCTGAAATTCTCGGGGACGGAGACGAAGAAGAAGAAGATGATGAAGAACTCCTCAATGTCAATGTAACACAAGCAGAATCTGTCTCATTGAGATCAATTCAAGCAGTGAGCAGTGAAGCTGGTGTATTCAGAGACGTCAAAGACTCTAGTTCACTGTCTTCGTCATTGGGAAATCATGAAGTTGGAAATTTTGGTGTCCCTAATATTAATTACTCAAAAGAATCCATACAGTCAGCAGATGAACCGGTGAGTAAATTCATCGACACATTTTTGGAAGAAAGTTCTATCAATTCCTCATATAAAGACGAAGATGTAAATTCTCAAGGCAGTGTGGTACATAACCCAAATTTCGCTACTGATCAACAACATTCCATAAGTCTGAAACAAACGACTGCTGCTACCACAGGTGGTCCAGTAACTCCATATTTACAACAGGCAAACCTGTTCCATGCCGTCACACCCAGCACCTATCAATCAACAAACAAAAGTTACAATTCACCTGTCTCGGAAAAACCATCTCCTTATTCATTGCGAAGCCTGTCTTCTTCCACAAAAAACAGAAAAAGTGGAAGTAATAAAGTTAAAGGTGCTTTTTCAAACTTGGTTCAAAGTATGAAGGGAAACTCATCATCAGATAGCAGCAGTAAGAGATCAACAAGTAGTAGTGGTTACAGTCCTTTCAAAATTTCAACTCCTTATGATGTAAAACTTGTTCGTCATGTTGGTGTTGATAAGGAAACAGGAAGATTCACAGGTTTACCTGAAGAGTGGGCGGAGGCTTTATCACAAAGTGGTATAAGTAGACTGGAACAAGAAGCGCACCCAGAAGCTGTGATGAACGTGGTGAAGTTTTATAAAGATGATTTGGCCAATGAAGATTCCGACGAACATGCATTAAGGAAACTTAAAGATGACAGATTAGCCTACAAGACCCCTGTAACTAGACAAAACGAATTTTTCAACAACTCAACACCATCAAGTTCCACATTGGGAGATGCTTCGCCTGAAAGTTCATCTCCATATTCGAAATCCCAATACCCTGATTATTCTCAAAATAATGGTGGTGAACTTAAGAGCCCTTACAGATATCCAGACAGTTTGAGTAATTCCTTCATCCCAATAAGACCACCTCCAAAACCTCCAACTTCATCATCATCAGAGAAAAAATCACCACGTATTGCTGATTTACCGTCACCACAACCACAACATTCTCCTTCAATTTTTGGATCACTTTCAAGAAAAATATCTATGAGATCTTCATCTGCAAATCATGTCCCTGTGGTTTCATCCCCAGTTTTTAATCATTCAAATGGTAGATCATCCCCTAGTGGTGGGTCACTTTCTCCACCACCAAATCTCACATCATCTTCTTCATCAGGCTTGAAACCTTCCAGACCACCTCCACCTCCACCTCCATCTTCTAGTAAATTAGAAAGACAAAAAACTGCTCATAAATCACCAGAAAGAGCTCAACCACCAATACCAACTCAAAGAGAGCAACCAGTCAAGTCAATCCGTGATTCCAAGCAAGCAGCTATAAATGCTGCTCGTAAGAGAGAAGAGAAAAAGAAGAAGGATAAGTTAATTTACGCCAAATTGACTACAATATGTGCTCAAGGTGATCCTTCCAATCTCTACCGTAATTTGGTAAAAATTGGTCAAGGTGCATCGGGTGGTGTTTATACAGCTTATGAAATAGGTACAAACAAATGTGTTGCTATAAAGCAAATGATCTTAGAAGAACAACCAAAGAAAGAATTGATTATCAATGAAATTTTGGTCATGAAGGGAAGTAAACATAAAAACATTGTCAATTTCATTGATTCATATTTATTAAAAAGTGATTTATGGGTGGTGATGGAATACATGGAAGGTGGTTCATTAACTGATATTGTCACACATAATGTCATGAGTGAAAAACAAATTGGTGCAGTTTGTAGAGAGACATTAGAAGGATTGAAATTTCTTCATTCTAAAGGTATAATTCATAGAGATATTAAATCCGATAATATTTTATTATCGATGGATGGTGCTATTAAGATTACAGATTTTGGATTTTGTGCCCAGATAAAAGAATATAATTTGAAAAGAACCACAATGGTTGGAACACCTTATTGGATGGCTCCAGAAGTTGTTTCCAAAAAAGAGTATGGTCCAAAAGTGGATATTTGGTCTTTAGGTATCATGACAATTGAGATGATTGATGGTGAACCACCATATTTAAATGAGACACCATTAAGGGCACTTTATTTGATCACCACAATTGGAACACCAAAATTGAATGATCCTGATTCATTAACAGATGTTTTAAAATCATTTTTATCGTTATGTTTACAAGTTGATCCAGAGAAAAGAGGAGATGCTGAATTATTGTTGAATGATGTTTTCATTAAAGATGCAGATGATTGTTCATCTTTGTCTCCTTTGGTGAAACTAGCAAGGATGCAAAAAATTGCTGAAAAAGAAGAAGATGAAGAAGATGATGAGGCAAAAGAATGAAATTTGTTGTTCATGAAAATATGTTTTAAAAGGAAGGCGTTATATAGATTATCTGAATTTTTATATTTTTCTATGATTTTTTTAAAAAAATGAACAGAATTAAATTATAATTTTGATTTCAATTGGAATAATAAATCAGTGGCTTCATTTGCCATTCCATAACCAGCCTGGTATCCATAACCTGAAGCTCCATAATTATGGATCAAGATTTTCCCATCTTCGATAATCTCTCTCTCAATTCTAACACCACCATGTCTTGAAGGTCTTAAACCAGCAGCAACTCTAATGATATCTAAAGGTTTATCCAAGATTTCTGGTAATAATTCAGTTGTTCTCTTTAAGATATCTTGTGTTTCATATTTGAAAGTATCACCTGTCCAATTATCTTTTTGTACAAAACCTCCTAAGATAACTTGATCACCTGAATGAGGTCTTGGGATAATATAAGTTGCATAATCTTTACCCCATCTTAATTTATTTTGTCTTATATGTGGAGCTTTGATAACAACAACTTGACCTCTGGTAGGGTACATCCTGGTATCCAGTACCCCACCTAACTTATGAGCACCAATACCGGTACAATTGAAAACAACTTTAGTATCAGTAGATGAATAAGCTTGTGAAATATGAGTCAATGTTTTTCTTTCAAATATAACTCCCAATGATTCTAAATATTTTTGGAAATTTTCCAAGAAAACTGGACAGTTGAAATCCCAAGTTGTATACGTTATACCGTATTTAACACCACTTGGTAATTGATCTTGTGGAATTACTTGTAAATTTTTCAAATATGTCTTTAAAGAATCCAATTTTTTGGAAGAAGGTTCAAAATCCCAATACTCAGTTGATGGGAGATTATCTAATCCACAATGAGGTCCACCCAATTTTTGTTGAATCTTGTGAATATTCGTATACGTAAATTTATCAAATTTCAAAGTAGTACCATCATCAGGTGAAATACATGAAAAATTTCCACCAGCCCATGGTGATGTATAATGTGTTGATTGATCTCCCGGTAAATATTGCAGTTTAACCGTTATCTTTGAAGCAGGGACTCCTTTCTCGATAAGAGAAAAAGTTGTATATAATCCTACTATTCCAGCTCCAACAACAACATAAGTATCAGACATTGTCAATTAATTGATCTCAATAAAAATTGAACCACCGGTTTTCTCTTCTGTATATATATATGGGGAACAACTTTCGGAAATCTGTCTTTGCAACTCTTTGGATTTACTTTTTTTTTTTCCAAAATTTTTTTTTTTGTTATCAAATAGGAAAAGAATATGATATTATCCGATATCGAAATTTGAAAGAGAATCGAAGGGAAAGATGAATCATCATCGTACGATTACTAAGAAAAAAAATAAATATAACACAAATCATTAAGAAGCTTTATTCTGATTCTTGAGACTAGGAGAATTAGTGGTTTCTCTTAAATGCCTTATATCTTGATCCAATAATTTTGGACTCATAAAATATTTCATGATCTGTTGCTTCGATACAGTTACAGGAGTCGTTGTTCCATTTGACATTACCTTCAGAGTTTGTGGAGTTGCAGGGTTAGTGGATGTAGTGATGGTAGTAGTGGCAATGGTATTAGGTATAGGATCTTTCCTCAATGGTGTAGTAACAACAGGTTTCCGTTGTTGCATTGATGTTTCGAGTTGACTATGACGACGAGATCTTCTGGATGTTGGACTCAGCAATGGTTGATTCAAACTGGATTCCAAATTTTTCAATAATCGCTGTCTCTTAGCCTTGTCATCTTTAGTTAAAGAATCTTGTTGCCTCTTTAAAGCACTATTTTTATTCGATGATGATGGAGTTTCAATTCTCGTTATCACTGGGGTGTCATTCAATTGGCTCATTTTCAACAGAAGTTCATCATATTTCTTTTCAGATTTTTCTAATCTTGATAGTACATCATCTGAATTTGCAGTGTTTAATCGAGTTAATTTCTGCAAGAGGTCATCATATTTTTTCTCAGATCTTTCTAGTCTTGATGATATATTAGACTGCGAAGCTAATATGGAAGTCTGTAAATTTGGAGAGGTCAATTGATGTATTTTCAGTAACAACTCATCATATTTCATTTCAGTTTTTTCTAATCTAGACAGAGTATGCTGTGAATATAAGATACTATCATTTGAAGAAGTGAACTTAGATAATCTTTCTAGAAGATCATCATATTTCTTTTCAGTTTTTTCTAATCTTGTCAATATGCCATCATTTGAATGTGGAGAACTCGATTGACTTAATTTTAATAAAAGCTCATCATATTTTTTTTCGGATTTTTCTAATCTTGACAGCAAAATATCATTTGAAGTCAGGTAGTGTGCAAATCTCTTATATAGCACATCATATTTGACATCCGATGAAAATTTTTGGTCCAAAGTATCTATCTTATGCACTAAATTTTTGAATCTGTCATCAGATTGTAATTGGATATTTTTGTTAGATTGCCCAAGAACATTAATCTTAGAAAATATCTCCAGATCGCGGTCTGGTTTCATGTTCTCTATAAAAGAATGCAATCTCAGCCCAACTTGACTCAATGAATGATCTATTCTGCCCATGTTGCTGTGGATTTCACTCACAAATCTTGTTATATTAGTACATCCATTTGACAAGGAGTCAACTCTATTATTCAAATCACGTAATTGTTCTTTCCCAGCTATTTGATTATTAGTGTGATCATCAACTTTCAGGATTAAATTTTGAAATTTGTTTTGCAAGATCTCTAAATTGCGTGAAAGGTTGCTGATATCATTTGATATTTGAGTTTTATCCTTCTTATACATTTTTGTCTCAGCTTCCCACAGGCTCAATAAATTTCCTATACTTTTCTGTTCTTTAACCAGATGCGAAGAAAAATTCAGAACACTATCAGTGATCCTTTTCAGTAATAAATCTGTCTTTTGAGATGTTATCCGTATAGATTCTATATCATTTTCATTAATACGGACTTCATTTGAAAGTAATTCAAGTTTCCTGAACAACTCATCTATATCCAGATTGTAATTGTTCTCATTACTTTCATTCTTCGACCCTTTCAATGAGTCCAACATCTGAGCAAAATCGGACATTGTCATCTGAGCAAGATCCGTAGACTGCAGCAGTACTTTTGATTGCAGTGATGGAGCAGAACTAGCAGCAGCTGGAACATCAGCAACAGCAGGTTGTGATGGAGGCGGAGGTTGTGGTGGAGGTTGTGGTGATGAACGTGATGAGAGATCACGGGAGGTGGCAATCTCAGTGATTTGACGTGATTGAGATGGTGGGATATATGAAGCACGATTCCTCCTTGGATCTTGAGCAAAATACCTATTCGGGCCATGATTATCTGATGAATTGTAATTTACACGATCTCTTGAATTCCTCACAGAATACTCATTATTCTTATAACTACCATTCTTATTGTGATGGTAACTTTGAGAACTCATTGACAAATAACAGTTCTTATCCTTTGTGTTTTGGGTCTCCTCGTTAATTTTTTTTTTCTTGTATTAGATTTTTTTTTTCCTTGTACGATATTTGTTTTAGATTTTTTACATGGAATATCTGTGAGAAGGGTAGATTTATTTATTAACGTCTATGACAAAGTAATGGGTACCTAAAAACATCATTACATCTTTCTTTGTGTCATCAGCGAAAGCACCGTCGTCAAAATTAGCAACCATTTCATCAACTTTTTCTTTTATAGCCAATTTATCTTCATCAGATTTTTCAGTGATGTAACTTCTGGATTCCCAATATGGGAAAACCAATTCTCTTGCTAATTTAGGGTATTTGAATTGGAAAGTTTCTTGAATTGAAGAATTTTTAAATAAAGATTGATTTTGGAAAGCTTTTCTCCATTTACCCTGATGATATTGTGGTACATGATCACTATATTGATAAATATAATTGGCAATCATATCCCATCTTGTTTGAGCAGCTAATAATTCAATTAGTCTTCTAATTCTTCTCTGTGGAGGTGTTGTACCTTTAGAAATTTCGTTAGCAATAACTTCGTTGAGTAAATAATCTTCGACAATAGATTTGAATTGTGGATCATCAAATAAAAATTTATAATTTTGGAAATCTTCATTTATAAGCATTTGTGCTCTACTAGCAGCATCAAAATTCCAAATTAATCCTAATTTGCCGTTTGGTTTCAAGACACGAGCCATTTCTCTTAAAGAATCTTGATTGGCGAACCAATGGAAACCTTGAGCTACTATTATAGCATCAAATGTATTATCCTTTGCCGGAATATTATATGAATCCCCTTCAACACAATTCTTCACTTGTGGAATTTTTTGCTTAAAAGATTCAATCATCCCAGTAGAAGGTTCAACAACAGTTAAATTATCAGACCAACCGGCATTAACTAAAGTCAGTGTGAATTTCCCCGTCCCAGCTGCAAGCTCTAATATTGGTTTCTCCATGAAGAATCTATTATCATCAGCTAAATTTAAATCTTTTAAGAAATAATTGACAAATGTTTGATCATACGAAGGTCTAACTTTGTCGTATAATGAGTGATTGGAGTTGAAAGAATTCAATGACGTCGAATTTACTGCATTCTTCACCTCAGAGGAGTACATCCTCATTGTAAGACGCCTCAATGGCATAATACTTGTCATGTTCTATTGATCTATATATAAAGCAATCTTTTGTATGTTTTTTTTTCTTTTCTCCAATTGATATTTTTTTTTTTCTTTATTGATATAACGGACGTGCCTAATCATCAACTCACATATATATATATATATATGTATAGTCACAACAAGACATATCGTGATCCAATATATATTCTGTAGTATAGTGTGATGGTTTGTATCTTCACCGGGTTCCGCATATATATATCATTTCTGTGTGAGTTGGGTGATCCCTATTATTTTTTCCTACACATTTTTCTCAAAAAATCTAATGATGAAACACAATGATAATAAAGTACACATATAAATTAGTAATATACAATTAGTTGATACAAATAGATAAGAAAAAAAAAAAGGGGAATAATGTAACATGGGATAATTTTTTTATATTTTTTTTTGGGGGCATTTCTGTTGTGTAGAGGTCAATCCCATTCTTCATTTGGATCTATTGTCACATATTTGGCTTGAACAAAGAACATCTTCGCAATAGAACGACCTTTATTTTCCAACTGGTACATATTCCCCATGGGGACTTCGAAACTGCAACCTTTTGTGGCTATAAAAGTTGCATCATTTAACGTCACTTCCAAAAGTCCATTCACGACGTAAAACATGAAATATGTATCATCATTGTTCTTCATCAGCTTGACACCATGTATTGGAAGTTCTAACATTCCCGCTGCCGCAAATTCACGGTCTTGGTCAAATAGCACCGCAAGGTTGAAATTATCAGTGGTGTTTTTCCTGGAAATGTAATTCTCACTCTTTGAGGTCCATGCAACAACTCTACTCACTTTCTTATCTGAACCAGGACCTTCAAAGACTTCAAGAGAAAGTGACCCTTTCTTATACCATTCGGATCCTTCAAGTTCAGGATCTGAATCATATTCTTCTTCGATGTTATTGTTATTAGTAGATGGTTTATTATTATTAGATGTCTTAGGTTTTTTCAGTTTTGATGTCGACAGCAGTTGATGAGCACGGGGTTGTTGATTTTGTTCAGGTACTTGAATGACATCTTGTATTTCTCTGACAACGGCACCATTTTCCTTCTTGGAATTGTACACAATTTTTTCATTTCTCCAAAATGCCAAAGTTGGTATCTTGTGCCTTGTCGATCTTCTTACAGGTTGATCATCTGGTACTGTTGATTTTCTTTTCCTCCTCTTTACCACTGGACTAGAAGACGAAGAGTCATCATCTTGCTGAGTACTAGGTTGTGTAGGGAGCTGACTCAATTTCTGTGGTTTTCTCGTCACAAGTTGATCTTTTTCAATTACTGGTTTAATATCTTCTTCCTCTTCCTCATCATCATCATCTGAACCAAATAGACTATTCATATTACTTTCATTTGATATTCTCTTTTTATTTCTCCCCAACACCATTCTCTTTGTCACAGAAGCCGATTTCTTATTATCAGTTATGGGACTCAAAGTTTCTAGGCTTTTCAAATATTCACTATTTCTCTTATTTGGAGGCGACACTGGGGCAAACACATCGTTATTGACAAAATCTGAACCGGCCATTGATCTCTTCGGAGATTTATAAGTTTGTTGCTTGAAATTGAGTCTCCTTGCTGGTCCATTATTATCACTATTATCACTATCACTTCCTTCCTGGAAAAATTCGTTCAAATCCTCCATCCCATTGGATTCCCTCTTAGCATTGTTTTTAGCCTTGAGCCCAGTCTTCCTGGATATCTGGCCAAGATTCATCAAATCCATATTCTATTAAAAAAAAGGGGGCAGAAAAAAACCGAAAACTAGTTTCCTTTCTTTACTTAGGTGATTTTTGTTTACTTTTTATTTTGTTTTTTTTTGTGTTTTTTTTTTTTGTTACCAAAAAAATGAGGGAAATATTTGATATTATACAAACTACTTTTATTTATATATATGAAAAGACTATCTATTGAGAAGGAGATAGAGATCAATTAGTGAATGATTCGACATCTTCTCCGTTGTAGAAGCCTAATAATTTCACTTTGAATTCACTTGCAGCAATACCAAAAGTTTTCAAGATCAAGGCTTGTTTAACATCACATTTTTGTCCCTCTTCGATAACTTTGAAAGGAGATTCAAGGAAGATCTTACCACCTTTGATCTTTGTTGGGATGTTGAATTTGTTTCTCAAAGTTTCTTCCATGGAGTGGGACATTGGAACATCTTCTTCAACAGGCACTTGACCACCTCTTGAGTAAATGATACCTTCTGGAATGACAAAAGTTATTGGAGATACTTGATTAGCTCTTGTGAAATCTGATTTTGCATATTCGGCAAAGTAAGCTTTTACAGTTTCTGGTTCTTCATCTGTGAATAATAAACCAGATACACCAGTTAATAAACTAGTCAACTTGTACAAGTTGTCTTTATATTCTTCTTCTCTTGTTGTTCCTAAAGCCTTTTGCAATACTTTTCTCTTTCCCAAGATCAATTTGGATCCTACCCATGATGATCTAATTTCTTGTAAGACTGGTGTCCTTACATCATCTAAAGCTAAGACCCAGCAGTATTTAAAAGTGTCCAAATTGGATCTAACATCATCAAAGATCCTCTCCTTATTCTCTCTTCCCTTTTTATCTGTCTGTGCTAAAGTAACAAGCTTAGAACGTTTTGATCTTGGCATCTCTTATAGTAATATCTTATAGTAATTGAATTAGATGAGATGAATTCTATATATAATAAAATAAATTTTTCACTTCAAAAAAATTTTTTTTTTCCTCTTTTTTTTTTTTTTTTTTTTTTTTTTCTGTTTTTTGCTTTTGATTTCTTTTGTTAAAGATATGTTATGAACAGGTTATGATGTATATATGACTTTATGAAATAGATAGATAGATAGATAGATAGATAGATAGATGTAGTTGGCTTGATCTTATACTCTTTTGAAAGATGAGTGTAGATAAAGAGATCCCAAAGAAATTGAATGAAATTAGTATAAATGTCTAATAATGGCTCTCTCCAGTATGTACACTGTCATAGTTTAAGAATCTTTAACTCTAAAAAGCCATAATAGCTTACTATAATCTATGATATGTATCGAAGATATTGAATTCAGAGTGTTTAAAGTGTGTATTATTATAATTTTTTTTTTGTATTAAGCTGGTAAAAAAAATCTGTTACTAAACATTTAAATAACATTCTTGTTCTAACACCTTTCACTTATATATACATATCACACTCAACAAAGAATGCCGAGAAGGAGTTCACACTCAGGCTCAAATAGATCAATTGATCCCAAATTCAACAATAACAGCAATATTAATAACAATATTCCAACGAATTCTGCTGCTGGTATTGTTCCCACTAGTCGAAGGCAAACTCGCAATAGTATCAAATCAGATGAACAACACTTAGATAAGGATAGAGATACTATCATGAATGAGGATGCAGACAGTGACGAATATCACAGTGCTGATGACGACAATGATGTCAATGATGCTGCTGTTGTTGATGATGTTGATGATGATGATGACGAAGAAGAAAGTTTAAGGAGGTTATCTGAAACTTATAGGAAATCTCGTTCGGCTAGTTATCTCATGGATCAATCACAAAATGAAGATGATTCCAATGTAATATTGGATGAAGAGGAGGAAGCAGAAGATAACCACTCAGATTATGCGTATGATTCCGAAGGTGATGACTTGATGAGATCCGTGGAAGGAGTCTTGAACAGGGTAGTGCAGCATGGGAGACATGGTGCACAAGATGACGAAGACGAAGATGAAGACGAAGAATACGACGAAGATGAAGATAGATTCTTGGAAGATGCTTTCGAAGAAGTCTTGGGTAGAAGAAGATCTCGTCATGGAAATAATAGCTCATCGTATCATACAGAAGAAGATAATGACGATGGGGGTGGTGCTGGACTTGGCTCGATGAACAGAACTGCCTCATCAAGTCGTCATCATGCTGGTAACACTTTAGCTGATAGTCTTGGTCGTTTGTTCCCTGAAGCCATGGGTGGCTTCTTTGCTGCAAGTGGGTTCGGTGGATTAGGTGCAGGCCTGTCAATTTCGGGACTCGTGGATGGATTGAAACGTCGTGATGATCCTTACTTGGTGCTAGAGACATTAAATGAATTAAGTGAGAAAATATTAATGATGAACGGAATGATTGCTGAAAGAAGTTTACCAGTTTACAAGATATCTCAAAATTTGATAGATATCTTACAAGATCCAATGTTACAAGAAGATATGGAATTACAATTAGTGGCATGCAGATGTATGTACAATGTGTTGGCTGTAAATAATGATTTTGCCAACGAAATGGTTTCATGTGGTGCTATCGAAGCTTTACAATCCAAATTATTCGAAATAAGTTTTATCGATTTAGCAGAGCAAGCTTTGCAAACTTTGGAAATGATCTCAAAAGTACGTGGTAGAGATATTATGAATAAAAATTGTTTACATTCAGTATTGGAATACCTTGATTTCTTCACCATCCATTCTCAACGGAAGGCTTTGATCACTACCGCAAATGCCTGTCAAAATATTAATGTTGATAATTTTGACAAGATAAAGACAATTTTCCCAATCATTGAAAGAGTGGCAATAGAATATTCTGATTCAGTATCAGTGGAAAATGCATGGTTTGCAATTAGTAGAATCATACAAAGTTTCAAGAGGAAACCAGAGATGTTGGAAGAATTGATTTCGGAAAATTTATTGAAAAGATTATCTGCCATATTACCAGCCTCATGTGGTAAGAAAAATTCTCCAAATAATTTACTCAGTTTTACCACTTCATTAAAAATACTCAATTCCTTAACAATATTGGCCAACATCTCTTCAAGTTTATCGATGATGATCTTGAAAGATTTTAAAATAGGCGAAGTAATTGCATTATCTTTGGCAAATTACTCTGACCACTCAACAACAGTGACTAAGCCTTCATCAGCATCAGTAGATTTGGAAATGGTTTCTCGTCAAGTGGCACCTGATTCTGATGATCCAAAATCTTTAGGTGTTCCTCAAGTCTCTATCGAGTCACTAATGGCTGCACCAAAGGAATTGACATTGTCATTTATCAAATTAATTGGCAACGTGCTTCCATATGTCAAGACAAAAGAATCAAATTCACTGCACCCATATGAAATAACTATTGGTGGGTTTATGTCATTGGGGATAAATGAAACAAGAGACAATATAAGACAAGAAAAATGTCAACTTTACAAGAAAAATCAAGTGGCCTTCAATATCTTTGCAGATGAATTATTACCACTTTTGATTACAATATACTCATCAACGGTGGATTATACAATTCGTCGTATCGTATTGGTGAATTTATTCAGACTCATTGATTTGTTTTCAGAAGAACCGGAAGAGAAAATTTTAAATTCGAGTATAACAAATTTACTTGCATCCATTGTAATTCAAAGCAAGACTCTTATCCGTCGAGAATTGAGTTCTATACAAGGTGATAGGGAGAAACTTAGATCTCTAAATGTTAAAGGTTCAAATAAGTTACACCCATATGTCTTGTTATTAGGTGCTTTCCTCATCACGGCAAAACTTTCAAGTAAGACCCAATTTATGAATGAGTTTGAAAGAGAAGGATTGATGTCTGATACCGAAATATTACTTCAAATTTTGAGATCAGTGTCAATTGAGTATGAAAAAAATTTACCAACTAAGGATTCTGCTATCGGTGATAATAGCTATCATGATGAAGATATGATGAGTCAATCCCAGAATGTAGATGACAATGAAGATGATGAGGAAGAAGAAGAAGAAGAAGAAGAAGAAGAAGAAGAAGAAGAAGAAGAAGAAGGAGAAGAAGAAGAAGAGGAAGAAGAAGAGGAAGAGGAAGAAGAGGAAGCAGAAGAAGAAGAAGAAGAAGAAGCTAACCATAGCTTCAGTGCATCTACAAGAGGATTTTCCTCTGTGAGCGGAGTCCAGTATCGTTCATTTGAGGATAACGCTTTCTTCTATGACTCGTTAAGTATAACATCTTTACTTGATGTGGTGACTGAATTAGTTGATATAGCATCGGAAATTGAGAAAAAATACTCACTTTTAAGAGAAAATGGTTCGAGTCCAAGACTTAAACATATGCAATTACTTGACGAAATCGTTGAAACGATATCTGATTTGGAAAAAGTTGAAGCTGCTTCTTACGATGAATGGATTGCTACTTGGAAATTGTTTACTCGGGCATTGGGAGGAAATTTAGAGGATAAGAAAAGTAGTATATCTTCATTTGAATTGACTACATGTGGAATTATTGAAGCTTTGCTTGAACTTTTCAATTCTGAGGTTGGTGCTGAAGGTAGTCCTGCCTATGATGCATTCCAAAAAACATTTTGCGAATTATTTACTGATCAAACAGAGGTTCCAATTATACTTTTTGTTTCAAAATTACAAGAAGCTTTAACAAGGTCCGAGTCTTTCGAAATACTGACATCTGGTACTGCTGGAGCTGGAGCATATGGTTCACCATATGGTGGTATGTCTTCATCATCTGAGACTAATAATAGTCGTGCTTCAGTGATGGCAAAGCAAATAAGATTACGTCTTGTTTGTGAAGATTCTAGTATGCCAGAAGGCTCAAGACAAATGCTTATGACAGTACATGCTTTGGGAACTTTCCAAGGTATTCATACTTTCTTGAAGACAAGAATGCAAACGTTATCACAGTTATCAAGACTTGGGAATTTTGGAGTTATCAGAAGAGATGAAGATACTGACGATAATGAAAATGATATTACAGGGGATTATCACATCGAGTTTTCAATCAATGATGAAGTGATCCCAGATGCTACAACGATATATGGGGCTGTTTATAGATCACTTCAAAAAGAACTAAGTCATACAGTTGACCCAAAACAAGTTTGGAATGGTACTCATGTTATTAAATTCTGCAAAGTTTCTGGGGAGAAAGAAAAAGAAGAAGAAAATGAAGAATGGTATCCACATGACACACCAATGGATGAATTAGAAGTATTAAGAGATGCTACGACAATCAATATCTTGGATTTACTAAGATTTTTGTTCGATATGAATAGGACATTAAAGAACTCTGGTGCTTCATCAGCATTGTTTGTGAATTTCAAATTGACAGCTAAATTGAACAGACAATTAGAAGAGCCTCTTGTTGTCTCCAGTGGTACATTACCTGGATGGAGTATTTACATAACAAGAAATTTCCCATTTTTGTTCCCATTAGAGACAAGGATGTTTTTCTTACAATCAACTTCTTTTGGTCACTCTAGATTAATACAACTGTGGGACCAGAGAACAAATCAAAATGATTCTTCATCAGGAAATCAGAATCAGCAAAATCAAACTTCTTTAGGAAGACCATCAAGGCACAAGATTAGAATCTCAAGAAACAAATTATTTGACTGTGCTTTGAAAGTGTTGAAAAATTATGCTTCAATTCCAAGTTTAATTGAGATTGAGTATTTTGATGAAGTTGGTACAGGTTTAGGACCAACTTTGGAATTTTACGCCAACACTTCGAAAGAATTTTCTATGAAAAAACGCCACATGTGGAGAGAAGATGATGACGATTATAACCAATATGTTAATTACAAAACTGGACTTTTCCCAACACCGATAGATGAAGCTACTGCTAATAGTAAAGCTGGCTCTACTGTTATGATGAACTTCTTCTTACTTGGAAGCTTTGTCGCAAGAGCTTTATTGGATTCAAGAATTATTGATTTCAATTTTAATCCATTGTTTTTCAAAGTTGCTAAGAGAATAATAGATAAAAAACAACAATATGTGAATAATGAAACAAGATATTCCATGTTACAAGATGTAAAAACGGTGGATATTGATTTATATAAATCCTTAAAACACTTGTTGAAATACGTTGAGCAATTTTCAGAATTTCATGACAACGAGGCTATAGTTGTTGATGATTGTACTTTAGAAGACCTTTCATTGGCTTTCACACTCCCAGGTTATCCAAATATTGAACTAATTCCAAATGGTCATGATACGTATATCAATGCTTCTAATATAGAGGAGTATATTGATAAAGTTATCGATTTCACTGTTGGTAGTGGAGTTAAAAAACAGATTGAGTGTTTCACTTCTGGGTTTTCCAAAGTTTTCCCTTATTCATCAATGACAATTTTTTCTCTGGAAGAGTTAGTCACTTTATTTGGAAATGGTGAAGAAGATTGGTCAATGGAAGTATTGGTGTCATCAATAAGAGCTGATCATGGTTACAATAATGATTCAACAGCTATCAGAAGCTTACTTGAGATCATGTCCGAGTTTTCTAAAATTGAAAAGAGAAAATTTTTACAATTCATGACGGGATCTCCAAGGTTACCTATTGGTGGGTTCAAGAGTTTAAGACCTGATTTGACAGTTGTTAGAAAGCAAAGTGAAGATGGATTAACTGCTGATAGTTATTTACCAAGTGTCATGACTTGTGCTAATTATTTGAAATTACCCGATTATTCATCAAAGGAAGTGATGAGACAACGAATTCTTCAAGCAGTTAATGAAGGTTCTGACTCATTTTTATTATCTTGATACAGTTTAATAATAATAATAATAATAATAATAATAATTTTGTTGTTGTAACACTATATACAGTTTTGTTTTTTTATTTCTACAGATATCTATTTCTTCTTCTCTTGTCTCTTCTTTTCATACTCTTCAATTAATTGTTTTTGTAAATGAGGTTGACATGGTAAGTATTCTTTAAATTCCAAAGAAAATTCACCTTTACCTTGAGTATTAGCTCTCAAAGTTGAGGCGAAACCAAACATTTGATTCAAAGAACAATCAGCAGTAACGGTGAATTCATCGTTAACATTTTCTGTATCTTGGATAACAGCCATCAATTTGTTCAATACAGTAATGATGGCACCTTGTGATTCATTTGGAGCAGTAATGGTAAGTTTCATAATAGGTTCCAAAATAACTGGGTTTGATCTTAAAAAGGCAGATCTGAAAGCAACTTTTGTTGCTTGTCTGAAAGCCAATTCAGAGGAATCAACAACATGAGTGGCACCATCGTTGATCAACATCGAAGCACCAAGAACTCTATGACCAATAAGTGGACCTTTTTCACAAGCATCTTCAAAACCTTTTTGACATCCAAATAAGTACTTATCACTAATTTTACCACCGACAACCAGGGTTTCAAAAGTGTTTTTACCAGTTTCAGGTTTCAATTCACCAATAACTCTGGCAAATTGACCCAGACCACCAGATTGTTTCTTATAAGTTTCGTCAAAAGTGGTGGAACCCAAGATGGCTTCTCTATAAGAAACTTGTGGTTTACCAAGGGTACACTCGATGTTATATTCACGTTTCATTCTTTCGACATAGATTTCCAAATGCAATTCCCCCATTCCTGAAATAATAGTTTCTTTTGACTCAGGGTCAAATTTAACTCTAAAAGTTGGATCCTCTTTTTGGAATTTGTTTAAAGCTCTAGAGAAATTAGTGGTGTCTTTGTTTTTTGGAGTAATCGATAATGACACAACAGCATCTGGGACATACATTGAAGACATGGTGTATTTAACAGTACCATCAGTGAAAGTGTCACCAGAGGAACAGTCGATACCAAAAGTGGCACAGATTTCACCTGGTCCAACCTCATCAATTTCTTCCATATCATTTGAATGCATTCTCACTAAACGAGAAACTTTGACCTTCTTGTCGGTCTTAACATTAGTGATGTACATACCTTTCTTTAATTTACCTTGGTAAATTCTGATATATGTTAATTGACCAAATTTACCGTCTTCCAATTTGAAAGCTAAACCAACAACTGGAGCTTTTGATGAAGGGACTAAGTTAGTTTCGGCTTCTTCATTAGCAGCATCTAATGCAGTGTTTAAAATTTCAGAAGGATTTGGAAGGAAATCAACAACAGCATCCAAGACAGGTTGTACACCTTTGTTAGCTAAGGCTGATCCCATTAATACGGGAGTGAATTTTCTTGCAATAGTAGCACGTCTGATAGCATTTTTGATTTGTTCAGTAGTTGGTTCAACTTCATCGATAAAGCATTCGGCTATTTCGTCATCGACATCTGCCAACATTTCAATCAATAAACTTCTTTTTTCTTCAACCAATTCTTTCAAATTTTCAGGGATCTCATCTTTTCTAAGAGTTTCACCTTGGGAACCTTCATTATACAAAGCAACACGATCAATGATATTGACAACACCTAACAAGTCCCTCTCAGCACCAATAGGAACTTGGATGGCAGCAGCTGGGATTTTCAATTTATTGTTAATTTGATCAATGGCTCTGAATGGGTCAGCACCCATTCTGTCCATCTTATTGATGAATGTAACTCTAGGAATATTATAACGACGCATTTGACGATCAACTGTAACAGTTTGGGATTGCACACCGGAGACTGCACAAACTACCAAGACAGCACCATCAAGAACTCTTAAGGCTCTTTCAACTTCAATGGTGAAATCAATATGACCTGGGGTATCGATCAAGTTAAAATGATAACTTTCATTGTCTTTATCCCAAGAACAATAGGTGGCAGCAGATTGGATAGTAATACCTTTTTCTCTTTCTAAATCCATGGAATCCATCTTGGCTCCTACACCATCACGACCTCTAACATCATGAATAGCCTTAATTCTACCGGTATAAAACAACACACGTTCAGTGAAAGTAGTCTTACCAGAATCAATATGAGCAGAAATACCAATGTTACGCATCTTTCTTGATACTTCAGCATCTTGTGGAGTCAAAGTTTTGGCTAATTCATCTATAACAACTTTTTCTTCTTCATAAGTCCTAGAAACAAATGATGAACTGAAAAATCTAGCATTTCCAAAACCTCCAACGAAACCAGGTTTCTTCAAGACCCTCAGACTATTACCTAACAAGTAACGTAGGCTACCAGACATCTTGCAAGTTTTTTATTCACGATACTGATGAAGCTTTTCTCGAATGTTTTCAAATCAAAAAGTGAAAAATTGGAAAAAAAAAGTGAAAAAAAAAAAAAAAAAAAAATTCAAACCAATTGATATCATTTGCACGTATCTTTAAAGAGATAGAGAAGATGACTTTACCAGAAGACACTTGGTCAATTGGGATAGATATTGGGACAGCTTCTATTAGGACATGTGTTACTATTGGTAATGGGTTGGTGACCTCTTTATCAGAGGATTTCATTAATAGAGTACACCATGTGGATCACCAGGAGTTTATCACTCAGTCTTCGACTCAGATGTGGAACTTCATCAAGGAATCTATCAAGAGACTGCTCCCTAGGGCAAACAAGAGGGTAGGAACTATTCGTGGGATTGGTGTCGATGCCACTTGTTCTTTAGTGGTATTGCGTCGAACTGGCAATGGCAAATTGGTCCCGTACCCTGTGGATTTTGGTTTCAACACTAAGGAACAAAATGTGGTATTGTGGATGGATCACAGATCCACAAAAGAGCTGCAGATACTTAATGAGGTTTGTAAAGATGAACCTTTCATGTCGAAGATTGGAGGTTCATTTTTGCCCGAGATGGGAGTACCAAAATTGAAATTCTTGATCGATAGAATTCCTGCAGCAGATTTACCAGATCTCTTGTTCATGGAATTGCACGATTTCGTATCCATAATGTTACAGACTAACGGTGATTTGAATTTATACCAGGTAAATAACGAATATAATGACTGGTCTCATAACCTGTCAGAGATAGCCTTGGATGGGTCGACAAAAGGTTGGTCCAGAAGATTATTAGACAAGTTTGGATTATCTATATTATCCGAACAGAACTTCAAGATGATTGGTCGACTGGAATCAGATATATTAAAAGATCATCATCAGCTTCCATTACCATATGCAGGTTCAAGGATTGGGATAGTATGTGATTCATTTAAAAAGGAAATTGGTCTCCCCATGGACGAACGAATATATATTGGTCATGGTGTAATTGATTGCTATGCAGGTTGGATATCAACGGTGAAGGAGATAGATACAACACTTTCAATGGTTGCTGGTACTTCCACCTGTTACTTGATTGCCACGAAGGATTCCAAGAGCTCTGTTCCTGGGGTATGGGGTCCCTTTAATAATTTTGTCAAGGGCCATTACATTTCAGAACTGGGTCTGTCTGCTACTGGAGCGTTGATCGAACATTTGTTTAAATCTCATCCTGCTCACGAGGAACTAGTAACATGCACAAGGAATAACCGCACCACCATTTTCAACATGCTAGATCAAATTATAGACCAATTGACCAAAGAATCAAATTTGCCCCTTGCAAATTATTTGGTTAAGCACAAATTTTTATACGGTAATATTTTGGGAAACAGGACACCTTATGCGGACCCTCAGATGAAAGGGCTGTTTATAGGGGAATCATCCGATCTTTCTATCAAAGATTTGGCTCTCAAATATTTGACAGTGCTTGAGTTTCTAGCTTTAGAGACACGTCAAGTAGTATCCACATTAGAAGAAGGAGGTTACACAATCAATAAAATTTCAATGAGTGGTTCACAGTTCAACAACAAGCGCCTTGTCATGATGATAGAAGCTGCTACAGGGAAAGAAGTAGTCTCATACCAGGCACAGCAACCTTTGTTCACTGTTGTTAGAGGGGCTTCAATGTTAGGTTTTGCAGCTGCACACAATAAAGATGTATGTGATATCATGAATGAAATCAATACACCTCAAAAGCAACAGGGAAAGCAACAAGTACCTAAAGATTTGATCAGCTTATTAGACGTCAAATACAAGATCATGGTTGACATGGCCCAGTCCCAGATTAAATACAGAAAACTAGTAGACAATATTGTAAAATGAAAAATTTATATAGCGAAAAAAAATACATAAAAAAAAAAAGTTCAAATTGTAAAATCAACAAGAAGAGAAGGGAGAGATACTAGGAATAGTTGCGAATGTCGAGTGTCTTCAAGCTTTCAATTAAGGGGATAAGGTCTTTCGATCCCATAGAGACTGAGACTATCGAGTTCAGTAAACCTCTTACCTTGATAGTGGGGAGCAATGGGAGTGGGAAGACATCGATTATCGAATGCTTGAGGTTCGCTACTACAGGTGATCTACCTCCTAATTCGAAAGGAGGTGCTTTTATTCACGATCCAAATATTGGAGGAGAGAAATCTGTGATTGCTCAGATCAAGTTGGCTTTCAATAACATCAATAACAAGAACATGATCTTGACCAAGACCCTTCAATTGATCAATAAGAAAACATCGAATACTTTTAAGACTTTAGAGAATCAGTTAGTGGTGTTGAACAATGGAGAAAGAGTAACTATAAGTACCAAGGCTGCGGATGTAGAGCAATTAGTGCCCCAATTTCTTGGAGTGACCAAATCTATTTTGAATTACGTTATTTTTTGTCACCAGGAAGATAGCTTGTGGCCCATCAGTGAACCTGCAGTGTTGAAGAAAAGGTTTGATGAAATTTTTGATTCTGTGAAATTCATTAAAGTGCTAGACAATTTCAAGGACTTGAGGAAACAGTTTAACGAGGACATCAAGCTTCTCACTAACAATGTTGACCATTTGAAACAAGAGAGACGTAGAGCTAACTCGAAAAAAGCTGAAAAGGAACTTCTCGAAGGTACCATTGTCCAGTACAAAGAAGAGATTAATCTGATATCGGAACAGATTGAAGATATAACGACAAAATTAGATGAACTTTTTAAGTCGAATCAAGACTACGAGCTTGTCATCAACAAGATGGAATCATTGCAACAACAAAATGTCTCATTGAAAAATCAAATCACCAAATTAAAAGACAATATTGAATTCATGCTGGACTCTGATAGTGAATTGCAAAACAAATTGACCAACTTCAATGAAATCCAATCACAACAGAGACTGATTATCAATAATATTAAATCTCAAATATCAGATTCAGGTGACACTCTTCTTCAGAAAAGACAAGATTACAATACAAATATTAGGTTAGAAGGAGAATTAAAGTCTCTGAGAACTTTAAATGATCAAAACATGAAAGAGAGACAGTCATTAATGGAGCAAAATAATTTAGGCTTGATGATACTGGAGGTGATATCTGAGGAGATTGTTCAAGAATACAAAACCACATTGCAGCATCTTGTGAGTTCTAATGAAAAGAAATTGAATAGCATAGTAGAGGAAAACATTAAAACCAAGGAAGGTTTTGAAAAAAACTTACTTAGAATTAGGGATAGTCATATGAAGGAGGAACAGCACTTAAAATACTACTCTGAAGATATTAAAAGTTACAAACAGACAAATGAGAAAATTGAAGGAAATTTGAGATCAATTAAAGTTGATGAAACTGAATTAGAAATCGAGAGAGAGGAGTTGGATGATTTGAAAAAAGAGTTTGAGTCAATGAAAAAGGAGAATAAACTTTTGTCATATTCAAGTCAGATCAGTGCTACTAACAAGCAAATCTTTGCATTTGAATCTGATATAGATGATTTGAATCATCAGATATCGAACAGTAATAAGCAAAACGAAGTGATAACAAGAATGCAATTGATTAAAGAGCAGATTAGCAAGACTCTGAAGAGAGAATCTTTGTTGATGGACGAACACAGTGCTCATTTCCAACAAAAAGTAGGTCAGCCATTGTCAATTGAAAATGGATTCCAACTTCTCAGCGAAACTTTAAATTCGAGCCAAATTGATATTAAAAATTGTCATGCGGAATTCAATTCTGCTCAAGAAGATCATTTCAACGTGATGAGCCAAGTGAAAGTGGTGAAAGACGAGTTAGAAGAATTGAAAAAAGAGCTTGATTTGAAGTTGGAAAACATTCAATTGACTCTTCCTGAGGATGTTGAGATTGCTGATTATGAGGATTATATGAAAGATTTACAGTCAGATTTCGATACAATTTCGGAAAACATTAGCATTACAGAAGTCACGGTGAAGTTCAATGAGGCAGCAATAAATGCTGCTAAGAAAGATCATTATTGTGTGCTTTGCAGAAGATCTTTTGAAGAAAATCAGGAGTCAAAGTTTTTGAAAATGCTTGAAGAACATAATGAAAAAATCAAATCCGGGAAAGATTTGAAAGAAAGAGATCAATTGAAGAAAGAATTAGAAGAAGCGAGAAATATCAAGTTTGACATTGCAAGAGTTTTATTATTACAAGACACAGTGATTGAAGAGTTGACTTCCAAGTTAAATGATTTGAGTTCTAATGTGAAGGAGAAAGAACTGGAATTAAAAATTAAGAAAGATAAACTTGAGCAACTCCAACAGAATATCTCTGTATTGGAAAACATGAAAAATGGTATCAGAGATTTAGAAAGAGTTAATCAAGAGAAGCAATTTTCGATAAAGGAATTAGAGTCTTTGGAAAATGAACTTTATGGAACTGAAGTGAAATCAATCACAAATTTACAAGAAGAGCAAGCTGAGATTAATCTTTTGTTGAGAAAAAAGAGAAAAGAACTTTCTGATCTTATTGAAAATAAAGAGGATTTAACTAAGCAATTGAGTAGAGTGGAATTGAAAATTAAAGAAAAAACTTTGACGATTGCCAATAAGGAGAAAAATCTTTTAGATTTTACGAATTTGAAAAGGCAACAAGTTGAAAACAATGACAAAATCAAGATGTTGACAGAAACTCTCTCTGCAAGTGAGAAGCTGCTTAAATTACTTGACGAAGAGCTGAATGGTATTAATGAAGAATTCTCTAAAACAAGACTGGATATTGAGATTAAGGAAAGTGAACAACGTGAAATTTTCAATACTTACCATGATTTAGCAGAAAAGCTTGAAAATTACACTAATCAGATCTCTAATTATCAGTTGAACATATACCCTGAATTGGAGAAATGCTCGGAAAATTCAAAACTGTTAGAGATAAATATTTCTAATTTGGAGAAGGAAATAGACTCAAAAAATTCTGAAGTTTCCAATTTGGAGAGGGAACTTGTGGATGCCGATAAGACTTTGAGAAATATTAGGGATAATATTGATATAAGGTCATTGGAGACTGATTTAAATAAGAATTTATCTATCATTGGAGAGTTAGAGGAACAAAATGCCAGAGTCTCTAGAGAGAATTATAAGAAAGAAGCTAATCTGTTAAATCTGCAATTTTCAGAGCTCAAATCCCAACATCTGATGAAAAATGGTGAAATTTTACAATTGACAAAGCAAGTCCAATCGATAGATTCCGAATTGAAGAAAGATTATAAAAACATTGATAGGAAATTCAATGAAGAGTTCTTAAGGTTACAAACCAAATTCTTTGTCAACAATGATTTATCAGTTTATTCTAAAGCCCTTGATACTGCGATTATGAAGTTCCATTCGTTGAAAATGAAAGAGATCAATGAGATCATAGATCAACTCTGGAGAACCACGTATAGTGGGAGTGATGTTGACACGATTCTTATAAAATCTGAGAGCAATGCACTGGGTGTAAAAGCAGGGAATAGGTCTTATAACTACCGTGTCGTGATGATCAAGCAAGGTGTTGAATTAGATATGAGAGGTAGATGTTCAGCTGGGCAAAAAGTGTTGGCAAGTATTATTATAAGACTAGCATTACTGGAATGTTTTGGTATAAATTTTGGTATGATCACTTTAGATGAGCCAACTACAAATCTCGATGAAGATAACATCGAGAGCTTGGCTAAATCGTTGAACCAGATCATCGAGATGAGACAAAAACAGAAAAATTTCCAATTGATCGTGATCACCCATGATGAAAAATTCTTGAAATTCATGGGTGCTGCAAAATTCAGTGATCTCTATTACAGAGTCAGCAGAGATGAAAGACAGACAAGTGTCATTGAACTGGTCCCAATTGCAGTTATCAATGATTGAAACAGCCCCCAATAATTTGTGGTGTGTCGAACAAAAAATTTTTCCTTTGATGTTTTTTTTTTTTTTTTTTTTATTAAAATTTGAAAAATTGGTCTGTATAGAGAAGAAGTCAGTTGATTACAGCTTTTTTCTGTTTTTTGAATAGTAAAAGAGGTGTATGTTTAATATTAGACAGTCAAGAATATTAATTAGATCTATACGAAACATGTCCACTACACAACAGCCGCATTGGATAAGACCATCTTCTCAAAGAACCAAGTCACCTTTGAAATTGTACAATTCTTTGACAAGAAGTAAAGAAGAGTTTGTACCTTTGAACCCTGATGAAGTTACATGGTACTCATGTGGACCTACAGTTTATGACTCGAGTCATATGGGACATGCTAGAAACTATGTCACTATAGATATCAACAGACGTCTTTTACAAGATTATTTCGGTTATAATGTATTGTTTATTCAAAATGTTACTGATATCGATGATAAGATTATTATCAAGTCAAGACAAGAACATTTATTCAAAGAGTTCAGTGCCAAAAATGAAAAGATTACACCGGAGTTGATAAGTGAAAGTAAAGAAGCTTGGGAAGCTTATGTTACATCCAATTTGAACTATGATTTTAAGACAGATTTTATTGAATGGACCAAGACAATTGATATCACTACAAATCCAAAACTTCCAATGTATATAAAACTGGCGACAAATGCTCATTTGGCTATATCAACACCTTCTGATATTACCAATTTCTTGAGCAGTGTTAAAGATGTTGTTGTTCCTATGCTTGATAAGAAATTTGGATCTTCATTAACAGATTTAGAGATTTTCAGAAAGACCTCGTCGTATTGGGAACAACAATATGATAATGATATGGAAAAATTGAATGTCTTACCTGCAAATGTTGTCACTCGTGTATCTGAATACATTCCAGAAATTGTTTCATTTGTCTCCAAAATCATTGAAAGAGGTTATGCATATCCAACAAAAGATGGATCTGTTTATTTCAACAGTGCTAAATTTGACCATTCTGAGCTTCATGATTATGCTAAATTGCAACCATGGAATAAAAACAATGAATCATTGTTAGAAGAAGGTGAGGGTTCATTAACCGTGTCAGATGGTAAACAATCAATCGCCGATTTTGCATTATGGAAATCATCTAAACCGGGAGAACCTTTTTTCGATTCACCTTGGGGTAAAGGTCGTCCAGGATGGCACATTGAGTGTTCTGTGATGGCCACAAGTATTGCACCAGAGAAGTTGGATATTCATTCAGGTGGTATTGATCTTCTGTTCCCACATCATGATAATGAGATTGCCCAAAGTGAGGCTTATTATGACTCACCACAATGGGTTAATTATTTCTTACACACTGGCCATTTACATATAGAGGGACAAAAAATGAGTAAGAGTTTAAAAAACTTCATCACTATTGATGAGGCATTGTCAAAATATTCTTCCAGACAATTGAGGTTATGTTTTGCCTTAGTTCAATGGAACAATCAGTTGGATTTCAAAGAAAGTTTGTTAAATGAAGTTAAAGCCATTGAATCTACTTTTAACAAGTTTTTCGCTAATGTTAGAGCTTTAAACAATGATTATAAGCATGATTTAGCAAATGGAGTTGTTATTTCCAAATTTTTAGAAAAAGAAGATAGAATCTTGGCTGAACAATTATTGTATTACAAAAACCAAGTTGATGAAGCATTTAGAGATAATTTGTCAACACCACAAGCCATTAGACTGTTAGTGGAATTGGTATCAAAAGCTAATAATTATATTCAAACTGTTAAAGAGTTGAAAATACAATCATTACTTAACGTTGTCAATTATATCACAAGGATCCTTTCTATTATTGGATTTGACACCAGACTGGATAAATTAGGGTGGTTGGAAGAAACTACAGGTGAATCAGGATCAGTTGAAGATGTGGCATTACCATTTGTTAAAGTGTTATCTAGATTCAGGGATGTTGCTAGAAAAATTGCTATAAATAAGGAAGATTATTCTATATTGTTGAAGGCAGCTGATGAATTGAGAGATAAAGATTTGTTAAAATTAGGTGTTGCTCTTGACGATAGATCATCAACTGGTGCCTTAATTAAATTTTTAAGTGAACAAGAAAGGCAAGACTTGATATTGCAACAAGAAGAGAGTGCTAAGCAAGCAGATTTGAAAAAGCAAAAACAAGTGGAAAATCAATTAAAAGAACAACAAAAATTACAAGAGAAATTGGCAAAAGCTAAGAAGTCTCCATTAGAGATGTTCAAGATAGATGAACATGCATCCAAGTACAGTGAATGGGATGAACAAGGTATTCCAACAAAAGATGCTGAAGGTGTTGAAGTGACAAAGAGTGCTAGAAAGAAGTTGACCAAATTGTGGGAACAACAAAAGAAGTTACACGATGAATATTTGAAGAGTAATTAATTTCTTTAATATATTTAAATACAACTGTAGTTTAAAGACATTAAAAAAAAAAAATATCGGTGAAGAAATACTATCTGTATCAGAGTCATTAAATCAGTATTTTTGTTGTAAAATCACTGGTAATTAAACCTCGTACAGTGTGAATATATAAAAAGTTGATCATCATCAAAATAGTATGTTCTTGTACCGTTGAAAAAAGAGGAAAAAGATAAGAAAAGTTCTTAAACCTTTAAGAAAAGACACTGGACAACTGTTAGTAAGCTAACAAAACCACAACCATACTTAGAATAAAAAATCAGTTAAAAAATGACCTTTCATCAATTCAAGTTCAACCAACATCCCCAAAATTTTGTACACAGGGAATGCGACTACTTAGTTAAAAGTGATCAAACTATCTAATATTATGTCCGCCCGGTCACATAATTTCATCATCTTCTAAAATCCAAGAAATAAAATTAGAAATAACATACTATTCTCTTGTTAGTAAGATTCTCTTATGATAGATCACGATAAGATATGAAAGCTCATACAAGGCTGAAACTTAACGATAATGCTATTGTCAACATACATGAAGCCATATTCGGTTGGAACAATTGGTAAAAAGCAAATAATCACTGCAATCATATTTATCAACATCTTGGACACAAAATTACTTACCATTCTCCTTATCTGATTCTCTTATATCATCTTGCTACAAAAGTTGATTGAATATGAAGAAAAATTTTTCACTTTAATTTTTTTTTTTTTTATACAAAAAATATTTAGATTTTTACCCGGCTCTTCTTATATCAAAGAGAGGGTTATATCAGCCCAAAGAAGCTGACTTTGACACCGATGGTGAAACCTACATGGCACAAGACCAAGACCAGGACGAAGATGTAACCTGACTTCGGGTCGTTGAAATTTGAAATCAACAATGGAGCCAATTTGATGAAAATGGACAACCCACTGAGTACACCACCACCACCTACTAAGCACCATTTCAAGATGGTACTCAAGATCTTGTGATTCACCAATAGGCCTCTAACAATTGACAAGATGGACAGTGGGATCCACCATATATTTGAATAGCCATAAATGCTCACTAGTTTTGAAATTCTTGCTCCAGTTAAGATCTTGAAATAAAATCTCAATACTAAATACGATAGCACCGGAATCACAATTAAATAACCATATAGTAAATTGATCGAGAAAATCAACAATTGGAAATAATTTTCATTCAATTGAGGCTTACCAAAGAACCAGTCTCCTAATAACACCGATAACGAATTACAAAAAAACAATAAGAAAATTAAAGTACCAGTGATCCATATAGAACCGTATAAATCTCCATTCTCGTATAATTCTTCTTCAGTTAATCTGTTGAAAGGATTGATCGATTTATAGCAATTGACAAAGAAATCTGTAGTGTTCAAGTCAAAATATTGTCTATAGTGATTAGTTGAAAAATACCCACCTTCAAATGTATTTTTCGTTGTTGTTGTTGTTGTTGGAATTGCATCAGGTGTAATCAGTGCTGGTGCTGGTGCTGGTTGCAATGGAGTGGCAATTTGCTCATCATCTCCATCAATGATCAAGTCATCCTCGAATGGATTATCCATTGGGGCAGGATCTAGCTTGTTGTATGACATTGTTATATATTAAACTTACAACCTGTTCTTTATTTTTTCATTTAACTTTTTTTTTTTTTTAAGGACCAAAACTTCTATTAAATATCTATAAGAATCTATTTAACGGCCCATCCAGCCACCATCGACAAGGAGTAATTCACCATGGACGTAGTCACTAGCACCACTACTTAAGAACACAACTGGACCTTTGAAATCCAGTGGAGTACCCCATCTACCTGCGGGAATTCTTTCTTCAATTTGTCTAGCTCTCTCAGGGTTTTGTTCTAAAGATTTGGTCATGTTTGTTTGAATATAACCTGGTGATATACCGTTGACGTTGATTCCTTTAGATGCCCATTCATTTGAGACCAGATGAATGAAAGATTTTAATCCACCTTTTGAGATTGCATATGGAGTAACGTATAATCCACCTTGGTATGACATCAACGATGTAGTAAAGATAATCTTACCTTTAATGCCCTGTTCAAGCATATGTTTCCCAATTAGTTGAGTCAACTTTGCAGGAATACGCATGTTCACTTTCAACACTTCATCAAATTTATCATCTTCGAAATCTTCAAACTCTGCTCTATGGCTAATTCCAGCATTGTTGATCAAGATATCAATCTTACCAGTTACTGACAGTGCAATTGCCGGTTTAACTATAACTTGTTCAAGTTCACTGATCAGTAACCCAGTTAAATCAGCTACAATTGGTGTTATCTTAGCATCACTGACTTCTTGTAATACCTTGATCGTTGATGATGGATCTGTGCTCAGTCTATGGACAAAGATGATTTGATCGATATCCAGCTCAGCAAGCCCCAAAGCCATCCCACTTCCGATACCATTGGTCAGACCAGTGATCAAGGCTACTTTACCCTTTAATGAAAATAACGAAGATGACATTTTTGTTTGATTTGCTTGAAAGAAAAACTAGAACTTTGCTATCTTTTATATCTACAATTTTTTTTTTCTGCCGATAAGATAAGGATTACATATATACCAGATGTGAGTCATTAATGTTACAACTAACTATACAGGATCTTCACTGTTGAGACTTTGATTATTGGCACTGATAATGGATCTTGATCTTCTATGTTGGATCATTCCAGGATGACGTGTCTCAATTACTGTGGCTTCAGGTTGTGAAGTTATAGAATTATTTCTAGGTGGTAGACTTGGAGGAGGATCTCTTGGAGGTAAGACAGGTGGAGATTTTGGTAATGCCATGAAATCTTCATGTGATGGTTTTTTTTGGAACATGAGTGGTGATGGTTGATCTTCCACTGGTGCTGCTGGCTCTACAGCAACTGATGATGTGGATGATGCTGAAGGAGATGGAGGAGGAGGTTTCCTTTGAAGTTGTTGCTTCTCACGTCTATATCTTATCATTTCTGGTGGTACGTAGCTTGGTTCCCTCGATAACACTTGATCCGGCACTTCTTCAACACCTCTATTATCTTTCAGTTTATTATACCATTTACCTAATTTCTTGATAGAACTCGAGATATTTTGAGTTTGTAATGGCATTGATTTATCCAGTGACGATGTTGATGAATTAATACTCTCTGAGGAACCATTTTTATTTTTGAAAACTTTTTTCATTTGTTTTGAAATTTTTGATGTTGATGAGTTATCTGATGGTTCAAGGCTTGATTTATCCACATATACATTCTCTGTTTGATGGATTTGCGATGGATTGTCGGATTCCATCACTTGAGGGATAACATTACGTGGTACAGCCAGTGGTGGTGTTGTTGTTGTTGAAATATCATTCAAAGATGAAGCAGAATCAGGTTTATCAGGAGAATCACCACCAAATCTAGTGCTACTGCTGAAACTGGACGAGTGTCTAATCTTGGAAAATGCAGTTGCTGCACCATTTTCCAATTTTTGTTCACCAGCAATAATGGGGAAAGTGCCTGATTTTTGTGGAGGTTTATATCCTTCATATTCTTCTTCACCTTCACTTGATTGCTCTTGCTCCTCTTCTTCCTCGTCTCCCACCAACTCATCATTAGCAAGGGTTTCACTTCTTTGTATTTTCTTCTTAGATCTTGCCAGTTTATCCCAAATACCTCCTCTAAAGATTTCACCTTCTGTATTATATATTGGGAACTCATCCATATATGGCATCACCAAACTTTCTCTGATAGCTTCTTTAAACTTATTACCAATCATCTTTGTCACCACGTTATAAGTCAATTGTCTAGCACTCACAACAGGCTCAATTTCTAAATCAATATCCGGCATTGATGTAAAACTATACCATATTCTATTAGAAGGTGGTGGTTTAATACGGACTAATAATTGTCCAGATAATTTCACCAATTTCACCGTTAACACCAAATTGACTTCTCTTGTCTTAAAACGAGATCCAAGATTTATGTTGGCCTTAGTGGCAATTTGAATTGAAAGCCCACCTTGATAAAGTAAATTAGCCTCTAAGTCTAAATCACCTTCTGGAGAGAGTTGTTTCAATTTTGGGAATGTGATAAATGGACCACTATCACCAACATTGATTTTTTGAATTTGGAAATCATCTAAGAATCCAGGTTTCTTAATTTTGATCAATTTTTTCTCAACTTTTGATTTGACAAAATCATGGAATTCTTTTGTATTATGTAAACCTAAGAAGACTCTTCCAATTAAGGCATTAAGCCATTTTGTAGTTAATTGACCCTCGGAGGAATTCAAAGTTTGAATCAATTCAATCATATTCTTGGTCTTGAAGAAAGAAGTTCTTGCATAAATTGAAGATTCTAATAAATCTTCTTCATTATCTTTTTTCAAATATGTTCTCTTTGTAGCTTTGATTAAATTAAAATACCAATCTTCTTTCTCATGGTTATAATCACTATAAATGAAAAATGAACCTCTTGGTGGTTCTTGATCAGGCTGTGGATCCTTATCAGTCAAAATCTCAAATGATGTTTTCTTTGAAGTGCTGCTTGTGAATTCCTTTTTCATTATACAAATAGCTGTTCTCTTGCTAAATAATTCACCTTCTTTCAAATTACGTGGCCATAAACTGACAACACTGTTATTCAAGACTATTACATGTTGAACATTTTTGCAATCATCATCTTTATACAAAAATAAATTCCCATGTTTTAAAACGGCAAAATACCTATTCTTCTTACGAACATTTTTCAAACTCTTCGTATTATCTGGTTCTGGATGAGACTCTTTTGATCCATTCTTATCACCTTTAACAAACTTATATATCTGAGAGTAAGGTGAATTGGATTTCTCCTCGACTTCTTCATTAGTATTGTTCTCATTGTGATTATTACTTGTATCTTTCTGAGCATTGTACTGAGATAATTGATAAAATTCGGTTGTCACAGTCAACCAACCAGTAGCATATGTCTCTACTCCGGAACTTAACCTCTCGTCAAATTCACCCGATTTTAAATCTTCGTAATTGATCTCTGGATGTGTTACACCGAATTCATCTAATTCACTCTTATCATTGCTCTCTGTCTTCGTATCAATTGCCTGAGGTAAATACCAACTCAAGAACCAAATCAATGATATCAATAACAATGGAATAAACGTTACTCCTCCAATTACATATATATAGATATAGAACAACAATGTATTCATCTTATCCTCCCTTGACCAGCCTGTCAAATTTAAATTGTATTGTGTACTTTTTTTTTTTTTTTTTTATTTAGTCCCCATGTAAATTTTTAATATTTCTATACAAATCACTAAATCAATCTCTGTACTCCTTATACCTATCATTTTTAGAATCCCTGCTGCTTCTATAATGCCTTGAGTCATCATTCTGACTTCTCCTATCTCTGTCCCTTCTATCTCTGCTATCTCTATCTCTTCTATCTCTATCTCTTCTATCTCTATCTCTGCTATGGTGAGAACGATGAGAACGATGATTAGAAGAAGATATATCCGGCCTTACTCTACTACTCTCTCTTGACTGCTTATCTTTCAATATTTTTTCCTGTTGTCTTAATAATTGTAACTTCCGTATTTGCTCTTTTTCAATTTTCATCATTGGGTCATCTCTGGTTTTTTTCGATATATCCCTCTCACTGGGCAGCCTATTTGAAGCTCCTAACTGAAGAGCGTTTGATAGTCTGTCATTCGATGTTGCTGTTGTAGATGATGCTGGAATCTTGGAAACGTCTATTTTCTTCTTTCCCAATAAATATTCATCTTTCTCATTATCATCCAAGGAGAACTCTCTGTTCTTAGTAGGATCATCATACATCCAATCTATTCTATTGCTGATCAACTTATGTTTCAAATCAGGATTATTCCTAACTTGTAAATCGATCAACTCCTTCTTTTGCTTCTCTTTTTCTAATTCCAACTGACGTTCATGAATCCTCTTGTGCTCTTGTAAAGCCTCTTGCTCCATTTCCCAGACTTTCGCCTGGTTCTTCATAAGTTTTGGAAACCATGACTTCTTCAAATTCAAATCTCCCGGTGCCATCTTATCTCAAGTTCGTGTTATAACTCTTGCTTTATACTATAAATTTTTTTATAGTAATTTTTTCTTTTTTTTCTTTTTCACTTTTGTAAGGCAAAACTTAAATTGACAGATTTATACAAGATATATTACGATGGCAAAAGAGTTGTATATGTATATAGATAGATCCAGGTATAATAAGTATACACTATAAGATAAAGCTTCCCCTTCTCAAAAAGTATAGTAAAATATAAGAATAATAATAAGTTGAAAAAAAAAAAAAATAAGTACACATACAACTCACATACACATTATCAAAATTGATCTGTGAGTTGAAGTGATGGAGACGCAAAGTCTTGTGCTGCTGTGTTTTCCAAAATTGGGAGGCAAGACAGTGTCGTATTGTATTGCAAATATACATCTAGAAACCATGGATCTTGATGTTCTTCTTTTGCAAACCTAATTGAGTAGTTAAGAATTCACTAACTTTCAATCTTTGGTCACCTTGTAATTGGATAACATCTCCCATTTCATCATCTTTGACAATATTACCATTACAGGCAAAATCTTTTTTCAAAGCTTTCAAGATTCTTTTCAAGTCATATTCGTCTGGTAAACCTTGGACAGTGGTTAATGTTTTTCTACCATTTCTTTGTTGAATACGGATATGGATATAGTTTGTTGGTTGAGTATCGTCGTCACCAGTATCGGCGAATGGATCTTTTATCACAAAGTTAGTATAAAACAGCAATCAAACATAAATCTCATGAAATAAATTCAATACATACCAAAGCTTTTTAAATTTTGAATAGAAGCCATATAAAGTAAAGAAACAAGTGATTAAATAAGAAAAATTAAACTATTCAATAATATGATAGATGAATACTCTTAAATGATTTGAAGTTTTAATAAAATGAAAACAATTTCAAAAAAAATTTTCTCTTTAGTTTTTTTCTTGTCTTTTGTATGAGATATTTTTATACATTTTATATTCTCTACTATATCTATATCTATATATATATCTATGTATCTCTTATTCTTACTCTTCCTCTCTCTCTCCCTACCTCTAACTATATCTATATAGATATCTAAATAGAGATATACATGTATATATAGCAGGTAGTGCACCATAGCACCAAGAAGGCAGTACTAATTTAGCATTTTGAACACTAAAAAATTTGAAAATGTGTTCAACCCCGAATAATTCCCAGTTTACAACAACAACTAATCAATCAATCAATCATTTTAATCAATCAATTGACACTAGATAAATAATGAGTCGTGCTGAGGCTGATTTACAAACAAGTATCAAGAAAGCCTGTTCAGCTGACGAGACTGCTCCAAAGAGAAAACATGTCAGATCATGTATTGTTTTCACTTGGGATCACAGAACTTCAAAACCTTTTTGGAATGGTTTAAAAATCTTACCTTTACAAGATGACGAGGTCAAATTGTTTAAATCTCTTATTACAATTCATAAAGTCTTGCAAGAAGGTCACCCAACTTCGTTGAAAGATGGAATAAGAAATAGAGACTGGATCGAAAGTTTAGGCAGAATTGTCCATAGTGATGGTGCAAGAAATTATGGAAGATTGATTAGAGAATACGATAGATATATTTTGAAAAAATTGGATTTCCATAGAAATCATCGTGGCTTCAATGGAACTTTTGAATATGAAGAATATGTCTCATTGAGAACCGTTAGTGACCCCAATGAAGGCTACGAAGCTATATTGGATCTTATGTCTTTACAAGACTCAATTGATGATTTACAAAAATTGATCTTGGCCTCGATCTCACATTCAAGAAATTCTGAATGTAAAATTAGTGCCTTGGTACCATTGATTGCAGAATCTTATGGAATTTATAAATTCATCACTTCGATGTTAAGGGCAATGCACAAATCAACAGGTGGTGATAATGAGGCATTGGATCCATTAAGAGATCGTTATAATTTCCAACACGCAAGATTATACGAATTTTATGCCGATTGTTCATCAATTAAATACTTAGCGTCCTTGATCACAATCCCAAAAATCCGTGTTGATCCTCCAAATCTCTTGTCTTTTGATGATGATGAGAATGCTCCTGCCCCTCCTTCACGTTCTGTAACAGAGACCCCTGCCACTCCTGAACCAATGTTACCTCAACCAACTGCCGGAGTCGATTTCTGGAATCAGCAACAACAGGAACAACAACATTATCAACAAGAACAACTGAGATTAGAGCAAGAACGTCAACAACAATTGGCTCAACAACAACTGTTACAACAGCAACAGCAACAATACTGGCTTCAACAACAACAACAGCAAGAAGAATCTCAAAGAAAACTGCAAGAACAGTTATTACAACAGCAATTACAAAGTCAAGCACAAGGTAAAGCTGCTGATTTGGAAAGAGATTTATTAGCATTGAGAGGCCAATATGAAAGAGATCAATTGATGCTAGAACAATATGATCAAAGAGTCAAAGCCTTGGAGCAAGAGATCATGACAACAACTCAATCAGCTCAACAACAAATTGGATCCAAAGATGAATTAATTGCCAGTTTACAAGAACAATTACAAGTTTGGAAGACCAAATATGAATCTTTGGCCAAATTATATTCACAATTGAGACAAGAACATTTGAACTTGTTATCAAGATTTAAGAAGACACAACAAAAAGCTGCAAGTGCTCAAGAAGCTATTGATAAACGTGAAAAACTTGAAAAAGAAATCAAATCTAAAAACATTGAATTAGCAGATTTGATTAGAGAGAGAGACAGAGCTAGAATGGATTTGGATAGGTTGAAAGGTGGTAAAAATAGTGAAATTGAAAGATTGGAAACCGAATTAAGAGTCTTACAAGATAAATTGGATTCCACAGAGAGATCTCAATCTTCAAATTTAACTTCAATCTTCAATAATCATAACAAAGAATTAGAGAACTTGAAAAGACAATTGGATGAACATTCACAACTGTCACCTGAACAACTTCAATATTTGCATCAACAATTACTGGCAAAAGATGAAGAATTGGAAATCATGCAACAAACAATGGATGATGCGATCAAGGAATTGGCTGAATCGCAAAGAGAAAATGATAATGCCATGGATGAACAAATTGATCAGTTACTAGTTGATCATCTTGCAAAATTGACCAGTTTTGTCGATTCCATCTTAAATAGTGGTATTCAAAGAATTCAAGATGCATTGTATGAATTGGATTCTCCAATGCAAGCAGGAAATCAAAATTCAGCCCCTGAATTCTTATTATCGATTATTGAAAAGGCAAGTAATTCTGCAACAGATTTTGCTACAAATTTCAACAATTTCATAGCTGATGGACCAAATGGAGATCATTCTACAATTATTAAATCATCAACGGATTTTGCCAGTGCTATTTCTGGTGTCATGTTGGACACAAAAGGTTTAACAAGATTGGCTAGAACAGATGCCGAAGCAGATGAATTGGTCAACACTGCTCGTTGGTGTGCACAATTATCCGAAGAATTTTTCATCAATTTGTTGAGTGAGAATTTGAATAAATTCAAAAATGAAGATGACAAGACAGATATTGTTATTGAAAGTAACTTGAATGTTCAAGAAAAATTACAAACATTGGTTGAATTAACAGAGAGATTGGCTCCAAGAACTAAGATCACTAAGAATTCTGGTGATTTAGGTGATTTGGTAGATAGAGAAATGAACAATGCAGCATTGGCAATTAGTGCAGCAATGCAACATTTGACAGAATTACAAAATAAACCAAAAGATCCAACATTATCACAATTTGATCTTGAAATAAACAATGCTATTTTAAAACTGGCAATTCTGGTTACAACTGCTATTCAACTGCTTATTGAAGCGGCCACAGAATCACAACAAGAAATTGTTGCCAAAAATAAAGGTGCTAATTCACGTACTGCTTTTTACAAAAAACATAATCGTTGGACCGAAGGTTTAATCTCAGCACTGAAACTGGTTGCCTACTCAACTAATATCTTAATCACCACAGCTGATGGTGTCTTGTCAGGTAAAAACTCACATGAAGAATTAATTGTTGCTTCAAATGAAGTCGCAGCATCAACAGCACAACTTGTTGCTGCATCAAGAGTTAAAGCTGAACTTGGATCTAAGACTCAAGATAAATTGGAAGATGCATCAAAATTAGTCACATCTGCATGTAGATCTTTAGTTAATCAAGTGCAAAATATCTTGAATAATGGTGGTCAAAATGGTGTCAATGATGTCGATTTCTCGAAATTATCACTCCATGAAAATAAAACAGTGGAGATGGAACAACAAGTGGAAATTTTGAAATTAGAAAATGCTTTGAATAGTGCAAGAAAGAGATTAGGCGAGATTAGAAAATTCAGTTATAAAGATGATGATAGTGATGAAGAACAAAGTTAGAAGGTGTACATTATCATTGAATTCTAATGCAGGTGTCTTTTTGACTGAACAATATTCAGGTGTAACAAAATAGATTGATTACAAAACTTTTTAAAAACGATAGAATCATGTTATTGTCATTCATTGTAAAATATTTAGTCCTTGCTCCTTGCTCTCTTGTTGGTAAACCAAACTCTCACTTGGATGGGCGAAAGATTGCACTTTTTTGCTATCAATTTTCTCTCTTTTTGATTAGGAGATCTTTTTAATTTGAATACCTCTTCAAGGAGCTCTTTTGACTTATCAGGTATAAACGTACGTCTCCTGACCGAAAATTTTTTACTTGTTTCTTGATAGAAACTATCATCTATATTGGGATCAATATCAGACAATTCGGAGCTTAATAATATTGTTTCATCAGAATCACCATGAGATATCAGAACCGAAAGAGGTTCATGAGGAAAAGTATTGATAGTGCTATTGTAGTCAGTTTCATCCTTCACATTTTTCAGTTCATTTGCATTACAAGCTTCCACTATATCATCAAATGCATCCTTCAACATCAGTTCATATAACTTATAAATTGTATAAGAAAGTGATTCATCCAAATGGCTTGCTCTCGACAGATATCTCATTGACCCCTCCATTGCAGTTTGGAATATATCTATTAGTCCACTGAAGGCAGTACTCAATTCTGGAGGTATTGCATTGCTGTATAATAAACTATAGTCTGGATCATCTTCACAGACATTTAAAAAACTGGAACTTTGTCCGGTTGTATTCGATATAAGAAAGAATGTATCTATAGATGAATCCATCAAAGATATTTTGTTAGTATGGGAATATGCTGGAGGTCTTATTTGACTCATGGTTGATCTACTTGTTGTGGAAAACTGCGAGGTGAATACCTCCCAAGATTTTTTTTGTCCTTTTTATGGGGTTGGACAAAAAAATGCATGAAACATATGCGTTGCAAAATAACGTAGCCCCAAAAACTAGATTGCATATCTCAAACATACTTCTGGGATGTGCATTTAAACTTGATCAGTTGTCACCAGCTCCTTCTGGTCGAAGTTTTATTTCAGCAAAAACTAGTTTCATTAAGTCAACTGGTGCTAATACAACGTAACAAGAGTTCTCTAATAAGTAGTAACAATTATATAAAAAGGGAAAATCAAAAGGTAATGTCTGTAATAGTTTCATTGAGATGTCAACTTCCTCAGCTACAGATTTCAAATCAAAATATTCATTTCACTCCGGATACTACACCTGCTGCTGTTGCTAAAGAGAGAACAGTCATCAGGGATTACTCGATAATAGCACCCCCATTTATCCAGAAACAGGAAATCACTTCTTTATCTCCCCCACAAGAAAACCAACAGCAGAGAGTCATAAGTCGTCCCAGAAATAAGTTCATTATTGCACGTCATATAATAGGAAGATACTTAAAGAGTAGTTATTCAAAAAAGATCCTGGTTACTGATATTTCGAAGATAGTATCCATTGTAAGTCAATTTCCTTATGCCATACAAAGATGCACCATACTAACTATTTAAAATGAAAGATTTGGAAGAGCTCCAAAACAATAATTGAAGAGTATTTTGATTACCTTGCAATTTTAGAAGATCAATGGCATGAGAAGTTCCATCCAAATTATCAATACTCTCCAAAATTCAAGTCCACCCCAAAATGTCCTCCCAATCCTAAAGTACATCATAACCCAAGTTTAACTTACTGTATTCCCCAATTTGCTTCAGATATAAAGTTGGTCAATCAGAAACAAATTACCAACTATGGAAAGTACTCCACGATGTGCCGGAGTTCGTATGCAAAATCCACAAAGGTAGCCAAAAGGAATCAGAAACACACTTTTTCTACTGGTAGATTTTCTGTCAGGCCCAAAATAAATACAAAACAGATATCAAGGGATGTTGGAGCAATTAATTATAGTCAATTTGACATACTTTTGAGTTGATAATATTCCATTTAGGTGCAGCTCAGCTAAGGGAGTAGGACTACCCGGTTCAGGTCTTAAGTAAGTGTTTGGAGCTTTGGTGATGATCTAGTTGAAGACTGGAATTAAGTTGCAAAATGGGATCGAAGAATAACATAGTAGCTTGTAATCAATGACAAAGTCACTACTGCTAAAAGAGTTTTGTAGACTTGACGAGTGTAGTAATGGTATATTGAGCTTCTCTCGGGTGCGGCGAGCTTCCTAGCCTATTAAGGTTAGTGGTGTGCGAAAAATTAAAAAAAAAAATTTTTAGAATCTGAAAGCTCCATCAACGAACCCAACAATCACTTGTAAACGTTACAGAACATGTCACCATCACCTCAACAAGTTGAAAAAGTTGCAGAGCAGCAGAAAGTGTCCCATGTGGCCATTAAATATCCATTCTGGTACGGTGGAGCTGCATCAATGGTAGCATGTTTGTTCACCCATCCACTTGATTTGGCAAAAGTCAGATTACAAACGGCTAAAACTAGAGGTGACTCTCTTGTTAGTATGATGGTTAGAATTTCAAAAAATGAAGGTATCTTAGCACTTTACTCAGGTTTGAGTGCATCTTTGTTGAGACAAGGTACATATTCAACTGCAAGATTTGGAATCTATGAATTCTTGAAAGAATCTTTCACTAAACCTGATGGAACATTACCGGGTACGGCTGTTTTACTTCCATGTTCAATGTTGGCAGGTGCAGCTGGTGGTTTAATCGGAAACCCAGCTGATGTTATTAATATTAGAATGCAAAATGATTCATCATTACCAATTGAACAAAGAAGAAACTATAAAAATGCTTTCGATGGTTTAATTAGAATTCCAAGAGAAGAACTGTTTGGTTCCTTGTTTAGAGGTTTAGTCCCAAACTTAACAAGAGGTGTCTTAATGACTGCTTCACAAGTTGCTTCATATGATGTTGCCAAAGAATTTTTGATTAATACCTTCCAACTTGATGAAAAGAGTAAATCAACTCATTTCTCTGCTTCATTGATTGCCGGATTGGTAGCTACTACTGTTTGCTCTCCAGCTGATGTTGTCAAAACACGTATCATGAATAGTGCTGGTCAAGGTGGAAGTGCTCTCTCGATTTTAACTAATTCCGTAAAGACAGAAGGTGTTGGTTTCATGTTTAGAGGTTGGCTTCCTGCTTTCTTCAGATTGGGTCCTCATACAATTATTACTTTCTTGGTTTTGGAACAGTTTAGGCACTATAAGATTGGTATGTAAACTATATAATAAATCAGATTAACAAACCTAATGTAACCACCCCACCATTCAAAGCTACATTTTCTCGTTTGGTCAATAGTGACTCAATAACTTGCTCGCCATCTTCGGTGACCCCAAATAAACGCTTCTGGTCAACTTTCATTGGATCCATCAGAAAACCTAACATCATTGGTGACTGAAAACGGTGTTATAAGGCAGTATTGTGAAGAAGATACTTTAAGCTGAAAAAAAAAAATACTGAAAAAAGATTGAAAAAAATCTGTGTAATCACAGTATATACATAAGAAATATATATATGAATAGCCAGCAGTTAGTTTCTTCTAGATCGAAATTGGTGCCCACTGGCACGTTAAGAGGTCATTTTAGCAATGTGACATCACTTTGTCATGTATATATACCTTCTAATTTGTCTTATAAAGAAGAAGATAAGTCTTATCAACTTCTTTTACCAACACTATTGACTGGAGATGAACTGGGTTGGATGATCTGGTGGGATCTTAATACTAAGAGACCAATAGCTGTATGGAAGGGACATTCATCGAATGTGTTAACTACCAAGCAACTTGGTGTCAAATGGCAAGTTCATGGTGACAATGAAGTACCAGTTATAGATTTTGAGTATTATGGGAAAGTGTTGAGTCATGGTAAGGATTCTTCAATTAGGATATGGAATTTGTTCGAGGTATTGGATCGAGAGTCGTTGATTTATAAATATCCTATTAATTTTAACAGAAGGTTACCAGTTATGGGCAAGATTGATGATGAACAAAATTGGGTTAAGCCAAATTCTTATGAAATACCTGTGAATACTTTGAATTATTGTAATGTTGATGTATATGAAGACAGGTTGATAACTCCAAGTACGATAAATTCGAATAATTTTGATATCTATGTTTTGCCGAAAGAAGGTAAACCGTTGGAAAGAATTTTCAAAGATGTTGACTTGTATGCCTTGGTGAACCCCATTGAGACCAGTGGTGACAGAAATTTTGGTATCATTATGAAAATGATATTTGTAAATGCCTATGAGATTTGTATTGGGTATGAGAGTGGTGATGTTATATTGATAAATGTCGCAGATTTCGAGATTGAAATCTTGAAAATTGACTCTGCAACACATCGTCCAAGTCCCGTTCTTGCAATGAATCATAATTGCAATAAGGTAGTGGTAACTTCTGCCAATGACAAAGTTTTGTTTCTTAATGAGCAAGAGTCACACGTTGAATCTATTAAACATCATGGTATATGTTCCATCAGTGGTAGATGCGATGGCCTTCTAGGGTTGGTGACTTGGGATGGGTACACCAGAATATACGACAAGGATTTCCAATTGAAATACAAGATTAACAAGATGACACCTTCAGTGAAGGTCAATGACCTAAATATAGAAGATAAAGATAAGGTGAATGTCAAGATCAAGCTGACCATTTTAGAATTCTCGAAAATTCAAAGCAGTTATGCCGACTTGAAAGCCAAGAGATTGATAAGTTACAACAATGGGGAAACTAAGATGATAGTGCGAAGGAGAGAAGAGCTGAAATATGACAAGAACTGGCTCTGTGTCGGTTTCAATGATGGTAGAATAATATTTTATGACTTGTAGATAAATTTAAGCTAACAAAAAAAAAAAAAAAAAAAAAAGATGATGAAAAAAATAAAACACGTATTGAATCGATTATTCAACAACGACATGTTCTCTTCACTTCAAAGACTTCAACAGACCACGAATCATGCGATATCGGTGCTATTTGGGATAACTCTGCTTATAGCAGTGACATCTTTCTTGCAACTTTATTTCAATGGGTTCCAATCATTGCCTGTCACATTCAATGAAGAATCTTTTGCAACATCACATTCATATAGAACTTCGAGGACATTTGGTTCAGCAAGAAGAGAGAAAAAGGAAAATATCAAGATTGATAGTTTGTCTATGGATGTGGACTTGTCTCCCTTATTCAATTTCAATACCAAGCAAGTCTTTGCGTATTTGACTTATGAGTACCCAGGTTATAACGGGTTATCGAGTTCTAAGATTACATTTTGGGATAAGATCATCAAGACTGAGCAGGATGCTGTTATAAATTTAAAAGATGTTAAGGGGAAATATTCTTGTTGGGATCATGGACTTTCAAGTAATTTCACCTCGTATGATGGTGCTTTGAAATTAGAATGGAATATACAACCAAATGTTGGTTTCTTACTTTGGGGTGAAACAAAAGGAAGTATAGATGTTACTTTATAGTTCTATATATATATATCATTGTTGACTTATTAATTGGTTCACTTTAGTGACAAAAGGTGATTGAATATCTGGTGGAGGACCTACCACTATTTCATCATCTTTCAGAATATTATTATTATTATTGTCAATGAGAGAACTTCTGTATCTTCCAATACCTGAACCTCTTGGAGTGAAACCAAATCTTTCACCTTTTCTGAATTTTCTTCTTCTCTTTGTAGCTTTCAACTTCAATCTCAGCAGTAATCTGGCTTGTCTCTTTTGATCAGCTATTTGTTGATAGTATTCTTGTTTTCTCTTACGGTTAAACGCATCACGTTCAACTTGGTTGGCAAATTTGATCTTCTTTCTATCTTTGAATCTCGTATATGTTACAAAGAACTTGTCTGCCACTCTTGCACGGTATACGAAAAATCTCAAAGTCTTTGGGAATCTCAATTTCAATTTATCCAATTCTTCTACTCTTGCTTTACCCTTAGACAAAATTCTCTTGTCCAATAGTTGAACCATTTGTATATATGGCAAACCTTGTAAATAACGAGTTGGTTTCTCTAATTGGAAAGCTGTAGAATAAGGTGGGTCCGTGGTCTTAGACCTTTGTAAGAGACGATAATGCTTTCTCTTTCTCCTTAAATAGATATAACCATCTATTAATTGTTTTTCAATGATATCTAATGCAGTTTCATAAGTTTCTTTTGAATATAGTAAAGTCATAGCAGTTTGATTAATATTAGTATTTGTGAACAGGAATCCTTTTTGCAAGAATTCATCCATTAAAGGTTTCACTCTTGCCATTTGCTTAGATTGCCTATGATATTTCAAAACAGATGGCCAGAATTGTGATAATCCATATTTGATCTTATTAGAAGTCTTGTTTGCACGTTTTTGTTCTGTTCTTGGATCTATCAAGAACTTTGACTCTAATAATTGTGAATATTTCATGAAAAGATTGTTAAACTCTTTCAAATTGCCATCATTCTCATATATCTTTAATGAGATATAATTAAATTTTAAATCATTTTCCAACGACAATTTATCATCACAACTTTCATAAAATTCAACAAGTAAGGATTTACATAATGAAAAATCATATTTCATCAATTGTATTAACAATTCAAGTACCATTTTGAAAGGTAAATTAGCAGCTGGGAAAATAAGATCACCATTTTTCTTATCTCTTATCAAAGTGTTAACAACTTTAACGGCAAGTTCAATAGATAACTCCGGATCAGCATTATCCAATTGATATTGTTTGCATAATCCTTTTATCAACCATTGGTATGACTCCAAATTAGGAGTTAAATTTGTTTCAATGATCTTGTCATAAACTTCTGGTATTAATTTGTAATGTGGAGAATCGTATAATGAATTTAAGAAGTGATTATAATTCTTGATGCTAAATTGTGGTGATAAATCGTTAAATAATTTCAATACTTGGTCCAAATTGTCCGAGTTCAATAATGCTTGAAGTAAATATAAATATGAGTGAATATCCAATTGAATTCCTTCTGTTCTCATTTGAGCAATGATCTCGAAAACTTTGGAATAGTTGGAAACTTTGGAATGACGGATTAATAATTGGTTATACAATTTGGTAGACATTGTTTGTCTAGCCAAAAATTGCTCCACTTTTGTGAAATTTTCAGTGTTATTATAAATTTGTAACATGACAACATCTAAAGACTCTCCAAGATCATAGTCAAGAGATTTCAGGGTCTTGTAAACGAATTCTGCAGTCAAGCTATCATTCAATTCAAGACAAGTCATCAAGATTTCATTAAAACTTTGATGGTCAAGTTCGAAATTTTCTTCAAAAATCAATCTTTTAAAAAACAGAAGTTGAATCTTGTTCTCTTTAAGAAATCTTAAAGCTCTAAACAAATAATTGTAAGATTGTCTTGTATAATTAAGACCATAAGTTGGCATCTTCAAGAACCACAGAATTGCATTTCTATAATTACCTGTCGTGATATTACACAGAATAAGAGCATGCAATATTGGAATTGTTGGTATCATTTTTCTTGAATGTAATTGGTCCCACAACATCATCACAGCAGAAGTTTCACCTTTTGAAGCTAATGCGTTCATGACAATCCCATAATGGAGAATATTAGGTAATTCGCCTCTCCCAAACAAATCCTCGAATTGTTTTTGCATTGACTGCCATTCATTCTTAGCACCATGGATCATAAGCAAATAATCAAATTGTGCATCTTCATGTAAATAATTGTTCTTGTTGTACATTGCCAATGCCTCATCGTTTTCACGGTTTCTATACAAATTGGACATCATTGCAGTTAAGTCACTGGGTACGAATTCTAATCTCTTATCAATCTTATATTGCCAAAGTTGTAAGAGCAGATCTTTAAAATGCAGTTTCCCAGATAATGTATACATGCAAGAACTTAATAACATACTAAAATGATGATTTGATAACTGGTTCAATTCTTTAAATCTTATCAAGAACGGAATCATGTTACCTGAATTGTATTGGCTCATTATCAAGAACAATGTCGATAATGTATCTGCAAATTTCACATAGTTGTCAAAATTCAAATGCCCATATTTCAGTAATGAGTACTGATACCAAAATTTGAAAGCCAATCCAATTCTATCTTCATTCATTAAATTTTTCACCACACTTCTTATGAATTTTCTTTTCAGCTCTGTTGCAAGGTCTTTATCATTTAAAACGAATTTCATATATTCTTCAAGTTGTTGTAACTTATTCAAATTGACCAACGTCCCTGCCACCACAGATGGTGGCACCAAAGGCTGGTACAACACTTTATTTTCATTATCTTTTTGTAACAAATAAAAACAATTTTTAAAATTTCTATTAGTGAAAAGTATCTGTAACAATCGATGTTTCGATACTTTCACAATCTCTTTGAAAATTTGAGATTTCTTCTTCGATGCATACAAAATCTCTGCCAATCTTGAACAAGCCTTATCATCTTTGAAAATCCCTGAATCAAATTTACTCAATAAGTAAACGAATTCCCTCGCTTCTTCTAATTCAAATTGATCTGAAAGTTTGGGTACCAATGTCTCGAGTCTCTTCTGTCTAGTATTAGTGTTATTCTGCACAGGGGGCACCGGTGCAAGAAACGATGAGTTCAGCCTTATCAACGGCCGTATTATCCTCACCGATTGGAATCTTCTACCTATTATATTCATTGTTATATATACATGGAGGGTAATGATGGTGTTTGATGCAAAAAAAAAAAATGAAAAAAATGTAAACGGGCTTTGGAAAACACAAACAAATATTAATACAAGATGACAAAGTCAAGTCCTAAAAACAACAATCTTGACTTAAAAACAAAAGACTAGTGAGGAAACTATATACAGAACTGGTCTAGTGATTATCTTTCTGAATGGAAATGTTACGATTTTTTAGAAAACTTTTTTGGAAATTTGACAATTTTTTTTTTTTTTTTTTTCTTCACTGTGAAAAAAAGACAGCCCCAGTTTTAATATGAAAATTTTCTTCTTCTTGAAAATTTTTAAGTATAAAAATGTTATGCTTTAGAGAAGAGATAAGAGGAAATGGCACCACCACGTAAGAATTATAAGGATAGAAAGGAGTTGAAGACTAGGGAGATTAAGAAGTCTTTAGTGCACAAGGCCAGGTTGAGAAAAAACTATTACAAATTGTTGGAGAAAGAAGGTCAAGCGGTGCCAGAGAAGAGAAGAGATGAAGAGCAAAAGACAAACTCAAGATTGACGTACCAGGATAAAGTGAAGATCAACAAGGAGAGGAAGTTGGAACTGAAGCAACTGAATCTTGATAGGCAAAGAGAGAATTTGCAAAAAGTAGAAGAAGCTAATAAGAAAAGAGAGAAGAGGAAAGAAAATTTCAGTAAGAAGACAAAGAGTGGACAACCATTGATGGGACCGAGAATATCTGATCTCTTGAATAAGATTAAGGAGAATAATTAGGGTTTATATAATGGGGGAAAAAGGGATTATTATATCTATATTGTAATTGCATTTAAAGCTTGATCAATATCATCATCATCTAACTTGATATCGTTGAATTTCTCAGATTCGATCACTTTACCATTCGCATCGTTATTGGCAAACCAATCATTCAAATAGTTAAGGGCAAAGAGTTTCATGGGTTTCTTATTTTGTAAAATTTTTTGAAATTTCTCAAACATTGTCCTATCTAAGACTGTGAATATTGATATTTCTCCATTTAAAGAACATGATATAAATCTCGAGTTAGTTGTGGTTGCCCATTTAGATGAGAATTGGCATTTTGATAATTTCAATAATGAATCTGTCTTGAAATTAACTGAAGATTTTGTAAAATCATTCAAATTGAAAATTCTTAATATGTTATAATACTTGTCAATTAAGATTAATCTATGATCTAATATCATATGATTGTAAATATTTGTTAATAAATTATCTTTAAAAGAGATCTTGAAATCTTCTTCTTCATATTTCAAGACAACAAAACTATCATTTACGATAGTTAATATCACTAAATCGTCTTCCACTGATAAATTATTTATTCTTGTCTTAAATGAAGTTACCAATATTGGTTTTTCAAATTTTTTCAATTGGAAATTATAATAAATTTTGTAAACTGCATTATCCAAGCAATAAATGATGGTATTATTTGAAAATTGCTTGATAAAAGTCACTTTATTATCATTTTGTTCCATGTCTTCAGCACCATTTGGATGAACACAATTCCATTGAAATAATTTGGTTAACGTGATCTCTTCATTACTAATTTTTTTTAATTCAACTATCTTAATACAACTTTTCTTTGTAGTGGTATTGAAACAACTGACTAATAATTGTAAATGACATTTGTATTCAGATTTATCATTGAGATATTCAAATTTCCAATCATCAATAGTGATGATAACTTCATCTTCGTCCAATATCTTGGAATCTGTCACATTAAGTTTCTTCTTAGTGACTTGACTTATCAAGATCAAAGGTTCCGAATTCGGTTCAATTTTGAAATTGGAACCTGTAACAACGATGAAAATTTTCAACAATTTGGAATCAAACAATTTCTTGCAATTCTTGAATAATTTTATTTTCTTATTTACAATAATGGAGTCCCTGTCACTACCTAATGATGAAATGTTTAAACCCATCCCACTGATAGATACTGCTTCATCTGTACCAGCCAAATAAGCAAAATCTATAACTTTATTATTGTTATGTATGGAGTCAAATAAACATTTTGTTGGATATTTAGAACTATTCAAGCAAACTTGATATATGGATTTTGATAATAATAAGAAATCAGTCTCCGATTTCAGTACAAGTTTCACCGAGGAATCACTCAATTTAATGAATTTAAAATTGTCAAAATTAATATTCATAATCCCATAATATCCATTTCTGGAAGATATTATCAAGGCTCCGTTCAAAGAGAGTAAATCATGTGGAACGGCAAATGTTGGTTCTAAATCACTTAGACAAACCAGTGATGATATTTCAAGTCTTTTCATATCTATGAATATCACATCATTGTTGAAAAAACCAACACTTAAAAATATCTCATTGTTGAATTGCATAAATTTCAACATTGAAGGTTGCAACGAACTTAAATTTAATTTGAAAACTGATTCAAGTTTATAAGATGCATCTATTTGTAAAATTTCCAATTCTAAGTTATCCTGCTCATGGAAAATTATAGCAATATAATCTTGTAAAAATTCAGCTAATACAATCTTGTTTGCAAGTCTTATACTTAAGAATGAAGTATTATGGGCAAAATCGTATAATGTAATTGACAGTTCTGTGACATGAACTGCACATGCAGATGAATGGGAAAAGACAAGTGTCTTGCTTTGTAATTCAAATTCTTCAATTTCAACAAGTTGTAACTCTGAATCTTCAAGTTTATATAAATCCGAGTGATCCAAGAAATTGAAAATGAAATAATATGTATCGTTAATAATGATATGGAAAATTCTTTCAGCTCGTTTGAAAAAAGAATCGTTAATTGAAGTGGTTAACTTGTAACCTTTGTTTAATTGGTATAAAGAAGTTTTCTTATTTTGATTTGATAATAACCATAATTCTTCTTCCTCATATTTGGACTTGATTATGCTATAATCGATTATAGGAGACCAATTGATCAATTTCTCGGAATCTAATTTGTCAAATTTAGAATCCAATAATATTATACTGGAAGATGAAGAATCTGTCGCATAAATCAATTTGAAACCTTTTTCCACTTCATAAATGGCAATTGAACTTATATTTTGTACAGAAGGTATCTTGTAAATCAATTTTAATTCAATATTGGATAAGCCTGTGACGGCAATTGAATAAATAGAACCATTATCGGTGGAGATCAATATTTCATTTTCTTGCAAGATTAAATCTGTCGGTATATAAAAAGTATTGATTTTTTCTGATGTGAAAAGGGCATGTGTCTTGAAATCGTTTAAATCATAACTCATCAAGTAACTTAAACCTAGCAAAGTTATTGACTGTTCATAAATTAGCACTATAAGGTCATTGATTGAAGTTAAAAATACAGGAACTTGGAAATCCAGTGATAACAAGATTGGCGAATACTGGTTGAATTGATCAAGATTCTCGTCATTCCATTTCTCAAATAATCTGAATTGAAGTTTCCTCGATGATGTATATAGTAAAGTTAAGAACATCAAGTGATCGGAATTGATCTTGATAAAACAACTTAGTAAGATAATACCATCAACGAAAAAATTGATCGAATTTGATATCTTATTAGAATCTATTAGACAAAATTTGATATTTGATGATTGTGATGTCAACAGTACAATATTATCCTTAGCAAAGACATTTTTCCCCAATGTGGAAATCTTTGGCATGTAAAAAGAGGTATCTTTATTTAGGTAATAATTTCTCAAATTGATATCTTGGATAACCATTGGTTTAAGAGTATTTTCAAATTGGAAAATCTTGATTAAAAACAAGAACCCAGTCTTGGAACTCACAAGCAAAGTGTCATCATCGTCATTAACCAAATGACATGAAGATCGTATATTGTAAGGTAAATTGAAATTATTATCCAAATTGTTGATAGAAATTGATGAATCTTTGATCAATAAATCGATCAAAATGATATCTGAATCCTCGTTGTAATCTGATGTCTTAGGTTTAGTTATCTCCAATAACTCATCCATATCAAAATCATCATTATCAAAATCATAACTCTCTGTATTTTGAACACTCTTATTATGTGATAATTCATTCCAATCTTTTAATGATAATAGATTTTCATGATCAATTGATGTGGTTTTACAAAATTTCTTATTCAAATTCACTTTAAAATTTGCATAAATATTGACAATTAATGGAGATCGTGTTATGCATTGTTTCAAAAGATAAGTATCTGTTCCATCTTCTGATATCTCCATATTTCTTCCTTGTCTGGTTATTATAGTTTCCACCAATTTTTGTATAAAAAAAAAAAAAAATTAAGTACGCGAATTTTTCAATACAGTTGAAATCAATAAGTGGAAAGCTTGATATACAATCAAGAATGAGAAGAACCTCTATTAAATTAAATATGACAAAACAATAAACCCCTATACAATAATAATCATGCAAAATGAATGCCCACTTGATGGAAAGCATATAATAATTTCAAGAAATCGGTTTGATCCATCTTACCAGCTCTTTGATCAGCATATCCAGTTTCCCTTAAGACGGTCTCAATTTTCTCCTTAACGACATTGGTCAAGTCGGCTTTTGAATCAATATCCATTGAGTCTGCATTTGTTGTGGCCAACCATGTCTTGTAATTTTTTTCTAGTATATCAATGATACTACTACTTTTGAAACCAGCAGATATCATTCTGTTTTTTCTAACAAAGACAATTCTTAATAACCCATCCCATTCGTTGAAATCGATATTTGGTCTTGGTTGTTTAACCTCGATTCTAACGACTGAAGATTCCACTTTTGGAGGTGGCCTAAAATTGTTCTTACCAACTTTCATGATATGTGTCACATTAGCCCACATCTGGACATTGGCACTCAATCTACAATACAAAGTATCTCCAGGCCTAGCTAATAATCTCAATGCAAATTCTCTTTGAAACATCAATATCGACACTCTTGGAGGTCTTGGTTGATTCAACAATTTGAAAACTAAAGGAGACGAGATCTGATACGGCGTATTCGATATACAAACATCAAAAAATGGTAACTCAGTCTTCATGAAATCTCCCAACATGATCTCCAATTTTTTCTGTTCAGGTTTACCTTGAACTCTCTTTGTCAATTCAGCAGCCATTCTAGGATCCATTTCTACGGCAACCACTTTTCTAGCTTTCTCCAATATACGCACTGTCAAGTTACCAGTACCTGGACCAACTTCTAACACTACATCTGAAGGCTTGATATCTGCTTTATCTACAATACCTTGTGCTACTAACGGATTCTTCAAAATATGTTGACCCAAATCCGTATTGAACTTGAAAACAGAATTGATCTTAGATGCGTCCAGTGTCTTGCCACTCATTGGTCCTGCTCCTCCTGAACTGAATTTCTTTCTATCAACTTTCCCCATTATCTTTTATCCTGGATAGTTTTATACAATTTTGAAAAAATTTTTTACTTTAAAAAAATTTTTTTTCTCTATAGTGATGGATTTGATATTGTGTGCACGAATTATTAAATCTCCACATAAAAAAAAAACACAAAGTTGGCAAAAAACTGGAAAAACACAAGACAAATGGAAGATGAATGTTGAAGAGAAGAAGTATAATTTGAGAGATTATAAGACCAAGCAACCGTATAAGAGAGTGCCGGTGCCTAAGCAAGTGCTTGAGAAAGGACGAGCCGTGCAATGGATGATTGCCGGGGTTATACTTATTGCATTCCCGTCTGTCGAGTTGTACAGAAGAATAGTATTAGGAACAGAGAGAAAGATGCAAACTGGAGAGATCAATAAGGATAAGAGTATAAGAGTGTTCAGTGATGAAGAGAAGATTTACAGAGATAAGAATACGTGGTTTGTATGGTTATTTGGTGATAAATGAGTAGTACTATTTTTTTTCAAATAATTCTAAATTTAAAGCACTTAAGAAACATGGGATATCATTTCGATCATGGATCCAAAATTGGATCAAATTTTGTAAATTATCTGATACGTGACAATCACTTATTTCGACATGGATTTTTCTTGAATGTTCTATGACATTGAATGTCAAAAATTCATCATTGTGAAATCTTGATGATATCACTTTTAATTCATTTGCTGAGTTGAATTCAATCTTGTAACCTAGTAATTTATAAAGAATTGTATTGAACCTGGTTATTTGTTTGTCAAAAGCTTCTCTTAGCCTTGTTTGTTTCTTTATCGATTCTGATAATTTATCTTGTAATGAAGTTTGCTCAGATATTAATCTATCATAAACAGTCTTGGGAACTGTCTTGATAGGTTTATTTTGTAATTGTGAAATTAATTGCTCATTCTCTTTTTGCAATTGTAATAAATTCAAATCTTGTCTTGTTGATTGAAATTGTGAAATATTGGTTTTTAAACTTTCAATCTCTTTATTCATGGAATTTATATTTTCTCTTAATATCGAAATAGACCTGTCTTTGTTTTCAATTTCCAATTTCAAAATTGTCATTTCCTTGACCTGGTCTACACTAATGCTATCATCAACTCTTTGTCTCTTTGTACCTATAGTTGGACCACTACTCTTCTTGAGCTCTTCAATTGAAGTAGTTAACTCATTCTTGTAATTAGAGACAAGTTTATTTAACTCATCAATTTGTCTCTGCTTCTGCTCTGTCTCCTCAGATACTTTCCCAGATAAGAGTAACTTGTTTTCACTGTGGAAAAATTCAACTTGACTCTTCAAGAATCCAACTTCTTGTTCAAGTAAATTCTTCGCACTATTATTTTTCAAATTTATCAATTGAGCATCGTGTGAATTTTTTTTCAAAATTGCAATTTCTGAATTCAATTCTTCAATCTTGTTGGATAATTGTCTTTCCGACTCTTTCAATTCTGAAACTTGTACAGATAATTGCATAGTTTTCTCTTTCAATGAATCATTCTCCTCCTGTGTCAATTTCACATTATTCATGAATTCTAAAGTTGAACAACCTTTTGCCAAATTTTCCCATTTAGCATATCTTGCTTGTAATTTTTCATATTCTAATTTCAAATCTTCAAATTGAGTCTCAACTTGTCTTGTTTTTTCTAATTTAGAGACAAATTGTTTTCTCTCTTCTTTCAAGACTTCAACTAATTCATTACTCTTAGATAACCTATTCAAATTTCTTTCGTAACTGGTTATCTTATTTTTCAACTCTTCGATATATCCAATTTGAGTATTGAATTGCTTCTTATACAACAACTCAGTACTTCCATCAGTTTCTCCATAATTTACAGGTAATTTCAGTGTTTCCAATTGATTTTGTAAATCTCGTATCTTCAGAGAATTAGCGTTATTCGTGGATATTTGATCATCCAAATTGGATTGTAATTCAAATATATGTGATTCAAATTGCTTAATCTTCAATTCTGATTCTTTTTGTAAAATTTCAAATTTCGAAATTTGTGATTCCTTATCATACGTCAATTCTGTCACGGCATCTTGTTTTAAAGCATATGACCTACGTAATTTTGAAATCTCGTCATCTTTTAAATCCAAACTCTCGGCATTTTTCAGTTTCAATTTAGCCATCTCTGTTGTCAATTCTTGATTTTGTTCAAATAAAAATTTTTCATTACTAGACAATAACAGTATCTCTTCATCTTTCAGTTTCAAATCTTTCAGGTACTCAGATATGCTCTTATCGTGATCCAACTTGTCCAATAATTGCTGGTTCTTCAAATTCGAAATCTCATATTCCAACACTTTGATCCTTTTCAATTGATCATAAAACAGAGATTGTGAAAATTCTCCTTCATCAACTTCAAGTTCTGAAGTCTTGCTTAGTATACGTTTAAAAGGTGACGGAAGAGTGAGATCTTTCTCCTCTTGAGGAGCATCCAACACTACGTTATCAAATGACATTACTATTTGTAGAGGATACTTTTTTAATTACAAGTTGAAAAAAAACAAATATATAAACAAAAAGCTTTTTTAAAAAAAAGAAACAGCCCCTATATTTAGGCATACTTCTTGACAAGTTCAACTACTTTTGAAGATAATTCATCACACAGAGATTTTGAGTCTGCTTCAGCATAGACTCTCACAGCATCTTCAGTACCACTGGCTCTGACGAAAGACCTCCCTTGATTATATTGTTTGACCAACATATCAATTTCATCTTGTAAACCATGTGGAGTAACTAAACGTCTTTCAGCATCTGTCGTGGTGAAAGCATTTCTATCTTGGACAATTACTTTAGCTAATTTATTTGGCAAGTCACTGTACAGTTCATCCCATGATTTGGCATTTAAGTGCAAGTTCTGGCAAATGATGAGAACAGTTAATAAATCAGAGATGGCATCACCCACGGTTTGATTGATCAAATCAACTAAGGTTCTCAAACGGGTTATGGATTTGTTGCTTGACGCATTGTTCACATAGTTGATGAACTTGTCTGAGAACAACACGGTTCCATGACCATTAGCTTCGAAATAAATACCAACATCAAATTCCTGGGCTCTATGATGTAAATGTTTGACACCTGTTGGAGTACAAACAACAGGAACTTTCAAGACATCTGAGATATATCTGGTAGAGCTTCCATTGGCATATGCTGTTTGAATAATACCTAATTTCAAATCTGTATCAAGAGGTTTCAACATTGTGGCAAAGAATAAAGCTAACATTGTGGCAATCTTGTCACCATCTAATAAATGGAACCCTGAATCATCAACGTAATAAAAGACAATTCTATCGGCATCACCATCAAATGAACAGTACAATCTCTCATGTGATGGCTCGGTAATTCCAGCAGGTAATTTTTGGTTGGTCTTTACGTAATCGGCACCACAATCAACATTTAACAATGAAGGTTGAGTGAAATTGGCATTACATAATTCGAAATCGATATATTCTGATAAGAATTTTTGTAAATTGATGATCTTGTCGGCACCAATACCATTGGCAGCATCCACGGTGATTTGAATCTTATTAGCATTATCAATCGAGTTATAATGTTCGATGAAACTTGTAGCTAATTTCTTGTAATAACCAATTTCAGTTTTTTCACCAAATGACACATCATTAAAACTTCTTGTCAAATAATGTAATTGTGGAGTAGTCAATAATCCGAAATCGTGTACCTGTGATTCAAAGCTTTGCAAACCATCTATAGTGGATTCACACAAAGGCAAACCTGATATTCTTGAATCTCTTCCAATGACAACACTTGCAACAGTTGACATGTCAATTTTTTCTTCTGTTATTATACTTGTCAATGTTTCAATTAAATCTGTTGCATTAGCCAATGCTGTGGCATATTTTTCCCATTTTTGTTCAAGCATCTCTCCCATTGGATCGACTATCTTGACACCATTATCCAGTGGAGGATTATGTGATGCAGTGATCATGATCCCAATTGTCTTGTTCAATTTTTTCGATCTCAATGCAGCTAATAATCCCATTGCAAATACCACAGAATCCAATTTAGTTGCAAGCATACGGAACCCTGCAGTTCCATACCCGAATTTCTCGGTCAATGGGTTGGCATGCTTAGCCAGAGACAGTTTAATATTATCGATAATATGTTGTTCCATGATATCCTTGTGTTATGTGTTGAGATGATGGGAAAAAAAAAAAAAAACAGTGAAAAAAAAAATATGAAAACATCTTTAAATAGAACTATAATGGCACCACCAATACCCATATACACTCAAAGAGAGATCAGATCGATGTATCCAACAGTGTTTGATCGCACTAATAAGAACTGTACTTTACATGAATTAACACAAAATCAGTGTACTTTTGACGGAGTAGAAATCATATGCCTACCTTTTACAAGAATTTTTGCCAAATGCTTATTAGAAGAAGATAAGAAAGGTAGGAAATATCAGCATGTTGAATTAACAGGGGTGAATACAAATGATTATAAGAAGTTTAATGAGTATTATAAGAGACAAAATAATGGAGAAGACATATTGAAGAAATTTTTAGAAGCTGATAAGATTTTCCGCAAGGCTTTTATGTTGAAAATTGAAAAAGAGTTAGAAGAAAGTGATTAATGATTGAATGAAAAGTATGCATATATATATATATATATATATATATATTTATATAACAAGCTAAGACATATTCAAAAAGTAGATCCTTCAGAAGGTTGTGATAATTTCCTGTTTGCTCCTGAAGCCATTTCTTTCCGCAATTCCAATAATACAATTTCCATATTATAAGTTCTCTTCCAGTTACCTAAAGTTGGGAATTTCAAAGGTTCAACAACACCTGTCTTAGAATTAACACAAGGTAAATTGATCTTACTGATAAATTTCACAATCGGTGGTTGTTCAGGATAATTTTCTCCACATGTCAAAGTTAAAGAATAAATTCTATTTTCATGATTCGAATTTGGTGGTCCTAATATGGTTCCATTCCAATTTGTCATTGTTATATCATCTGAATCGGATAATCCATAAGAACATGATTCGGCACCCAATCCTTTTTCACCTTTCTCCAATTCTTCTAATAATTTGAAATTTCTTGGACTATTTCATAATTCATTAGTATATATATCTCATATTTCAATCACTCTACACTTACATCTTAGACATGATGTTATCTTATGATTAATTTTATATTTGAATTGAAACAACAAAAAACCTCACACTTTTTTTCTTTGTATATTATTTTGATATCTTGTGCACATTTATTTTGTATTTATATTTTTTTCCATTGCTTCTTCATTTAATAAAAAGTAAACATGAGTTCTGAGAGAGTGACACTATTACATCCACAAGTGATCTTTGGCACTGTATTGTTGACTGGATCTATTATATCTGGGTACCGGTTTTATACATTAAACTTGAAAAGGATACCCACCTCGATCAAGATTCCACAACAACATTTTCGTAAGAAATATTTATATGGGAAAGTGACTTCAGTGGGAGATGGTGATAATTTCCATTTTTATCATTTACCCGGTGGCAGGCTTGGAGGATGGGGCTTATTGAGAAATTATCCTAAGGTGAATGATTTTAAGCATAATAAAGGTGAGACAATCCTGGTGAGGTTATGTGGGGTTGATGCTCCAGAGAGATCACATTTCGGTAAACCTGCACAACCATATAGTGAAGAACTGTTACAATGGTTAAGACAATATATCTTGGGTAAGAAAATATGGGTTAAACCTTTAAGTTTGGATCAGTATCAGAGAATAGTGGCGAAAGTTATGGTTTGGAAATTTTATAGGTATAAAGATGTCAGTGGAGAGATGATTCGTAACGGGGTTGGAGTAGTATATGAGAATATTAATAGTGCAGAATTTGATGGGAGTAAATTGAAATACGAATATTTGGAGAAATTGGCAAAGAGTAAGAAAAGAGGTTTATGGGGTTTAAAAAAAATGGTGACACCTGGAGAGTATAAAAAATTGTATAGATAAAATTTAGCATCGAAGATCAATACCTTTTCTCTTTTCAGATTCTCTTATTTCATTTTGTACTTGGACACCAACGAATAGGCAAATAGATGCAATGATGAAGAATTTGAAACCTTCAAATGATTGGAATAATTTGGATAAGAAATCTTTTGTACCATCTTGTCCCAAGCAAAAACCAAATAAATTTGCAATCATCATCATCCAAATGTTGATGACACTACCAAGACAACAAACGTGTCTATACCACCATTTTTGCGAGAATTTGGCATTGAAAAAACTTGATAAGAAAATTTCTGGTAATAAGAATAATACGATAAGCCAACCCCAAATTAATAATTTCAATTGGATATCATGCCAAATTGCGACAAATGAGAAAACACATAATGAAGTCAAGATTCTATTTGTTGAGCCACCCAAGGGGACATAAAGATATCTTATAGCCCATCTACTAAAAGATCTATGCCAAGCTCTCCAAAAACTTACTGCTGAATTATTATTATTCATACATCTGATCATATTTTCTGGAGGATCGATATTATCTAGTAATGCCCAAAATCTGAATAATCTCCATGGGATCAATAATTTCAACCAAATGATATTCAAATTGAAAAGACCAATCATTGATATTTGGAAAGGGGTATCGTTATGCCACAGTTTGGCTTTTGACACTGCGACAACATAGATATAATGCAAGATGAATTCCATTGTAAGTAAACAAAATAAGAATCTTGATCCGTATATGATGACAGATTTGGTTGTTATTGTTGGAGATTTATTTCTTGATTGGTAGATATAATCGTTGAAAGTTATAATTGGTCCGGCAATGAAAAGTGGTGTATATGTGATGTAACTTGTATAGTTGAACAAATTATAATCTTGTAATTCTAATGGAGCATCAAGTCTCTCTTTATCATTGAGATATTTGTCCTTGTTGGTAGTTTCTCTAGTGATGATGTTTTTTTCAATACTGTTATGTAATTCACTACCACTATCACCATTCATATCTTCCATTATGAAATCTTTTTGTTGCACAGGATTTTGTAATTCATCACGTCTCTTGATATAATCCAAATTGAAACTTAACATTCTTAATAATGTGAAATTGAAAAAAACATCCCACCTTTCAATAATACCTTTGAAATTGTCCAACATTTGTAATGATTGATTTATATCAGAAAATTTCAAACTTCTCCACTTGTCGTTAATAAATAAAGTTGATAAACCATATGACCATGTTAATAATATGGCTATTTTTTTATTCTTTATATATTGAGCAATGGCAAAACTTATACCACAATGAATTATAATTCTAAAAGCATTAAAACCATGAGCTCCAAATAAGAAAATGGATCCAAAGATTAAATCAAATTGAAGTGGATCTGATGTCTTCTTGACAGTGAATTTTTTCAGCAGTAAATGTATAATCATCAAGATCAGAAGTAAAGGTAAATTATTCCTGAAAAATCTATACTGGGCATCTGAATTATCAACTTTCCTACCATTGATCCAACCGGGGCTCAATATTTTTTGGTAAATCCAATAATTTGGATTCGTCTCATTCGAGGCATCCAGTGCTGTCTTGAACATTGTTGGGATAACAATAATAAATATAACAAGGTAAAAAAAAAATTCCAAGCTTAACCATCTTGACAGTTTAGATTTCTTGATCACAGATTGAGCTTTTGAAGATTGCAGTGGAGGCACAAGTCTCTTATCAAGAGCTTCATGTGAGAAAAAATATCCAATTGCTGATAAGATATTCATTGGTGTCTTGTATTGTATGTATTTTTTCGAATTTTTTTTTGCCATTTTTTTTTTTCAACATTATATATCAACAAATAACACATAATGACGTTTGATGAGAGAAGACCCAATCCACCTGGGTGGACTCAGCCTAAAGCCCCGTATAATCCATATGATATCAATGATGTTAGGCCTCCACAGGGGTATCCGTCTGAATATAAGACACCTGGAAGAGAATCAAGTTTTAGTGATATTCCAAGAGATCTGAGTGAATATCAAGTGTTAAGACAAAATATGAAGAAATTACAATATACACCAAGACCCAAGTCAGAATTATACCCTGGTCAATATAAGATGTTACGTCGTATTCACACGCAACTGAAATTTGAAAAGGGAGTTAAATTGACCAGTACAGTATTAACATTTGGTATTGTCACATATTGTGTTTTTTTCAACAGATGGAATGAAGGTTATGAAAATGTATTCAGTAAATTTTATAGATTTCAATTATCTATAAGAGAGCAATTAATTGGTATAAATGATGAACAAAAGGAAGATTTGTATAATATAAAACAGATGAAATATGGATCAGGTAAATTCATCCCTGAATCAAGTGTTCCAATCAATATTGAACAATATGAAAATGAACATGCATTACAAAGACCGACAAAGAGACAAATGTTAGAACTGCAAAGAATCTTACAAGAAAGAGAATTACTGGATTTGAAATCTGATGATGATTTAAATTAAATACCTCGGATATAAATATATTTTATACACATTTTATCACATGCTTATTTAATTAATATAAATATTGAACAAGAGATGAGTTCAATTTCAATTATCAATTATCAACCAACAATGCAATTCATCATATCAGATATTCAAACTCCTTTACTTAGTATAATATCAAATTTATACTTATTAACTTATTTATTCAATTTACATAATTTATTAATAACTATTTATTCTTATTATAATAATAATAAACTTGTCGATTTATTTAAAAACAGTATATATTATCATTATCATAATACAAGAGAAATCATGAAAAGATAGTATATCTTATGGTTAATTATGGGTTAATAGATATATAAATATGGAAATAATGAAAAAAAAAAAAAAATTTTTAAAATATAAATTGTAAAATAACATCTCTTACATGTCATTAGTTAGATTCTTCATAGAATCAGTAGCCTTACTGATATCTTTAATCTTAAAGATCCCACTCACTTTATATCATACTTTCTTTTCAGATTTATCGATTTCAATTAGACAATATTCACCAGAGATCACACCTATTTCATCTGAAAAGCAACTTGAAAGAGATGAATTAGAAACAAGTATAATTAATGCTGTTGATATAGTGGATATTTGTCATTCACATGGTTTTAAAGTTCATGAACATGTTGTACAAACTCAAGATGGTTATTTACTTGCGATTCATAGAATTATTCCAAGAAATGTTTCAAATTCTAAAAACAGAAGTTACTCAACACATTTGAAAAATTTACAACAACCTGTTGTATATTTCCATCATGGTTTATTAACAAATAGTGAATTATTTGTCCTTGGTGATAAGACTGATAAATGTTTACCTTTTATATTAGCAGAAATTGGATTTGATGTCTGGTTAGGTAATAATAGAGGTAATAAATATTCAAGAAAACATATCTCATTAAGTGCTGCATCAACAGAATTTTGGGATTACTCATTAGATGAATACGCAATGTACGATATCCCAAATACAATAGAATATATCTTGGAATGTACTGAACAACATGATTTAAGTTATATCGGATTCAGTCAAGGTTCTGCTCAATGTCTTGCTGCCTTGTCTTTAAGTCCTAAATTGAATAACAAGATCAATATTTTCATTGGCTTGTCTCCGGCAATGATCCCACTGGGTTTACATCACCCTGTCGCATCTTTCTTTGTCAACTCTGCTCAAAGTTTCCTCTACAAATTATTTGGTCAACGTGCTATATTACCAAGTGTCGTATTTTGGCAACAATTAATGGGTGCAAATTATTATAAGACCATAGTTGATAAATCCTTGGTGTTGCTTTTTGGTTGGAAAAGTTGTAATATCAGTGAAGAACAGAAAACTGTCGGTTATCAACATATGTTTTCACCATCTTCTGTTAAGAGTGTTGTTCATTGGTTACAAATTATTAAATCAAAGAGATTTCAAATGTACGATGAAGGTGGTAATGCCGGTTCAAAATTGAACGCATTGTCTCTGAAACATAAAGCTCATCGTGTTGCTCCATTTCCAACACAAACCATTTTCACTCCAATGCTTCTTATTTATGGAGAATCAGATAGTTTGATCGATATTAATAAGACTTTACAAAATTTATCCTGCCCAGTGGACTTAATTGGTATCCCCAGTTATGAACATATGGATACACTTTGGGCTTATAACGTGCTGGACACGGTTTTCGCCCCAGTTATCGAAAAATTAAACCAAGTGAAAAATGAATTTAACACTAACGGCAAGAGAAGAGTCAGTGAAAATACAATCATCAATAACGGAGAAATGAATTTAAATTTATCACCAGATACCACTACACATATCTCCAATGGAAAGAAATTCGATATCCCTATAATAACCACTGAAAATGATATATAGAAATCTTAGAATAAAATGAAAAATTTTTTATCGGCCAAATTGATTGAAGAAAAAAAAAAATGTTCGTCAAAGATAAGAAATATACACCAATAACCATGATTAACTTCTTTAAAGGACACCCTACTAGCACTTTGCTTCCATCTCTTGAGATCTTAGAGGCCACTAAGAATGTGTTATTGGAGACACATGCCAATCCCGACAAGTATCATAACGATCCAGATAATAGATCTCCATTACAATATGGAACAGATCCAGGAAATTTAGAGACTCGTGAAATAATTGCCAATTGGATCACAAGAGATTTCCAATATCCTGCACATGCGAATTGTATCAATTTGACAGGTGGTGCCAGTTATGGGATCATGAATCTGTTGGCTCAATGTACTTCGCCACATAATAATTTAACTAGGAGGGCATTCATCGTGACTCCAACGTATTATTTGATCAATGGTGCTTTTATAGATGCAGGATTTGGTGGTAAGTTAAGTGGAGTTGTTGAAGATGATGATGGGCAGATTGACTTGGCCAATTTAGTTGAGATGCTTGAAAAATATGATAAAGAAGACGAGGGTGATATCTCAATGCAAAATATTCATGATCCAGCAAGAGTGGAAAAGAAAATTTATCGATATGTCTTGTATTTAATACCAACTTTCTCGAATCCAAAAGGTGGTACGTTAAATAAAGCTAATAGAATTAAATTGATCCAAATTGCAAGAAAATTTGATATGTTAATCATTTCAGATGATGTTTATGAATTATTAGATTATTCCAAAGATGCAACACATCAAATCACACCAATTCCAAGATTAACAATGCTCGATAGAGAAAATTTACATGATAAGTATGGTAATACGTTATCTAATGGGACATTTTCGAAGATTATTTGCCCCGGTTTGAGAACAGGTTGGCAAGAGACTCTGTCACCAGAGTTACTGTTTCAATTAAGTCAAGGTGGTGCAAATAAGAGTGGTGGTACTCCATCACAATTAAATATTTCTATTGTCGAGAATTTAATTAGTTCAGGATTACTCGATAAGATTATTATTAATTTGAAAAAAACGTATAGAGAAAGAGCCATATATATTAAGAAATCATTATTGGGAAATTTGCCATTGGGGACAACAGTTTGTGGAGGTGATGGTGGTTATTTTCTTTGGGTCACATTACCTGAAAATTATGATTCAAGAGAAATTGTGAAACTTTGTCAACAGCAAAATGTTATCTTAGCAAGTGGTGATAATTTCGAAGTCACTGGAGACGTCAGGGGTTGGGGAGATAGAAGTGTTAGATTATCAATTTCATATTTATCAATAGCAGAAATTGCCAAAGGTGTTGAAATTTGGGGTCAAATTTGTAAAGATTTTATAAGAAAAAATTAAATTTTATATAGAAAAAAAAATAAACAAACATGAATGAGATAGGAGAAGTTGTTGATAAATTGATCAGATTATTAATAGTAGATGATCTTCAAGAGATCATTTTCAATAAGGAATCATTAAGGAAATTACCGTTAATTTTCCCCAGTATTTTCCATAAAGCATGTTATTATCTTGATTTAAAATCAATCAATGTATTAGCTGTTGATGATGAGATATTCATATACGTGAGAGATAAGATATTATTGACAAATGATGAGAATGATGAGATTAATGATTTACAAATATCACAGAATTATAAGGAAACAAATATGATAAATATAGTCGATTTGACAAATTTCACATGTCAATGCTCTACGTATCAAGATTCATTAACTAATACACCTCCCCCAATCTGTGAACATTTGTTATGTTGTTATATATGGTGGTTAAACAAACTGAAATTACTGTCTTATATCAATTTTACCAATTTAGAAATGGCAGAATGGATTACACAAGTTGATAAATTGACAAAATTATCAATTACACAATGAGCCTAATGGAGTTATAAGGAAGGCACTGAGGGGAGTTAGGAAAGTACTAATGGGATAAGAGAAGGCACTAATGGGATAAGGGAAGGCACACGATTGTAATATATAGAACAAAGTAGCACACGATTGTATAGAGAAAAAAATGAAGGTGAAAAATTGGATGAAAAAAATGAAAAAAAAAAACAAAGAATTCAAAAAAAATTTGCCATTATCCATTCAAAGTCATAGATATATATCTTTAATATAAACAGATCATATTCATATTCATATTCATTCATTCATTCCTTTTTTTTTGTATTTCTTTGTGTTTGTTTTGTTTTTGTTGTTTCATTTAATAGTCATTTGTCATCCATAGTCATCAAGGAAAAAGCACCATCATGAATCATTCAAATGGTATAATTCTTCCCAATGTGGGGAGACTCAAGATTTCAATAGATGATAAAGATTTAAAGAGATTGGAGAAATTTGATCAATTTTTGAATAAACAAGTTAATGGGATCACATATCCACTTATATTTAATGATGATAGTAATTCATTTAAGCAAAATAGAGAAATAAGTTATGCTTTTAAGAAACAAGATAAGAGTATATATCAAAGATCAAATGTGGAAAATTTCGAATTTGAAATAATCAAAGATAAAGTGATACCAAAATGGTCACAAATAGTTGGAGCACTGAAAAATTCTCCACAGCAGCAACAAAAAATCATCAAGAGTATCGTAAATGTTAGTAATGCATTACAACCGTTGGGTATAGTATCGTTGAAAATGATGTATGATAAATCTTTTAATTTATTTGAGACTAGTGATAATAAGATCACACCACATGGATTAATTAATACTGGCAATATATGTTATATGAATTCTATATTGCAGATGTTATTATATTGTCCACCTTTTAACGAAGTTCTTAGAATAGTGCAATCAAAGACAATAGCAAATTTGAGTGGACAAACCAGGACTCCATTATTAGATGCAACAATACTTTTCATGAATGAATTTACTAAACCCGATGTTGACACAATATTATCACCTGAAAATTTTTATCATGCATTATCTGTGCATCCAAGATTTAGCCATTTAAAATGGGGGCAACAAGAAGATCTGGAAGAATTCTTGGGTTATTTATTAGATGGATTACATGAAGAATTTGTTGATTCTATAAAAATCTTGTCAAGAGATGAGATTGAAACATTGATGAAATCCATAAAAGATTTGCATTTGAAAAATTTAATTAATAATGCTATTGAAATTGTTAATAAGTCAAAGAACAGTGATGAAGTTCATGAAAAATTACATGATGATGATGATGGATGGCATGAAGTTGGAGCAAATAAGAAAATAGCTGCAAAGAGAACAGTAGAGATAAAACCATCTCCGATAACTTTATTATTTGGAGGGCAATTTAGATCGGTATTGGAAGTTCCAAAACAAAAAGAAAGTAAATCAATAACATTAGATCCTTTTCAACATGTTCAATTAGATATCTCGGACCCGAGAGTTGAGACATTACAAGATCTGTTTAAATTATTTACAGAGCCTGAATTTTTACCATATAAATCATCAAATGGTACAGAAGTCTTAGCTAAAAAACAAAATTTTATTGATAAATTACCAAATATCTTGATAATTCATTTGAAAAGATTTTCATTTGTTAAGAAACAAACTTCATCATACAAGATTGAAAAATTACGTAAGAAAATTATTTATTCACATGATTTAGAAATTCCAATTGAATGTATATCATATGATTCACAAAAAGATACAAATTATAAATTAATTGGTGTTGTATATCATCATGGTATATCTCCTGAAGGTGGTCATTATACTTGTGATGTTCGCAAACAAAATGAATGGATTAGAATCGATGATGGGAATATCTCCGGTTTGGATGAGAAAGATGTATTGGATAATAATGATGATGTCAGAAATGCCTATATATTGATGTATCAAAGAGTTTAATTACGGACTTATGCAAACGATGTTAAAATTTTCCCTACGCCTTGAAACTTGCTGCTCTCAATTTAACAAATCAAATTCCAGGGTTGGATTCTCAACTATGTGAAATTGAAAAGGGGACCTGTCTTAGGTTCATGATGGTTTGTCTCAGTTGGTGGTTCAACACGACTCATCTACAAATGTCTCAGATAAAGAAGAATAAAGTTAAGAAGAAAAAAAAAAAATTGGTGAATGCCAACATCTAGTTAGAAGAAAATATAGATATATATGAGAAAAAGCGAAAGAAAGAAGTTGATCTAGATCAAGTAAGCTAACAGAATAGCAGCAGCACCAATTAAAGCACTTGGAACTTTAACCATTTCACCTTTACCTTCAGCAGCTTCAACGGTTGGAGAAGTTGAAGCACCAGTAGCAGATGAAGCAGCTGGGGTAGATGAAGCAGCTGGAGTAGTTTCAGCACCAGTGGTTGCAGCTGGAGTAGTTTCAGCTGAAGAAGATAAAGTTGAATAAGTAGTACCACTTGCACACAAGACGGTTTCAGTGTAAGTGGCAGTTGATTCATGAACACATGGGCAATCGGTAATAGTTAAAGTTGTAGCAGCAGTAACTGAATAAGTCAGACCATTTGTAACGATAACAGTAGATTCTGGACAATAAGTAGTCAATTCAGTAACAGTGCCATGGAAAGTTGAAGTGACAACAACTTCAGAAGTGGTAAGATCACCACTGGCAATTGAAGAAGAATTGGAGTAAATAGCCAAAGTTGACTGAAATAAGAATAATAAGAAAGCTAATTGTTGTAACATTTTTTTTTCAAGCGAGTGTGTTTAGATTGTAGAGTTTAGAGAATAGGACAAGAGGGAATGAAGGATTTATATATATATTGTATTTTTCTATTTTTAGATGATGCTATTCGAATTAAAATTGTAGTCAGTTGAATTTTAGTCCTCCTTACACTTTTGATTAGGCATTCCCGAATAGCTTAAAGACAATAGGGGCTAAGAAAAAAGAAAAGCAACTAGATTTAGACGAAAGGAAATGTCTTGCCGATCATTGCACTACTCCCAATACGAAATACACAAAGGTAATCTCTTAGAATGATTTGAAATTCATTCAGATGGAATACTGCACCCAAGATCGATAATTTAATCTCACAGTACAAGACAAAAAAAAAGACAGAGCCTTTTTTTACAATTCTTTAGTATCTTTATGGTCCTGGGTCAGAATCGACAATGATTCAACCTCTAAAAAGATTCTTTATTACAAGAATTGTGCTTAATACTGTTGTAAAATGCGTTAATTCTTTTCAACTTTATTTGAGAAATATTGTCTGTTATTTATAAGGAAAAAAAGAGAGATGGAAAATTTTTCATTTCCGGGTAATAATCATTTGCTTAGGTTAGCGTAATTTCTTTCCATCGCATCTTCGATAAACTTCTTAGCAGTGGTCTTTCCATATTTCAAATTAGGTCCTTGTATTTCAACATCTGTATTCAGTTGATTAAACCAAACTATCGAATATCTGTCTTTGTCTTGTTCAAATGGCAAGAAACGGACTCTATGGAAAGTTGACTTAAACTCATCATCACTCCATGACATCAACATATCTCCAATATTGACTACAATTTCACCTAATTTGGCAGGCACGGGAGTCCACTCATCTCCATATCCAAATGTGGTGAAAGTCTCTCTACCGGGGCAAATTTCTAATCCATCTCCATCAATTTGCAAAGATGTTTGTTGGAATAATAACGTTAAACAGTCAAAATCCGTATGTGGTCCTGCTCTCCATAATCCTTTACTAACTAATGGGAAATAATGTAATAAACGTAATGTTGATTGTGCTGTATCTTTTGTGATATCATGACTGCTAGATAAATATCCATTTGGTAATTGCAAATATTTCTCAAAAATCGTTAATATCTTTAAACTAAGTTCTTGTGTTTCGAAGATAAAATTCTTTATATCTTCATTCCAATCTTTAGTTAAAGTACTGGGCCAATTTTCATCTTTACGATGATATTGTAATTGTAAACTCTCTTTTTGATCAATTGTCTTTGTTGATGGTCTTATCTGTGATAATTTCTCATACCCAGTATTTTGTAATTTGATAAACGGTGTCGCATCTTTCAAATCTTGTTCTTGATTGAAAAATTGTTTACTTCTATCAAATATATTTGATATTGTCTCAATCGATGGTGTCTCTTGCTTATATAAGATGAAAAAACCCAGCTCTTTTGCTGCTGATATTACCTGCTGCGATATAATTTCATATCTCGCTTCAAAATTTGAAATGTCTATTCTTGGTATTGTCCTGGTCATCCTTTGCCTCTATCCTCCACCTGAAGTGGATCTGCTCTTCTTTTATATTATCTTCGGTAAGCCGATTTCTCTCGTTTCCCCCGAAAAAATCTCTTATCTTTTTTTCTTATCTTGCATACATATACCATTTGTTGCAAATCTGCACAATCGTTACTAGCACTGGTACTCTGCGAGGCCCTACATAACATGTTGAAATTATGTATATAACTGCTTAAGCCATGAGGCATGTATGACAGAAAATTGAGATCCTAAACTTCCATCTCTTTCACATGATCTTCGTCCACACCATATACATTCTTCAAGTTTTTAAAATCAACATTCTACTACCTATTCAAAAGATTTTTCACTGAATCTGTAATTCCTGACATAATTTACATTCAATAATATCATAATATTTATCAATTTAATATACTTTTAGTTTCAACTGATAAAGTATTTCAACTATCGAAAATTGAGAACGCAACCAATTTCTGCTAACAAATTTTCCATAAAACATTTCACAACTTTATACATCGTATCTCTACAGCAGATATCCAGTAATGTCGAAAACGAATCAATATAACTAAGAGTTAATCAATTCCATTTCCAGTAGCCTTCTCCTGAGAATTGAGTTGGAAATTTTGCAAATTTGATCTATGATTTAGTTCCAATTAGATATAGAAATTTGAATTTTACAGTATTGTACAAGATAATAGGCCATTGACATAATTTCATTCATGTTAGCCAACCAGACATATCACATTAGATATGACTATTTATTTATTTTATGTATCCACTTTAGGAGATCTCTTAGATCTGCCATGTCGAAATCAGGAAGACATTTAAAGTTAAGACTCATTTACATGATAGGCAATTCCAAGCAACACAGTATCTCCCATCTTGTCATCTCCAGAAGCTAGGCTTTCCAAAACTTGCTAAAACTTTATGGTTTATCTATGTTTTTTGAAATTTCAAAGATCTAATTACACATTCAGCAGTACCTAATCAACTGTTCTCTACATCAACTTACTAGGTTTCTCACAGATTCATTCTTATATCTGGTTGTTACTACAGATTACCATAATAATGTTATGCATTTTATTAAAAGGGATTATCATGAGCAGTTTACGACATTTTTGTATGCTTTATTAATGCAATTTATGAATTTGTTTAAAAGACAGATACTTATCTTGAATTGAATGTTTCTAAAAGAACATGGAGCATTGTAATATCAATAGATGTTTATTAGAAAGTATGATAAATCAATTCCAGTACAATATTTGAGGAGTCAATTATTTGTAGATTAAAGAATCTTTCAGATATATAAAATATAATTTTAAAGAAACAGATATTGAAATTTCATCACCAACTTTATGAATAGATTCTAAAGTTCATCACCAACTATATGAATAGATTCTATCCATGTTTCTCTTGATTGTTATAAAGATAAACCTTCCTGGTGTTACTGCCAAGTGTCTTAATGGAACCAAAGTCTAGAAAACTTGAAAACCACATTTGAGAATAACCTGAGAACTGTATAACAGATTCTTATAATGAAGTTACAACGACTTCCACTCACAGATGAATTTACATGTTTGTGACTGAAACTTCACAGGTATTAACCTTAAATTTTCACCTATCTACATATCGAAGAATCTATAATAAAGTACACATGCCTTTATATGACAGCAGTGATGAACCGTCTTGATAGTCTACATTTGATCTCAAGGAACAAGGTAAATTCATTTTTGCCTTCAAAGATAATCTAGGACAAACCTCTATATTAATAAGTTTCCATTGTGTGTATTTTCACTTTTTTGTATGGTGAAAAATTGAAAAAAATAAACAATCATATATATTTTATCAATATATCTTCATATCAAAACATATACAATCATCAACAAATTGATTAATCAATCATGAAATATCATTGATCTATACCATCGGATTCCATTTATCACATTTTTAAAAAAATTCAAAATCGGCTATGTTATTTACAAACCAAGATAGTCAGTACCCTTTGTGGTTTTCATGAAATTCTTCAATTCAAATTTATCACTTAATTATACACATTTTTCGTCTCTCCAATATACTAGCCGATATGAAAGAGCACTGGCTATTCAACATAGGTCTTTTATTTATCATTACTTTGATGGATTCATCTTTAATTCAAACAAAATTGCTGTCAAGAGGTAGATTATATCATATATTACATGACACTTACCTGATATCAACTTCAAATCTCAATTCTTCCCTTTATTAAAGACTGGGTTTTCATTTAATTGCATTTTTATGGTGATATATATATCATATAAATCGTGGAAATGTAAAAACTGGAAAAAAATTATCCCAAAATTGACGTGAAAATCGATGATTTGTTAATGATTTTTGCAATTTATCACAAGATATTAAGTCCTATGATGTTGTTCAATGGCTCAAACTATTTCTACAGCTCGGTTATTAGGACGAAACGGGAAGTTACATTGGTGGCCTTGATGCATGAAGTCGGATTTGATTGAAAGTTTTGTTTAAAAATTTCACAAAATTTCGAGTCACATCTACTTTAAGCTCAATTACAGAAGCTACAAAAGTAAAATCAACTTAAGGTATTCGTTCAGATCAGGATCAGAAGCTAAGCTTTCAAAAAATCCCACTCTTGTCGCTGGACCTGTATTAGAACTTTCTCTGTGACCTCAAAAACCAAGAAAATTCAGTGAAAAATGGAGCGAAAACTGCAGGAATTTCAATGGATTATATGATTTCAGCAACAATCCACTTATCATTACAAGATGAAAAATGGGTAAAAATGAAGCCCTGATTGTGCTATATCGAAGTTTTTGGAATTATTTTGATAGCTCTAGTATGTCTGTAATAGGGAAGACGTCAAGCCACAGGTTATAAGCTATATAAATTCCCGAGCAATTTACGAAAAATAAAGATTTGCTGAGCAATTTACGAAAAAATGATGAAAGTTCTGGTATAATTTCAACAACAATCCACTTATGAATAGAAGATGAAAAATGGGTCAAAATGAAGCCCTGGTTATGCTGTATCGGCGATTTTTGGAATCATTTTCATGGCTGTACTAGGGAAGACGTCACGAAATATGTTAAAAGCCATTGAAATTACTGAGCAATTTACGAAAACTAAAATTTTCCTGAGCAATTTACGAAAAACAATGAAGGCTATTATATATTGTCAGCAACAATTCACTTATGACTAGAAGATGAAAAATGTGTCAAAATGATGCCCTGATTATGCTGTATCGAAAATTTTTGGAATCATTTTGATAGCTGTACTCTATCTGTATTAGGCATCAACTCACAGGTGAAAAACTTACGAAGTGTTGTGAACGATTTATCTTGAATTGCATCTTTTATAAAATGCGTTACGTTCAAAGACATTGGTATCTCAAAGTGATATCGTGTTTAAGAAATCATTGCCAGTTTAGTTGCTTTGACTTCAAAGAAAATTGCATTACATTCTGGTCAAATATTGATTATACTTCCTTTTTTAAGATATCTATAATTCCAAAGAAATAATTTTTACTTTCAATTGAGTCCTTCAATTTGAAATGTAGATAAGAGACTCCACTTATAGTTAATGTAATCAACACTTGTAGTGAAGTGATATACCTACTACAAAATGATAGGTATCATTTTTAACACCATCTCTAGCATAAACTTAGAAGGACCTATTTACAATTTTGAAGTACTAGCTACTAAATTGATTGCTAAATATTGACCGATTTATTAAATTCCCCCGGTTTATCATGATACTTTACTCAAAGACAAAGAAGCTTTTTGTTGTTAGGTAAAACAAGACAAACCCATCATATTGAAAAAAATTGCTTGTTTTTCTTAAGTATGAAAAATTTGAAAAAGTAAACAATATATTAAATTTATCAATTTATATTGACATCAGAAGTGATACAACCATCAACTAATTGACGAATCAATCATGAAATATCATTAATCAGTATCATCTGATTCTAATAAACCCATTTTGAGAAACTTCAAAAATTGCAATATTATCTACAAGCCAGGATAGTCAGTACCCTTATCCATTTCATCAAATTCTTCTATTCAAATTTATCACTTGAATAAACATATATGTGACATCGACGGTATACTAGCCGATACAGAAACATACTGGCTTTTCAATGCAAGTGTTTTATTTATCGATACTTTGATTGATTGATCCAAAATCAAACAAAGTAGCTGTCAAGATGCATGTTATATCATTTGATACATGATATTTACATGATATCATTTTCAAATATCAATTTATCCCAATATTAGGCACTCAATTTACTTCTAGATGCATTTTTATGGTCGTATTTTGATTAAATAATTCACTGGAATGTGAAAAGTGGTATTTTGTTTTTCCAAAAATGACGTTAAAATTCATGATTTGGCAATAGTCTTTGTACATTTTACGAGATATAGAGTTCCCATGATGTTGTATTATAGGTTGAAATATTGATAAAGTTTAATTATTGCGACGAATTGGGAAGTTATTTTAATGGCTTTGTTAGGTGAAGTAAGATTTTGATTCAAAGTTTTTTCGAGAATTTCACTGAATTTTGACTCATACTCACTCCAGACTCGATTACAGAAGCTACAAAAATACAATCAACTTGAGGTGTCTGTTCAGATCAGGATCAGAAACTAGGCTTTCAAAAATTTCCACTCTTATCGCTGGATCTCTATTAGAACTCTTTCTGTGACCTCAAAAACCAAGAAAATCTATCAAAAAATCGGATCCAAAATTGCGAAATTTTAGTGGATTATTTTTTTCCAACGACAATCCACTTATGGCTAGAAGATGAAAAATGGGTCAAAATGACGCCCTCATTGTGCTATATCGAAGATTTTTGGAATTATTTTGATAGCTGTACTATGTCTGTCATAGGCAAGACGTCAAGTCACAGGTTGAAAATCAAAGAAAATTTACGAAAAATAAAAATTTCCTGAGCAATTTACGAAAAAATGATGAAACTTATGGTATCATTTTAGCAACAATCCACTTATGACTAGAAGATGAAAAATGGGTCAAAATGATGCCCTGATTATGCTGTATCGGTGAGTTGTGGAATCATTTTCATAGCTGTACTAGGCAAGATGTCACCTTGACAAGATGTCATTTTCACTATTTTTCAGCTTCATTTGCTTCTGATACCACATCATCTACTTATCGCCAGACCTTCCGAAATGGCTCAAATGAATCCCCATATCAATATCTTTCCATTTCCATCACCAACTTCAACAAGTCTTCCATGTTTCTTTCATCACCAATCCCATTATCCCACTTTCCCATACTTAAGCTCACTTTCCCATAGTTAAGGATTTCATTTTTCCTAGCACAATCAACTTTCACCATACTTAAGAAAAAACAGGGGCTGTCTAAAAAAAAAAAGACCACCTTCCACAAAAAACATAGGAAAAATCACCAAAAAATGGCTCCTTTTTCTATGTCACAATTACACTTTAAGTTCTACCAATGTCAAAGATATCCAGTCCTGTAGATATTTTCACAAAGAATCAGCCAAACCAAAAATGAATCAAATTAAGTTTCTATTGGGACCTCCAGCTCTCTCATAGAAAAGTGGATGAAAAATGCCAACTTCTTCAATTTTGATCCAATTGACTTACTTTCAATTGAGTATGAAAATTCCAAATTTTCTTATCATCTGGGATATTCAAGCTTGGTAATATCAGTATTTTTGAGGCATTTAGAGAAGCTGGAAGTGGCTAAAAATGGAACTTCAGAAAATGTGAAAAAAATCACCATTGCAGTTATTCAATCTTCACAAGGGAGTATTCATTGGAATCGGAATAATCCAATTTATTTTATGATTTTTTCAAATTTCAAAAAATTTGCATTTTTATATGAGATGTCGAGCAAAATAAGGTTATTTTGCTTGATTTCGACACATCTTCATCAATAAAAGTTGCTGGATGGTATGAATCAGAGTGCAACATATGCTCGCCGCTGAATTGAGAAGCGGTCTATCCAGGGAATGCACCCACTTCACTGGATCTTTATTGGATCAGGTACAGATTTAGTTTATCCAAAGAAAAATTGCGAAATTTTGACTCAATTTTGACTCACCCTCACTCCATCCTCAATTACACAAGCTACAAAAATGCAATCAACTTCATGTATTATGATAAAAGAAGTCCAGAAGCAAGGCTTTCAAAAACTTCCATTGTCGTTGTTGGTTCTTGATTGGAATTTGTCATACTCAAATTATTCCAAAAAAATCCAGTAAAAAATGGGACCCAAATTTGCGAAATTTCAGTGGATAATTTTTTTTCAACGACAATCCACTTATGGCTACATAATGAAAAATGGGTCAAAATGACACCCTGATTGTGATATTATTGCCACTTTTGGATTCATCTCAATACCTTCAATGGTGTCGGTTCAAAGTTTTTTTTGAAATTTTTTACAAAAAAATCCAGTTTTTTGCACGATTTTGACTCATCCTCACTCCAGACTCAATTACAAAAGCTACAGAAATGCAGTCAACTTCATGTGTTATGATAAAAGAAGTCCAGAAGCAAGGCTTTCAAAAACTTCCATTTTTGTTGCTGGTTCTTGATTGGAATTTGTCACACTCAAATTATTCCAAAAAAAACCCAGTGAAAAATCGAGCGAAAATTGAAGAAATTTCGATGGACTTTTTTATCAGTGCAACAATCCACTTATGGCTACAATATGAAAAATGGGTCAAAATGACGCCCTGATTGTGCTATATCGAAGGTTTTTGGAATTATTTTGATAGCTGTACTATGTCTGTCATAGGCAAGACGTCAAGTCACAGGTTGAAAATCAAAGAAAATTTACGAAAAATAAAAATTTCCTGAGCAATTTACGAAAAAATGATGAAACTTATGGTATCATTTTAGCAACAATCCACTTATGAATGGAAGATGAAAAATGGGTCAAAATGAAGCCCCGATTATGCTGTATCGGAGGTTTTTGGAATCACTTCAATAGCTGTACTAGGGAAGCTGTCACGAAAAATAGAAATTTCCTGAGCAATTTACGAAAAAACAATGAAAGCTATTATAAGTTGTGGACAACAATCCACTTATGACTAGAAGATGAAAAATGGGTCAAAATGATGCCCTGATTATGCTGTATCGGTGAGTTGTGGAATCATTTTCATAGCTGTACTAGGCAAGATGTCACCTTGACAAGATGTCATTTTCACTATTTTTCAGCTTCATTTGCTTCTGATACCACATCATCTACTTATCGCCAGACCTTCCGAAATGGCTCAAATGAATCCCCATATCAATATCTTTCCATTTCCATCACCAACTTCAACAAGTCTTCCATGTTTCTTTCATCACCAATCCCATTATCCCACTTTCCCATACTTAAGCTCACTTTCCCATAGTTAAGGATTTCATTTTTCCTAGCACAATCAACTTTCACCATACTTAAGAAAAAACAGGGGCTGTCTAAAAAAAAAAAGACCACCTTCCACAAAAAACATAGGAAAAATCACCAAAAAATGGCTCCTTTTTCTATGTCACAATTACACTTTAAGTTCTACCAATGTCAAAGATATCCAGTCCTGTAGATATTTTCACAAAGAATCAGCCAAACCAAAAATGAATCAAATTAAGTTTCTATTGGGACCTCCAGCTCTCTCATAGAAAAGTGGATGAAAAATGCCAACTTCTTCAATTTTGATCCAATTGACTTACTTTCAATTGAGTATGAAAATTCCAAATTTTCTTATCATCTGGGATATTCAAGCTTGGTAATATCAGTATTTTTGAGGCATTTAGAGAAGCTGGAAGTGGCTAAAAATGGAACTTCAGAAAATGTGAAAAAAATCACCATTGCAGTTATTCAATCTTCACAAGGGAGTATTCATTGGAATCGGAATAATCCAATTTATTTTATGATTTTTTCAAATTTCAAAAAATTTGCATTTTTATATGAGATGTCGAGCAAAATAAGGTTATTTTGCTTGATTTCGACACATCTTCATCAATAAAAGTTGCTGGATGGTATGAATCAGAGTGCAACATATGCTCGCCGCTGAATTGAGAAGCGGTCTATCCAGGGAATGCACCCACTTCACTGGATCTTTATTGGATCAGGTACAGATTTAGTTTATCCAAAGAAAAATTGCGAAATTTTGACTCAATTTTGACTCACCCTCACTCCATCCTCAATTACACAAGCTACAAAAATGCAATCAACTTCATGTATTATGATAAAAGAAGTCCAGAAGCAAGGCTTTCAAAAACTTCCATTGTCGTTGTTGGTTCTTGATTGGAATTTGTCATACTCAAATTATTCCAAAAAAATCCAGTAAAAAATGGGACCCAAATTTGCGAAATTTCAGTGGATAATTTTTTTTCAACGACAATCCACTTATGGCTACATAATGAAAAATGGGTCAAAATGACACCCTGATTGTGATATTATTGCCACTTTTGGATTCATCTCAATACCTTCAATGGTGTCGGTTCAAAGTTTTTTTTGAAATTTTTTACAAAAAAATCCAGTTTTTTGCACGATTTTGACTCATCCTCACTCCAGACTCAATTACAAAAGCTACAGAAATGCAGTCAACTTCATGTGTTATGATAAAAGAAGTCCAGAAGCAAGGCTTTCAAAAACTTCCATTTTTGTTGCTGGTTCTTGATTGGAATTTGTCACACTCAAATTATTCCAAAAAAAACCCAGTGAAAAATCGAGCGAAAATTGAAGAAATTTCGATGGACTTTTTTATCAGTGCAACAATCCACTTATGGCTACAATATGAAAAATGGGTCAAAATGACGCCCTGATTGTGCTATATCGAAGGTTTTTGGAATTATTTTGATAGCTGTACTATGTCTGTCATAGGCAAGACGTCAAGTCACAGGTTGAAAATCAAAGAAAATTTACGAAAAATAAAAATTTCCTGAGCAATTTACGAAAAAATGATGAAACTTATGGTATCATTTTAGCAACAATCCACTTATGAATGGAAGATGAAAAATGGGTCAAAATGAAGCCCCGATTATGCTGTATCGGAGGTTTTTGGAATCACTTCAATAGCTGTACTAGGGAAGCTGTCACGAAAAATAGAAATTTCCTGAGCAATTTACGAAAAAACAATGAAAGCTATTATAAGTTGTGGACAACAATCCACTTATGACTAGAAGATGAAAAATGGGTCAAAATGATGCCCTGATTATGCTGTATCGGTGAGTTGTGGAATCATTTTCATAGCTGTACTAGGCAAGATGTCACCTTGACAAGATGTCATTTTCACTATTTTTCAGCTTCATTTGCTTCTGATACCACATCATCTACTTATCGCCAGACCTTCCGAAATGGCTCAAATGAATCCCCATATCAATATCTTTCCATTTCCATCACCAACTTCAACAAGTCTTCCATGTTTCTTTCATCACCAATCCCATTATCCCACTTTCCCATACTTAAGCTCACTTTCCCATAGTTAAGGATTTCATTTTTCCTAGCACAATCAACTTTCACCATACTTAAGAAAAAACAGGGGCTGTCTAAAAAAAAAAAGACCACCTTCCACAAAAAACATAGGAAAAATCACCAAAAAATGGCTCCTTTTTCTATGTCACAATTACACTTTAAGTTCTACCAATGTCAAAGATATCCAGTCCTGTAGATATTTTCACAAAGAATCAGCCAAACCAAAAATGAATCAAATTAAGTTTCTATTGGGACCTCCAGCTCTCTCATAGAAAAGTGGATGAAAAATGCCAACTTCTTCAATTTTGATCCAATTGACTTACTTTCAATTGAGTATGAAAATTCCAAATTTTCTTATCATCTGGGATATTCAAGCTTGGTAATATCAGTATTTTTGAGGCATTTAGAGAAGCTGGAAGTGGCTAAAAATGGAACTTCAGAAAATGTGAAAAAAATCACCATTGCAGTTATTCAATCTTCACAAGGGAGTATTCATTGGAATCGGAATAATCCAATTTATTTTATGATTTTTTCAAATTTCAAAAAATTTGCATTTTTATATGAGATGTCGAGCAAAATAAGGTTATTTTGCTTGATTTCGACACATCTTCATCAATAAAAGTTGCTGGATGGTATGAATCAGAGTGCAACATATGCTCGCCGCTGAATTGAGAAGCGGTCTATCCAGGGAATGCACCCACTTCACTGGATCTTTATTGGATCAGGTACAGATTTAGTTTATCCAAAGAAAAATTGCGAAATTTTGACTCAATTTTGACTCACCCTCACTCCATCCTCAATTACACAAGCTACAAAAATGCAATCAACTTCATGTATTATGATAAAAGAAGTCCAGAAGCAAGGCTTTCAAAAACTTCCATTGTCGTTGTTGGTTCTTGATTGGAATTTGTCATACTCAAATTATTCCAAAAAAATCCAGTAAAAAATGGGACCCAAATTTGCGAAATTTCAGTGGATAATTTTTTTTCAACGACAATCCACTTATGGCTACATAATGAAAAATGGGTCAAAATGACACCCTGATTGTGATATTATTGCCACTTTTGGATTCATCTCAATACCTTCAATGGTGTCGGTTCAAAGTTTTTTTTGAAATTTTTTACAAAAAAATCCAGTTTTTTGCACGATTTTGACTCATCCTCACTCCAGACTCAATTACAAAAGCTACAGAAATGCAGTCAACTTCATGTGTTATGATAAAAGAAGTCCAGAAGCAAGGCTTTCAAAAACTTCCATTTTTGTTGCTGGTTCTTGATTGGAATTTGTCACACTCAAATTATTCCAAAAAAAACCCAGTGAAAAATCGAGCGAAAATTGAAGAAATTTCGATGGACTTTTTTATCAGTGCAACAATCCACTTATGGCTACAATATGAAAAATGGGTCAAAATGACGCCCTGATTGTGCTATATCGAAGGTTTTTGGAATTATTTTGATAGCTGTACTATGTCTGTCATAGGCAAGACGTCAAGTCACAGGTTGAAAATCAAAGAAAATTTACGAAAAATAAAAATTTCCTGAGCAATTTACGAAAAAATGATGAAACTTATGGTATCATTTTAGCAACAATCCACTTATGAATGGAAGATGAAAAATGGGTCAAAATGAAGCCCCGATTATGCTGTATCGGAGGTTTTTGGAATCACTTCAATAGCTGTACTAGGGAAGCTGTCACGAAAAATAGAAATTTCCTGAGCAATTTACGAAAAAACAATGAAAGCTATTATAAGTTGTGGACAACAATCCACTTATGACTAGAAGATGAAAAATGGGTCAAAATGATGCCCTGATTATGCTGTATCGGTGAGTTGTGGAATCATTTTCATAGCTGTACTAGGCAAGATGTCACCTTGACAAGATGTCATTTTCACTATTTTTCAGCTTCATTTGCTTCTGATACCACATCATCTACTTATCGCCAGACCTTCCGAAATGGCTCAAATGAATCCCCATATCAATATCTTTCCATTTCCATCACCAACTTCAACAAGTCTTCCATGTTTCTTTCATCACCAATCCCATTATCCCACTTTCCCATACTTAAGCTCACTTTCCCATAGTTAAGGATTTCATTTTTCCTAGCACAATCAACTTTCACCATACTTAAGAAAAAACAGGGGCTGTCTAAAAAAAAAAAGACCACCTTCCACAAAAAACATAGGAAAAATCACCAAAAAATGGCTCCTTTTTCTATGTCACAATTACACTTTAAGTTCTACCAATGTCAAAGATATCCAGTCCTGTAGATATTTTCACAAAGAATCAGCCAAACCAAAAATGAATCAAATTAAGTTTCTATTGGGACCTCCAGCTCTCTCATAGAAAAGTGGATGAAAAATGCCAACTTCTTCAATTTTGATCCAATTGACTTACTTTCAATTGAGTATGAAAATTCCAAATTTTCTTATCATCTGGGATATTCAAGCTTGGTAATATCAGTATTTTTGAGGCATTTAGAGAAGCTGGAAGTGGCTAAAAATGGAACTTCAGAAAATGTGAAAAAAATCACCATTGCAGTTATTCAATCTTCACAAGGGAGTATTCATTGGAATCGGAATAATCCAATTTATTTTATGATTTTTTCAAATTTCAAAAAATTTGCATTTTTATATGAGATGTCGAGCAAAATAAGGTTATTTTGCTTGATTTCGACACATCTTCATCAATAAAAGTTGCTGGATGGTATGAATCAGAGTGCAACATATGCTCGCCGCTGAATTGAGAAGCGGTCTATCCAGGGAATGCACCCACTTCACTGGATCTTTATTGGATCAGGTACAGATTTAGTTTATCCAAAGAAAAATTGCGAAATTTTGACTCAATTTTGACTCACCCTCACTCCATCCTCAATTACACAAGCTACAAAAATGCAATCAACTTCATGTATTATGATAAAAGAAGTCCAGAAGCAAGGCTTTCAAAAACTTCCATTGTCGTTGTTGGTTCTTGATTGGAATTTGTCATACTCAAATTATTCCAAAAAAATCCAGTAAAAAATGGGACCCAAATTTGCGAAATTTCAGTGGATAATTTTTTTTCAACGACAATCCACTTATGGCTACATAATGAAAAATGGGTCAAAATGACACCCTGATTGTGATATTATTGCCACTTTTGGATTCATCTCAATACCTTCAATGGTGTCGGTTCAAAGTTTTTTTTGAAATTTTTTACAAAAAAATCCAGTTTTTTGCACGATTTTGACTCATCCTCACTCCAGACTCAATTACAAAAGCTACAGAAATGCAGTCAACTTCATGTGTTATGATAAAAGAAGTCCAGAAGCAAGGCTTTCAAAAACTTCCATTTTTGTTGCTGGTTCTTGATTGGAATTTGTCACACTCAAATTATTCCAAAAAAAACCCAGTGAAAAATCGAGCGAAAATTGAAGAAATTTCGATGGACTTTTTTATCAGTGCAACAATCCACTTATGGCTACAATATGAAAAATGGGTCAAAATGACGCCCTGATTGTGCTATATCGAAGGTTTTTGGAATTATTTTGATAGCTGTACTATGTCTGTCATAGGCAAGACGTCAAGTCACAGGTTGAAAATCAAAGAAAATTTACGAAAAATAAAAATTTCCTGAGCAATTTACGAAAAAATGATGAAACTTATGGTATCATTTTAGCAACAATCCACTTATGAATGGAAGATGAAAAATGGGTCAAAATGAAGCCCCGATTATGCTGTATCGGAGGTTTTTGGAATCACTTCAATAGCTGTACTAGGGAAGCTGTCACGAAAAATAGAAATTTCCTGAGCAATTTACGAAAAAACAATGAAAGCTATTATAAGTTGTGGACAACAATCCACTTATGACTAGAAGATGAAAAATGGGTCAAAATGATGCCCTGATTATGCTGTATCGGTGAGTTGTGGAATCATTTTCATAGCTGTACTAGGCAAGATGTCACCTTGACAAGATGTCATTTTCACTATTTTTCAGCTTCATTTGCTTCTGATACCACATCATCTACTTATCGCCAGACCTTCCGAAATGGCTCAAATGAATCCCCATATCAATATCTTTCCATTTCCATCACCAACTTCAACAAGTCTTCCATGTTTCTTTCATCACCAATCCCATTATCCCACTTTCCCATACTTAAGCTCACTTTCCCATAGTTAAGGATTTCATTTTTCCTAGCACAATCAACTTTCACCATACTTAAGAAAAAACAGGGGCTGTCTGAAAAATTTCCTTTTTTGGAAATAAAAATTGCCTATTTAGGAAGTCAAAAAATTCCATAAAAAATAATTTGTTTTCTGTGGTGTTGATTTCTCTCACATCGAGAATATGTTTTTTTATATATTAGGTGATATATTTGAAAATATTGTTACTCGACGAAATATTTTTAGCTTGAATGTTATTATGTTGATTAATTTGTTATGGTTACCGATTCTTTAGAGTTTGTAATTTCTATTGATCATGTCTGGTATGAATACTGGTATTTTCTTAATGAGCATAAGTGGGATTATATTGATGTCCGGGAAGCAGTCAGATTATAGTCTCTTGAATCTGTATGCCCATTGGTCCATTTTATTGGCTGATATGTTGATGTGCTTTTAGATCTATCACGAATTAGTTTTATTTAATTTAATTGGTTCCATTATTGAAATAATAAGAAAAGAAGCATACAAACATTACTTACGCCTGACATGGCACAAACAACTCTGTTTCAAGTTCTGAGTTTTCATCTGCCATAAACATTCAAGAAATGATCTCAAGAATTTGCTTCAACAGCTTAAACAATTAGATATAGCTGTCCAATATCAATATGACTTCTGATATTGTGCGAGATCTAAAGAGGAAACAGTTTGATCGAGTTACTCCTGTTTGAAGAGTAGCAAAGTGTTTAGTAGTCATGTTTTCTTAGCTGTTTCCTACTAATACTCTCTTCCCTGAACTTTTGAGATCAAGCTTGATTAAAATATGTACTAATTCTCAAACTACTGCATCATGGTCTGTTCTCCTGACTCAAATACAATTGTTACCCAAGTACTCTTTCGGGCAGTTGAAGATCTGAGTTTCATGGCACTGTTTAGATGTGGTAACTCCTGTTATTGTTATTGACTTATTCACTAAAGTAGTCAGCAAAACTTCAAAATCCTGAAATGGAAATATATCCGAAGTTCGTGACTTTAATATCAAAGTCCAAAAGAGGCAATTAGTAGTGGCTAAAATATCATTATTATTGACACGGTTAATGTTTCAGTCAAAGTAAGGAATTCTGACAAAATGGCAGAATTGTAATTATCTCGTTGTACATTTATCAAGGCTCTCTGATTCTTCGATAAGGCTTTTTCTACAAGCTATATCATCCAGCTGAAGGTAAGATATTGAAATTTGATGTATAAATGGTTTACTTACTGAGATTTGAATTTGGCTTTTTGTCACGTCCCATAGAATTTCTTTATTATTTTTTTCCTTTTCCATACTAAGTTTTTATATAGTAAAGAAGTTAGTGTTTATAGCACCTTCTATTGTTTACATGTTTCATCATAATTTAAAATCTCCAGTCATGTTGGAGTAGATCACCCTCGTTGTGTCTTATTTGCATTGATGATTTCAGGATCATTGTATCTTCAAAGTTCAGTATGGGTTAATAATGGCAGCCAAACACGTATAGTGTTATCTCAGTTATAATAGAGATAGAAGACAACAACTACAAGAGGATAGAATTGGACAAGAATCCTGCAATAGTCCATTTGAATATACAGAAACATTGATATTTTGAGATAAATAGAATTGGATCACTTTGTCACTTTACCAGTCATGGGGTCATATACACACGTATATATATATGGACAAGATTGAAAAAATCGGTATATCCTCAATTAATCTTTGAGCCCAAGGATTTGAATAACAATAGTCATAATTGATGATTTATCGTTGATGATGGTCACTTTCCTGGTGCTTTCAAATTCTGAAAATGATTATCTATTGTTTTTCCTATCTCGTCTTTCTAAGCACAGCTTAAAACTGACCAGATATATGTATATATGCTATTTACATGGGATTTTTTCCAAACTTGATACTGGGATGTGCATTAAAGCTCTATGAATCTAATGAAGTTATTTTCATCATGTGAAGTATAGCGGAACGTCCGTAATCAAAGGAAAATCGATCTAAATTTTTTTCTTACTCAAAACTTCAAAAGGCTGTCACGGGTGCAATTAAAATGATATAGTGATGAAAAGGGTACCAAATTGCTTCTTGAACCTGTTCCTACAATTCTGTTGGGGTTTAAAGGCATTTTAATTTCTTTCAAAACTTTTTATTTCATGAATTACGGGCCACTGTCAGAGGCTACATAGCTACCAATAGCATCAATCAATTGGCACGATCGACTATTATCGACTGGCATAGATTTCAGAGATTTTCATGATTCAAGGTGGTTTTTTGTTTTTTTTTAAATTCAGATCCCGGTTTTAGCTTCAAAGGTACGAAATTATGAGTACTAGGAGCATATCCAGCACCAGCAGGGCTATCGATTGATATATAATAGAGAAGTTTAGGGTGTATGGTTGTCATTTTATGAATTAAAATAGGGTGATTTTTGGGCAAAAAATCATGATACCCCATCAGGATTTTTTCGAAAAAAATGGCAAAGTGGAGCTCCATTTTACTTCCATCTTGAATAACTTGGCCAAACACACCGATGGAACTCTCCAATTCGGGGAATAGGTAGTTTGGGCTGCGAATTTTATTATAGTGATACGCTATTAAATTTTGAGAACAAGATGACAGCGTATCGTGGTGTTGAATGGAGGGCCAAATTTGATCATTTTTCATCATTTTTGAGCTATTTCAACAGTTAATTTAAGGGTATTGCCATACCCTGATTCTAAGAAAAGAGATATAGGGAGGTAGCCCTGATCTCAGAGATTGATGTCATCTAAGTTATATCATCACAGCACCGCTGGATAAGCCGCTATCATCGTTCAAAAATCCAATTTTTTCAACTTAAAATTGATTCCATGGCTGCAATTCAAAAGATATAATGGCTAATCCAAGTTCGGAAGTAACCATGGAGCCGTGGCTTTCCTTCAATATACATTTCGGACAAAAATACGGCAAAAACTATTTTTGTCGATTACTGACCCTACAGATGAGCCTTGGCTATGGGGCTACTATCATTCGAGTCACAAGATCATGACGATTCCAATAAAGCCATTTTTCATTTTTGGCTAGTCAACTTTTTTTTCATGACGGTTTTTGAGAAATTTTCAAATTTGGTCTCTGGCTGCAGCTCTAAAGATACTAAAATATGGCCACCACAGAATTGTAGAGCTAGAATTGGGCTATCGTTTCATATACATTTGATGTATTTTTGGTTCATAGGTGTTTATTTATGAACCAAAATATAGTGATTTTCGGTAAAAAATTCCTGATACCCCATCAGCAATTTTTCGCAAAAAATGGCAAAATGGATGTTCAAATTCTTTGAAAGTTTAATAACTCGATCATATATATTGATAAGACTCTGAAATTAGAGGAACATATACTTTCCGACGAGCACTTTCAGATGATGGTGCTTTGATGCGTCAGGAGGACAAGCTGACATCGTGAGATGAGCTCAAATGAAGTGCGGATTTTGGCCATTTTTCGTCATTTTTTACCTATTTCAACGTTAAATATCTGGTATTAGACCGACCACAATGATTCCAAATCTGATATCCATTGCAAGATCTAGATTATGAGATTCTTGGTTGTAAATTTGGCTTATCTGAGTGCTTCTGGTGAGGCGCTAGAAAGGATTGAAAATTTCAAGATTTTTACTATTTTTCACTCTCATCGGCCCAACTCAAAACATACCATAGCTCATTGAAGGTCAGCAGTATCCTTGAAGCTGTGGCTATCTTCTGATATGGGTTTCAAGTGAAAAGGAGCCAAAAACCGTTTTCGCCAATCACTGTTCTCATAGATGAGATATTATCATGGCACTACCACCATTCGAATCAGAGAGCTCCGAGCAATCCAATGAAGGTGTTTTTCATTTTTCGATAGTAAACTTTTTTTTCAGGACGGTTTTTGAGAAATTTTCAAAGTTGGTTCCTGGTTGTAATTTCAACAGTATGGTAAAATGGAGAATATCAGATAATAGATCTCAACTTGTACTATCGATTGATATACAATTCAGTTATATTTGGTTTATGGGTGTTTCTTTATAAACCAAAATAGAGTGATTTTTGGGCAAAAAATCATGATACCCCATCAGGATTTTTTCGAAAAAAATGGCAAACTGGAGCTTCATTTTACTTCAATGTTGAATAACTTGACCAAATACACCGATGCGGCTCTCCAATTTGGGGAATAGGTACTTTCGGGTGCGAATTTTAATGTGGTGATACGCTGTTAAATTTTGAGAACAAGATGACAGCGTACGGAGGTGTTGAATGGAAGGCCAAATTTGGTCATTTTTCATCATTTTTGAGCTATTTCAACAGATGATTTAAAGGTATTACTAAACCCGGATCTCAGCAAAAGAGATATGGGGAGATAGCTCTGATTTCAGAGATTCTTGTCTAGGCGGTACATCAATATATGACCGCTGGTTGAAGCGCTATCAAAACTTGAAATATTGAATTTTCACACTTCAAATGGATATTACGGTTGCAAATCAAAAGATAGCATGACCCAATCAAGGTCAGCACTAATGCCAGAGCTCCTTCTTTCCTTAGATATAGGTTTTGGGCGAAAACAAGGCAAAAACTGTTTTTGCAAATTACCAACTACACAGATCGGCAGTGCCCATAAGACTAGTACTATTCTAATCAGAATGCCATGCCCATTCCAATGGAGGCCTTTTTCAATTTTGACTAGTGAACTTTTTTTTCATGGTGGTTTTTCAGGAATTTTCAAAATTGGTTCCTGGATGCAGTTTAAATGATACGAAAATATGGTTATGGTAAGAATAGACATGGCGATTGGGGCTATCGATTGATATATTATACAGACCATTTTAGTGTATGGGGGTTTGTATATAAATCAAAATATGGTGTTTTTTGGCCAAAATTTCCTGATACCCCATCAGCAATTTTTTCAAAAAAATGGCAAAATGGATGTTCAAATTACTTTCAAGTTTAATAACTCGGTCAAATACATTGATGCGACTTTGAAATTAAGGGTATGGATAGTATCAAATGTGGGCTTCTGAATGACAATACTTTGAAATGTTATGAGCACAAGATGACAGCGTACGATAATACTTGGTGAAGGCTCATTTTTGGCCATTTTCGGTCATTTTTCAAATATTTCATCACTAAATATCGAGCATTAGACCAATTACAATGGTATCAACTTTGATACCAATGACAAGATCTGAACCCTAGGTTTCTTGAGGCTGAATTTGGCTGTTCTCAGTGTCTCGGGGGAGGCGCTATGGGTCATTAAAGTTTTTGATTTTTTTACTATTTTTTACTTCACAGTCCCAATATCTGAGATACCTTGGCTGATTCAGGGCCAGCCGCATTCACGAAGGCGTGGGTATGCTCCAGTATACTTTTAAGCGAAAGGAAGAGAAAAACATGTTTTCGCGAATTACCGTCCCCACAGAGTAGCAATAAGTATGGCACTAGTGTAATTACAACCAGGAGATTATGATCAATCAGATGAAGTGATTTTCCATTTTTCGTTAGTAATCTTTTTTTTCAGAGTGGTTTTGAAGAGATTTTCAAATTTGATCTCTCGTTGTAAATCCCATGCCATCAAGATATAGTTCTGACATGATTTTAAATTTCGATTGGGGCTGCAGTCTGACATATATTTGATGTATTTTTGCTCAATGAGTGTTTGTATGGAAGCCTATGGTGAATTTTTTCGAAAAAAATTTCGAAATGGAAATTCAACTTACTTCAAAATTTAATACATCAATCAGTTAGATTAATGAAGCCTCAAGTTAGGGGACTACATAGTTTTGGATGAATACTTTCGATACGTTCATGTATTTTGAGCACAAGATGATAGCGTACAGTAAAATTTACAGGAATGTACTTTTGTTCATGTCTCTCATATTTCGGAAATCAAATTTTCATATTAGACTGATCAGCATAGTGCTAAATTTGGTATTAATGATCCAAGCCCAGAAACTCCTGATGGTGAATATGATGAGTTGATCTGCTCTGGTTGTATAATCAGTAGCATTCGAATTAAAATCTTATTCTCTATCCAATGAAGTTATTTTTTCATATTTGCGGCTACAGCTGCAAGGTTATAAGGAACCATCATTTCACTGGCTGAATTAGCTTGATGGAAATTGAGAGGATTAAGATTGTCGATAATTTAATACATAAACTTTTTTTTACAATACGGAAGAACCGATTGTAGCTGTTTGTAAACTCTCATGTAATAATTTCATGCACATTTTAATGGCAACAATGCCCTTGGACCACACTAATGATGCCCTGCCATAAAAGCCTGTCGTGACAATCTTACATCCATTTGATCTATGCTAACATATTCAAGAAAAAATGCAACATAAAGATTAAGTTTCTCACACTGAAAGCAAAAGCAGCCAACACGTAAATTCCACTTTTATGACCATCTGACATTTTCCATAATATAACTGCTGTACAAGTCTCCTTGTGACTGAAAGAGATAATCATGTTGGTTATTTTTTCTGGGCATTCCCAATTAAATATAAAATATATATCGTAGAACATATATAGTTGGTATTCTAGCTGGCTTCGAAATATAAGTTTCATGATTTTATCTTCACTTAAATGGCTCTTCAACAGCCTTAACAATTTTAAGGAGAATTGTTAAGCTCTTTTCACAAGATGTAGAATATAACTTGGAATGGGTACTAGTTTTGAAAAAAAATGATACTAAGAATTCCTCTGCCTGATAGCATTCGTTGAGGTCATACATTACGCTCTACATTTTCTCTTTCCTCCTTCATAGAGCTTGAAATAAGATGGCCCTCAAAAATCAGATTTTAACTCAATCTAACAGGGCATCAATCGATTGCAACAAATTCATCTGGACCCATTGATGCTGTCGTAGTTCAATTCATTCTCACTCCAACACAAAAATACAAAAAAGGGACAGTTCATTTTTTTTCAACCATATGATGTTATTGCTATCTGTTCTTCTCAAACAAGAATAGGTGAGGCAGTTATCCAACATTTTAATTGGAAATAGGGAAGGAAACTTATACATCAAGACATTTCAAACAGCCCCTAATCGATGAAATTTTTTTACAAAAAGTTGAAAAAAAAAAATGTTTGGAAATCAAAACAATAAACAGTTGAAGGTCCATTTACAATAGACACAGCAGTCATGACTATTGAATTGGAAACCAATTTAACCGAGGTAAGTGGTTATAAGAGTAATTCAAACTTTGAAGGGAATTTTACTGACAAAATTTTATAGGATTTTGGTTTCAGGTTAGTGAAATCTATACCTCTGGTAAAACCTTTTACTGAGGAGTCTCTTCCTTTGGGTTGCATTAACTTACTTGCATGGGACAACTATGGTGGCCATTTTGCAGTAGCTGATGGTGAAAAAATAATCACTGGGTCAACTGAAGAATTGAACAAGGTATTACTCAAAGGTGAGAAGGAAGACAATTTTCAAGATTTGAGTGACTTGGAATCATCAGTGGTTATTGAAAAGAAAGGTGTCTCATTCCTTTGTTACACTGCTGACTACTCCCAGTTGATTGCATCTCTGGGATCCGATTTGTATATTTTGGAAAAATCAGACTTGAAGAGTTTAGTACATTTGAATGCAGATGTCATTTCCTTGAAGACGAGCCCTCACAATTCTAATGTTTTATCTTTATTGGATGCATCAAATAATTTATACCTTTTAGACATTAAGAATCTGTCTTCCAATAAGATACTGGGTCAAGTAGTAAGTTTTGATTGGTCACACACTGAAGATCAATTACTCATAGCAAACGTTGATCAATCAGTCAAGACAATAGATACTTCAGGCTCCATAATATCTAACTTGGAGACCCCGGCAATTGACGAAGATGAAAATGGAGATTTTAAGATCAATACAGTGAATTGTATTTCAGATGAGGACTATTTCGTTTTTTATACCAATGAAGAAAACGACTCAATCCAGTTTCTTGTCAATATAACAAGTTCATCAATTAGGGAAATAAAAGATATTTTGCCATCAATTTCAGATTTCCCAAGGAAAGCAAACTACTACCCTGTTATGTTGTCTAATTGGTCTTCGAATTTTGACAATTTGGTTTTTGTTACTTCCTCGTTGTCTTCTGATATACTGAGTTTAACAACTTCTAATCTAATTGAACAGCTAAATGACACAGATAGAGCCCAGTTACCGTTAGACGAAGATACATATATCGATTCTGTGCCTTTGGGATTATGTATCGATTTGACAAATAATGAAAGAATAACCACAGAGATATCTAAGAGCATTGAAGATGAATCAGTGCTGCCGTTACCAAGGTTGATTCTGTTGACACATGATGGTCAACTTTGTGTTTGGAATATCTTTGACATTGATGGAATTAAACACAATAAACTAACACCGTTGCAAGAATTGAGAGCGACAGCTCTTGTCAATAAGACACCAAATACCACCACTACAATAGCTGAAAAAGATGGCAAAGATGATAAGGAGCTAAATACTTCCGAAAGAAAAGAGGACAAGATTATAAACCCCTTTGCTACTCAATCAGATAATCCGTTCAGGCTCAAGTCTGGATCAGCCGATAAACCGTCTGGATTTGCCTCTTTCGGATCTTCTGATAATGTGTTTGGTACAACTGGCAGATCCATATTCGGGTCAATTACATCTGGAAGTGCAACTGGAGCAGCAGATAAGTCAGGTTCTGGGTCACCTCAGAAAGAAGGATCTACAACCTTCGGTAATTTTTCAACTGATTTTTCTAAAAGACTTGAAGAAGGTAAAAGCAATAAGTCAGAATCCCCTTTTGCCACCTTGAGCATGCTGCAGCCGGTGCTATCTGATGACGATACTGACAATGATATTACTGATGGCCTAGATTCTAGTTCAGATGCTGAAGAATTAAGCTCTGTTAAAGAGCCTCTCAAATCTCTGAATGTTGCCAATCTGAGTAGTGGGCCAACGACATTCGGTAATGGACCTACAACATTCGGTAATGGACCTACAACATTCGGTAACGGGCCTACGACATTCGGTAGTGGACCTACAACATTTGGCAGCACAACATTTGGCAACACAGCATTTGGTAGTGGAACTACAACATTTGGACAGTCAATTTTTGGTAAGGCGGAAACTCCTTCAACGGATGACACAATAAAGGATAAAAAAACAACCTTTGGTTCTTTCAATAATGACCAAGGGACATCATCATCAAATTTTGGTGGCTTTGCAAATCAGAAGTCATCTCCATTTGGGACTCTTGGAAAGAACAATTCTTCGCCGTTTGCTTCAATTGGAAATTCTGTAACAGAAAGAAAATCTCCTTTTCAGAATCTCGATCAAAAAAATGATAAAGATTCTTTACAAGATGACGGAAATACTGAAAGGCTAGAGGAAAAAGAAGAAGAAAGAGTTAATACAAATCAAACGAACACACCACACCTGAAAGGAGAAGAAGAGGTAGAGAATATATTGAAAAACAAGGATACAAGCCATAGTTCTTCTGAATCATTTGCCATTGTTGATTTGCCTAAACCGTCATTTAAAAATTTGGAAGAAAGTAACAAGCTGGCAACTCCTTTTACTGAGCTTGAAAATGACATCCCATCATCACCTGTCGTAAATGATGTCGAAGAAGACGAGGAAGACTCATTAAGGACTCCACTGAAAGATGATCTTGGGTCTGAGCCTGAAGGAGCTGAGAAAGAATTAGAAGCTGGTGCAAAGGAGTTATTGAAGTTGAAAGACACTGATAATCCACTTGGTGAGGAAGCTAAAGACGATGAAGCACATGAAAAGGCTGCAGAATTGGAGGAATATTCAGATCACGAACGATTATCAGCACTAAGAACTAAACTCCTGTCAATGGAGACAGCTGAAGTTATAAAGAATCCGACGAGCATTGAAAAGGCTAGAGAGGACAGACAACCTGAGGAGTCAATTGAGGATGAAGAAATTGGAAAACGTCACACCGAAGAGAATGACGAATTTCCTTCACAAGAAGATGAAGAAAAGGTTACAACTTTTAAAGAATTGATTGGTATGATCAAAAAATTCAAAGGAGAAGACATCGGAAAAATCACTGAAGAAGAAAAGAAAGAAACCTTGTCAAAATTAGTAATGGCTTTAAATATCGATGAAGGCACAATTGCAAGTGCCTTATTATCAAAATCTGATTCAGATGCCAAAGAAGTGATGATATCTCTGCTGAGCGAGACTTCTGATAAAGAAATGCTTTCTAATATGGTGGAGACTGTTTCAGATATATCTGAAGGAGTTCAAACTCAGGAAAAAGGAACATCAGATGTTTCAATTCAAGCTTTCGAGAACGACGAGTTATATGTCAGCCGTCTTAATGAGCCGAAGTCATTACCTAGATATATCACTATTGGAAATATTGAATATCCTGATAATTCGGGGACTGGCATCATTGAGTCCAAAATTCAAGAATTGATCTGTTTTGTCGATTCACATTTCGAAATTTTGAATAAAAACATCAACAACATTGGCGAATTCGTCGTTGATCATATTTTGGAGGAAGAGGATGACGAGTTATGGCACACTGAAGTCTCTTTGGCTTTCCCGACATATTGGAGATTATGTGAAGCTGATACCATTAATATGTTTCTTGAAGATAAACAAAATGAAGTAAAGGATTTGGTACTCGAGATAGAAAAATTGAAAGCACGTACCGATGATGTGGTTGGTAATGTCGAGAATAGCACTGAAAGAATAAAAGAAATTTCCAAAACATTAGCCTCAGTGGAGAGATTTAAGAATGGGTTGAGCTTGTTAAAGTTGAAGCAATTGTCATTCCCTAATAGGTCAATAAGATCCGAGATTACTAAAAAATTGATAAAATACGAAGAGTTTTTCAAGACTTTTGAGATTAAATTATTGGTATTCAAATTGATTTTGAAAATTACTAGATCAGATGAGAAAGACGATGGTAAGAATGCTGCTATATGGGATTTACTAATATCTCAATTGAATGCGTTGATCAGATCCCACTATTCTAGTATAAAGGAATTGAAAGCTGATCTTGATTCTATACCAAAGGAGAAAAGAACCGAAAGCTTGACTGCTCCATTTACATTAAACAAAGAATTGATTCCATTGAAAGTCAATAATTTACAAAATTCTACATTTTCAAAATTACAAATTGGTGAACTGTTAAGATCAAGAAAGCTAGATTCTTCAACAAAAAATGCTTTCTTGGTTTGATTAATATATAGTTTTCTCCTTTATAGTCCAAAACCATTTAGCTTTATATACTTAAAGTTTTGCTGTTGTTGAATAACCTTACCTAGCAATAGCTGCCTTAAAACTGAATCATTCTGTAAATCCTTGGGTATCTCGATGAATTTGTTATCGTTACTAGTTATATTATTCAATAAGTCTTCCAGCATCTTCAAATACTGTGCTCTTTTTTGATGCTTGTCATCAAATGTATTTGACTCCACCAAGTATTGAAATATTATCTGCTTAGTATACCCAATCAATTTTGATTCTCTCTTATGTAGATCCTCTAAAGTTCTATCTAGCTCCAATTCACCGTTGGAGTCATCATCACGTTTCACTTTTTCCCTTGATATTATCATATTATTAAGTAAATTCAAATTGAAAATCAAGGACTCAATATACTTCAAGCTTTTTATGTTCTCATTATTTAACTTAGCCAAAACATCGATTGAATATTTCAAATTATCCACTTGCTCTCCTAAGCTGTGATCTGCCAATGAAGCACCAATTAAATCATCACGTTGCGGCTTGAAAGGCACTGTTTTCAACAACTCGTATAATGCCAATGTCTCTCTTTTCAAAGATTGCAACTCATCTTGGTCTGGAATGTCTTTGGAAAACTGCTGCTCGCTTTCTAATCCAGCATCGTAAAATCTTTGCTTCAATTGAATATTCTCTTTAAGCTTGCGTTGATAGGTCTCCTCTCGTACTCTACTTATATCCTCTACCGAGTCGGACATCTTGATGGTGTTTTAGTGTTATCAATTACGCGATTTTTTTCAACTGTTTACCTTTTTTTTTTTCAAGACTTTTTTATCAGATTATTACATAGTGAATAACACACTCTGAAGTTAACTGAATTGCAATGAAAATAGGAAATTAGAGAAAGAAGAATACGCCATAAAAACGATTAGCATGAAAAATATCTATACTTTTAGTTTAAAATCGTGTTTTTAGTTGAGGTGTTTTACAAGTGAAAATTTCCATTAAAAAGCTCTATTTATAAAGTTCTTTCTAAATCAATGAAATCTCTATAGATATCTCCATATAAATTTCTTCCTACCTTATTACCGATATTTCTCCTCTTGTCATCATTCAAGTTAATAAAACTTTTGATCACATCGAAATCTAAAATTGGCCTTGATATAGTATTAGTATTAGTTGACAAGCAATTCTGCAAGTGCAAAGGCATTTCTCCAAATCTGTTCAACTTTGGATTCAAGCCAAATGTGTTGAATTCTTTATCAATAATTTGTTGTTGAATTATGTAAAAATTACGGTAAGAAGATTCTGTAATTGGTGTTACCTTGAAAATCGAACCATCCAAATTTGTACCAATACATTGGTATTTATCAATTCCAATATTTTTGTTGAACTCTTCATATTTATGGAATCTTTTCAACATGGTTGTCTTGGAGTTTATCTTGAAAGTGGATTTCCTAATCAACTTCTGACCTAATTGAGACGTCGGATCATCAGGATCATACTGTAGCAAATGTAATATACTATCATTATCAACCACCAAGATATATAATTGTTTGTCATAGACGATGAAATCTAAACATTGGACATCTAACTTGACAAGGTCTTTTCCTAACATGATAATCCTATATGGTTCGGCATCAAAACCCAATAGCCAAGCACTTTCCATCGAATCACCCAATACAATCAAATCTTCAAAAGATTTTACATCTGTAACATACAATGAAGTGTCAAAGAATGCCACTGGCATGACAGTGTTATCATCTTGCAAATCTCTCACCAAAATCTTAGAGCCTTGAGCAGTGAGAAATCTACCACTTATGCCAGAAACAGCAGTAATAGCTCCTTTAGTATTCTCTTCAAAGATCTGTTTGAATTTATGGTTCGTTTCAGGTCTACCTGGCTCTGGTATAATGTCTATGATTTCCACAATTTTGAAGTTCCCATTTGTTGCCAAATCTTCATTTCTAAATTTACCAGTTCCAATCAAAATGTATTCTTTCTTCAATGAAGTGTGCGTCTTGGAAATATCCAATTCCATTGCCTTAACACTTAATCCTAACTCATTATCTTCGAGTTCTAACTCATCAATAATTGTCCAATTTATAGGCGAAACAAGCTTAATCATTCCTTTTACAGCTTTGCCTTTCATATTCTTTGCAGCATCAACACCTGGCAAAACGTTACCATCTTCGTCAACTGCATCGTAATCAATTTCCTTAAAAGTTGATAACACAAAAGTATTAGAATTTTTATGATATTCAATTGTCTTTATCGTTTCGCTTGGACCTAACAAATTCTTATACTTCTTCAGTGGTAGCCTGTTGGTTAAATCTTCTTCGTTATCCAATTCTACTATCCTTGCATTCTTGTTATCATCAATGAAGATCAAACCATGGTTGACTTTGTCATTGGCATAGCTAGCCATTGACACAGAATTTAAATTGGTAAACTGGTGAATTTTTGGTAATGATTTTGATGATTTTACAATTAAGTAAGTCTTAACACCTGTAACCAACACACAATTCAATCCATTAAAGTTGTTCAAAGGAACAAGAGTTCTTTCAATTTTAGTACCACTTGGATATGCATTCTCTGGAGCACCTGTTAATTTTAAACCTGCCATTTCATTTATCTTGAAAAATTGATTTGTTAAACCATTGAAATATAACTTGTACATGATTATTTGACCACCAATTGTTAAAATAATCAAATATTCTTCCTTACTGTAAAGATCACCTAATTCACAAACAGTTATACTTTTGATTTGAGGATCCGGTACACCTTCTTTATTTGCAATCATCAATTCAATTTCAAACACCTCTGATAAATTTTCCGCTCCATTTAATTCAAAAATTTTTTGATTATGATTTTTTTGAAAAGCTAAAATTCTATTATCAGCTGTAATTAAAACAAAAAGTGGCATCTTTGTATCTTCATAATTTTTAACCAGGTTCCCATCATAATCTCTCTTTACCCCGCTAAACTTGACGTTTGTAAGTAAAGATGAATTAACAATGGTACCTGTTGTGATGATTAAGTCATTCAATAATTTTGGTAACTCAATGTTTGTCAACTCATACTTGCTTTTATTTTTCACTTCAGCTCTCATTTCTTCTAATTGTTTCTTGAATTCTTTAGACCTTTTCTTTTTGTTATCAGCTTCAAATTTTTTCAAATCCCTCAATGCTTTCAAAACATCATTTTCTTTCAATTCAAAAGATGCAACTTCACCATCTTGAAAAGTGATTAAGATCAAATCATTGGACGAATAACCAAAAACCAACTCTACTTCAAATTTCAATGAAGTTAAAAGGTGAAAAGTGTAATCATATAACTTGATCGATGTAGTGGTGATCTGCAAAATTTGATCATTGTTGAATTTTGTTATAAACAAGGTGATTTCATTCACATTGAAATCTGCAGTGAATACTTTTTTGTAGTTCTCGTTGATCTTGAAAATCTCGGTCTTATAGTTGTCAAAGTTAGTTGTGATCAAATAGTCACTTTGATCCTTACTGTCATTGATTGTCCAGATTCTATTCACATTTGAAAATTTCAAACAAGATTTCACTATCGGCTGTATTGTTGGTTTGAAAATTGAAACAGAAGAGCCTTTCAAATATCCTGTACTTGATATAATACAATTTTCCTTATAGTTGGGATTTGGTAAACCCATAACTTTAACGTTGGTAGAAGTATTTCCAATGGAAAAACTAGTAATAGGGCCGTAACTTGGTAAGAAGTCTTCTAAGATAAATTTGATATCATGGACATCTCCTGATTCTAACTTTTGCTGCTTGGAATTAGACTCATCATCTGAATATAATAAATCATCATCATCATTTTCCTGAGGTTCTACCTTTTCATCCTGAACTTCTAGTTCGTTTTCTGTTGTAGATTTGAATTCAAAGCTTACAAGTAAACTGTCGCTCCCATCACATCCTATGAACAACAAATTTTCTTTCAAATTGGTTACCGTGTTTATCTTTGTGAAATCAAGACCATGGTCCTCAAGCTGCTCAAAGACGATAGACCTTTTTCTATCAGTTGAGAACTTCAATGAGAATATCTTATTCTCCAAGTGTTCAAATAAAATCAATCTATTACTGAAAAATTCGCTGATATGGCAATTCTCTAATCTCAAATTTAAATTGGACATATCCACCAACTTAAATTTAGTACAGTCACTGTAGTATTCATTTACACCAACACCGTAACAGCTACCATTAGAATTGACATGAATGATTTCATTACAACCGATTAAGAGCAATCCGTCGATCGGCTTCGTCATCTCTTTCAAAGAATATAAATCGTATGGCAAATTTTCTATGTCTATAATCGAAGTTGAAGTTTTGTTCTGTATATCTAATGATAGAACCAACAATCTGGTTGTATCTTTTTTTTGTGTTATAGAACCACTCCAAGTCTGTTCAGGCTGGAATAAGACAGCCAAAGTAGGTTCATGATAATTATTAAGAAAAGCTATATCAATAATATTTCTAATTGAGGCATCCAATTTAGCTGCCGGTAATATGAATGACGGAAGTGTTATTGGTTTAAGTGCAGTAGATGTAGTTGTAGGAATGTAATTTTCATCATCATCATCATCGTCACCATCCTCCTCATCACCTTCCTGTTGAAAAGGCAAAAAGCAAAGCGAGTCTTTGTAAAGTAAAACCGAACACTGATTATTCGGGTCGACCCTCACAATTGTATTTGAGTCATCGTCATTGTCCAACGATAAGTTGGACAAAAACTGTTCATAATAATGTAAACTTAATGCAACAATTTGAAATCTTTGATAATCCCATTTGAGTAAGACTGACTTCGCTTTTTTGAAAGTAATCAATAAATAGTCTAGCTTGGAATCAGTTGTGTTCACTTTTTTGATATCAATGATCAAACCTTGGAGCTTGTACTCTGTCAATAATTTCAACTTCAATGATGGTTTCAAAATCTCAAAAACTTGTATCAATGTTCCCTTTGAAACTATCAACTGCTCTCCATCTTCGCTGATAAAATTACAAGAGATAGATCTCGACACTTGAGTAGGATCAAATATCTGGTGATATAAATCCATTCTTGCTTAGCCTTCAAGTTAAGTTTGATTCTTGTCCAAGAGTTCTGTTTTTATTTTTCAATTTTTTTTTTTTTCAGTTTTTTTTTTTTTCATGAAAATTGCAATGTTCAATTTAAACACAGTGGAAATGGTAAAAGCAAACCAACAGTCTTCATTTAATCGTTGCTAGGTCTTGCTGCTGCCACTCAAGCTTTCAGATGCCCTCAAAAGTTTTGAAGCTATGTAAATCTTGCTAGAGATAAACTATTTTCTAGGGCCTATTTGTACTTAGAGTGGCAAGTACGAACTCCTCATGTACATAGGGACATTTCTAAAATCGAAAGCAAAATCGAAGGCATAGAGGTGATCAGGAGAATTAGAGAAGATATAGGTTTTTGAACAATATTTACGGAAATGCAATCTCAAAAGCTCAGTAGAAACTGTTCAGATAGCTACTAATGAATATACATAAAAATATGGACGAGACAACCATAATACATGGAAAGCGACGGTTAAATTTAGGGTAATCAAAAACGACGGATTATAAGTGACTATTTCAATTTTTGAAGAATTACTTAAAAGCTGTGGATTTCAATTGGTTGCCATAGACTGCTATTCAAGTTTTTCTTTGACCAGATCGATCCTTGATAGAACTAATTCTGCATAGCAGATACATCAAAGTTCCGCCACGATTGTAATAGAAATAGATATTCGATCATGGTGAACATAATGATCTAACTCTCAGGACTCTACAACCACTGGATAGCTGTTATTGATTGAAAAATGGATTTTTTTCACTTCTAATCAATTTCACAATTGCACTTCAAAAACTTACTGACTGCATTGAGAGGTCAGCAGAGTCCTTGAGGCCGTGGCTATCATACAGTAGAGGTTTCAGGTGTCAAGGAGAGAAAAACTAGTTTTCTAAATTACGCTCTTCACAGATGAGATCCTATGGTGTCACTATTATCATTCGAATCAGAATCTCACGAACAATCCAATGGAGCCATTTTTCATTTTTGGATAGTAAACTTTTTTTTCATCATGGTTTTTAAGAGATTTTGAAATTTAGTTCCTGGCTGCAAATTCAATACTATGAAAATTCTGAGGATATGATATTATGCGTCTCAATTAGGGCTATCTATTGATATATATTAGAAGTGTTCATGGTGTATGTGTGTTTGTGTATGAAGCAAAATATGGTGATTTTTGGTCAAAATTTCCTGATACCCCATCAGGATTTTTCGCAAAAAAATGGAAAAATGAAGTGACAACTAACTTCGATGTTTAATAGCTCGACCAAATACATTGATGAAGATCTTAAATTGAAGGATGATATAGTTTTGGATGAGCACTTTCAGATGATAATACGTTGCTTGACTTTGAGGACAAGGGAGCGGCGTACAATGAGTTCAAATGAAGTGGGATTTTTGGCCATTTTTCACCAATTTCTAGTGATTTCAACTGTTGATTTCACACACTAGATGACTTCCAATGCCCTCACATTTGGTATCGATGGAAAGCTACGAGCTGAAGCATTTCTGTCAAGCAACCTTGTGTTGCTAATGCCCTTCCAGGAGGCGCTGGAGGGTTTCAAAAATCATGATTTTTTTACTTCTTTTCGCTCTTAGAATTGCAATTTTCAAGATATGTTGGTTTATTCAGGTTCAGCAGTCTCCATAGTGCAGTGGCTATCTTATGATATCGGTTTCAACAAGAAACAAGAGAAAAACTTGTTTTCGAGATTGTGAGCTCCACAGACGAAATCTCAACGTGTCACTACTACCATTCGAATCAGAGCCATCTTCCCAATCCAGTGGAGGCCTTTTTCATTTTTGGCTAGTGAACTTTTTTTTCAGAGTGGTTTTTCAGAAATTTTCCAAATTGGACCCTGAATGCAATTGTGATGATATTGGAATATGGCTAATATCAGATTGTGCAGATCGATTAGGACTATCGATTGATATATAATAGAAATGCTTACGATGTATGGGTGTTTGTTAGAGAAGCAAAATATGGTGATTTTTGGTCAAAATTTCCTGATACCCCATCAGGAGTTTTTGCAAAAAAACGGAAAAACGAAGTGACAACCAACTTTGATGTTTAATAGCTCGACCAAATACATTGATGTGACTCTCATATTGGGCCATGAGGTGTTTTTGGGTGCAAATTTTAAGCTTATGATATGTTGCTTGACTTTGAGGACAAGGTTACGGCATATGATGAAGTTGAATGGAGTGCTAAATTTGGCCATTTTTCACCAATTTCTATGGATTTCAACGGTTGATTTCACATACTAGATGACTTCCAATGCCCTCACAGTTGATATCGATGGAAAGCTACGAGTTGAAGCATTTCTGTCAAGCAACCTTGTGTTGCTAATGCCCTTCCAGGAGGCGCTGGAGGGTTTCAAAAATCATGATTTTTTTACTTCTTTTCGCTCTTAGAATTGCAATTTACAAGATATGTTGGTTTATTCAGGTTCAGCAGTCTCCATAGTGCAGTGGTTATCCTATGATATCGGTTTCAAGACAAAACAAGAGACAAACTTATTTTTCAAATTGTGGGCTCCACAGATGAGATCTCAACGTGCCACTACTACCATTCGAATCAGAGCCAGCTTCCCAATCCAATGGAGGCGTTTTTCATTTTTGGCTAGTAAACTTTTTTTTCAGAGTGGTTTTTCAGAAATTTTGAAATTTAGTTCCGCAAATTCAATACTATGAGAATTCTGGGGATATAATATTATGCATCGCAATTAGGGCTATCTATTGATACATATTAGAAGCGTTAATGGTGTATTTGTGTTTGTAAATGAATCCAAATATGGCAATTTTTAACCAAAAATTCGTCATATCCTGAAGGTTTAGTTTTTTTCCATCGTTGAAGAACTACACCAAATGTGTAGAAGAGACTTTCAAATTAGGTGACTGAATAGTTCAGGATACGGAGTTTTTTAAGACATTCTACATTGTTGAGTTTTGAAGGCGAGATGAAAACCTTACGATGATGTCGGATAAAGTAGTTATTTGAGCTGGTCATTTTCCATACATTTCAGAAGTCTAAAAGAGACTTGCTGTGTGCTTTAATACTGGAAAAAGTGGTGTCAAAAGATTGAGCTCGATGAATCTTGCCAAGGAAGTACGTCGGTTTCCGCTTTCTGGACATTGACTTATAAACTTTTCAAAATATGATTATCCTCATTTCAATTCAATTTGAAGAAAAAAAAGCAAGATTTACAGATATTTTAGCTTTTTCAGGGCTGGGAGACTCCTCGAACACATATCTATCATTGGTAGTGATCTTGAAAATGAAAAGAAAAAAAACTGATTTTTCCTACATGACGAATGTACCAGATATGTGTGTATTACTGTTACGATTCGAATTAGAATCCCCTTGCCTATCAACTAGAAACATTTTTCTTGTTTTGGGTTCATAACTTTTTTTTGAAGTGATTTCCAAGACCTGATCCCGGCTGCAGCAAATACCATTGGGATGCGGCTAGAGAAGAACTAAATATTGATAAGAATTATTCAAGGGCTGCACAGTTGGTCTTAAGGATCATAATCAGGTGAATGTCTTCACCGTTATGTTTTGAAATAAGGAGAACAGTACTTTGCTGTCAAGGACTTGATTATATGATACGTCATTGAATCGTGAGATCACGATAATGAGGTATGATGATTTTGATCTTTTATTTTCGGTCTGTTTACCCGAGCAACGCGATATAATAAACTTGGCTCTTTCAGAAGACCCTCATTGATAGCCACTGTTTGTTTCACGGAAATAGCCATTGAGTTATTAATTAATGAACTAATCCGATATGCCACTATATCCACAACTATTGACTAGAAATCACCCATATTAGCAACAGGATACAAATTTCATATAACTCAGAGTTGATTTGTATCGGTTTTTACTACAAGATTGGATAGTCAAATTTCATTTAAGATTAGGATTTGTGTTTGACTAATTTAGAGCATGATCGACTATATCAATTTTTTCTAGGGTCCCCTATCATTTTTTTCTGTTAGCAGTTGATTTTATCCTGGATCCTCAAATACCAGATTAAAGATATGGCTGCTAATTTCTTTTCTCAGTTACTGTAAATTTCGGAAGAGGGACGTTGCTTTACACCAAGTTTTTCGGATAAGAAAATTTCTTGGACTTCATTTGAGTTGTGGAGTCGCAAGTCCAATATGTGGAAATAATTCCACAGTGTTCCAAAAAGTTTGTGTGGAGATCTTCCTCATAATTGTCTATTCGTACGTACGTTGTTGCTTCGAAGGAAGCTCGATTATTGGATGCCGAAGTCTGTTTTTCAAAGATGGGATCATATAGAGATATGGAAATATCGAAACGTTGCAAAAATATAGATCAAGGTCTTGGGATCTACTATGGAACCAATTTCAAAAAAAGTAGATCTAAGCAAAAAAAAAAAAAAAAAAAAAAAAATTGGTGCTTTGCATGATCCCTCCTTATCTTATCAAAAATACCAAGGATTTGTTAAATTTTTGATTGTCCTTAGTTTTTTGCTTATCTCAATTGAAATATGTGGTGGAAGTTTTGGCCTAGAAATTTTAAGAGCTGTGAACCTTTGGCCGATCATGATTTTTTCTTAGTCTTGTCATGTAGATGCGATCGTTAGCATCACAACAAGTGAATTGTGGCATACTACACATGAATTCAGGTCTTGCAATATAAAAAGCTACTTATGTCTGATCAATGACTAGGAATACAGGAAAAACTATTAATCTGAACTAATATACATATCAAATGTCAGAATCTGATAAGAAACAGAACATTGAGGTAAAGACTGCAGATGTTGATGATATCAACCTCACTGATTCTGCATTGGAACAAGAATTTGACGAGTCAAAAAACACAAACTTAATTCAAATTCCTTTCAAAAAATGCAAAGAACTTTTTTTTTCGAATAAAAACCCCCCAAAAGTCGAGAAGCCACTGTTTTATTTTTGGTATCCTCCAGGGCAATCCACATTTGAAAAAAAATTGGTATTTAAATTAGATTGTGCTATTATGAGCTATGTTTGTTTGTCTTATTTTGTACGTTATCTTGATGCCACAAATGTTAGTTCTGCATATGTTAGTGGAATGAAAGAAGACTTAAACCTTCAAGGCACAGATTACAATTGGTTGACCCAATTGTTCAGTGCCACTTATTCAGTGGCTGGTCCATTTACAAACACTGCAATGAGCAGAATCAAACCTCATGTTTTCTTACCAATCTTGGAAATTGTTTGGGGAATAATGTGCTTAATGGTTTATAAAGCTAAAAATTTCGGAACTGTTGCTGGATTGAGAGCAGTACAAGGTTTTTGTGAAGGTGCTGCTTGGCCAGCTATTCACTATATTTTAGGTTCATGGTACACAAGAGATGAATTGGCAAAGAGAACTTCAATTTACACAGCAAGTGGGATTGTTGGTATCATCCTTTCAGGTTTGATTCAATCAGGTTTGAAACGTCATATGGATGGTGTTGGAGGTCTTGTAGGTTGGAGATGGCTTTTCATCATCGATGCTATTATCACTTTTCCTATTGCCATTTACGGTTTCTTCATTTTCCCAGATGTGCCAAATAATGCAACTCCAAGATTTTTCTTATCAGAGAAAGAAATCCAATATTGCAGAGAAAGGGTTAAAGTCAATGGTAGACATAGAGTTGATAAATTTGACTGGTCTATCTTGAGAAGAGTTTTCACTTCTTATAACTGGTACTTATTTGTTGGTTGTTGGGTTGTTTGGAATTTCACTGGTCAATCATCTTCGTTTATGAGTATCACTTTAATGGGATTAGGTTATAATGTCTATGACAGAAATAATATTCCTACAGCAATTAATGGTCTTGGTATTCTTGTTTGTCTTACAACTGGATTCTTAATTGATTTGAGAAAGAAAAGAGCAGACATTGCTTTAAGTTTAGTTTGTGTGTGGTTAGTTGGTCTTTCCATAGTTTATTCATGGAATGTACCAAGAGGTGCATTGATCGTTGGATATATCTTACAAGGTATGTCAACAGGTATGTCGCCATTAATTGTTGGATGGTGTAATGAATTGACTAAAGAAGATGACCAGGTGAGAGCTATCACCATTGGTAGTTTAAATCTGGCTGCTGGTCTCTTATCTATTCCATTCAACATTGGATTGTTTGACACAGATTTTGGACCAAAATTCACTATTGGTAATAGGGCTAGTTTAATATGTGGTGTTATCTTATTGTTTTATATCTTGATAATTTTACAATTTGACAGATATCAAAATAGAAAGAGAGAATACATATCTCAATTGCAAGACACTACTATGCACATCGTTGATGATGAAGAATCTTCAAGTTCAGAGTTGCACGAAGAGGGCAAAACCAAAATTTAATTCTTAATAACTTTTATTAGATTCAATATAAGAGAAACTCCTATCCAAAGTTGTAGAACTTGAGTAAAAACAAAATAAAACATAATTTATTAAAAATGCAACATTACATAAAACTGATAGACCAATTTTTGTTAACTTCAACATCTGGCTTCCTGATAAAAATATCATTACCTTCTTTTACCAAGACAGAATCAGAAGAAACGCCATCTTGTAAAATTTCCACTTTATCGTATGCAGCACCAATGACAATAATTTTTTCATAAATGATGGAACCTAATGATGCAGCATATTTGTCATTACCACCAGTGACTGTATGTGTCAATTTATTATCTGAAAATTCAAATTCTGATAATATATAGTCACCTTTAGTTTCATAATCAAAGGATTCTCCATCATCGATATACAATTTACCAGTGGCTTTTCCATCTTTGTTCAAGACAATAGTTAATGTATATGGGTCAAATTTTTGTAATCTAGATGATCTTCTATGTCTTTCCCTTGTAGGCAAGATATGTCCACCTTGTAAGAAAATTGGTAATGTTGATAACTCCACATTTTGAACAAGATGATTTTGCTTTGTAGAGGAAATTAATTCATGAGTGTAGAAATCGTAATAATTTTCATTATCAGGGAAATAAATTGATGTAGATTCGCAAATTTCATCAGTGATTGGTTTCACCAATAACCCGGTATCAGCAACGAAGAATTGATCATTAATCAGGTACAGTTCTTCCAAATCTGTGGATTCATAAAACATTGGTTTCAAAAAAGGTAACCCATTGATCGAGTTTTCATAAAATGCGGTATAAAAAGCAGGTAATAATTTATAACGTAAATCAATGACATCTCTCATGATTGATGTATAAGGCTCACCAGCAACCCAAGGTTCTCTTCTTCTAGAATCGATATGGGCATGACCTCTGAAAAATGGGTACCACATACCCGTTTGGTACCACCTGGTCAATAACTCTTTCGAAGGATTACCAAAGAATCCACCAACGTCACTACCACTGAAAATGAAATTGACTAAACCTTGATTCATGTTCATTGGGATCGATAATTTCAAATATTCCCATTTGGACATGTTATCACCTGTCCACATGGCAGAAGTTCTTTGTGAACCTGAGTAAAAAGATCTTGTCAAGATAAATGGTCTCTTATCTTTATTTCTTTCAATCAATGCTTTATAAGTGGCTTCATGGAACGTCAATCCATAAATATTATGGATTGATCTGTGTTCCCAACCACCGAAATGAACGATATCTTTTGGAGCTGAAGTTTCAGGACCATTAAACACAGATGGTTCATTCATATCATTCCAAAGATGCAAATTTTTGGAATCTCCAATGAACTCATTCGATGTAGAATTTGCATATAATGTAATCCAATAGTCAACTGCTTTTGGATTCAAAGTATCTATCCAAACACTTTCACCGGGCCAACAATGTCCAAAATATGATTTATCATTATCCGAGTTCTCAATGGCAAGTGAATTTGCAACTAAATGATCACTAACTTCGTAACCTGTCTTGATATGTGGATCAATGATAGCAATCAAATTACGTCCTGTTTCATCCAATGTTCTTAACATCTTCATAGGATCAGGAAATAATTCATGTTTCCAAGTGAAATATTTCTTTGAATCTGTGTATTCGATATCCAACCATATAGAATCATAACTGATGTTATTTTGGTCAAATTTCTCATGAATATCCAAGACATCCAATTCGTCATTGTAATTCCAACGACATTGATGATACCCAAGTGAGAATAACAGTGGTAACTGGGCATTACCCACTAATTCACCATATTTCTTATTGATCAGATGTGGCTTCTTATCAACCATCAATATGACATCGATAATACCATTTTCAGAGATCCAATGAGTTGAAGTTTTTTTCTCTGATGACAACACAGCTTGTTCGGCATTATCAGAAGATTGTAAATTTTTGTTAATATCAATATAAGTGTCAGCACCGTTGATCCAAAAGACACCGGCACTGTACTCAGAAGAAACACCAAGTATGAAAGGAACACTTCCATACATTGGCAATTTACTTTCTGTTTCATATTCAAAAATATCAACATTGAATAATCTGTAAGGTTCTTGTTGAGTGGTATCTTGCAATTGTAACTCTTGTGATGAATGTTCACTTAACCCGAATACATGGTCAATATTGGCAAATGAGATATCTAATGCAACACTTTCTGGGCCAAATGGTAATTTATCATTTTTGGAGTCTTTGAAATCATCTTTAAACATGTTGAAATCAGTCTCTTCTGGGGACAAGTTAATTGTATCGTTTTCAATGCTTGGTCTCCAATGTTCCACATTCAATAAATTTTTATCATTTAAGACTAATACTATATTGTTATCTAAAGATTGGGTTAATTTGAAAGGATAATACTGCAATTCCAATTCGTGTTCCAAATCTGGACCGTAGTTGATCACGGTCTTATCATCAAATTTCTCATATTTCAATTCGATATCCTTATCTAAGAATTTGAGATCTTTACCTCCATTTTTTAAAGCATATTTATAAGCTTCATTGAATCTTCTCTTTGTTAACCTATCATTTTCCACTTCAATTTCCCCATTAATTCTATTTAATTCATCTATTCTCAATCTGACATTATTGTCTTCCAAAATATTGATTTCAAAAGGTAAAGTTACTGGGGATCCATCATTCAATTTCTTGACAATATCACCTTTGAAAGTGGAATGGATCAAATCGAATTTTATAGAAGAACCGTCAACAGAGTATCTTGATTCAAAACTCGAAGAGCCCTTAATTGACTTAGCATAATGCCTATTTCTATGACAAAAAGATGACTGATCACAATTCTTGAATAAATACTCTTTAACAGCATCAGTTGATTGAATCAAGAGCAAAACAATGAAAATTTGAATATATTTGTACATCATTTTTCTTCAATATGGTATCTTAACACATCAATTACCATAAACAATCCTCCCTTATTGAGTCAATGACGAGTTTATCTACAAACAAACCCAATTGATTTTGTGAAAAATCGATATTATCCAGGTGTCAAATATTTTTTCTTCAGCTGTTCTGTTTTTTTTTTTTTTTTTTCTTCTCGCTTTGAGTTTTTTTAACTACTAGGTTTGTTTAACTACAAGTACATGATAGAAACTCCAGAATATTGAATATAAAGAGATCATCTTATATATATAGAGTGGACCAAGAGAGTATAATAATAATAGAAAAAAAAAAAAAAAAACAACAACCAGACTTTAACCCAGTTAAAGCAGATATCATAAGATGATCCATATAAAAAAAAGAGATTAATAATAAGAATTGATCAAAAAGCAAATAAATAAGAATAAAAAATAATAGTAATTAAGTTTTATCTTGATACAATAGAATAGCAACTATTGAGAAGAAGTGAATAATGTTGGGGTTTCAAAGAGTTAGTCTCTTATTTCTTCGACACCATCTATGTCTCCAAAAGTGTTTTCACCACTGTATAATACGTACAAGAATCCATCATCATCTTTGTGTTCTTCGTAAATACTTGACATCAAAGCAGCAGTTGGAGGTAATATGTCGTTGACAAAGATAAAAATGGCTTTTTCACTTGACAATCTGATTCTCTTTCTAATGACATAAACGAATTGACCCACAGTTAAATCACATGGGACCAAATATTTACGTTTGTCAATCTCTGGAATATCTGATTTCTCAACTTTTTCGCAAATGACTGGAATTCTATCTACAAATTTAGAACGAATTCTCATTGCCTCAGCTTTTCTCTTTTCGAAAGTGTGTTCATCTTTAAATTCTGATCTCATTGTGTATGTTTATATTTGTCCTAGTAAAGTCTATCAGTATGTTAGTACAAGTTCATATATCGTGTCAGTCAAGTCAATGTTAATTGAAGATATTATTATATCACCATCACTACCCATCTATCGAGTATCATGATAGATTGTACGTTCAATGGATGTATATATCTAAATATACATCTGGTGGCAAGCGAACCATTAAACAGAAAAGGAGTGCTAGCAATTCTGTAATTGGACATATTTGTGTTTCCTGATACCTGTATTTGAAAAAGAATAGATAAATAATTGATTCTAAATGACTGATTGAGATGATTAAGATACTTACTGTGTTTGTATGTTTTGTAGTAATAATTACTCTTGTTCTCTTATTTATTTATTTATTTTTATGTTTTCTTTATCTTTTTTTGGCTTTTATCAATTGAGTATAATATACACTATTATTTTTATATACACTACCTTTTTTCTTAAGAAAAGTGGAGAGAGTGCTCGGATGAATAATATATCATTTAATCGGATTAACAAACTACAAGGGATCATATTGCCCCCCCCACGTAATTATCCCATAATATATAAAGATCAATATATATCTTTCATATCAATTGTTAGAAATTAGATAGAACTAATAAAATGGTTGAAGCAAAGAATTCATCAAAGATTTTCAAATTGAACAATGGTACTACAATCCCTGCTGTTGGGTTGGGTACTTGGCAATCAACAGATGAAGAAGCGTATAATGCTACTTTAGCTGCTTTGAAAGCAGGCTATAGACACATTGATACTGCTTGGATCTATGGTAACGAAGCACAAATTGGTAGAGCCATTAAGGACTCTGGAGTGGCAAGAAAGGATATTTATATCACTTCTAAATTATGGTGTTCAAAACAGAACGATCCAGAATCTGCAATTAAAGAATCTTTAAGACTTTTGCAAATCGATTATTTGGATTTATACTTGATGCACTGGCCCGTATGCTTGAACCCAGATGGTAATGATCCTAAATTCCCAACTAAGGAAGATGGTACAAGAGATGTCTTAACTGACTGGACTTTTGTCAAGACTTATGAATTGATGCAACCTTTGGTCTCAAAAGGTTATACCAAATCAATTGGTGTCTCCAATTTTTCGGCAAAGAATTTACAAACTCTTTTAGATCTGCCAACCACTGTGATCAAACCTGTGTTGAATCAAGTGGAATTGCATCCTTATTTACCACAACCAAAATTGTTAGATTACTGTAAGGCAAACGATGTCGTTGTTGAAGCTTATTCTCCTTTGGGCTCCACTGCATCTCCTTTGTTCAAAGACGAAACATTGATCAAGATTGCCGAAGCCAATGGTGTTACCCCTGCTACTATCATGATCTCATGGGCTGTTTGGAGACAAACCGTGGTTTTGCCAAAATCCGTGTCAGCAAAGAGAATTGAAGATAATTTCAAAATCATCGAATTGTCTGACAAAGATGGTAAACTGGTCGACGAGATTGCTTCAAAGGCTGGTATTAAGAGATTTGGTCAACCAGATTGGGGTGTGCCAGTTTTCAATGACGATGAATAGATTTCTTTTATCTTTTATTTACAAATGCGGCTCTCCACATTTTTTTTTTTTTTTTTATGTACTATAAAAATAATTCAATTTTTTAGTTATATATTTAACCCCCAGCGCCAACCATCTAAGTTGTCATTCACAAAAACTAAAGCTTCATTGAAAGTTCAAGTTGTATATTCCAGTGTTAAAACATTATATCATTTCAAATAGAAAAAGACAATTGATTTTTGGGACTATGAGAATACATCTGTACAGATTAAGAAGCAAAGCTCATCGCTTAGTGATAGAGTTCCATCACAGAAAGAACGACAACAAATCAAATCCTTTAGTCATTTCTGAGCGCATTCCAAATGAAAAGTTGTTGACATTACGTTCTCCAAGATTCGACAACATCGAGCCTGTTGCTATCGAAGAAACCATCCCAGTTGATAACGCTGCCTCACTGGACAACAAGGAAAGTGAAGCAGCAACTCAACAACAACAACAGGATGATGCGAAAGGGGCTAATACCACAGGTCAGATCCAATGTCATTGTAACTGCCACACTCACAATGAACAAGCAGAATCCTTAGCGGGTACAACCTCCTCATTACAAAACTCAAACAATCAACAACTCACTTCATCATCAACAAACTCTGGAGCATCAACTCAAACAAATAATCGCTTGCTTCAATTTTTCAATTTCGCAAAAGTTAAGAAAAACAGACTGGCAAATGTTCCTTTGCCAATAGTTGAAGCTCATACTGAAACTGCCAAAGACCAGGAACCTGAGATGCACCAAACAGAAAGTTCCAAGCGTCATTCAGAGTTTGATGAGCCACCAGCTAAGAGAACAAGAGACAAGAAAAAGACTCTGCAACTTCCTAAGTCAACGATACCACCAATGAGAAACGTTTCTCATACCAGTACATCAGAAGTCGGTTCACGTCTGGTGAATTCAAGAGACGACAAGCCATGGAGAATCGTCAGTAACAAATGTTCTTTACAAGCTGCTTTGATATCAACTGGAAATGAGTTTTCCAAACCACAAAAAGCTTTCAAAGGGGATTTCACTGATTGTACAATAGAAGAAGCTAATGAAGATATTACTGTCTGTGTCAAGCCACCTATAGATACTTCCGAGATTTCAGTGAACCAAAGAAGTGATGATATCACACAAAGTATCTATGATGTTACACCAACATTACCTTTGAAGTTCAAATCCAAAATTCCAGTTAGAACTCCAGCATCACCTTTCTCAATTCCAAAGAAAGCAAGTCCTTATATTGATGATCAGAAGGACACTGCCGCAGGAACACCAACTAAGAATGTAATAAAAGCAGGAAAATTTTTCCATGATAGTACTTTAGAAGATATGCTTTTAGTTGGTAACAAATATGGAATATCAACTCCACCATTGGTTGCAACACCTTTGAAAGAATCACTGGCTAATACTATAAGAGATGCAGCACTGAGATTTGTTTCCATCGAAGAAGATACAAGCCAAGTAATCCAAAAGGAAAACAATAATTTCTTAGAAGAATATGATACTATGGGTCAGTCTTTTTGTTCCACAGAAAAATCAGAATTACTTGATCTCTATTCAGATTATTATGTGACTTCTAAAAACCAGTTTCAAAATTTTGAATCAGAAAATATAGAATAAATAATGGTAATAATATTAATTATAGGTTTATAAAAGACGTTTTTGAGTTAAGTAGTATAAATATTTTATAGTTGTTTTAATTTATAAAATCAGATAATTTTACAATTATACATGTACCAGTTAAATGACATGAGAGGTGCATATACAGGGCATCTAGATAAAGATAAGCTTAAAAGACCCTTTTCTTTCACAAAAAAAAACATTTTAAAAAGTTATATATGCATGAATTATGCGAGGGGTATGCATAATTTAATTGAGTGTGCATAATATCAAAATAACTCAAATAGGTAATGATAGTAGTGCAAATATGACTCAATATTATTGACACGGGTCGTAGTAAGGAAATTTTGGCAAAATGGCAGATTGTTATTTTGTGAGAGATACAAGTTGAATGAGAGATGTAAAGTGGTATTGAGAGGTTGACATTTATTCAAGGATTATAATAAACTTTATTAGATCTGAATAGGACTAATATATGGTGAGTTATAGATTCGTTTCACTTATTTATTGGCAGTGTAAGGTAAAAAAAGGTCGTGTCAAAATATTACAATTGATGAGAGGGGGGAAGGGGGGGATAATTCAAATAATGTAAAAGTATAAGCATAGAAGATAAAATGCATAAGTAATCTATTTATAACCATAATAAGTAGCATCCAATCTTTTTTGTAAATGTTCACCAGCGGTAAGAGCTTTACCATTATTTTTTTCAGCATCATATGAAGCACCTCTACCTTTAATTTGTTTAACTTTTTCAGATGGAACAGGTAATAATGGAACTTGATGTTCAGGATGACTGAAAAATACAATACTGTATCTACTCTTACCAGTTTCTTGGAATTCTTTTGGGAATTTGACTCTGTGAATAGTGGATTTTAAAATACCATTTGTCCAATAACTTAATTGATCTGCAATATTTACCACTAAAGGAGCAGCATAACCTTGTTTTTCAAAAACTGGTGAAGCAGGAACAAATGGAACCGCGGTCCATGATTTTGTTATTGGAGAGAAAATTTCTAAACCTTTTGATTGTAATTCCAATTGTTGGAATAATAAAGTTATTCCACCATAATCTGTATGCAGTCCAGCTCTAATAACTTCTTCTGGGTTTAAAGATTGTGAAGATGGATAATGTAAGAATCTGAAAGCACAACCAGATTTCTCAGTAGATCTATGCCTATCAACAAACCAATTTGCTCCTCCGTCTTTGTCGTCAATTTCTAAAGCCATAGCTAATAACAAGAGAATTCTATGGACATTTTGTTGTAATTTAACAATAGTAGATTTGACTAATTCAATATTTTCTGGAGTCTCTGTGAAAAATGCTGGAATATCCTGGTCAGCTTCACCTGTCTCCAAATTCAATTTGGCAAAATTGAAACCTTCTTTTGGATCACCTTGTGGCTTGTCTGGGTTCAGCTCATCCAAATTTTCACTACCAAAATCGGAGTAACCACAATTATCAGCTCCAATCTTATATTTTCTCTTTGTCTCTGAAGGTAATTTGAAAAAATCTATACCCATCTTAAATAATTGTTCAATCTCATCTTGCTTGAAACCATGGCCTTCAACCATAAGGAAACCTTGTTCAGAAGCTGCATTTAATAATTTATCAGCAGTTTCTCTATTGACTTGAGAAATGTCAATAACTTGTAAAGGATTTTCAACTTCTTGAGATGGCATAGCTAGATTATTTTAGATATAATCATTTTTTAATAAATAAAAAATAAGGATGCAAAGGTGTTTTTATATGAATTTTCTTATCTTTGCATCTCGGACCAGTTTTTTTTTTTTTTTTTTTCGTTGCCCAAAATTTTTCTTCATCGTTTTCTTTTTAAGTTCATTCATCTCAAAAGATGATTAGTCAATTTAGTAGAACGGATTAACCCGTCACTCTATTATGCATCAATACATTATTATGATTCGTTATCTATAACAAGATCGATCGTATGAGAATTTTTTGATTATCTCTTAATTACCCTTGTAAGTCTTGTTGCAGGAACGAGTCATTTTTTTTCCAGAAAAGGTTACATTTCCACTGGGGGAGGGCCATCTCGTAATTCAATAGAGATGAAATTTGGGGAGAGAGATGGGAAGGGTTCATCTTTATAATCACACATCATGTCAAACATTGTGCCTCTTTCCGCTAATGAAGTTGTCAAGATCTTCATCATCACTTAGCCAAAAACATCCCATCCCATCGCAGCCGTATCGAAGAAAAACTAGTAGTGCATTTCTCACTCAAAAATAGCCTAAACAGATTTTCAAAAATTTTCTCTTATAAATTTTTTTTTTTTTCTTGTTTTCCTGAAGTTTCTCTTAGGATGAGTATCATCATGTCATCGTTACTGGTAGAATTATCATTATTGAGCAGAGTGGATGGTTCATGTTCCATAAGTTCTGAGGGAGTGGATATAATATGTTCTATAGCAGGTCCAATAGAGGCCAGAGCTAGACAAGAATTGGCACAACAGGCAGCATTAGAGATTTTGATTTGTCCACCAGTGGGGCCATCTTCAACTAAAGAGAAATTATTAGAAAATAAATTGAAAAATGTGTTGACCAGAATCATAAATACATATCAATACCCAAGACAGTTGATACAAATAGTTGTTCAAATGTTGAAAAATGACGATATCACAATTAAAAATTTGAAATATATAATAAATTCATCATATTTGGCATTAATAGATTCAGGGATATCATTAAATTCTTCATTCTTATCGACTTGTTGTATACTAACCACGGAAAATAAATTGAAATTCGAATTTACAAATTTGGAATTTCAAAAATCGGTGGCTTCATTTTTCAGTGTATTTGATTTACAAAATGGGTTATGTGATGAATTGATTTTTTTTGAATCAAATGGAGATAATTTAAATCAAGAATTAATTAGTCAAGTCTTGAGTAAGAGTAAACAAGAAATCGAGGCATTAAATCACAAAATAAGGAAAATAATTGAAAATAAAATTAATAAAGATTACATATGGAAGATTTAAAAAAAAAAATTCTTTATTCAGTATATATAGATTATAATTTCAAATTTTCTAAATTCTTTATAGTAGCTAATAAACCTTCAATTTCAGCTTGATTTTTTTCAATTTTTTCTATATTAGAATTTTGAACTTCAACTGAAGCTTTATCGGTGTAACCTGGTGCGTTAATAGTCTTATTTAAAGCATCTTTTTGCTTATTCAATTTACCCAATTTAGATTCCGTTTTTGAGATTTCCAGATCGATATCAATTTCACCTTTGACCAAGACATGGACATTACAATCTGGTGTAATAGATTGTAAAGCACAACCTTGTGGTAATTCACTAGTGGACTTGACAATTCCAACTTCATTGACAGCTTTAATCAATGAAATGATGAATTTTCTTTGTTCAACAGCAGTTTGATGAATCTTGTCATTACTTGTTTCAACAAAGACTTTACCATTTTTCAAAATGTTATATTGTGATAAGATTGATCTTAAACCTTTAGTAATTTCCAAGACTAATTCATACTCGTTCAAAGAATCTTCATTTTCAAAATTCTTGTTGAAAACTGGATATTCACTGATAACAATTGACTTGGTAGAATCACCTTCACGTCTTGGTAATCTTTGCCACATTTCTTCAGTGATAAATGGCATGAATGGATGAATCAATTTCAAAGCTTGATCAATACATGTATACAAAGTATTTCTAGCCGATAATTGTTCTTCTGGAGTACCTTCTAAGATCAAATACTTGGAATTTTCAATGTAAACATCACATAAATCATACCAAAATTGATAAATAGAATTTGTAGCTTCGGAAAATTCTCTCTTTTCCAAAGATTCATTCAATTTACCAGCAGTCATTGTCAATTTATGCAAGATCCATTTTTCAACTAATGATTCCTTACCTGTAAGTGTCTTGAATTCTGCAGGTGGTTTATAATCATCACCTAATCTCATCAAGGCAAATTTAGTAGCTTGATAAATCTTGTTACAGAACTTTCTATAACCTTCAACTCTCAAGATATCCAAATTGATATCTCTTCCACCAGTGGTATAAGCACATAAGGCAAATCTTAAAGCATCGGTACCACATTCTGGAATACCATTTGGATATGAAAGTTTTTGACCTTCAGTGGCCTTAACAAGTTCTCTTGGATCCAAATTACCCAAGGTTAATTTCTTGTGTAAATCTTCTAAAGCAATACCAGTAATAACATCGGTTGGATCAATAACATTACCTAAAGATTTGGACATCTTACGTCCTTGAGCATCTCTAACTAATGAATGACAAAATACCTCAGTGAATGGAACATCTCCGGTTAATTGTAAACCCATCAAGATCATTCTTGTGACCCAGAAAAACAAAATATCCCAACCGGTTTCCAACATCGACATTGGATAAAATTTAGCCATATCTTCACTCTTATCTGGCCAACCTAAAGTACTGAAAGGCCATAAACCGGAACTGAACCAAGTATCCAAGACATCTTCATCTTGTTCCAAAGTATATTTGACACCGGCAAATTTCTCAGCAGCTTTCTTTTCAGCTTCTTCCAAAGTTCTACCACTGACCCAATATTCACCATCGTTGGCATCATTCTCTTGTCCTTCAATATTTACAAAATAAACAGGACATCTATGACCCCACCATAATTGTCTAGAAATACACCAATCTTGGATATTTTCCAACCAACGGAAATATTCAGCTTCAGATGATTTAGGATGGATCTTGATCTTACCTTCTTTAACAACTCTGATACCTTCCTTAGCGGCTTCACTTTGCGCGACCCACCATTGTGGTTTCAAATATGGTTCAATAACATCACCAGATCTTGAACAGATTGGAATTGTCATCTCATTATCTTTTTGTTCGACAAACAAGCCTTTTTCTTTCAATTTCTCAATGACTAAACGTCTAGCATCAAATCTCTTGACACCAGCCCATTCTTCACCACAAGCATCGTTCAATAAACCATTATCGGTGAAAATATTGAGGAATTCCAAATTTTGACGTTTACCAGTGGCATAATCGTTTGTGTCATGACCTGGAGTAATCTTAACAGCACCGGTACCAAATTCCATGTCAACAGCTTCAGCATCAGTGACAATTGGAATTTGCTTGTCTAAGAATGGATGTTGGACAAATTTTCCATGTAAATGTTTATAACGAGAATCATCTGGATGAACAGCAACACCAGTATCACCAAAGATGGTTTCTGGACGCGTGGTGGCAACGACTAATTTTTCATCAGATCCAACAACTGGGTAAGCGAATGAAGTCAAGACACCGAATTCAATTTTGTCTTCATAACCTGGAACCGATAACAATGTCTTACCTGGAACAGTCTTATTATCAACTTCCAAATTAGATAAAGCAGTGTTTAAAGCAACAGACCAATTGACTAATCTTGAAGCACGATAAATGATACCTCTTTCATGTAATGTACAGAAGGCCTCGATAACAGCTTTATATAAAGGAGGATCTAAAGTGAAAGCTTCTCTTGACCAGTCATAAGAGGCACCCATCATTTGGAATTGCGATTTGATTTTCTTATGGTAAACATCTTTCCATTCCCAAACTTTATTGACAAATTCTTCTCTTCCATAGTCATGTCTAGTTTTTTTTTCCTTGGCCCATATGGTTTTTTCAACAACGGATTGTGTGGCAATACCAGCATGATCAAAACCTGGTAAGAATAAGGTGGTTTTACCTTTCATTCTATTGTAACGAATCAAAGAATCTTGAATGGCAACGGTCAAAGCATGTCCAATATGTAAAGCACCAGTAACATTTGGTGGAGGAGCTGGAATAGTGAAAAGTCCCTCTGGTTTAATTTGACCATCTTCAGTTAATTGTGGCTTGAAGAAATCTTCTTTACACCACCATTCATACCATGAAGATTCTATATTTTTAGGATTATAAGCTTTTAAAGAAGGATCATCTAATGAAATCAATATTTTTTTGTCACCAGCTTTTGTGGTATCGACAAATTCTGGAATAACTTCAGCTTCTTTCTTAGAAGCATTCTTCTTCTTTGTATTAGCTTCCAGATTAGCAGCTAATTGTGCTTGTTTCAGTTTCTTAGCTTCAAATTTTGCCAATTTTTCAGCTTGTTTTTTCTCTTTTTCCAATTGTTTTGGAGTCTTAGGCTTCAGTTCATTGATAGCCTGAGTAGCGTCCGGTTGTGGGACAGTCTTATTCTCTTCACTCATTCTTATAGAATTAACAGTGAAATGCCTCTAGAAACTAAATGTTAATATCAATGAAAAATATAAAAGGATGTTCATCACCAGCTCAGAAAATTTTTTTTTTTGTTTCTTCTTCATTTTTTTTCTTTGTTTCCTCAAATTTTTTTTCAGTGTGAGTGTGTGTGATGCTCAAATATACTTACAAGTCCAATGTTTTGATAATTATAAATTGTTCTTATGTCTCTAAATATGGTACTTGAATATTTAGAAAACAAAAGGGACATCAACTTATTTTATACTGTTGCAAACAAAGTTATCCTTATCTTTAAGAAAGCAAAAAGAAAAAAAAGATGAGTCAATCAGAACACTTTTTTTTCTCTCTTTTTTTTTTTTTAAAGCGTTTTAATACTTTTGACTGCCTAATTAAGTAATTATGTCATCAGAAAAACTCGTAACTTTCATAATATTAACTACATATATATATATCTCCTTAATTGCCATTCTTCAGATCTTCTTTTCGACTCTCAGATTCTAATAATGATAATCTCATTGCTTCTTCAATCATTCTCTCTTCCAATTCTTGAGTATCGGATCTACTTCTTCTTGGAGTACGTTGTTGCTGTTGTTGTGGTTGTTGCTGTGGTTGTTGCTCTGGATGATGATTATCATAGATCAATGAACTAGCATGGATAGCAGTGGCAGCAGCAGATCTTCTTGCCACTTTCAAACGAGCATTTTTCAATCTCGTTTCCCAATCAGGTCTGATAAGATCTGTTGTGATAACACCTGGACTTGTTGGAGGTAATGAGCCTTGTCTTTTTCTTCTTGTTCTACCTGTCTCTGAAACTTCTTGAATTGAAAGTGAAGAAGACGATGTGGTATCCCTGACTTGAGCAAAAGAATGCCTTGGAGGTGTACCCATTGCTGAACGAGTCTTATTTATTGCATCACCTATTGATGACGGTGATGCCGATCCAATTGGTAAATGATCTTCTGATATTGTTGTTGTGTCGTTGTTTTTATAATAATTTGGATATGAACCATCTATACCAACTCTGAAATTTGGTGGATAATACGTGACTCCAAAATCTGGCATGGCACAAAATGGACACTTGGCCAGTTCACTGATCAATGCCTCTGGATTCTCGGTATCAGTTTCATTACCTTCTTCATCATGTGGTGGATGAGGATCTAATCTCTTGATTTGAACAAAACATTCAGAACATATAGGTTGAATACAACAACGACTTATGTTTAAAAATGGTGGATAATATACAAAACAAATTGGACATTCTTGCGCTTCTCTGTACAATTTCAATTGTAAATCCTTCGAAGGTAAGAAAGGAGGTTTCTTAGGTGTTATAGTTTGCTTATCCCTTGCATACCTCATCTCAGCATCCTCTTGCCATTTCAACAGTCTTAATCTTATCTTTTCCTTAGACTTCTTACTCTCCATTTTTCTCAATGAATGACTGGATCTACGGATCTTGTGGCTATCCATATCTTCTTCTTCCTCAGCATCGTCATCATCAGCAGGATCGGCATGTAATGTCAATTTATCCAACACCAGTAATAATTCTTCATCTGTCCAATCCGAATCAAAATCTTGTAAAGGTGTATAAAATGGAGCCAATTTACGATCCAAAATTAAAGACCTTACAATATCCGTCTTGTAATCCAAATTAGATTTATACGTGCCATATGGAGCCAAATACCCTCCATCAACTGTTTCTTCATATCTAACAACTAAGTTCCATGCATGTTCCTCTCTTTGTTTTTCTCTTTCTTTATCCTTTTTTATCTTCTTCGCAATAGCTGCTGGTTGTGCAAAAGGTATAGACACATTCCCTGAGAGTGTTGTTCCATTGACAGCTAACCCTCTTGAAGAACGTCTTGCACTGAGATCTTGCTCTTTTGTAGCTGTATTCCCCATAATAATTTTTTTTTAAACCCGGGTCTTTAGATATAGATAAAAAGATAAATATTTCTTAAGATATATATGCAATAAATATTATGATGGATGTATATCTATTTCCCCCCTAATGATGCAAATCAAATATCAATCAGTGAGAAAGATAGTGTAATATGACAGATGATGATGACTTGGAAAAGATAAAAACTGGGCTTTGTTATTTTTCCTTTTCCTTTTTTTTTTTTTTTTTTTTTTTTTGGTCCGAAAATGAGAAAATTCCTCGTGCTTTTTTTTTTTTCCCTTATATTACGTAAACCAGCGATCTTCTAGGTTTCAAGATGGGATGTATTTATCTATTTAACTTCAACATAAAATCTTTTCAACTCAGATATCAAGTCAAATACCTTTTTTGTTTTCTTACTTTGCTTTTTCTACTTTTTGCTACATATCTCCTTTGAAATTTTCAAGAATTTCAAGATCTTTTTTTTTTTTTTTTTTTTTTTAAATTTGCTTTCCGGTATAAAATGGCTATATATATATGAGCCTATACATGTGTTAATCCGTAACCAAAGGCTAATCCTATAGCCATTAAAATTAATAAAGTTGTAATAACACTAAGTACTCCCGCTAGTATTTTATAAGTTGGTCTTAATTTACCAATCTTATTATCTAATGCACCAACAGCCATGAGTAAATAAAATGGAGGTACTAATATTGAAAAAATGATGAGTAATTTTGATGTCTTTGGTGAACAATATACTTGATCGTAGTACTCATCTTTATGATGTGGGAAAATTTTATCGATCTTGAAACTATCATAAGAATCTATTAATTTTAATTTTTCACCACTTATATCGTTATAAGTCTTGTTATTCATCTTACCGTAATCGACATCTTCAAAACTATGAAATGAATCACTTGAGCTCGATGACGACAGAGCTCTTTGTGGTTGAACAGGTTGGAAGTTATCTATAGTTGATGGCACTTGTTCACTATTATAATCATCCATTATTCTTGAATATATCTGCTTCTTACTATAAAAAGAAGATGTAGATGAAACCGGTGGTGATCTACCTCTTGAGACTTGCCATGTTTGTGGTTGTGCAGGTGTCTTGAAATTAAATGTATCACCAGCCTCATCTTCTAAGATATTTGTTAAACTCCCACTATGCTCATAACTCTCGACAAATGATTGATTATGAGGTCTAGATCTATTGTGTTGATTTTCTTTTGAATCATTTAATAACGAATTCAACAATTCCTGAGTTGAAACCATTGATGAATTCTTATAATAAAAATTCGATATCGAAGACGATGTATTTTGAGATTCATCTGATATTTGTTCATTAGTGACATCCCTCATAGGTGATTTTGGATTTTTGGAGAAAAATTTAGTTTCAAGTTTCCTCTTATTGGATATCATTGATGACGATGATGACGAGGAAGAATGATTCAGCGCATTTTCTTTCGTCGAACTCATATATTCTCTTCTAGAAACGGGCTTACTTGGACTTGGAGACGATTCTTTATATATATCGATTAATTTGTTAACACTCACTTTATTCATATCTTTAGTACTTTTTTCTTCATTAAATTCATCTTTGAAAAAACTAACTGGTCTTGAATTGACTTTTGCCGGGGTCTTAGATATTGTATCACTACTTAATTCGATCTGACTCTTAGCATCATGGAACCGTATTGCTTCTTCCAATTGTGAGAGATCTGAGATAGAAGAATCGTTCATGGAATCGTCTTCAGCATCAGGGTTCTTGTACAGCCTAAACCTATGTACCTGTTTCCGTACGTCTTCAGGTTCTTCATTACCAACCACTGAAGTGCTAGAGTTTCCTCTAGCTGATGATATTCGGTACAAGAAGTTCTTCGACGGTGATCTTGTCTTTGATCTCTTTCCTGGAGTCGTGATATTTGTGCTTATAGATTGTGAAGAGCTGAAAATATTGGATTGATTCGTCGTTGCAGAATTAGACTTGGGTATTTGGCTCATATTATGTTCTCTTTCATAACTCATGACTATTAGAAATAAACAATAAATATAAGAGACCTAACTCATCTCCCTTCTTCAATCAAAAAAGACAATTTTTTTTTGTGTGTGTATTTTTTTTTCTTATTACCTAAAATGATAAATGTAAACAAAAGAAGCATAACAACAATAAACAATAATACAGATGCAGATTCTATTCGATGCTTCACAACAGTTTTGCATGCAGGCACTTCTAATATCTCATGAGCATAATTTTTTGTCTTATATCTTTTGTCTCATCTGATAGAGAACAGGGCCAGCTTTAATACTCTTCATTTTCTCCCAGATCTGAAAAAAAAAAAGCCGCACGCAACGAGAAAAGAGAAAGAGTATTAAATACTTCAAGCACTTAAAGTATGACTCATTAGATGTCCCAAAATTCCTACATCGATCAATCCCAAGGAGGTTCATAATATTTCCACTAATATACATATAAAGGTCCATTTTTTCTGAAACAGATATAAGCCATTTATTGTGCGTCTTCTTCATCTTGGCTTGTACTTTTAAATGATCCGAAAGTTGGAGGTAAATTGCCATCTTTTTGTGGTTCTTCATTAGCCAACACTTGACTGGCCAACATTCCCAATGTGTTCAACATGTGGTTCTCGCCAGATTGTTGTGCAATGGAACTTCTTCCCGATGATCCTGCTGAGGAAGGTGCCGATGGTTGTTTAAAAGACTCTAGCTCTTTAAGCAATTGTAAATTCTTCTGTTTCAAATCTTTAAATTTTCCGTATTTCAAATTCTTGTAATACTTAATTAATTTCATATTTTTATTACTCAAATTATTATTGTCTATCACCAATGAATTTAAATTAGTTTGAAAAGTTTCAAGATTTCTTAACAAGATTTGTTTCTCAATATTGTTCTGTTCCAATTCAGAAGTTATTTGAAATTTAAATAGATTCTTATTCAAATTCAATTTTAATATCAACGATTTCGCCTTTATGAGTGAATCTAGTAATTGAGTTATAAGTTCTTTATCGTCTTGCTGTTCCATAGCAATCTCAGCTTGCTTAATTGATCTCTTTATCTCTTCTAATACTTCATTCGCCTCATCGTCTATTATATTCAAATCATTCTCTCCCGGGTGCCTATCTATTATTGTTGGTGCCTTCGATAATTTGATAGGCACCGTTTCCTGTTTCTTTGTATCTAGTAATGATGATCCATCCAATTCTTCCTGTATATCACTGTGTCTTCTTTTCTTGCCATTGGCAGATTCCTGTGATGAAACTGTTGAAGTTATAGAACCTTCTGGGGAAAGTGTCTGTGATGTTGTGGTGGTACTAGTTTTAGAATCTTTGTTATCTATTTGCTTTGTTGCCATCATGGAATCTGTCGTTGTCAGTTGAACATTTGGTGAGTCCATCTCAACCTCTGTACTGGACAACATAATTTAAACCAATCCTGTATATATATATTTATAACTTGAATTCTATAACATAGATGTGTACAGCTTTTTCAATTTTCTAATAAAAAAATATAAAAAATCCACGCGGTGTAAACTCGCGTTCATATAAACAATCCTAATACAGTAATAGCAAACAGCCCTTATTATAATAATAATAGTAGTGTATAATATGACCAATATATCCCAATTGGGGAACATGGATTGTTCAAAGAAAGAAAAAAAAAAAAAAAATTGGAAAACCAGCGAAGTAAAATAGATTAAACCATTTTACTTTTAAAAGATCAATCAATCACTTAAGACCATGTCACACGAAAACGAAGAAGAATTATTAGATTACTCTGATTCAGAAGAACCATCTTTACAAACTTCAACAGCCAACAAGGCTGAGCAAACTGAAGCTGATAAGAAAGGTTCATATATTGGTGTCCATGCTACCAGTTTCAATGATTTTATGTTGAAAGCTGAATTATTAAGAGCTATCGGTGACTGTGGTTTTGAACATCCTTCAGAAGGTTAGTAACTTATAATTATCTTGCGAGGGATTGAACGAAGATTTCCATTATTAATGAACAATTATGGTTTTTGCAGTTATTGAACTTTTGAACCCGTGTTTATCAAAGCTATTGAAGTGGAAAAACGAAAAATTATCTGTTTGTATATTTGTGTTTCCCCCCACTGATGGGAAGGCAAAGGTATGGGAGAGACCAACAAATGCTTCCATTGTTGTTATGAATAGTGCAAATCTTCTTCAATTCACAAAGCACATCAAAAAAAGCAAAACAAACTAACAAATTTATAAATATACAGTCCAACAAGTTTGTATCCCACAATCACTTACTGGTACTGATGTCTTATGTCAAGCCAAATCAGGTTTAGGTAAAACTGCTGTTTTTGTCTTGTCCACTTTAAACAGATTAGACCCAACTCCAGGTGAAGTTTCAGTTGTTGTTATCTGCCATACTAGAGAATTGGCTTACCAAATTAGAAATGAATATGTCAGATTCTCTAAATATATGCCAAATGTCATCACTGAAGTCTTTTACGGTGGTGTTCCAATTACCAAAAATATTGAAACTTTAAAAAACAAGGAAACTTGTCCAAATATCGTCGTTGCTACTCCAGGTAGATTAAACGCATTGGTTAGAGAAAAACACATTCGTCTTAATGAAGTTAAGACTTTTGTCATTGATGAATGTGACAAAGTCTTGGAAACAGTTGGTAAGTAATTATCCACTCATTTTACAATATTCAATTTTCATACTAACAACAACAAAACAATAGATATGCGTGCTGATGTTCAACAAGTTTTCCGTGCCACTCCACATGAAAAACAAGTTATGATGTTTTCAGCTACTTTATCACAAGAAATTAGACCAATTTGTAGAAAATTTATGAAATCACCATTGGAATTATTCATTGATGACGAATCAAAATTGACTTTACATGGTTTACAACAATACTACCTTAAATTATCAAATGATGAGAAAAATAGAAAATTGGCTGATTTATTAGATAACTTGGCTTTTAACCAAGTTATTATCTTTGTCAAATCAACAAGAAGATGTAACGAATTGAATAAGATCTTATCAAAATGTGGTTTCCCAACCATTGCTGTTCATTCAGATTTACCACAAGATAAGAGAACTGAAAATTATAAATTATTCAAAGATTTTAAAGTTAGAATTTGTGTTGCCACCGATGTATTTGGTAGAGGTATCGATGTTGAAAGAATCAATTTGGCTATCAATTATGATATGCCAAGTGAAGCTGACCAATATTTACATAGAGTTGGTAGAGCTGGTAGATTCGGTACTAAAGGTTTAGCTATCTCATTTATCGGTTCCGAGGAAGATAACAAAATCTTGGAAGAAATTCAATCAAGATTTGATGTTAAAGTTGTTGAATTCCCAGAAGAAGGTGTTGATGCTTCAACTTATATGCAAAGTTAAGTCTTGTTCTCTTTAGTTTTTAGCTATTTGTTTTGTATAAAAATTTTTTTGATTTCTATTTTTTATTAATAAAATTATAACTTGTTGTGTTCTATTATCACTTTATCAATAATTTTAAAAACCTTATCAATCTCTCTCCTTGGAATTAAAAACCATTCTACATGGATATTATATTTCCCTCCAACATTACTACAACCATTACAATAAACACTTCCATACCCATATAATTCTCTCAATATTTGATGTATTTTCCATTCAATTTTTAACACATCCCGTTCACATTTAAAACCCAATTCATCAAATTTGAAATTTTTGTAATTCGGTGTTGTCACACTCAATTTAGAAAACTTGTTGATAAGTAATGACATCTTGTCCAAGACTTCTCTTGTGTTATATGGGTTTACCAAAGTTAATTTATGCCCGCATTGAAATTCCCATTGTTTCAACCTATTACTCACTGTTGATGTTGTACAACCTATTTTCACTAATATCTGTTTCTTAGGGTTGAAAATTTTCGAAGTAGTGGCATCGAATTTATGAATTCTTAGCCATGGCTGTTTCTCTGGTATCGGGGAGATTAAATGCTCTAATGTATATAAGTAAATAAAACCTGGTTTATTAATTACTGCTGGTTTCTTGAAATCTCTAACAAATTGGGGAGATTTCGTTATCACTGGTAGCACTTTCTTCTTTGAGCTTTGCGAGATATGATAATGACAATATTTAACAGACTCATCAACTTTGATCTTACATCGCTCACCTTTCTTCGTCGTCCCTTTGCATTGCTTCATCTTCTATGTCTTTCCTGGGTTGATGATATGATTTATTTTGTTATGATGTTTCCAAATCAAGATTTAAGAGAGAAAAAAAAAATTTTTAGTAAAACAAATTAACATAGTATTCGAACATGTCTAGATTGAGAAGAGCAGTGCAAAAATATAATGAGCTGGAACATGAAGAAGTGGAATTACTAGATTCATCTGTTCAAGATGATGTCATTCTCGAATTAAAGGCTTCGTTGGCTAAGAACAGAACTCCCTCATCAAATTTTATTAATATCATCATTGGTGTCAACGTAGTGTTAAATTTGGTGTTATTGACAATTCCATATTATAAGAAGAAACTCAATGGGATCTTGAGTTTATTGAGTATCTTATGTTCCTTAGTAAACTACATTGTTTTAAAATATGAAAAATATGAGCTCAATTTAGGAAGACTGAGATTACTAGTGGTTTCATTTATATTGAGTCTTGTCATCTTAGCATTGAAATATAATTCATTGAAGACCCCAGATGCCGTTTATGCAGTCCCATTGTTGAATTGTATTGGATTATACATTTTGCTTACAGATAATGATGATCTTGATACTCAAATTCTGAAATTGGAGAAATTGAAATATGATTATAAAGAAGCTTAACATTATCAAAATTCCAATATCATCTCACCAGTAGAGGCAAGTTGCAATAGTTCTTCAACATCTATAACCCCATTGAATTGGAAGTCTGTCTTTCTTGTTATGTTCTTGATCAACATTTGAATAAAATTTTGATCTGATAATATTTTACAACTCAATTGATATAATAATACACTCATCAATCGATCTTGATTATTGGTCAATGTTGAAGATATTGATCTCATAGATGAGTAATTATTTTCAAAATTCTTTGAATGTGTTAATATCAAGGTAATAGACAAGGACAATCGAGGGACCACATACTTTTCTTCCAAAATATGAAAAACAAAATGGTAATTTCAATTCCAAATTGATAAATACTGATACAAGGCAATAATTGATATAATCTGCTAGTTTGTTTAAAAATTTCACACTATCTTTCAAGTAAAGATTTATGTCGACTTCTAACGTTGTACAATTAGTAAATGTCAAACCATCGTTGAACTGATTGTTATTTGATTCAATAAATATAGATTGTTTTTCTAATGTGAATATATCACATTTTAACCTAAATGCTAAGGGGCCAGTTACTTCTACTGTATATTTCAATTGCTTCCAATACTTTATAAGGGGGTTAGTACTCTTTCACAAGAAAATTGAAATAGTGTACGAACTTTTGAGTTCAGAATACATTCTTGTAATAAATCAATGATTCTCTTGTTCTGAGTAACAGTTATCAATAAATCATTGACTGATAAATTCACCTCGAATTTCTGATCTTGTTGATTAGTAAAAAAGTTACCTCATTGTACTACAAAAGTCTTTTCATACAATAGGATTCGCAGGAAACACAATTGTTTTATCTGTAAAGCATTGATTTAAATGATAGCTGAATGAGCTTTTGACTGCATCGTCATTTACCGATACAACTATCTCTGTAGACTCTACATCCATCTTTGGTATTTATTACCTTTCTAAATAAATGATCAAAGAAAAAAATAAGACTAAAAAAAAAAAAAAAAAAACTACTGAAAAATTTAAACTTTTCTCAAGTCATCATCATTAGAAGACAATGACTAGTAATAACTGGAAGTTGATACTGGCAGCTGCCTCTTCCTCTATTATATCATTGTATTACATATACAAGAATTTCATAGTCACAAAGGAAGATGATGTTAAGCATGGTATAGAAGAACTCATTGGAAATACTCCGATAGTGGAGATAAAATCATTATCAAGTATAACAGGATGTAAAATATATGCCAAGTTAGAAATGAACAATCCAGCAGGCTCTGCAAAAGATAGAGTAGCGTTGGCCATTATTAAGAAATATGAGAGTCTCGGTATCATTAAGCCTGATCACGGGGACGTTATATTTGAAGGTACATCAGGATCTACAGGTATTTCGTTTGCCATGTTATGTAATGCTATGGGTTATACAGCACATATTTGTTTACCAGACGACACAAGTCCTGAAAAATTGCAATTGTTGGAGAGTCTTGGAGCTGAATTAACCCCTGTGAAGCCCCTGTCAATTGTCGATCCAAGTCAATATGTTAATGCTGCCAAAAAATTGGCAACAAGCTTAACTAATGATAATACTGACAGGATTGGAATTTTCCTGGACCAATTTGAAAATGATGCTAATTGGAAAATTCACTACGCTACAACTGCAAGAGAGATTTACCGTCAATTAAATCATAGGCTAGATTATTTTATAGCTGGTAGTGGTACTGGGGGTACTATTGCTGGTTGTTCTAGATTCTTGAAAGAAAAAATATCAAATTTGAAAGTGATACTAGCAGATCCTCAAGGTTCTGGATTATACAATAGAGTCAAATATGGTGTGATGTATGACCATGTTGAGAAAGAAGGTACTCGTCGTAGACATCAAGTCGACACTATTATTGAAGGAATCGGCTTAACAAGAGTTACTTATAATTTTAGCAGACTGGAACCTTATATAGATGACTCAATCAGGGTCAGTGACGAGCAACTGATTAAGATGCTGAAATTCTTATCGATTAATGATGGTCTATTTTGGGGTTCAAGTAGTTGTATTAATGCAGTACTGGCTGTGGAAATAGCTAAGGATGCCAAACCTGGTAGTAAGATACTCATCATTGCATGTGATAATGGTTCAAGACATTTATCAAAATTTTGGAAAGAAGCTAATAAAGTTGATCGTGGTATAAGTATTGAAGAAGTGATGAAATAGGGTTATGCATACAGTATTTAAGGTCTGTAACTAGTAAACTATGTATTCCATAAACAAGATAACTTGTTTTTAATATAAAAAAAAAAAAAAAAAAAAGTGAAAAAAAAAAGGTGAAAGAAAGTTCAAACACCATCAAATGAACTCGTACGCCTTATCTATACAAAACGATTTAGGAATCGAAGAAGGGGGCATACCCAAAGAAAAACCAATATTTGATGATTTTAAACCACTTGCGGAACTAGTTTTCAATACAGAGGAGTTGAAAAAATATGAATTAAACTCGTTGAAAAAAATTCAGAATGGGAGTAAGACAACAACGGCTGAACTGAACGAAATTGGAGAAACTGATGAGATGGATGTCGATGAAGAGAGTAAAGATAAGTTGCTCAAATATGTGCTGATAGAAGAGTTCCCGAATAAATCTTTAAGAGAACAAATTTTATCGATAACTATAACAAACATGGAAAATTCAATTAGTGAATCTAAGAAGAGTATTGAACAGTTGTTGAGTTTTATATGTCAGGAGTTGGGGATTCTGAGCTTTAAATGGTCAACTATTGATGATGTTGAAGCAAGTCCAATTTTTATTAAATTTATGAAAGTGTCAGACTTGGTGAAATTTATATCGTTATATGAGAAATTGGAACCTGAGAAACTTGGCACTATTGCCATGGATGACAATGTTGCGAAATTATATGATGATAAGAAAGAAGATTTGGATCTTGATCCTGTGAAGATAATGGAATTTTTCTCTCAACAAGGATATCATCATTCCACTAAGGAGAAGAACGACATTTACTCAGATTATAAAGTTGATCCAAAAGAATTGGCTGAAGTGCCAAAGGATTTGATAGATACTGTGAAGAATGATATTGTTGAATTCAGATTAAGGGTTTTGAAATTAGAGAAATTGAAAAGAGAAAAAGATGCCATTAATGATAAGAAGAAATCTAGATTTAAATTGAAAAAACTTTATCAAGATATCTCCAAGACGAAGAATATAGATGATGAAGATGAAGACACAGAAGAAGATTTCATTAATGATGAGAATGATATATTGGATGATTTAGAGAACGAACAAATGATGCAAAATAAATTACAAGATTTGGTTGAAAATGAATATTTGGTGAAATTGCAAATGATAAGAGAGCAAGATGCAAGTAGATTGAAATTGTTCAATACTTATCATACGTTAAAGAATTATTCAACAACAATAGGACAAAAAAGAGAGAAATTTTATAAAGATTTTGTCAATATCGAGTCTACAAATAATAAAGTTGATAAGAATTTAGAGAAATTTTATTTGAACCATGCAAATTATTTGAAATTTAGAAGTGATATTGAACGAAGAGAAGAATTAAAAGATTCGAATGATAAAGAGATCATTACAATGATTAATGAATTAATTGAAGAATTTATCGGAGTTGAAGATGAATCTTTGAGTTCATTTATCATGAATTTAGTTGATGAAAATTATCCAAGACAAATTAAAGTGATTGAACTGTTAAAGGAGACCTTAGATGAAGATGCAGAAGTGTTTGTGAATAAATTATGGGATCAAATAAATGTATAGAAACTCGGAGATATTTTCTATTAAAGTGTAGCTAAGACAACAACAACAAAAAAAAAAAAAAAACACATTTGGTGATTTTTCCCAATTAACTTTTTTAGGTCCTTCTTCAAACCATACACTTTTCCATGATAAAAGAGATAAGAGAAGTTGTGGAGTGTATATTCATCTACGTAACAACAAGGATATACTACAGGTGGAAAAGTGTTTTATTTACTGGAAATAGTTTGTTCTCTTTTAGTTCAATAAGAAACCACCTGAAGAATAATCCATTTTAGGAAAAGAAAATATAAGCCTGTGTAGTATAGAGTAAGGGATATAATAAGATGTGATGCTTACCATTCTAAATTGATACAGGCATGTTTGTTACCCCTATGTTATTGTATTTCCCAATTAAGGTACCTAATATAGCCCCTATATACTATTTATAGTATAAGTGTAGTGTACAAAAGTATCAAACTAAAGAAAAAAGATTCGCGTTAAGCAAAAAAGAAAAAAGAAAAGATTTTCAATAATTTCAATTTGGAACAAACAAACAACAAACAAAGAACTTTTTTCCTTTTTTTTTTTTCTTCAATTTAATTTAAATTAATACCTTGTTAATCAACAAATAAACAAATATATACCCATTAAATCAGTATCAACATAAACTAATCCATCACACACCCACCGCCATCCACCATCACTACAACTAACTGAAGTCTTTCTTTACCTCATATATATTTATTATTATCCTTTTTGTTCATTTCATTACAGTTTTAATTTTTATTTTATTAAATCCCTTGTTTCAAATTGCTAATATATTACACACCTAAAAAGAAGAGGAAAATTCAGTTAACAAGAGATAAATACAAGCAATGTTTGCTTTTAACAAATTTTCAGTTCTAATATTTTATATATTAGTCTTCACTTCATTTACAAATGGTTTAGTGATACCTAATTTTTTATCATCTTCAAATCAAGAAAATGATAACGAAACTAACGCTTTGGCAAAATTTAATCATCATTTATCTAAAATGATCCAAAAGAGAAACTTCTTCAATAACGGAAGAAAAGATTATACAAACTCAACAAGTCCTTTTTTCAAAAGTTTAACCTCAGATGATTTGTCTTCAACTACTTCTTCATCAAGTTCAGAATTTGATCCTTTTGCATGGTTAGAAGCTAGTTCCACAACTAGTTCATCTGACACTCCAACTGCAACAACATCTGCAGAAGAAGAAGACGATGAATCAACATCTTCATCAAGTACCATCACCGCTGCTGCAGTTACAACAAGTTCAGATGATTCAGAAACTACATCAACTAGCAGTCCAGATGATACTACTAGTACCCCAGATGATACAACCACCAGTGCTACTGATGATTCAGAAACAACTAGTAGTTCCGAGGAACCTTCAAAGGGGAAATTTGCATTAACTACTACTTCAAGTTCAGATGAATCTACTCCTACTACAACTGATGACGACGATACTACTAGTTCATCATCTGCCACCACCAAATTTGCTGTCACCACTACAAGTAGTTCAGACTCAGAAACTCCAGAAGCTGCTGCTGCAACAACAACATCATCAGAGGCTTCTTCTACTTCATCTTACACATATTCTGATGCCGATGGTGAAGATGATGACGAAACTTCTTCATCAGCTTATGCTGACGCTTCAACCGAGGCAACTTCAACGTCACCAACAGTTGTTGCATCATCTACAAATGATGACGTTTCTCAGTATCCATCTTCAAGTTATTCATATACATATTCAGACGATGATGAAACATCTTCACCAGCTTATGCTGCTCCTTCATCATCATCAGCTTCACTGGAAAAAGTACCAGCAGCTACAACAACTTCATCTTCTTCGGAAACAACAGCTGGAACTTTAACTGCATCTGCAGCTGCTCCAGCCTCCGATGCTACAACAACGACATCTTCATCATCTTCATCATCATCTTCATCAACAGGAACAGAAGCAACAGCAGCAGCAACAACTAGCAGTTCAAGTTCATCATTCAGTTATTCTTACACAGATGATGACGGTTCTACTGCAGGTGAAAGTCACTACGTTGACCCAACAAGTAGTTTAACTGCTACAGAATCCACAACATCAGCTTCATTATCAGCTTCTTCAGATGATTATGGTTCATACACTGACGATATTTCAACTACTGCCACTACTTCCTCTTCCTCTTCATCATCCTCATCCTCATCTTCTTCAACAATACCTGCTTCAGCTGCTCCGTGGTACCCAACTTCTTCTGCTCAAGCAATTATTCCATCATCATCACCATCATCAGCTGCTTTAATTCCAGATACAACAGAATCCCCTATTCCTGCTGAGACTACATCTGATTCACTGATCATTGTACCTCCAACTACTTCAAGTTCAAGTTCGACTTTAATTGCTTCAATTGTCACCCCTTCTACTGAAGTTCCACCACCAATTGCTTCTGTTTTGTCATCTTCTGAAGCTGTTGTTGAACCAGAGTCAACAACTTCTCCTGTTGCTATCATCAGTTCTGCTGTTCCAACACCAACTAGTGTTGCCGTCATTACTCCTGATACTTCAAGTACCGAATCTGTTGCACCACCACCAGCTCAACAAACAACAACCAGTTCATCAGTTGCTGAATTATCATCAATTTCACAAGCCTCTGGAGATCAAACAGTTATTTCTAATACTCAATCACCATCGACTCCATCTAGTGCTGCTCCACTTCCTGTTGTGCCAGTAACATCATCATCTTCAGTACCTGCTGCTGCGGCAGTTCCTACTACTGAAAGCAGTTGGGAATCTGGAACTCCTAATGAGACTGCCACTCCAACTTCAAATTGGTTACCAAAGAATATTTTAACTCAATCTGGTGCCAGTACCAGCGGTGCTTCCACTGCCTCTGCTACAGCTTCTTTGCAAACTAGTGCTTTGCCAAAGCTGATTAGTCCAATGCAAACTTTTATTCCTAGTGCTGAGTATGAGTTGATCACTATTGGTTTCCAAGAAGGTTTGAATTATAATTTCATTGTTGAAAATTCATTGGCCACTGCTCAAATCTTTGAATACTTGCCAGGTGTTGTCACCTTCCCATTATCAAAATCAGATTATGATTCAGACAGTATTTTCATCAAGCAATTAGTTCCATACACAGCTTCAGGATTGGATTATATCATTACAGTAGCTGAGATTTATTATCCAACTGCTAAGATTAATGATTTACAAGATGATATCAAAAATAGTAACTCACAACTTTATAAGAATGATGATGCTACAGAAAGAACTTTGGCTTCTTTGATAGATTCAAGAGTTCCATTAACTGGATTGATTGATACTATAAGTTCATCATCCTCATCATCTACCAATAAAGCCAATTCAGATGACTCATCATCTGGTGATAATGGAGGTGATGGTTCTCCATCTTCTGAAGATTTAGGATCAATTGGATCAGAATATTCATACTCATCTGCTAACGGTAGTAAAGTGACCAAGAAGACAGCTAAGAAAATAGCTGGTATTACCATTGGTGCCGTTGTTGGTGGATGTGTTTACTTAGCTTTGATCTTACTTGCCTATAGATTCTGGAAGAACAGAAAACAAATTGCTTTAACTGATGATTCTCCAAGATCATCAGGATTTTATCCTTCACCAGCAATGTCTCAAATATCATCTTTTACTCATTCTATCTCGGAACCAAATACCAATGCTGGTATGTACGCTGGAAGTCAATCTAACAGAAATTCAAGATCGTCAAGATTAGTAAGTTCATTTGGATCTTCAAGAAGAACAAGTGAAATTGATAGTTATATTCCAAAAATTTCTCAACCTGTTGAACAACATAATTCATTAGGTTGGGTATAAGGGACAAGTAGAAAAAAAAAAAACAAAAACATTGAGATACCCCTTTACTTTCCCTTTCATGAACATCCTTAGAAGCTTTCAAGTATTCCCCTTTAAAAAAAAACAGATAAAGCAAAAAATGTGTTTTTGTGTTTTTATAACTGTCTTTTATGTTTTTTTATTTGATCTTCATTTATTTTGTGATACCTTTTTTTTTTTTTTTATATTAATTTATTTTTAACGTTTTCCTATTATATGAACTTTCTTGAAACCACAGTTGTCAATTAGTTTTCCCTGCTTTGTATTTGCATTTCAAAAAATTTTAGATTATCATTTTTATTATTCCTATTTTACAATCAAATGACAGTGGTGTTTTCTTTTATTTACTGAATTTTTTTTCTTATATTTGAAAAAAAAAAAAAAAACTTTTTTAAAATATAACTTGTAGATATAATAAACTTTTGTAGATAAACATGAGATGGACTATACCGAGATTTTCTGGAAGGTACCAAGTGCTGCGGATTTCACCGTTGACTATAAATAAAGATATAACGATTAAGAATTTACTTCTTACCAATACAGAACATGAAACTTTGATGATAATTTACAGAAATTTTATACGATTAACGAAATATTATTCACATATAGGACTAATACAACAAACATATAAGAAATATATACGAATGAGATTTGAAACAGATGATTATAATCTCAGATTAAGAGTGATTGACAAGCCACCGCAATCACGACACGAGATTCTTTGCAAATTGTATAACTCATTGATATTTGTGAATAATGCATGTTGTGCCACTAATGGCATAAATAAAGAATATTTATTGATCAAGAATTTGATTAGTTGTTGGTATAAGAAATTAGGTATCATTGACAAAACTAAGAATTCGAAGAAAAAACCAGATTTGGATATAAATCTATTAGAAAAAGAATTAATGTTTTGGAATGAAGAATCTGGGTTATTACTTTAGAAATATATTAAAGTTCATTATATATAGTTAAAATATTATTCATTATCGTTTCTCTTTCTGTTATCATTGATGATTCTTTCTCTGATTTTTTGACTCACCACAACACCATGACCTTCGTCATCTTCTTCACCATCTGTTGTCGTCAGATCACTTGTCACTGCCGAGGAGATACTTGTCATTTCCACATCACTACTCTTATCTGTAGAAAAAATTGGAATACTTGAAAGATCGAATTGTGAATTAATTCTATTAATACCACTTTGTTCATCTTTCAATTTTTGTCTCTTAGTTAACTTCTTTTTTTTCAATTTTTCATATTTATCATCATCTTCTTGAAATTTCTTATCTTTCATTGCTTGTTGAATTTCTAATAAATTAAAATCAGGATACAATGCAGGCCCAAACTCATTGACTAATTCTGTAATTTCCAAAGTTAGTTCTTTTCTCAATTGCTTCAATTCTAAGATCTTGGACTCATTTATCAATGTCAAATACAAAGGTCTTAAACTCTTGAAATAATCCATACCATTATCACCGATGATTAATGCCGAGTATGTGATTGCTGAACAGAAAATATAACTAATCCAAAATGCAATAAATAATTGCCATATTCCTAATGTATAACCTTTATACCATAACCAAAATGTTCCAATAACTGAATAAAAAGTATACAACAATGGAGCTAAACCCATGGCAACCAAGATTTTCCATGTCGCGATAACATCTGTTGCCTTAATCTTCACTGTAGAAGCTGCCAATGCGGCTTTAGATTTGTTGGTACTAATTTTCTTAGTGGCAATAAATATTGGACTAAATAATAAGAAACCTGGAACACAAAATAACAGTAACAACAAGACCCTTGAGAAATTGATAAGTAATAAAGTCAAAGTGACAATTCTTAATCTTGGTTTACATTTTTCCACATCATGATCAGGTATTTGGAAAATTTTCAATAAATCGTTATATTTCATGATCTTTGCTTTTAAAGAGATCAATTTTGGTTCATCTTGGAAATGTATATAACCTTTGACCAATCTTCTATTCATTTCCACGATCAATTCCAACGATAATCTAGAACTGAAATTATTTGAATATAATCTCCTTGCAGTTTGCACACATACTAAAGTTTCATAATCTGGGCATGTGACAGTAACCAGTTGTAAACCATTTTTAATCTCATCTAATAGTTGTCTCACAGCATCTTTCGAGGTGGCAGGATCTTTGTACATCTCGACTAATCTATCATCAATTTCCATTGGGTTTCCGAATTCTACCATGGCCCTGGATCTGAATTTATGTGGATTGAAATAGTTCATACCACATGGAATAATTTTCACATTACAAGTTGGATCATAGGCCAAAGCACCAAGTGCCATAATCGCGACACCCAGCTTCAAAGGTAATAAGTCGGGCCTATCATGAGATCCACCTTCAGGGAATATACCAATAGAGTTACCTCTACTTAAATGTTCAAAAACTTGAGAATAAACTTCGGATTGATCAATTTTGGGAGCAGTCTTGAAAGCAGTACCATTGTGTAATAAATCATGCAGCTTATCGATATATTTCGGATTCGAAATCTTGAAATCCCTTTTCAAAATCAATTCTGTATCAGAAATAATTTCTTCAATCTCAGTGGTCCCCAATGAGTTAGGTAACGCAATAAGACCTTTAACTTGACATTGCCTTGTGAATTCAGTATCAGTACCTACAATTTTCAAAACAGTGTCACCATCAAAACCCAGTGCATACTTGATTGAACCTTTTGCCAATTTTAAATTGTCTTGGGCTCTGGCAACTGGTATAGACATGATAGATCTTGCTAAGAACCCAATTTGCTTGTCATAATACGATTTGGCAGCAACTAAAAAAGAAATCCGACGATGTGCCTCTTTCTGCACCGTCTCCAGTAACAAAATCCCATCTACAAATTGATTTGCATGAGGAGCACCAACAAAGATCAAAGCTTGTTTCGGATTTCTTGGTAATCTAAATGCACCTCTAGTTCTAATTTCCCTGAAAAAACAGTCAAACACTACACTGAATATCCATATCACCAAATCATAGATAAACAATTGCACAGCCGTAGCAGGCTTATACTTCGATTGCTCAGAGTTCATTCGATTGTTTCTTTACTGTGTTTTTACTTTCATTATTGTTGAATTTTTTTTTCTCTCTTTTGTTTTTTTTGTACACCGAAATTTTTTTTTTTTTGTTGGGGGTTTTTTTGTTAACTATACAAAATCATTTCTTCTTTGACTTCAACTTCAGTTTAGTTTGAATGGATTTCTCATTTCTGAATTTCAATTCGTTACCTACCATGTTCTCGATATAATCTTGGAAAATGTTATTATCTTTTTTCAAATTGGACTCGTATTCTTTCCAAGACACATACATTTTTTTCAAATACGTCAATTCGTCATCTAATTGGGTTTTAACTTGTTCAAGCTTGTCATTCGAAGATATGTATCTGTAATATTCTGTCTTTTGGATATTCAAATCATCAAGATGAGATGTGGTTGAGTCTAGCAATTTATCCAAATCTGGCTTCGAAATTGCCAAACTACTAAACTCGGGTAAATCCAAATCTTTGTCTGCTATGTTATTATCAAGAATTTTGTTACTAGTTTTCGGATCCGTGATCTCATCGAGATTTAATGGGAGACCTAGATTTAATATCATCTCTCTTCGTATAGTCGATTTCTTCCATGTATGTTCGTTCATTATTTTCTTGTGCGTAGTAGGCATTTGAGTTAATCTTTGCAAGATCTCATTTGATCTCTCATTGAGTAAATCCAGTGAATCATCTCTTGTCACCGGAGACTGGTTTAACGGTATTATCTTCTCTAGCACTTCATTGATATAACTCGATATCTTGTTCCTATCATCACTGTCAAATATATTTGTTATGGTATTTTGTACCTCATCAGCTTCATCCATTGAAGCATCGTCAAATGAACCAAAGTCGTCATCATCCTCTTCTGCTTCTTCAGGCACATAAGCAACTTTATCCAATTCAGATTCAATTGACATGGTTATACGTTTCTCTCGTCTTGTTCAAACTGTTTTGATTTTTTTTTTTTACATTTTTTTTTTTTTTTGTTCAAATTTCGATTACAAACAGATTAGAAAACATTTAAAAGATGACTAAAATTACTATAAGATAAACTACTATACACATGTTGCTATATGTGACAATGAATTAGACAGCTGTCTCATTCGTTAATAAAAAAAAAATGCAAGGGGGCTTTTTAGACCGTTGGCAATTCTATTTGTGTTGGTGTGGAAACAGGCATTACTTCATCTTTGGTTAATGTGCTCAAATTAATACCTAATCTTGCACTGATTCTTCTACCATGAGGTGTATTTTTCACTCCGGGCAAGATTGGGATCAAGATTTTTTTCAATTTCTCGAAATTTTCGAAATTGGAAACGTCTAAACATGTTTGCAAGACATAGTTCCCATAGGAGTCGTTTAATAATCTGTTGAATTCTTTTATTGTCAAATTATTCAAGATTAATTGGATCAAATTTGCATTAATCTTTGGTAATCTCAAGATTTTTTCAATGACATTGGATCCAAATTTATGTAAAGATAATTCGATGAAATTTGCATTGATTGTGTTTAAAATCTTGGTGATTGACGAGTCTTTGCACTCGATTAAATCATTGTTATTCAAGATATATTGGATCACGTAATTGCCAAATGGATCAAATGACAAGTTCATAACATTTTCACTGAAAACGAGGCCCAATTTTTTACATTGTTCAATTGATCCAAAATCTAAACATCTTTGTAAGACACAACATCCATGTCTATGTGTAGCAATTTCAACACAATGATCACAACTGATATCAAAGATAAATTGATTATGCTCTTGCGATAATTTGGAAAGACATTTTTGTACAACATGATTACCATTTAAATCTCTAGCTAATGTGACAATATGAGGTTTTAAAGATTTAACAATGATGATTGATTCTTCATCTGTAGTGATACATTCAATCAATTTTTGTAAAGCTCTTGTTCCATGAGGATTTGTAGAAATTTTGAAAAATTCCACAGATGCGTTTTTAACCAATACGGTTCTTTGTTGATCATTACATTTCTCGAGTAATTTTTGAATCAAATAATTACCAAATGGATCAACCATTAACTCGATAATATGTAAATAAGTCTCATTGAAAATCAAAGTGGTTTTCAATTCATCGTTAAAATCTAATTGTTTTTGTAAGAAACGGCATCCATGTTGATCTTTACATAATGAATAAATGTCTCCTTTGAAATCTTCCAATTTGGCATTCGCATATTTAGCCGGATCTTCACCTTTTCTACGGTTCATCTTATTACGGTGAACATTGACACCGTTATTACTCCAACGTTGAGTGTTATTTTGACTCTGATGACGACGATGCTGATGATGGAACTGTTGTTGTTGCTGTTGTTGCTGTGGTGGTGGTGGTGGTGGTGCCTGTGATGGGTTAGCAGGAAATGATGAATTGTTTCCCATCATATACCCTGTATAATCATTATTCCACATAGGAGCATTATTAGTCAATGGCTGCGAATGCTGTTGTGGGAACGATCCGAATGCTGGATGAGGTGGGAAACCATCTACAGAGCCAAAAGGCATTGGCTGAAAGTGATGTGGATGAGGTGGTCCAGACATGATATGAGGAGGAGGCACTTGTTGTTGTGACTCTTGAATTTTCTCAAAAGGTTCTGTTGATCTTCTTCCCTTCTTATTTTCACTTGTCATACTACTAACATGGGGACTTGATGTGGATAATAATGAGCCACCAAATTGACGTGACAGGGTATTTTGAGTTTCAGAAGATGTTGTTATATCTCCTTCAACGTCATCATCAGGTAACTTAAATGACTTAATATTGTGAAGCATTGGATTAGAATTATTCAAGCCTGAATGATTAAAAGGTGGTGCAGTTTGTGGCATACTTACAACCCCAGTAGACCAATTTGGTGTTGAAGGGTTGAAACTCTGCTGCTGCTGCTGCTGCTGTTGTTGTTGTTGTGCATTTGGAGTCATTGATCCGGCAAAATTCAACAATGACCTATTTGATTGATCAAAATTTTGTTTTTGAGAGAGGAAATCATTGTAATCGTCTAAATTCAAATCTCCTAATGCTATATCAATATCAAGATCCGGAGTCTCTGTTCTCAAGATGGAATTTTCCAGCAGTAAGAAAGGAGGGGCAGTTGATGGCAGCTGTTGTTGAAAAGACATGTTTGACAGATTAATTGGGGTTCCAGCACCGGCAATGTCTTCGTTGAAAAATAACATGGAAGAATTTGATGGCTGTTGTTGTTGTTGTTGTTGTGGCAAGATGGAATTAAAATTTGCACTTCTGTTATCTTTCTGTTTAGGAGGAGTTTGTAAAGGGTCACTGAAGTTTAATTGTGACGAGGATGATATCAATGAAGAATCATTAGTCGTCGAAATGATGGAATCGTTATTTGAAGAACTCATTATGTGTTACCCTATCTTGGCTTTTTCCTTTCTTCGTTTGTAGACACTATTGGCAATATTTTTTGATCAGATCTGGTCCAGTAGAGTGATATTTGTGAATATGACAAGTTTTGAACTAATATACAATAATAAAAATCTTCCCCAAGTATAATAACTATATATAGGTATATATGCTAATGGATGATGGGAAATGAATGACGGAATGAAAATGTAATTGAGATAATTTCTCAGTCTAATGTACAAGTGGATATGATAAGGAGTTATATATCTATGACTATATGTGATCTATATTCTTATACTATTCTAAATGAAGATGGTGAATTGATTTTAAAAAGATGAAAATATTTCTTTGATCTGTTACTTTTTTTTTTAATTGCAAACAAAAAAAAATTTTTTTTTTTTTTTTTTTTTTTCTTTCCATTATTAGAGAGATTTTGTTACTGGGGTTTTTCTCTTCATATAGTTAAGTATTCATTTTTATTTATTTTAATGGTAATATCTAATCTCTGAATTCGGCTGGTTTCTTAGCTACCAGTTTCTTCTTATTTCTCTTAGTTACATTGGCATCGCTCATAACTCTATCAAATTCACCAGCTTTTTTCAACTCTCTTCCGAAATTATCTTTATCTTTTAATTTATAAATTCTGACAAGCCAGTTTTCAGATGTGAACACTTCTTCAACACTATTAACAGTGATTTCTTTGGCGTATTTCAGAGATAACTTTTGTTGTCTGACTCTATCGGTGGCACCCCCGACTCCAAATAAGTCACCGAATCTGTAATATGACATCTTGTACATTAATGAGTTTTGCATTGCCGTAGTGGCACTGTCATCAATCTTGTATTCACCTCTATCGGTGAAATAGGTCCTCTCACTAATCTCTTCTGGCCATATACCTTCACTGATTCTTACCATCCATAAGAATTTGTTTAAATCGTCTCCGCTGAAACCAAGTAAACCTCCAAAAATGATCAATATATAATCAACATCCAATTGTCTCATGATCTCTTCTGATTTTTCTTCAGTGGTGGCCATGGCTCTACCAACTGTGGCAATATGTGTATTGTTCCATGTATTGTTATCGACTAAAGTGGTACGATCAGCCATACCACCAATTTGATAACCATAATCCCACCAGGACATCACTTTAGAATCTTCTGGTGTATTCATACGTAACCAATAATATGCTTCTCTATAATCATCGATCAAGAATTGAGATCCATCTGGATTTGTCGAAGCCAATACGACAGAAGGTGATGAATACGCATTTGATGTGACCCAAGTACAATGTTGTACGTAAAAATAGAGATAAAAGATGAAACTAACAGTTACCAATAATTTGGAAACCGAGTTCAAGACAAATTCTTGTTTCTTTTCATGATCTTTGAGTAACAAATTTTTGAAATTTAAATAGATATCGAAAATCTTACCAACGGCAATACCACCACAAACACAAACAATTGGGGCCAAAGTTAACATCAATCTAATCATGACACCTGCGAAATAACTTCCCAAGACACTATAGATGATGACAAATAAGCTTTCATTTGATAAGTCATTGAAACATAACCAAACACCAACTGGGAATAACCAGATTAAAAAGTTCAAATCAAAGAAGAAAGCAGACCATGGTGTAGGTTGATGTTCAGAAACGGAGGCAATAATTGGGATATGGATCTTAGCATAACTGGTATCCCATAAGGAATAAAATCTTCCTGTCCATGGAGCAATTAAACCTAAATTAGTTGCAATGACCAAGCCACTAATAGCTAAGACTCCAATTAAAATTGAGAAAGTGATGATCAATTTCTTGAAATTTTTAGGTGACAAAGTTTCTCTAAAATAATTACCAACGAGTACTAATTGTAATAAACCAAAGATTCCAAAACTTGCCATATGATCGTTTGATTTGATTGGTAAGAAACCGACAAATGGAATTTGCATTGATAATACAGTACCCAAGATATACCAAGTTGTGTAACTGACATAGATCTTGTAATCAAATCTGCCCATTAATAACAAGACAAATACGTGCAATGGGATTAAATTTGTGATAAAGACATAACCTCCCCAAGCACTAACCATATAAAAATAGAAAAATGAAGTTAAACAACTCCAAAACATTGAACCTAATTTGATGGCTTTAATCCAGAAATAAAAAGTTGCCATCAATAAAGTGATAGCAATGGCTTCATTATCATATGAACCTGCAACGGATCTTGAAATATAACCTGGTGTAATACCCATAAATATAGCACTAAATAATGAAGCTGTCATATTACCATCCGTGACTTCCTTAGTTAAGAAGAAAATGAACAATGACGTTACCGAAGAGAACAGAGGTGCTAATAAGACACAAATATTCCTTATATCGATTGGCAAACCAATTTTTTGCAAGACATTATGAATTAATCCACTTGTCAACATAAGCCCAGGGTATAATGTCCCACCTGTGACTCTTCCCAATGGGTACCAAGTCTTATCATCGAACCAATTCAAGAATTTGTTGAAACCATTGCTGATTAAATAACGAGTGGCTCTATAATTAAACCACGGATCAAATTCATGGATAATACTTTCAAATCTTATTACACTGAATAATCTTGAAGATATCGAGGCAAATGATATTGAAATGAATATAAAGATGATTAATAAGGACCTCAGCAATTGTAACAATTGAGTAGGTATCACAATTGACCCAGTCTTTTCATCAATTGTTAATGTGACCATCTTTAATCGTTGTCTTTATAGTTGAATTACTTTTTGTACTGTATTTTTTTTTTTTTAAACGTGTTTTTTTTCTTTTTCTTCGTTGAAAAATTTAAAGAGAAAAAAAGTTATATATAAAGTGAGACAAGACTATACAAACTAATTATCATCGCCTTCTTTGATCAATTCTTCAATTTTCTGATTAATCTCATCTTTACTCTTAAATTTCTTATTACCAGCCTCATTGTTCAGCACATCTAACTCTTTCAATTCTTCATCAATTGGTTTACTTGGTTTTTGACCTTCTAATGGCGCTTTATTTTTCACTATCTTGGAATCCTGATTTATAGCATTTTGTTTCTTGTCATTCTCATTAAATGAAATCTCAGCTTGTATCTTTGGCTTTTCAGGATTCACCAATTTAGGCTTATCATTAGAGATCTTCATTGGATTCAAGATCTCTTCATCTTCCATTGAGTCTTGTCCAAGATCCTTGATGGCGATATTTTGCTGTTTTATAGCTTTTGGTTTTTCTTTGATTTCTTGATGAGGAAGAGTGTCTTTACCAACAACTGGTGCAGATGGTGGCTCAATAGGGTTAGCATCTTCTTGCAGTACAGCATCACTTCTTGCCCAACCTGTCTTAAACAATGGATCCATTTCAAAATCTGGGAAAATATGTGCCTCAGTATTGAATACCACCGATGTTAAATCAAATTTATCTTCATCATCAAATAACAAATAAAGATATTTCAAAGTCTCAGCTAACCAGAAACTTTCCATATTATCCTTTGGTTTCCCTGAAGTGACATCCGATAATGACGTGTAACGAGTAGACCCACCACTAGTAACTTTTGTATGTTTGATGAAATTTGTGAAAATTTCATAACCCCATTGTCTATACATAGGATCCTTGGTGATCTTATAAAGATAGTATAAACTCTCGACAGTTTCTGGTCTTTGTAAATTATGTCTATCCAGAGGTTTAATATGGAAATCACTTATTGATTTTGGATCATGGTTGAAAACAACAATTTCTGGAGATAACCCAGTCTTGTCAACATCATGATACATCTTGTAACATGTATGTGTAATCTCTTTACCTAACATAAAATTAGCCTCTTGAGTTGTGGTCCAATATTCAGATTTTCTAGCTTCATTTATGGTCTTACCTTGTGTAGCACCCAAGGCTAAGAGTCCACCAACAAAACAAACCAAATGATCCATCTTTGGATCAATGGCACCATTAACACCATTTGCCAATTCACCAATATATGTATAACCATTTGGCTTAGATTTACCAACCATATGTTTCTTAATTCCATAAACTGCTTCTTCATACATTTCTCTGTACACAGGTTCACCAGTTTGTAAGAATTGTTTTAACAAATATTCATAATAAGAATCACCTCTTGAACCTAATCTAATTAATCTTCCTTGATACTTCCCAGTTTCAGGTTGAACAAAAATTGGAACCAAGCCATCTTTTGGTTTATTTGAATCCAAGACTGACATGATTTTTTCAACTTTTTCCCAATATAATGATTCACCAGTTAATTTGGCAAGATATTTGAATTCTAATTGTAAAGTTGCAACTTCTGCAGTTGATGAAGCACCACCATCTGCATGACTCTTAATACCTTTCCCAGTTCCCAAATTTACTGAAGCATATGGTATTCCAGTACGAGATTCAAAACTCTTGATAATACGATTACCTAAATCTGTAGCTTTATCCAAATACACATCATCTTTAGAAAGATAAAATGCACTTAAAAATCCACCTAACATTCTTATAGTGGTTTCAAAAACATTAACTTCATAATTGAAATCATAAGTTAATTCATTCTTGACCCAATTCTTAGCCCTGTCAAGTTCCAGTTTACAATCCATAATCATCAATGTATCCAATGAATCAACAATGATCCAACCTAAAGGTTTTGGACCCATGTTTTCTCCAGTCTGTGAAATTGGATGGTAAACATCGTAACCCCAACCATTGGCTTCATAATCATGCCAACTTTCCAAGAAAGCATTCTTAACTTCATATTTTCTTGTTAACCATAAATCTGTATCATCAACATCTTCCACTGATTTATATGATACACCCAATTGATATACAAAATAAACAAGAAGTAAACTTATTGAAGCTTTAAAAAGCATCTTAATCTTATTTCTTCTCTTATTTATGGATGTTATATAATCTGTCTTGTTGTTTTTCAATGGTTTATCTTTGTATAATGGTAATGCTGCAGATGAAGGTTTTGCTTTCCAGAAGCTGTTGTCGTTGTTGTTGCCAAATGTTGGCCTTGTATTAAATGGATAACTCATAAAAAAAATCTCTTCAATCCAATAAAAGATCCTTCCCTCAAATTGATACCAGGTTAGATCAGATATTGAAAGTATTCCAAGTATTTTCCTTAATTATTAAATACTTGTCAATTTTTTTTTTTATTTTAATTTTTTTTTTTGGTGTAATAAAATTTTCTTTCTTAATTATATGCTGTTCTTTCTACAAAGACTAATTATAATGTTATCAAAGATGATTTACCATTCAGCTATGTAACGCATCATGCTGTTCTTGAGCAATTTTCAAACCTTCAAGAACAATTTCACTCAATTCATCGATATCTTCTAGACCAACACTAATTCTAATGATATTTCTATCAACCCCCCATTTTTCAACTTCATCTAATTCTGCAAAATGGGCTAAGATCAGATATGGGCAAATTAAGGTGAAGTTTGTGCCTAATGATGGACCTTTTGATAATTTAACTTCATTGAAAAAACAACGAGCGTCGGCTTCATCTTTGAATTTCAATGAAAATAATCCTCCGTATCCACCATTTGGATTTTTAATTTCATCATAATATGATTTTGAAGTCAATAATGATGGATAGAAAATATCTTCAATCAAATTATTTTGTTGGAAAATTTCAATAATTTTCAAAGTGTTGAAATTTGTCTTTTGAGATCTTTGAGTAAAATCCCTGGAATTTCTTTCTAAATAAATTGCATCTTCACCCCAATATATCTCTGGTTCATAAGTCTCGTTGAAAGTTTCTTTCAACAGTTTATAATGTAATGACTTAGTGTTCAACACCAATGAACCACCCATGACATTTGAATCACCACTGAAAACTTTTGTCAATGAAGTGACAACCATATCACAATAAGGTAATACATTTATATTGGAAAAATTCCCAACAGTGTCATCAACAACTATTAAAAATCCATACTTGTCACTCAATTTCTTCAATCTTGCCAAATTTGGTGTCTTCAACAACGGATTTGAAGGACATTCACAAAATAATGATAAATATTTTTCACCTTGTGCTAACTTAGTTTCTAATTCATCTATTGAATCATCATCACCAAATCCGTAAAAATGCACTCCTGCACCCCATTTTTTCAAAATGTTTAATGTATCAACATATGGGAATCCAAAACAAATAGTTTTTTGCAATTCCAGTATATCTGTATAAGTATTCAAAATTGCCTGATGAGCACTGAAAATAGAAGTCATACCTGTTGGATAAAGATAAACATCATCCTCTTTCAATATATTGTTATTTGATTCGTTTATCTTTGTAACGATTCTTTTTTGTAAAATGGTTTTAACTTCTTTTGTATATCTTAAATCTAAATTTCTACCAAATCTTTCTTCTATAAAAGTCGAGTATTCTTTTTCTAATTGTTGTGATGAAGTTGATGAAGATCTATTCATTGAAGCACTTGCCCTCTTAGGATTTCTAACTTTAGCCTTTAATTTTTCTTGTAATTCTTTTGCTTTAACTTCAGAATCTTCTAACAATTTTGATTTTAATTCTGACAAGATATAATCTGCTCTTCTTGATGATATACCTTCACCCGTGTGCTGCCAGTAATTTTTCAGTAATGGGAACTCACTACTTGGGAAAAATAAAACGCTGAAATTTATTCCAACTCTTATTGATTCTTCTTCTTCCGTCTTTGGAGATGGTGTTGATAATTGTAAGATTCTAACATTACATTTCTGCAAATTCGTTTTTGCCTTGATGAAATTACGACATCTCTTTGCAATATTGTAAGTTGGGAAGACCATTGATCTCTCACCTTCTTTACCATAATTCAATTCTAATAATTCAGATAAATACAGAATTGATTTATGAATGAAAAATCTTGGATAACCAGAATTCATCTTATTAACAACCCAATCTTGACCTTCCTCGTATCCAACAGTTGCCTCCCATGTAGGCAAAGTGACGGACACTGCATGAGGAGTGTTATTTGGAATAGGAGCCCCAATCTCTTGAGATATCGGAGTTGATGGCATGTCTAGTAGTGATTGGATATATGATTTCATCCAAAACCTTTTTTTTTTTTTTTTTGACTCACTCGAAAAAAAAGATACCAAAATTTTTCAGAGTGTCTCTACAGAAATTTATGTAACTGTAGTCAATTTACTGAAGTAATTTTCTACAAGAATCTTATTTCGTTTATTTCATAATTGTATTTTGATAATATTATACACCAATTAATTCTTTATGTGCTTTATTGTATAAAAAATTCTTGACTTATATTTTGTTTTTTTTTTTGCTATTTTGTAATCATATCCGTTTCTCAAATCAATTCCTCATCCTCACCTTCTCTAAAGTCTAGATCAGATACCAGTACAGATCAATTCAATTGATTTATCTAATTTTTCAATTCAACAACTTTTTCACCTCTTGAGAATCTTGGATGTCTTGGATCGTTAATGAATTCATCAGAGTTCATTGAAGCCTTGGCACCAGCAGCAACTAAGTAGTAGGTGACACCAGCACCGATGAAGAAATGGTAGTAGTTCTTGAAAATAGCAGTTGGGAATCTTTGTAATGCCATTGTGAATTGATTAGTTTTTATTGATAATAATAATAATTGATAATTTTATTTTTGTTGTTCAATTTTTTTTCTTTAAAGAAAATTTTTTAAAAAGATTTAATTGGTGTTATTCTTTGGTATTTATACACGACTATATATTTCAAATATCTTGAATTTAGTAGAAGGTTGAATAAACATTGTATCCACAGGCACAGGTTGTAATATATTATAATTGAAGATAGATAATAATTTTTCAAATTCTGCTATTGTATCTTCATTTCTAATAGTACATGCAATTAATACACATTTAACTTTGCAAACATTGAATAATTTTTGGAAAGTCTCTATTAAAGTTGGTAGTATAGAGATATCATATGTGATATCAGCACCAACACATAGATCGACATCTATCTGTAAATCATCTCCCCATATATATTGGAAACAATTATTGATCTTGATATCATTTTGCTGGAAATTTGTAGCTAAATTTTCAATTAATTGTGAAGTACCATCTGTCATATAAACTTTATTTGTAGAATATTTATTTAATGATAACCCAACAAGTCCAGTACCAGTACCTAACTCCAACACATTTTGATATTCGGGATGTTTTAGGAAATAATGATTCAAGAGGAAATATGATAAATATATAGACAGTTCCCATGTTCTTAAACCAGTAGTGTTTAATCCACTGATCAATTTTGGATTTTCTTTTAAAACAATTGATTTGCCTGGAATCACTTCATAAGTTAGATAATCAAAGTCCATTGCAGATAATTCCAGTGCAGAAATCAATTTCTCGATATATGTTGAATAAAAATCATCAAGGATATCAAAATTTTCTTGTTCTTGTCTTGTTAAGATTTTCTTGAAAATTGGCTTGAAATATGCTGGGTTTAAATCGATATCCTTTGATAAGCTATTGATAAACAACTCTTGATTCGATAATTCTGATATCTCATTTGGAATCTCTATATATTTACTGGGCACTCGTTGTTTCAAGTATCTAATTAAGTTATCCATTTCTTGTTTGCATATCTGATCTCATCGACTGTCCTTTTTTTTTTTTTTTGTGTGTGTGTGTGTGTTTTTTTTTGCAATTCGGAGTTTTCAAGTTAATTAGGTCACAATGCTTTTCAATCAATACAACAAAGCTGAAGATACAAAGAGATACGTAAAGATTAGGTAATTAATAGGAGTTGTTAAATATACAATATATTAAAAGATGGTGTTTCTTGTATATAAGCTTATCTAATTTATCTTAAAGAAGGGGAGGCTCCAAGAAGATTTCAGAGAAGGATAAGCTTTAAAGTGAAACTGAGTTTTCTTTAATTGGATGATAAATAATAACAGCTTTGAAGAGTAATTAATAAAGAAAGATGTATCATTGTAAAGAAGTTTAGACAATTGATTTTCAAACAGTTTTTTTTTTTTTTTTAGTATTTTTTTCCATTTTTGATCCCTCTCAAATACAATCCCTTTCAACAAAGAAACATGGATGAACTTTTATCATCATTTTCAGAAGCTTCTTACGCTACTGCTAGAACTAGTCCTCTTAATAATGTAATATCTGATCAAGAAAATTCACCATCTCAAAGGCTCTACAATTCAGCAAGTAGTTTCAGACCCCCTTTTGAAGAACTAATTATTCCTCCTCTAATTGATCTTACAGTTCCAGTTTCTCATTCCGACTCAATTGAACATGAAACTATCATGATTGAATATTCAAATAATGAAGAGTTATTTGCATTTTTAAACTATTCTGCAGCTGAGAGAATTTTAATTTGTTCAAAACCTGGAAGTGGTAAAAGTTTCACCGTTATTAATTATATTAAAAACATCGATAAACGGGATAAATTTATAATTTATATTGTACCAACAAGTATTGCAGGTCATCAGGTTAAGGAAACAATGTTGAGATTAGGAATTGATAAGATTATATTTTATCATTCAAGAATCGAAAAAAAAATTTATGAAGAGGATATGAATGTGTTAATAACAACTCCTGAGATGTTAATTGATAAATGGGTTAAAAAATTATGGCCCTCCAAGGAAATAACTATAATAATTGATGAATCCCATTTTTTAAATGAAGATTTTGAATCTCAGAGTTATCAGAAACTTCATCAATTTACAAGGACAAAATGCTCAAGGGTTATTTATCTATCATCAACGATGAACCAAGAAAAACTTGAGTGTATTAATCCTTTTGAAATTTATTATTCAATTTCAAATTTCAAAAATTTACAATTAGATATCATTGTTTCAAATACTAAGAATGATTGTTTAGAAGAATTTGCGAAACTTAAACAGGATCATAATATCTTGATTTATACAGATCATAAGAGAAAACTTTTACAAATTAAGAAAATTGTGAAAGGGTACTGTAATATTGAGAAAATAGGTTTTGAAGTTGGTGAAACTCAATCTGATAATGAATCAATTGACGAACTTGATACAGATGACGATTCCGTTAGAATATCATCTATTACTGAAACAGGTTTCAAAATTGTAATGGGTACTTCACTGCTTGTTAGTAGTATTACAATTAATGATATTTCAATGTTATATATCACAAATGATTGTTTTGGCATTTCCAATTTCATGGATTTACTTGGAAGATGTTGCAGGAATGGAAAAGAGAATTGTTATGCCTTGATGGTTTTAGATCCCGTTACAATTTTGAAAAATTGTATACCTAATTCAATTGTAAATGATGGTGAGAATTTCACTCCTTTCCAGATTCCAAGTTTTCAACATGATTTAATTATTGGTAAATGTTGGAGACAAATTTTAAAAGATGAATTTTTCAATTATGATGATGGAGACATAGATTGTAATGAAATAAGCCATAATGAAATTGAGATCAATTTCAAAAATTGTGTCGTTATATTATTATTATCAATTTTTGATACATCAACAATTACAAGAAATAAGAGACCAAAATTGGAAAGCACATATTGGACATTTTCGAAAGTTAAATCATTTTTCAAAGCAGGTAAGAAAAATCATAAACTTATCATGAATGGGATTGATTTAAAAGATTCAATAAAGAAATTAAATGAAAATTTAATCGATATTGATGAAAAAAATTTTGATCAAATCTTATTGAAAGTGTTAGTCATATTATGTGATAAAGAATATCTACAAATTGGCAAGATAGTTATGTCAAATGTACTGTTCAGATTAAATAAATCAAGTACAGAAATTTTTGAAAAACTCAAATCTGAAACTGAATTTGATTGTTTAAAAATTGTTGATTATAGTAATTTTAATTTAAAGAAGAGAATTAATGAATTCTTATAATTTATATTCTAATTTTTTTATATTTCCATATCTAACTTTTTTTTTAATCCCCATACATTAAACAACGATATTACCAATAATTTTAACTCTCTTGACACCACCATCCGGAATAATAATTAATTTGACATGAGTGAAAGTGGAATCATTGTCGATGTCATAAAAATGTTCCTTATCAGCACCAGTCTTAGATTTACTAACTAAATCTACCCATTTAACATCGTGGTTTGGAATTTGGTCATCACTAATACAACCTTGTAATTCGATATATTGTGGGAAATTACCTCTAAAATGAGCAGTATCTATAACAGCTTTCTTTATTGAAGTTTTGGCACCTAACTTGATTATAACCCAATCAACATGACCTGGAGTTCTTGATCTTTTTGTTTCCCAACCATCACTCATATCAATACCACGACCTGGTAAGAGTAAATTATCAGCAGTTCCAAAATGTTGATCAGAGAATGCCACAGCGACACCTCCATTTAAGACACTAGCAGTATTTAATTCTGTAGCTAAATCTTTTGGTAAGATTGGTACCACTGTACCATAGCATCTAAATCTGGCAACACCTCCATCTGGGTATTGTTTTAATTTAATATATTGATAATTCTTTGTTGTAATTTCATCTCTAACAAAGAAATGTCTTTGTGATGGACCACATTCTAATTTTGGTATAATTTCATCCCATTTTTGTAAATCATCACTCAGTTCAACGCTAATAAATGGAGCATGATTACCGTTGAAAAAAGCAGTATCTACTTCAACACCTTTAATTTTGGCAGAAGAGACACCCATCTTAATAATGACATAATCAAATGGTTCAAGATTATGACGTCTTGTTTCCCAACCATCATACCAAGCACCTGCAAATACAAACTTGGTGGCATCACGAATAGGCAGTTTAGGTTTAATCAAATTTGCCAGTTCTGCAAACCATTCATCAGAAAATGAATGAATAGATCCACCTAATTTTTCACCAATAACATCAGTATAGTTTAAAACGATTTGATCATGAAATTCTTGTTCTGATAAGATTTTTACTGACATTTTTTATTCCTATAATCTATATATAAAAGGTCGCTGAATTGTTCAAGTATATATATATGAACACAATTTTTCACCACACATTTTTTGAATTTTTTTTTTTTTTCACTCCTCTTGCGTTATGACTGATTTGAGCCTCTGCGCTCCTTATCTCGATCTCATCCGCTTCGGCGTAATCCGGTGCGCGTTTACACACTTTGTCTTCCCCTTGTCTCTTTTTTTTTCCCTTAATTTTTCTCCATACAAATCCTACCAAAACTCAACAATATATAACTCACCACACTTACATGGTTTATGTCAAAAATTTGAAAGTAAATGGTAAATCAGTCAAAATCTTTTATGCGTAATATATATGTTGAAATCTTTTATGCGTAATATATATGTTGAGTATTTGCCAACAAAAGTTGATATATATATATATATATACAAGGGATACCGGTGCACAATCTATAGCAAGAATAAGAGAAAAATTGACTAATTATAACTGCATCGAGAAAACAATAAATCGGGTAATAATTACAGTTGTTATTTTGTTAAACTTTTTTATTGTAAAATTAACCTTATAATAAGCAAGAGATGAATCTGGATTTTCAATTCAACATGTTCTTAGCAATTATCTATTTGACAAAAAAAAAAAAAAAATTCTGCTTTATGTAAGCTAAGGGCATAAAATAGCAATATATACACAAGAAGGGAAAATAGTCGTGGCAATTTTACTCAAATAACATCGGTGAACGGAAAATCCTGTATTCTTATTGTTTCATCGTCAAGATATATCTATCTATTAACTATATTATATTTGCTATAAAGTATACCAATTAATTTGCTATTAAAATGCTTATTCTTCCTGCTTTCCCGTAATATAACTCTCTATGAGATCTAAATACTCTCTCTATTTACCAATATTAAACATGGCAAAAAACAAAAACCAAAAAAATAATAAAAAAAAATGACGTTCTGTTTTGGTTGTAAAATTTAAAAACTGGAGTTGTTAGGGAAATTTTTTGATCTAGATATTTCTAAATTGCAACAATGAAATTAAGTCTCTTTAATTAAAACATGCGATAAATAATTAATTTTACGTCATAGTTTTTGTTTTTTTTTTCTTAGTTTGAAACTATTTGCCCTTTTTTGTCTTCTTTTCACTATTATATTTGCTTACGTCATACTATTCTTTTCTATTCTTATTGAATCAATTCAATAGATAGAGATACAAAATGAGATTATAGATATCTATTAGATTAATAAAACCTTGTAATTTGAAGCAAGTTTATAATCTCCTCTATGTATGATTTCTTTTACTGTAAAGGGCAGACAGAACTTGAGTTAAGAAAGAAGGAACAAGAAAAAAAATTGAAAAATTAGAAAAAGGGCAGGGTCATAAAAAATAAGTGAGAGATTCAAGAGAAAAAAAAACAGGTATAAAAATAATGGCAAATTCCTAATTCTCCTAAATTGCCAATTCATATTCAATTCAATTCAATCAATCAATCAATTTTATATATAAAAACATACTTATAGATATATACACGATGTCAGAAGGTTTCACAAGCAAAGTTAATACAAGTAATCCTGTTAATCCAAAACAAGATGTACTGATTTCCCATACAGATGAATCAAAAAATTTACCAGATACATCTGCTTCATCAACTCCATCACAGGATCCATCACAACCTGGTTATTCTTATTTGAATAATGATGGAATAGACCAATTACAACCAATTACAAGAAAGAAAAGAGTCTCTTCTTTATCTTTATCGGATCAATGGAATTCTAATTTACAATTAACCGGTTTAAATTCTGGTAAATCGTCATCAACAAATTTGAAAAAATCTTCATCAAGATTATCAATGGGTGGTTCAAATAGATCTTCAAGAAGACCTTCATTGACAATGAGATATAAGAAAAATCTTATTGATCATGAAAGAGTTGCTTCATATGCTTTTGCATTTGATATCGATGGTGTTATTGTTAAAGGTCCTGATACGATTGCTGAAGCTAGGGAGCTGATGAAATTATTAAATGGTGAAAATAGATATAACATCAAGATCCCATACATCTTTGTCACCAATGGTGGTGGTAGACCAGAAGAAAAAAGAGCCACTGATTTATCTCAAAGATTAGGAATACCGGTTGATAAAGATCAAGTTATTCAAGGTCATACACCAATGAAAGATTTGGTTGATGTCCACGAAAATGTCTTGGTTGTTGGTGGTGTTGGTGATACTTGTAGAAAAGTTGCTGAAGGTTATGGATTCAAAAATGTCTACATCCCATTAGATGTTATGAAATGGAATCCAAGTGTTTCTCCATATCATGATTTAACAGATGAAGAAAAAGCTGTTGCTCGTGATGTTGATTTCAGTAAAGTCACCATTGATGCTATCTTGGTATTTGCCGATTCAAGAAATTGGGCAGCTGATCAACAAATCATCTTGGAATTATTATTAAGTGAAAATGGTAGAATGGGTACCACATCAAAGACATTTGATCAAGGCCCAGGTTTATATTTTGCTCACTCTGATTTCGTTTGGGCAACAAATTATAAATTGTCAAGATATGGTATGGGTGCTTTGCAAGTTTCAATTGCTGCATTATATAGAGAGCACACCGGTAAAGAGTTGACAGTTACAAGGTTTGGTAAACCACAAAGAGGTACTTTTAGATTTGCCACCAAGATTTTGACAGCATGGAGAAAAGATTTATTAGATAAACATGTTAAACTGGAGAAAGAAAGAGATGAGCTGGAAGAAGTGGAGCAAGGAAGACCTGTATTATTTGCCTCCGATTCTGAAGATGAAGAAAGTGATGAAGAAGATGAAGGTTTGAATTTACAAAAAATTTCAGAGATCAAATTGGATTTGCCACCACCATCAACAGTTTATTTTGTTGGTGATACCCCAGAATCAGATATCAGATTTGCCAATTCGCATGATGAAAGTTGGCATTCAATCTTGGTTAAAACCGGTGTTTACCAAGATGGAACAGAACCAAAATACAAGCCAAAACTGATTGTTGATAATGTATTAGATGCTGTTAAATATGCTATCGAGAGAGAACATCAATTAGAATTGGATGAATGGAATGAAGGTCTGTTGGATTTAACTGATGTTGAAAATGGAAGTAACAGTGGATTCAATCCGCAATTGGAAACAATCGCAGCTACTCCAGCTGTTGAAAAACCTCAATTTATCCTATAATCAAGAAGTAGTGTATAATATATCAATCGTATAAATTTTTTTCCAATTAAAAAAATCGTCTGATGTATACGAAGAAAAGTTAAAGTAAGCAAAAAGTTTTTTTCTATATAAGTTTCGTTAAAAAACATTTATTTTACAAAAAAATTCTTTGTATCAGATTACAACTATATAGAAAAATGGGTGTTGTTGAACAATTAGTGCCAATTATCACTGAGAAATTTTTCGAAGTGACTGAATTTGTATCATCATTATCAATTTTACAACAAATCTTATTACTCATTTCATTACCATTTTTGTATTCTTTAATTTTCCAATTATGTTATTCATTAAGAACTGATAGAGCTCCATTGGTATTTTATTGGATTCCATGGGTTGGATCACTGGTTCCATATGGAATGCAGCCATATGATTTTTTCGAAAATTGTCGTGCCAAATATGGTGATTGTTTTGCGTTCTTATTATTGGGTAAAGTTTTCACTGTATATTTAGGACCAAAAGGTCATGAATTTGTATTGAATGCCAAATTAAATGATGTCAGTGCTGAAGATGCTTATAAGCATTTAACCACTCCGGTATTTGGCCATGGTGTCATTTATGATTGTCCAAATTGGAAATTAATGGATCAAAAAAAATTCTCTAAAGGTGCTTTGACAAAAGACAGTTTTATCAAATATGTTCCATTGATTAAAAATGAAGTATTAGAATATTTCCATGCAAATTTCGAAAATTCAAAAGGTAGTATTAATGTCATGAAGACACAACCAGAGATGACAATTTTCACTCTGTCGCGTTCATTATTAGGTAAAGATATTAGGGAAAAATTGAATTCTACATTTGCCCAATTATATTCAGATTTAGATAAAGGTTTCACACCAATTAATTTCGTGTTCCCAAATTTACCATTTGTTCCATCATATAAGAGACGTGATGAACTGCAACAAATCATTTCCAAGACTTATATGTCAATTATTAAACAAAGACGTGAAAATAATGATATTCAAGATCGTGATTTAGTCGATACATTGATGAAATCTTCCACTTATAAAGATGGTTCCAAGATGACAGATCAAGAAATTGCTAATTTACTTATCGGGGTTCTTATGGGTGGTCAACATACTTCACTGGCCACATCTTCATGGTTCTTATTACATTTAGGTGATAAGCAATTTTTACAAGATGAATTATATAATGAAATCACTTCAGTATTACAAGGTGAAGAATTAACATATGAGCATTTGTCAAAATTACCATTAGTTAATAACGTTATTCGTGAAACTTTAAGAATGCATATGCCTTTACATTCAATTTTCAGAAAAGTTACAAATGATTTATTAGTACCAAATTCAAATAAATGGGTTGTTCCAAAAGGTCATTACGTCTTGGTTAGTCCAGGTTATGCAATGACTTCAGATAAATATTTCCCAAACGCACTGGATTTTAACCCTCATAGATGGGATAATAACAATACAACAACATCTACGAATGAAGAAACCATTGATTATGGATTTGGGCAAATCTCAAAAGGTGTCTCCTCCCCATATTTGCCATTTGGTGGAGGAAGACATAGATGTGTTGGTGAACAATTTGCCTACTGCCAATTAGGCACTTTATTAGTCCAATATATCTTGAATTTCAAATGGTCGGTTGATAAAGTTCCAGATGTCGATTATGCTAGTATGGTCACATTACCAATGGATCCTGCAGTAATTCATTGGGAAAGAAGATAGATAGATCTGTGTTAATTAATATTTATTCTCTAAATTATGACGTAGTAGTCTCTTGCCAAGGGGTAGCTAGCTAGCCTATCTATTGTTAATATAGCAAGGCTAAATAAAAAAAAACCCACCACAGCCCCAAGGCTGAAAAATTTTTTTTTTTTTTTGTTTGTGTTGTTTTTTGTTTTGTGTTTTTTTTCTTTTTTGCCCTGAAAGTTTTTAACAATAAGAGATTAGCTATTGTGAATATCTCTATTTCAGATTCAGTATATATATATATATATATTAATATGGATTAAGATATAATTCACACGTTTATATTTGTATTATTATAGAATATTTTGTTTGTGTTTCAAGATCTTAGAAAAAAAAAAAAAAAAAAAAAAAGAATTCCAGGCACACGAGATAAGCAAGAATAGCAATAACAACAACAACAACAACGACCATGGTATGTCTACCGAGATTGTACAATAAGAGACTGAAAAATGCTACGATTATACTATTTGTCTTGACATTGATATTATACTCAACAAACCAATATACGTTGTCTAATGCTGATAGTCATCAAAATCTTTTACAATATGAGTCTATTATACAACATAAAAATGCACATTTCAACCCGAGGGACACTTCATTAAAATTATATCAACATATTAATAGCAATCAAAGAGATCAAGGCTTATCGTTTCATTGGGATGACTGGGTCGATTTATCCCCGGCCAATAAGATCTTGGACCCGTATAGAGAGCTGTTCCCACATGGTGAATGTGATTCCAAATTGATGAATTTTGCCAATGTTAATGCTTATTGGATGGAAACTTATTCCAAGAAAGTGTTACGTGGGATGGTGGATCTATATTGTTTGAAAGAGATCCCTTCAAAGATATATGCTCCCACGGAGCATTCATATGTCGAGGTACCTGTTTCTCCGTTGAAGAAGAGAATTGGGTATAATACATTGCAATTAAATACAACAAAAAATGAATTACTTACAGAGATGCAAGAATTCGATCCAATGAATAGTCATTATAACTTAATTAATTATAAGCATTTACAACCAAGACTTGATTTAACAATTGATGATTTCAAATTCAATCCAGATGACGAGATTACAAGATTATTGAATTTGAACAAGACAACATATTTGAATTCCAAAGATGAAAATTATTTATCGATGCTCACATATGCAAACGAATATGTGGATCACGCTGATAAATATTTCAAATACCCATGGATCATCGACGACGTTATCTCGGGACATTCACATCATTTCGCATACCCTTTTTTCAAACAATACACCTCGGATCGTGAGAGACAAAGTGTTATTCATCATATGATTCGTGCATGGTTCAGTTTCTCAGAACTGAATCATATTCCAAGTTGGGTCAATTATGGTAGCTTGTTAGGTTGGGCTTATAATGGTGTCAATATGCCTTGGGATACAGATATCGATATCCAGTTACCTATTCAACTGATGGATAAATTAGGACGTGATTTCAATAAATCGTTGATATTGGAAGATCCGAGATATGGTAATTCGAAATATTGGCTTGTTATCAGTCCAACATATATTAGACAAGGTAATGGTAAAAATTTCATCGATGCAAGATTTATCGATATCAATTCTGGGTTATACATTGATTTAAGTGCATTATCACATACAAATTTCACTCCACCTCAGTCATTTTATGATGATTATAATAATGATCAACAACAGCAACAACTGGTTCCAGTTAATTGCAAAAATTTCAATTTCCATGCATTAGACGAATTATTACCAATTAGACATACCTATTTTGAAGGCACCTCCGTGTATATCCCACATAACGTGACACGTATCTTAAAAAGAAAATATGGTGCACAGTCATTTACAACAAAATTGCATTTCCATAATCATAATTATCAACAAGATATTCAACTTTGGGTCCCCGATGAGATTTGTTCTCATCCACCATTATTAGATACTCGTTTTATAAATAACCATTTATCATTAGAAGGTGCATGTAATAACCATATTTTACAAGACGAATACAAAATTACTCATGAAGCCGCAACAAGACATTCAATGTTGAATCAAAATTTAGATCAAAATTCATATTATGATATCTCGAAATTAAAAGATTTACCCTTGACAAGAAAAGACGTGTGGGATTATTATAATGATATCCTGTCAGGTTTAGTAAATCATGATAATTGGTATCATCGTCAAGAAATGGCTAGAATTTGAAATTTCTCTATATATTTATCACTCTTTTTTATATCATGATCAGCTTTGCTTTTTTTTAATACACACATTTTTTACTCATTTTCCATTGAATTGTAGAAAACATAAAAATGACAAAAATTAATATTATATAATGTATAGAATTAAAAAAAAAATCATAAAAAGATCAAAAATCATTAAAAAAAATTCGTTGCATTATTCGTTATTGTTGGAACTGTATTATTCGTATCATTATTTGTTGTTGTAGTATTTGCCTTCGTTTTTAACAATTGATCATTAAATAAGAAAAAATTCAACTTGATTAACCCACAATTCAAATTCTTAAAACATCCAAATTTGAATTTAAATTTGTTGAAAATTAAATAATCAAATATGAAATCAATTATTTTGAAAAAATTACCCAATAATTTCTCTTTTGGAATCAAATTTGTAGCATCTTGATTTGGTATTAAATTTGTTGAAGATTTAACTCTTGATGTTAAGCCAGTGAAAATTTCATCGTCATCTTCACCATCTTCGTCATCTTCATCATCATTCAACTCGGTATGCTTAATACCATCATTCAACAACATCATATTATTCAATTGTTGCTTATAATCATCATTCACTTGATTAAATTGGAATTTGTCTTGTAAGAAATATTGTAAACTCAAAATCAATTTCACTATTGATACATAAGCTTGAGTTTTTTTCAAACTTGAATTATTCTCTTCAGGTATATCAATATCCATCTCATCTTCTCCAATTGGTGAATTCTTGAATGAAAAAGATGAATGTAAATCTGAATGAACTTTGCTCTTAGTCATATCAAAATTTAATACAAATTTTATTAATACGATGAAAACATCAAATAATATTTGGAAATGTAATGACGAAATTTTGACAAGATGTTGTAAATCACAATGATGTAAAGTTTTCATAAATGTGTCAACTTCTTTTTGTAAAATTTCATCATAATTGTTGAAATATTCTTGTATCGTGATATTTGTCTCAGAACTAGTATTGTTAAAGAAAATTTCTTTCAAAATTAACAAACAATATGAAACCATCTCAATAACATCATCACTATTGTCATCTCCAGCATTATTGAAAACTTCAAAACCTTTAAAAATATCACACATTTTTTCCCAATCTTTTAACCAAACTTGTTCTTTTAATTTATGTAATTTCAAATTAATCCTTGTCTGTGATTTAAAAGCACTGTTTTTCAACATCAAATGATAATTCATCAATTTAGAATCAATGATTAAATCATTTTCATTTGAATATAATTTACATTGATTGATCATCATATTCCAAATTTTGCAAATGTTCAAATAATTTTCTTTTAAAGGATCTTTCTTCTTCATTGAAGATGATACACTATTGAAACTATTCTGTCTTGTTATTAAACTACTATTATTACCATATAATTTATCGTAGTAAAATAATTGATGTAATCCATTTTGCAAGCAAATTAATCCAAAGTCACTAACATGATGGTTAAAGAAAAAACCCCCATTACGACTTAATTCATTTGTATTTGATCCAATTTCTAAAGAGATCAAATTATTAAGACATTTTTTATAATTTTCTGGTTGAAATGCAAAACCATTATAAAAACTCTTAAATTCTCCATGATTTGAAGAATTCCACAAAATTGAAGAATTTGGTAAATCTAATTCTAAATCATCAATCTTCAAAGATGGTGCAATATTATACAATGAAGTTAATGTGATAACAACATGGAAAATTGCATGAATTGTACGAACAGCAGACTCATATTTGATGAAATCATAATAATAATCTTCATCAATAACTCGTTCACCTCTGGCAAGTGAATTATAATCCCATTTGACTTTTGTCATCTCGGAAGATTTTACCAATGCAGTTAATGCATTAACTTGTCTTATAACAACATTTATACTAACATCATTATCAGCAAATAATCCATAGATAACGCTTAAAGTTAATGATTGAATTAACCACAATGGAGAAGCATTATTACTATTCAAACCTGCCGGATGTCCATGCTGTTCATTGGCTTTTTTCTTTCTTGAATCCAAATAAACATGAATACAACGTCTCGATACTTCATACAAGCTATTAGCATCTTGTTTTTCGTCACTCAACAAAGCACCAATGGTGGCTACTAATAAAGGTAAACATGATATTGAAGCTCTTAAATTATCCAATTCAATTTGATTCATATCATTATCATTTCTACTAACATCGGCCAATGTAGTTTTCATCAATGCATATTCATTCAACATTGATTTATGAACAAATGGATAATGTGGTAAAAACCTATCGATGAAATTTTCTGTATAAGCATTTAATTTATCATTTGAAGGTAAATTTGGAACTTTAACACCAACAAATGGATAATTATTTAAAGTATGATTAATATGAGATCTCAAAATAGGGGAAAATAACAAGATTCTTGAATATTTATCCAAATTGAGCATTGAAGTAAAAGTATTTGCAGTTTGAATGACAATTCTTTGTGGAGGTGTTGAAATATTTGATATATTATTATGAGCAGCATCGAGTAATGAAGGTGAAATAGTGGCATTTGAAGAAGCAGAATTTGATTGTTGATCCACATTGCCATAAAATGAATAACCTGCCGGCATGTCATACATTTTAGGAATATTCAAATCGGTGATTTCTTCAATTTCATTCAAATTACGGTCGATATTATTTTCCAGCGACATTCCTGAAGATGATGATCTTCTTAAACTATCAGCTGGTGAATAATCTTCATTTCTCTTATTAACAGCTGGAGTCTTAAAGAGATGATGATTATTGAACAAAGATTCGACGATTGGAGTTTCTTCTTCATTTTCATAAAATGAATAACCCGAAATATTTGGAAGTTTTTTATTCAGTTCCGGTTGATCTTTTGTTCCAAAAGGACTTTCATGGTCATTATTATTTTCTGTATTTTGATAGTTATTATTGTTATTGAATAAATTTAACTCAGGGATAGCATCTAATTCAAACCCATTTAACCAACTTGGTTGTACAGCACTTAATGAAGGGGTTGAAAATTCAACATTTTCCGCATAAGATGTGTTGGGAATGGGCAATGAATAATTTGCAGAAGACACGGCAGAAAATGAAGCTCTTCTCTTAATGTTATTGTCTGGATCTTTTGTTGATGTTGTTGTTGTAGTCAGTGGAGTTGGTGGTGACACTGAAGAAACAGGATTTGCCATAATCTTAGAAGGAATATCGGGGTACAAACTCTCGGGATTGCTCACTTCCACTTTAAAATTAAAAGGATTCTTGTCTTCATTAAATGTGACATCTTCTTCTTTAATCTTGATAGAAGTTGTTGATGATTTTCTTCTAGCAGATTTTTTTCTTATCCTTGTTATAGCATCAGCACAACCTGCATGTAATTTTTGTGCATGTCTTAAGAGTAAATCACGTCTTGAAAACAGACGTTCACAAACTCCACAAACAAAAGGTTTTTCCTGAGTATGAGAACGTTCATGTCTCTTTAAATGTTCTTGTCTTGCAAAAGCTCTAGTACAAGTATTACAAACGTATAATCTTGGTTTACCGGAAGGAGTTGTACCATTAACAGTTAAAGCAGCCGGAATTTCCTTTTTACTGGTAGAAATAGATCTTTTTTTATCTTGTTGTTGTAAGTGATTTGTCATTTTCATGGATAAATTGTTTATATTTTGTTGTTGTGTTTGAGTGTAACTTTTTGATATTAGCATTATGGGTTCTATAAGTGTAGTCTTGTTTTTTTTGTCTGTTTGTTTGTGTATGATTTTGTTGTTAATCTTTTATTGTAAGATATGATGGATGGGTGTTTTTCAAACTAGATAAAACACATAATATACAAATGTATACGGGAATTGATGGATTTATTGTATATATTGGATGAGAGTTCAGGAAAATACCAAAAAAAAAAAAAAAAAAAAAAGGTTCAACAAAATAAATATTGTTAAAAAAAAAAAAAAAAAAGCAAAGATATATTAAATACCAAATGTAGGGTTTTCCGACTGTCTGGGGTGGTAAAAAATTACAAAACTAATAATCAAATTGAATAGGATTGGTGGAGGAGTGGGTGGTGGTGGTAGTGGTGGTGGTGGTGGTACTTTCATAGTGGGTGGTGTTTAGGAAAATGACCTTTTGACAGTTTCAACAAAATTTTTTTTTTCTTTTCTTTTCTAATTTGCGGGGTAAATGGCGAACTCCGATGAAAAATTAAAATCACTCAATTTAATTTATAATTAATTGCTATATATAAAAGAGAATGACGTATATCCGATTAACCTAATTTAATTCCACCAATAAACATTTGATCCAAATTTGGTAATTGCCTAAATTGGGTTTTAATAATTTCTTCAAATTCCATACATTTATTAATATTTATCATATAATTTGAATGTTGATTAATCTTATCGATTATATCTTTTGTAATTTTACCACTTGGATAATTATGTAAATTTAAATCTTGATCAAGATATCTATAATCATGTTTTGGTGTTATCATTGGTAATACTTCATTAATATATATCTTAAATAATTCATCATTTATTGTTGTTATTTCAAATTGATAATTAAAATATTTTAAATTTGGTTTACTCTTTATTATGGTATCTATCTTATCAATATTTTGTTCATTATATGAATTTAAAATTGATAACAGTATTAAATTGGGGAAATTATCAATTAAATATTTATAAATCTTGTCATTATTTAATCTTATTGATAATTTTAATAATGATAATTTTGATATCTTGTCTAATAATTTTAAAGGCCATTCATCTTCATCTTCAAAATTTAAACTTAATTTTGTCAATCTCTTTAAATCATTATCAAAAAATTTTAATATTTCTTCATCTAAATAACTTATATTAATATTCAATTCTCGTAAATGACTAAATTTATTATCACCAACAAATTTCGCAAATATTTCAAAATTATTATTTATAGTTAATTTTTGCACTCTTGAACAAAATCTATTAGTGTCGACACAAGGTAAGGGAATTTTCATCAATTCATATGAATTTATAATTATTTCAAAACATTCAATCTTATTAACTAAATCGATATCTTGTATGAAAAATCTTATAAAATCATTAAAATTTAAACATAAGTTCTTTATCTTATATGGTTTCGCAATTAAATATTTAACCAATTTAATCCAATAATCTTGATAACATAAACATTGATAATAAAATTGATTTGATGTTGTATGATGACATTTGAAATTTTTGAAATTCCCCTGATTCTTAGAAACAACTAATTCCAATATTTGTAACATATGAAATCTTAATTCTGTCTTATAACAATCAAATACTTCAATTTCTTCAATATATTGAATTAAATCATTATTCTTAACTAAACTTGAATACAATTTTTTCAAATTTGTCTCTGGAATCTTAAAATTTAACCAACTATCAAATTTAATATCATGATTACCATCAAATTGTAATTTGGTCAATGAGAAATTATCATAACATTGTGATCCATTAATTATAATACGTCTATAAAAATTTGGTGTCAGAATCAGATACCATGTCTTACAAGTTTGTAAAACAGAAATCATATCCTGTTGTGATATTATATCACATACTTTAGATATAACAATCTCTGTTAAATAATTTGATGATTGAATTGTTGTCTTCCGAGTCATTGATTTCTCTACAAGAAATTTGTGAAGACCTCTAGCATCTTATATATATATACCAAAAAGCTAGAGTCTATGATATTAAATGAGGGATCTATATATAAGAATAGCCTATATCGGGCATTTTTCCTAATACAGTAATAGAAAACGCAAACGGGGGTCTACACCCCTTCAACATAGAAACAAAAAAAAACACATGACTCAGTCAATAAGATCGTGGAGTAATAGTATTGTGATGTTTAAGTGATGGTTATATCTAAGTTAGGTATATGTTCAATATGTTTTGAAGTTTGAGAGATGATCACGTGAGAGAGAGAAAAAAAAAGAAATGAAAGAAAAAAAATTTTTCTCTTATTTTCTAACAAGTATAAATATGAGCTGCAATCCACCAATTTTTTTCATTTATAAATTAATTAATTTTGCCTCCCAATTTGTAATATGACATCTATAGATATATTCAATATTAAACCATTCTTCCGTAAACATGAATCTAAATTATCTATTGAAATGTTTCTGCAGAAACTAGAGTACTTGTATTCTGACTTGGACTCTGCAAAATTGGATCAATTTATGAAACGGAATAATTGTAAAATTAGCAAAATTGAATTAGCGAAAAGTATTAAACATTTCTTAATTGTTACTGATTTCTTAAAATTAGATAAATCTTTACAAAAAGAGTTGATGACTTTGAGTAAAATTTCTGTCAAATTACAAAAAAATACTTCATTGACAAGAACACGGAAGGGCTTATTTAAAAAAAGTCTCTTTAATGAACCACAACAATATACAATTAATAATATTTTCCAAAAACAAAAATTACAAACATTGACAAAATTAAATCAATACTCAAGATTTACATCAAGTTTAAATTATTTATCTACCAAAAATTTCCAACTGAATTTAGAATTCACATTGTTGAAATTTAATAATTCTCTTCCTCTTTCTAACACTTACGAGGTTATTCTGAAATTGAAATATAATACAGATACAATTCCAAGAAGTTTTAATTTAAAACCAAAACCAACAAGATCGGGTATATTACCTGTAATACAAGAATCAAGTATAAGATTTTAACTCTTGCTTAATGATACCTTCTATATAGTTCATATAATACAAAATTTTTATCAAATTAGCCTATACCAAATATGTAGAGATATCTAAAAGTACGAACTTCTTATCGTGCAGGTGAAGATAATATAGAATATTCTAGTTTTTTTTAGCAAAATGCAACCTGAATAGCCAAGTTATCTTGGATATCAAGTTCAACGACGTACACATCTATGGCTCCAAAAAAAAAAAAAAAAAAAAGCAGTTGTTGTGCCATGGACTAAGTTTATTAAAATTACACAACCACAGCATTACTCCGTGTAATTCCTCTTTTCTCTCGTGGTGTTACGGCATCCTTTTACCATCACCACCACATATCATGTAAAAATGTCTGTTATTTTAGTATGTTCTGAAAAGAAGAGTTTCTCGGCCGATATCTTTTGACTATGTCGAATTGGCAAGAATATAGGAACAAGTTGACTAAGCTTGAAGAAAATACAAGGTGAGATGACTATTCAACAATTGACATTGATCTATGGAAATTAATCATAAGCATATTGTTTTTATAAAGGGGAATTTTTTTTTCTTTAAAAAAAAGACAAAAAAAAAACATCAAAAAATAAACAGATAAGATTATATATGATGAATAGTTTTTTCAAAATATCCAGTGGTCATATATCTAGTGACTTACCGATCTCTCATGATCCAATTTTGTGTTACACATCAATTTTCCATGAAGATGAGATAATAACATTTACAGATTTTACCAGGGAACAAGTCACAGAAGATGAAAAACTTTCCAAGATTGGCTTAATCAGGGGAATAATTGAATTTAGTAGTAAATTTGATGACTCTACTCATGTGAAATATATCGATACAGAAAAACAGCGGTTCATAATCGGATCAATTAATGAGAATGGAAGGCAAATTATAGCTGTATTAGGCTTAAAACTTGGATACAAGACTGTTGGAGATAAGATTGAGTATAATGCTAAGAAAGCGAATAGAGAATATTTGATGAATTTAATAATACGTGGTTTAAAAAATTTTGAATTAAATCATGGTGATATCTTGCAAAATAAAGATACATTAAATTCATGGTGGGGGAATTTTATCAAAGTTCTTGTGAATATAATTGAGCAGAAAAATTTATTAAAAGAGATAACATGTAAATTTGAATTGATGAAAAATTCATCATTGGTATTGCCCACGACAGTTGAAGCCAAAATCGATAATATAAGGACAAATGATGAAATTTATATTAATGTTATATGTATTGAGAAAGAAATTTTCGAGAATTATGGAATAATTTATCAATCAAATGAATTTAAATATGCAAATGATCTAATTCAATATTTACAGTTTATCGATTTACAAAATGGAATAACACTGGATACAATATTAAGTGACAATTTAATAATGCCTGACAAAATAGAACCAACTAAGGATTTTTTTAAAGATGTATATCCATTTAATGCCACAGTTGATGCAGTTAATACAGTTAGTGAATATTTACCCAATTTTAAATTCTGGGGCCATGAAGATGAACATATACAAGAAGTTGAAGAAGAAAATAAAGAAGGATTTATTCTAGGTGATAAGATTTATAAGATTATTTATTTTGATAATGTTGCCTATCAATTGCTGTTGTATAGGATTGACAATTTTATCATTTGCTTGGTGTATAATAATAATAGATCTGAGTCATAACGGAGAATAAAATAAATTTGGTACCTTGGAGTATATAACCTAGGGACCAATTAATAAGTGTACCCATATTTTTCACCAAATTAAGTTATGAAAATTGACCAAAGGGCATAATGAAATTCAAGTGCTGTTTGTATATGTGTGTTAGGAGAGTACATATTCAGGATAAGGAAACACCAAAAGGAGTAGATGAAATGAGGAGAGATCATCGATCGAAGTTAATTTGATTGATAAAAAATATTACTTTTTCCATTTCAGAATAAGAGATAGCAAATAAAAGAAGCAACAATAAAAATTTGACTGCTAAGAGGGAGAACCCCGAAGTGCAGACTTAAAATAATGGGGAGGAGATTACGTAAATAGGCAAGCATAGATTGAGGTAAAAATTGGCTGGAAATAGTTATCTGATGAGGTAAAAATAAACAAACAGAGAGAGCTAAAAGAAATTCCGTTGGTTTTTTACATTTGTTTATTTATTTATTTGTGGTGGTGGTGGTGGTGGTTTTTATCGGTGGTTAAAAAAGTCAGAACGGAGAATGGAGAGTAAAGAGTAATTGAAAGAGATATGTAAGATGTGTTAATGATTAGATCTTTACTGAAATAGACTTATTTCATTTACATACTGTGCAAAAAATGCTGCTTCATTCTCCTTAGCGGGAGATTTGATAAAGAAATTTTTTTTTTTTTTTTTTTTTTAATCGAAGGAACAAAATTCCACACAGGGCATCTAAACCATTCTGAAAGAGATAAGAAAGAAGGTTATTACATCAAAAGTCTTTTTTATCTATTTTAAGTCATTTAATTATTACTCCACTATCTATAACTGGACAAGTAGAATCAGTTTTTTTACAAAACAGCCTAATTCTTATGAAACAAGAGAAAAACACAAAAAAAAAAAGTAAAATAAAATAAAAGGCAATAGAGTAATAAACAAGTGAAATTCTGAAAAGCAATAATCTCTATTCTGATACTCTGCTATCAATTCCTTCAATTCACACGGCCTAAAAAAAAAAAAAAAAAAAAGATAATGATGACAGAATATATTGCTATAAGATACAAATGATTTGCCTTTTTTTTTTTTTTTTAATCTCTCATACTTTTCTACCTATCTATTATTTCATTATTAATACACATTCCACATTACTTATATAAAACTGTGGAAAACAGAAAAAAGTGTCAAATCTTAAAATAAAGGAAGAAAAAAAATAAACAATTTTTGGTGTTTTTTTTTTTTTTTTTTTTTGTCATTTTATAAATAAAAGGATAATCCCACTTGGTTTTTGTTTATTTAAAATCATTTGTAATATAAATCATGTTAATTAAATATCATACTGGAATAACTAATGATAGAAGTTCATTATCAAAGAAAATTGAAAATGAAATATTTGATAAATCAATAGAAGATATAGAAAAAATATTCAATTTTAAAATTAATACAGATTTAAAGATAAATGAATCTTCATTATCTTCATCTTCCACTTTATCAAATCAAAGAAAGAGAAAATCTGAAGATGATGAAATGACAACAACAGGGAGAAAAAAAAAATTTGCAAATACAACAACAACAACAACAACAACAGGGAGAAGTCCAGTTTCTGCTATATCAAGCCAATTAACTTCTTCATCAACACCCACTACAATAACTAATCTTCAAAAAAATAATATCTCAATGACAAGAAATTCGCAACCAATTTTGAAATCATCGACTCCTTCAAATATTCAACAACGAGTAATAAGAGATAGTCGTATCATTGTTAATTCTATTTATTTACAAGATTTCAATTTATTTAGAGATGATTTATTAGATGAATTATTCGAATTGAATGAGTCGTTAAGAGGATTAAGATGATTCAATATCAATATTTAAATGGGAGAGAGAGTGTGAGCATTTTTTTTATTTACAGGATTAGGGTCTTAGGGAAGTGGTTTTGTTTTGTATATTAGTTTTTAACGTGATGAATTAATGAGTTTTTATCTTTAAAGAAGAGATATCTTTTATCGTAGTATCACTTGTCTATAATTCATCATCAATTTGTATGGTAGAATTCGGAACACATTACCGAGTCAAAAGAGAGAAAATTTTTTTTTTTCTTTCCCTCGTTGGAAGAGGCCAAAAAATGATGCCTAATGGAATCTTCGATCCGATAGATAAGATATAAATGAACAGCACAATAAGAGACAAAACAATACTCGGACGAAAATTTACGTCTCACCGACAATAACCTCTTTTTTTAATGATAATCAATCAATGTCTCATAGTTGTCGTTAAAAAGTTGAAATCTCTTAAAAAAAATTTTTTTTTTTTCGCTTCCCCCGATCTTGATCGATGATGGCAAATGGCTTAGATAGGTCTTGTAACTCTCTATACGGACTAGTCGCTTAAAAAAACTATCCTCTCTCTCTCTCTCTCTCTCTTATTACTAGATAGGGATGAGTGAGTGAGTGAGTGTAATTGTGGAAATTGATGATGGTCGATTGCTGTAAGAGATTCAGAATGCCACAGTACAAGTCACACTATACGGAACTTACCGAAGAGTGTGTGCTTAGAACGTGTATTACTAAAGAGCCAAAAAAAAAAAAAAAAAAAAAAACATGGGAAACGTTTTCCCAATATTCTCCCCCTACTTTTTTTAGCGGAAAACTGTAGGCTAAGAAAGACCCATGGAACTCTTTAATATCCACTTATGATCTACATGACATAATCTCTTATCTAGTTCTTTATGTTTCTAGCATATTCTTCGAGTCTTCTCAATCTCTCTGTTCTAAAAGATAAGTATTCTGAAGAAGAAGAAAAGTTCTTTCGTTTCGAAAGAAGGAAAAAAAATTGGCGATAAGATAAAAAAAATGCCTACTAAAAAAAACATAAGAGATGAGGATATATTCAATGAGCCATTAATATTGCAATCATTGTATTCCAAGATTCATTTTCCAATAATCTATATAAACTCAGTTCATCATTTTTATCTTTAATCAATTTTAAAATAAAATTTTTAGCATCATCATTTAATAAATCTAATCCAAATAATAAGTAAACAATTAAATGGAAATTATTACCAAAACTTGATCTTAATTCGTTCAAATCATATTCTCCAGTTGCCAGCTTAATACCTAATGCACCCAGGACCAGTTCTAAAGATTGTAATTCATGAAGATATGTCCTATTTTCAATTGGGAAATTTGAAACTTTGGGAAACATAATTGCCTCTTCATTTGAAGTTGGAAATCCATGTGTTAAACTAACAATCAAATATTCCACTGGGAACCATGGTTTGGCATTTTGCTTGATTTGTCTTCCATATTCATTGATCTTATTATAAAAAATTTCAGGAACATATCTTCTCTTACCATTGACATCTTCGTCCTTATTGATAAATACACAATTTGGATGAGTAGATGATGAAATTAAATCAGCTTCCACTAATTTCTCTGCACTATTACTAACCTGATATGAAAAAATATCAATTTCACCTTTGGAATTCCCCGTTATACAACATGTAATAAATTTTGATGAAAATTTCCCAGATGCTGACCACTTCGTGTAATTTGGATGTGAAATTTGTTGCCTAGCGGCAAATATAACTTCCATTGAAGAAAGGAAAAATGAATCCTTATGTCTCTTACATAACACAGTTTGATTACCAAGTCCAGAATCTGTTAAATCAGTAAAGATGATTCCAACTGGTTGTAATCCCAATTCTTCACATAAATTATTAATCTCCAATTGCTGTTTTCCAGAATCTTCCAACACAACTCCATCTATATCATCAGCTTGTGGTAACTCATAAATCAGCTCTACCCTTGCCTTAATACCCAAGGGAACGACATCATATTTCTCATATTTACCAATCATTAAACCTAATCTTTGTAAACCGGATTTCCTCCATGTATTGATAAATTCATTAATCATCTCAGGATTACTTATCTCGACATGATCAACCATTCTAAAACGTTGTTGTTGTAAAGTAATTGCTGAAGGTTGACATTTGGAACAAATTTGATTTGGTGGATGATTTGGACAATTTGGATCTTTTGTGAAAACAGGTTCTTCCAATGGTGGAATAAAAGAGCTTGGAGAATCCTTACGATTCATTTGATCATTTAATGACTTCACGTGCGAATGATATGAAATATGTTTAATGTTATTTTCCTCGTGGTACCCTTCGTCATATGGTGGTAATGGAGAGCAATACTCACACATACCTTTCTCTGTATGTTTACATAAAGGAGATCTCTTTCTTGAGATTAAACCTTCAATCTTATCCAATTCATCATCAACGGGGAGCTGTTTCTTTGTTTGAACACTAGATGATGATGAGGATGTAATTGGTACACTAGATGATATAGTAGGCACAATTTCACCAATATCGTAATTCAAGAAAAACATTTCACCATTCTTAAACCCCAATGATTCAATACTCTTATTTGCGAAATCTTGAATTGAACTTCCCAGATCATTTGCATTCTTGGATATTTTGATGGAATCTATAACAACACCTTGAGGTAGTTTGCCAATTAAATCAGTCTCAATTACTTGCTTCAAATCCAAATTCAGAGGATCAAAATCCCCAGATCTATATCTACCATCTTTGGAATTGAATCTAAATATCATTGTCCTATATACTATTGTAGTTTGTAATCAGATGAAAGATGAATATATTTGCCACGAAAAGGACGAATTTTTGAATTAAGAAAAAAATATCACAAAAAAAAAAAAAAAACATTCATAAAAAAAGAAAAAAGCACTGCAAATATAACAATTACTATTTCAAGTTGACTAGTATACATTAAGAAAAAATGATTAGATTGAGGACTTCTATCCTCCATTCAAAGAGGACAATTCACAGGACAGCGAGAGTGCTAAACCAGAATCTTAAATATGAGTTTTATGACCAAGAAACCAAATCAGAGCAACCACCAATGAAACAAGATAAAGATACAATCAATTCATTAACATTTGATACGAATACTCCATCTTCGAAAAAAATGGATTTAAGTGATATTTTTGGTGAAAGTGGCAAGAAACAGACAGTTTCATCTAGAATGGATTTATCATACAGAGCAGAGGCCAGAGAGATCTGTGGTATGGAAGTCCCAAAGAAACCTATAGAACCTACCAATTGTTGTGGTAGTGGATGTGTCAACTGTGTTTGGGTTATATTTGATGATGACTTGGAAGACTGGAAATATGCTACCAGGGAAGCTGTAGAAATGCTTAATAGTCAGGATACTTCAACTGGGGAATATGAGAAATGGCCTTTGAATTTCGATCCTCCACCAAAAGGTTTAGATGCAATTTTCATTCCAGATGAGTTAAAACAAGAAGAAAAAGAAGAAGTTGCCAATACGATGCCTATTCAGTTTTCTGTGTTTACAGATTTCGAAAGAAATATGAAAAAAAGGAAAAACCAAAAAGTCACTGATCTACGAGCTGCTCCTGTGAGCTCTTTGGAACAACCTTCAAATTAGATTTTATTTATTTTATTTTTTTTGCTTTCCCCATCTATATATATCTTATAGCATTTATAATATTCATTTGAACTTTTTAACATCTGCAGCTTTAGGATTTGATTTGATTCCAAATATTAAGATCCACCCAATGACCAACAGGATATATGCCAATCCGGTCTACATTTGTTAGTAACTCGATGAAAAATATGCCAAAATTATATATACATACTCTAGGTAATATAGTATTGTGGAAATATTCACCAAAAGAAATCACTTCCACGTAGAAAAACACATAAATTGTCACAGAGGTGAACACTGTCAACAGCAATTCAGTTGGAGTCATTGTGTAGAAAGTATGATAAAGAAAGATCTACTGATGGTTTTTTTTTTTCGTTTTTTTGTTTTTGATGTTTTTTTTCTATGTTTTTGCTTATGGTAAAGACGATTTTCAGTATGTATAATACATTTGCCTATAAACCTATCTATGTGAGAAGTTATGAAGGAGATCTATGTTATAGAGATATCACTTTGTAGTATCAGAGTTAAAGGAGTTAAATACTTTTTGTAATGTATCTAATCTTCGGCTCACTCGGATTTTAATGTAGATCCGAATGCGACTCAAGGGTTCATTCATCTCATCGATATTTTGAAAATAAACAGAATTCTTTTCCAATTTGTTAATCAGTCTTAAACAGGGCAGGAAAATATGTCAACAGCATCACCGGAAACTAGACGTCGTCGTAAATCGTCTTTAGGAAATGTTCACTTAGGTGATACCACAGGTCCATCATTACAAACTTTACCTTCAAATGAGAAAAAAATCTTATCAAGAAAGAGAAGGTTATCCAAATTGGAAGAAACTGTTCATGGTGATTTATCAGTGTTGAATAAATTTTGGTTATCATTTGTCGAGTTAAATTCTAGAAATACTTGGTTAACTCCAGCTATTATCTTGATCACTGTGTATTCTGCATATTTGATCTCTGGTAATTACACAGATTCAAACTCACTCCACCCTTTTGTCACATTATCTTATCAGATACCTGGAACTGAAATGTACGGTAAAGGCCCAAAAGATTTCTTATTTGTGATTTTTTATATGGTTGTTATAACTTTTTATAGAGAATTCTTGATGCAAAAATTGTTGAGACCAGCTGCTAAATATTATGGACTTACCAGGGAATACAAGATCAAGAGATTTATGGAACAGACTTTTAGTATGTGTTATTACATAATAACTGGTCCTCTGGGGTTATGGATCATGAGTTCAACACCGATGTGGTATTTCAACACCACTGAATTTTATATAAACTACCCACATAAGACTCATGAATTCTGGTTCAAAGCTTATTATTTATTCCAACTGGCATTTTGGGCCCAGCAATCTCTCTTATTAATTTTACAAGTTGAAGCTCCAAGAAAAGATTTCAAGCAATTAGTATGTCATCATATTGTTACCATTGCATTGATTTTTTGCAGTTATAGATTCCATTTCACTTGGATGGGACTCGCGGTATATATTACAATGGATATCAGTGATTTCTTCTTATCATTATCCATGGTTATGAACTACATCGAATCTCCATCAGTAGGATACGCGTTGGCAGTTTTTGTCGTTAATTGGATCTATTTTAGGCACTATTTAAACATAAAGATATTATGGTCAGTTTTAACAGAATTCAAGACAGTTGGTACTTATGAATTGAATTGGACTGAACAAGCTTATAAATGTTGGATCTCACAACCAATTGTCTTCGTCTTGATTTTTTTCTTGCAAGCATTAAACTTATACTGGTTGTTTTTGATCTTAAGAATTGCCTATAGATATGTGTTTTTAGATATAGCAAAAGATGATAGAAGTGATGACGAGGATGAAGAAGAGAATGGAAAAACAGAATAAACCGGTTTTCTGGATACAATCTAATAAATAATAAGTATCTAGTATAATAATTAATTTTTTAAAAAAATATTTTTAGCTAATAATCAGAAAGAAGTATAAGGTATCATAAATCTTCAAAAGTGTCATAGACATTTCTCCAATTATCGAAAAATCCAACAAAGAACTTAACTGCTAACCCAATATCCTTACTACCAGCAGCAGCTCTAATACTATGCATACTTAATTGTGGAATACCCATATCAATAGTTCTAGCACCAGTTTGACTTGAGATGGATGGACCGATGGTTCCACCTGACCTTGAATCGTTTCTAATTTGGAAATATTGAACTTTGTCACCGTTTAACTCGGCTAATTGCTCAATTAATGATAATCCAACGGAATCTGTGGCCATATGTCCATTTGAATCCAAGGCAATAGCTAAACCAGTGTTTGGTTTTGGTCTGTGGTTTTCTAAATAAACATTTGGGAAATTTGGATTGTACAAATGATTGACATCAACCGATAAGATAATTGAGTTAGCATAGGCTAATCTTGATAAAGCTGAAACATCATCTTCTGGGAAGTAGGCACCAATAACTCTTTCAACGACAGCTTCAATTAAACCACCTTTAGCACCTTGTCTTGATAATGACCCTAACTCTTCGTTATCATAAAGAGCAACAAGAGAAAATGAATCTTTTGCAACGTCTTTTGTAGCAAATTCAACTAAACTGTTAATAGCACTAAATGAACAAATTCTATCATCAATCCTTGGAGCGAAAAGGAATTCATTATTTAAACCACCAATTGTTCCCTTTTGAACGTCAAATAAATCTAATTCTAATTCATACAAGTCTTTAACTTCAACTTCTGCCAATTTGGCAACATGTCTTAAGAATTTTAATGAATGTTTCCCAAATAATGGAGCATTTTTCTCATCAGCAGTTGGTTCTGGATCCGGTCCAGCATCAAAACCAACAATTGGAACCATTTGGGTTTCCTTGTTGAAAGGTCCCAATGCTGGGGCACCAAAATGTGGGGCCAAACTGGCAATACGAGCAATAGGTTTTGGAGTGGAGTTGATCAACTTAGAAGTTGTCTTGTAACCAATCTTGGAAGAATCATCTTTGGTTCTAATTAATACTCTTCCACCGTATCCAAGATCCCTATCCCACCATTTGTCACTCAATGCACCTGCATATGGAGCTACACCAATTAATTCGTAACCTTCAACTTTTGACTTTGTTGAATTTGGTTTCAATTTAGTGGTTAAAGCATCAATATGGGATCCAATGGCACCAACACCTTTCTCTGGAGTCCACTCAGAACCAATAATGAAAGCTGCCAAACATAAACCTGATCTTGTAGTATAGTATTTACCAGCTTTCAAACCACTCCAGTCGTCTCTTTCAGCGACATATGTAAACCCATTTTCAGTGAGAAATTTACCTAAAGATGAAACAACATGCAATGTAGTTGGATTTTCATATGTAAAATCAATATATTTGTTTGAATAATCAAAGAAATATGAATCTGAAGTTCTATCAATTTCATTCTTCAATGATGGTGTAACAGCATGAATTTCAGAGAATTCAGATTCTGAATCAGTTTCATCGTTATAAAATTTCTTCAAAGATTCCAAATCTTTTGCACCACTTAATTTCACCAATTGAAGAAGCTTCTCTAAATCTTTCAAGTCAATTGAAGAAGTCATTGTATATTGTTTGATAGTTATCGTAATCTATTTTTCTTATGAGAAAAGGCAAAAATAGGAAAAAAAAAAAAAAAAGGCTGAAATTGAAATTGTCTTAAAACTAAAAAAAAGTAGTCCTCGGAGAAGATGAGATCTTTATATGTCTTAAGCAACTGTAATTGAGCCACAAATAGTTATTTATCAAGAGTCCCACAATCAGTGTGAATAAGATAAAGAAAAAAAATAAGAGCCACTCGAAGGAAAACAGAGATTTTGCGTTGGGTTTCCAAAAAAAAAAGGCTTGACGTTGCACCCACACCGAACGGCCAAAAGACAGGAAAAACACACCCGTGAACCTAATTCGGACAAATTGTGTACGTTTACAGAATATACTATAAGATAACATTATATATTAAACTAAATATAAGACTTCTCACAGTCCAAAAGCTTTAATTTTTTAGTAAGAGAAAGAAATAGGTATCATGAATTGAAAAAGAAGATAAAGAAAAGAATCTAAATGGAGCTAATCACGATCTTGAGTGGCAGCGATAATTCTCAAGACGTATAAAAATAAGTTGATGATATCCAAATACAAGGTAATTGTAGCTGCAATTTCTTCTTCTGGATGATAATGTTTCATGATTTGTTGAGTATCAACTAGTATAAAGATACTGAAGAAGAGAGCACCAGCCGATGAATATACAATTTCTGAAGTCGAATTATGTGGTAAGAACATGTAGACCAATCCAATAGAGAAAAAAATGAAGAATGCAGCTGATAAATATGTTTGCCAACATGTCAAATCATATTTGGTTTGTAAAGAATAAATTGTTAAGACGATGAATAAGATAACCGTTATCAATACTGCTTGCAAGACAATATTTGTATCGTATAACGATGTCACCAAACCAACGCCATAACTTTCGCATACGGTGAAACCCGTCAATAATAATAAATTATAAGGATATGATCTCGATTTAAAGAAAGCTGCAATCATGAATCCGATGGCACCAATTACTGATACCCATAATAACCAAATATTGTTTAAACACCAAAGTTTCAAAGGCTCATTGTTAAAAATGATTAATCCAGTTAAGAAAGTGATGAATAATTGAATCGATAATAAAGAATAAACTTTTCTAATAAATATTTGTCTTATTTCAATATCACAAGAAGCAACATTTGTTGAATATTTGAAATCTGGAGGCAAATTGTCGTTAAAATCACGAGCAGGTTGTGAAGACGATCCATCTGGATTATATAATGGTGGCTCCAGTATAGGAGTATATTGATGGTTCTGATCAGATTTATTAGTTGATGACATGATCTAATTCTAATGAATAGGTGATGCTATTTTTAATTTAAAAAACTTTTTTTTTTTTTTTTTATTTGTTTTTTTTTTTCTTTATTTAAATAATTTCTTAGAAATTTCCTTGATGACGTTTAAACACTCAACTTTTAGACCCTTCAGGTCATTCCATAGAATCTTCCAATTATCTGTAATCTGCGTTTTGAGCATGATGCCTTATTAGATTCATTTTCGTCCACTAATGAATCTACTCTCAAGGCCCCACAACATGTCACTCATGCTTCTACATCTAAAAAATTGATTCCAGGTCAAGTACTCCTACTTCGAATGGTAGCCTGTAATCATATTTGCTGCTATCTAGCTCCATAAATTCACTCCATGGTTCCAAACTCTCAGCAATATTGGATCCAGTTATTTTATCTCAACTCAGAACGAAACATTCACAAAATTTCTATCGCAGGTAGATGCACTTTCTGTCGGTGAAATTTCCACTCTGTGCATCCATTTCACTAGTGCAAAGAATAGCATGCCCATGTCTATTCAACTGTATTCGTAGTAGTTACCAACTATTAAGCAGAATTCAGTTTCAATTTGCCCCAATGGGCAAGGGGCATCTGCCCTTTTTGCGCTAACAACACTACTTTCAGTTTTTTTTAAAACATTGCGTCCTTTATGGACATTTAGTCAAATTGAATCTATACAGAGAAGATTAGCATGGCCCCTGCATAAGGATGACACGCTTTACAAAGAGATTAACCAATTTTTTTTGCAACATTAAAACTCTGAGCCAATTACAAGTCTCAACTATCGTTTAAAGCATAAGATTGGCTTGAATCCTGGAACCATCATGGTTATTTTGAACAATATGAAACCACTTCAATGTTCGATATCTGCGGGAGGAATCTTTTTTTTTTTTTTCATTTTTCAATTAACTTTTACAATAAAACTTCATGAGTACAGTTCTTCAAGTTGACTGAGCTCTATCTACAATTATGTAATGTTGAAAGTATCTATCATCATATGAATTCCAATTTACTTGAAACATATATAAATAATCTATACAATCAGTTTTTTTTTTTTTTTGGTTTTTTTTTTGGTTTTTTAAAAGGGAGCAAGTAAAACTTATTCGATTAACATTAGAAAGAATAAATTCTAACACTGAATCGCAAGTTGAAGTGTAAACAAATTGAAAAGAAAGAAAAGAAAAGAAAACGAAATAAAATGAAATGAAAAAAAAAGATCCTTAATTAAATCAAGTTTAAGCAATGACACACATTAATGGAACAACAAATCTGTTGGCAAGTAAAATATTGTCCGATTCTTCTTTGTTTTCCTTTGGAGCAGCAGTTGAAATGATAGTTGATGGTTGCATTGTTTGTAGTTTAGTTATTATTGTTAAATTTAATTTAATGACGTTGAAAAAGATAATACGGGGAGATTTGGATCAGTTTTATATGATTCTTGATGAATTCAAAGATGATATCTTTTGTTTCAAAACCTCATTATCCTTCCTTATTCAGGTTAGAAAGTAATTCAAGTGGACTTGATGGAACATTTCGTTATCTATAAGAATTTCTTTTGAATTGTTTCTCACCCCGATTGACATGGCTTAAAAAGGAAATATTGTACATTTTAAAACAACCTCTTATTTTGAAATAAGATTTGAAATACTACTAGCCAAGAATAGTTGTTTCAGATTTATATGAAGAAACTAAAAAGTATTGTATTAAAAGGGATATTGACAAGTAATTCTATACAAAGATATAAGATAAAGAAATAATTTGATTGCAAAATTTTTTTGCAAAATATTGAGTATGTATGATTGTGCATATGTGGTTGATGATATGAAAGAAAAATACAGGAAAAAGCTTCATCATTAAGACGAATGAAATATCCTTGATTTTATATGGTTTTTTTTTTTTTTTTTAATTTTCTTTCTTTTCCTGTTGTTCTTCTTCTTCTTCAGATTCATCATCACTTCTTTCGTCCTTGGCAATATCAAGGAAGACAAATCTATAAGCAATTCTTAAGATCAAGAATAACCAATAGGCATTGACAAGTTGTAATGCAAAGATTAAGACAAAGACAATTGGTTGTGAGATCCAACATTTATAATTTTGTTCAACCCAGTCCAAATCGAATCTTCCAACAGTTCTGAATTCAGTCAAGACAGACCATAAGATCTTGATGTTGATATAGTGTCTTAAATATGTCCAAACAACAACGAATAAAGTCAATGCAACACCAATAACTGGTGAATCCAAATAGTTCAAAGTCTTTGACAATGCTAAGAAGAAATCACTGATATCCATAGTGACATAAATAGCAATACCCATCCAAGTGAAATGGAACCTATAACTGAGGAAAATCAATGCAATTGTGACAATATGATGAAAGACCAATTCTTTGAAATCTTTTCTTGGAGCTTCAACTTGTAACAGTAAAAGAACCGACTGTTGAGCCCAGAAAGCCAGCTGGCCCAAGTAATATGCTTTGAACAAGAATTCGTGGGACTTATGAGGATATTCAATGTAAAATTGAGTGGTGTCGAAATACCATAATGGCATTGTACTCATGATATATAAACCTAATGGACCACTAACACCGTAATAACACATACTGAAAGTTTGTTCCATAAATCTCTTAATCTTATGTTCTCTTGACAATCCGCAAAGTCTAGCAACAGGTCTTAAGAACATTTGCATCAAGAATTCTCTGTAAAAAGTGAAAAAAATCATGTAAAAACCGACAAACAAGAAATCTTTTGGACCTTTACCATACATCTTTGGTTCAGTTCCAGGAATCTCATATGATACTGTGATAAATGCGTGTAAGACATTACTCTCTGTGTAATTTCCTGATAAGAAATAAGCAGAATAAACCAGAATCATAATCAAACCCGGAGTTAACCAAGTATATCTCGAGTTCAATTCAACAAATGATAACCATAATTTGTTGACTAATGAAAAATCACTATCAATCTTCTCTTCTAATTTTGATAATCTTCTCTTCTTTGACAATTCCAATCTTTGATTTGATGGCATCGTTTGTAAAGATGGACCAGTAGTATCACCAAGATCAACTTTTCCCAATGATGAATTACGACGACGTCTGGTTTGTGGTGAAGTGGACATTACTAATTTAATGCTATCTATAATTGAATCAATTGAGTGAAATGCAGATAATAATAATAATATTGGAAATATAATCTCAAGAAAGATGGAAATTGTTGATTAGATGATTTGTATTGTTTTTCTTTTGGTGTTTTTTTTTTTTATTATTTTTTATTTTTGCTTCTGAAATTTTTCCTTTCTGTTATGGAAAAAAAAAAATTTTTTTTTTCTTCATCTATTACAAGGGATGGGGGCTGTCTATGACGTAAGTAAGTATTAAGCTTGTGAATTTATATCTATACAATAACTAATTCCTCTTATTTCTATTATTACCTCTTCTCTTACCACCAGCACCTCTTCTATTATTGTTACCTCTATTTCTATTATTTCCAGAGCTATTGTTGCTGCTCTTGCTAGTATTCAGGCTGATTTCAGTTTCAGGTGTGGTTTCTCTGTCAACAGATGTATCCAGTTCAGTACTTTCAGTTTCTTCAGCATTTGTAACTGTGTCGTCTACCAACGAGGTATCTGGAGTATTGACGGACATTACTCTGGATCTTCTTCTGTTTTGAGTTTCATTGTTGGATGAAGGTTTCCTTTGATAACTGCTTCTTCTATTACTCATACGACGTTGTAAATTTGGACTTGATGCCTCTTTATCATGGTGGCTTTCAACTGTCGGACTACTTGCCGATGTTGAAACAGGTGATCTCCTTTGCGTGTTACTTCCAGCTCTCCTATTATCTTGAATATTGACACTTGATTGACGTGAATGACCCCTTTTATTAACATTGATACGTGATTCCAATTGCTGGTTCAAATTGGAAGGTAACGTGAGTGATGTTGGTGGCTCAGGTGTAAAAATTGGTTCTTCTACGTCCTTTGTTGCTGTTACTTGAGGTTCGGGTGTGGATTCTTTGGAACTCTCTTTTGTATCCAGTGTCTCAGATACATCATTTGCCTCTAGCTGTTTTCCATCTTTTATATCATCATTACTGTCCTCAGCTTTAGGTTGTGTTTCTTCATTAACTGCCTCTCCTTCTTGCTCTTGTTCTTCTTGTTCTTCTTCTTCTGCAAAGTTTGGTAATTTCCTATTTGCAGCTTTCAACACCTCCTCACACTCATTTAAAACTCGTATGGTCTTAGTACCATGCTCCTTGGCTGCTAAGGCTAACAATTTCAAAGCCTCCACAATAGCACTATTTTTTTGTTTGTATAATACTTCTAACTTATTTGATTTGTTCGTCATTTTCTTGAAAGCTTCCACCAACTCACTGTCATTTGAATTAAACCTTTCAATATTCTGCTTCAATATCATTTCTCTTTCTCTCAAATGTTTTTCAAATTCGGATTTCAAATAAGAAACCTCCTTATCATAATACAGTTTATATTCTTTTTGAGACCTCATTAGAGTATCATAGGACATCTTCAAGACCTCATGTTCACCCAAGATCTTTCTCTCATTCTCCTGAAGTTTCTGAAATCGAACTTCTTTAGATTTTTGATCAAATTCCATTGTATCCACTTTTGACATAGTCTCAGTCAACTGTTCCTCAAGATCTTTTATTCTTCTCTCCTTACGTAATAACATAGAATTCATCATGTCATTCTCATGTTTCGTATTTGTCAAGTTCTCTATGATTTGAGTTGAACGTTTTGTGACAACTTCATATTTTTGCTTGTACTCTTTCACCTTCGACTGTGAAGTCTCCAAGGATTGTTTAAGCTCATCGATCTCTGAATGTAACAGATCAATGACTCGTGTTGTCCCTGAAGGTTTTGAAGGAGTGCTACTACTAGTGTTGAGGGAATTAAAAGGATGTTGTTCCAACACCGACAAATTCTCTTTTCCAGACATTGCTTTCAGTATCTTTATCAATGATTTTGATGAGTTGTTCTACTGGAGAGAGTGATGTTTTTTTTTTTTGGACGTTTTTTTTTTTTTTACTTTCTTTCTTTGTTTTTCTTTGTTTTCAGATTGTAATGTAAACAAAAAAAAGTTTTTTTTTTTGTAATAGTTTCTCAGACACCCTATAACTTCTATAAGTTATGAACACATATTCATTTACTTCAAGATTTCAGCTGGAACTAAGAATCAGCTGAAATGAAATTTGTCTCTTAAGACACGTTATACAAAGATAGGCTGCTGATCATTCCTCAGAGGTGATGCTTCTATACCCCAAACAAAACATAACTGTAGATCCAATTTTGAAACCTTTTACATGACTCCAGTTGCAGTGCTCCTATACTTAGCTCTGTTTGTGGTGTCTGAGTTTTTCTATTGTACTTCCATGAACAATAAAATTATCCCTTAGTTTTATGGTGCCATTCAATAGTCTTAGTTCAAGATTCTTTGTTTTTTGCTCGTGTGAGTGATACATCGATCATGGGATTCAAAATGGTCCTTTTGATTATTTACAAAAATTATTAGTGGTCCAGTAATACTAAGAGTTTTAATGTATGGAAAATGAAATATGAGGCATTAGTGTTGTACTTCCTGGTAATCCGTGTTTTTTGGGGCATGAATACTACAGAACATATGGGTGACACGTAAGCATATACCTTTTCGGTGCTTCTTTTCACTGTCCAAGTTTTTTTTTTTTTTGGTTCAATTTTCAGAAAGTTCCTTTTGAGGAAAAAAAACATATCAGAGAAATCGAATTCTAATCGATCACATAAGAATTCAACTGTCATAGGGTTGTATCAACTTACAAAGAAATTGACTCTTTCCTAAGTGGCTGTTTGTTCTTGTCTTTCTAAAGGAGATAATAATCCCTCAAACAGGTAGTTTAATTAGTTACGGATTTGTTCCACATTGACACTTGGTTTATCTCCAGTCTATAAGTGATGGGACAAGGAAACAATTCAACGTTTCACCAAAGTGTGAGCCACTGCACAAATATAAGAATTCTTTTTGTAGTTTCGGATATATATTGACAAGATAGAGTTAGAAAAATTAATTTGAAGCCTGCATAGAAATACCAAAGATTGAAGCTTTCATTTTTGAATAAATAAAGAGCATGAAGATGCATTTTGACAATTGTTCTCTTTTATATCAGCAGCTTTTCCAATATATTTTTCTTTGTAGAGTGCGTAAATCTGCAAGGGGCCTGCAGAAATTATTTAGAATTAAGTTTTCTAAATAAGAAAAAAACTTCATTCTAGCTTTCCATAACAAGAGCCTTATAACTATCATCTTAGAAATTGGGCTCATCAATAGGATTTCATAAAAGAACTTTTTTACCTCAAAAGTGATTTTTCTAATTTCTCTGCGATAATTGTTCTCAAGAATTGTAAATTATTTTATAAATAATATAATTGTCTTATTTTAGGGTATATTTTTGAACATGATATTCGAGAAGAAATGAATATACTTCTTTAACACAACTTACAATACTAAAATCTTTCAGCTATCTCTGTTGTTGCATTTAAAACCAAAGATTGAGAATAATTTATAACAGAACTCGAGTCACCATATCAACTTTCAGAGATAGGTCACCCAGTGTGACTGGAACAAATAAGTCATTAGTTATTAAAATCTTATCTCTATAAGAAGGAGAGAATAGGATACTAGAAGTGAACACTATACTATCAGTGATTTTAAAAGGAAAGAAAATAAAAAAAACTCTTATTAAAAATCTATATAAGTCTCAACTCAGTGGACGAGTCATCATCTGTGGAACTTGACTCACCATTATTCCTTTTGGCATTATATACCAATGCTAAAACAGCCAATATCCCCAAGATAAGTATCAAAAATAGGTAAAAACAATTAACCAATATCTTACGTCTTCTTACCCTTTTTTGCTTTTCTCTAATGGTCTTATCAATCAAATCCAAATCATCTTCCTGTTCAAGATAACTGACAATTTCATGTTCATCTTGGAATGGATTTTGATTCTGAGTTTGTCGTATTGAAGTTGCGACTTCTTGATGATGGAGAAAAGGATTTTCTGAAATATCTGCTGAATTTTCCTCCTTGAAAGGATTCTCTTGAGAATCAGTGTCATTTTCTACCACTTCATTTATTTCAACGTTGCTCTTTAATTCATTAGTTTGATAATAACCTGACATTTTCCAAAAAGACAAAATTTATTACTTCTTGAAACTTTGAAAATAAATAAAAAAAACTGGGAATTCTATCAAATAAATATTTCATTACCACTATTGATGGCATGATGCTTAATGGTCCCTTGAATAGTTAATTTAGACACAGCCCAAAGTTAAAACAGTGCATACCAAAGTCATAATTTTTTCTTTTTTTGAAGATCATCACCTAAATATTCTTAGATATGACGGACCTAATTAGGTACTTTATACCATCTCATGTTTTACAGATACCCTTTGCAGAGCCTAACTTCTTATCTCTTCTCTGCTAACATTTACACTAAAGAAGACAATGACGAATAAGCTTTGTTAATGAATGTACATCTCATCCAACATAGAAACAACTCGGTTATAAAACAAAATGATCTAGAAAGTATATGCCTTCTCCAGTTTATCAAAGAGACCTAAACACTTGCTTGAAAACTTTTGTCTTGGAATCCGGGTAAAAGAAGAGTTTACCAGTGGAAAAAAAAAAAAAAAAACATAAAAAAAAAAAGATGAAAATTTTCATTTCAAATTATCTAAACATTATAATGAATATGTTATTAAACAGACTTCATTAATCAAAGTAAGTACACATTGTAATGTTAGTTTTTTTTCTTAAAATGGTTGTGTTTATGATGAAAACATATTTCTCAGCTCACTCAGAGTAGAAATACGGTGCTGATAATAAATTCCTATCCAACATTCATCAAACTTCTGATCTTTCACAAACACATTTCGAGGATAATGAAACTCACTGATCATATATTTATTAATGATATCATGATTTACTAACGGTTTCCTAGTTATTCATAATATATTTTATTGAATGTTGATTTCTCTTGAAATTTGTTTATAGCTAATTAATTATATTTTAATAAAAAAATAAACACCTGTAGCCTTTATAATATCACCTCTTGATCTTTATCTTAAACTTCCAGTTATTCTCTAATTTCTTGTATTATGGTAAAATACAGGGGAAAAAACAGAACACATCGAAGGAAGGAAAAAAAAAAAAACATTTTGAAATAACAACTTTCAGATCTTCAAACGACAAGAGCAATGAGTGTTGAAACACACCAGCATATATCCCCAAGCCAGCTCTTGAGGCAAATTGATGGTTCATTATCACTGGTCACTCAATCTCTTAAATCTTTACAAAATGAAGATGAAATCCTATTATCAATTGAGCAAGATTCAAATTTGAAATTGAATACCACATCATCAAAAGATGAGATGTTGGATTTGAATACATTAAATTCCAAGGATAATGATATAACGTCCAAGTTAGATTTGTGCAATAAGCTTTGGGTGTTGAAAGGTTTCATTGATCAGATCACTACAGATTTGGAGTTGAATGAATTCGAATCAATTTTTTACAATTTAAACAAATTACAAGTAAAATTAAAAGAATTCGAGAAACATTATATGAGCACTCTGATTATAGATAAAGTTGGATTACAAATAGTAGAATTTGAGAAATCCTTAGAATTCAAGATTAATAATCTTGTTAATAAACAATTTTGGCAATTCACAGATGGATCAATATGTTTTAACAAGATGGTTGAAGTCAACGAATATAGTGAATTAACATACGAAGAATTGTCGGAGACACTTTCGACGAATTATCATAATACCATGACTCAACTTAATAAGAAACTCTTGGGTTATTTAAATTTCAATCAGCAAATAGATGAAGTGTTAATTCAACCATTGATCAAAGATCAATTTGATTTACAAATCACCTCAACAGAATTGTCAACAAAATTGGAGAAAATACCGAAAGTAGATTCGATTTTCAATTATACTACGTCTTTAATTCACTGTGTCATTTTCATTAATTCTTTACCAAACAATAAGAATTTGCAAAACTATATAATCAAACCAATTTTAGAATCACTTGAAAAAAAATTATTAGAAGATAATATTGAATTATTGATGAGTGATGATAATCTTAAAAAAATCGCATTGGAGCTCTCTAATCTTCTTGAAGACAATGGATGGTTTAATAAAGGTGAGAATAAATTGAAAAACTGGGTAAATGATTCCATCACTTATTGGATCGATAAGAAATTTAAAGATTCATTAGAAAAAATTAGAATCTTTAAGCAAGAATTATTGATGGATGATAATATTTTCCAAGAATTATCTCAAGTGGAGAAAAATGAAGAGTCATGGAATTGGAATGATGATGAAGAAGAAGAAGAAAAAGAAAAAGAGAGACAGAAGGGAGATGAAGATGATGGTTGGGATGCATGGGATAACGAGGAAGATGATTTATTTAACGAGAATGGTGAATTGAAAACGGATGATGATAAAGATCACCATCAAATTTCTGGAATACCTCAAAGATGCTACGATCAAATCATCTTACCATTTTTAAATTTGTCTTCTCAAATAAAAGAATTAAACATTGAAGGTTTATTAGTCTTGAGATTAAAAGATTTATTAACGGATATTTTCATAATATTTTGTGAATTATATCAGGTGAAAAAATATCCAATATTGTTTTGCAATGATTTCCAAAAATTATTAGAATTGGTAAATTTTACAGAGATTTCGGACAGTTTAAATATTCAATTGAACAATTTCTTAGAGTTGATAATGAACGAATATAAATTCAAATTTATCAAGATTTGGAATTCCACAATAAGAGATTTCCAAGAATTACAAGATGAAGAAGATGATGATGATGAGATTTTCTTGATCGAATTTAATGATTATATTAAGAATTTGAATGAAATGGTGGATTTGAATTTCCATGTTAGTTCCAAGATTACCAATTTACTCTTAATATCTAATCATTCATTTATATTAGAATTCTTGATCAAGAAAATTTTTGCCATGTCGATAATTTCCGAAATTGCATCAATCAAGATTGCAAATTTCCAAAAATCAATGATCAAGATTTTTAAGAAGACTCATAATATTGAAGTTACAAATTTGAAAAATTTTAATAAATTTGAAAAAATTTCAAATATCTTGAATGCAAATTTGAAAAAAATAGAACTGAGTTTTAATGATGGTGAATATTTTGATTTTGAAACTGAAGAATTAGTAAGATTAATCGAATTATTATTCGTGGAAAGTGATTTAAGAAATGATCTTGTTCAATATATAAGAGATGTCAGAAATGAAGAGTAATATATATACCTATATATCTTTATCACTACGTATTAAGTATTTCTAGAATTTCTTGATGAACTATGATGACGTTTCTTTACCAACTCACCACATCTTGTTATAATTATATCTCTAGGTATTCCATCTTCATCCACGCTTATTTCATTACCCCAATTTATCAATTCTGTCAAACTTGATAGCACTTCCCCTATGACCATATAATTTTGTAATTCTGCGTAATGAGATAAATCTGATAGTGTTATGAAAAATTCATGACTCAATAATTCTTCATCACTTGAAGGATTTGAAACAATAACAAGTTTCCCCAGGGTTTTAAAATCATTTAAATTTGTAAAATATTCTTTGTTTGCCAATAATTGTTGCGAATTTCTTATGTTACCACCTTGTATAATGAATTCTGGTGATACCACTCTTGTTATGTTTGAGTATTTATAATTTTGTTTTGAGGAAGTACAATTATTGAAAAAATTACTAGTGGTTATTGGATATTTGTCATTATATAGTTCAGCAGCTATAGTGATAGAGTCTTGACCATTTTGAAATGTTAAGAATATTTTTTTATTCATCTTGTTATCTTGTATGTTATTCTTTTATCCAATTTTTTTTTTCCCAAATTTTTTTTTTTTTATTGTGTGAAATTTTGTTGTTAAGTATTATTGTGTAGGATGGAGATCATTAATAGCTTTGGGTCATTTTTCTAAGCATTCATGAGACTAGTAATTCTTGGTTATATTTATCCTTCTTTAAAAATACCGAATTCTGACTGCTTTTGACCGACACATATGAGTAGTGTCCAGTAGTACAAAACAGTTTCGTAATTTGCTCAAGAATTAAAGTTTAAGGTTTATTTTTAGAATACATTCATGTGTGATTACGTAGTGCTCATTTATAATAAAATAAGACACATTTTGCTAAGAGATACATCCTATAAACTCAGAGTATCAATTACATCTAGTGAATACTCTCTTATTATTTGAGGAGAAGAAGATACTATCATCATCAACAAACTAAAGATAATAAGAGAAAAGAAAGAAGAAGAAGAGAAAAAAAAAAGGTGAAGCAAAACCACGAATCGGAGAAGGAGGCTTATATGCGTTAGTTAGTACTCTCTTTTGTTTTCAATACAAGATCAAAACCAAAAAAAAAAAAAAAAAAAACACACACACAATTGCTATTTTTATCAATTAAAAATCCAGGGGGGCGAGTAAAAAAAAAAAAAAAAAAACAGAGAGAGAGAGAGAGAGAGAGAGAGCAGGGAACAGCTCATTCCCTTTTATTTTGTGTGTGTGTATGTGTGTGTTAATATCTTTGATAAAACATATATATATATACAAGGATACACTAAATTGACATTATAAATAATAAATACGCAAATCACATTCAACCTCAAACATTATAAAAATTTTTACCACCTTTTTTTTTTTTTTTTTGTTCCTGTTAAATTTTTTTTTCTGCTTTTTTTAATTTGCGGAAGTTTCTTTAAAAACACAAAATAATTGGTATAGTTTTTTATTCAAACAGTTAATAAATAGCTCTAGGGATAAGAGTGTTTTTAGATAACGAGGTAATGGCATCCACTGCTGCTAATTTATTCACATCACTTCCAAGTGAACTTAAATTGAATGTTTTAGATAATCTCTCATATAAGGAGATTAGACTCTTGTTACTAGTTTTCAAAAATGATGAAGCAGTCTTGCAAAAATTACATCAAAATGTATTGATCCATATTGTGGATCCAAATGATATTTCATTACAAGATTCTCAAAATATAGATGAAGATATTGTTAGAGTGGATTCAGGTTTACCACCTTGTGAATTTTGGACAAAACCTCAAAGTTTCTTAGTCGATACTGGGAGATTTGTATTAGCATCAAATGGGAATCCATATAACGATATTGTCACGAGTATTAAGAATTTGAAAATAGTTTGTAACTATTTCGAACAGAATTCCGTCAATACTGCATTATTTGAAGCTTTGATCTCGCCCCTCTCAAACGTTTATCAATATATTGAAAATTTGGAAACTTTAGAGATTTATACAAGATTTCTTGATGACGAATTCACTTTAATCTTGAATCAATCACCTTTATTACAAAAATTAAGTTCCATCAAGATTCAATCAAATTTCATCAATAATCAATTACCACATATCGCTTTTACAAATTTGCAAAGCCTCGAATTTATAAGTTCTCCTTTAAATCAAATTGGTAATAATTTACAACTGAGTAATTTGAAAACTTTGACTTTAGAAAACACTCATATAACACATATTGAAGGTTTAAACAATTTGGTGAAATTGGAAATTTTGAATCTTAGACTGAATAAGATTAATCATATTTCTAACCTTGAAAATTTAGTTAATCTTAGAGCATTGAGATTGGGTGATAATGAAATCACCAAGATTGAAGGTTTGCAAACATTGCATAATTTGAAAATTTTGGAATTAAACAATAATCAAATCAATGTTATCGAAGGCTTGTCTCTGTTAACAAATCTTGAAATTTTGAATTTATGTTCAAATAACATCACAGAATTATCTTCCGATTTACAATCATTACCACTGTTGAAGAATTTGGCATTGGATTATAATAAGATTATCAAATTACAAAATCTTGAATTTTTACAAAAATTGAGTAAACTCACTGCTGCAAATAATAATATCACATCATTAAATGGGTTCCCAAAATTAGAGACTTTAAGAGATTTAAATTTGTCAAATAACAAGATCACTACATTAAATCTTGATGTTGAATTACCTTGTTTACAATCATTAAATTTGAAAAATTGTGGAATTGAAGATATCAGTGTTGTTAATGGGTTGTTCAATTTATTAAAATTGGATTTATCATGTAATCAAATAACAGATATGAAAAGTTTAAATAATCTTGAAAACTTGTATGAATTAAATTTGGATTATAATAAGATCACAAAATTAGAATCATTATACAATCTTTCCAGTTTACATATCTTGTCATTACAATGGAATTTAATTAGTAAATTGGAAAATTTGTATTGTTTTAGAAATTTAAGGATTTTAAACTTGCTTCATAATAACATCCCCAAGATTGAACATTTAAATCAATCAACACATTTAAGAGAACTTTATTTATCATTGGAAGCAGGTAAAGATCAAATCTCGAAAATTGAAAATCTTCAACATTTACCAAATTTACAAATTTTAAAACTTGATGGTAAATCAGTTATCAAAATTGAAAATCTTTCACAATTATCAAACTTAATTTCATTAACATTATACACCGGAGAATTGAAAAGTATCGATGATTCATTTCAATATTTAATGAGAGATAATTCTTTAAATAATTTAGTCATTGAAGAATATCGTCATTATGAAAGTAGAGATGATAGAATTCCAAAATTTGTTCATACAGGTAACGGATTCCAACTGAAAGGTTTTAGAAACAATTCAATTGAAAAAAAAATCCAACTTTGGAATCAATTGAAAAAAATTATTGAACAACGATAGACCTTCTCTCATTTGCATCCATTTTTTTTTTAATTCAATATATTTATTTTATTTCTTCCCCCTTTTTTTTTTTTTTTATCGTTTCATGATGGTGTGTGTGCATTTGTTGATGATTTATTTTTTCTTTTTAATTCCTTATGGAGTTCACCAATATCCTATATAGAACATCATCTTATTAATACCTTATAGAATTTTAATATGCTCGTTTTATTATTACTGTCGTGTAATTAGAACCCAATTTTTGTGGAAATGGCAAAATTCTCTCATTTACCAAAAAAAAAAAAAAAAGTGGATTACTAAATGATATATAAGACTCCGATAAGTTTTGTTTTTTTAACTTATTTTAATACCATTTTCAAATATAAATAAGTTACAATCATGTCCGACCATAAATATCACTACGATGTCACCATGTCATGTTCTGGTATGTACAATTGAATCATTTGAGAAATTTATTTTTTCATTTTTGTTATCTATTTGATCTTCTACTAACGAGTTGAAGGATGCTCTAATGCTGTTAACAGAGTATTGACCAAATTACAAGGTGTTAAGAATATAGATATCTCCTTGGAAAAACAAACAGTTGATGTTGTCACTGAATCTTCATTAAGTTATGATGATGTCTTGAGTACTATTTCAAAGACAGGTAAAAAAGTTAATGGTGGTCAAGTTGTTGCTTAATTGTCTTATATAAATTAAAAAAAATATTTACATGATTTATACTCTTTCAGCAAACGTGATTCCACTATCTTCACTTGCAACACCTAATTCTTTCTTATATTCTTTAATTCTTTCCAATCTTCTTAATCTACCATTTTCTCCAGCTTTACTCAATACACCAGCGATCAAATTTGTAGCTCTTAAACTATCATCATTACATGGGATAGGATATGTCAATAAACTTGGTTCAGAATCTGTATCGACTAATCCAATTGTTGGAATTCTTGTCAAGATAGCTTCTTTAATACATCTTCTATTTTCTGTTGGATTCAAGATAACTATCAAATCTGGCTTAACCAACGATGAAAGCTCATTTGCATTCAACTCTCTATTAGTGTTCATATCTTCCATATCAACTTCTCTTCTTCCCCAAGATTCAGAAGTCTTAACAGCATTAGTGATATTACCTTGAATCCATTTAGTGGCAACGTAATAACCCCCAGTTCTCTTTGCAGCATGTATCAATGATTCTCTTTGACCTTTTCTTGTACCTACAAATACAATAATACCATTTCTCTCGGCAACACCTTCTACAACTTTTGCAGCTTTCTTCAAATATGTTAATGTTTGATCCAAATCAATTATATGAATTCCTTTATATTCACCATAGATAAATGGTTGTGTTGAAGGCCTCCATAAAGACGTTGAATGACCCAAATGACATCCCGCAGACATAAGTGTATTTATAGCTATCTTGGAAACTGAATCTGGTGATTTTATATCTTGTTGTGGACGGTATACATTGCTAATATGAGAACCTAATTTGGCAGTGGTCTTGTTATGATATAAATTACGCAAATGTAATTCTTGTTCAGAATAAGGTTCTTCTAATGACGACTTCTCCAAAAATGGGAAATTTGTTGTGTTTTTAGTTGTTGTCTCTGTTGATGATAAATTACTTGAATTCTCACGGAATACAATTTCTCTTAATAAACTATTAAGTTCTTCAACTTTTGGATTCGACTCAATATTTGACTCCCTAATAACTTTTAATGCTTCATCTAATGGAACATTAAACAAATTACTGGAACTTGGCTCAGTAGTTTCTAAATCATATTCCAAGACAACCTCGTCATTTTCCAGTACCAATTCTTCCGGTTTTGCTTCTTGTATTATTGTTTTATTTTCGTTCAATCTCACCAATGAAGGACTGATAAATGAACGTTTAGCCAATATTCTTGGCTGAACAGCTTTCAATACCAATCTTCTTGAAAACATACTATCCTAGTTCTAACTTTTCAAGTGTTGATGGTTTGAATTTTTTTTTTTTTTTTCATCAAACTGAAAAATCGATGTTTTTTTAAAAGAGAAAGAAAAAAATTTACACACAATAATAAGTTATGTACCCGTCAAGTAGATGACAGTCATCTATATAAACTGAATAACTTCAGTTATTTCAAGAGAGGGAACCTGGCTATTTGAAAATATCTTTCCCATCTTTAACCATTACAAAACCAAGATTGTAAAAGATTTTTTGCAAATCAACAAATTCACTTGATACTTCTTTATCGTGATCCATAAATTTAGTAAAATCCCTATGAAATGATTCTTCAGTGAGATATGGTTTTCTTGGTATAACACTGTGACTATGCTGGAAAAGCTCGTGTGACTCAATGAGATGTACAAAATCTTTATAACGAGTAACCAAATTGATTATATTTATCAAGTACCTGAAATTGTAACACAGAACTGGAGTTTTCAACTTGTCATCATCATCTAATTCAAATAATTGCAAGAAATCAAATAATATGATTTTTTCAAAATTTAATCCATCCCCATGAATTATAGATAATAATAATGAATTCAATTCCATCAAATCATCTTGCACATTATAATCAACCATCGTGATATTTGTAAATCTAGCAATTTTCCTAACATTATCAAGTAAAGGAGCTTCAATGTTACTAATTCCATTGAAACAAATTATAATCACTTTACATGATGGAATTTTTGATCTCTCCGTATATGTCACTGAACTTGTCTCGATAGGTAATGGACCATTTATAATAGATGATATTGTATCAGATAGAGAACCCCAGAAAACAGGAACTTCTGATCTTGAACACAAGAAAGACATAGATTTGTGCCATTAGTGATGATATATATAAACACAAGGGCAAAAAAATTATCTTTTTTTTTTGATAAGTAAAAATCACTTCATTATCAAGAATGGCTTTATTATTACAAGATTATAGCTACAATTCTTTAAAAGAGAATTATGTATTGGCATTATGTAGATTGAGAAAATTATTTATATTAAATTCCATAGCTTGGATATGGTGGAACCGATCCTGTAGAACTTTGCAGTGGTCTCTGAGCTGATGGTCTTTGTTGTTGTGATGATATCGCAGGATATGGGGATCCCGAGCCTGTAGTCGATGGCACTTGTTGCGGAGTGGAAGCTTGAGAGTATTGATGAGATTGTTGTGGAAGCACATAACCATCTTGAGAAGGTCTTTGCTGTTGTTGTTGATTTAAACGTGGTGATTGATATTGGTATGGACTTTGTTGGTGACTAGCACTGAATTGAGCTTGAGGAGGAGGTGTTGCCACTGACAGTGGTTGTTGTTGTTGAAATTGTTGTTGTGGTTGATAAGATGATGGATAACTTGGTTGTTGATTGTTGTTTCTAATAGGCAGATTCAGAAACTGATTTGGATACTGTGGTGTTTGATATTGTTGACGAATTGGTGGCAGTGGTGGTTGCTGCTGCTGTTGTTGTTGGACTCTTGAATTCATAAACCTGTTGAAACTGCTTTCCATTAACTCATTGTACAATCTTTCACTATCGACTAATTTTTCATTTAATGCTATCATTTCATCTTTCTTTGTCGAATATTTTTCAATCAATTTGGCCAATTGCGGTCTCAAACTGACCACATCTTTGTAAAAAGCAGAAAGTTGATCATCTTGAACCATTGAAGATAATTCTTCATTACTCACTTTATTATTTATCAATCTTGTTGAGAAATTGGATAATAATGATAGCAATTTTTCCACTTCATTTGACTTAGTTAAAAGCAGATGTTCCAGCTTTAATTCTTCCATTAATTCTTCAGTTGATGGTTCTTTTAGAGGAGTGACATAATTCAAAGGGAAAATTCCAATTTTGCCACGTAATGAACCTCTCCACCAGTCTCTGTAGACACTTTCAATAACAGTGATGACATCACCTTTCTTAAATGATAATTCATCTGGTTCATAAGAGGATAAATCATAAAGAGCTCTGACACGAGAAACAGTGGCAATGTTAGATTTATTGTTCTCGCTGACCGGCACATTTGGGTTTTGCGGAATTTGGGATTCCTGTTGTTTCTGCTGCTGTTGTGGTTGTTGTTGTTGGTGACTGACCGATTGTCTTTGTGATGACGAGCTGCTTTGTTTTGATTCGTATTCTTGTAAAGATAATTTCAATGCAAGATCCAACTCTTCTTCTTCTTTAACTCTATCTGACAGGGTGATCTCATGTTTCTGTGGTTTTTGTGGTTTATAACTTGTAACTAAATCGGGATGACTCAATTTGATATCTTTATAAGTATCACTAATGATTCTCAAACTAGGGTCACTTGCAAAAGATTTCGACAATTGATCAATCATTTCCACAATTTTGTACTTGATTGGTAAATAGACGTGTCTATCGTCTACCAAATTCTTCAATATTCCAGCAAATCTCCTTGTAGCTATTTCTTGTTTCATCTTTGATCCACAATTCTCGGCCAAGGCTGTGATCAATGATAAAGTTCTCAAGAGAACATTCCCATCTTTCATCCTCAATCTCTTCTCAATTGCCAGAATGGCGTTCTTAGCCCCATCTTCCGGGTCTGAGGAAACTTGGTCACAAGCATCAAGGATATATTCCCAGTTATCTTGTGTCAATGTTTCATTTGTCGCCTTTTCTATTTATCATCACAATCTGTTAATAACCTTGGAACACGTGAAAGTAAAATGATATATAAAAATACTTACTGATGGCAGGATCTAAAGGATTTGGCAATTCAGATGAAGAACGAAACATGATTAATATAATATGTTTACTGTATTCAAAATCAAAAGTAGTGACAACTGATTTTGCTCTGTCCTCTTTTTTTCGTTTTTTTTTTTTTTACTTCCTTCAGTTTTCCTCTGGGCTTAGAGATCAACTACGTTTTGCCTCTCTCTTTCCATTATACTTAACAGGGTACTCTGTACTTTATATAGTGAACTGAAATTGAAAAGGATTACTCTTAACATCACTCTCCAATTACTGTAGAATTCCTTCAAAGGTCTTGTCAAGATCAATTGATAAAGAGGAAACATTTGATCAAGGGCTGTTTGTGTCTCACTATGACTGGACAAACACACAGAAAAAAAAATGGCCAATTTTTTCCAATGAAGAAAAAAAAAAAAAATTTCCATCAGCATCATTCAATACTTTAGATAAAGTTAGAATAATATTAAAGATGGTGTTAGGAGATTTAGGAAGACGTATTAATAATGCGTTTAATGATAATATAAATAAATCACCAAACTCAAATGTTGACCAAGAAGCGATCAACTTAATGTTGAAAGAGATTTGCAATGCATTGTTGGAAAGTGATGTTAACGTTAAATTGGTAATGAAATTGAGAGAACGAATTAAGAAAAGTATTCTGAAAGAATCTGAGAGTAATAAGGCAGTTGATAAGAAGAGGTTGATCAAGAAAATTGTTTTTGATGAGTTATGTAACTTGATTGATTTTCAAAATTACGAAGAAGGTGGTGTTGAAAGTGGGAATAAGAAGACCAAGACTGATACAACTTTTAAACCAAAGAAGAAACAGTCAAATGTTATAATGTTTGTTGGTTTACAAGGTTCAGGTAAGACCACCACTTGTACCAAATTGGCTGTATACTACCAAAGAAGAGGTTTCAAAGTTGGTATGGTATGTGCTGATACTTTCAGAGCTGGTGCTTTTGATCAATTGAAACAAAATGCTACAAAAGCCAAGATTCCATATTATGGTTCATATACAGAGACTGATCCTGTAAAAGTTTCCCGTGATGGTGTTGAGAAATTTAAGAAAGAGAAATTTGAAGTTATTATAGTTGATACCTCTGGTAGACATAGACAAGAAAGTGAATTATTTGAAGAAATGGTTCAAATTGGTGAAGCTGTTATGCCACAACAAACCATCATGGTTTTGGATGCATCTATAGGTCAAGCAGCTGAAAGTCAAGCAAAAGCTTTCAAAGAATCATCTAATTTCGGTGCTATCATCTTGACAAAGATGGATGGTCACGCTAAAGGTGGTGGTGCCATTTCAGCTGTTGCTGCTACTAAGACTCCAATCATCTTCATTGGTACCGGTGAGCATGTTCTGGATTTGGAAACTTTCTCTCCAACCAATTTCATATCGAAATTGTTGGGAATTGGTGATATTCAAGGTTTAATGGAACATGTCAAATCTTTAAATTTGGATCAAAAAGATACAATGAAGAATATAAGTGAAGGTAAATTCACTTTACAAGATTTCCAAACTCAAATGAACAATATGTTGAAGATGGGACCTTTATCAAAGATAGCTCAGATGTTACCAGGAGGTTTGGGTCAAATGTTGGATAAAGCTGGTGAAGAAGATACTTCTTTACTGATGAAGAGAATGATATATATAATGGATTCGATGACCAAACAGGAATTGGCCAGTGATGGAAGAATATTTATCGAGCAACCATCAAGAATTGTGAGGGTGGCAAGAGGTTCAGGTACCTCTGTAGGAGAAGTTGAAATGGTTCTTATGCAACAACGTGCTATGGAAAGTATGGCTTCAAACATGGCTGGTGCTGCACAGGCAGGCCAAGGTGGTATGGGAGCTGGAGGAAGAGGAGCTCCACCAGGTGGCTTAGCAGGAATGATGAATCCTGCCAATATGCAAAGAGCAATGGCCAATATCAGAAACAATCCAATGTTGAGGAACATGATTGGAGGTGCCCAAGGTGAAGAGCAAATGAATCAATTAATGCAAGATCCTAATGCCATGGCTAATATGATGAACAATCCTCAAGTTCAACAGATGATGAACAACCCAGGAATGATGCAAAATATGATGAAACAGTTTGGTATGTGAATAAATCTGTGTATATTAAAAATAATTAGCTTCTTCAATGCCCCGAGACAGCCCCAGTAGATCACACAAACACAAAAAAAAAAAAAAAAAAATTAGATAAAATCTTTTCCCCAGATTTCGCTTTAAATTTTATTTATATAATTATTTCTTTCAATTTGCAGAATAATATTGGAAAGATGAAACTTTGCAATTGGTGGTTCAAGAAGAGTTCAGATTCTAGTTGGACTCAATTAAAAGACAGTGGGAAAACTTCCACTGAGATTCATGTTGATTTGATTGAGAATGGTATTATTCCAGACCCGTTTATTGACCAAAATGAAAAATTAGTTCAATGGGTTGGCGAGCAAGACTGGGATTACAGGTCATCTTTTGAAGTCTCAGATTTTAAGAAACAAGTATTGTTGAAGTTCAATGGACTAGATACTTTTGCTTCGATTTATCTCAATGGCACAAAAATTTTTGAAAACGATAATATGTTTGAAATTAAAGAGATTGATATTTCTAAACACGTTAGAGAGAAAAATGAATTAGTGTTATGTTTTCAAAGTGCTTTACTCAAGGCAAGAGAAATCTCTCGAAGTGAGTATAATTCATATGTACCAAAAGGCTTTAATGGGGAAGGTAATAGGAACTTGATAAGAAAAGCTCAATATCATTACGGTTGGGACTGGGGCCCAATTTTGATGACCTGCGGACCCTATAGAGATATCGAATTATTCATTGTTGAGGAATTGCATATCTCAGATTGCTATATATATCCTACATTTGAAGAGACTTTACAAAGTGCCATGTTGAATTTAGAATTTTCATCTAGTGGGGACGGAGAAATTGAAATGGATATCTTGGATCCAACTGGTGAATTGGTGGTTCATGATAGTATTACTTGCAAAACAAATAATAAATTAACTTACAAAATTGATGCTGTTAAGTTATGGTATCCCAACGGAATTGGACTGCAACCATTATACCGTCTCGTGTTGAAATCAAGCAAAGGAAACAATCTAATTGATAAGAAATTTGGTATTAGAAAAATTGAATTAGTTCAAGATCTCTTACAATCTGAACCTGGCTCAAGTTTTTATTTCAAAGTGAATGATATTGCTATTTATTCGTCAGGGGTTAACTGGATCCCTGCACACTCTTTCCAAACAAAATTAACTTATGAAGATTATGAGAATTGGCTCTCACTTGTCAAAGAGGGCCATTTCAACATGGTTCGTATCTGGGGTGGTGGGTTTTATGAGCAAGATCTGTTTTATGAGCTTTGTGATGAGATGGGATTAATGATCTGGCACGATTTTATGTTTGCATGTGGGCAATACCCAGGGGATGACAATTTTGTTGCTTTAGTCCGTAAAGAAGTAAGCTCACAATTGAAAAGATTAAGAAATCATTGTTCTATAGTGTTATGGTGTGGGAACAATGAAGATTATCAAGTTCTGGAACAATTGAATTTGAAACAGGATGATTTCAATCCAGTCTTGAATGAAACCACATTTCCGGCACAAATTTTGTATGAACAAGAGTTACCTTTATTAGTTGATGAGTATTTACATGGACAAGTTCCGTATCATCGTGGGTCACCTTATGGGGGTTCACAAACGATAGACACCACTGTTGGTGATCTTCATCAATGGAACGTTTGGCATGGTACACAGGAAAAATACCAGGATTGGGATAAATTACAAGGAAGATTTGTCAGTGAATTTGGGATGTTATCTTATGCCAATTTTAACACATTAAAACAGTATATCACCGATGAAACAGAGTTATATCCACAAAGTGAAACTGTGTGTTTCCATAATAAAGCCGATGGCTCTGAGCGTCGTGTTGGATTATACATGTCAGAGAATTTCAAAATGGGTGATGGGTCATTAAGACAATGGTGTTATTTGACACAATTATTACAAAGTGATTGTCTTATTTATCTGATCCGGTATTGGAAACGTAATTGGTCCAAGGAGAGATTACAATCAGGTTATATCGTGTGGCAGATCAACGATTGTTGGCCAGTTAATTCATGGCTGATCGTTGACTTTGAGAAAAGACCCAAATTGGCGTACTATTCGATTAAGAGAGAAAATGCTGCTATAACAGTTGGTTGCAAAAGATTGAAATATGATATCGATGACAAACCTTGGGAAAAAGATATGAACGATGATACACATCAATACGGGGAAATTGTTTACGGTGTAGATTTATGGTGTTGTAATTTATCTCTAGATGAATTACCAAACTATAAATTTTTTTGGAAATTGATCAATGTCCTTGATGGCAAGGTCATTGACCACCAGGAATTCACCTTCAATGGATCACTGAATCAAACCACTATCATCCCCAATAAGATCCGTTTCCATAACAAGTCTGCATTGATTTATGTCCTGTTATACAATGATCAAGGTATAAAGATTTATAGTGCTGTTGATTGGCCGCAACCAGTTAAATTTTTAAAATTTGCCAAAGATGTTAAGATCACTATCACATCTCGGGACAATGAATTAATAATCACCAGTGATAAACCAGTGAAAGGATTGGAATTGTACTGTGAGGCAAATGAAAATTTGAAATTTTTAGATAATTGCATCGATTTAATACCTGATGAAAAAATTCATGTTAAAGTTGTCGGTATGAATGAAAATGACAAGATACTGTATAGATATTACGATATGTCTTACAATTAGAAATTAATTATTAGTATTATTCAAAATTAAAAATTAAACATGATATGTATGATTCTATAATTAGGTAAATTGGATGGCTCGGTATAAAATTAGGTGGGTAATAATAGAAAAAATAAACAAATATGACGATGACAATGATGAGATCTTCCAAGAGCTCAAATGAAAAAAAAAAAAAAAAAGATACCAAACAACGATAAATAAAGCATATATATAAAATAAAAGATTTGTGGGAAAATATCATAAAAGCATAACTCGTTTTTTTTTTTTGTTGAAATGATTCAGAATTAATGTTTGAGACTAATCGATGGGACATAACTGCTACCATTCATGCTACTGAGTGAAGTTGTTGAAGAGTTCATATTAACATCAACTTCAAAAAGTGATGAATTTGTTGAAGCATCATTTTCTTCCTCTATTATAGCCAGATTGTTATTTAAAATTGGAGATGTGTTTCTTGATCTGATAGCATTATCTGGTTTCAGTGTTGGTTTTTGTTGCTGTTGTTGTTGTTGTTCCTGTTGCGTTTGCTGTGTTATTGGTGTTTCCAATTGTGGTGATAAATTTGATAATTGATACTCTTCATCTTCTGGAATATGAGAGTATGAATAATTATCAACATCGGCAAAAGTGACATGATCTATCTTGGTATAACTGAAACGACAGAACTTAGTTGGGTCATTAACAGGTAATGTGGTATATCTAACCATGGTAAAGACAACAACTGAAAGTACTGAACCAGCAATTAAATCAATGAAATAATGATGCGTCAAATACATTGTACACCACCATAACCATGAGACATACCCCCACCAAAAGACAGAAGCTCTTGGGAATAACCATGAGAAAAATAAGGCTTCCATTGTAGCACAACCACTATGTAAAGATGGGAAAGCCCCAAAGACAAGAGGTGAATTTTGGAAAGTGGTTGTATACATATCAAAACCAAAAATTAAATCAATTCTTCCTAACCCACCTGGAGAACCTTTCATTGAATAATCAGCTGGACTTAAACCATGGATTAATTTATACCAAGGAGGAGCACTTGGGAAACAATTTTGAATTATAACACCGATCAAATTCATATAACCAAAAGCCATAGCATATGATCTTAACAGTGTTGGAGGAGCAAAAAAGAAAATAAACACAGCCAAGACAAATGGGAATGAGAAATGAACAATACCATATGGGAACCAAGCTAATAAATCCAAGACCGAGTTAGTTGAAGCAGCCAAGATATTACTTAAATTATCACCAAAGAAAATAGTTTCAGTTGCTGGGAGTACTTTAACACTAATTGGTGGTTTCCATGATGTTGGGATCTTCGAAGATGAAAAAAATAAGAAGACCCAAGTCAAAATAGGTAAAGCATTGAGGAAAAATTGTGATGTTATTGGAATTGAAATTAATGACATATATGTTGCAAAAATTAAAAATTTAAGCAAGAAATGAATTGGTAATATAACAAACACAAAACAGTTGACTAAAGCAAGAAACCCATAATTCACTATTTCGAATTTTGTAAATTTATGATTAATTAATTTATTATATGAATGAATTGGACTGAACCTCCATTCTAAATCAAATTCATTTGTTTGCTTTTCTGATAAAAAATATTTGTTATAAAGACCCCATGGGACTTGTATAACTTTTGGTAACAGCATATTAATGAAATGAATGACTAGTGAAAATGATTAGATTGATTGATTGATTGATTGATTAGTTGATTAGTTGATGAGATGAGGTTGGTTTATAATATCCTTTTGTTTTCAGGTTTAAATTTTGACTTTTTTTTTTTTTTTTTTTTTTTTTTTTTCTCTTCCTCCTTTTCCCTTTTTATTAAATCACTAAGAGGAAAATTGAAAAGAAACACAGAAACTTCTAAAACAGGAAAAAAAAAAATTTAGCTAGTATATGATATATAGATGAATAGAATAATGATTGTAATGATAATTCTATAACTGTTGTTGATGATTATATATATTAAATGATTTAAAATAATAATAAACAAAATTTTTTTTTTTCTTCTGTCTCTTTTTCTTTTTGGCCCTGCCTTTCCCTCTTTTCTTTTTCTCTTAGTCTTTGTTCAAAAAATTTTTAATTCCCGAACCGAAACTGACCGGTAATGGAAGTGTACTATATATCAATTTGTACAAGAAAGTAGTACTTTATCTTTATTGTGTCTAGTTAGAATATAAGAGAATTAAATATTTATGAGTGATCACATGATCACTATCAGAACACACTTTACTAGTAAAGAACCAAAATACTATGTTCAACTATAAGAATACACGAAAAAAAAAAACACATAAAAAAAACCAAAGGGTAAAAAAAACAAAAAAAATTTTAGAACAAAAAAAAAAAAAAAAAATCAGTTTATTCAAGAAGAATATCATCAAATTGATCAATTGAATTTGCTATAATCGTGCATTTTGCATTTGTGTGTTTTTATTTATCTTTTTTTCGCTTTTTGCCACATCCTGTTGATAGACAGACTGTATTGCTTATTGTATATAACTTATTCTAAAATACAAATCTCTATTTGCATATCTATCTATTCGCAAAAAAACAACATAATAAAATGACAGAAGATAACCAACATATACGTCGTTCTTCAAGATCGACAAAGGGGAAAAATACAAGATTAAACTATGAACAAGAATTGGAGAATGAAAATATTTTGAAAAGGAAACTGGTTTCAAATACTGTTGCTGCTCCAAAGGCTAAAAAACCGAAACTGCCTCCAAAAGATAGGAAATCAGAGGTCACCTCGGAGATTGAAGAAGATGAGGAAGATGAAGAAGAAGAGGATCAGCAACCAATTGATGATTCAGATGATGATTTTGTTGGATCTGATACAGAAACTAATGGTAACAAGAAAATGGATGACGATAATTTAGAAGAAACAGTGAGATGTTTGGTATGTGGAGCAACAGATGAAAATTATGATGAAGACACTGACAAATTGGGATTAATGGTGGAATGTTCTAAATGCCAAACATGGCAGCACTCGAAGTGTTTATTAGGCCATAAGAATCCAAAGAAAGTACCAGATGATTACGTTTGTAATGTGTGTGATCCACTGCGTTACCCTAATTTACAATTAAAATTGAATTTAAAACAACATCAACAAAATAAGAAGTCAAAGAAAGAGAAGCCAACTGTTGAAAAGAAATTGTCATTCAATAAGATCAGATTATCGGTGGCTAAGACTTTCCATAAATTATTTTTGACATTGATTCCAAAGCAAACAACAGAAGGGGTTGCCAAATCAGAAGAAGAAATTGATAGATTAGCACAATCTTATTCCATTGATTTGGAGCAACTGATTTTCAACAATTATTCAGTGACAAAATCAAGACAACAACCACCTGGTCACAAATATTCAGAGAAATCAAGATCATTATATGCAAATTTAAAGGATACCAAAAACATTTTGTTTAAACAAATATTGGAAAACAAATTAACAATGAATGAATTGACATTAATGTCGCCACAAGAATTATTAAATCCAGATTTACAGAAATTTTCTAAGCAAGTGATGGAACAACTGATACATGATTCTGTATTGAAACCAATGCAAAAACCTACATTTAAGAAAACTCACAAGGGTGATGAACTGGTTGAAGAAGAATATAATGCAGATGTTGAAGTCAGTAGTAATGTTGGATTGGTTTTCAATCATAAGAAAGAGGAATCACCAAAACTTAAGACAGAAGAAGAGAGTAGTACACAACCAACGGATAGAGAAGAGTCAGAAGAGCCTTCACATAGACCAAGTTTAATCAATTTGAATAGTCCTATTGAGCTGGATGAAATTGAACAAACTCATGATTATGAAGATGTTGGCTTGGATGATGATCTTGATAATATCTTGAATGACGATACGAAACAAAATGATAAAGAAGAAAAAGAAGAAACCAATGTTACACCATTTGATAAAGAAATATGGAATGGAGAATTGACATTTCCTGGAATATGTAACTTCCAATCCAAATTAGAATTTATATCAACGACTAATAATTCTCATTCAATTGATAAGGAATTACAATCTACGAAGATAATAATGGATAATTTTAGTATTAAGAATTTATTAGAGATAGATGGAAGACTTAGTGCAGATAAACTGATAAGTTATTTGACCAAGATTTTAAAATCTAGATACTTAAATGTTTGTAATTTGAAACATGTTGAAGATGAATCAAATTTCCAAAGATTGTTTAACTATTTTAACAACAGAAGTAAAGTTGGAGTTATTGGTAATAGACCTGATTTTGTTAAAGATTGTTATTTATTAACTTTTAGTCAAGAATTAATTTCTGAAATTAAGAATTCCAGGATAAATGATCAAGTATTGAACACATTGTTAAATTCTTTCAAGAGTAGTGTATTTGGTGATTTACAAATTAAAGATACGATATTGATTGTATTTGTTATAAAACCAAATTTTTCAGATGATTTAAATAAGACAAAAATTTTACAAAAATTACCAAATAATTTTTATAAATTAACTTCATCAAATCAACAAAAATTTATGGATATTATAGAATTAAGTGAAAAAAATGGTAAACTTCTTAGTGAATCAGAAGTTGAGAATTTGGTTAGAAATTTAATGCAGTAATTTTTTTTTTCTTTGCTTTACAAGAGACGTAGATATTACAAAATATTCTTTTCAAACATCAAAACAAGTTAATTTATTTGAAATTCTTCACCTCCAATATACATGAAAGTAAGAAAACCTAAACTTCTCACCCTTTTTTTTTCTTTCTCTAAAACCTATTTAATAATAAATATTAAAAAATTTAAGCTTTAGCAGCAGCCTTCTTAACAGCAAATCTTCTTTGTTTCTTTAAGACAACAACTTGGAATCTTTCGAAATCTGTTAAGGTTGATCTTCTTTCTTTTTGAGCAATCTTCTTAGCCCATGATGATGATTCCCATTTAGTGGCAACACCTGAAGCAGTGAATTTCTTAGCAACAGTTGATGATCTTGAACCTCTTGGTAATTCAACAGTTAATGGAGTTAAAACAATTCTTCCTAATGAGGAGACCTGTCTGGCAACACCGGTGGTTGGACCATCGATTAAAACCTATAATTTTGTTAGTATAAAGTGTTTTTAAAAACGTAAAATAATAATGAAAAAAAAAAAAAACATTCATAGGAGTTATATGTGAAAATTTTTTGAGTAAAACAAGACTGAATTCCGATTTAACACAACTTCATGAGTATTATACATCACTTCATTATTCTCGTGTTATTTGATGTTTTTCTTTCACACTTGAAAAAAATTTTCTTTCTCATCTTTAATGATATAATCTTGATATAGTTCTACAATTTAGATTTAAATTTTTTATTCAAATCTTATCTGTCTTGTCTCATTACATTTCACAATATCCTCTTTCTATTGAGTTCTTTTCTTTTCCACTATTTTCATTTTTTCATTTTTTCAATTAATATAACATACTCTCTTTTGGTCGATGATTTCAACAATAACAGCTAATTGTTTGTTGTTGACTAAGACAACACGTCCAACTTCGACTAATCTCCAATTTGCAGCTTTAACTGATGACATTTTTGGTTGTATATGAATTTATTAATTAGTTGATTAATATGAAGTATTAAGAGGAAAAAAAAAAAAAAAGTTTTTTGTAATAATATTGAATAATTTTTTTTTTCTTCTTCCTTAGTAAAATGAGCGAATGCAAAACGATGGTGTAAAGAACTTTTTCACAGTACTCACAAAAAAACTATTATATGTACGCACGACTTTGTGTATGCACAAAAAAAACAAAAGAAAAAACAGAAAGTTGTGTGCGGAATATCAAAAAGGATGTCCATAATTGTGACTGGGAATTGCAATATCACGTGTCTATAGTTAGGGTTTTTCATATATCCCACTTATTTTCAACATTTTGTTTTTTTTTGTGTGTGTGAACTCTTTGTTTAAATTTTATCATATTAAAAAGAGTATTTATATTCTTTTTGAATTCCAATATTACTCCAGTATATATTACAAAATAATTATAAAGAATGTATGTATCCTACAATTAGTTCAAATTCAACAGTGCTACTCAATGTAACTTTCTTCAATTCACTTATGACTGAATATTTTTCATGAGATACTTTAACCTGATGACACTAATTTGCGATCTAGGGTGAAAGGTGGGAGACATGCCTAGTTTCTATACCAAACACCATTTCACGATATGCGAACACTTTTTTATGTGACTGATTTTAATATTTATTTTTGACATGCTTTTAATTGTGAATTTGATTGAGATTTTGTTTTAGTTCAAAAAAATACTAACATGCTGATTGCTGCTAGTATAGTCCTTCACCTAATTGTATAATTATAATTTCAAGAATTCTAATCTATAAATAAATACTTGTACTTTGATCTATATAACTTCATTGTAGTTGTTATAGAAATTTCCACGATAGGAAGTCTGTGTGTTTTTGCCTGCAATCGATACTAAAAAATAAAAATATAGAAAAAAAAAAAACAAGATGATGATGACTTTATGACACAGCATAAACAAAAATTATAAATAATGTCGAGTAATACTTATTCCCAAAGAGAATCAGAAGTATGTTGAGTTTAGAACTGAATATGTTTTTAATAAACTACTAACAAATTAAATAAGAACAATGAAAGGTTCGACCTGCTAGCATCAAAATTATCTACTTTTAAAAAGATAACACAGGATATCCAAGAACAATCGATTCAAGATAATTTCAATATAGATAATATCAATGAGACAATGTCAAATTTTTTCAGCAAAGTTAAAGATTCATCTGGTAGATTAACAAGAGTGATGAACCTGAATAGTAATATGACACGGATGATTTTTATTGGATTGATAGGTTTCTTTATCATTTGGACATTATTTAAATTGAGGTAATTACTTCTAGGGTAATTTGTTGTGTATTTTAACAATAAAAAAAAAGAATATTCGAATTTTTATGAAATATATATACTTTAATCTCTACCACCGGCAACATCTTGACCTAATTTATAATTTCTTATGGATTTACCCCATTGAACTTTTGATCTATTTATTGGTAATTGTCTTCTTAAATTCTTGAAATAGTCTTCATTTAATTTTGAGACATTGATCAACAATGATTTCTCAAATTCATCTTCAAATTGACTGATCTTATTAATAAGTTTATCGATTGAGACTGCAGACTCTTCCACTTTCTTACTCGTTGTTAATCTCACATTACCATCCTCATAATAATGAACATTGATCTTGATCTCACCTGTAAGTGTTGATGAAGATTTATTATATATATATGAAGATAACCATTTCCCATTGTAGAAATTTTTAGAATTCAATTTCTCATCAATTATTATAATCACCAATTCATCATCACTCTTTGGTATTAATGTATAATGATAATTTGATGGGAAATGATCTTCAACATAACTTGATAAATTTGAAACAACCTTGTCAAATTCAGAATCTAATTCAACTTCAAAATCTTCAACATCAATGGCCAATGATTTCTCCAAATCAACATTAAATTTTTTTTTCACTAAAAAATCTTGATATTTGGTTCCTGATTTGTTATATGATGATATTATGGTAAATTCTGAACCTAATTTGATCAACTGATAGTTGGTATTGATCAATTCCTCATATGCCGAAGATAAATTCTTGGATGGATCATTAATTATAGTTTTAATATCAGATGAAACTGCATTTAATTCTCCTGGTGGCGTATCTTTAACAAAATCGGTGACAATTGATTCAAGAGACATTATGATCGATTGATATACTGTTGTTGTCAAAAATTGGTTTTTTTGCTTTTTGTTTTTTTTTTTGTTTTTTTGTATTTTTTTTTTTTTGTCTGTTTTTTTATGTATGTGTTTTTTTACCGTCTTATTAAATGCATAAAGACCAACTAATACTAGTTGAGCAGCGTACAATAAACAACTTTAAAATCTTTGATCTACAGTGGGTGTTAACATACTTGTAAGGAGTTTGAAATAGCTCATTATCAGAAAAATATTTTGTTACCTAACGGAATCTAGTCTCTAAATAATTTATTAAATATATTTTTTATAAATCTTATATTTCCGAGAAACCACTTAAAATTCTACAATATTGTTATCGAAGTGCAAAAAAGGGTATAATTTTATTAAAATTTCAAATGTATGATTTACTAAAAAAGAACTGAAAATAATCTAATGGCAAAAAAAAAAAAGAAACTCTATTTCTAAGTTGGAATTGAACCAGTAATGACTTCAATATTTTCATCACCTGGGTTTGTGTTAGCTTGGGCTAAACCAATTTGATGATCTTCTAAATCGAAAACAGTGTAACAAGCTCTTAATGCGTTAGCACCAAAAAGCAATCTGCTATCACTGCTGACAACTCCTAAGGAGCAAGTTGAAGAAACTTGATAAACCAAGTCACTCAATGGAACTTTAATACGGACCCCTGAGAAATCAAAATTCAAAGCAATATCCTTATCCATCAAGCTACAGTCGATATCGTAGCCTCCACTCGAAGTCTTAGTGGCACCTATGGCATCAATGAAAGCATTGAAAGCATCAGTTGGTAACGAGGTCGTGGAAGTACCAGTGTCAATTAATGCAGTGTGTGGTGAATTAAATAAGACTTGTGATTTAACTGATGAGTCAGAAGAGTCGATGTTGACCCCTCCAAGATCAACGGTAATAGTGTCCTGTTGCATAGGAACTGTGTACAAGCCACCTGTATATTTAGAATGATCAAGAGCACCAAATAACAAAGTTCCCTTACTGTCACCATGGTTACCTGCATAGAAAGAGTAGACAATTTTATCGATGGCACCATCAGTCTTTAATCTCTTTGGCAAATTTTCATATGATGGGTCTGCGCCGGAATCGTCTGGACTAACTGTTAAGCCCATGATACCCCAATCGAAAGGATGTTCGGTACAAACTGCAAATCTTTGCTGCGAAACAGTGGCACCACCGATAACGATAGTATCTGTAGCCCATTCACCTGAAGCACTTCCACTTCCATAGGTAATGGAGAAATCATCATTTATCTTTGAGTAAGATGATGATTGTGAAGAATCAAATGAACCATCCAAGCAACCATCACATTCACCTTTCTTGATGACCCATAAAGCATCTGAGCCTGTATCCAACAACACGTTGATCTGTTGCTTATTTGAACCCACCTTGATCTGTGTAGTGTAATAAGAGTAGTTGTCATTTAGTGATGTCTCAACATCACCATCTCTTTTGAATAAATCACTTCCTTTCTTGGTTTCAACATCAAATTTGACATATTTTGGTTTCAAACCAGCTGCCTGAGCTAAAGTTGAGAGAACTGAAGTTAATAAAATAGATTTTGTTAATTGCATTTTTTCCTTTTTGATATGCTAATAATGATTCTAATGAAACCTCAATTCGGGGACTTCTGGACTGATATTTATATTCGATCGATAGTCAACTTTCAACCTTCGTCAAGTCTTTGGCCATTACATCATTACCTTTCTTTTTATCTTGCTCCATGGGGGATATCTTGGGTAAATTAGGTGCATTCAAAACAATTCCGTAGCAGCTTCTCTTGTGAATTCTGACTTGCGATAGCTATTATAGCATAATAGTCGGATAATGGAAAGCAATAGGAATTGTTCTATTATTACCTTGTGGTTAATCCTTCTTTACTTAGCCATCCTATTTTCCAAGATATATGCATCATCATGCAACTTTCGGACGAATTATGCGGGTAAGAAGGTTAAACTTTAAGCTGGAAATTTCTTTTTTATTTTTCCTTCATATCTTTTCTATTGCTTCAGGGAGAGATTACGTATGCGCACTAATTCTTAAAGTATATCTAAAAGTCACCGTTAGAACTTGCTTTCAATTCTCTTCTTCTCCTGAAGATACCGTAGAATTAGCAGTCCAACATAAATCCATTCCCGTGGAATTTGAGTTTTATTAGGTTTTCTTCAGTCTTTTCCTTAGTTCACAGATATCAAGATTCGATCTGATCTCTCTAATTTTCACCTTTTTTTTTTTTTTACGAAATCGGCATTTTTTTTTGCCTCCTATTTAAAATTAAAGTTTGACCCCTGATTGCTCATCGAATGAAGCAAGGAACCAAGCTAATTCCCAAACCGTATTGATAATTAGCAAAACATTTTACAAAACAAGAGGAGGAGGTGAGAAAGGTGACACATTCACTCAGGAACAACTGGGTGGTATTAGCACCCCCTACTCAAGAGAAGATGCAGAAACTGTAAAATTATTATTATTATTATTAAGCTGTCTTCTATTCAAGATACGTCTTCCTCTATTTTGAAGGTTGCCACTAGCAACAGCAAATCAAAGCAAAAACCGGGTAGACTTAACATTTTCTACAGAGAAAAGAAAGTTCAAGATTTGATTGAAACTCTTTCTGAAAGAAGATCTCGTAACCTCATTTGTGATTTCAGCAAATTTGGTAAGATCTGCACATGGCTGATCAACAAAAAAAAAAAAAAATGAGAAAAAAATTCAAATAAGGTTTACACAGATCACAGGCAAATCAAACTAGCTATGATATACTACAATTTGATTTGTAGTAGGAAATTGTAATAGCTATGATTTTTAATTTGGTGAAGTATTTAACATGTAAAACTTCTTAATTTCTTGAACCATTTTGATTGCGGGACTGGTCTCATTTGATATCCTCATTTCTTTTTATGACCTCAGTCTATCAGAGCCTGTATATGCGATATTTCTTAAATATATTCGACTTGAGGAAAACTTTCTAGTAAACCTTAGATTTGGAGTGTATATAGGGAAAAAACTGAAATAGGCAGTGAAAAAAAAAAAGGTTTGAGATTTTCTTTCCAGTAAATGCATCTGGTTACTTGCATATATAGAAACAATCCTTGTCGTTTTTTCCTAAGGAAAAAAGAAACAAAGTTTCGATCCTCCAACACTAATAGGAGAACCAAATAATATTCCAAGAACCGTTTAAATGTTATTTATCCGACTCCATGTTTCCTAGGGAATCAAGTTGTATAGCCCACATATCAACGAATCAATCTTTGTTAAATTCAAGTGGAATTCAATCTCTCGCACGCACGGGTGCAAGAAAACTTTCACTCACATTTTATAGACAATTCACTGCTTGGATCAGCAATTCTCTCCCTTTTTGAGCACTCTCCTAACTTTTTTTAATTTTTTTCCCAGCAAACTTCAACTTTATGTGCAATTCAAAATTATAAAGTTTACGTCACATCCTGACTTGGCTCTATTACAAACCAGTGAGCTGTCCGAGTCCGGTCCCAATAACCTGCTTGCTGCTGATAGCCATGTATTTACTATTTGACGGGTTTTAAGGAAGCAATATCACCCAAGTTGCTGCTATCTTTACTATATAGTTCACTGACACTTAAACTCCTCACTTACCCAGCATAATAGCAGAAATTTCTTTTCGTATCATTTGACCGAAAAGCAACTCACAGAATCCTTATCATACCGGCAACAGTTTCTCTTGTTGCACTGGATGTTCTTCTTTTCAAGACTAACTTGATAAAAATCTTTAATTCTATGAGACGTTCTCTTCAATAAGAAATAGATCAACATCTAGGCCTTTGGAAAAGCTTAAACCTTTATCCGGCAAAGAAATTAAACTCATTGTGACAAAAAATAATAGAAAATTTCTCACTTGTGATCTGTTATTCAGGGTGTGATGGAAAGTTTTCCCCATTTGAATAATTTTCAAAAAATGTAATTTTAAAGAGATTTAAAGATTTGAGGTTAAAAATTAGTTAACGGATATTAGGATAAAAAAGAAGAGTTTTGTTGAAGAGTATAGATTTCAAGTTAACTTACATAGAAGGGAAATTAAGGGTATCAATAGATTAAGGGAATAAATTAATAGATGAAGTTGGAACAGAGGAAAAAGCAAAGAAAAGGCAAAAAAGTAGTACACATGCAAAAAAACACCCAAATCGAGCGAACAAAGAAAGACAAAAAAAAAATTCAGTCTAAAACAGGTAAAAAAAAGTGATAAAACGGTTATGCAGCAGCTACAGGCAGGCCATCTTGCATTAGCTGGTAGGAACTGTGTTTGTAATAACCTTAATATTTTCACTTGTTGGATTTTGGTTAGCAGTACCGAAGTAGAAGACATGATCATCATAATCGAAAACAACATAAGCTGCTCTTAAAGCATTGACACCGAATATGAACATACTATCACTACCTTGAAGTCCTAAGAAACATTGAGTTGATGATTCTTGGTAGACCATATCTCTTAAAGGTGATTTGATACGAACTCCTGCTAAGTTCCAGTTCAATTTGATATCTTGGTTGAGTAATCCACAATCTATGTAGTATCTACCATTTTGTTGTTTAGCGTTGAAAGATGTGATCAAGTTGTTGAAAGCCTCGGTTGGAATAAGGGTCATTGAAGTTCCAGTGTCGACTAACATGTTGACATTCTTGGTTGTCAAGATTTTTGGCTTAACGCCAGAATAGGATGAATCGATATTGACACCTTGGAATTTAAGAGTTGGAGTATGAGCACTGGTATACTTAGATGGATCAGTGTTGATCATGGCAATCTTGGTTAAACTACCACTGACTTTTGCCATATCAACACCACCGAATAACAAGTGTCCATTGTTAGAACCATATTTACCAGCATAGAATGAGAATGCAACTTTATTAATCTTACCGGTTGCTTTCAAAGCTTTAGGGAAATTTTGATAAGATGGTGATTGTGGAATAACATCAGGACTGTAACCGATACCAAAGACACCAAATGAAGAAGGACTAGTGGTGGCAATAGCGAATTGTTGATTAGCCACTGAGACACCAGCGACATTGACAGTATCTTTGGCCCATGTACCAGATGCAGTACCAGAACCGTAATATTCAGTAAATTTTTGGTTTAAATTTTTAAAAGTGGTTGATTTTCCTTGGGCAAAAGATGATTGAGTCACATACATATCTGAAGAACCTGTATCTACCAACAATTGAATAGCTTGTTGATTGGATCCAACTTTGACAGTTGTCATATAGTAACTGAGCTTGTCAGTCAAGACAGTCTTGTCACTTCCACCTCTCTTGATAAGCTCTGGACTTGTTGCGGTTTCTTCAAGATCAAATTTGACAAATCTTGGGGAAGGAATAACAGCACCATTAACTACGTTTGAAGATAAAAAGCAAAATAAAACGAGTGAATGTATTAATGATAACATTGCAATGATATAAGAATTGGATCTATAAAGAATTAAAAAAAAAGAGGGAAGATTGGGGGATTTCAACGAAGTATTTATAACCAACTTCGGTACATGCAACAGAACAATTAACTCCCTGAATTTCAATTCTTGTTTTTTTTTCGACAATGCACATCAAGTGAAAGCGACAATTTAACCTGCAATGTTGCTGTTATTGTAAGTAGGTGAAGGTGTAATTAATCCGACAGTTAAAAAATACGCTTCCCTCATCTCAGATCCGCATGTAGGTAAAAAAAAAAAAATTTTTTTCTTTTTCTTTTTTCGTCAGCCTGCGTAAAGAATAATCAACTAGACTTTTTAGGAATTAATCATCATTCATTTTTACTGCTTTCGTCGTATCCCACTCTTCGTGCATTAAACTTTAAATTTTACCACTAATAATCAAGCTCTTCATAGCTAGTATCATGATCTTCACCCCCTTCTGCATTCTCTATACTACTGTGCTCAGGTTTATATTCTTTATAGAAATTCCTCAAGTGCTCTGCTCTAAATTTCAAGTATGCCTGCTGTTGTTTAGTGAGTGCTGCGTTAGTAGCTGGTTTCAAGTTGTAGTAATCATTAACTAATTCAGTGATTTGAAATGTTGGTGTTGGTGTCGTATCTTGTTCAAGTGACTGGTGGTCGACGGAGGCTTCTTGCTCCGAATTAAAGTTTATTTCCGGAACTGCTCCATTAAAATGCTGCTTGTGGAATGACTGTAGATCCTCGATAGTGATGCTCATTGATAATGAGTCTAGTAAAGCTATCACAGGTTGTATGTTTAACCGATTAATGGATTCTTTCTCCGGATACAATTTTTTTTTTTTTTTTATTTAATTTTTTTTTCCTCAACGCAAAAAAAAAAAAAGATATAGCAAGCGAAAAAGAAATTTTGCTGCTTTCTAACCAGATGAAGAACAATTTGAGATCTTTGAATCGAGATGACATATGTATGTACTGAGAAACTACTGCTGTAAGTTCTGCATAGCTTGTGACGAATCGAAGAATAACAATAGAATTCTTATCTATACACTTTTTTATCCATCAAGGCCAAGTTAAAACTCTTGGTCAGCTCTATACCATCTTCTAAGTCACCACCAACAACTTTCCCCGTATGAGGGTCTATCTCCACTAATGTTTCTTCGATAGTTTGGAACCCCAATTTTGAATAAAATGGTACTAATTCATGCTCTACTATTACATGAGCATATAACTTGTTATATACCTTCAACTCTGATTGCGTGACCATGTAATTCTCTATAACTTTAACCAATGTTGCTCCTAACTTGGGGTAAAATGAAGTCAATGCTGTTACTTCCATTGCATCACTCTTTACTGGTTTTAGACCTACTGAACCTATGATCTGTTTGAACAAACTTTCAGTAATATCAAATTCATCGTCATCAATATACTCGACATCTATATCTTTTTCGGCGAATATTACCTCATGATCTTTGGTCCACCGAAGGTCATGATGGACGCATATCCCAATAACTGTGTCTTCCTTATCTTGAATTTCCAAATCCAGTCCAAGTGAGAACTTTATTCTTGCCGTCTTGATAACATTGTACTTGAATCTTGGTTTATCATAACCTTTATTAATTAATTCAATCAATTTATTTTGAATATTTTCACTGTTTTGAGAGTGAAATATGAGCTTGTGTGATAATATCAATAACTTTGGACGCTCAAACATAGTAATAAAGATCAATATGACTCTTTCTACAATCAATAGTAATTTTCCAATTTTTTAATTTTTTGAAATTTATTTTTCCCCGTATCGGCATAATTTTACTATACATCTACCATATCCCATTATCGATATCATCTTTGTTATCACCATTGTCTATTTCTAACACACCACCGAATTCTTCTAATATTTTGTTCATATCTTTTAATCTATCACAATCTATCTTACTCATAGTGATATTAATAAGTCTCATTTTGAGTTTAAGTTTCTTAGAAAGATCATCAAACAGATTACCATTTTCCTGTGTGTTTTCAGAACTCAAGTTATTTATTTGTTCTAGAAGCATGATTAATGTTTTCTCTGTTGAGTTGATCTTTGGTCCTTGCTCTTCTTGGTTCGATATCACTACTAACCAATGTTCAATAATGGATTTATAGTAACCTATCATTAAAAACCTTTGGAAAGATATCTGATACCCGTACTCCTTACCATCTCTATATTCATGATTTGTATCTTCATTCAACCCTTTATTATATCCTTCGTTATGGAAATTCTCTTCCAAATCTAATACATCATCTAAGTCAAATGACATTCTCTAATGATTGAAGTGCGATGAGATTACAAATTTTTTTTATTTTTTTATTTTTTTCTTAAATTTTTTTATGTTAAAAGTATATATAAACAACTGGTATATGATATGTTTCATAGCACTAATCCTTTGAAGCTTCCTCCTAAGGAAGGCGACTCTTATCCCAAGACAGAAGAAGAAATACTATTGGAGCAAGATATTGAAGATAAAAAAGTGAAAAGTCGACGTCAAGAGCTTCGATTGAATTATGACGAAGACTCATCAGATGAAGATTACGATACATTGAAAAAAGACACAGATGTCAAAGTAGATGACGAAGATGATGATATGTTTGCCTCAGATAATGACGAGAAACCTGAAACTAAAAAGAAAGATAAGAAGGAGTTGGAATTTATGGATGTAAATAGTTATTTCAAGAATTTGCAAGAAGAAGATGAAAAAGATGAAGAATTGAAAGATTTGGGAGTGATAGAAGATGACTCAGCTGACAACATTGAGGAAGAAGAGGAAGAAATTGATGATAAAAATGCCGATTACTCATATTACAATGACCCTGAAGCTTTCGATGGTAGTCGTCCAAAACCAAAAGTTGAACCTAAGATGGATGCTTTCAACTTGAATGAAGAAACAAATGAAGGTAAGTTTGATATAGATGGTAATTTTATCAGAAATGAAGATAACTCTTCTGATGAAGAGGATAAAGATGCATGGTACTCAGGTAACTCGAAGAAAAAAGAGATTGAGAAAACTCGTAAGGCTAAAGAAGAAAGAGATAAGAAATTGAAACAAGCAAGGAAGCAAGAATCTCAAAAACTAACGGAGCAATTGTTGGCTTCCATGATACAGATGTTGGAACCAGTGGAGACACCGATGGAAAGATTGCTGTCGTTGAATAAAGCTAGACCCAAAAACAAGAAACAAAAACTGCAATTGGATCCAGTAAAAGAACTGGAGAGGAAAAAAAACATTGAAGAGATAACTTCAATAGCTAATGAGTTAATATCAAAAGGACGTTCAAATATATACGATGAGACAAGGGAAGAGTTGATGAGACTGTACAGAGAAGAGACAGGAGAAGATTACGTTGCTGTTCCAAGAGGTGTTAAGAGGAAACTTGAAGACGTGAAATATGAATTCATGTATGTAAATGATACCGAAGTGCATGGAGAATACACAAAGGAGGAAATGTTGGATTGGAAGGAGAATTATTTCGATGATAATGTCTTAGTGAGATGTGCAGGTGATGAAGAATTCGTTAATATTAAAAATTTCAGTTTTAATTGAATTATTACATAATTTTATTCAAGAATTTTCGCCTCTTTTGTTTCCTTTCAATAAACAGCAGTTCAGAAGGACCAAAGACTGGAATGTAATAAAGTTTTCTTAAATACAGTAATTTTTCTTCCAAAGCTTGTTCCCGAGTGAAAATTATCTTGCTGGCTCTAGCACCACATACCAATTCTTTCAAGTCATCTAACTGGCAAATCACCTTTGCATGTTGTTCATCAAGTACAAGATACCTTGTTTTCAACTTCTCCAAACAAGGAAACATTTCTACCTCCAGGAAAGTTTCCAAACCAGTACCACTTATATCTAATTCAAATAATGCATCTAACTGTTCTGTACTTTCTAATTTTTTCAAACAAACATTGTCATGAAGATCCAATTTTTGCAAATTTTTCAAATATTTGATGAATCCGATATCAAATAAAAAATTATTACCAGCTAGTAACACTATTAATTCTTTTAGATTTGATAAGATATTGAAATCTCTAATCTCATTGTCCTCTATATTTAAATATTTCAACTTGTGACATTTTTGCAAACTTGAAATATCAGTTAAGAAATTATCACTTATATCTAAATATTCAAGATTCACCATCTCACTTGCAGCTTCAAAAGACTGCAACCTGTGACTGGCAATCTCAAGTTTTTTCAAATTCGTTGCAAAGAGACCAAAATCTGAAGGAAGAACATTCAATCTGTATTTGAAAAGAGACTCACACCCTTTGATGCTATTTGAATCAAAAGCTTCCAATCTCAAGCTCTCCAATTGTGTGAATAAAGGAACCATGAATAATTGATGACAAAGAGATATAAATTTGAATTTTTGAGATGTCTTGGTGCTACTAGCAAACTTCTTATCTTCCAAATCATTTTGAGTGATAATTCTCAATAGACAGGACTTTATATCTTTTGGAGGTATAAACTCTTGCATCTGTTGTAAAGAAATATCAATTAGATTCTCAATCCCATTTGTCTCATTCAATATTGAGAAATATGCAAGTTCTCGAAGTTCAGTATCCACACTCACAGTTAACTCAAATGACTTATAATATGCTCTAACTATATTTCTATCCCCTTTCAACCCAATTCCAACAATTGCCATATACAAAGAGGCAATATCTTTTTTGGATAGCTGCCGAAGAACCATATTTTGGAGTTCTATTGGGAAGTTTATAATGAACATCTTCGTATTGTTGACTTCTTTTTCATTGGTGAAATCAGTTCTGTTGCTTCTAAAATACGTAACGCAACATCTCAAAAAAGAATACAAGCAGAACAGAAACTTTGGAATTAAATGGAAACTATAATAAAGTGGTTTTTTTGCCTTCATTACCTAAGTCGATAGTGGAAAGCAGTCTAAAATTCTTCCTAGGCAATAGAGCTTAACCAAAGGTTCTAGTTCATGTAGGAAGAGCCAAACACTAAGTCATAATTGACTACAACTGAAACTCCGTTTTAAACAACATGGGGGATAAACCCTAAATCAGAGCCTCTAAACCCTCCACTAAAATGTGATGTGGTACACCTCCTCATCGCGAAACTTACTCATCTAAAATTCTCCCTTTTTTAACTTCTACGCAGAGATGACTAAATTTTTTTTTTCTCTTACTATTCTCCATCGGGAACGCAGGGTGTTAAAAACATACACCAAATTGTCTCTTTTAGCAATGCAGAGGGATATGAGATAATAAAAGGTGGGTTTAAGTTTTAGGTTTTGACTGTATTACAGGGATAACCAAATACATATATATAGTTAGTCAGTTTTTTTTTTCAAGAAGTATTACTTTTCTAAATATATTCAAGAAATAGTACTAAGCTAATGCATCTAATTAGTTTCAAGACAATTAGTAATATCCAAATAGTCAGAAACTATGTGTGATGAATTGTCTCGTTCTCTTGTCTGGATGAAACAGTCTAACAGTTCCGTTGTTCCAGCCATCCACGCTCTTATCAACATAGATTTTATTCAATCTTGGATTGACAAATTTGGTATTATATTCTTGTAAGAAATGTTGTTGAATGATAAATTCATCTTTCAATTTAGTTTCATATTTGAAAATGATTATGAAATATTGAAATATTGAAAGCAATAATAAGAAAAGCAAACTTGAGAATCCAATTGGTGTGATTAAAAAGACAAATATGATATTAAGAGGTGAAAATAATGCTAATAAATGTAATTGAACCAAAGATGGTGTCCATACAATTAATCTCCATGTTAGACATTTGTCCAGCTTTTTCACACTCTCTTTAGGAAACAGCCTATGATATAATTTTATGCAAATATATTTGATTAGTCTTACCACTAAGTAACCACTATCTTGGCTCTCTTCAACTGGTTTATCGATTTCAATCTTGAACAGTGAAGGAGTGTTTGGTACTTGGTTTATATCTCTTGTTATTAAATCATAATTCTTGATCGATGTAACACATAAAAAGAAATTGATCAAACTTATCAAATTCAACACATGATATATCACTGTGACAAAAACTAAAGTTGCATCTTTTGGAGTCTTAACTTTCAAAGTCTTGTATTTTGGAATACTGAAATTATCGATATAAAGCTTTGATAGCAACAACATCAAATTCAAGATGGCCAGGATATAAAAAGAGTAATCATTTGCCAACTGGTCCCAATCTACCAATTGAAACCACTCGTTCAAAGATAACAGTAAATCATATGGATAATGCCTTATCTTAGTGATCAAAGGCACTTTCCTTATCACTTTTGATCTTGTATTTTTCATCCTTTGATTTGAATCAGTTTTGGCTATTCTCTAAAATTTTTATTTGTTTTGTTTTTCTTAACTTTTTTTTTTTTTTTTTGCTTTACTGATTTGACCTGCTGCAAGATTAATTCTCTTTCAACAATTTGATTCATATAAGAAAGTAAATTTTAAAAACTAGTAACCAAGATGACTAAGAAGATATTGGTGGTCAATCCAAATTCATCTAAATCAATGACAGATGCTTTAAAGCCTTTGATTAAACCTATTCCAGGATTTGAAGTTCATTATTACACTGGACCAGCTTCTTCGCCTCCAGAGATCGATGGGTACGAAACGTCAAAACAATCAGCTGAGGCATGCTTTCCTGAATTGAAAGAAGTTGTTGATGATTATGATGGTATCTTAATTGCTTGTTACTCTGATCATCCATTGATCTATAGATTGAAAGAAATTAGTTCCAAGTCCATATTGGGTATTTTCCAATCAACGATCTTATACTCATTGACTTATACACCAAATCATAAATTTGCAATCTTGACTTCGAACCATGATTGGGAGAAAATATTAGACCTTTCATTATACGAGTTTTTCAACGGTAAACTTCCAAAAGATCACTACGATGATGATATCAAGAATAAATTACCACCATTTGCTTTGCCAACTTTGGCAAGTAATGTCAATGTATTAGAATTAAAAGATCCTGCGAAGTTTAAAAAACTTCAAGGTAAAGTTGATCATCTTGTTGAGCAAGGTGCTAAATTGATCTTATTAGGTTGTGCTGGATTAAGTGGACTAGATGAAAAATTTGGTCCATTATACCCAGATATTATATTTGTTGACAGTGTCAAAGTGGGTGTGCAGTTACTCGTTGCTTTGGTCAATTTTGAAGAGTCTAAATAGACTTTGTATAATTTTTATAAGATAAATTTTTCAGTTCTCCAGATTTCTTATTTTTTTACTATTTGAAGAAATAAAACGTTTTGCAAAAAATAAAAAAGTGGTAGCATAACAACAAAATATGACCGTGGCCTGTGAAACTGAACTGCCATCTTTTGATGGGTTGTCTGAAGACTCTATGTCATCATTAAAACAGATCCCAGATTATCCTTTAGATTTCAATATTTTCATCTTCAAAGGAATCTATGATATTAGACCGAAGATGTCCGAAGAGTTGAAAGAATTCAGATTGAGTTTAAATGATGAAAAATTGATAAAAGATGAGTTGGCATTAACCTCAACTTCAAGGTTGCAAGACAGATTACTTCAAATTTTGATAATTGAGAGACACAGAAGAGATATTGAGTTATTGAATCAGTTTATCAATTCTCAAGATCAAACAAAGAGTATTAAACCTATTAAATTGAACGATCCATTGAAATATGAAATTAAATCACCTATTTATAAAAAATTACAATCTAGTGGAAGCAATTATGAAAATTCTTTTAGGAAATTTGCTATTTTACAAAACCTTGAATTTGAATTTGAAGAACAGACATTGACAGATGATGAATTGATACAAGAATTCTTATCTGAAGAGATTTTGAATTTTAACAAGATTTACTTAAATGTCAAGGATAAGCCATTGGAAGATGTATTTGAAGATATTTTCAATGAAGGGAAATTCATCAGAGTTGTTATCCCATTAGCTGCACAAGGGATCTTGATGGGTGTTGATATTGAAAAAGAAGTTTCAACAACAGAAGATGATAAGCAGTAAACATTTTATAAACTCTATATAGATGAAGTTGTTATTTATTATAAGTCACCAAATTTGTCGTAGACATCTCTCCAATCAAGAAAGAAATGTCTGAAGAATTCAATAGCTAACCCAAGATCTTTACTACCTGTGGCAGCTCTAATACTATGCATGGCCAATTGACAAATCCCAATATCAATGGTTCTAATACCTGTCTTACTGGACAAGGATGGCCCAATAGTACCACCGGATCTAGAATCATTTCTGATGTTGAAATATTGTAATTTGTCACCATGTCTTTCAGCAATTTGTTCGAGTAAAGCAACTCCAACACTATCAGTAGCCACATTACCATTTGAATCTAAACCCAACCCTAAACCTGTATTTGGAACAGGTGAGTGATTTTTCAAATACGCAGAAACAAAATTTGGATCCAATAAATGAGTCACATCAGCTGACAATAAGATAGAATTAGCGTATATGATTTTCTTCAAAATTGATGAATCTTGCTCAGGGAACAAAGCCAGTGTAGATCTTTCGATAACAGATTCAAATAATCCACCATCAGCACCTTGTCTAGTTAAAGAGCCAATTTCCTCGTTATCAAATAATGCTACTACGCTAAATGAATCGTCTGCCAAGGTTTCCAAGGACTCAAGCAAAGCGTATATTGCTGCATATGAACAAATCTTATCATCGATTCTTGGTGCATATAAGAAATCATCATTCAATCCACCCAAGGTTCCTTTTTGAACATCGAACAAGTCCAAATCTAATTGAAACAAATCACTCACTGGTACCTTGGCCAAACTTGCTACATGTCTCAAGAGTTTCAAAGAATGTTTATTTATCAATGGTGATTTCAATTCTTCTTTAGTCGGTTCGGGTTCTGGCCCTTCATCATATCCCACTATTGGGACCATTTGGGTTTCCTTGTTGAAAGGCCCATCCAGCAGTTCACCGAAATGCTCGGCCAAGCTGGCAATTCTAGCAATCGGATGCGGAGTAGAATTGATCAATTTTGAATAAGTCTTGCCATCTTGTTTGATAAGAACTCTTCCACCATAACCAAGATCTCTGTCAAACCATTTATCGCTCAACCCCCCTGAATAAGGAGAAACACCCAATAATTCGTATCCTTCCTGTTTATTTTTCTTAGAAAATGGCTTTAGCTTGACGGTCAATGAGTCAATATGACAACCAATGGCCCCTACACCTTTCGCAGGTTTCCAATCTTTACCAACAACAAAAGCTGCTAATGAGGTACCTGAACGTACTGTATAGTAACTACCTGGGGTCAATGCTTTCCAAGATTGTTTCTCAGAAAGATATTGGAACCCTTTAGATTTCAAAATATCTGAAATTGTAGCTACGGCATGATAAGCCGTTGGGTTATTGTGAGTGAAGTCTATGTAGTCATTCGAATAGTTGAAATAATAAGATTCCTTCTTCTGTGACAAATACTGTGTCAATTTCAAAATGTCCCCACTAGAGAAATTCTGAAGCATCTTAACAGTATCTTTGTCCATCTTTGTTACTTATCCATCTACCTGTATTTTATTATTTTGTTATTTTTTTTTGTAAAATGGCTCTCGATCGAAAACTGGCCATCTACTGATAAAGGAAACAGGGGCTGTTTATATTTATACTCTAAGGTTTATTCAGTTCGAACTGATCATAAGCTTAAGAGACTATATAGGCACTGGCTTCGAGCCTCCACTCTTCTAATATCACTATATTTGAATATGTGAAACAGATTTATCGAAGATCAGGTTGCTTTTGCCGTTCTCTTTTGATTTCTCGGTCTCTTGTAGGGCAAGAACACGAAAGAAGATCATTCTTAAGTAGCGTAGAGTAAATGATGAAAGGGAAAGAGAGGATGCTTCAGAGACCCATGTTAACTTCTCCCATCATTAAGATTAACACTGTACATCATCAAAAATTTCATTGAATTGAAAAGCAAAAAAAAAAAAAAAAAACAAAAAAACCATAAAAAAAAAAGGACACAAAAAATAATTAACAACAATTGGACATTGTATATAAACTATTGATACTTGTATTTAATATAGTGCTAAAATTATAAGATGTATAACCCATACGCAAATTCAGACCCTGTATTGAGTAGCAGGGGCCCACATCTGGACCCTGCTTCTCAGCAACAACAGGGTTTTGCAGAAATTCAACAACCACGTCCACAGTATTACCAACAACAACAACAACAACAGCATTCGTCACCACAGTTGAACCAATCAATCCCACCACAAGAACAAGGACATCAATTCCCAAATCTTTTCAACTCAGCCCAAGCCAATCTTGGTTTCCAATTCACTCAAGGTGCTTTGAACATGGCACAACAAAACGTATCAAACTATATTCCAAAGGAAAATTTAAAGACATATTTCAAAGTTGACAATAATTATGTATTCAAGAAATTGTTATTATTGGTGTTCCCATATAGAAATACAAAATGGTCAAGATCAATCTCACAACATCAAAATTCAGCTACTGATAAGTTGATATATTCACCACCAACAGAAGACTTAAATGCTCCAGATTTATACATTCCATTGATGGGGTTCATCACTGTAATATTGATAACTTCGATACTTCTCGGTATTCAAGGTGAATTCAATCCTCAAATCTTGTCTTTATTATTCTCAAAGGAAATTGCAATATACATCTTGGATTTTGTTGTCTTGTGGCTGGGATTTTTCATCTTTAACATCCAAGAATATAAATACTACGATATCTTGAGTTATACTGGTTATAAATTCGTCCCAATTAGTCTATTACTATTATTGAAAAACATTTTCATGAGCAATTGGTTATACTACTTGACTTTTATGTATTTATTAATCAGCTACGGTGTCTTTTTAATCAGATCAATGAGATCGATTGTTTTCCCAAATGGAAATATTGGTGGTAAGAGCAGAACCAAAGAGATTTCCATTTTCATTTACTCATTTGCCATTCAAGCTTTGTTTTTCATGATCATTTAATAATTGAAAAGAACAAGAAGATATAATGTGTAACTGCTTGATAATTGCAGATCAATTTTGTAGTAGTAATATAGGTCATTCAACCCAATGGAGCAAGAAAAAAATATATATAAGGTTTGCATATAAAGAAGTAATTTCCCCCTGTATATCTTTCAATAGTAAAAACCCTAATTGCAAAAAAAGAACACTGAAAAAATCTTTAAACAAAAAAAAAAAAAATTTTTCTTTGTATTTTTTTTTTTTTCAAAGATCATTTTAATTCTAATAATTAATATACTTGAATAATATTCAGAAAATTATGAGCGAAGCTTAATAGCAGTAGCTATGGTTCATTCATGATTCATTAAGTGTATGTGTTTCTCCAATCAGCTTATTCGATGGACATTTTCTTCCATTTTAAAAACAGTCAAGCTTTTTCAATATTTACGTGATGATACGAGTCTACGGACTCTATATTATTTATAAACCCAGCTCTTCGAAATTTTGTATATGAGACCAAACTATGTCAAATGCTCTGATATAAATGTTGAATGGCAATTGCTTTTGAACGGAAGAATGAATGTACTCAGAAAAGTGCTTTTTAACAAAAATCATTTACTAACATTACAAGGAAGCCCTTTTTTGACTTCTTTCACTATTAGAGATTCCTTCTGGTGGATATACCTTTTTCCATCGATTTGTTCTCAATCTTAACATTTCCAAATGTTTATTTCATTCAAGGCTGAATGATATCCATTTCAATTTGTTAAAACTTTAACTAGAAGATCCCTCTATATCACGTAAATCTAACTCTGACAATCTGATTCCACTTCTACACTTATCAACTATTCTTCGTAATTATCATCTGCTTCAATTTGCTTAACAAATTGGACATTGCAAGGTGAAAAAAAAAATTTTGAAAGAAAAAAAAATTTATTTGTTGAAAAATCTTTGATCGAGAACAAAGTTTCCAAGCATATACTCCTAATGTACTCGTTGAGACTGTTGTCCAAAAATGCTAGATTGGGCCCCTCCTTAGCTATTGCTTTGAGAGCTGCTCCTCAAATAAGAGCTGTGCGTTTAAACTCAACAACGCAAAATCAAGAAGAAACCACTTCAGTAGTTGAACTAGAGAAGAAAAAAGAAGAGAAAGTCTCCAATGAAAGAAGACTGCCACCATCATTGTACATTTACCTTAGTTATTTATGTTCTGGGAAAGGTACAAAGTTAGCATTGAACGATTTTGTTAGGAAATTACAAATGGCTTTGGATAAAGAATCTAAGAACCCAAATTTCAACAGTGTTGATGCTACAAAGAATTTCTCGATAAGTTTCCACAAAATCATGAACTTCTTGGTCAAAATTCACCCAGAGACTTCTCCAAGTGCCATAAATTATAGAATCTTATCAGTGATGAAAGAATTTTACGTAGCCGATATTTCACATTTCAACAAAGTTATGCAATTATATTTGAAAGATGATAAACCTGAAGATGCTTTAAGTCTCTTTGTCGAGGCCTTGGAATATGAAAGATCTTTGGAAAACAAAACAGGTTACTTGTCTGTAAGGTTCAAGTCCGATATATATGCTACACTTTATGTCGCATATTTGAAAACGTGCTTTGTTGCCGAGCAGACACCAGAATTAAGTGTTTTCAAATCAATTAGTTCAAATGAAAAATTTGAAGTTAATGAAATGAAATTTTCACAAATATTGTCAAACTCTGGTTTCAAACAAGATTTTATCACTTTTGCACACAGATTTTATAAGAAACATGAACAAGCTAGTGCCAATCCAAACGATCCAAAATTCATTACAGAAGGTTTAAATGCTGCCATGAATCGTCAAATTTCAGGTTTGGAGAAAAGTTATACACAAATTATCAAGTCTGCTGAATTATCAGGTACTCCAATTTCAGAGGAAACTTACAGAAAAATGATGCACATGTTCAGCACCGGTTTAAAACCTCAAAGAGCTCAACTGGTTTGGAATATGATGATAGACAAGATTGGTATCCCTTCCATTGATAGTTGGAACGAGTTATTGTTCAGTTTTTCCAAAGTCAAATCAAGATCTGGAGAAGAAGAAAAGAAGGAAAATTTAGCCAAATTGGAAACGACTTTCCAATATATGGACGAAAATTTCAATGTGAATCAAACAACTTTAAGTTACTTAGTCTCAGGTTACTTGGCTAATGAAGAATTTGAGAAAGCATTCCAATTGGTTCAACAATTATCATCAACAGGTAGAAAAGGTGTTAAGATCAATGATGAAATCATTTCTTCTTATTTGTTAGGCTTATTGCAAGCTGGTAAATTATCAGAAGCAACAAGTTTGTTAGATTCATTCATTGAATCAGCATATAAACCTGATATAAGAGTATTGAATACCTTTTTATCACAATTAAACAAGAAGAAAAATTACACTAAATGTGATCAAATTATAGAATTAATTCATAAATTCAATTTAAAACCAGACGTTGCAACTTACACTATGTTGATTGATATTATTTTGAAAAATTCTAGAAATGCAACATCTACCAAATTAGACGACTTACTTGCAGAGATTATTGTTGAGATGAAACAAAATGGTTTCAATTTCTCTAATTCTGTCACTTTAACAGCTATTATTAATGGTCTTGCCAAAGAAGGTTCATTAACTTCTGTGAGATTGTTAATAGAATACATGAAAAATAACTCAATTACAATCCCATTCATGTTATATACATCTCTTGTTGATGCTGAATGCAGATTCGGTGATTTAGAATTGGCAAAACAAATTTTCCAAGATTCTATTGCAGAAGGAGTTAAACCAAATGTTCCATATTATAATACTATCATCTACGGTTGCTTAAAATCAAACAGTTTCAAAGATGCCATGAATTTTTATGCAAAATTGAGAAATGAGAAATCATTGACACCAAATTTCTATACTTATTATTTCCTCTTGAGGTATCTTTCATATAGCAGAAAATTGAACGAAAATGCCATCAAAGGTCTCTTAAACGATTTATCTGCTGATATTCAAGGTTCAAACATTGATTTAGGAAGAATGTTACCAAGAACATTGAAAAGCTTAAAGAATAAAGGTATTCAATTACCTGATAACATTGAAACTCTTATGGCTTAAAATTTAGATATTTTACCTGTACATAAAAAAAGTTATCAACTTTTTGATTTAAAAAACTGAAAATAAATAAATAATTTCATAACAGCAACATCGTAATAATTATTAATCATTAAAAGGAAGGAAACTTTTCAAGTTTCAATGATAGTTTTAATAGTACCATTCTTTGCAGCTTCACTGAAAATATCATATGCGTGTTCCATCTCGTCTAATTTGAATTTATGGGTGACTAATTTACCAGAATCTAACTCACCACCAGCAACTCTCTTCAACAATTCCAGTGTTGAATAAGCACTGACCAAACCAGTAGATATGGAAATATTTTTGATCCACAAGTCTTGTAATTGTAAATCAACTTTCTTACCATGGACACCGACATTGGCAATCCTACCACCTGGAGAAATAATATCTTGACAAGTTTGGAAAGTGGCCGGAATACCTACACATTCAATAGCAACATCGACACCCGGTTCCAAAATTTCCTTGGTCCTTTGAGCTGAAGCCTCTTTAGAAATTTTGAAGATTTCCTCTGGGACACTGGAAACTTTACCTGGATTGACAACATCAGTAGCTCCAAATCTTTTTGCAGCTTCTAAACGCAGATCGTCCATATCAACCATGATAATTCTCGAAGGTTTGAAACTCTTACAAGTTAGTAGAGATGCAAGACCAACAGGTCCAGCACCAACAATGGCAACAGAGTCACCTTCTTTAATTTGACCGGCCAAGACACCGACTTCATAACCAGTTGGTAAGATATCAGAAAGCATTAATAATGCTTCATCAGCTGTTTTTTCTGGTGCACTGTACAACGAATGATCAGCATGTGGAATTCTAACATATTCAGCTTGAGTACCATTGATCTTGTGACCCAAGATCCAACCACCATCTAAGCAATGACTTTGTAAATTTTTTTTACAATAATAACATGAGCCGCAACTAGTGATACATGAAATAATAACTTTGTCTCCAATCTTGAAATTCTTGACATTGTCGCCAATCTCATGGACAATTCCAATACCTTCATGACCCAAGATAGTTCCTGGTTTACAAGCTGGAACATCACCTAAACTGATATGTAAATCAGTACCACAAATTGTTGTCTTTGTAACCTTAATGATCGCATCGTCTGGATTCAAAATTGTTGGTTTAACTACTGATTTTAACATACGTGCAGCAGATCCTGCACCCCCGTATACCAATGCTTTCATAGACATGATTATGTAAATTGATTTGACTTATCTAATTGAGTTACTTAATATTGTTAAGATATCTCTCGGACTTTGGTTATAAGAAACTTGAATGCCAATAAACAGGAAAAATCATGATCAATTTATATCAAGTCTCACTTATTTTAAGCAACATTCCAGGTCATCTGAACTAATTAGAAATAAAATTGTTTACAGCACTCTTACATGAGAAATGCACGTACTTAGTATGCAAAAAAATAAATTATCGGAGTACTAACTTTTGTGTTACCACCCTTATTACCATTCTTATTATCTGGGCACAAATAGCCTGATCATTTTATTATGTCGGGTGATTTTTTTGGCACTCAAGCCGATCCCTTTTCAATTAATTAATTAATTAATTAAATTAAGAAGGTCGTGCTGCATTGTATCAATAAATATAGTAGTGTGTAAAATGATAATATGTCTAGATTAGTGGTTATAGAGCAACTACGCGAATCAAAAGATCTTAGTTTCCAGTATTAGACATACAAATGACTAGGGTCGCGAAGCTGCTCTTCACTCTAAAGCTCGTCTCGGAACTGATAGTCGGACATATAAATTTTTTTTTCCTTCTTTCTTCTTGGAATTTTGGAACATAACTCTGTTTCGAAGAGAGATAACAACTAGTTTACATAGCCAGTAGAGGCATAGGATATTTGTCTAGTTTTTCCGGATACCAATTCATATATTATCATTAATTTCATCATTTTTTATCTTGGTTTCTCCACCTGAATTAGTTTTATGAAAGATTGAAGAGTATGCTTATCAAGACATCTCCAGTATACACCTTGTCCAGGTTATTCTCAACAACAGTACCGAGATTGACAAATGTGCTATCTCCTATAGCGAAATATGATGAAGGAGTACGTAAAGGAACTTTAAAAGATGACCCTTATCAACGTAAGATCATTTCAAATTTGAATCATTTACATAGTCAATTGACAAATTATCAACCACCAGTTGTGGAAATGCCAGACGTTGAAGATTTAAAACCCAAATCACTGTTCCAAAATTTCCTTGGAACTTTCAGCTCTAAAAAAAAAAATAGTAATGATACTTTACCCGAACAACCTCATGGTATATATCTTTATGGTGATGTTGGTTGTGGGAAGACAATGCTCATGGATTTGTTTTATTCCACAATTCCTCCAAATTTGACAAAGAGAAGAATTCATTTCCACCAGTTTATGCAGAATTTGCATAAGAGATCTCACCAATTGAAAATGAAACATGGGAACCCCAACATAGATGTAATACCATTGTTAGCTGCTGAATTATCTCAAAAATCTACAGTCTTGTGTTTTGATGAATTCCAAGTCACTGATGTTGCAGATGCAATGTTATTGAGAAGGTTGTTGATGATTGTCTTACAACCAGATCATGGTTTGATTTTGTTTGCAACTTCTAATAGAGCACCAGACGACTTGTACATAAACGGAATTCAAAGAGAAAGTTTCATCCCATGTATTGAAACGATAAAGCAGAAGACAAATGTTATTTTCTTAAATTCACCAACAGATTATCGTAAATTAGCCAAACCAATTTCGTCAGTTTATTATTCTCCACTGGCAGATGTCGAATATTTATCAAGAGAATCTAAAATACAACAAAAAGATCATGTTGAACAATGGTTTGACTTCTTCAGTCAAGGACACACGGCTGAATTTGATTTGAAATTGAAAATATGGGGAAGACAGTTGAATGTACCTAAATCATGTCCTCCAAATGTTGCACAATTTAAATTTCAAGAATTATGTGGTGAAAAATTAGCAGCTGGAGATTATTTGACCTTGGCAATGACATACACTTCATTCATCGTTACTGATATTCCATATTTATCTGTAAGTCTCAGAGATGAAGTTAGAAGATTCATCACATTTTTGGATGCAGTTTACGATGCTCATGGAAGATTGGCTGTCACTGCAGCTGCACCTTTCAATGACTTATTCGTGGAACCAGAAGATTTGGTTGACCCATTCACTTTGAAAAAAGGTGCCACAGTGGAGTCTTTACCTGATATGAATGAAATTTCGGAAGATGAGATGGTTACAAAGCATCATATGGATTCAAAGATCGCTAAGAAAGCATCAATGTTTGGTACTTTGGATGAAGAAAGATTTGCATTCGCTAGAGCCTTGAGTAGATTATCTCAAATGAGCACCCAAGATTGGGTAGATACTTCAGGCACCATTAGACAACAACATAAATAGACAGTAATAAAAAAAAAAAATTCTAATTTATATATATATACATGTTATATCTTGAATGGTTGAAAATTTTTATCAGTGGAAGCGTAATAATTTTTGCATTCCACTATTTTCAATTCACATTCTTTCATAGCCTTTGAATCTCCTATTTTACCTTCCACATTTTTACCTAGTTTTTGCAACGTTAATAATTGTGTAACTTTTAATACTTTGGACATCACTGTCAATACTTCATCCACACTGTCAATTAGCTCCTTGCCCTTAGCAATCCTATCTACCAATAAAGCTGAGAATAAATCTCCAACGCCTGTGAAATAAGAATTCAATTTAGGTACTTTGAAAAAATTTATACCATTACCAGATTTTGAAGAGACCACAGTGTATATGAATTCTTCGTTATCTTGCAACTCGAGATGGTCTGCAAACTCTTTTGATAATGAAGTAATCACAACATGGTCAAGATTAAACGTTGAGTGTAACTTATCTATGGCACTTCTTAAAGATTCAATACTTGTAATTTCCATGTCCAATAGCAACTCTGCTTCGAACTGATTTGGCGTAATAATGTCAACTTCCCCTGTCTCCAATATAGTCTTGTAAGTTGGTATCACTGATTTATCTACGTACAATTGCCCTTCATCACCCATGACTGGGTCCAACAACCAGGTACAGTCGGCATTCTCCAGCTTCAAAGCTGAACCTATCTCTCCTACAGCTTTCAAAGATGGAGCATCTGGGGTATAGCCAGTTAATAATGCATCGTAATGGACTCCAATGTTCTGTAAGCCTTGAAAAATCTCTGAAAGTTGATCATCAGTTGATTCACTACCATGTATTTCACCATATCCGGTATGATTTGAAAAATTGACAGTGTTTAGCACATCCACATCCCAATTGAGAACTTGTAAAGGAAACGTGGAAGCTTTGTTACCAACATAACCATGCACAACATGAGATTGAATTGATAGTATATTTTTCGATTGAGATGGTATTATCATGTCTTGAGATAACAAGGTCAAAAAAAAGACAAAAAAAAGGAAAAAAAGACCTGAAAAAGGCAAGAAGGCAGGCAAGAAAAAATGCTAGAAACTGATAATAAAATGACAAAGTTTTCTCTAAATTGTGGAAATACAATGGAAATAGCCACAGTAGAATGGACAAACTAATTATATTAAATATCAAAAGATTTAAAAACCTCTCTGTTAGAGATCAAAGTGACTCTTTTCTTTCGGCAAGGAAGTTTTTGTTTTTTTTTCGATTTTTTCCAATTGCATCGGAAAGAAAAACTTCTCAAACCTGATGGTCGTGTTCGATTCAAATAAGCCGAACAAGGAAACTCTCGAAACCCCTTTTCTCTTATCTACTACAATAATTTTAATAAGCAGTTCAATCATTTTATTTTTTTTATAAAGAAACCATTTCTACCAAAATTTCAGCCTAGTCCATCCAGTTATTTAGAAATATGTACTAGCAAAATAGCTAAAGCAAAAGCCAACAAAAAAAAAATAACCTATCAAAGCAAATGGAGGATAAGAAAAATATATGGAAGCTCTGAAAGTGAAATCAAATTCATTTGCTTGCCAATATTATATATTATCATTTAGGCGAAAGTATAATAATCAAAAAAAGAAGAAGCAGGGAACAAATATATGGTATCGAAAACGGTATCATATTGGAAAAATGATCAAGTAAAAGTAGATAAACGAATCTAACCTTTCCTCAATATGTAGAAGTGAAAAAAATAAAAATTTATAACTAAAAAAAGTCTATTAATTTATTGAGTTGGTATTAGTACTTGTCTATGGACTGTATATCCACACCTCTGGAGCAGCTTCCGGAGCCGCTTCAGCCTCTGGTATCGCTTCAGCTACTGGTATCGCTTCTGCTTCTGCTTCTGCTTCTGCTTCTGGGACTGCTTCTGGTACAGCTTCTGCTTCTGCTTCTGGTACAGCTTCTGGTACAGCCTCTGCTTCAGCTTGTGCATTTGGTACAGCTATGGCTTCAGCTTCTGGAACTGCAATTGCTTCAGCATCAGCTTCAGCTTCAGCTTCTCTCTTATGATGTCCTGGATGTGGTGGAGCTGGGAACAGAGTTGGCTTATGTGGTGGGAATGGGAATAAAGTTGGCTTAGGTGGTGGTGGGAAGTGAGGAGTTGGTTTAGGATGAGGAGATGGCCATGGCAAACTGATGTTCAGTGGAGGGAAAGGGAAGTGGTGTGGTTTTCCTCCTTTGCCTCCGTGGCCTCCTTTGCCTCCATGACCTCCATGGTGACCACCGTCAATTTGAACTCCCCCTTCAACTCCAATGTAGATTGGGGAGGCAGCCACGTAGTAAACTGCTAAAGAAGCGAATGCAAATAAATTTGACAACTTCATTTTTCTCGATATTATTGATGCTCTAATTTAGTCACTATAAGCTTTAAAAATTTAGACATAAAATCAGGGGGATGAAATGCTTAGTTATTTATATTATATTTTGATCGCAACAAAAAGCAAACTTTTTTTTTTTTTTCTCACAGGAACGGTGGAAAAGAAGTTTTTCCTTTCAAAAAAAAGTTAAGAAACAACACAGTAGATCTTTCATAACTATAAAGGATAATTTTTTATGATCTGGAAGTAGTTCAAAGGTAGTAAGTATATGATATGAACTGCGGAAGTACTAAATATCTTATTCAATATATGCATTGAAGATCACTTAATTGTCTTGATTTTATGTTGTTTACTTAGCGTTTTAAATGCGCAGATCAGTGAAAAAAAAAAAAAAAAAAAAAAAAAAAAAAAAAAGAATTGGTACCCACTGAAGATAAGAGGGAAACCATAAATCCATCTTATAGGTTTGTTTTAAGAGTTTAACCTTGCTACTACAGATCAGGTAAAAAAAAAAAGTAGATCTATTAACGTCATCTTGATGAGGGCATCTGTTGTCTTAGCTTGGGATAATGATTTAGTTGTGTTTTTGAATCAAGTACTGTTATCAGTTAGATTTTTTACACAATTGGAAAAACTCTTTTTACAAGGATTTGAGACTTTGCAGTAGCTCATTAAATTTCCTAAGCAAGTGAAGTCACCCATCATGTGTAAATAAATTTCAAATTTTTAGAGACATTTTATAGATAGTTAATTATGTCTGAGTATTAGATAGACAAACAGAGACACTATTCAAAATAAAGAAGTAAAAATGCTAAAAGTTTAATAAGACAAACTGTATTTGAAAAACAGTTGTGTACCTTACTTTTTTGGCCTAGAATTTCCGTTGATCAGGGTTATGCCCTCTATACTCAAATATGTATACGTTGTGTTGTTAAAGTGACAATAGCCCATCTAAGATCGATAATCTTTATGTTTTAAGTAATGATGCGCACTGCAGAAAAGTAATAAACGTTGCGTAGGTGAGCAAAGCAAAAATCACAAATGCCTAAACAAGAAAACAGTGTATACAAATTGGGATAATTGAATCTGATGATGTTAATTAAGAAAACATAAATCTTTGCGTCATCCATTTGCTTTAATCTTTTTTGCAGTAACTTTAATTGATGTATTTTTGAGATATGAAATCTTAACGCAGTACACGGTGGTGCATATGAAGCGGGACAAACTCCAACATGACATCGAACATGAGTATTATTTTTTTTTTTTTTTTGCCTTTCTCTTCTGAAATGAAACAGGTAAGGCGCCTTTAGAGTATTTGAGGTACTATAGAAGTGAAGTATTATATCGGATCAACTATAGCTATCAAGTAATAATAGAATGGAAGATACATAAATAGAATTTAAAGTTATAAGCATATTTTGCTACGCCTAATTGTTTGCTCTTTCAGGAGAAACATTTTGATTTACCCTTTAATAGAAGAAAAAAGCTTTAAGGTTTAGTTGAAAAGGGAAATATCAATTCCACTTTCAAATATATTTGCAGAGGTACCTTTTTTTAAATTTTACGAGAAATATTGCCTAGTCTCTTATCAAAAAAAAAAAAGTTTCATCAGTTGCTGCAATATTCTACCCCAACTTGAGTATCACCATATAAGCCTTTTCCAAAGCACGAATCAGCGATTTAACGGTGAGCTGACTACAGCTGTACAAATAAGGTCTCCCCCTGTCAATTAATAGTGTGATTTAGAACCCTAATTGAAAAATTAAAATACTAAATAATATAATTATTTTGATCGAATAATATAGGTCCCCCAATCAATGTCCCACTTTGCTTGTCCACAGTTTCTCTATCTAATTTGTTACTAATTTTGAAACAATATTTTCTTCTTTATAAAAGAAAGCAAGTGAAAACTATTTGATCGACTCTGTAGATCTGGTTGACGCATTTTGTCCACCGGTCTGCAGATCTATTATAAAATTGTCAATATAAATAATTGCGATTTTCTCACTTTTTTTCCAACAGCAAGAGCTACAACTTGCTTCACAATAACAGAATCTGATCTCTATTATATAGTCTCTGTGGATTCCCTTAACTTTTTCTTTCATTTTAAATATGCTCATATTGTGTAGACTTTTCCTGTTTCATGAATAAAAATTTTTTTTTTATATCGAGCAGGTGAAACTACTATGCCTTAATTCACTAGTTCCCGATAACAGCTCTCTCTATACTTTTCTTTCCTATTATTGTTCATTGACTTGCCGACAAAAATCGATCTTAATGAATCACGTTTTTTGGAACGTTCTAAACTATTTCAATTCAATGATGCACGACTTCTTTTAGCCCCTCCAAGATTCTTGAGTAATTTAGAAAAGCAAGAAAGGGAAAGACTACAGGAATGCCATCTTAGATCAGCTAGTACTGAACGTGTCAAAGCAAAAAATGTTAATCAGTCAAAATGATTTTTTCAATAGGTTATTTTAGTGTTTGGTTTGAAAAGATAAAAAAGATATATATTAATTAATACCTTCAAAATTTTTGATATACATGTTCTATAGTACAATAAAATAATACTACATAAGCTCGACTTAGCTTGCATCTTCATCGTCATCACTACTATCCATTTCTAACTCTATAGCATCTGGATTTACCTCAAATTGGGGTTTACTTGCATTAATACTAGAAACTTTAGGTCCCTCACTTGATTTAACAAAACCTTCCAACACTTTATTTTCAAGTTTACCAAATTTGACTTCGCATATTCTCTTAAATCTTAACATTTCTTTGAAGGTTTCTTCATCACCATTGTTTAATTCAAAATTTTTCCAAAAATTATCTAAATCTTGTAAAAGTGGTGCTTTCTTTGATTGATTTAAAAATTCATAAAAATTGCGTAGTATAAATCTAGCTCTATGCAAATCGGATAATTTGTTTTCTAAATTGACAAAATCCTTGACAAAATTTAATAAATCCACCGTTAATGGTAATTGATCATCATTTATAATATCTTCATAGATTGGTCTCAACGACAGCAAGTCCAAATAAGTATTTGCCTTTGAAAGATATGCCTTGTAGACAATTATTTTGGATTCAGGATCTAATTTGACCACATTTTTCTTGTATATTTGAAACATTTTAGAAATACTCTTCTGTGACTCTTCAAAATCAGCATATAGCAAAATTACTGAATGAATATTCGTCAATGGGCAATTTTCAATACACTGATCAAATAAGTCTCTTATTCTTTCCTTATTGATATTAATCAATTTCAGAAATTTCAAAATCTTTGATAAATAAATATTCCAAATCTCATACACTATTGGATAATTGAAAATTTTTAAACCTTTTTCAAAAACACTCAAACTTTTTTCAAACATCTGATTTTCCTCATAAAATGAAGCATAATTGATCAATGTTATAGGTTTTGCAATTTTCAAATCTATCATTTTCTCATATACAGAGCTTGTCTTATCAATATCTCCGGAGCTTTCGATTAAATCAAGATAAAATGACCATATCTTGAAAGATTTGAAAATTCTAGATTGCACAGGTAAATTTTCATCGTTGTAATTAATATATGGGTCCTGAACCGTCAATGGGGTCTCCAAAATCTTGATCAGTTGATCGATGTCATCATTTCTCAACTCCATATTACTCCATTCTAACCATACTTCAACCAAGTCATTTATATTGACAAAGGGAACATTGATACATTTAGTCAAGATCATTCTTGCAGTGTTTAAATCACCATTTGACTCATACACTTTTATATATCCTATCCAAATCAAATGCAAATTTTTAGAAACTTTCTTTGGGTTAATTGTCATAATTGCTTTCACATACGTCTCCAAGATTTCTTTCAATTGTGTTTCCTTATCAAATAATTCAATTCTTTTCAACCAAGTTTCAACATTATTTGGATCTTGTTTAAGGTAGATATCATTGATCATGAATTCTCTTTGGCTCATCAATTTTTCAAAATTGTTCATCAGAGCATCCAATTCAGGCCCAGGTTCCTCTATCATTCCTGTTATCACACTTTCTTCATATTCTAAATATGCTTCATATATAGTTGTGAAGTCTCGAATTGTGTCTGAATCAGTTATTCCAGTTTGAAATATTTCATGCAGCTTATCAATATCACCAGAGTAAAATGATGCCCATTCTACTATAACTTTGGCTCTTTGATCGGGGAATTTTTGTATACATTCTTGAACAACTTTGTCAACTAAATCTGACTTATACATCATCAAAACGGTAATGTATTTCCAATAAATATCATATTCACTATCGACAGTAGCCAAGATCTCTGAAGTACTCAAGAAAATAGTAAAAATCTCTATCAAGTCCTCTAAATTTTCCCCACTACTATATTCCACTAGTTTATTCAATAATTGTTCAAAATCACTCTTCTCCAGTTCATGAAATGCTACTTTAAATTTGAAGAATCTTTTCAAAATTTCAAAATCTCTAGTCGTATCTGCAAATTCCAAATACATTGGCCATATGCGAAAATGAAGTGGTAAAGGTAACGATCTTAAACATTCTTGAAACTTCAGTTTAGTAAATTCAAAATATTCACTTTTGTTTTTCAAATATGACAAGTACAAAGACCAATATTTGGGAAATTTGTTCAAAAACTCTGATGCGGTTTCAAAACTCTTCACCACACTTCCAACATCATCAATGTTCTCTATTTTTAATTGTAATAATATCATCCATATCTTGTATGACCTGCTCAAATAATTCAATGATCTTGATAAAATATATATAAGTTCTTCCACAGTATGATTTGGTTTTGCCAATTTGTGATTATAGTACTGAAGCCATACATCTATATCATACGGATCTTTAACAAGCTGCTGTTCAAAAGGTATATCATCCTCTTCAATCAGCAATGACATCTTCCTCTTCTATATGATACTTGATTTTTCTAATTCTGTAAATTTTTTTTTTTTTTTTTTTTTTTTTTTTTTACACTATTCTTTTTTTTTCTTAGCTTTTTTTTTTTTTTTTTTTTGGTTGCAACAACGCAAAATTCAAAAAAAATTGAAAGAATTAAAAAACCAGTTCAGTTCAAGAAGATATAATTGAATTGTATTGGAACAGTTTAGAATTATTGAGAGATGTCAGGTGCGGCAAATAGGTATGTTATTTTTTTTTATTCTAGAGAATTGAGAAATTGGAAGGGAAACAAGAGGATATAAGTTACTAACAATTCTTATCTATAGAGAACTGGTTTTCCCAACTAGAATGACACTTGGTGTCATGAAAGGTAAATTGAAAGGTGCTCAAACGGGGCATTCATTATTGAAAAGAAAATCTGAGGCTTTGACCAAGAGATTCAGAGATATCACCAAGAGAATTGATGATGCAAAGAGGAAAATGGGTAGAGTTATGGAGACTGCTGCATTCTCATTAGCCGAAGTTTCATATGCTACTGGATCTAATATCAGTTATCAAGTGCAGGAAAGTGTCAAGAACCCAAGATTTAGAGTTAAAGCTAAACAAGAGAATGTCAGTGGTGTTTTCTTACCACTGTTTGAGATGGATTTGAATGAATCAATTAACGATTTCAAGATGACCGGTTTAGGTAGAGGTGGTCAACAGGTCCAAAAATGTAAAAATGTTTATACCAAGGCAGTTGAAACTTTGGTAGAGTTGGCTTCTTTACAAACCGCATTTATCATATTGGATGAAGTCATTAAAGTAACAAACAGAAGAGTCAATGCCATTGAGCATGTTATCATCCCAAGAACAGAAAATACTATAGCTTATATCAACTCAGAATTGGATGAGTTGGATAGAGAAGAGTTTTATAGATTGAAGAAAGTTCAAGAAAAGAAAATTCAAAAAGCTGCATTGGAGGATATTGAAATTAAGAAGAAGATGGCCGAAGCCACTAAATTATCAGAGACAGCTCAAACAAGCGAGACAACAAATGAAATCACCAAGATTGGAGAAAATGCAGAAGACAAAGAAGAAGAAACAGATATTTTGAATGGTGATGATAATGATGATGTTATCTTCTGAGTTGGTCTATGTTGTTTGCTTTCATTTCTTATATATCCATCCTTTTTTATATGTACATTAGTATTTTTTTGAATTGAAAAACCGTTGTAGTTGACTATTACAAACTTTAAAATGTTATGGTATCGCAATATTATGTTTCACACTAAACATTTTGGATCATATTATACCTATACCTTTCATGACAGCTTATTGCCGGTTTAGAGAAGATAATTGGTGGGTTTTAACTTGTAGTGTTCCTAAGAAAAATTGTATACAAGCAAAAAAAAAAAAAAAAAAAAAAATTAATGAAAAATCATAAGATAAAAAACATTTGATTATAGAATAACAAGCAAAGATGATAAGGACTTCAACTAAGAGGGTAGTTACTTGCCAAAAGAGATGTTTCTCGAAATCAGCTTTCAATTTCAATAAAGAGCCAATTGCTGAATCAGACAAGAAGCAGTATAAACCTTTGTCTAAAGCTCAAATAGCTTTCTTAGAAAGATTAGTGAGAGTAGACCAAGCTGGAGAATTGGGTGCCAATTACATCTACCATGGCCAGATCATTGCTCTTGCATCACGTAGACCTGAATTAAGACCAATTTTGCAACACATGAGAGAACAGGAGATTCACCACCATAACACTTTTAACAATTATCAAGTTGAAAGAAGAGTTAGACCATCTTTGCTCACACCACTTTGGAAAGCTGGATCTATGGCTTTAGGAATTGGTACAGGATTATTAGGTAAAGAACTGGCTATGGCTTGTACTGAACTGGTAGAGACCGTTATTGGGGGTCATTATAATGAGCAATTAAGAGTGTTGATGAATCAATTACATGTTGTAGATGAAAATGGGGATTTAGTGGTTAGTGATGAGATAAAAGATTTACAAAAAACTGTTAGTCAATTTAGAGATGACGAATTGGAACATTTGGATACTGCTGTTGAAAATGATGCCCATGGAGCAAGACCATATTGGTTATTAACCGAGACTATTAAATTGGTTTGTAAAGGTGCTGTTTGGACTGCTGAAAGAGTTTAAATATTTCTTCTAACATATAGATAACATGAATTTACGTTGAATTGAGAACGCCAATTTGTAATAATGTATTTGATTGATAACAAAAAAATATACATAATAAGAAAAAAAAAAAAAGTAGCAACAAATGGAAACAAGTGAATTGAAAATTTAAACAGCAACAAAGCATATCATACTAAACCACTGTAAAGATTTAAAGCTTCAACTATAGAAGGATCAACTTTTGAACCTTCTTTGAATTCTTCAAAAGAGATAAAACTGTCATGATTCTTATCAAAAGCATTAAACAATTTATCGACACGTTGTTCTGGAGTCTTTTCATCTTCATTTAATTCAACCATATTACCAATCATCTTATACATGGACCTTACAATACTTAACATTTCATCATAAGTTATCTTCCCATCGTTATCTAAATCGTATAATTGGAAAGCCCAAATAAGTTTTTCTTCTAAAGTACCTCTTGATGTAATGGAAAGTGCTATAATAAATTCTTTAAAATCAATAGACCCATTATTATCTGTATCGAAAACTTTGAAGACATAGTTGCTGAATTCTGTTGGATCTCCAAATGGGAAGAATTGCTTATAAATCTTGACAAACTCCTCTTTCGATAATTCACCAGAGGGACAATCTCTTTTAAAACCTTTGTACCATTGTTGTAACTCTCTTCTATCAAAATAAGTGGATTTCTTCAAAGATGTTATATCATCTTTGGATAACTTAGAAGCAGCTTTACCCATGTTGATTTATATCACTGTTAGACCCTGAATATCTCTTATTTCTTAAGTATCAACTTTTTTTTTTTTTTTTTATTTAATTTTTTTATATTTTTTTTTTGCCTTACAACAAACAAGATTTTTTATTTAAGAAATCAGCCTCTTTTTTCTTGGCTAGTCAGATAAAGAGGGAAACACATACTTTTTTTGGTTCTTATACATATCTAAAGACTACTTAAAAAAACACTGAGTCCAACTAAGGATAACCCGTAGATAATACTCAATTTACTCTGCTTGTAGTTGATTTGAGATCCAGAAGCTCCTGAGCTGGCTGTGGAAGAAGATGAATTGTTACTAGAACCTGCTGCTGCTGTTGATGAGGAAGCTGCTGCGGAAGAAGATCCACCCATGTCCATACTTGAACTTCCCATGTCCATACTTGAACTTCCCATATCCATACTTGAACTTCCCATATCCATACTTGAGCTTCCCATATCCATACTATCATCTGAAGATGCTGAACCCGATACCGTTGAAACAATTTCACTGTACATAGTCATGGTCATAAATGAACCATCCATTGACATGGCTGTGACATAAGGGGATGAGGTCGTTACTACTGACATCTTTATTTAATCTATTTTAATATAGAGAGAAGAAATCTTTAAAGACAAAAAAAAAAAAGAGGGATTGTTGAAATGTTTTATATCGGAAATTTGTTTCAAAAAGAAAAAAAAGCGAGCAAATTAATTCTTGAGTGAACTAATTGAAACAAAGTAAATACCCGAATCACATTCTCTTACTTCATGCTACTTGTAAATCAAGAGACAACATCTTTAGTGATATTCACATTGGATAGAGTGGATCAATAGAATTACCAAGAAATATTTGATCTGAAGCCAAGAATTGGGAAAAAAGAAGCTAAAAAAAAAGAACAGTAGACATCGACTATACAAAAAAAGATGAAGTATCAACAGTCCATTGTAAATCCCTGTCAAAGATCTAGTATTACAATAATCAGATCAGCTGATGTTGAGTTAAGAGAACCTGTATTAAAGTGCTGGATCAAAAAGGATCAATCTACTTTCTTCTTCAAATGCTTTTCTTTGTACTGAAAACTTTGTTACTTAAATAATTAGCAAAAGATCATGAATACAAGAACTGAGACACTTTGATATCAACTTAATCTGTAAATTGGATTATATTTACATCTATACTCCCTATTTGGGTAGATTAATCCAGTGTTTAAGCAGAGTCTACTGCTGCCACTTGCCGCATCATCGGATATTTGATGTATGATAGCAAAGATTAAGAAAAAAATCCCACAAAAAAAAAAAAAAAAAATAGAATGTCAAATCAGATAACAGGAGGTAACAATGGATGCTCCGATAGGATACTCTGGAGCACCTTATGTTCCTAATAGATCATCACATCTCCATGATGATTCAACTCGATTTATATCAAGCGAGATAAAAGAAAATGAAATCAAATTACAATTAAACCAATTCCCGTTAGAGATATTATTAATTATTGCATCTTCATTATCACAATTTGAGATATTAAATCTCTTGATGGTTAATAAAAGTTTTTACAACATTTTTAAACCTTTCTTATATCATCATATCATTATTGATAGTTCATTTTCTGAATTCAACTCCATTGAAATTTCAATAATAAATAAGACTTTTATTAAGACTTCATACAGTTTAAAATTATTTTTGAAAAAAATTGTTATCAATAAAGATGATATATCTTCATTTATCCTATCATTAACTTGCAACAAATTACCCACTGATATCATCCAGATCCAATTATATGATTACTTACAACAAATTTTCCCGACATTGATCAATTTAAAAGATCTCAATTGGTATAATTCAAATGACATTGATTTTAAATTATTGAACAAGTTACCATCCCCTTTGAGAAAATTATACATGAACACTAAGCTTCCTTATAATCTACGGGTTCCAAATACTCCTTCAACAAATCTAGATTCAATAGTCTCGTTTGCTTTCACTCCTTTCCAAAATAGTGACAATTTGATCAAAATTGCATCTTTTTTCAATTTTCAAAATTTACAAGATTTGAAAGTATCACGCTTGTTTAATAAGGAAAGTTTATTGATTCCACCTTCAAATTCTTTGGTAACAACAGAAGACATTTTAGATTTAGATATTAACACGTTATCGGTTATATTCAATCAGAGCAGGGCAAGATTAAAATTGCAAAAATTAAGTATAGATGGTGTATTAATACAACCATCAGATTTCCACAAACTTCATCAATCCACTGATCTCACACATTTGAAACATTTGGAGCTTTCAAATATTTCGGAATTGGTGAAGATAAATATTCAAAATTTAACAGTATTAGAGAGTTTAAGACATAATACGCTGGAATTATCTCAAGAACTGAAAACAACATTGCATTCTCTTATCGAACCAAATTTCCTTACTTGTTTAACCAAGCCTCATTTACTCAAGAATTTGACAACTTTGAAAATTGATGTTAGGCAAGGTTTGGTTGATTCCACACCAACATTGATCAGCTCATTACATAATTTAAAAAATCTTGACATCATTTCAAGATGGAATAATACCAAGATATTCCAATTTCAAAATTTTGATGAAAATATAAATGAACTAGTAAGCTCAATCTCACTTCACTCGGAAACTTTACAAACGTTATCTTTAGAGTTAAGACTGGAAAATACTTTAATCAATAATGAATCATTATACACGTTACCAAATTTACAACTCGAGAAATTCTGTAATGATTTTTATCCAATGTTGACAGGTTTGAGAATGAATGTACTGTCAAATTTCTTACTTTCAAATAATTCCATGATCTCAAGTTCTCATTTTCCATCTTTGAAATATTTGAATCTATTTGGTGATGATATATACAATAAACATATGGGTCTTGAAGTCATCAATCCTGGAATATTGGATGATTTTTTCAAAATTCAACATGTCGTAGTGAATTTATTAAGAGAGTTGAAAACAAATTTACAATATATAATGATCGATCTGGATAAAGTTTTCGAAATTGAATATGGAACAAACGATAATTATGAGAAATACATGGTGGATTTGGTACCTAGGGATGGAATAAATGATTGGTTTAAGGGAAAAGTTAGGGTTATTTTTTGAATTGAATAAATACATTACTTACTCATCTAATGTAGTATATGTTCTAAGTTCACTCATCGTATCATCAGAAATTTCTTCTTTGTCAGACCCATTGAGCCAACTTTTGGAGTCCTCAATTTCTTCATCTTCTTTAATACCATCAGTGGAATCTTCAAAGACTTCGTCCTCTGAACAAAGAACTTCATAATTTGCATCCTCTTCTGCATCTAATTGTTCTGGTTGAAAAAAGTAAAAAGTCGACACCACTATCACAGCAACAATTGAAAACATATTGAGGCCAATCAATACAGGTGGCTTAATAATACCTCCATCTGATGTTTGCAAGTCTTCAGTTAACCCTCGTTTCACATTTAATCCCAAGTTCTTCTGAGCTAATACTTTTTGATGATAATATCCGTTTCGTGTTCTAGCTGCAGGTTTCTTCCTCTCCAGTCTCTCCTGATCTTGGTTTTTATTTACTCTAGGTCTTCCAGCAGATGTAGCAGTTGAAATTTCAGACAGTTGTTGCAAAGTGGATGTGGAAATTGGAGTAGGTGTCACGGTAATATCCATCAGTGAAGACATGATATTGGTTTCATTTGAGACGCTTCCTTTTACTTGAATTTTTGGATCTCTATCAATAAAAATTGCTACAGTCTCTGTGACTATTTTATCAATGGTTTTAGTCTTAGTGGTTTCAGACAACTGTGTCACAGTTACAGTCTGATCGAAAATTTCAAAAGTATCAGTCTGTGTTATAATTGAAGTTTTGATAAATTTAGTAAATGACTCTGTAGCAGTTACAGTAGTGAGTTTTAGTAATTGAAACTCTGTCACAGACTCAGTCTTTGTTACAACATTGATAATTGATGACTTATTTTCTTCCACAGCTTCGTGTTTGTCAGCACCAATCCTACCAGGGCAATTGGTTTTCTTGAGATTTATACCTCTTTTTTCAATTACTGCATTTTCTTCAGCTTTATTTATTTCCTTCTGCTCCGGTTTCTCCTCTAATTGAATACTATTGTCCCTGAAAAATTCAATTGCAGGACCATGGTTATCCTTGGCAACATAACTATTCCAAGTGAATTCTTCTCCCTCAATTTCAGTCGCTTTAGTGAAAGGTAAAATCTCTGCCCTCTTATTGATGTCAATATATTTCAAATCGTTGACATGCTCTTGTGTTTGTTGTAATTGAATTTGATTTTCTAATTTTTTCAAATATTCATCAATTGATTCTTCCTGCTGTATTAAATCTTGTTGAGCCCTTGTGCAAGATTCAACCATTTCCGTACCCAAGTACCACAGCTCAGCAAGTTAGTTATTTATATTATAAATTGGAGAAGGGGGGTTTCTTGTCCTTACATTTTCATCTTCTGTGTGACACACCAGCTTTATCTTTTTTAAATAATCACAGTAACAAGTATCTAAGTTTTCGAAAGTCTCACACCTGTGGTAATCTACTATGGTGTCAACAGAATTAACTTCTTCAAATTGGAAATTGATTTCAATGTCTTGTGCACATTTCAAGAACTTTTTGGAAAAAACATTTTCAAAATTGTCTGAAAACAACAGAATTCTTCCATCTGGTAAGGATTTGCCTCCAAAAACATTGGAATTGCCTATTATACTTATTAACAAGAGTCGTAGAAACATGATGTTACTTGGTGTAGTTTATATATGATATGAAGCGTTAAATAGTAAATAAGTGTGGGAAAAAAAAAACAAAAATTAAATTTTCTATTTCAATTCTTTGTGCTAATGAGTAACTTCACTCCTATCTTGAGCACTACTTCCATCACTTCCAGAACTCTTCTCACCTTTTTCAACTTTAGCTTTTCTTCTCTTTTTGACTTCGTACTCGTGCAACTCTTCTAATCCTTCCAATTTCAATCTCTCCAGTCTTGGCGATTCAGTGAACCATTCACTCCGAAGAGCCTCTTTAGCAGAATATCTATGCTTAGGATTTGACAGCAATAATCCTTCACATAACTTAATACATGACTCCGTCTTTAAATGCTTATCATATAATGCGTTGAATACTTTCTTATGCAATTCTGGTTTTATCAAATGGTACCATGGTAAGTCATCCATCTCTGGCCATTCTTCATAGGATGGTGTACCCATTATCTTGAAAATTTTTTGTAATTGAGTGATTTCGTTGTTACCTTGGAATGCAGCTCTGTTTGTGAATAACTCAATTAACAAGCATCCAATCCCCCACATGTCAATTTCCCTTCCATAATCTGTGGCACCCATCAACAATTCAGGTGGTCTGTACCATAGAGTTATAACACGGTTTGTATATTGTGGTGAATCTTCAATCTTGTGATTTTTCATTTTCCTGGCTAGTCCAAAATCAGTTATTTTCAAAACACCATTTTTATCAACTAAAATATTTGAGCCTTTTATATCACGATGCATTATCCTTTTTTCATGTAAGTAGCTGATACCATTAAGCAATTGATTAAAGATATCTTTTCTGTTGGCATCATTTAATTCAAGGGCAGGATGTGCCAACAAAGCAGTTAAATCATGTTCCAGATAACCAAAAATCATATAAATCATATTTTTTTCAGCCATCATTTCTAGTAATCCTGATATGTTTTCATTTTGAAATGATTGTAATAAACTAGTTTCCCTCATTGCTGTTATTGGGAATCCCTCTCTTTCTGACTCCAATCTTAACCTTTTCAACGCCACTAGTTTTCCAGTAACATTGTTCTTGGCTTTATAAACCTTACCATATGTTCCTTCTCCCACTTGAAGTAATCTTTCATATGGAGGTGTTTTCTTAATTGAGACTTGTAAATAAACCTTGCCTCTTCTGCGATCTTTGCCTTTCACTGGTTCATCGACATCTTCATCAGAGGCTTCGTCCCTAAATCCAAGTCTACTCCTTGATTTTAATACTTCTGTTGGCCTGGTGAATGACTTGGCTCCAGCCAACGGCACAAAACTATCTCTTCCTAATCTATTACCACGAGGACCAGCTGGGAGGTTCTTCAAACCTCTGGTGTCTTTTTTAGATTCATTATTGCTAAATTTCTTTCTATCAGAAGAGTAGTCATGTCTTGGAGAACGGTCTTCTTCCCTTGGACGTTTTGAACTTGAATCGTTATTACCATTTGGCTTTCTGTGGTTGTTTTTGTTATTGCTAGTGTTATTGTGCTTATTATTATTATTATTATTGTTATTATTATTAGTATTATTATGTTTAGTTTTCTGGTCCCTTAAATTATCCCGTGCCAAACTACGTGGCCCTGTCGGCAATTTAGGAGTTGGAGTGTATTCGAAACTATCCCTCTCCACTGCTCCAGCTCGTCTGTTGTCACTTCTTCTATTTTCATACCTATCATTGTAGGTACTGTCTCTGTTCCTGCTATCATATCGTTCCCTATCTCTTCTGTATCCATTGCTGTTGTAGTAATCTCTATCGGACCTATTGTGGTCCTTCTTATTACGGTAATCCATTGTTGAAGAATGGAGCTTATGGTAAGTATCTTCTTCAAAGACTTTTTTTTCACATTCACTTTTCTATTTGAAGTTTTTTTTTTTTTTTTTTGTTTTTTTTCCTGTAATTTTTTTTTTTTCTCTCTACTTCATTTTATATGTATTCTTATACTACATCATCAGTATAACTAGATACATTGTGCACTAGAAGTTTAATAAGGCGTTAGGGTCAATGAAATAATAACTCCACCAAGATCGATTTACCTTACGTAAAATTCTGACTTATACCAGTTCTACTACAATACCGGTGATATTCTACTGTAAAGAAGATAAAATCTACTTATAAGACTCCATAATGACTTGCAGGATGCGTGTCTTGAACATTCTGATTCTTTCCAAAGGCACTTGTGCTCTCATATACCATCTATAGCTATGAGATTTGATTTAAGATTAGTATCCATTTTCGGTCTTCTCATGTATTTTTGTTTTTTTTTTTTAAGCTTTAATTTTTGTTGTGCATATTTTTTTTATTATAATTAAGGAAGCCACATGAAAACATCAACAAGTGGTTAGTAATTGAGAGATGAGAAGAAATCTACTGATGACCTCTCTGGTCTTATATATCTGGACATTTATATCTGTCGTACATTGTGTGGTCAATGAAAAATCAGGTTTAGTTTTCAATGGTATGCAATCTCCGTTACAGCAGTACCAGCAGGAGGCTACCGACTTAACCGATTCGCAGCTATTGGAATTGGGATTATACACATACGGAATAGAGAATCCAAACGAGAAAAGACTTGTGTTATATAATGAAGCTGATGGAGAGATCAAAGTTGACGTGATCACTGAAATTGATAAATTCAAATTTCTACAATTGGGGATTAAGTTCCAGGACATCACGCAATATTGGGACCAATATATTGAACTTGATCATCAAGATGAGCTAGATATAGATACTTTAACAAACTACAAGATCAGATCTGATGTAACCGTGAAGAAATATAAGTATCCGAAGCCAACTGAGTTCCATGAGAAAGATGTATTCAAATTGATAAAAGATATAGATACTTCCTTTATTTTCCAAAAATTGTCAAACTTTACCAGTTTTTATTCTCGATACTACAAAGCTGACTCAGGTTTTGAATCGCAGCTATGGTTATATGAACAAATTGTGTCGTTGATTCCTGAAGATTATCTTGAATTCACGAACATCACGTTATTTGATCATAAATCATGGAAACAACAGTCAATTATTGTCACCATTTTTGGGCAAAATGCTAAGAAGAAGAATGGGGTGTACGTTGATAGAGGTCCAACTGTAGTTCTTGGAGCTCACCAAGATTCTGCTAATGCCATTTTCCCTAAATATTTGAAAGCTCCAGGTGCAGATGATGATGGAAGTGGTAGTATTACCATATTGGAAACTTTGAGAATCATTTTACAAAACAAAGTCAAATTTGTTAATACAGTGGAATTTCATTTCTACAGTGCTGAAGAGCTGGGTTTACTTGGATCTTTGGATGTCTTCAATCATTATAAAGAAAAAGGAATAACTGTAGTATCGATGTTACAACAAGATATGACTGGATTTATTCAAAAGACAATCGATAAGCAAGTGCCAGAACATCTCGGTGTCACCACAGATTATACTTCAGATGTGTTGTATGATTTTGTTATCAGTATCATTGAGACATATTGTTTGATTCCTGCAAGAGCTACAAAATGTGGTTACGCATGCAGTGATCACTCATCAGCTTTACAAAATGGGTACCCAAGTATAATGGTCATTGAAGCTCTGTTTGAATACACTGATCCAAATATTCATAGTACAGGTGATACTATTGATAAGTTATCTTTGACCCACATTGCAGAGAATGTGAAAATGGATTTAGGCTACTTATATGAATTGGGCCATTGGAAAACCATTGAAGAAGATGGAGTTTTACAATTAAAATTTGGTAGTTTTGGTTTCCAATTCAAGAGATGGTTTTATAGAAATTTTGACACGATTTGCTTATTTATGGTTGCATGGATCACATTAAGTGTACTTGTTTTTGTTAAATTGTTGAAAGAAGCAGGCATAAAATCAAAGTTTGTCAAATTATTGAAAAGACGGAAATATCATTTCTTGAACAGTGTATAATTTTTATATCTGCTGATTTATATATGGGAAGAGAATGTTAAACATGATTGAAAGTAAATATTTAAGTAGTTCTTATTTTTGAGATAAATTGATAAAAAAAAAAAACACAGGAATCACGATCTGACTACATAATAGCATGCCACAACCTCTAATACGACAACCGAAAAAACGAATCATATCAAATGTGCTATTAAACAATTGGCTCCTTGATGAGGTCAATTCAAATAGCTCACCATTATCGATTAAAACAGTTAAGCACAGATTGATAAAGACTATCAAATTTTTGAAAATTTCATATAAAGATGGAGTTAAATTGATTATATCGGATTCAGATCAGTTGATATTAGCTGAGATATCCAAGAGAGTGTATTTGGCGAAGGAAAGAGAGATGAAGACGCGTTTCACTGCTAATAACAAAAATGTCACAATATTGTTGAGATCTTTCAAATTGAAATTTTATTCAAAACAAGAAATTTTCAAGAAATTTGGTATCGTCTTTAAGAGTAAAGAATTGGTTCAAAAATACGCAGTATTAGAATTTCTTGAGTTTGATGTATTTAATAGAGATGAAGTAATTGATAACTGTACATTACCTTGGATTTATAGTGATGAAAACTATAACATTTTTGAAGATAAAGTTATATCTGATGAGATTGACCCATTCCCAATTTATGATGAAATTTAGAATATATGTTTAAAAGAATTATATATACAAGTTTAATTAGCCTATTTTCTCTTCTTTTCCTTACCTCTTGGTCTATCTTGAACCTTATTCTTATTTTGGTTCTTTCCTCTTCTAGTCTTGTAACCACCTTTGGCCAAGACACCCCATGGGGAACATGATAATTTGTTGGACTTGGATTTACCTCTACCACCACCCATTGGATGGTCACATTTGTTCATGGCAACACCTCTAACTGTTGGTCTGATCCCTCTATGACGAGATCTACCAGCTTTACCCAAACTTTCTAACAAGTGGGCAACATTGGAGACAATACCAATGGTAGCACATGCATCAATGTTGACATAACGTTGTTCACCAGAAGCCAAACTTATAATAGCTCTTCCACGTTCTGGGATCTTTGAGACAATACGAGCATAAGTACCAGCAGCCCTACAATATTTGGCAGCACCCATCTTGGACTCACCAATGTTATGTACAATAGCACCAGTTGGGATCATTGAAATTGGTAAACAATTTCCCTTATGTGCAGTCTTTGCATTCAAAACAGCTGGATCATTTTTGTAACCCATCTCTGCCCATAATTCTTGTGTTATACCGGATCTGAAACTCTCAACAACGTCACCACTTCTTAACCCATCACAGGCAATAATGTATGATAAATTCCCTGTGACATTATGTTTCAATAATGCGATATGCGAAGTTCTATTTGGATCATATTCGATTCTTACCACTGTTTGTGGGCCTGGTTCTCTTCTTTCAAAATCTATCAATCTTAATCTACGTTGATGTCCACCACCTCTATGTCTAACAGTGATTCTACCGGAACTATTTCTACCACTCTGGCTCACTTTTCTTGTTGTCAATGATTTTATTGGTCCACCTTTCCAAAGATATGGATAGATTGGTTTTCTCCACCATCTAAGACCAGGAGAGGTCGGCTTCAACTTCTTCATCTTTGTATTAGCTGATGCTTCTTTGGCTTGTCTTCTAATCAATCTATCTTGTCTTTCCAAGTCAGTCAAGTCTGAGTTATCTGGGACCAACTTCAATTGTGATCTCGATATCGACAATGGACTATTAGTAGTTGTAGTGGTCTGCGTTGTAGCAGTAGCTAGGTTCCTATATGAAGCCCAAGCATATGCATTCAAACGCATAGCCTTGAAGCTACTTTGGAATATTAAAGACATGGTTTGACACTTCTCTTAAAACCACCAAGTTTGTATATCAAGTTTTTTTTCTCTTCTTCATCAAAAATTTTCGTTCAAAAGTTTTTCAGTGTTTTGATACACGACCTTGTTTCAAGAAAAGTAGTGTATATTGTTATCAATGGGGATCCAATAGAATTTGAGAAACAAAATTTTTTTTTTTTTTTCTTCTTGAATTTTGTTGTTGGTTTTTTCGGTATAGGAATTCTTTTTTTATACAGTTTTCAATTAATCAATCAATACTTATCAATTCATTATCATCATGGCTTCTCGTATGTTTTTCAGATCAATGGCCTCAGCTGCTAACCAAGCTGTTAAACCACCAAAACAATTATTTGGTTTAGATGGTACATATGCCACTGCTTTATACACAGCAGCAGTCAAATCTTCATCAATTGACAAAGCTGCTACTTCAATTAAATCATTACAAGAGTTGATCTCAAAAGACGCAGTTGTTGCTGAAACTTTGCAAAACCCAGCTTTATCTCAAGATGACAGAAAAATTGTTGTTGATACTATTGTTTCAAAAGTCAAATTGGATTCATCAGTTTCAAACTTATTGAATGTCTTATCCGAAAACAACAGATTGAACTTATTCACCGATATCTCAAACCAATTCGCCATATTAAATGATGCCCACAACGGTTTAGTTGAAGCCACCATTACTTCAACAAAGCCTTTAGACTCAAAGATCTTGAAAAGATTATCACAAGCCATTGAAAAATCAGAATTTGTTGGTCAAGGCAAAACTTTAAAGATCAAAAATGAAGTCGACCCAGAAATCTTGGGTGGTTTAGTCGTCGAAGTCAGTGACCATACCGTTGATTTATCAGTTGCTTCTAAGATCTCTAAATTAAACAAAGTATTGAATGAAACTATTTAAGTGAGTTGTATAATAACAAAATGAAGAAAAAAATATAAATAAGTAAATTGAATTTAAGAACTAGAGAAGCTTTCTAGAAAGGCATTTTCAAATACACAGTTAAGATGGCTGAAATTGTAGGACTGGAATGTATAGGTGATATGATCTGTTTGCGATAGATGAACATTTAGTGAAAATTCAATAAAATCAGGGCCTCATACATATCGTGAGTAACATAATTTAAGACCAAATCTGCCTCATTGGTTGTATCATAGAAGCTCTTAGAGCCCTGAATCGATGAATCCAATGACTTCTTGCTTTAATCCACAAACTTGAAGTAAGACTTATTTCTGAAAATGATATTTAAACGCGTTCCTCTTCAAATTAGTGTTACACTAGATAGAGATCCAATTTTCCACTTCATTGAATTGACTCAATCTAAAAGACTAAACCTTTCCCCTTTACCATTGATTTCATTCCCTAAGTAATACTGTGATTAACTCTTATTGTCACGATAAGATCCTACGAAGGCAGAAGAGGAAAAAAAAATATGGTAAGAGAAAAAAAAAAAAAAAACCTGGAGGCAATAAGTCTTTATCTATTCATTATTTGATCAATTTCAATTAACATCAATAATATTAATACAATGGGTACTGTATGTATCTAACAATTCGGTAATCCCTGGAATACAGTTTCTTGTACTAACCATACAATTAGATTGGTAAACTCATTCACATTTCAGTGGATTTAGCTTTATTTTCAGGTTTCTTAGCAGGTGTAAGAAGAAACACAGGATTAACTCCAAAATTAGATTCATTGGAGAAACAACCTGAAATTTATAACTTGACTAATAAGTACTTGAACTTTGGTGAATGGTTACTAGATGTCAGTGCTACATCGATGAGCAGTTCTGAATATTTTGTTAGAAAATAGATCATAACTAATATTTTTTAAGGAGTTTCAGTTTTCTTTTTTATGGATGGGGATGGCCCTTCTTTTCTTACTTTTATTGTTCAAATCTATGGTATATATCGTGTTGTTTTTCTTATTTTTTTGAAACTACTATTACTTGACGAGATTTTTTGTATATAGTTGATTAATAGTTAATTTGATATTTTGAGTTAATATACAACCTGTTAAAAAAAAATCATAACTTATGAAGGGTTAAAAGGAAGAAATCCAAAAGAACCAACACCAAAATCTTCAGCATCATGACTGGAACCTGCACCTGTAGAATCGGACTCATCATCACTAGGCACTGCATTATGTTGATACTCTGTAGAATGATATGAAGGATAGTTATTATTATTGTTATTTGCCGTGTTATAATACATTCCAGAATGATGTATTCTTTCATCTTCACCATTTTCATCTTCCTCATCTTCATTGTAGCCATAGATTGCCCCAAATGTTCCTGAAGCACCAGGTGTTGTAGATGACGATTGCAGTTGATGACTTGGATGGTAGTTTGATTGCATCTGAAATCTTGTAGGATTCTGTTGCTGATAATGAAGAGGATGACGTTGTGAAACAGGTTGCGTGTGAGGTGATGGCAGTGTAAATGACTTCATTGTTTCCCAGAAATCCAATTCTTCTTCCAAGCCTTCTGTGACCAAAGGTGTCTTACCAACTGTAGGTTTCGGTTGACTTATATTTTTGGATGATGATGATGATGATGATGCGCCACCTCCAGTAGGATAAAGTTGTTGTCTAGATGTTCCATATGTATGAATGTTACTAGCCCTATAATTATTATAATTATGATTTAATCTTGATCTTTTTGGAGATCTTGCATCTCTATATGTTGATAATGGAGGAGACATTGAACCCCCTCCTCCATTGTTTTTCGATCTGTCATTATTAAGTATCTTGATAAGATCACTTTCCTTACTGTTTGAACCTCCACTACTACCTGCAGGACTGGAATTAGAGCTGTTCAATTTAGGAACTTCAGTCAATGGAGGCAAGTAATTGAAATGCTGGTAACGAGACAATTGGGTCTCTGGTTCAAGAATTGACTGTTGTTGTGGAGCATAATGATGTGTGATATGTTGATGGACAGTCACACTGATTCCATATTTCTTGGCAAGATCAATAAGTCTTTGAGCAGTTTCTTGCGAGTCTATCTGACCAAACCCATTAGGAATCTCTTCACCCAGTAATGTGGACAACGAGTATTTCCAATCTGTTCTTGATTGTACTGGTCTTGGAGATGCAGTGTTATTCCTGTTGGGTACCGAAGTATATTGATTCAAATTGATAGGTGCACCGTGTCGTACGTCTTGTTGATCTTTTGTACTATCATTGAGTTGTTTCTCCAAGACATGCGATAGTTCTGTTAATGGGGTATTTTCTCGTGTGTTTAAATTAGGGCTATTATTTTGAGTGAGTGCATAATTAGTTGGGTTACGTGGATCCTTGTTAGCAGTATTATTTGAGAGATGATTTTGATGAGGAGTTTTCAAATCGGTATATTGTACCGCTGGTGAGTCTTGGTCTTCATTTTTAACTGGTTCTGGAGACATTTCTAATTTCATGTTGCCAGTACCATTGATTAAGTCAACCTCTTTACGAATAACCAAATCCGCTTTACCCCTAACAACATCTGTAACAATTTTTCTCCATCTATTTCTGCATGTAAGACTTGGCCTTCCTTTCATTTCCAGTGCAATTGTTCTCCATTTCGTACCATATCTTTTCACTTTTCGTATCAATTCTAAATCTTCATCTCTGTCCCATTTTCTTAATCTGTCTTTTGTATTTGGATCTAATACCTCAATATAACGTTTTGCACATTGATCATCAGTTCTTCCTTCTATTTCTAATGAAACTTTCTGCCACGAAGCACCATGCTTCTTAAATGCATCTAATAACTTACGATCTTCTTCCAGGGTCCATTTACCTCTTCTCAAATTTGGGTCTAGTGATGAATTCCATCTCTTACGACAGTCCTTGGCCTTCCTTAATTCAGAACCTAGCTTCAAAGACACTTCATCCCAGTAGGTAGCATCAGTGTCCGGGAAATCAGGATGCCTTGCCGAAGTCTCTAGTACCAATTTTTTTAAAAGTTCATCTTCACTCTTGGTCCATGGTTTCCTGCCTTCACGACGGAATGTTTGGAAACCTAATGATTCAGTGATCTTCAATGGATCTATAGGTACTTTCTTGTTGAATTTGGACATCCCGTCTTTAGCATTGGAATGATCAGTGCTCGTCCCAAGATCAGCCTGTTTATGTTCACCAGATAATGTCATAAGGTGATATTAGCCTCAAATGAACAGCCAAAAGAATAACTAAGATGAAAGAAAAACGTTAACTGGAATAGTTAGTCTCGATATAAATGCAATCTAGTGGTATGAAACTGGCGGGTCGTAGTAATAAAAGCTGAATAAAATATAATGTCTAATGCCTAATGACTCTATAGAAATTTTTTTTTTTTTTATTTTTCTATTTTTTTTTTTTTTTTTGTTATTTCTTTTGGGTATTTTTTAACGTTTAGTACTGAACGTTTACAAGACAATCAATCATATGACCAAGAAGTGTTTGAGCAATGCCATGCTCTTAGATGGAAGAAGTAAAAGAGATGTGACCCTTCGTCTAAGTAGGTAAACTTCAAGTGTGGGGCATATAGTGCTAATTAGTCTTATTAATCCTAAATTATTGGGGACAAAACCAATATATTAGTCTCCCTCTAACTAAAGCCAGAGACAGTTCCGCTTGGATCTGTTGATTGAACATGCAACTACACTGATAGATATTTTGTTATCTGAGATCGGCTATGTCTTATTAGTAGCACATTCCCCCTCAATTGAGTTTTTGAAATCTGCTTCGAGAAATTTCAAAATAACTGCAGAGCATTTCCTCCATTCCTCTCACACAAATCGAGAAAGCATCTCTGCTTAATATACAGAAAGAAGGCTGTTGTTGTTTCTTAGAAGTTAATGAAATTGACAGAAAAAAATGACACCAAAAAAGAGACAAGAAACAAAGAAAAAAAAAAAAAAAAAAAATTAAAAGTAAACTAAAAAGGTACAAGATCAGATCAGATCAAGTCCAAATATACCATTATCAAGTCTGATATCAGATCCTGTACTCCAACTTTATACTGAAGAATTATATGATCATATAACATCGGCATATATTGTTTCAAGATGGATTCATTTCCGGATCTACCAGCCTACAATCCACCTCCAATACCGACGAATCAACAACAACAACAACAACAGCCATTAGATCGTCATTATCAATATCAGATAAATAGTTACGACCAAGAGAGCGCAATCATCCCAGATCAAATATTGTATGAGATAGCGAAACAGCAATATAGAGTGTTCTCAAGGAAGCTTTTCTCGGAGCATAGCAAAAAATATCGTATAATATCACTCTTGGAGACATCAGAACGTTTATTTGAAGATGCAAAAACGTATTTGGAAGGACAGGATTACCACAAGACAGCTTCTAGCTATATAAAAGGATATATCATTTTCAAGTTTGCAGAAAGACTCAATAAAAATCCATCCAGTGCAGATATAATTAACGTTCTTCGAAATCTTTACTCCCACACATCATTTACAAAATTGAAAGACATTGTTGATGACGTCTATATAAAAGAGAAAGAAAAAGATGAGATGAGAATGGAGCCGTTGGATTCAAGAGCTCCAACTCTTGTTGAGCCGCTGCAACCTAAATCGGCTACAATGAAAAACTATTTGTCAGTGAGGCCCCCAATACCCCATGTTCCATCTTCTGTCACACAACCAAGAACTTTAGATCCTCTTCGGCATTCTTCACCACCACAAAAATATAACGATTTGGCAGGTCCAGATTACCAGATGCAACCAATGGTGCTGCTGCAGCTGCCGTTGTATGACTCGAGGCCGCTTTCCAAAACTCTGCCGAATATTCCTGTTCCCCCACTACCTTCAACTAATAGTTATATATTGGATAGGCCCCGTCAACCAATTCCCGTTGATAATTATCAGTCAGTTCCATTGCCCTCTAATGGGTCTTATAACAGACATGCTATGCCTGTACCTTCTCCAACATTGAACCCTGTATGTGGGTTACAAAATTTTGGCAATACATGTTATTTGAATTCATTAATGCAGTGCTTATACAACATCAAGTCATTCAGTCATTTTTTCAAGTCAAATATTTATGTGGATTATGTGCATCCAGTTAAAGGTAAATCGGATAGCATTTGTCTCTCATATGGGTTGGGGTCATTATTCAGAGTTATGGAAAAACATGCAGGTCTAACTATAGCACCAACAAGGTTTTTCGGTTTTCTATTAAAAGTAAGTGAATTTAAACAAAACGAACAACAAGATGCCCATGAGGCTCTTTTAATAATACTCAATAGACTTCATGAAGAATTATGTGATAATGATCTAGCACTGGCAAATTTTCCAAGAGCTTTTACGAGGTACAGTGTTGATCCTGATTATGATAAATGGTTTGATTCTAAGATTGAACATGAGAAATTATCACCGATAAATGGGTTTTTTGAAGGTCAACAGGAAAGTGTGCTTTGTTGTCAAACTTGTAATTTTTCATCAAAATCATATTCATCTTTCAATGTCTTATCTTTGAACTTACCTGGAGGTGCCACTAAGCAATCTACCACTATATCAATTGAAGAACTTATCCAATTTTATACTCAGCCTGAAAAGCTAACCGGTACACAATCATGGGATTGTCCAAAATGTAGAAAGGAAAGAGATAGGTTAATAAGTTATGAGAAGGAGAAGATGGAACAAAGGCACAAAGAAGAAAAAATGATGATTCTTAATAATACATCAGCTGGTGATTTGTTTGAACCAACAGAGAAAGAGTCTAAATCAAAGAAATTTTTCAGGAAAAAAGCATCTAAGACTGCCAATTCTGATTCAGATAATACATTAAAGATCTTGGAAAGAGCTCAAACTGAGGAATTTAAAGATTTTGAAGAGCGTCTAAGGCAATCAGCCAAATCAATGATATCTTCGAGAACGACTAGACTATTATCATTACCCTCGTATTTGATTGTTCACGTTCAAAGGTCTATTTACCATGCCAGACTGCTGACGAACGTGAAATATCCTTTAATCTTAGAGATTTATTTGGGGTCTGGACAGAAAGTGAGGTTCAAGTTGACCTCTACCATTAATCATACAGGAAGCAGTCAACATAGTGGTCACTATACTGCATTGTGCAATAAATCTGATCATATAAGCAGTCCTAGATGGTGTTATTTCAATGATGACCAGTTCACTCTTGATCTATCACACGGAGACTTGGTTAGAGGTATCAAGAGGTTAACAAGTCATGATGTTTATCTTTTGTTTTATGAAAGAATAGATTCTTAAACAGTCATTAAAAACAACTAGCATTTACGATACATATATATATATATATAAAAAAAAAAATTCATAAGCATTAAAAACTATAAAAAAACTGTAAAATGTAAATAATGATGTCTCTTGATTGTTGTTAAGATTAAATAAATAAATGAAAAAAATAATAACGATAATAAAAAAAAAGATAACTTGAAAAATGGAATTAACAAACCAATCATGATTATTTGAATTGAAATGAAGTGAAAAAAAATAGGAATAATCAGATTAATCGATTCTTGCTTGATTGATATGTAATGGGTTGAGGTTATTTGAGAATTGTTTCTTCTTCTTTGCCATTCTTTTCAACTTGGATCTAACAACCATCACCGGAACACTACTCTTTGTAACGATATAATTCGACAATGAACCTAACAAGACACCTTTCAAAGATGACCTACCTTTAGAACCAACAACAACCAAGTTTGGTGTTAAATGATCGATGATCTCCAAGATTAAATGTCTTGGAATTGGATGATGTATGGATTCCACGACAACATGAACTTGTAATTTAGTCAACGTCAATTTATCCAAGATTGCATTTGTCATGTAATCAACACTTTCTTTTCTTATTCCTTCACGATCAGTGGATCTTGGCGTAAATGCAACCAGTGTTGATGAAGCAGTGGCAATATTCTTGGCTCTTGATTGATCACCGTTTAAATTTGCCGAAGCATATTCTGTATCTTCTAATACATTGACCACATACAACACGGAACCATCCACCAATACTGTTCCAACAGCCCATTCCAATGCATAGATGGATTCAGGTGAAAAATCCATACATAGTAAAAAAGTCTTTGGTTGTTCTTTTGTCTGCTTCAATAATTCAAAAAAATCTCCTCTAACAAGTGTTCTTACAGCACGTTGATGAATATTATCTGATTCAATTTCCGACTTGACAATCTTAGCATTTAACTGTTGTGCTAATTCACTATCCAACTTCTCTTCTAAACTATTTGTGTATTCATTATTTGAATCCGGTGATATCAATTTTTTCTTATATGAAGCATATGATTGCAACTTATTCTTACGTTCATCCAGTTCTTGATACGATACAGATGATGATTTCTCGTATCCTAATTCTTCAGCTATTTCATCAAACTGTTTCTTAGATTCTGGTGGGATCTCACTTCTTGTTTCTCTGGCATTAACCATAGCTCTATGAGCAGCATCCAACTCATCAAGAGAAATTGCTTTTCTTGCTTCCTTTGATATTCTGTCATTGTTCTTAGCTAACTGAGATAATTCTTTCTTGGATAAAGTAGCATAATTAGGCAATTCAGTGACTCCTTCTTCTTCTTCCAACTTCTTACCATTCGCATCCATCTCATCACCGGAGATGATCTCCTCATCACTAGGCTCATAATCATCTTCATCGGAATCATCTTCATCCTCTTCAGAATCATCGTTATCATCATCACTATCTTCTCTCAATCTTGAAGGTGACCTCAATCTCTCAGATGGATCATGTGTAGTGATTGACCATTTATATTCTTCTGGCTTAGTTCTTGAAACTGAACGGCTCATTGTTGTCTGATTGATCGAACGGCCTCTAGGACCGGAGCCGGGAGATAAAGATCTCCCTCTATTCTTATCCATCGAGTTGAGAACTTTAAGAGATTCAGCATGTAAAGAGGCTTCTAATGACATAATTATAAGCTTCTATAGTTGAGTATTTGAGTGTAATTGGTTTATTCTAATAACACAATCACACTTGTCTGCTTAATTTTTTTTTTTTTACATATTTCGAATTTTTTCTTGGTTTTTTTCTCTCTGTTTTTTCTCTTACTTAATCTTTCTGCTTTTGTTTGGTTTTTTGACTAGAGAAATAGGGGCTGGTGCTTAGCCCCTGTATGTTGGGGACCCTTGTTTCGTATAAAATTAATTAAGCAACTAACTATACATACAGCCTACATTTTTGTCGTATAGTTGATTTAAATAATAATAACGTACTTTAAAACTATACTGTGTTTACTGAAGGTCATTCATTTAAAATTCACTAATAGCAACGGCAACAGCTTGGGAATCATCGTGTGAGATGGAAACCTTAACATTCTTGACACCCGCGTTTTTAGCAGCAACAAGAGCAGAGCCTGATAAGGCAACTTGAGGAGCACCATTAGAATCTCTAGAGATTTCAATCTCTTTCAATGAAGCACCAGCACCTTGTGATTTGACACCTAAAGCCTTGAAAACAGCTTCCTTGGCTGACCAAGTACCGGTGAAAGAAGCTTGAGGTGATGGGGCTTTTGAACAATAGGAGATTTCAGCTTGAGTGAAATTTCTTTCAACAAAAGTCTCGTTTGAAATATTGACCGCAGTCAATAATTCAACATCAACTCCAACACCTTTACCACCAGCTAAACCTTTTGTAATTGATTCCAAATGGGCTGAGATTGCTGGTTTAGTTTGAACTGATTTGTTGGTGAAAACCAATTTTGATTCATCCCCTTTAGAACCTTCAACTCTAGCTAATGGATTCAAGTAAACTGGTTCTTCCAAATCATCGGTGTATGGAGCCTTATCCTTAGCAACAAACATAGTATTACGGATAATAGCATTGTGCATGTAACGGTAAGAAACCTTGTGACGGCTAGCAACTTTATGAGCATAGTTGTTGTAAGTGCTTTGATCTAATGCAGCATAAAGATAATCTGGGTGGATAACAACAGCTTGAGCACCTTTTTGACCGAAACCGAATGAAGTAATAGAAGCAGCCTTAATACCATCGGTGTAAATAGATTTCGATGGGTACAAGACGTATTCGAATTGCTCCATAACTTGATCAACGTTATCGGCATTTCTGTTACCTGGAACAATACCAGTTTGAAGAATTTGAATAGCACCGTTCAACATCCAAGCACCAGCAGCACCTTTAGGATGACCAGTTAAGTATTTTTGGAAAACACCGTAAACTGGGTTACCTTCGGTTCTACCAAGATGTTTCATCATCATGTTGATAGTGGCAGATTCATTCTTATCATTTGCCTTGGTTGAAGTACCATGGAACGAAGCAACTCCAATATCATCAATGGTTAAATCGAAGGTAGCTAAAGCACCACGTAATGGAGCAATCTTTGCATCGTTCTTCCAGAAACTGTTACCTAATTCTTGTTGAGCTTGTTTCAATTGTTTCTTTGAGGATTCATGAACTTGACTAATTAATTCTTGTAATAACAGAGTGTCATCACCAGCTTCTTCTTTAGCAATTTCAATTTCTGAATCAACAAATTGTTTGATTTGTCTCTTTCTTTGTTCCAATAATCTCTTTCTGTATTTGATATCCAATTTAGGATTCTTGACACCGTTAGATGGAGCTTCTCTAGCAACAGTCAAGATACCTTTACCTGGTGCTGGAACTGATCTTGAAATTTTATCAGTAGCAGTGTTGACTAAAGCACAAATAGCGTAAATTGGAACACCCATCTTGATAGCAATATCAGCAGTCATAAGGACTTGGATACCTGAACCTTGAGATTCCATGAAACCAGATCTGGTAGTAGTAGCTGGTCTTGACATTTCAGATGGAGTTCTACCCTTCTCGAATTCTTCAGTGGCACTTGAAGTAGCCTTCATGTTAGCGAATTCATAAGAACCTTCTTCTTGGAAGTCATCACAACCACCAACAATACAGATCTTAGCCTTACCACTAGTAATAGTTTCAACACCGATATCAACTGATTCAACAGCAGTGGCACAAGCACCGACTGGAGTCTTAATAGGGCCAGATGAAGATAATAATAACATATTAACCCAAGCAGCCATAGTGTTGATGAATGATTCTTGTAAGATATCGTTTTGGACTGGTTTATCCTTAAGTCTATCTTTGAACATACCACGTAAGGCAGTAACACCACCCATACCTGAACCAGTACAGTTACCAACTTCAGAAACGTGAACGTATTTGTAGAATTCATATGGGTCAGTAATACCAGAAGATAACAAAGCTTCAACAGTGGCAACCAAGACGAACAAAGTGACTGGATCAACTTGGTCAATGATATCTTGACCAATACCATAAGTAGCTGGGTTCCAACCAGTTGGGATTTGACCAGCAACTAATCTGTCGAATCTCAAGGCTTTTGGAACAAAGATGATAGCACCTTTTAATAATTTGACAGTGTACTCATCGGAGTCATCAATCTTAAAGATTTGACATTTGTCACCGTGTTGTTGTTTGAATTGCTTGGCAGTTTCTTCAGAAGAGACAAATTCATCCAAATCTTGTTCAATGACAACTTCTTGGATAAATTCTTTGTTTTCTGGGTCGTAACCGTTGAACAATTCTGATTCAATAAGACGAATACCAGAATGAGCTAAAATTTCTTCTTCGTACTTCTTCTTAATATCTTTGTCATCAACTGGAGTACCAGTCTTGGCATCAACCCAACCGGAGTAAGCCTTACCTTTAATGTTACCATTGAAGTATTTAATCAAGTTCATGATCCAGGCCATTTCAATACAACCTTCTAATGAGAACTCACCAAATGCTTCATATTCCCATCTGGTTCTTGAGTTACCCCATGGACCAACTTCAGCGAAACCAGTAACGACAACAACATTTTCTAAGTCTAACATACCTTCCAAGTTTGGAGAAATCTTCTTGATTTCTTCATGAGTCTTCAAAGTTGGGAAAGCAAAATCATTGTTAGCTCTCTTGTTAAGAGTAACCTTTGAGTATGGAGCGTCAGTGTCATCACCATTGACAACCTTGATTTCATTGACGTGTTCTTTGTGGACACTCTGTCTAATTTCAGAGGTTTCCATGATTTCATTTCTGGCACCACCAGTTAATTCTTTCAAGTTTTCAATGTATTGTAAACCACCGTTTAAATCGGCCAAGACTGGAGAATCTTGAGCCAATTTGGAAATCTTGTTGTTCAACAAACCTAAAATGTTGAATGACATTTCCATTTGACTAAAAGTCTTAACATTGTAGCTTTCAATCTTTTCAGCGATAATGTTATTAGCAGACATTAAACCTGTACCTCTGGTCCAACCAATAACAGCACCAGTGATGGTCAATTGGTTAGCCCAGTTTTCTGAGTGCCATTTGTTGAATAAGGTTTCTAAACCAATCTTAGATTCAGAGTACAAACCATCACCACCGAAAGTACCATGGTTTGGAGATAACGGTAAGATGACTTGAGCTGGTCTTGTCTCAATGTTTCTAGCAGATTTTTGCTTCTTGATATGACCTAATAATCTCAAGACATTGGTCAACATAATTCTGTGAGCTAATTCAGATTTAGAATCAATGTTTTCCAATTCAATACCATTTTCTGGAATGGCAGCAAATGGAATAACAGCATCCAAATCCCAACCAAGACCACCTTGCTTAGGTTCGTCATAAATGTATTTTACCAAGGCTTCAACATCTTGGGCTGAACCACCGTTGAATGGGACAACAACTAATGAAGAACCAGTAGCACCATTCTGAGCATAAATGGATTGGTAAAATTCAGTGACCTTTTTGGAAAATCTTGAAGTGGTGACAACAACTTTAGCACCACCCATGATCAAACCTTTCAAGACATCAGCACCAATGGAACCGGCACCGGCACCAGTAAGTAAGACAGTCTTATCGGAATAGGTACAACCATTGACGGCAGCATTTTCTAAAGCATTCAAATAAGTAGAAGTCAATTCTCTTGAGTAATTCCACGATTCACCTTGCTTCTTCTTCAAGTGTAAGAATGGAACAGTCAATGGTGGAATAGATGAAGAGACAGGTTCTTTGATTTGTGAGAAAGAAGCCAATGAAGCAACTTCATCTCTTTCATCATCTTCTGATGAAGTTGATGAGGTTTCATCTTCTTCACCCAAGACAGCTTTAGCTGGTTGAGAAGTTTGGATTTCAGATGACTTAGCAACGTAATCAATTAATTGTTTGTATAATTTATCAACTTCAACTTTAGTTTCCTTGGAAGCTTGTTTAGATAAAGCTTTGTAAATTCTTGCTAAATCTTCTTGGATAGTTGGTTGTGATTCCTTGGTCATTTCTGAACCCTTTGCCATCTTGTAAACATAATCAGCTAATTTAGTGACTGATGGATCGTTAACTTCTTGATAAGTGATGTTACCCTTGGAGTCAACAGTGGTCTTTGGAGCAGTTGGGTAAGAAATGTTCTTGTAAACTGGTTTAGTACCAACAACTTGTTCACAGTTTTTGATTAATTGTTGACCTAATCTCTTAGCTAATTGATAAGTTTCACCTTTTTCTTCAGGACAATGATCAATATGATATTGCATGAATTTCATCAAAGTTGGGTTAGATCTGTTCATAATGCTGATACATTGTGAAATGGTTTCACGATCAACACTTGTTAATCTACCATTAATGATTTCGAAAAACATTGAAATGGCATCTTGTCTGGCCCAATTCCATGATGAATCATAAACTCTGGCCTTCAATGGGGAGAAAGATGGAGCAATACCTGAAGCATAGTATTCACCGTGTTCAACTTGGAATAAATCTAATTCAGCTTGTAAAATCTTGTTAGCTTCTTGTTCTTCCAAGACCTTCTTGGCATCGGAACTCAAATCCATCTTCAAGTATCTGGCCAAGATTTCTAATTGTTGTCTAGCCATAACTCTTTGGTCTTTGGTCATTTCTTCGAATTGAGCACTGTCAATAACAGCACCACCGGCAGAACCACCGGCTGCACCACCACTTGAAGCTTGAGCTAATGAAATACCAGCACTTGCTGCGTATTTTTGAGCAACTGAGTCCAAGAACCCTTTAGCTTCACCATCGGAACCAAGACGTTGAGGTGGTTCCATGGTCAAGGCTAATAATAAGACAGAATCTTGTCTACCAGCACCTAAACCCCATCTGGATTCTAAGTATTTTCTGGCAACAGTGACTGAAAAACCACCTGGCATCTTAGATGACATTAATCTAGCAATCAAAGATGATGATTGTTTACCTAACGCACCATTGAAAGTGTCTTGGAATTGTTCAGCCAATTCTTGTAATGGAGTATCTTCTGGTTTCTCTGGAGTAGAACCGAATTCCTTACCCAAGTCACCTAAGATTTCGTTTTGAACTGTCGATTTACCACCAACTAAGTCTTTGATGGCTTTTGATAATGGAATAGCATCCAATGGTTTCTTCAACTTGTGTGCAACCAAGACGTGTAAAAGTAATGAAGCAGTGACTGGTTCATCTGGAATTTCAGCAACAGGTCCTGAAGGAGCAGCGGCAGCAGCAACAGGAGCTGGGGCCAGTTGGGTAGCTGGTGCAGCGGCCAGTGGAGCAGCAGCAGCAGCAGCAGGTGTAGCTGAAGCAGCTGATGATTTGGCAGCAGCAGCTTCTAAATCAGCAGCATCAGGAGTGTAGTAGATTTCTTTCTGGTCCTTTGAGTAACATAAGACTTGTCTTTGCAAGGACAAAGCAGCATCATAACTCTCGTATTTAGCTTTAATGGTTCTTGAAGCCATACCAGCTAAAGTAGGAGAAGGACCAATTTCAACAACTCTTTCAGTGTTGTAGTCCTTTAAGAAGACGTTTTGAGTTTCAATCCATCTGACGGGAGAAGCGAATTGATAAGCTAATAATTCTGTCAATAAGACATGGGATAATTCCTGTTCAACTTCAGCACGCATATTTGGTAAGAAGTGTTGATATAAAGGATATTAATATGAATTGATAGTATAGTTGAAAGCGATGAGATATATTATTATTATTATTATTTTTCACTAAAAGTCGTGTTTGATGCAAAGAATTTGTTGTTTTTTTCCTGTTTGTTGGTGGTGGTTTTGTTTTGTTGTTGGGTTTTCATTTGTATACTGAGAGTAGTGTATATTACTACTAATCTATAAACTCAACATTAACCCACTCACTCTCTTTGTAATGTAAGAGGTAACTAACAACAACAACAGTAGAAGCAGCAAGAACAATAGAGATGTCTTGTTGTTGAATTATACGTGTATCTAGTACGAAGATAAAGAGTCTATATTATAGAGAGTGATTGTTGCGGATAAATATTGGATGTACGACAGATAGACAGGTGGGGAGCATCCCCTCTATCTCTCTCTTTTTGTTTTGATTTTTATTTACTTTTATCTATACGATAAACTCCACTTGTTTGTTTGTATTGTGGTTTTTGTATATCCCCCTTTATCTTACTCCAATTTTAAACACACCCATAAAAGACCTCCTAATCCCCTTTCAACCTTTTTATATTTTACTTATAATTACTTCAACTTTTTTCACTCTTCAAAAGCAGGAGAAAGTAGTTTGCTCAATATCAAATATCTGATTAGTCAAACTCTTTTTTTTTTTTTTCACCGATCCGATCTTTAAGAAGAAGAAAAAAAAAGAGATATGTCTTTCAAATGTTCATCTCATCTTTTACAACAACACCAGCAATTAATTGCAAAGTCAATATTATCAACTGCAGCAGCATCGGCAACACCGGCAACGATCAACACTTCTGCTGTAGCAGCATATAATAAAACTATCAAGAACACAGTCTCTCATTTAGATCATAATCACTCATCAGCAAAAATCTCTAATGAATTGAACATTTCATCATTGTTCAATACAAAACCAAACATCTCACATCTAGCATTACAATCTCTCATACAAAGTCATAAAATGGATTCCAAATACTTGTCCAACATCACTAATTACAAACCACATTATTACAATAATTCTCCCATCACAATATGGCATCGCTTACCGGTATTTAGAAGGTCATCTGTATTGATATTGATGTTTCTAGGTAAATCTGGGGAGTTGCGAGTCATATTAACCAGAAGATCAAGGAAACTATCGTCATTTTCAGGACATGCTTGCTTGCCTGGAGGTAGAGCCGATACTGGTCTTGAAAGTGAATGGATGACTGCAAGACGTGAAACGGAGGAAGAAATAGGAATTTCACAAAGTGATTTGGTGTTGAAAGAAAAATTTGGTTGTTCCATCGAACAGATCGGTTTCTTACCTAGTTACTTGTCTAGAACTTTCTTAGCAGTCAGACCATGTATCGGATTCTTGAAATGGTCTCCTTCGAAATTAACCAATTTCGATGAACAACATTTGTCTTCAATTGTCCTAAACCCAGGTGAAAGTGCAAGTATATACAGTGTGCCATTGAGAGATTTCTTACAACCTTTCCCTAGAAATGAGAAACCTCAAGAATGTTTGAAACTGACTTACAAGAAGACCAAATGGGGAGGTCTTCCTTGGAACTTGCGTTCATTTCTCTTCCCAGTGGTCAACCCAAATGAGGTTAGATGGTTAGAAGACATAGCTGATTTATCAAGTGAAGAAGATGATGGAGAAGGAACAAAGATTCGTGACGTCTGGGGATTAACACTGAATATCTTGCACGATTTAGCTCAGATCACTTACAATGGACCTCACAATGCAGAAATTGGAGAAGAAGAATTGATTTATTCGTTGATGAACGAAGGTGAACAATTTTCTACCAAAGTGAGAAGTGATTTTGAACTTTCAATGATGAAAAATAACCCTAATAGTTCATTTGCTGATAAGTTATCAAAGAAGACGTTCAGAGAGTTGAAAAAATTATATACTAACACTCTCTGACCTACTTTAATTATTTTATATACACATATAGAATGCAGGCATTTTAAATTAATTTAATATTTATTCAAAATCATAGTAATCACAACATCTCATTAATTATTCAATTGTATGGATTTCTTTAGTTTTTTTTTTTTTTTTCCTTGCATTTTCAAAAAATATTATAAAAACTTCTTTAAAAGAACTAAAAAGAAAAGTCAAAAGTGATATTATCTAAAATTTTGGTGAAGTAAAAACAACAGGAACAACATATAATCATCATCATAAGCCAAAACTCAATGTTTTTGGTCTTCTATATAGCAACTGTTATTTTCATAGATACCCATATATTTGATAAATTCTTCTGTTTCTTTCTTCACTTTTTCTTTGTAATCATTTGACCATTTAAACTCATTACTCATAACTTCTACAACCCCTTCGACACTTTCCAAACCAACCTTAGCATCTAACATAGCTAATCTGGTTCTTCTAGTAAGGAAATCAATTGGGTGTCTTGTATATTCGTTGGCCATTGAGTATTTCAATTCGGCAACTGTCACAGGGTATTCAAATGAGTCGTATGAAGGCTTGACAGAATTGGTAGCTAATGAAACTGGTAATCTGTTTTGTTCATCAGATTTGTAAATTTCTAAGATACTTGCGGCACGATCACCATAATTTTTCAGTAAATATTCCGAGAGTACTGTTGGGATTCTGTATTCTTGAGCTAATCTTGCAACTAAAGTGTCATCATAATATTCACCACCGACCAATTTGTAACTCTTGGTTTTACATGGTTTAGCAACTTTTTGTAAAGAAGGTGTCTCTTTCAAGACATTGTTAATTGTATCTTCAGCCATCTCTCTGTATGTGGTCCATTTACCACCACTGATGGTAATCAAACCGGAATCAGAATGGTGCACTAAATGGTTTCTAACTAAACCTTGAGTAGATCCATCTTTTGGTACTTTCTTTGGGTCTCTAACTAAAGGTCTAACACCACACCAGGCACTCAAGACATCTTCTCTCTTAACTTGGAATTTGACATAATGTTGAATCTCTTGCAAAATATCTTTGATTTCTTCTTCACTTGGGATTGGATTAGCTGGGACTTTTTTCAAAGGAGTATCAGTGGTACCTGCAAGGACACGTCCTTGCCATGGAAGGAAAAACATAACTCTACCATCTGATGTAGATGGATCTAACAAACCTAAATTCTTTGGACAATAGAAATCTGGTAACATGACATGAACACCACCACTTGGAACAACCATTCTTGGTGTTTGTAATGGCACTTTTGGAGGTAATCCTTTAGGATCGTGATCCATATCCAAGATAACATCAGCAAATGGACCTGTAGCATTAACAACACTTTCAGCACCAACGACATAAGATTTACCAGTTTCAGTATCTTTAACTCTAACACCTTGAATTTTACCATCTTCAGATTTCACTAATTGTGAAACTTCCAGGTAGTTCAATACAGTAGCACCATTTTTAACAGCAGTTAAAGCCAAAGTAACATTCATTCTAGCATCATTGAAAGAACCATCGTGGTATACTATACCTCCGACTAAACCTTTTGGATCCAAAGTTGGAGCAGCAGCAGAGGCACCTCCTGGGGTCAAGATATAAGATCTTCTCAAATTTTGTTTTCCAGCAAATAAATCATACATAACACATCCGACGTACATATATGGTAATTCCCACCATTTGTAAACTGGGATCAAGATAGGTAATACTGAAGATAAATGTGGTGCATTATTCAACATTGAAGATCTTTCATTTAGAGCTTCGATGACCAAATCCAATTGTGCTTTTGATAATTCCCAAAATGCCTTTTCCAAATATCTGACACCACCATGAGCCATCTTTGTTGATTTGGATGAAGTACCAGAGGCAAAATCACCTTTTTCCAACAATAAGACATTTAAGCCTCTAGTGGCAGCATCAACTGCACTACCAGTACCTGTGGCACCACCTCCAATAATAATCAAATCAAATTTTGATGAGATATCATCTGTAGTGGCAGCAACTTCATCTGGCTTGGAGTACTCCGAACCCAACTTGTTTATGAAGTCTTGTCTTGAAGGTAATGATGGGAATTGCTTGATAATCTCAGGTAATTTGTTGGTAATCTTAGTTTCATTTTCAATGATACTATTATTTTTGTTTAATAAATCATATGCTATCAACGAACCACCAGCTGCAGCTGTTGCAATCAAGGATTTTTTCAGAAATCTACTGAAAAGAAAACTTCTGGACATGTTTCTTTTCCTAGGAACTTAAAGTTCTTTATTAATAAGTTCAATACTTGAAGTGAAATTAATTAAAAATATTTAAAATAAGGTGGAATTGAATGATATATTTATACTTAAATTATTTTTTTGAGAGAATGGGGAACCTCTCGTCGGTTTTTTTTCTTGCAATTTTTTCTCTCTCTGTGTGTTTTTTTTATTGTTTTTTTTCTTCCCTTCAAGCTCGGTCACAGCTGTTCTGATTTGCCCTCATAAGAACAGCCGGGTCTTTTTTTCTAAATTCTTAAAGGGAAAGTGGAGACAATCGATAAAAAATAGAGCATTGGGTGTAAGCATTTAGAGTCTCTACATCAATATCTTCTTTACTCAGGTGTTGTTGGAATACTATCAGTGTAGCAATTACCTCTAGTGCTTGCTACTAATCAAGGCTATTCCTTCCTCCACTATAGCAATATAAGAAAGTGTACTCTCCCCTACCACAGAGAAAGAAAGAAGGAGGGAAATCTTTATTCTCGCACAATAGGAGGAAGATTAGAACAAGAAAAAAATTTTGTGTTCTATTTTTGCTGAAAGGGCACAAAAAAAAAAAAATTTTTTTTTCACTCTTTAAAGAAAAGAGTCACTCCGACTAGCTTGACTATTAATTATTCCGGTCACCTAAAGGTGGGAGATGTTCTGAATTCTTCTTAATCCGGGGTATTAACTCGGCGGGGAACAGAAAGGAGTAAGTAAAATAATACCTCTTACCTACCTACCTACCAACTCTATCTCCTTCTGATTCATGAAACCTATTTAATGAATTTATCCATTAATGCCAATAATTTCATAGCAAGTTCATTAAAATGGTCAATAATATGTATTATAGATTATGGCTGTATAGTAGCATCTCAGCAATTATAATTTCGGAGTTGCAAGCTGCGGATTATTATATTTTGCTTTTCACTTTTGTTGTCACGATTGTCTGTTTTTTTTTTTTTTTTTTGTAAAAAAAAAAATCACTCCGTGCGCATTCTGATTTGGGGACACGGAGCTTCAAGTGTTCTTAAAAGAATACGAAGAAGAGAGAAGAAAAAAAATAAAATCTGGAGAATGAATTATTCCGGATGAAGAGTTTTGTAATGTTGAAAAAAAAAAAAAAAATTGTGTGCACAAATTATTTGTCCCTTCATAGCCTTTTGCAAAAAGCCTCTGCTTGATTGGTCGAACTGTGGTTCAGTTTTTTTCCTTTCCTGCTGTTCAGAATAAAGTAACCAACTCTGTTTGTTTTCGGTTATGTTATGGCTTGGAAGAAGAAGCTAAATGTTGAATTTATCTCGTTTGTTCATTAAGCTGGATAATTTTGTCTTTAGAAATCTTCTTACTATCTCACATTAAAATAACATCAATCCTTTGTTTCCTATCTTTTTGTGTAACTATCACTTTTCAGCACCCCAGCTTCTTTTTTATTAACAGACAATTGCATGATTTTTAATTTGTTGATCAATAATTCCCTCATGGAAAAACTTTTTTCCAAAATAAATGGGGTAACTTTGAATTCATCAGAACATGGCAGCTAAAATGAAAGGCTTTCTTTCGAGGTTTACCCTAACTGGGGCCACTTCTCAATGGAAATGTTTTTCTAGCTAATTTTAAACTCAGAAATGTTTTTCCGAGTCACGAATTATCCTTTTAAGTTGAATCTAAGGTTGCCCTTTTTCCGGAACTCTGTTTAATCTCTTCGTGGGTTTTTTTGGAAAAAGAGACAAATTCGATTCTTCTTGTCGCCTTGATCGGAAATATTAAAGGGCCAAAAAGTATTTCATTTATTATTGATTTAAAAAATCAAACAAGAAGATTCACAAATCATTTCCTATAACTCAATATTTGCAATTCACAAACTTGAAGTATATTATCGTGCAATATTGTTTCAATCACTGAAGTTTGTAGTCTTCAATGCCTAAATAATTCAAATTAAATTAATGGATGAAAGAAATTTATAACTAACTTCAAGTGGATTTAGATACAAACTCATATACTCAAGCTCCATAAGCCAACTTATCAAATGTTCTTCCTTATTCTGTAACTTGTTTGTTCCTGTCCAGGAGCTTCTTTTGTTTTAATTTTAGAAACTCTCATCAGAAAACCCCTCAGAAGTGAAAGTTTTACACTCCTTTCAATTGCAAGTGGAGCGTGCTATGTCAGGGTTTGCCCCATCTCCATTTGCAAAATCTTCTTATTCCTTTTTGAACATATATTCTTATTAGCTTTTGTATATTTGAAGTTCACGTACATATCAATTTTTGGAAGAAAAACATATACGTATATATTTTATATATTAATAATTTCTCCGAAAAATAACTTATTCCGAACAACATTTAAGCAAACTGGATCAATTACTTTGAAGACAAATCTAGTTTTATTACAACTCCAAATATATCCGTATTAATTAGAAAAGACTACTTTACATACTATTTACTGTTTTAGTGCAAAAGAAAATAAAAAAAGGGACCAAAGAAAACACTTCTAACGTTCTTCTCTATCATCACCTCTTCTTCTCTTGTGTCCACTATGATTCTTTTTATTTTCGTGAAATTCCTTTGTCTGTCTTACAGCTTCACCAAATGCCTTGTCAACACTATCATGTAACGATAAGATGATATCTCTATCTGGTTTTTCTGCTTGTATCTTCATACCAATAACATTTTCAATTCTTAAGATCAATTCCAAATCATATTGTGTCACTAAGGAAATTGATTTACCAGATTTACCAGCTCTTGCTGTACGACCAACTCTATGTATATACAGTTTTGAATCTGTTGGAATATCGTAATTTATGACAACATCAACCTCTGGAATATCCAAACCTCTAGCAGCAACATCGGTGGCAACCAATATTTGTCTTTCACCACTCTTGAATTTATTTAAAGCTCCTAATCTTTGCAGTTGGGATAATTGCCCGTGCAATGGAATTGCACTAAAGCCTAATATCCTTGCCAATAAAGCAGTTCTCTGAGTATGAGCACAGGTTCTTGCAAATATTATAATAGACTTTCCGATGAACTCATTTAACAAATAAACTAAATGGGTATTTTTATAACCATCTGGAACAACAATCAATTTTTGGATTAATGTACCAACAGTGGAATACTTGTCTGAAACAGCGACATTTACAGGATTAGTCAATGAGGCTCTTTGTAATTTTTCAATCTTACTTGTCATCGTAGCACTGAACAAATATGTGGTTCTCTCTTTTGGAATAATCTTCAAAATTTTATCCAAAGCTGGACCGAAATCCATATCTAATAATCTGTCAGCTTCATCCATAACAAGATATTTCAACAGCCTTAATGAAAAGCCTTTAGTATGTTCCAAATGATCCATCAATCTACCTGGGGTAGCAACGATGATATGAGGCTTTCTCATCAAATCTCTTGCCTGGTCCATCATATCCATACCTCCAACAATAGTAACACAACGTAATCCCATATTTGATCCCAAGGCATCAAATGTTTCACGAATTTGATATGCTAATTCTCTTGTTGGTGCCAAGACACATGCGAAGTATGGTGTTTGAGCATGCCACAAACTTTGTAATATAGGAATGGCAAATGCTGCTGTTTTACCGGAACCAGTTTGAGCTAACCCAATAATATCATGACCTTCTAAAGCATGTGGAATTGACTCGGCCTGAATTGGTGTTGGATTCGTAAATTTCAATTTTTCACAGGATTCCAACAATTCTGGAATCAAATTTAATTGTCTAAAAGAAGTTATCTTAGGTTTATCTTCGTCTGTTGATCCTTCTTCTTCCTCTTTATCATTGGTATTGAGATCTTTACTAATGTTTTCTGCTTTAGCATTTTCTGCCAGAAGTTTTTTCTTATTAGCTTCTAAAGCTCGCAGCTTGATTCTTGCTGCTAAGTCACTAGCACTTTCCTTTTTCTGTTTCTTCGAAACCTTATGAACTGTAGCTGGTGCCATCTTATATTGTCTCTTCAAGGATATATCTTTATCTTTTAATTTCTATTTTATTTCATATTATTTTTTTTTTTTTTTTTTTTTTTACTTACAGTGAAAATAAAAAAAATTTTCAATCTCATCTACTAAGAAAAATTTTTTTCTAGTAAAAAAAAAAAAAAAAAGTATTGAGATAAAAGTGTATAACAAGGAAAGATATTATATATTTCAATAAACAATGGCTAAGAGAAGAGTAAGTAGTGTCTTCTATATGGATATGAATTAGAGTTGTTTTACTAACATGATATTCGAAAACAGACCAAAAACAGAACTCATCGTAAAGTCTCTGAAGAAGAGTTGGCAAAGATTCCAAGATCAATGGTAATCAGAGCTGGAACTGATACTTTGAAAAGTTCTTCTATATCACAGTTGGTTAGAGATATGAGAAATGTTATGCAACCACACACTGCTATAAATTTAAGAGAGAGAAAATCAAACAAGATAAAAGATTTTATTGTCATGGCAGGACCTTTGGGTGTCACACAGTTGATGATATTCAATCAAAATGAAAATGGTTCAACACATATGAGATTGGCAAGTATGCCAAGGGGTCCAACAGTTACATTCAAAGTTAACAACTACTCTTTAAATAAAGATATTAGAAGAGTCTTGAAAAACCCAAAATCATTAGGTAAAGAAAGTTCTGAATTTTTGCATCCACCTTTATTGGTCTTGAATGGATTCACAAACCCAAAAACCGCAGACCCACAGGAAAAAGTCATTATTACCATGTTTCAAAACATGTTTCCACCTATTTCTCCACAGACGACCAAGGTTAACTCGATCAAGAGAGTGTTAATGTTGAATAAAGATAAAGAAACTGGAGAAATTGATTTAAGACATTATATCATTGATACAAAGTTAGTTGATGGAAGTAAGAATGTTAAAAAATTGATAAATGCCAAGTCAAATTTGCACAAGAGATTACCAAATTTAAGTAACACAAAAGATGTTAGTGACTTAATTTTAGACCCATACACAAACCCATACACCAGTGAATCAGAAATTGAAGATGATGCTATAGTTGAAATAAAAAATGATGACGAAATCAAGGTTGTAACAAGACCCAAAAATGTTTCATCGAACGGTGAAAAGAAAGAAGTGAGACAAGATGTTAAAAAGAGAGCAGTTAAATTGACAGAAGTTGGACCAAGATTGAACTTATCTTTAGTCAAGATCGAAGAAGGTATTTGCTCAGGTAAAATCTTGTACCATTCTTACATAAACAAGTCTGATAAGGAAATTAAAGAATTGGAATCAAAACATAAAAAGAGACAACAATTGAAAGAAGAAAGAAAGAGAGAACAAGCAGCCAATGTTAAACAGAAGAAGGAAAAGAAAGAAGCAAAGAAATTAAGAAGAAAAGCTAGAGAAGAAGCCAGAGAAAGAGGTGAAACGGTGCAAGAATCTGAAAGTGAGGAAGAATCAAGTGAAGATGAAGAGATGATAGATCCAGAAGAATATGAAAATGCTAGTGATCTTTATAGTGAGTAAATATTAAGCAAGAACTGTTTCTGATATAGTTTTGTAGTAACATTTCTTTAATGCCTATCTACGTTCCATCTAGTCATCTTAAAGGCTATATTTGAGCCTCCATCAACCGGTCAAACGATTACATTTTTCTAGCAGATTAGCAGAAAAAAAAAAAAATAAAAAAAGAAACAAAAAAAAAAAAACCACACACACAATTTTTATTTATCTATTTGATAGAGTCATCTTGTAAACTAAACAAGTCTGTTTGTCACAGATATATTGGTATATGGATTTCCAATATCTTTGAAGTTTAGAGCATTAGTTTTTCTTTTATTTCTTGCTGAAATTTATTATCTTTGATACTTGTTTTATTTATTTAGATTTAGTCATACACAATTTTTGCCTCAATAGACTTTATTTGTCATTATGAGTAATTTAACTTCAGTTTCAATATCTTCATCTGGATCAACCTTATCATCACAGCATAATAATAATAATAATAACAATAATATCACCAATATTGCTGAATCAATCAGTGATGCGTCATCATCATTAATCCCATCCCGTCATCAGCAGCAGTTAAGACAAATTCAAGTGCACGAATGGCAGCCAGATGATGCTGTTGAATCATGTACTATCTGTGATAAGAAATTCACTTTTTGGGTAAGAAAACATCATTGTCGTAAATGTGGAAGAGTTGTTTGTAATACTTGTTCTTTGAATGAGATTACCTACTTACCATCAACTTATGTTGTATGTCCTCCTTCTCAGATTTTTTTAGAAAGTCCTCATGTTCCTCATAGAACTTGTGATCCTTGTTATGAGGAAGTTGAAATGATTAGGAGTGCTTTAAGTGAAAGTTTGATTCAAACCGAGCAACAAAATCAAGGTGTTGCAACAGATGATTCTTCAGCAAAAGATTTATCTTCAAGTAGGACCATTGAGTGCCAAGGCAGTAGTAATAGGCATATAAATGCTGATGGTGGTGATGAAGATAGTTTCAAAGACAGATGCCCGGTTTGTAATAAATTCATTGGTTGTTTTGCTGAAGACCAGAAGGCTGATCATATCAATGATTGTTTAGTGAATCTTGAGTTTTCTGGTTCTCCAAAGCAACAGAGAACAAACAATAGGATGTTGGTATACACAATTCCAAAGAATTCTCCTCATCCAAGTGGAATTACTATTCCATCTCTTAACACTGCTTTGAGAGATAACACTGGTAGTTCATTTGAAATGATGTTAGAAGAGACAAGTAATGGGAATCCATCTACATCTGTAGATACTCTCACCACGGCAGGAAGAGCAAACGAAAGACCATTAAGCTCATCTGCAAGGTCTGGAACTTCAACTTTGAATACTACAGAAGAGAAAAAGGAAGAAGGTGAAACTGAATGTGTCATTTGCTTTGAAGAGTTCGAGCCAGGAGATAAGGTGGCCAGGATGGAATGTTTATGCGTGTTTCATTATAGATGCATTAAGGATTGGTTCAAGAAAAAAGGGGAAAGGGAATGTCCTGTACATACCCTTCATTATGATTAATATGGTTGGTGTTTGTCTTACTGAATTGGTGTTGGGTGCTTTTTTTTTTTTTCATTTTAATTTGCTTTAACGTTTTTTGTTGTGATGTCTTTGATTTATGAGGTAATTTTTGCTCCAAAGGTTTGGTTGGATTGCGTATATAGTATAGGATATATAATGACATAGAGATAATTAAATCCTGTAATATGCGACATGTAGTTATCATCAAATCGTGAAATATAAGTAATCAAAAAATATGTAGTAAGATCACCCTATATTTCGTGCCCATGATTTGGTGATTGTAACCCCCTCCCTGTAAATGTGTTTCACCTTTCAACAACTATACCAAGACTTACTTTTCATTAAATAGGAAGAAACAGCGACTAACCATATAATCTGTCTCAAAAATCCTTGGTCAAATATGTAACACCTATTTGCATTTACAGAGAAAGATCTCACTCATCATACCATAAAAGGTAAGCACTAGAGCTCAGGGAACATAATAAGAATATTACATGAAGCAATCGGGCCAGATGCACTTTAAAGCTTTAGATACCCTTGTGAAACAAAAAGACAAACTGCAGCCTGTTTTGTTTGACATCGTAGTTAAGTGGGAAAAGACAATCCTTGGTGCCTTTCTTTTCTCTTGGACACGCGTTTTTTCCGTTTGGCAAAAAAAAATATTTCTAGACCTGGACAAAAAAAAAGAATCGGGTAAAGAAAATCATAAGGGGTCAAATGAATTTATCATTTAAATAATACCCAGATTTCTCCATTTTTAACATTCAAAACTTTAGATTCAGAAAAAATATAAAGCTTATTCAGATCTATATCGATATAGTATGTCATTGCAAGAACAACAATACGAAGATGTGTTGGTGACTCAGATGCATTCATTGTGGTTTGATGAACCAGATCCTGCCCCACGCAAAAGAAGATCTGTCTACTCACCAATTTTCCAATCACCAGAAACTAGTCCAATCAAGACATCTAAATATAACAAAGATGAAGATTCCAAGAAGAATAAGAAATGGTTGAAGAAAATCAATAATGTCATCAGCACGTATAATAAACCAGCGAGTTTCAAGAACAAAGATTCAGTACCTAGACGTGATATAGTGATTAGTACTCCATTTGGATTTAACCATGCTGGTCATATTTCAGATACTGAAATGTTTGGAGTTGACAAGTTATTCAACCTTCGTGAGAGAGAAACTTCTGTGCTTGGAAGTTTGTTGATTCCAAATATTCCTAAGGCTATTGAAGCTGAAAAAATACAAGAACCAGTGAGGGAGACTCCAAGAAACGAAAAAAGACTTACGAAAGGTGTTTCAAGTTTCACTACAATGCCAATTGAGCTTCCATCACAACAACAAGATCAACAACAACAGCAACCAAAGATTATAAAGAGATCGGTCAGTGATAAATCGGTTAACTCTTCTTTATTATTTTCCAGATCTAATTCTATCAACACACTTGCAACTTCTGCATCAATAACACAATCACCACCTCCTCTTCCACCTAAATCACTGCTGCAAGTGATCCAACAACACAAACACTCAATATCGGGAAATAGCTTGAAGTCATTGATGGATTTGGAAAAATATCATCAACGTTCTTTAAGTGCAAGCAAGTCATCATCACAAAAATCTAAGTCAGTTTCACCACATAGTTCATACTTGGACAATTCCAAGACAAGCTCATTTGTGGAAGGAATTAAAGAGGAGGAAGACATTGAAGAAGAAGATGAAGAATTGGACATCCCAGAATTGGCTGAAGAAGAAATGAAAGAATCGTACGAGTTTCCTGCTATACACACACCACATCAAGGTCACCAATTGAATTGGAATTCTTCTCCAATGTCATTCATGAGATCATCATGGATTTACAAAGATGAGTCTCCGTTACAGAAGACTCCGTTGTCAGCTCAACTGTCTCCATTGGCTTCATCATCAGAGTCATCATCATATTTACCACATGAAAATTCAAGTGAAGAAGATTTGATGCAAGCTAGTTTCAAAGCTGGGAAATTTTCAAGAAGATCAAGAATGTCATTACAACTGAACCTTCAACAAAAGACAACTACTGGAAGTGTAGATTTTGTTGATGGTTCTACAGTAAGTACTACTACTGATTTGTTACCACCGGTAACTGTATGAAGAAAGGAAAGACAAAAAAATTTTTTTTTTTCTCTCTCCTCGATGATTTGCGATTTTGTTTTAGGCTTGGATTTTATTGTCTTCTCTTGTGTTATGTTGTTTCTCGTTCATTTATTACCTGTAAGAATAGCCAATTTGTGTTTATGAAAGTTTGAGATTTATTGTTAGTTTAAGTGTTACAGTTTTTTTATTTCTGTTGAGTATTTTCGTTCGCTACATAATTTTACCATTGTTTTACCCTTTTTTTTTCATTTTGTTCTAATTGTTGTGATGGTATATTCTATACAATATTATTTGATAGTCATCTTCTATTTACCGAGTCAGTAGTAGTGATCTGCAATACGATCCATATAAAAGGAGGTGAGATGGTAGTAGTGAAGCCAACCAGGTTAATTTTTTTTTCGTGACTTGTTCTTTTATTATTCAATTTTTCATGCATATTTTCTGCCTCCTTTGAAAAAAGATTTCATGCAAGTAATTTATTCCCGATTTGGAAATTTTTTAGTTTTCAACATAAAGCTGGTTTCAAAGTGCAATGAAACTTACGAAAGGTAATGGTTCGTTGTTTACATAATGAAACCTTATTCATGCCATGACAATCTTAACTATCTATATTGCCCAGTTAACAAGTACAAGGTCTTTTTTTAGTAGTTTTAGCGTCTACCTGATCAATCTTTTAAAGCTGGTTTGGAGACCAACAGCTTCCAACCTTATTTCTAACTGATCCAAACCTTACTTTAATCTTTAAATGCTACCAGATTTGGAAATTGCTTACGTAGTAGTTTTTGATATTTCCTGGAAGTATGAAAATCTTCCAGATAGAGAGAGCTCATATTATAGTCAGTTTTTTAATTGTTGTCCTAAATTCAAACAAATTAGAAGACATTGAGTTGAATTACCAGAGCATTGACTTCAGGAATACATCCAACTGTGAAATAGCAAGTTCAAGGAATACTTCACTTCTTCTTTTTGTTGATATTGTATACAGACCTGGTTGCTCTCAACTCCTACAGGGATAAGTCTTCTGGAGTAGTTTGTCCTTCCGGATGAGTCTCCTCAATAACGCTGTCCAATTGCTAACCTTGTTAACTCTTGTTTGTCAAGGAGATGTTATTATAACCTTGAAACAAGCTTAAGCCTAATCGGGAAGTTTGATTACGTACATAATAATTGTTGAAAAAAAAGTACTATATGTCAAAGGCATTATTATTATTATTATTATTATTATTAAACCTGAAATTTATGACTAATCCCTGATCGTATCTTCCTCTTTAGGCACTTTTGTAGATTAATTTATTACTTGGAGTTCCTTTTTCGGAAATTCAATATCCTTGTAAAACTTGCGTACTCAAACGCATCTTTGCGTCAAATAGTGAGAAACAAACACCTTACTTGAAACCAGAGTGAGAAACTGAGGGCAATTGAGTTAATAATAGTGTCGGGAATAGAACTTCCACCTTCTAGAAAACGCATTGTTAATGTATTACCACCGTTTTTGGTAGGTTAAAACCTGAAGGAAAATGGTCAATTGAAAATAAACATCCCTGTGTACCTTCTAATTAATTTATCATTCATTCAACTTTTCTATAACAGACAAAGCAAAATTATCAAAACTGATGATTTGACATAGAGTTTAGAGTTTGTACTACGAGTCTTAACAGAGTTTGTTTTTCCTTCAACTAAGCTCATCAAGTGGAATTAAGGGAATTTGGAATTAAGGGACTTTTCTCACTATTTCCGATGCCCAAGAAGTTTAGTTGGACAAAAGATCTCTAAGAAGAATTGAAAGCCGAAATGAAATGCCTAACTGCTTTTGGAAGAGAAGAGAGTTTAACTGAGGAAATTTTTTCACTACAATTTTGCTGAGAAAGACCCAACTAAGCCTTTATTGCAAGTTTATCATTTGTCAACCGGGTTTTTGAAACTTTCAAAGCATCTAACACACCATTAAGACCTCCTTCTTTAACTTTGATAGGAATAATAGTAATTTCCTTGTTGTCAATCAATGGTTGTACATCTCTTTTGAAGCTATCAAACTTTTCGTCATAACCTTCTGGAACTTCAATTCTGTTCCCATATAATTCAAATGGGCCCAAAGCTAAGGACACAGAAGAGATGTTGTAGTGGACTGGATTAGATTTCAGGTTGACATGACTCAAACCACTGACTTGCAAATCTGTTACATAAATGGGTTTTGTGTTAGACATCGAGTAATACATGGAAGCAACTGATTCTTTAGCACCATGGGCATCCAATCCATATGTGATATCATCACCAAAAAGCTCTCTGATTTCTTCCACAACGTTATCCTCACGATAGTCAAATGCAGAAGTGGCACCCAATTGTTTCAATGATTCATGTTTTTGTTTTGAACTCGAGGCAATGATATTTTTGAAACCTAACCATTTACAAAGTTGCACTGCGATTGTTCCAATGGAAGTTCCTGCACCCCAAATAATAATACTTTGATCACTGTAATCTTCTCCTTTTTGCAAATTCAATCCATAATAAAGTGCAGTTCCTGCAGTTAACAATGATACTGTAAATGTGGCCGCTCCTTCAAAAGTCAATGGTGGACCGACTGGGATCCAAGCTGCTCGTGACTCTTGGAGAACATATGAATACTTTACAGTCACTCTAGGCTCGCAGATAACGTACTCTGCAAATGCACCCATCAGTGGGGGAGGTCTATAGCCACCAAAAATTAATGCTGACACTTGATCACCGACTTCAAAACCTTTTACATCTTTTCCAACTTTAATAATGATACCAAAAACATCAAATCCTAAGACAGCACCAATATTATCTTCAGTGACATTAATGGAAGAAGTAGAGACTGCGAAAGTTTTTGATTTAATGAGAATTTGACTATCTGAAGGTTCCTGGACGGGAATAGTTGTCACAACAGGATCAAGGTTGTTATTATAGGTGACGGCACTTTGTGTTTGTGGGATTGACATCTTGCTCTTGTAATTATATTTCCCAAAAACTTTTGGTGAGTTCTACTTCTTTATATAAGATTCCTCTTCTTGCACATTTAGTTGCAAACGGGTTTAAGGGATATTATTATACTAATAACCCATGGATCACAAGTTGAGATTATTCCATTAAGCAGATTCTATCTAAGGTGTTCGATTAGTAATACTCTACACTGGTCAATTAATTTTAAAAAGCTAAAATGTAAATATTATTTACAAGTATTTGATAATTTTTTGTTTTTTTTTGTTTTTATATGATCTCACTAGACTTCTTTGGTTTCAACTTCTCTTCCAACAATTTTGTAGTTTGGAATTCTAGGCTCGGAAGAAGCATTGACCATACCATATAAACCATTTTCGATCTTTTCAAAAGGTTGGACAATAAGTGATTTACTATCGATAAGAGGCTGAACATCCTGTTGGAACTGAGAAAGAGCTTCAACAATACCCGGTAAAACTGGAATGTGACGACCAAAGAAATTCATCTCATCACCAACAGCCAGGAATGAAGAACAATTGTAGAAATTGACTTCATTTGTTTTTTTCTCAACGTCTGTCAAATCAGATTCTTTTTTCATCAAAAGATTGTCGATGAACACTGGCTTTGTGTTGGAAAGAGCACCATAGGTCCCCGAGAAAGTCTCAATACTACCATGACAGTCCAAGCCATAAGTTATTTCTTCACCAAATTGAGCTTTAATTTGTTGGACAACATCAGCATCTTTATAATCGAAGACAGCATCTGCACCGATCTGCTTCAAATATTCATGTTTTGATTTAGAAGCAGTCGCAACAACTTTGCCGAAGCCTAACCACTTGGCAACTTGTACTCCAATCGATCCTATTGCACTTCCAGCACTCCAGATAAGGAATGTCTTGTCAGAATAATCTTGTCCCTTTCTGAACTTGAATGAATAATAGAAAGAAGTACCAACAGTACCCAACGACATACCCAATGTAGTAGCAGCTTCAAATGTAGTAACAGGACCAGCCTCAACAAACGATTTATCAGTAGTTCCTAACTCATAATTGAACTTATAAGTAGTGTGTTGTTTTGAGTGGACATACTGAGCAAATGAACCCGGGTATGGGAATGGTTCGAACCCACCATGGAAAAAAGCACATACTTGATCACCAGGTTGGAAACCTTTGACATCTTTGCCTACTTTAACGACAATTCCCGAGGCATCGTAACCCAAGATTGCACCTATGTTTTGAGGTGTGACTGGAATACTGTTGGTACCAGTTGAGAAAGCCTTCGTCTTAAATAAGATCTGGTTGTCTTCAGGTTCAAGGACAGGAAGTGTGGTAACTTCTTTCTTCAAGTCTTTGTTGAATACGACGGCTAATTGTTCTTTTGGAATTTCTGTTGACATGTTTGCTCTGTTTTTAGTTATTTTAGATAAAAAAAATTTTAAATTGTTGGAGAACATCTAACATGGAAGAACTGCTATTTATATTGTTCACAACAAATAAAAGAGAAGAAATGTTTCGACACGGGGATTTGCTTAAATAGATATTTACTAGTTTTAGGGTCCATTTGTATGGAATTGGGCTTTAATGGAGTTAAAATGAGCACCGGGGTATAAAATTATTCAACTGCGCAACAACAACATACATACATCTTTGAAAACATATATCAATTAACAATAATTAAACGGGAACGAAGGGTGTCAGCTATATGCATAAAGCTTTCTTCTCGCCACTCGACGAATAACTCCTTTTTTGGTATGTCACTCCGGTTGACGGTCTTTAAATTTTTGAAATCAAGTTGAAAATGCAATTTCTTTGGAAGGTTGAAACAGAAGCGGCACACTACTTACTGTTTTGAAAGAAAGGATCCCGAGGGCTTTGCTCTTAATAAGCTTAAATTGAAATTGTGTCAGTGCTGCAATTATTTCTGGCACTATTGTGTCTACAAAGGCAGAAAGATTTCCAAAAATCAAGAACAGAGATGGGACAATTGCAGTTCATGTCAAAGCATTTCGTTTGCTAGAGAACAACTGCTTTTATTCTGTTTTGTCTTTAAGCAACCGACGGAAAGGAAATAGAGGCAATATACTGCTTATGTCCACTAACTTTATGAAATAAACATTTAACTGTGACAATAATTTGATAAACTCTTGTTATATGATTCTATTAAAATTTTTTTGTTTCGACTTCTCTTCCAACAATCTTATAGTTTGGAACACGAGGTTTGAAAGAAGCATTGACCATACCATATAAACCATTTTCGATCTTTTCAAAAGGTTGGACAATAAGTGATTTGCTATCGATAAGAGGCTGAACATCTTGTTGGAACTGAGAAAGAGCTTCAACAATACCTGGTAAGACTGGAATGTGACGACCAAAGAAATTCATCTCATCACCAATAGCCAGGAACAGAGAACAAGCGTAAAAACTCACCTCATTTGTCTTTTTTTGAACATTTTCTAAATCAGACTCCGTTTTCGACAAAAGATTGTCGATGAATGCTGGTTTAGTGTTTGAAAGGGTACTGTAAGTTGCCGACAAACTTTCGGAAGTCGAACGACAGTCCAATCCATAGATGATTTCATCACCATATTGAGCTTTAATTTGTTGAACAACTTCAGCATCATTATAGTCAAAGACTGCATCTGCACCCAATTGTGTCAAAAAATCATGTTTTGATTTGGAAGCAGTGACAACAATTGTCCCGAAACCTAACCACTTTGCAATTTGCACTGCCATCGAGCCTACTGCACTTCCAGCACTCCAGATAAGTAAAATCTTATCTGAATAATCTTGGCCCTTTCTGAATTTAAATGAATAATAGAAAGAAGTACCGACAGTACCCAACGACATACTTAATGTAGTAGCAGATTCAAATGTAGTAACAGGACCAGCCTCAACAAACGATTTATCGGTAGTGCCTAACTCATAATTGAACTTATAAGTAGTGTGTTGTTTTGAGTGGACATACTGAGCAAATGGACCAGGGTATGGGAATGGTTCAAACCCACCATGGAAAAAAGCACATACTTGATCACCTGGTTTGAAACCTTTGACATCTTTGCCTACTTTAACGACAATTCCTGAGGCATCGAAGCCTAAGATTGCACCAATGTTTTGAGGAACTGCTGGTAAATTGGTAGTACCAGTTGAGAAAGCTTTTGTCTTAAATAAGATCTGGTTGTCTTCTGGCTCAAGGACAGGAAGTGTGGTGACTTCTTTCTCTAAGTCTTTGTTGAATACAACAGCTAATTGTTCTTTTGGAAGCTCCGATGACATTTTTCTCATTTTTTTTTTTTCTTTGTTAGTGGAGTTGAGAATTAATAATCATCAATGCAGGGATCTCCGATATTTATATTGTTGAACATAATGAAGAAATACCAAGTATATATTTAGCCAATTACTAATTGAATTCAGGGTCTGATTGCAATGGGCTTTAATGGAGTTAAAATGAGGATTGAAGGAGAAAGATCAAGTACGGCGATGACAAAGCAAAAAAAGAGGTTACCAAAAGCTGTTAAAGTATACATACATCAATCAATAACAATTGAAAAGGTGTCAGCTACATCCGCATACCTTTTTGGTGACTACTCGACAAATATAAGTTTTCTTGCGAGCCCTCCCTGTTGAGAGTTTTTCTTCATATGTGAAATCAAGTTGAAATCCAATTTTTTGGAAGGTTTAAACAGATGCCTCACGTTACTCACTTTCTTGAAAGGAAGTACCACGAGGGACCTACTATCTATGAGTTCTTGAATGTCCTTTTGGAATTGAGTTAGTGCTGCTGTGATCTCCGGCATTACAGGATCTACAACACCAAAAAGATTCATTTCATCTCCAACAGCCAGGAACAGAGATGAAGTATTGAACGTGACACTGTTTTTCTTCAGGATAACATTTTTCAAATCTGACTCTCGTTTGAATTTGAAATTGTCTAAATACACATGTTTGGTGTTCGACAATACATCATAAATGGCTGAAAAGCTGCTGTTTGTACCTAGGCAATCAATACCGTAATTGATATCATCACCATATTTTGATCTAATATTATAGAAAACTAATGCATCTTCGTAGTCAAAGACATCAGTAGCTCCCAAGGATTTAATAAATTCAAATTTGGATTTCAAAGAAGTGGCAATAATTTTTTCGAAACCAAGCCATCTTGCAACTTGTACAGCAAGAACTCCTATCTGATTCTCTGCTCCCCATATCACTATGGTTTTCTTTGAATGATCTTGAGATTTTCGAAGATTGAAGCCATGATAGAACGCTGTACCAACATTTCCTAAGGACAAGCTTAAAGATGCAGCAGCTTCAAAACTGTTAACAGGTGCTCCACAATCATCATTTTCATCGATTTCTATATCATTATCAAAGTCAAAATTAAATTTAAATGTAGTATGTTGTCTTGAATGAACATATTGAGCAAAAGCACCCGGATAAGGGAAAGGCTCATGACCACCATGGAAAAAAGCACTCACTTTATCTCCAATTTGGAAACCTTCAACATTTTTGCCAACTTTGACAACAGTGCCTGAAGCTTCGCAACCTAGTACTGCTCCAACACTTTGTACAGTAGCACTTCCCAGAGGTATCGTATTACAAGTAGAACATGCTTTTGTCTTAAAAAGTATCTGATCATCAGTAGGTTCCAATATTGGTAGACGTGCAAGTTCTAACTTTAACTCTTTGTTAAATACCACAGCTAGTTGATCTCTTGGAATATGAGAAATCATCTTGTCTTTGTTTGATATGGAAAAATAGGAGAGACGTGATATTATAAATACAATTCCATTTTAAATTAGAGTTTTCAAAAGCGAGAAAGATGAGTACCTGACATCTCGGATTACCTTTGCTTTATCAGTATCATAGTGCTCATCGTACTATTGTCGTTTTCCCTATTGATTGGAAAAAAAATTCCTCTTATTAACCGAAATTTTTCTACTAAACCGGAAACCATCTCATCTCTTAGTAACCGAGATCAATCAAGAGTTCGCAAATTGAAATGAAAGTTAGGTGGTGGAAGAATCACTATTTGCCACCATTTGACAATAGGGTTGCATAGCCAATTTGTGCAGTTATTAAGTTATTACTACTTAGTATATACGTGAAATAAAGTTAGATTGGGTAGATAAGTGCAAGGCAAAGTTAAACCCGGTAATTTTTCTTATATTTAGTGAATGCAAAACAAAATCTTAAAACAAGTAGAAAACAACATCAAGAATCACCGGATCAAAAATACAAATTGTTTTTTTGTTCATAAGACTCACCGAAGAATAGCGAACAACTTTAAGGTGTAGTATGTATCTTATTAACTAATTTGAAGTTTCGGGTTTGACTCATAATTTTTTTTTTTTTTTTGACTCACCACAGTTTTTTTTTCAGATAAAATATAATAGAGTGAATAAGACCATAAGTATTCAAATAAAAATGCTTTAGAAACCAATTCAATAAGTTTAAGTGATAGAAAAGAGTAAATCATAATGAATAATACACAGGTACAGCTATCAAAATCAAAAGTGCTAATACTATCTATTCCAAGGGAAGATTACTGGATTTTTAGTACTGGAATATTCAAGCTTCTTAATCAATCTATAATAATACCCGGAGATGAATTTTCCAGCAATAGTGAGTCTGAAGACGAATCAGTTAATGAGAGTGAAAGCTCTTCGTTATCAGACTGGTCTGCATCTAGTAAGAATAAGCAAAAACTGCTAGATGAGAGTGTCAGTGCTCTTGATTTAGTCTCGGAGAATGAAGAAGATGATTCGGAGACAGATGAAGAAGATGAAGAAGGATTTTACCATGTCGCCTTCACACCAAATGAATGCACTATAATATTTAGTGAGAAATTTGCCAAATTTTTCACGGAGCTGATTCTGGCATCGGAGACATTATCAAAGGATATTAAATATTTCCCGGATCTGTTTTATTTATTGGAAATTGCAGGAGATGGATTGAATATTGGTAGAAGGGTGTTGGATATCACTGAACCCTTATCAAAAGCTGATATATCGTTATTTTTCTTGAGTAATTATTTTTCGGATATTGTGCTAATACCGGAAACTGCTAAAGATAAAGTAATAACATTACTTGAGGAGAAAGGTTTTTCATTTTCCAACTCAATAAAGAGTTATAATGCAGTTGGTTCATTGAGAAATGAAAATGAAGTCAAACAAGAGGATGTTTTTAAAAAATTTGATATTAAGCCAACAATTTCATCTTCGATAAAATTATTATTAACGGGAGCAAGATCAAATGACACACAACTCATTATCGAGAAGACTATACTAGCAATGTCATCAACACCACCTAATGGTAGAGACTTTCCCAAATTTTTTTCTATAACAAAGACAATGCAAAATGAAGTTCTGTTAATGTTGCCAAGAAATTTTAGCAAGATCTTCAAATTCAAGAAACATAATCTTGTGGGCTCATTGAACGAGCTAATGATACCTATTAATATTGATTTATTTAGCCTACCTATAGATATAAAAGGTATTGTAAGTGGAACAGCTAAGAAATTGATAAAGAAATTTGATGATTTGAAAAACGAAGATTGTGAGATGAGTTATTTGAGTATGGGAAGATCTTCAATTGTTATGATCCCAATTGAAAATATAGACATTGTAAATAGTGCTTTCCAATGAATTACTATTACCCTATTCACAACTATTCGTAAATAAATGCTTAGAAGCTAGCTCCTCCACTATTGTGAAACCTCTAAAAGATGAGCAAATGGGGTCGTGTAAAGTTACAAAGGGCACACATCTATACATGAAATCTATTTTTTTTTTTTTTTTTTTTTTTCCTTTTCCTGTAGGATTTTGTCGTAAAATGGATAGATCGATGTGCAATATTTGAAAAATGTTGCAAAATGTCTCACAATGTATATCGCGATATAACTATTTATGATGGCTAATAGTTCATAAAAGGTTTAGATCCTACCGTAACAGAATTTGTCTCATTTTTCCTCATAAAAAAATGAAATGAGATAACTTTTTTATTACATACATTATCACGAGACATAAATGAATCAAAAAAATAAAAAAAAAAATTCAGCCAAAAGAAATAAAAGATCAGTGAAACAAAGCTTATACCTTTAAAGATAGAATAGTGTCTAATGGATCTGTAAATAGAGGAATGAACGGGCGTACCCTCTACCTTACCTTCATTCCCTTAATTTTCGTATTCAGTGTTCGATGGCTTAGTTTTTAAGTCCATGGTGATATATCACAGAATCCTCAAAACTTATTTTTCTTTGATTGGAAAGTGCATATAGAACTAAACTTACTCTTTTGCAAAAAAATTTGAGATCTGGAACCTGGGCTATACATATTGTGAATAAAAAAACGGTAGTGGATTGCAGAATTGGATAAGAGTAGCCTAACACACGACAATAAACAGTACAATAAAACTAAAAAGCATAAACCGGATGTGTTAGAAAAGGGTGATTTGGATTATGAGTTTTTCTATTGGATCATCTTTTGCAATGAAAAGTTTAATCTACACACTGAGGGCAGAAGAGGGGCATGAATTGTTCTATTTCTATTTCGCTTCAACTTAATGTTAGTTAATTAGAGTGTAATTCTAAATATTTATGCAGGATAATGAGGGCAGAAACTCAAATAGTTCTTATACTAAGATTGGTAGGTTACCCGGTAACGACGAATAGTATCCAAGTGGAATCAAAGATTTCCATGCTCTATACTCTTTATCTATAGAAACACAGTACAAGACATGTATGGTCTGATATATAAGTATATGCTAGGTACATTAATTACTAACAAAAAGAGATAGAGAGAGACAACGCTGTTTTATCTTGAATTGGTTCATACTAATTTTAACAATTTCTACATAATCAGCTTAAAAACGATAGCCATTGGTAAAATTTGCAATTCAAACAAATTTATTTTAATTAAGAACAAAAAATAATTATTAAATCATGCATGGACTTGCATGAGTAAAAAGAAAAAATTATAAAAAATCACAAAAAAAAAAAAAACCCAAGGAGGGCATACACAAATACCGTTTTCAAGAAATTTATACAAGAAGTGTAGGTGGTGGCTAAATAGATTTCTAGAATTGGATATATATAGCATGAAGACTCTATAACCCATAGAAGAATACAGCTTGCTTCTTTTGACAAACAGACAATTAAAAAAAAAAAAGGAAAAAAGAAAGAAATAGGAATAAGGGGAATAAGGGCATAATTTTGGACAAGGAAGGGCATTTCTGATTTTTTGCTTTCTTGTCTTTTCTTTTTTGGTTTGTTTTAATTTAAAATTGGTTGCAACAAAATAGCAGCAGAACAGTAAAAATAAATCAAAATTTCTTATAATCAGAAAACTATCTCCTTATTTTTTGTTTAAAAATAAAAATTAAATTAATTATCATCGTTCAATTCATAATATTCTACTTATAGATATAGTTGAGGGTGATTCAAAGATAGATAGATAGACCGACTGACCAACTAATGAGTCTTCTAATCTCTAATAATACCACCACCACTACTAATATTAGTAATAATAATAATACTAATATTAATACCACTAATAACATACCCGAGCAACAACAACAACATCAACAAACATGTTTTAGTTTCAAGAAACAACCAATACCTTCGAGGATATCTTGCCACTCTGCTATATCTTCATTCATCGAACCGGAGAACCACAACCATTTATCCTCTCAGCTCTCATCAGCAACAACTTCTCCTACTTCATCAACAAGAAAAAAATTACCTTCGTCAAATGATGATGTCACAGAGCAAGATTTACAAATGGATTATGATGAACAAATAAGAGCACCAAGGATGAGTACTTTGTCAAAGACTAATTCGATAATCAGAATACTGGAACATGAACCTTTAGGTGATTGTGATTATATGCATAGAAATTCAAATGACTCTTCGCCTTCAAAGAAATTCTCTAATGCATCATCAAGAAATACTTCAGCTACTTCGAATACTTCGATGGACTTACCTCCACCTTTGTTAAAACATCATCATTCGAATACTGAGCAACAAACACATGCTAAGCAATATTGCCCTGCTACTTATGATTTGTCACAACCTTTGAGAAGATACTCATCACCTTCGATTAATAATAGCTCAAGATCTCCAACTTCACTTCATCAACAACAGCAGCAACTGAAGTATGCAGAAATTGCCAAGAGAGCTTTAGAAAATTTACAATCTAATACTACTTCATTGGAATTATTGAAGAAGAAAGATCCTCGCGAAAGAATATGTGCTGATGGTCCTATCAGACAAATTGATGAACCAAAAACTCCAAATTACGTTCCACTGGTATTAAGACCTCCTAATTTCCAATCAAGCCACTATAATCCTCTTTCAAATACAAGAAAATCATCATTCTCTTCTTCGATGAATGATAATCATGACTCAAGATCTTCATCACCTGTTAGACAACTCAGTGCTACTCATCATTCAAACTCATCCTCATTGGTATCATTAACCACATCTGATTCTTCACCAACCAGTACTGGGAATGGTGGTTTCAAATTCATGGAATTACCTAAATCTCACTGGATTGCTAATAATGAGAGAACCAGTTGTGTTAATTGTCAATCCAAGTTTAGCATCATTAATAGAAAACACCATTGCCGTAAATGCGGAGAGATTTTCTGTTTCAACTGCTGTTATATCAGAGCATCATTGAATTTTAAATTGAATTTTGATCTCATCAATGGTGTCGTTGTTAAAGTGTGTAATAATTGCGGAATTGACTACAATCAGTACATTAGAAAGAATTTTGTTGATGGTCATGGTTCTTCTAATGCTGCTCAGAAACTTAATAATAATACTAAAGACAATAGTAATGATGAGCTCTTTGATAAAGAAAGAAAAAATTCGTCACTGCTGGTTCCAGTTGACTGGAATTGGAGTTCATTTTGAGTTTTTGTTTTTTGTTGTATTTTTTTTTTTATCCCTTCACAAATGGGTCAGATTTTCAGATAGAGTTGTTGCTTTACGGACTTTTAGCATTTTACAAGAGACTTTTTGTTACACAGGCGTTTGTTTGCCATGTATTATTTCCATGTTGATATCTGAATTTACTTCTACTCGTTTTTATTTGTTTTTGTTTCCTTACCCTGGTTTTTCTCGTTGTTGTTGATGATTTTTGGTGATCAGTTTTGTGTTTCTGATTTGTCCGGTGTCTGTGGTGGCGGTAGTTGTGTTGTCATTTTTGTCATTTTTAGTTCTTTTAAAAAATAACGGGTTGTATTTCATGTTTTTTTGTTTTTTTGTTCAGTGTGTCTGCTGGTATCCAAATGGTTTTTGTACCAGAGGTTTTCTACTACCTTGTGTGTGTGTGTGTGTTGTTTGTTTGTTGTTCATTCATTTCATTTTACTTTATATATATACTTACCTTTGTTTTTTTTTTACATTTGGCTTTTATTGTTTATGCTTTTTTATGTTCAATTCACTCTTTTATTTTGATATATATATATCTACTGTTTTCCTCTTGTTAAAGCCTGAAATGTTTTGAATATGTTTCTTTTTGTGTTATTTTTGAAAAAGGTGAGAGTGTTCCATCGTTCTTTTTATATACACATCGATATATACACTAATAACAATTTTTATAATAATGATTATATATATGTCTCTATAAAAAAAACCGGAATACGCGCACTAACTATGAGATCTCTAATAAAGGACGCGACCGAATAATGACCGGAGAACTTATATTCTGCTGGTGCGAGTCACGTGCACTAATACTTAAAATGTTACCCTCGGGTTTCCCTTGATGAATTATATTTTTTTTTTTTGTTTCCAAATTGGATATTATTTTTTTTTTTTAAGCAGTTTCAATATTTATCTAGCAAGAAACCATCACACATTTATATATTCCACGGTTAATGTCCAGACCAAAACCCAAGTTCACTGGCTCAACGAGTGCCAGATTTGTGAAAAACACAAGAAATGGTGGTAATGGTTTCCAAAAAGAAGATGCACAACAGGTTCTACAATCACGTTTGGACGCCGTAAGGGAAATAGATAGATTGGATACAGTATTTGGATTTGACAGATTCGAAAATGGTCCTAGAAGAGTTGGATGGATGGTGAATATGCACCCAACTACTATAATCACAGATGACTATATATCAGGTTACTCAGGTGTAGATTATTATTTCCTAGATGAAGAAGGAGGATATTTCAAATCCACAGTACAATTTGATCCATATTTCTTGCTCGTTGTCAAGCAAGGCAAGGAGCCTGAAGTTGAAGAAGTGTTGAAAAGGAACTTGGAAAACTCTTTGAAACACATCACTAGAATATCAAAAGAAGATTTATCAATACCAAATCATCTTATTGGAATAATGGGCACTTTTTTGAAATTAAGTTTTCATAATATAAACGACTTGATAGATGCAAGAAGACTTCTCATGCCACTAATAACAAAGAATAAACTGAACAAGGATAAAACAGAAATATATTCAGAAGTGAATTTTAATTACAACAACAACAACGAAGATGAAGACGACTTCATGACAACAACAGCTACAAATAACAACGGTAGCAACAATACAGCCGTGATAGATGCCTTGGAGTACATCGACGATATCAGAGAGTATGATGTTCCATACCATGCTCGTGTTTCAATAGACAAGGACTTGAGAGTAGGTAAATGGTATACAGTTGAACTGAAACAAGGACACATTACTATGGAAGAGAATACTGAAAAAATTGCCTTTGCAGATCCTGTCATCTTGGCTTTTGATATTGAAACTACAAAATCCCCTTTGAAATTCCCAGACTCGAGTCATGATCAAATTATGATGATATCTTATATGATTGACGGTGATGGGTTTCTTATAACGAATCGTGAGATTATCAGTGAAGATATAGAAGATTTTGAGTATACCCCAAAACCAGAATTCCCCGGTTTATTTACAATTTTCAATGAGCCAGATGAAAAAGGTGTCATTGAAAAATTCTTTGAGCATGTGAGAGATTGTAAGCCAACAGTCATTGCAACATTTAATGGTGATTTCTTCGATTGGCCATTTGTCGAATCTCGTGCTCTGTCTCACGGTATAGATATGTTCAAAGAGATTGGATTTGCTAAGGATGCTGAGGGAGAGTACAAGTCATCTTACTGTGTTCATATGGATTGTTATAGATGGGTGAAGAGAGATTCATATTTGCCACAAGGTTCTCAAGGTTTGAAGGCTGTCACAACTGTCAAGTTGGGTTATAACCCAATTGAGTTGGATCCAGAATTAATGACACCATATGCGTATGAGAAACCACACTTATTATCTGAATATTCTGTCTCTGACGCTGTGCTGACATATTACTTGTATTATAAATATGTGCATCCTTTTGTCTTCTCATTATGCTCTATTCTTCCGTTGAATCCAGATGAAGTCTTGAGAAAAGGTACTGGTACCTTGTGTGAAATGTTATTAATGGTTCAAGCGTTCCAGAACAATGTTGTTTTCCCAAACAAACATACGGATCCTTTAGAAAGGTTTTATAATGGTCATCTCTTGGAATCTGAGACTTATGTGGGTGGGCATGTTGAATCCTTGGAAGCTGGTGTCTTCAGATCTGATATACCCAATCATTTCAATGTTGACCCAACTCTGATTGAAGAGATTTTACTGGACTTGGATAATGCATTGAAGTTTGCAATTACAGTGGAAGAGAAAAAGAAAGTTGAGGATGTTGTCAACTATCAAGAAGTGTATGACCAAGTTAAAGCCAAATTGTTGGAATTGAAAAACAACCACAAAAGATTTGAAACTCCATTAATATATCATGTTGATGTGGCATCTATGTATCCAAATATTATGACTTCGAACAGATTACAACCTGATTCAATGAAATCTGAAGAAGATTGTTCAGCATGTGATTTCAATAGACCTGGTAAAAATTGTGCCAGAGTTCTTCCATGGCACTGGAGAGGTGAATTTTACCCTGCAGATTATAAGGATTACTCTATGATCAAGAGATCTTTGGAAAATGAACCTGGATTCGAAAATTTGCAATATCTGACTAAAGTCACCAAAATCAAAAAAAGGCTTGAAGATTATTCCAAAAAAGTTTATCATAGAATTAAACAAACAGAGGAAGTTGAAAGGGATACTATTATCTGTCAGAGAGAAAATCCATTTTACATCAACACGGTGTCCAGTTTTAGAGATAGACGTTATCATTTCAAGACTTTGGCTAAAGTATGGAAAGGTAAATTAAATCAGATTGAAAAAAGTGATGTTCATCTGCGAGATGAGCTGCAAAAATTGATCATCTTGTATGACTCTTTACAATTGGCTCATAAGGTTATCTTGAATTCGTTTTATGGATACGTTATGAGAAAAGGTTCAAGATGGTATTCAATGGAAATGGCTGGTGTCACCTGTCTTACTGGGTCCACCATTATTCAAATGGCAAGGGGTTTGGTTGAGAGATTAGGAAGACCTTTAGAATTAGATACCGATGGTATTTGGTGTATATTGCCATCTTCTTTCCCAGAAGACTTCACTTTTGAATTGAAAAACGGTAAAAAGATGACTGTGAGTTATCCATGTTCTATGCTTAATTATATTGTGCATCAGAAATTCACAAACCACCAATACCAAGAATTGGTTGATCCTGAAAATTTACGTTTTGAGACACATTCGGAAAATACTATTTTCTTCGAAGTGGATGGTCCATATAGGGCTATGATCTTGCCTACTTCAAAAGAAGAAGGAAAGGGTTTGAAGAAGAGATATGCTGTCTTTAACAAGGATGGATCAATTGCCGAATTGAAAGGTTTTGAATTGAAAAGAAGAGGTGAATTACAATTGATCAAGAATTTTCAAGAAGATATTTTCAAATTATTTTTGGACGGAGGTGACTTGGAAGGATGTTATGGTGCAGTTGCTAATGTCGCTAACCGTTGGCTTGACGTTTTGGATACAAAAGGGGAAATGTTAGAAGATGAAGATTTGATTGACTTGATTTGTGAAAATAGAAGTATGTCCAAGACATTGGCTGAATATGGAAATCAAAAATCAACTTCAATCACAACAGCAAAGAGACTAGGTGAATTTCTTGGTGAAGAAATGGTAAAAGACAAAGGTTTAGCTTGTAAATATATTATTGCGTCGAAACCATTGAATGCTCCTATCACTGAGAGAGCCATCCCTGTTGCCATCTTCAGTTCTGAATTATCAGTAAAGAGACAATTTTTAAGAAGATGGTTAGTTGATAATGGGTTAGAAGAATTTGATCCAAGAAGTATCATTGATTGGGAATATTACAAAGAAAGATTAGCTTCTGTTGTACAAAAAATTATCACCATTCCAGCTGCTTTACAAGATATAAGAAATCCAGTACCAAGAATTCCTCATCCAGATTGGTTACGTAAAAAGATTGCAATCAAAGATGATAAATTGAAACAAGGAAAGATTGGTACATTTTTCCAAAAAACAACAAAACAAGATGCATTAAAGGACATTGAAGATTTAGTCGAAACTCAAGAGAAACCAAAAATAGGGAAAGTATTATCTAAAAAGAGAAAATTACGTCAACAACAGGAGGAAGAGGCGAAGGAACTGGAAATAATTCTTAGTGGTAAATGTCCAGATCCTTTGGAAGATTACATTGGCTTCTTGAAATATCAGAAGAAGAAATGGGATCAGATGAGTAGACAACAACTGACAAGAAACAGATTATTTGGTACCCAGAGTTCAACAAGTGTCGGTGCTATTGGTAATATTTTCAAAGAAAGAGCAGAGAAATTTGCAACTTCGACTTGGGAAATATTGGAATACAAGAAAGATCTTAATAATCCCGGTGATATCAAGACATATGTTTTGATAGATGGTAAAGTGCAAACATTTACGATTCATATACCAAAGAAAGTGTTCCTGAAATTGCCAGAAACTATGATTGAGAATCCAAAGATTGAGATTTCCAAGACTTCCTCAATTTTACCTAATGGAGATTCGGATTTGGTGAAAGTTACAATGGATGAAAATGACTATATTGAAGAGATGAATAACCCAAATTCTATATTGGCTAATAATCAAGGCATATATGAGTCTCACATTGAATGCATTGAGAGGGCTATCATTGAATTAGGTTCATCTGTTAGATTTGATGAAAACAAGATTGGAGCCTTGGGTAAAGCCATGGAACATGGTTTCAACCAAGAATCATTACAATCTATTGACTCCTCGAAATATTTAAACAAATTTCAAATGGATCTTGTTTATTTATTGCATCTTGTCAGTAACCAATATGAATTTTTCACCTTGTTTAAGAAATGGGATAATCAAGTTACAGTTTTTGTATTGAAACCATCAAATTCTGCCCAGAGTTTACTTCCCAATATTGAGAAAATTTATCAAGAATTATTTCTGGAAAAATATGAAAAGATTTCACAAAATTATAACATTATTGATTATAAAGATGATTTGAAATTTGAAACAGTTTATTTCAGTGATAAAGATAAATTACAAAAGAGACTTAGTAATGTCATTGGGAAAGTAAACGATGAAAAATCAACTAAACCATTATTTATATTACAATCGCCATATATTGAGAAATTGACAAGAGATATAAAACCAATAAACGAGTTCCCAGTGGTGAAACTTCGTGTTAATGAATTGTCATTACCAGCTTTAAATTGGCAAATTTTGATCATCAAGAGAGTTATTAACCATTATTTGTCATTGGCAAATTGGTTAAAGAAATTAATTGATTTGCTGAAATATGGGAATATTCCGATATGTAATTTGCAGATTCAAGATATGAGTTATATAATTGACGTTGAATATGCCAGAAGATTACAAAGAAATAATATTGTACTTTGGTGGTCTCATAAACCATTACCAGATCATGGAGGTTTTGAAAAAGAGTATATCAACGAGGTGAATGATGACTTGTTAGAATTCCCAACTATAAATAGACCTGAGATTTATGAGACTGTGGCTTTGGAATTGAATCTGGGGAACTTGACTATCAATTCGTTATTAGCATCTGCGATAATTAATGAACTGGAAGGTATTGAAGAGCAAGATGGTACATTTGCAGAAGATACATTTTCACCGCAATCACTCTCTGTATTGAGAGCTTTAGTTAAAGAATGGTGGGATGATGCTATCCAAAATAATGGAAATGCTGATTCTATGGTTCATAATTTCATATCATGGGTTCAAAAACCTCAAAGTTTCTTATATGATCCTGCATTGCAATATCATGTACATAATGTCACAAAGAAGACAATGTTACAATTATTGGGTGAGTTTAGAAAATTAGGATCAAATATCATATTTGCCAATAGGAATAAAATAATTGTCAAGACAACAAAAGGATCGGTGGAGAATTCATACGCATATGGGCAATATGTTGTTAAACTGATTAGATCAAAACCTTTGTTCAATTATATTGATTTGGAAGTTCATAGATATTGGGATCTCTTAATTTGGATGGATCAATATAATTATTGTGGACGTGGATGTTTTGAAATCTCTGCGACAGAAGATCAAAAATTACAAGGTTTCAGTAATTGGAATATGAAGAATTATTTACCGCAAGTTTTACAACCTGAATTTGAAGATTGGATAATTATTTTCTTGGATCTGTTATTAAAGGAGAAAGAGAAATTAAAATCTTCATCTCCAAGAGTAACACAGGTGAATCAAATTTTACAAAATAAAAATTTAAATAAGACTCTTGGAGACGATGAAATAACAACTTTGACTCAAATTTTTGCGAAACCTTTGGAGAAAAGATTTGTTCAATTGATAAGATTACAAAACCAGTCAGTTATTAATGGGTCACAAGAATATGAATTCCCCGTATTACTGGGATCATTTGTGAAATTATCAAATCCAACTTTAGAATTATTGAAATTTCTTATACATATCTTATCGTTATCTAAAAAGAGAAATATTGAGATTAGGATATTGAGGAAAAATTTGTTAAATCTTTTTGAAATTAAAGAATTTAATGAAGTTTCAAATTTCCGTAATCCGTCATCGTCATTAAAGATATTACATGTATTATGTGAATATTGTAATAATTTAAAAGATTTAGATTTTTGTAAAGATGAAGATATTTGGAAATGTGAAAAGTGTTTTAAGCTGTTTAATAAGATCACTTTAGAAGAAAAATTGATTGAAAATTTTTACAAAATGTTGAATATGTATTATACACAAGATTTAAAATGTGGCAAATGTGGTATAATTAAGAATTCAAATTTGAATGAATATTGTCATTGTTCAGGTCAATATATTGAAATTTTCAACAAGAAAGATCTTTATAAGAAATTGCAAATTTTTGAAAATGTTTCCAAATTTTATGATTTAAAATTATTAAGAGATCTGATTGATGAATTAATTATATAGTTAAAAAATCATTATAAACTTGACCAATAAATTCATGTATATGACTTGTTTGCATACTTCTACCATATTTGTCAAACAGTCTCTTAGCACTTGTTCTCACGACATAAATTCCACCATAACAACTTAACATTAATAATTCTTGATCTGTCAAAGTTACAGGTTGATCCCATAATTTCTGTTTATAAGAGGCAAAACCCCATGCTGTCAACGTAGCGATAATACCAGTTAATGAATCACCTTGTCCACCGACTCTTTTCAACGAGCCTTCAATACCGGAAGCTATTATCATATTATCACCATTAACTATAATATCTGTTGAACCTTTTTGTAACACTGTGATATTTCCGAGTTTCTTTGACACTTGCAGAGCTAGGTCATCAGATTCCAAGTCTAATTTCAAAGCCTTGGCAATTCTTTCAAATTCCACTATATTTGGAGTTATTATCAGCTTGGAATAATTTTTGATAAGATTCGGATTTGTTGAAATTAAATATAACGAATCAGCATCAAGAATTAATGGGATATCTTGGGCAATGATCTTCTTAATGATAATCTCTAAAGTCTTTAACATTAATTTATCTCTACCAAAACCTGGTCCAACTACGACAACATGAATTCTACTTAATAATGATTCAATTTTTGGTATGATTTTAGTTTCTAAAAATTCATTTTCATCAACCCCTGATGGTAAGTTTTCAGCTTCAAAAAGATATGGATGTACCATCAAATCTGGACTATATGTCTTGATAATAGGTGCTGCCAATTTCTCGCAGATGACATGTGTCAAATCACATCCCATTAACAGTGATGCATGAGAACTGAAAAAAGGTGCTCCTGTATAATCTTCACATCCTCCAATTATTGCAATTCTCCCTGCCTGGCCTTTATGGAATTGAGGTAATAAAGGTGGGATGAATTTCTTCACCAATGATAATAATTCTTTTGAAGTCTTATTTGTCAATGACATTATCTTGATAAACCTGGAAGTTAAGCAAACTAGAAAGATCAAATGTTTTTTTTTTTTTTTTTTCTACAAAAAATTAAGCAAATTATCATTATTATTATTAAAAGGGGTATATATTATTAATTTGACCAAGTTTCCACAATGGTATTATAGTACAATTTAGTATCATCATCAAGTATAATTAATTCATTACTGATATTATTTTCAACACCACCAAATTTATCAAATGAACAAAAAAACCGATTATTACAACCCATTAAAGGTTCAAATTCCCAATTTCTTATAGGTTCATTATCTTCATTATGGTATTCATTTAAATTATCTGATGGTTTAATTATAGCTTCAATTGATAAAGGCTTAGCGAAAAAAGTTTGTAAAGACAGTGAATCTTTAAAACGTCCTTTGTATAAAGTTAAATCGTTATCATTAAATGAATTACAATAATTTAAACCACCATTGATCCATAATATCTTATTATCATTTGATAAATGAGTTAATTTTGAAGTACAAATTTTTTGTGTTTGTAAGGAGCTACCTTCATATGGAATTAATTTTCCCGAGACTGATGCAAAATTTTGAGAGATTGAAATATGATTACCAACGATTAATTGGCCTAACCAAAATAATTCTTTATCCCCATAAACGAAATGTGAAGTTGGAGTCCAAGTTGATAAGTGTAATGAACATAATACACCACCAAGATGTGTTTTTTTTTGCATCAAGAATAATCCTGAATCGATGAAATGTCTTGATTTCATCTTGAAAAAATTATTATACAATATCGAATCATCTTTTAACAGTTCGATTTGGAAAAATTTTGAATCAAATTTGACAGAAGGTAATAACATTTTGAAAAAATTTAAATTTTGTTGATTTAAACCTTTATTTTGGAAATTACGATCTTTGAAAAAGAAAATTTTGGAATCTTGATATTGTTTAATATTGAAGAGATCTGATGGATTAGTAAATGGAACGGCATCATTATCCATAAATATCATCTCATCAAATGAATTGAAAATGGTCAGAAGAAATTTCATCGAATAACCATTGAAAAAATTATCATATTCGGATTTAATGCAAGGTGTTATATCGACAAAAGTGATGCTCTGTTGTTGTGAGAATTCAAAGATCCGGTCTTGAGATTCTTGTGATAATTCTTGCTTTCTATGAATAATTTGAATAGGTAATTTATTTTCTAAGAAGCAAAGTACTTTTAAATTTTTAATCAAATCATCAACTTGATTATCAGATGTGGTGAATACTATGCCTTTACCTTTATAAGATTGTAATAAATGTTGAACAAAAGGTTTATCAATATTCTGCTCCTCGTCATCATCTTCGAAATTTTTCTTTAAAATTGGTAAATTGCCTGTGAAAAAGGGGAATATTTTTTGTTCAAAATTATTAAATTCAACTGGGTATTGTAAATTATTCAATATGAACAGTTGATTATAAATTTTTAAATGTCCTATGAAATTGAATATTTCATTTTCAATAAATTTGTTTTGTTTCCAATTGTTGAAAATAGCGGATCGTACCACGGTACAAATTTGTTGTCGTTGTTCTTTATCTTGAATATTTAATCTCAGCCATTCTTTTTCACATTCTTTCTTATAATAATTTTTATAATCAGATTCCATTGATAATTTCTTGTAATATTTATAATTTGATAACGTTGAAATTTGCCAATCTTGATTATATTTATATAAAGAATCAAAGTATAATTTCATCTTAGTTTGTAAAGGTTTTGAAATGAAATCTTTAATTTGAAAGACATCAATAAGATGATCATATTGATAAGGATTTGTAGTTTGAATAATTGGGATTTGTTTAAAATTTTGAGAAGTCTTTTGATAAATTGAAAGGAAAAAAAATTGGATTAAAATGATAAATAATAGACATAATATTGATTTTTGTTTTCTTGATCTTGGTTTTAGTATCATATAAAAAGGATACATTGTGTTATGATTAGTATTATGATGAGATTTAAGTGACATTATCAAACCTCAAATCATAATTGATACTCTAAAACCCATGGATAGTAGAGTGAAAAAAAAAAAAAAAAATTGAATAAGAAAAAAAAAAAAAAAGAGAAAAAAATCCAAGGTTTCTTTTTAAAGAGAGAGTCTAGAACTTTTGACAGCAATCGATTATATTTCCTAATTCAGTAACTTCTATTTATATCTCTATCACTATACTATCACTACTTTAGAATAAGAGATAGAATAAGATAGATGTAGATAGATGTAGATAGGTGTAGATGATATGTATTAAGGGTATCCTATTGTAAATCCATTTTATAAGACACTTCGGAGTAGCCTTATACACAAAGGGTAGATCACTATTATTCACTGTCAGATTCCTAATTGGGAAATATTTCCCCCACTTAGTGACAAAAAAATTGTCTTAATTTAATACCGAATGTTATACAAGAGATCAGAACCCACTCCATACTTTTGCAATATTACCCATTCTTTCTTGTTCTTCTTCATTATATCTAATCAATTTCCCAAATGAATTCCAATCTTTCTCATTATCACCTCCAACTTTATCAAATGCGCAAAAATAATATTGTAAACATCCCATATCATTTCTCTTTTGCCATCCTTTGATTGGATATCCTTCACTATTAGAATAATGTCTCAATGCATCTGGTGGTATAATCACCGTGTTTATTAATAATGGAGATTTCAACCATTCATGAAGTGTCTCCACAGTGTAATTCTTATGATAATATGGTAATTTAATATCAGAATCCCATGTATCATATTTACATTGACTTAAACCACTATTTACCCATAATAGGGTATGTGAATCTTCATCGTGTACATGTGTTGGTTGGATAGAACATAGCTTGTTTCTAAATTGATAGTCATTGAGCCATCCACTGGCCCCCAGTGGGATATTATTGAAAACTATCGATGAACCGGCCATTAATTGTCCTAACCAAAATAATTCTTTGTCTCCATGTACCGGTGTTGAAGTTGGTGTCCATATTTGTAAATGTGTCGAAATCAATAACCCTGTGAAATGTGATGATCTCTTGATAATAAGTAATCCACTCTCCATTTGATGCCTGGAAAATTGCGTGAAAAATCTCTCCCTCAATATCGACTTTGATACGCTTTTAATATTGAAAAATTTCTCATCTTGTTCAGATGGTAATAACGCTAAGTATAAATCGTGGAAATTGTCTTCCATCTTACTCTCAATCTCACGATCTTTATAAAATAATAAACCATGTTTTTGATATTTTGGAAATTGGAAAAAACTGCTAGGTTTTAAAAAAGGTATCGCATCATCATCAAGAAACATCACATCATCAAATGTGTTGAAAATCATCGATAACCATTTATTCAGATACATCTCAAAATGATAATTCGATGCAATACAATTCGATGTATCAACAAACCATAATTCTTGTCTATTCCCTTTTATAACATCACCAATAGCTTCAAAATCATTTCTTGCCAGTGTTATCAATTTATTTTGTGATTCTTGTGATAAATCACCCTTGTGAACTAATTGAATTGGGATCTCATTTTGTAAATGTCTAAGCACTTTTATTAGCCTAATTGTATTATTCACTTGTACATCTGATATACTTAATACAACCCCTTTCCCATTCATATTCTCATGCAAATATTCAATAAATGATCCATCTTGATAAGTAGAATTCGAATCTTGTACCGTCTCATATATATAACTGTCTATCACAGGTATTCTATCATTAACCACAGTACCATCCCATCTCTTATATTCTGGTAAAATTTTTGTCAACCACGGAAACAATTTCAGGTCAAGATTTGCAAAATTCGATAAATCAGTGTTTTCATTACATGACCCATATACTTTTAAATGTCCAATAGAGTTGAAAATTTGTGTCTCAATTTCTAAATTATTCAACACTAATTGTTCAATTTCTAAAGAAATATCATGTTTTAAAGCCAATCTTTGCTCTTTTGTCAATCCACGTATCCCACGTCTCTTGATCTTGAACAACTCTCTTTCATATGCATTCTTATCTTTGGCTAACGGCACTATATAGTGTAAATCTTCGAAATTCCCTATTTGCCAATCCGGATCACTTTGATAAAGCTCTTTAAAATAGGTTTGACATTTATATGATAATGGTTGTTTCACAAAATCCTCGGTATCAAATAAATCAATTAAATGTGAATACGTGAGTGACTTCTTATTATCTTGTGTAATTGATGTATTTGTCAATGTCTGGTATGTCCTATGATGGAAAAAATAATAATAAAGTAATGTATCTGTGAAAATGATTGTTAAGATAAGAATCTTTGTTATAGATTTAAATCTATGAAATTTTCTAATAAAATTAGGTTTTGTCATACTCATTTCATATTGTTGAATTTGGCATTATTTGAACAAGTGGTCTATATATTAGAATTTCATTCAATGGAAAGCAAAACACTCTCTTTTTAAACTTCCTCAATGTGCTTTTTTGAGTGTATTTTTTTCTTCGAAGCGAATGAAAAAAATTATTTTTAAAAATTACCTTGTACACACAGCCTATTTAATCTAAGGCACATACATATTCTAGTCAATTAATATAAATTCACCGTAAATTAACCAAGGCTTTAATACTTTGCTAGGTTTTTCTGTTCCTAATACTCGTGTTTTTCCTGTGTGCTTTTTCCTTTATATTTTTTTTCTTGCTTTTCGTGTCATACTTCTTGTTGATCTCACTACACACGTGTGTAATACAAGCAGTCCATGTTTTTGGAAAAAATACACAAGCTCAATTGAGTTGTCAGTGTTCCTGAATTCTACTTTTGATGATTTGAAGCAGGTACAGTTCTTTTAATGTGTGTGGTCTGTCTATTGTTGTCTTTCGCAGAAGAATCCCGGTAAAAGAAGGTTTTTTTTTCTCTTAAAGTACCGTTGCCAAGACTTTTTTTTGGCTAAATCCTTGTAATCTGTTCGATCTATTCCTTATATCATTTATTTAATTCATTTACTATATACCCCACTGTTCTACAACACAAGAAGAAAGATTCAAGATTTACTGTTACTATTGAATTGTCCATCTTTTCATTGTTAACAATAAGGAATCGCTCTCTTTTTTTTTTTTTTTTGTTTTTGTTTTTTTCTATAAACAGAAATATTCATTGGTGTCTTACCACATGTCTATCACCGCTTTCCCATCTCACTATGGTTTGAAAGCGGAGGGAGTGGCCAAGTGTAGAAGCCAATCGGATTACATTTCTTTATTCAAATCAAATCAAAACATTTGCGAGTTGATGTACTGGATGATAGTCAAATTTTCTCCCATAATTTAACGTTAAGATGCTCTTCAAATCCATAACGAAGTGAATCTTTGTTTATTCCTATCAAGAATAAAACTAATGAATTAGGAAATAGTCTTAGATAATTATAAGATATGATGAATGCTGTCAAATTCACCTTCCTGTTAAAGGCCCTAAGATCGGAGTATATTGCGCGAACTGGGATGATTCATCGTCATAAAATGTGGTGCCAAACAAAATTTCAAAAGCAAAAAAAAAAAAAAAAAAAAAAACCAAAAAAAAAATCTTTGAAAAATTAACCAAAAAGAGTCATCGTTTACTATAACAAGTCATAACAATAAAGAAACATAAAGATGTCAAGCTCACCTGCTTTCTCTTCAAGATCTTGTGACAATTTCAAAGACGGTTGGGTTGTCCAGAAATTCGGTGGTACCAGTGTTGGTAAATTCCCAGAAGCCATTGCTGATGATATCATCAAGGTTTATTCAGAGACCAGCAGAGTAGCTGTGGTGTGTAGTGCTAGATCTTCAAACACAAAAAGTGAAGGTACTACATCTAGGTTGCTTGCTGCTGCTGATTTGGCTGCAGATGATGGAGACTACGAATCTATATTGAAGAAAATTCAAGATGATCATGTCTTGAATGCACAATTGAAAATTAAGAACCTTGAATTACAATCAAAATTAATTGAAGAAACAAATTTTGAAATTGAAGAAGTACGTAAGTTATTACATGCTTCACAAATTATCGGAGAGATCTCTCCAAAGACATTGGATAGTGTCATGTCATGTGGTGAAAAATTGAGTTGTAGATTCATGTCTTCATTGTTAAATGATCATGGTGTCGAAGCTGAGTACGTGGATTTATCAATGATAATACCTCAAGGTTACGATGTCACCAATGGATTTGATTCAAGTTTTTACAAATTCTTGTCAGATGCCTTATCTTTGGAAATTTCCAAAATTCCTCTGGGTAAAGTTCCAGTATTAACTGGATATTTTGGTATCGTACCTGGTGGATTATTAAACGGTGTTGGAAGAGGTTATACAGATTTATGTGCTGCCTTGGTGGCTGTTGGTATCGGTGCTGACGAGTTACAAGTTTGGAAAGAAGTTGATGGTATATTTACTGCTGATCCAAGAAAAGTTCTTACTGCAAGATTACTTTCATCTGTTACACCAGATGAAGCTGCAGAATTAACATATTATGGTTCTGAAGTTATTCACCCGTTCACCATGGAACAAGTTATAAAACTGAAAATCCCAATTAGAATTAAGAATGTGGTAAATCCAACTGGTGAAGGTACCATCATATATCCTGATAATGTCGCCAAAAAAGGTGAAGCAACTCCACCACATCCTCCAACAGCTGTTGAAAAATTACCTTTATCAATTTTCAGTAAGAGGAAAACTGCCACTGCTATAACAACAAAGGATAATATTGCTGTGGTGAATATACATTCAAACAAGAAGACATTATCACATGGTTTCTTAGCATTAATTTTTTCCACATTAGATAGATACAAATTAGTCGTTGATTTAATTTCCACATCTGAAGTTCATGTTTCAATGGCTATTCATAACACTTCGGATTCAAGAAAAGATTTGAAAAAAGCCGTTGATGATTTGAAAAAATTTGGACAAGTTGATTTAACATATAATTTAGCCATTGTTTCCTTAGTTGGAAGACATATGAAACAATTAATTGGTATTGCAGGTACCATGTTCAAGACATTAGCCGATGAGAAAATCAATATTGAAATGATAAGTCAAGGTGCTAATGAGATTAACATCTCATGTGTTATTAATGAACTGGATTCATTAAGAGCTTTACAACTGATCCATGCAAAGATTCTTGATGAACCACAAGTTAGTATCATCGATACTAGAATCGAAAGTTTAAAATTAGAGTCATAAAAACCCATGTAACTAGTATATATGTATATATATAATGTTTATACACTTTTTTCTTCAAAATGCAAAGACTTGATCACCTAATTTAGAAACAGGTTTAGCTTTGGCAAAACCTAAATTGACAGCATTTTTCTTCATAGCACTAACCATTAATGGAGGACCACATAATAACAATTGACTATCTGGAGAAGCTGAAGGTAATCTTTCCAGCATCAAATCTTGAGTGACAAATCCAGTTGGGCCTTCCCAATCGCTTGGTGGATTATTCAAGATATAAGTGACTTTAATATTTGGATTATTCTTAACGATTAAATCCAATTCCAGTTTTAAAAGAATATCATCCAGAGTAACATTTCCGTATAACAAATGAACTTTTGTATGATCTGAAGGATTTCTTGCAATAGCAGTAATAATTTGGTACATTGGTGTTATACCTGTACCACCGGCAATCATACCAAATTCTTTAACCATACCTGGAGTATAAGTGAAAAAACCTTTTGGACCTCTAACTCTAATAGTCTCACCAATTTTTAAAGAATCAATATGTTTTGTAATATTACCATTTTCATAAACTTTGATCAATAAATCAAAATAACCTTTTGCATCATCTGTAGAAGTTGGAGTATATGATCTAACAATATCTTTACCATTAATTTCAGCTCCAATTGAAATATGCTGACCAATTGGCAACCCTAAGACATCATCTGATCTTGGCAATCCAAATCTGTATATAGCAGAATTATGTGATAAGACAGATTTCAGAATCAATGGGAATTCTTGAAATTGATCTGGCTTTAAAACTTTATGTTCTTTCTTTCCAAAAATCAACGCATATGCGGCATAAAGAATAATTAATGTTACAGAGCCTGCAATTACCAATGTGCTATTAACCGGAATCATTCTGTGTCTTTCTCTCTTATAATAGTCAAGGATATATCGACAAAAAAAAAAGAGTATGTTTTTTTTTCTTTTATAAAAATGTTGATTTTTTTTTGAATTTTTTCAATTTTTTTTCAGTCAAAATTTTTGCCAAAAAAAGTTAAATCAATCGGATGCATTGAGTTGTGTTGGGAAAACACAATTCAGCTGGATCAAGCAACGGCATGCATTGAGATACAACTATTCTGTTACCTAGATTCTTATATACTTAAAGACTCTTGTAGATTGACTGTTCAATGTTTTTTTTTTTTTTTTTTTTTATACAAAGTTATAAAGTGATATATATCTTATATACTAAACTTTGACAAGTTTCCAACCAACCATAAAATATCTACACATAGCAAAAGTAACAGTACCCAAGAATCCCAACACGCCTGAAAAAATCGTCATATTTCTGTAACCAACTAAGTCTTCATTACTACCAATAATTGCACCACCAATTGGTAATCCTACTAATAATGCAAAACTTACAACACAATATCCAGTACCATACCTTTTACCAAAATTTTCTGTCTTGCTAATTTGACCAAAACAAACTGGTGTTAAAGATAATGTAGCACCACATGCAAAACCGTATAATCCTGCAAATGCATAAAGTGCCTTTAAATTTTGACCAAATGGGACCCATAAGATGAAAATTAAAATTGTCATGAATACTAATGCTGTTAACATCACATTAAAGCGACCAAATTTATCAGCCAGATAACCCGGTAAATAACGCCCTGGAGCACCACAGGCTGAAATCACAGTAACTAAGATAAACGAAGTTGAACTACTATAACCTGCAGCTATAGCATATGATGCAAAATAGGTGTAAACTAAGAATAAAGATAATTCATTGAAAAGAATTGATATAGTTAAAAATAAATAAACTTTATCTTTAAATTGTTTAACATCAATTGAATTTTTAATTTCAATTAAGATATCCTTTGTTGAAATTTTCAAATCACTTATTTGTTCATCAGTCCAACCTTGTTTCTTTAAATTATTATGTCTTATTTGTTCGGATCTATCTTTTGAAAGTAATAACGAAATAACCAATAAAGTTAAGCACATAAATCCAACAATTCTCATTGCCCATGGGAATCCGACTTTTGGGTATAATGAACGTAACATCAAGGGATAAATTATACCACCAATACTAGCACCTGCCATAGCGATACCAATTGTCATTGCTCTCTTACGTAAGAACCAATGTGATACGACACCTAATAATGGGGTCATTAAGCAACATGTTCCGATACCAACACTTATTCCAAAACTTAATATAAATTGATACACTTTTGTAGCATTGGCACAACCAAATATACCTGCAGCAAATAGCACTATTGAAATCATAATGGGAATCTTAGAACCCGCATAGTCAAATAATGGCCCAACGATAAATCCACCAAAGAATGAAAGGAAAGTATAGATAGAGAAAATCCAAGTCACTGTACTAACTTTAACATCGACTAATTGATTATTTTGAATATATGCTTGGATCACACCAGATGAATTCAATATTCCAAACCCTCCAAGTAACCCAAGAAATGCTCCAAACACAACAGAATAAGCTTCAAACCCACCATCAGGGAAATCTGACTCATCGTCCAACCCCATCATCAAATTACTATCTGTTGTAGATACAGTAGTAGTAATTTCCAACTGTTGAGTTGGTGGAAGTTTCTTCATCTTATCAACCTGATGATACCCGGTAGAAGTTCCAGCTTCCACATCTTGATCAAAATTGGTCAATTCAATACTGTCCTCCCTATGAAGATTATTTGAATTTCCTTCATCATGAATCCTAGCAGCAGCTGGAATTGGCAACATAACTGGATCAATGTACATAATTTTTGAAGAAGATTTCCAATGTAGATTGGGGAAAAAAAATTCAACTTTTATACTTTTTTTTTTTTCTTTCGCTTTTTCACCTTTTCGTATCTGCCATTCCGCTTTACGTGTCAGTAGGTTTTTTTTTTATTGTATTTGTTTACTTTTTCTAAAGTGAATTATTAGGAAAAATTGTTGATATAATAGAACAAGAACGATGCCTGGTGAGATAATAACATTACAAGCAGGACAGTGTGGTAACCAGATTGGTTCTCGATTCTGGCAGCAGCTTTGTAAAGAGCATGGGATCTTGCCAGATGGGACATCTCTTTCCACGGATGGTGTAAGAGAAGATCAAACTGATATTTTTTTCTCTAAGAATGATGATAACAGATATACACCAAGAGCTTTATTAGTAGATTTGGAACCTAGAGTTGTTGGAAATATTGCTAATAGTTACCCAATGTTCAATCCTAGAAATATACATCTTGCATCAAATGGTGGAGGTGCAGGAAATATTTGGGCACAGGGTTTCCAATATGGTACACAGCATCAGGAAGAATTAATAGAAATGATCGATAAGGAATTAGATAATAGTGATTCAGTAGAGGGTTTCCAATTAGTACACTCCGTTGCAGGTGGTACAGGATCTGGTGTTGGATCCAAGTTATTAGAAATATTATCTGATAGATATTCGAAGAAGATAGTTACAACATTTTCAGTTTTTCCTGAGATGGATGAAACTTCTGATGTTGTGGTACAACCATATAATACCGTGTTAACTTTGAAAAGATTAATTGAAAATAGTGATGCCAATATAGTATTTGATAATTCTGCATTATCAAGTATTGCATCACGAAATTTACAGATTCCAAATCCATCATTTGATGATACAAATCAATTGATCTCCACGGTGATGTCAGGATTAACAAATACATTAAGATTCCCAAGTTATTCATATAACACAATGACATCAATCTTATCAACACTTGTACCGACACCAGATTTACATTTTATCATTCCAACATATACTCCTTTCACTTCAGATTTTGTAACACATGCCAAAGATATAAGGAAAAGTACACTGTATGATGTTATATTGGAATTATTGGATAAGAAACTAAAAATGGTCAAGAGTGAGTCCGGTTTAAATATACTGATGATGGATATAATACAAGGAGATATTGATCAATCGGATATTCAAAAACTGTTGATCAAAGCTCAACAAAGAGTTCAATTTGTACCATGGACCACATCTTCTATTCATCTTGCTATACTGAAAAGATCAATCTATTTTAATAAGAAAAATCCCGTTAATGGATTAATGTTGAATAATACCACGTCCATAGTGACAATTTTGAAGAAAATTGTATCACAATATGATAAATTGATGAGAAGACAAGCTTTTATAGAGTCATATAAGAAACATGATTATGATGGATTTGATATTGTGGAAGAGTTCAATGATAGCAGAGATATGGTGGAGAGTTTAATTGATGAATATACAAATAGTGAATCGATGAGGTATTTGGAAGATGAAGAAGATGATGAAGATATGATATAGGATTGTATATTAATGTAAGATAGGATAAGCTTTTTTTTCTCACTCACTCGATGTAGATGGAAATATCGGTTTAGGGTAAAGATGATGTTCTGAGCTGTTCAAAGATCCGGCTAAAGGCTTTCTTGTTTAGTGTAAAATCTCCGCTGCAAGTTTTGACTGTTTTTTTTTTTTTTTTTTTTTGAAAGATATCAATTTAGCCGATAACGAAGGAGAACAATATGGTTGCAAGGCATCAACTTCAACCCCTACAGTCATTTTCCTATCAAGAGAGTAGAGTATCTGGAGGGCCCCAATATTTACTCTTGGCCGATACCCAGATATATGATGGTAGAAGAAGACATTTGAAGCTGTTATAGATAAAAAGGAGATAATAGATTCAAATGCAAAAAGGATCCAGAGATGCGAAGAGATAAACCACTCCTCATCTCCTTAGCCATAGTGGCTTCTCTCATAAGTGTGGTGGATAAATGCTGACAAACTCCCGCACCACAATTTACGTGTGGCCTTCAATTTTACAGATAAGAAAAATTTCACTACGCCGATCGAAGGGCAAAAAAAAAATATATCTCTCAAAAAATTTCTTGTCATATAAATGAGTAATTATATCCTAGTTCACAAATTCTTTCAATCCATCATCAATCAATAATATAAATTAATAAAATGTCAGATTTCAAATTAGATCACTTAGTTGCCAAAAGAGCTGCAGCAAGAGTCACAACTCATTTCTCTCAAAACACTATTCCAAAAGATTTGAAACCACATCCAAAACCACTTAGTCTTGGTGGTGGTGTTCCAAATCATGGTTTCTTCCCAATCGAATCAATCCTGATCAATTTAATCGATACTCCATTTGCCAAGGAAGATCCATTAACTCCAGCTGATTCCACTGAAGATTTGAAAAGTGGTTCTAAGACCGCTTTGACCCCATCTGTCACTGATAACGCAAAAGAAGTTATTGATTTGAAAAGTGGTTTACAATATGCCAAGATTGAAGGTTTAGATCCATTAATTTCATTCATCACTGATTTTGTAGCAAAAGTTCAAAAACCAATAACCCCAGATTGGGAAGTGGTTCTGAGTAACGGTGCTGGTAACGGTTTAAACAAAGTCGTCGATTTATTCTTAGATCCAGGAGATGTCGTCTTAGTTGAAGAGTTCACTTTCTCTCCATTCTTATCAAGTGTCAAGAATTGTGGTGGTTCAGCTATTCCAGTTAAATTAGATTTCTACGGTGATGGTATCGATATTGAATATTTATCCGATTTACTTGCAAATTGGGAAACTTATCACCCTGGTAAGAAATCACCAAAATTGTTATACACAATTCCAACTGGTCAAAATCCAACTGGTTTGGTTCAAAGTTTGGAATCAAGAAAGAAAATTTATGCCTTGGCTGAGAAATACGATTTTGCCATCTTGGAAGATGATCCATATGGTTACTTAGCCTTACCATCATATAATGATATTAAATCAGGTAAATATGATTTAAACAAACCACTTACAACTGAAGAATTTGTTGAAGATATTTTACACCCATCTTATTTATCAATTGATACTTCTGGTAGAGTTGTTAGAGTTGAAACTTTTTCAAAAGTTTTCGCTCCTGGTTTAAGATTAGGTTACATTGTTGCTAATAAGAATTTCATTAAAGTTATCAATAATTACTCAAATATTTCGACAAGATCACCATCAGGTCCTTCACAAATCTTGGTTAATAATGTTATTAAGCATTGGGGTGGTGTTGATGGTTGGTTGAACTGGATCTTGAAAGTTAGACAAGAATATATCTTGAGAAGAAATGTCATGTTAGACACCTTGTACGAATCAGATCTGTTCAAGAAGAATTACATTTCACCTATCGATCCAAAAGCTGGTATGTTTGTCTCTGTTGTATTAAACTATGATACCGAAAAATACACTCCAGAACAATATAGCGAATTAACTAAGAAACAATTGGTTTATAAGACAGTTGAAAAAGGTGTTGAAATTGTTCCTGGTCCAAATATGGCTTTCAGTCCAATCGCCAATGAACATTCAAATTTCGTCAGATTAACTATTGCCTCTGCTGTTGATCATGATCAATTAATTGAAGCTACAAAGAGATTCACAGCTTCTGTTGAACTGTTATTTGCTGAAATTTAAAAATAGGGTTGTATAGGATACAAAAAAAAAAAGGGTAATATATAAGCAATAATAATAAAAAATATTTGGTTATATAACTTAAAATTAATTGAATAAACTAATCAACTTCTTATAATAGTCACTTTTTGAAACAACATATTGTAAATATTTATTTTCATGTTCCAATAATTCACCATTTTGTAAAGTTTCTTTATAAATATTTTCCAAATTGTTTACAATTTCATTTGAATAAACGGTACCTTTTGAGACATCTTTAACAATTAAATTGTAAAAATTGACTAAATCAACTGTGAAAAATTCCAATTTTCTAAAATAAATAATAATTAAAATGGTGATTATTGAAACGAAAACCAGTAATTTAATCAATTTAATAATTGATTTTAAAGCAAATACAAAAAGGTTCTTAATAAGATAAATAGCAACAATAATTGAAGTAACACCAATTAATAAAGTTGAAATTTGTGGATATTTATCAATTAAATTAGCTGTTATAGAAGTTAAATGATAAATAAAAGTTGTAAAAATTGAATAAGCTTGAATAGTGAAAATCTTGGCATATTGTAATGCCTGTTCTTGAACTGGTGACATCTTGTATCGTATTGATCTTTCAATTGAAATTAGATTTTCTCTTTATTTATATTTTCAATTATTGTTTATCTTTTTTTTTTTAATTTCTTTCCAAACTAAGTAAACAAAGTAGTGTAAAACTCAAAAAGAACTTTTTAGAAAGAAATTGAATTTTTTTTATATATAAAAAAAAAAAAAAAATTTGAATTAACAGAATTAATAATCTTATATTCATTATATTAAATATATACCTAATATCATTAATCGTTATTACCTATTAGCTTAGGTGATATCCTATATAGACCTTTTGTTTAATACACTCCCACGTTTTATAAATCGAGAGAAAAACGAGTAATCCAAGAGAAAAATATAATCATGGCAACTACAACGGAGAATAATAAAAATGTTCCATTTAATGGACCAAATATGAACGTCATATTGACATGTCCAGAATGTAAAGTTTTCCCCCCAGAATTAGTTGAAAGATTTAGTGAAGGTGATATAGTCTGTGCATTATGTGGTTTGGTCTTAAAAGATAGATTAATCGATACTAGATCCGAATGGCGTACTTTTAGTAATGATGATCAAAATGGTGATGATCCATCTCGTGTTGGTCAAGCTTTTAATCCATTATTAGATGGTGATCAGTTAGGTACTGTGATATCATATGTCAAGGAAAATACAAAAGCAAGTCGTGAGTTGAATAAGACTCAACAAAAAGGTATTGTTGATAAGAAGGATAATTTATTACAACTGGCTTACTCCAAGATTTCACAATTATGTGATGGTTTCCATTTACCAAAAATTATATCCGATGGTGCTAAGGAAATTTACAAATTTGTTAATGATGAAAGAACTTTAAAGGGGAAATCACAAGAAAGTATAATGGCTTCTCTGATTTTCATTGCATGTAGAAGAGCTCGTGCTGATCGTACTTTTAAAGAAATTTGGTCATTAACAAATGTTCCAGAGAAGGAGATTTTCAAAATCTCCAAAATTATAAATCAAATTCTTCGTGAAAAATCAGAGAATGGTGTTCAAGTGGCAACTCCAACTCCAACTTTAACAAGTGCAGAAGATTTAACAGGAAGATTTTGTTCTAATTTAGGTTTAAAACCACAAGTTGCTAGTGTTGCAGAACATATCGCAAAGAGATCAAAAGAAGTTGGTGTCTTGCTGGGTAAATCCCCAACAACTATTGCAGCAGGTTCAATTTATATGGCAGCTATTGTTTTGAAAGTATCCATAGATACAGCAAGAATCAGTGATAAGATCGGTGTTAGTAGTGGTACTTTGAAATCCACTTATAAATCTTTATATGCAAAGAGACTGGCATTATTGGAAGGATTGAGTAATATTAAATTGGAAGATTTACCGGAATTATAATAGGGGGTTTTTAACTTTTTTTTTTTTTTTTTTTAATATATATATTGTTACACAATAGATCACTCCCCTGTAACAATAGATCACCATTACCTTTAGCATAGCTTTCCCCTTTTGAGTAATTACTTCTTTTATCTTATCATTACTTCTTTTGTTTCTTTTTTTACTTCTTTTTGTCTTCAAGAATTGAGCTATGAAACATATGATTTCGTCACCGTGTCGATTATTACATCAAACGCCACCCAGAATTCATATATATCGATCAGTTCTCTCTCTTTTGATATTATCTTTTATATATTTTAGGATTACCCAAGTAATTAGTGACAATATACATTTATTAATTACTCTATAACATCTATTAAAACATTACCGATTTAAGAAGTAAACGAAGTCAACGATTACAAAAACGTACTCGTGACAACTATAACATGGAGGTCGTACAACACCAACCACAACATACACCAGTCATTCACGTTATGGAATCCACAACCAGACGCCATCACCATCATTCAGAGGTTCTGTCAACCGTCAAGCAAATTATTGTATGGATTTGGTCAATCTTTGCAGCTATGACATATGCTCCATATCTTGACATCTACCGTTTGCTCACCACTACTGACTCTCACGTCGTTGAAGCTGCCCCACATGTGTTATTTCCACGCAACATTGACACTAGTTCTCCTCGGGCCACACTTCAGGCCATACTCCCTGTCCTTCGTCAACAGGATTATCACCCTGCGCTAGCTTATCAATTTTGCCAATCCACTCGTTACCCATTCAGCAGAAACTTGACTTCACACCTCCCGGCAACACTTCGAGAGTTCAAAATAGCTATCCAAAACCGTGGACACTTTTCAAAACCTGCTGCTAATCTTCGCCATCATTTTACTGAGGATATCCGATCACTTGTTAATACTCCACCTGCCACGTCCAACGAAGAACTCACACTGTGACTTCAAAAACTGTCCCAATGTCACACTTTTGCACTTTATCCAGCTTCAGTCATCGCCTATAATCTTTTCATCAGTGGTTGTTTCCGCAACGTGAGATATAAATCATTCACAAAAATTATTTCAGAAATTTCCGCACATGAGGATTTTGCTGAGTACTGCGCTTATTCACTTGACACTCGACACAGATTACATCAGTTTCATCAACGGTTCTACCTCAAACTGGTTCCTAATATATCTTCACAGAGCATTGGAGGATTTCTCGACACAAACGTTTCCAACGCTGCTGCCACTACAATTACGACTACTTCCCCATCACTCTTCTCAGCTAACGAAGTTCATACATCGAGTGATAACTTATCCTCATCATCCCTTACTTACACCAGATCTATACTGAGAACACAACACACTACAGTCACATTCTACATTGAAAGTATCAACGATCCTTTTATAAAAAAAGATTAATGACTTCATTATATAACAACATTCCTAGTAAGCATACCTGAAATTGATATTCTGCCTATCTGTTAAATCATCAAAAGCATGAGTTAATTCAACATCTTCTTCAACTAAACCTGAAGCTATAAGCCTATCTTTTCTTCTGTTTTCCTTCATGAGCCACAACCTCATAAAAATTAAATTACAAATTAATGCAGCATAGCATCCCATATGAGTTCCAAAAGCTGTTAGATACCTTGGATTTTCACGGGCAAGAAAAACTTGACTTCCAACACAGTTCCCAGCAGCCCAACCAACGAAATTAGTTGCTGTTACAATGGATTTCTTACTTTGGCCTGCAATATTTTTCGATAATAGGGATAATCCAAGATTAGCAACCCCCCAAAATGAAAGAGTTAAGTAATAACAGAAAAGTAAGACACCTCTTCTAACTTTATATTCATGTGACTGTTTGTCTAAATCTGCATATGTGAGTGTCATTAACACGACAGTACCAATGATAGAAGGTATAACAAAGCAAATCATGAAAAAAATATTTTGTTGAAATTTTGTTGCTAACCATGCAGAAGTTAAGAGAAGAAAGATAAGATAACCACCAAGGACCATTGCTAATAATTGTGTTTGCAATACACTGAATCCAAATGATTTAATAATTATATTTGCAAAAGCTCCCAATCCGGAAGTTGGTAATGAAGTTAAGAATTGAATGAGAAAATAACAATACATTTGAGGATCCTTAATAGCTTCTATGAAATGTTCTTTTTTCCATTTCTTATTTTGTAAACCAGTTTGATTAGCACGAACTCTTTCAACCATTAATTTCTTATCTTGTTCTGTAAAACAGTGAGCTCTCATTGGAGAATCAGGTGTCCACCATAATACAAACAATCCCCATACTACTGTGATACAACCATACGTCAAAAATAAGATTTCCCAATTTTTCAATTTAGCATCTTCGATAAGAGTGAAACAATAGGACAAGACACCACCAACAATTTGTTGACCACCGTTCATCATATACCAAAGTGCAACTATTGTTGCTTGTTCTTCTCTCCTGTACCACATCGATGACATCACTATGAAAATTGGTTGACAACAGCATTCAAAAGCACCTAATAAAGTTCTAACAACGACTAATATTGTGAAATTTTTACCCAATGAATGACATGCAAGTACTATACCCCATGCAATAATATTGAACAGAAGATATTTCAGTAAAGGAACTTTTTGAATAATGGTATTTGTTGGGAACTCTAAGACCAAAACAGCAAGATAAGTGCAAGTGGTTAACCACGAGTATTGTTGTCCAACAAGTTTGGCATCAGTAGTGATACCCATTATCGAAGCAAATGAAAGTGTCCCTTTATCCAAAGCTTGTAAGAAATATGTGATAATCATACACGGTAAGATTCTTCTGTTTATCATTTTTCTAAGTCTCTTATTTGTTTCATCATCTATCTCGATTGCAGTTTCTTCCAGATATGCCAGTATATCCTTATCAACAACAGCTCTCTTTTCGTAGATTTCTTCTTCTGATTGAATTTGCTCAATATGTTCAACTGCAGGTTTCATTTTCGTCTCAGCCATTATGGGATACCTTGGTACATCTTTTTCTGTTCTTAATGATCTGTTTTTATACATTGCATTTTGTGGGGATTTGCTAGAGCCGCATGATGTTATCAACATAATCTATAAGCTACTTTTTTGAACGGACTAAAGATTTCCCGCTTCTGACAAAGCACTTTGGTTATCTCACATCGAAGAATAATGAAGGGCTCAATATGTGTGGGGAATTAGTCACGATCAATATTTTTTTTTTGCACTTCGTATCGCAAATCATCTAACTCGAAATTTATTTTGAGCAAAGAAAAAACAAAACAGGGGTCTTTGACTGAAACAACATACCGAATAGAGGAGAAGATATCGTGGGGCCCAATATGATAAATTCTTATTTTAAAAACTGTATTTCACTTTCAGTGATATATTTTAATTTAGACAAGCAATATGCCTTCTTTAATTGATGGTATTCTTAATAAAGATGTTGACCAACTTATTAACAGATTAATCACCAATCTCGTCAATATCAAAGATGAATCTGGAGAATTTCTCATGGAAATCCCATCCGGTAGAATAATTGATACAAAAGGATGGATTACTGGATGGGAATGGACACATGGTATTGGATTATATGGAATTTGGCATTATTATGAATTAACTGGGGATAAGAAGAACTTGGATCATATTTATAATTGGTTTGAAAAACAGTTATTTGGTCCAGAAGGTACAACTTCTAAAAATATCAATACGATGGCTGTTTTTTTATCATTGGCATGTTTAGTGGAAAGATTCCCCAATGATAAATATATGCCATACTTGGATACTTGGGGGGAATGGGTCTTGAATGAATTACCAAGGACTAAAAGTGGTGCATTTCAACATATCACCTATTTAACTCTCAATGAGCAACAAATGTGGGATGATACATTGATGATGACGGTTATGCCACTTGCCAAGATTGGTCTCTTATTGGATAGACCACAATATGTAGAAGAAGCAAAATTACAAATTCTTCTTCATGTAAAATATTTGGCAGACTCGAAAACTGGACTTTGGTTTCATGGTTATACTTTTAATGGGAACCATAATTTTGCCCATGCACTTTGGGCTAGAGGTAATTCATGGATTACGATTGTTATCCCTGAATTTATTGAGTTATTGAATTTACCAAAGGGGGATTTCTTAAGGGAATTTCTCTTAGAGACTTTAAATTCACAAGTTTCAAAACTCGTGGAATTACAAGATCCCAGCTCAGGTTTATGGCATACACTCTTAGATGACAACTCATCTTATCTTGAAAGTTCAGCTACAGCTGGTTTTGCCTATGGTATTTTGAAAAGTATTAGGAAAGGTTATATCGATAAGAAAAAATATCTTGCACTGGGGGTAAAAGCTATTAGAGGTATAATTAGTCAAATTGATGATAATGGCGAGTTACTTAATACGTCTTTTGGTACAGGAATGGGAGAAGATCTTGAATTTTATAAAAAAATCCCATTGACACCTATGCCATATGGACAAGCTATGGCAATTATGGCATTAGTTGAGTTTTATAAACTTTATATATAAACTCCATTTGGTTATTTTACCACGTAAATTCCGACAGCCCTTTCTCTTTTTTTATATATTTTTTTTTGTTTTTCGCCATTGAACAAAAAAAAAATTAAAAAAAAAATTATTAAAAGATTCGAAAATTTGATTAGAAATCTATCATCAAGTATTCACAATGTCAGCAGCTATACCTCAATATACTAAGAGAGAAGTATTATCGTTATACAGATCGTGTTTACGTGCATCTTCAAAATTTGAGAATTACAATTTCAGAGAATATTTTATAAGAAAGACAAAGGATACATTTAGAACAAATTCTAAAATTGATACTCCAGAAGACGTCCATAGGTTTATGACCAATGGTAAAAAAGATTTATTGCTTTTGAATAGACAAGGTACTATATCACAAATGTATCATTTCGATAAACTTGTTGTTGAGAAATTATAAAAAAGGGAAGCATCTTAAAAGGGGAACAGACTTAAAGATGTTTGGTAATTGCAAGTGAGAAAGTTAAAGAGTCCCGAGATTTTTGCAATTGGGAAGTTCATATATTTATTAGTGTTTAGTATCATCAGAGATTCATCAAGTCCCTTGATCTGCATTTTTCTGTTTTGTTTTGTGGTTTAGTTTATTTGTTTCTTCAGTTCAGTATTCCATGTTGTCCAGGGACTTAGTGAATTGGTTTGCTCTTGAAAACTTGTATATATTTATATATATAGTTCAAACACTTTTTGGTTTAACTTATTTGTTTGTAGATTTGAAGATGAGGAAAAAAAAAATTTTTTTTAGCTTAAAAAAAAAAAAAAAAAAAAGAAAAAGTATCTTATAAGATATAAAGTAACCAAGATGGGAGTACTGTTAAAAGATTCACAGGTAAAGACTAAGTCTACAAATAAGAGAAGACGTAAGAAGAGAAGAACTGAAGACTTCTCATCAGATTCGTCATCGTCATCGTCATCATCAGACTCAGAACCATCAGAAGCAGAAAAAGAAGAGAAAGAAGATATAAAAGAACCAGTTAAACAGGACATAAATTTAAATGGTATAGATTTCAACAAGAATTCTAATCAACAGATAATATCGGATGAGACAAAGTTGAAAATATCAAATATCAAGATTTCTAATAACACAATAACAACACTGAATAAAGATGAATTACAAAAAATTTCAAAAGAATTAGATAAAGAAGAACAAGATTTACATAATGAATATTTAGTATCTATGATGCAAAATTATGATCAAGATTTAGATGATTTAAGATTGAAACCTGATTTTACTGGGAAATCATTACCAATATTGGCCAAGATATTGAAAAATGGAGCAAATATATTTGATGATGAAAGTTTGAAAACTATTTTAAGAAATTAAATAATTATATATACACCTTATAAACCACCCCGTGCTTCTCTTTCCAATTCTTCATCTTCAACTTCCTCAATTTCAATTCTTCTCTTGATTTTTGGATGTTGTTCAGTTTGTAAAATCTTCGGAATTGTAATCTCCAATAACCCATTATTATAAATCAGCTTGATACCATCATCATCTATTCTTGGTAATGTTGGGAATCTGATGTTTCTTTCAAATGAACCAAATCTTTGTTCACTTACTTTTATTTCATTTGAATCATCATCTTGGTATTTATTTTTAATTTCCCCCTTGACTATTAATTCATGTGAAGTTGGGTGGAAATCAACATGGAATGAATTCCTGTCTGAACCTGGGATTGACACAACAAGAAGATATTTATCTGACTTGTCATAAACATTAATTGGAGGTGAAAATGGTAACTTCTTACTCAATTGTGGTTTACTTATTTGTAATGGATCCAATTTAGGTGATGGTGCAGAGGCATGGAAATTCAAAGCAGATTTTCTTGTGACAGGTTCCAGTTTCTCCTGTTGTGGTACGGAAGAAGAAGTTGATTGTGATTCAATTGGTGTATCATGATTAAATGTCTTTCTTGTAGGTAACTCATCTTCTGCAGGGTACGAAAGATTAGCACCCAATGAATTCAACAAATCAATGACGCTTTCCGCGGGATGTGGTTGCTTTGGTAATGATGGTTGACGTCTAATTGGTGGTCTTTGTTGTTGTTGTTCAGGCTGTTGTTGAACTGGTCTCGAAGGACGACGATATTGCAGTGAGTTTCTATGTGCATTAGTGTATGGTCCATTGCCATACAACGATCTGTATAAAGTATCATTTGGCAATTCCTCTTCCTCGTCCTGTTCTTCATCAACTTCATCTTCATAGTCAGGGGTATTGAAATAGTAATAAGGTTGTTGTCTTTGATACACAGGATAAAACGGATGCAGGTATTGCTGCTGCTGTTGCTGACGTTGACTCAATGAGTCAAGCAAATCATAGATACTGAAATGAGGAGTATTGTAATAGCTCATAGTTGTTTGAATATTTTTAAATGTTGTAATTAATAAATGGGAATTATAGGATACTTTCCTTATAAATATTATTGCTGCACTACTTGCATGTTTTTTTTTTTTCTTGCACCCCCAGAAGAGAAATTTCTGGAACTTTTTACATAATTAACTTCTATTTCTATTAATCTAAATATATTCACAGACATCTAAATCACTATCTTCAACATCATAATTAACAGCAATACCACTTTTCTTGAAAATCTTGTCAAAATTTTCATTTGTTAAATTTCTTACAATGACATGGATGTGACTTATATTTCTAACACTTTGTAAAGCTGTCCAATTTCTAAACCACAAGATATCTTCTTTTGAGATGTTGAGAAATTCGTTGAATGTCTTTGTAACATATCTATCAATAATCGATCGTGTCTTTGATGAGATATCACCCATTTCACTTGCAGGGTCTGATTTAATTGGAACTTTTGTCCAAACTACTAAATGAGTAACTTGAGGTTCAAAATAGTATGGGAAATCATTTAATAAGATCTTAATATCCTGCTCATTTCCAAGTAATCTTGCATCTTGAGGTTCCAATTTAACTAATTCCGGTAATTTACTAATATCTTGAACAGAGTCCAATATATCAGGTGTTGCCCACTCTAATTCATTAATTATCAAATGACTAAATAATGATTTGTTATCTTGTTGTAATTCAGCTTTATAAGATCTATATTTGGCTAACACATCTGGATGTCTTCTCAACTTCAGAATACCATTTGTATCCACAAGATGTTTCAATTCATCCCAAGTGATAACAGTTTCAGTGGACATTGGCTATATAACTAATTATTTCCAAAAATCAACTAGATCTCTTGAGAAATAAATAAACAATTATGGTTTTCTCAATATAAGTTTTTAAAAAAAAAAAAAAAGCACATATTACAATTATGTTACATTTTTTTTTTTCCTACTTTCTCAACCGATCTTACATATTCATTAATATATTCATTTCTATATATATATACACATCATTCATGATGTTCTTCATAACCTTGTTTTGCAACTTTTTCAGCTTCGATTTTAGCAATTTCAGGGTCTAAATAATAATATTTATCAATTGGTTTAAATTCTTCATCTAAAGTTAAAACCATTGGAATACCATTTGGAATATTGACATTTGCTATATCTTGATCACTTATACTGTATAAATGTTTGATTAAAGCTCTAACTACAGAACCATGTGTAACAATTAATATTGTGTCGTGGGCAATCAATTTAGGTTTAATGAAATTGTTGAAATATGGTAATAAACGGGCTAATACCAATTTCAAAGATTCACCTCTTGGTAATTTATCAAATGCAATATCAGAATCTATCTTATATCTATCATCCTTGATACAACAATATTCGTCATCAATATCACTTAAAGGAGGACAACCTTCATAGGCTCTACGCCAATACATGTATTTTTCTTCACCAAATTCTTTTAACACTTTACTCTTTGTTTGTCCTTGTAATTTCCCATAATGCCTTTCATTCAATCTCCAAGATCTATAAATATCCAAATACTGTTCATTCAATTCTTCTAACATGATATTTGCAGTTTGACAAGACCTCGTCAATTTGGACGTGAAACATATCTTTGGTCTTAATTCTGTATTTTGTTTAATAAGCTCAGCACTATGTACGGCCTGCTGTTTGCCTTTATCGGATAATGGGATATCTACCCAACCACAAAATAAATTTGATTTATTCCACTCACTTTGACCGTGGCGTAATATAATGATCTTATATTGACTTGACATCTCTTATAGAATATTTAATTTGCTAATTTATAACAAAATTAACATGTTATATATATATATATATAATCCTTTGTCAACTGATGGATAAACATTTTTCTGACTGTTTTTCATACTCTGATTACACGACTATTTCCGGAAGCTTATTTTTTTATTTTTGTAATTTTTTTTTTTTTTTTTCTATAAAAAACAATTAAATTAATTAAACTGATTACTAAGACAGATCAGATCAATATGTTTAAACATATATCTAGACATAATATATCATATATAAGACAATCCAAGAATGTGTTTACTAGTATAAGGCATGCGCATATAGGAAGAGACTCGGATATACGGGCAATTGAGTTATATTACAAAGTTACTACAAATACAAGAGTATCAAGACATCTTCGACAAACGGCAAATATCTTGATCAGTAAAGGTTTCACGCAACCTGTGATGTCTCAACAACAACAATTCAAACTACTCAATGATCGAGAGATAGTGAACAGTATGAATGAATTCAAGAGAGTGCTAGATGAAGAACATATTAAGATTGATCTACGTGACATCAATGATTTCTTGAGATTCTTCACAACGGATAAATATATTATTGAGAACTAAATATATATTGTATATATGAAGATATAGTAGATAGTAGATAAGGGGACCCTTCAAAAAAAATAATCTCTTATTATTTTTTAGTAGAAAAAATTATAGAAGAAAAAAATAAAAAAAAAAATAAAGTGAAATTTCATGCACAGAACATTTGGATAACTAACGATGGAAGAGACAGATTTTGTTCAAAAATATGGTGCTATTCAAGTTGAATACATCTCACCTCCTTCCAAATCAATTTTTTTCACGAAACCATTTGCATTGAATTATTTCCATCAGGGAAAGTTATACCGTACTTCAAATGAGAGATCATCTGGGAAATTGGAATTGTTTTTGGATTTACTTTATGTTGGTATTGTTGCATCTATTGCTGAACCACTGACTGAGCGTTGTACCGGCTCAGCTTTGTTAAGATACTGTATCCTATTTATGCCTGTTTTCACAGTATGGTTTGATATCACTTCATTTATGAATTATTATTATAATGATGATTTAACTCAAAGATTATTTTTACTTTGGATAACAATATTGTTAATGATTTATGCAAATAATACAAGTTACGTCTTGGATGATCATAAATCCACACTGATGTGTGTTGTTCCATATATGTTATGCCGATTATCAACAGGTTTATCAGGATTTATCTATAGCAAATATGTAATGGAACATCGTACTCAATTACGTTTATATTGCACTTCTATATTTGTTATCACACCAATTTGGATTGCTGTCATTTTTATTAGTACAAGAGCCAAGATTGGGTTGTCAATTGTTTTGTTAGTAGTTGAACAAATTTTTTATTCCATTTCTTCACATCCAAAGACCAAGAAATTATTGAATGTAACTCATGGAACAGCATTGAATATTGAACATTTGGTGGAAAGATTTGCATCTTTCTATATCATTGCCATTGGTGAATTTCTTTATACCATTGTGTCTGGTCATCCAACAGGTTCTGGGATTTCTGTTAGAATGTGGGAACTGATATTAATCTTGATGAATGCTTATATATTTATGTGGTTATATTTTAATGGTGATTGTAGTGATAAAGCTGTGCATGCATTAAGAAGATCACTGTACACAGCCATGTCATGGATTTATTTACATGTCCCATTAATTGCCTCGTTAATCTTGAGTGCTGATGCTGCGGCAGAATTGATCAAATTAGAAGAAATTCCCTTGAAGAAAGGAGAATATGAAGAAGAAGAAATGAGCTTATACGGGTTATCTTTCTTCTTTACCGGTGGTATTCTGTTTGCCTTATGTTGCTTATCACTACTAGCTCTTTGTGATAAACCACTTGATGAAAAAAAACGCAAGATCCCACAATTATTCAGAGTGATACCTAGATTCCCAATCCTGATAATAATTTTCAGTTTATCATTTGCGGAATTAAAACCGATAAGATTAATTGGATTAACTACATTGATGCTTGCGTTGCTATTTATCTACGAAATCATCATCCTGATCGATGCTAATGATGAATGGGGTTGTAATGAAGCTGTTATCAATAACAATAATAACAACAACACTGTGATAGATGACTCTTTAAACACGAGCAGTATGAGAAAACCCAGTGATGAGATAACACATTAATCTATATATATTCGCTTATTAATAAATACTAGTACTAGCTACGGCTTATGTATCTCAATCTAGAGCTCATCTTATTAAGTAATAGAGCACTTAAATAATGGGGTACATTATATATAAAATGAGCCAATCAAAATTTAGTAAAATGTCAGCACCGTGCTCAGATTGAGTTAATCTGCACTACCCTTGGGTGAAAAAAAAAAAATTAAAAAAAAAAAAAATATCAAAAAAGAAAAAAAACATTATAAATATAAAGAATAGTGGAAAAATCATTCAATTGAAACACGTTCAATTACATATCATATTTATATTTGATCTTGATACCATTTAAAATATAACATTTGGTTTTAAATCTTTCTTTGTGGTGTTGAAAGCTTTTTCTATTGTCTTCAACTATTTCTGACTGCAACTTGCCATCAAAACAAAAAAAAAAGTATAACTTTTTTGGATTTTCATAACTACAATATTCATTTTTTTTTCATATTTGTGTTTTTATATTTTTGCATATCATCATCATCATTATATATATAGATAAGAAATGGCATTAGTCACATTGAAAAATGCTGTTGTATCAGCTATACAACCGAAAGATGGTTCTTCAGCTCCAATCAATAGCAACCGTAATGAAATAGAAAATTACGGTTCTTCCGATGACGAACAACAACAACAATTATTAGGAGCTGATGAAGAAAGATTGACTCCAAAATCATCATATAATAGCCAACGTGGCGATGATGACGATGACAATAGCCAAACATCTGTATTTGGAATGATTTTCAAGAGAGTTGATCCAAGAGTAATGAGTGATGTTATTATAGGTCTATCGGATGGTTTAACCGTGCCATTTGCCTTGACTGCAGGTTTATCATCATTGGGTGATTCCAAATTAGTTATCACAGGGGGTATGGCTGAATTGGTATCTGGTGCTATTTCCATGGGTCTTGGTGGATTTCTTGCTGCTAGATCCGAAGCCGATTATTATAAGAGTGAAGTGAAGAAGGAAAAACTGGAATTTTTCCAAAAACCTGAGTTGTTGGCCGATGAAATTTATGATATAATGGAAGGAATTGGTGCAAGAGAAGATACCATAGAATTATTCATAAGAGATTTGGAAAAATCTCCAAAGCAAATGATTGATTTCATTATAAGATACGGAAAGGGTTTAGAAGAACCTGCTGAAAATAGACAATTAACTTCGGCTTTAACCATTGGTTTAGCTTACTTCTTTGGTGGATTTATCCCTTTAATACCTTATTTCTTCACATCAACAGTGAAACAAGGTTTGATAGCTTCCATCATACTTATGGCTTTTACATTATTTTGGTTCGGATACATTAAGACTGTTGTCTCTATTGGTGATGATTGTAGCATGTGGAAAAAGACTTCAGAAGGTATCCAAATGTTTTTAATCGGTTCTATTGCAGCTTCTGCTGCATTTGGTTTGGTTTATGTCATTGAATAAGGTTTCTTTGTGTGTGTTTTTTTTCAAGTAATAAATTATTTCTATTTGTATATTAAAATATTAAATGTAGTTTGCAGCTATACCAAATTTTAAAAAACCTTCATCTATCAATGGATCTGGACAAAATTTACCTGCCATAATACAATGTACACTCATCTTTTCATGATAAACCAAATCTGTTAATAATTTTGGTGTAATTAAGAAATATTGACTCGTATTACTATTTGTGCATGCACTTTCAACAATCAACTTATGAACCATTCTCTCATTTCTAGCATCCATACCTTGATTAATCTCATCAACTACTCTAAAAGGTGAGTTTATTAAACCTTGTAATGAGTTCAAGAAAATTGCCGTCGTGACAGACTTTTCACCTCCTGATTGTGTTGTACCACTCAATATTGTCATTGCACCTTCACGTCTAAATTGTACCAGAATCTCTAATTTCCATTCACGATAAGAATTTTCATCTTGGTGAAGACGTACTTCACCCAGTGGATAGATTTTACTAAAATTCAGATTGAAATTCTTGGAAATAGAAGCCACTAATGATTCCAATTTAGGTAACCATTGGTCTTTCACTTGGTCAATTTTGGTAGCAAATAATAATGATGATGAGTCTAAATCAGGTAATCTCTGTTCAATATCATTAATATTGTTTTCAACGCGGGCAAATTTCGTAATTGATGATTCTTCTGCATCACTAAAAGAATTCAATTCACGACGAATCTTATCAATCTTCAGCACCAATTTGGATTCTTCAAACTCATGATTATCCATATAAGATTTAGCCAATGTGGCCAATACATCTCTTTCATCTTCGGTCAATTCTGTGTTCACAGAATCATTCAATTCACGGATCTTACGACTTGTCTCATGCTTCAATTGTTTGCAACTTATTTTCAGTTCTTCAGCTGCTTGTTGCAATTGTAATTTTCTTGTCTCCGCATCTTTTGCAATCTCTTTAATCGATATTTTCTTATTATCATGTTGTAATTTATTGAATTTCTTAAAAATGGCTTCTTCTCTGACCCGTTGAAGCTCTTTCAAAATTATAGCTGTTTGACCTAAAATTTTCAATTTCTCGGTAACTACTCTTTGAATCTCTTTGTTGGTATCCTTCTTGATATCAGCCTCTTGATTTTCAGTACTCAATGATTGAATTTCATCATTCAAAGCTTGGATATCCACCAGTAATTGTTCACATTTACTGCTCAGTTTATTAAATCGATTACGATTCTCTAGTGCACTCTTGATAAACTTATCAACATCATCAAAGTTTTGTTGAGCCTCTTTATAGTCTTCATTTTGAGATTCATATTCTTTCTTTTGTTCTTCGATTTCTTTTATGACAGTAGCTTGATTGTTCTGTTCTTGTTGAATTCTTTCTTGAATCTTAAGTTTACCATCTTCCGATAATCCTTTACTACCAAAAAGCTTATAACTGGTATTTAAGAAAGTGGCAGTCGAATATTTTCCCTGATTACCATAGCTTGATTTGAAATTTCTAAGAATCTGATCACCAGAAACAAATGCTTGAATATTAAGATTTTGGACACGATTCAATTGATCTTCATTCAACGATTTTGTTGCCACTGGTATTAAATGAATCATATGCTGTTCGCATAACATCTGAACTACCAGTGGTGGACCAGAAACAAAATCTGATAAATACCCATCGAATCCTAATTCTTTGAGTTTTTCAGGTGATAATCTTTCATTTTTGTTGATTTGGAAATTTGAAGATATCTGTCTGAATGAAATATTCAATTTCAATCCATCCATTATTTCTTTTGTAACAAATCTATGGTTAGTTTCAGAAGTCGTAACAATAGCAAGTTGTGAATCAAATGAAACAATATTACCCAATATAATTTCATAACCTCTGCGAACACTTAATGAAACAACAGCAGATTCAAACAGACGTCCTTCAAATTTCTCTTTATTCCGTCTCAAGTATTGAATCAGTTTAAAAGTCTTTGCTTGTTGCGAATAATCATCAAATCCACTCAACGAGTTCAATTTATCATCTGTGTTCAGTTGTTTCAGTAAATTAAAAATAATCTGATCAAACTTAAGTTCTCTCTCTTTCAAAAGTCGTATTCTTTCCTTGTGAGTACTCATCTCATTTTGCCTCTCATTTACTATATCAAGGAATTTGCTTCTCTCTATGGTTTTCAGTTTTACAATCTCTTCGGGTGTTAAATCTTGCTCATATCTTGATTTTCTTCTCACCCACTCATCAAGCTCTACTCTAATTGATTCCAATTTTCTACTCTTCTTGACAATTTCAGTCAATTTTCTTCTTAAACTATCATCTAATCTCAAAATATCATTATCAAGTGTTTTACATTTTGTAACATTTGACTCTATCTTGGTAGATAGTTTCAGTTCTTGCTTTTCAAGTTCAGTGATCTCATCGTTCAAAGAATTTGCACCATCAGTGAATTCACTGATTAGAGTCGATATGGGTTTTATCTGTTCCTCAAAATCTTTATAAGCCAGTATTTTCATGTCTCTTTCTCTTTTCGCGTTGGCAAATGTTTCTTTAGCATCTTGTATCTTAACAAAAGGAATCAATTTTTTATGCATTTGAAGATCCTGCTTCTTTTCTTGATATTTTTTGAATTTCTCAACTTCTGAAGATAACGATTCTTTTTCTTTAATTAATGATGATAATCTTCCTTCAATATCAACCTTTTCTTTATCGATTTTCAGTTTTTCTTCAGATAAATTTATAAGCTCATCATGATGCTTCAAAAGTTCACCTCCTTCAAAAGATCTTTCTATTTCCCTTAAGAGCTCTGTTTGCTTCTGATCTGCAAACTTGGCGACTCTATCTTGTGCTAGGAACTGACAAAGACTATCTAATTGAATATTCAAAGAAGCCACAAATTCTCGTATACTTTTCTCGCTTGATTCCTTACCATTTTTTTGCCATTTGGATTTAGAGGAAGCTGCCGTGATTTCTCGTCTTATAATGACGCGTTCACTTTTGCCCTTCAACTCAATTTCCACTTCTCCCGTTAGCTGACCCTGTTTAACAAAATCCCCGTACTGCATTGTTTGTTTCCCCAAAAATCCAAGTTTCCCACCAAGACCAATACAGATGGCACACACTATTGTTGACTTTCCTGTACCATTTGGTCCGATAATCATGTTCATACTTGGTGACATTTGAAACTCTGATAAAGTATAAGACATAAAATTCTTCAACTTGATTCTTATAATTGAACCAGGAAGGAACTGATCCAAATTCAGCACATGATCATTAACCTTTCTCCTTTTATTCGGCTGTAAATATTCCAGAAGATTCACAGTCTGCATCTCACTGATGGTTGATATCTTGTTATCGTACTGGCTTTTCGTGTATCCATAATTTTTAACTGATTTGAAAAAAAAAAAAAATTAAAACAAAAAAAAAAAAATTGTTTTCCTCAAAAACAAAAAATTGGACCATTGGAAAATAAAATATACAAGCAAAGCCAATATGTCCCAAAAGAGAGCTGCTAGTCCAATGGTAGAGGATGATATCCATAAAAGAAGAGGAAGACCGCCCAACACCACAAGGATAACCTCAGCACTTCATACAACTATGGCAGTATCTAATATTGAGCTTGATTTACCAGATACACCCAGACCCTTCCATGTTGTAAATACAATCCCTTTGTCCGTGGAAGAGCCAACATATGATGATTCTCTAGGTGAAAATTTACTTTCTGTGAAAGATAGTGCTACTTTGTATAATTCATTGATAATATCTAGACAAAATTGGCTATACAACAATGAGATGGGTGTCTTCAAACAATATTGGAGTAGAAAAGAAGAACTGATAGAGAAAGCTAATATGGAGCTTGAACTCGCTAAGATCAAAGAAGACCCTGCTGATGATGAAATAAAGCTGGTCCCGGTGGAGCTGGTTACAAGTAAAAGAAAAAACATGAACAAATTGTGTGAATGTGTATTACAACTTGGTCCACACTCTTTTGATATTCGATTATTTATAGTCAAAAATGAAGCTATTGAAAAAAAATTCAAAGATGAGCAAACAGCTGAAGAAGAAAAAACTGGAATTAAAGTTAAGGAAGAAGAAGATGAGGATGAGGATGATGAAAAGGCTGATTCAGATGATGACGAGCACGATAAGAAAGACACTGAACTGAATGGTCTGGATAAATCTCTGGAGAACACTAAGGAAATTGAAACTGAGGACCCCGTTCTGGGCGACAATGAAAAAAAAAGAACGCAAGAGATCGTGAAAATAGAAGACGATGAATTAACCAGTAAAACAAAAGAAAAAGCCACTCCAAAAAAGAAAGGTCCTGGTAAAGGCAATAGGACTCCCAAAACCAAGAAACCCGTAAAGCTGAGTGATATGGATTCTAAAATTGAAACAATAGCAGACAAGGGAAAGCAGTCATCTCCAGAGTCAAGGCCACTGAAACGTGAAATACAACAAAGCTTGGAAAATCACATAATGATTGCAAATTTAAATTCTTTGGCTCGTTCCAACTCCTCATTAAATGATTTGATGAAGACCGTGGCATCTGGTGGTGCAAATACAAAGCAGATTGCCGAGTTTCAAAAATACATCGTACAAGCTAAAGATATGGGGGACCCGACAGGGAGTCATGCAAAGACATATCACCTGCAAATAAAGCAGCAGAAGTTAGATCAAAAACTGGCTGAAAAGAAATTGAGGAGTGATGAGAAACAAAAACAACAGCTTGAGAAGTTGAAACAGAAAGAGCTGAAAAAGGAACTGAAAAGACTCGAAAAGGAAAGGGAAAAAGAATTAAAGCAAGAGGCCAAAAAGATAAGAAAGCTCGAAAAGCAAAAAGCTCGCCAAACCTCTCAAGGAAAGAAGAAGAAAGATCCATCATTCAAAATTGTCAAGACGAAATTAACAGCTCTTCAGGAGAGATACTTGTATGATGCCACTTTATCATTTGAGTTTTCTGAAAATTCTTCGGCAAGATATTTGTTACCTAAAGATTGTATTATGGAAAAACTTGAGACTGGTGAAATTTTGATGTCATTCATTATTGTGCATAATCAGTCTGAGATCACTCAATTTGAAGAAGAAGAAGCTAAAAGAGAAGAGGAAAAATTAAAATCAGAGTCTGCACCAGCTGAGGATCTGGAAGTTACTACTAAAAAGCCAGCACATAGAAGAAAAAGAGGAAGGTTTGGTCCAGTTAGAAGACTGAGCACCAGAGGTAGTGCTAAGGAACCGGAACTGCCACTCCATGTTGAGAAACCAAAACCTGTTTACTCCACCATAACTATTATGTTGACTGATGTTCCAGCACATTGTGGACCGCTTATATTAAATTCAGCCGATCCTCTTGAAGAGGTTCAACTGAAAATGAATTCCGTTTTCGATGAAGGTGATAGACAAGAAGTTGATTATGTGTGGTACCAGTTAGATGGTATTACTGATGAGATATTAGCTGAGCTGTTAAGACATAATTTGACAACACTTGAGGCACAAAATGTGAAGAGAGCAGGGGGAACTGGAAGAAGGAAAGCTACTGATTAAGACTTCTTTGCATATGTAAAAGCTAACATGGTTTCTTTGTATATTATATTCATTTCATTTCATTAAAATTATGTATACATTACGACGAGTATTGTAATTGCAAACCCATCACTGGTGTTGCAAGAGTGTTATTTTTAAAATCTAATTGACAACCTCCACTAAGCAAAAATCCACTGAACCTTCCTTCCCATAATAGCTTGAGGTTTTTATCTTTTAAAGAAGTTGACAGTTTTATAACACTTGAAAAGTCACTTTCATTCACAAGTTTTGAAAACGTCTTGATAACATCATTATTCTGAGAAAAATTTTTCTCATAGAAATCATGCTGTGGGTTTTTTATAGTGCTATCATTCAGTATATGTTGTCTTTTTCTGGCTATCTTGATAGCATTTTGATTAATTTCATTTTCCAAAAACTGTTTTCTATCCTTCTCTGCTCTCAGATAGTGACTTCTAGAAAGCTGCCATAACTCACAACCTAAGCTTAAGTTACTTTCATATGAATACATGTTAAAATCATACCTTGAAGAAAGTGTTGAGCTGACACTTGTCCGAACACTATACGATGTGGATACGTTACCAAGGATAGGATTACATGACAACGTCAAAGTTAATGGTTTCCCTGTTGATGTTGAATGAGTAGTATACCTCAAAGAACTAGAGAATCCTGGAGACATATTCAAAGCTCCATACCAGATTTCAGTTCCAAGTGAGAGCATGGAGCTATCGATATGGAAGTTTCTAACGAGTCCTTCTAAATTCTTGTCAAATAAATTCCTATATTTGTTATCTTTATAACCAAAATTGTAAAGAAATCTGAAACCTAAGAGAGCCTCATTCGTTGAAAAGATAAATTCTCTTGAATATCTTCCCAAATCGTTTTGTAAATAAAATGTCATGATACCAGTATTAAGGTTCATTTTCTTTGTCTGTTTGGGTAAATTGATACATTTCAGTATAAATTGAGAAGTTGGAGAAAACTTATTGATATACATTGCCTCTAAAGCTCTGGTTGGGAAGTACATTTTGCCATAAAGCATCGATTCTTTCTCACTTGAAGAAGTATTATAATACCTCCCAGCCGGCTCTATCATTCTATAACCGTTGATTGCATTCTGAAGTGGAATATTCTTGGTACCGGTAACATTCTTTAAAGGTGTTGAACAATATAGGTAAGCTACTGATCCACTCAACTTCCCATTGTTTGAGAAACTGAAGTTTGAGTAGTTATGATCAGTTGAGTTTGAGCTAACATCAAAACGAAAACCTGTTGGTAATGGAAAATTTATGATGTTCTCTGATGTTGCTAAAATATTCTCGTTCAAATTATCAACATTCCAATTGGTAGTCGAGTAAAAACATCGTTCAATGTAATCCATATAACTGATCATTTGGTGTTAAAAGACCTTTACGGATGTTATTGTTTTCATCTGCCTGCAATGTAAAAAAAATATCAGAAAAAAGACAGGAGAAAAAATTGAAAGAAAATAATCTATGAAACTACACGACTTTTATGAAAAGGGGATATTAAATACAATAATAGAATAATTCAGTCTAGGCATTAAAGAGTGACTGTAATATCTATAATTTAGTGTTTTGTGAATTTTTAATTATTAGAGTATAAAAAGAGAATGAAAAAACAAAAAGAAAGAAAGACAAAAAGGTATATATATCGTATATATTTTTAGGTTAATTAATATATAAACTCCAATCTAATTTAAGGACATTTATCACTTTAGAAAAAGAACAAGGCTATCAACGAAAAGATAGAAAAGAAAGTATTAGCAAGAAGGCTTGAACCAGCACCTTCGAAAACAGAGACTGCAGCGGCAGTGGTTATAGCTGAGCTTCCAGATTGATAGATAGTTTGAGTGTTAACAGCAGTCAAGGTGGTATCTTCTTCGGTGCTTAAGTGACATCCTTCTGAATCACATGGGATGGTGATAGTGGTGGTTCCTTCATCAACTGATGTGGTGAGTGTTGAATATGATGATTCACATGGAATAGTGACAATAGAAGTATAAGTTCCTGAAACAAGTTCAGTTGTGGTGTAAACTGCGTCTGTGTCAATGGACTTTGTCTGACATACATGGTTCGAGCAAGGAACTGTGACCACGGTCGTCGAGTTATAGTTTGAAACTATAACAGTAGTATAGGAAACACCTTCTTCTGAAGCAGGATTAGAAGAAGCAGGAGCAGAAACACTGGATGATTCATTTGAGGCCAATATTATTGTGCTAGATAATTCCCATGTTAAGACATCTCTCTTTACTCTTTTCAAATCATCTCCTGTATTGACAGTGACTAAAACTGAATCGGAAAAGGTTGTTTCTGCTGAAGAAGTTTTCTTAGAAAATAAACCAATTCTAAGCAAAGAGTCGGTTGGTATTGACTCAGTGAATGAGATATCAAAGCTTTCGTCTGAACAATCGAAAGTATAATCTGAGCTTGAAACCTCTGAGCCTGAGACAGAAAAGGTAAATTGAGAGCACTCAAACACAAAGTTTGATCCAGCAGTTGAACTTAACACGACACTGTTCCATTCGGCGATAGCACCAGGGACGTTAACGTACCATAATGGTTCACCTGCGTTCTCTAAGCCTTCAATGTATGGGGTGGCAGTACTTGATGGAGTTATTGAACTAGTTGTTGAAGGTGAAGGAATCTCGGAGCTTGAATAAGCTTCAGAGTTGGATGAACTGTTAGAAGCTGATGGATCAAAGATGGCTGATGTTGCGGTGGAGGCGACAGAAGAAGATTCAGAGGAGTCTTGAGAGTCTGATGCTGTTGATATGGCTGAAGTTGATGATTCTGCTGATGGTGCTGAGCTCTTAGAAGAAGTAGTTGAAGTTGCAGAAGTGTCAGATGAACCTGGAGTTGATGAATCAGCACGAGGACTTGAAGTGGAATCTTCAGCAGTAGAAGTGACATCCACTTCACTAGATGAACTAGAAGAAATGGAAGAGGAGGAGGAAGAAGAAGAAGAAGAAGAAGAAGAAGAAGAAGAAGAAGAAGAAGAAGAAGAAGAAGAAGAAGAGGAAGAAGAAGAAGAAGAAGATGATGATGATGAAGTTGAAGTAGCTGTTGTTGAAGGAGCACAATCAGTACCAGTTGGGCTTGCAGGTAATGAACATTCGGACAAGGCATCCCCCAAAAAGCTTCCATAATCGTCCCATAAACACCATCCACAGTCAAGACAGCTAGAAACTTGAGTCATGAAACTAGTACCGGAGGCACACAAACAGTCATGGTCGTAAGGGCCCTCATCGGTGTTATCAGAGTTGGTGGAGCAACTTCTAGCAGCAATAATTGAGTAACCACAATAGGCATGGCATTGATAAGAAGCACCAGCCGGATCTGCAATAGCAAGAGCAAAAGCTTCTGGGAGAGCATCTGCTTCAGCTAATGGGGAAGCTTTTACTAGGTTGGAGGCAACTAATGCCACAGCTAATTTTCTAACGAAGGACATTGAAAAATATTTTCTTTTGGAGTTAATGAGTCAAATTTTCAATTCTACAGATAATATTTAGGCTTTATATAAGTAGAAAGTATTCAAGTTTATGTTCCGTCTGATATCGAAAAAAAAGAGGATAAAGAATAAAAAGCTGCAGTTACAATTGAGCAGCATAATTCAGTTAGACCATAAACTATTAGTACTAGAGGAAAGGCAAGTAATGCAGGGTGTCTCCAAAGAAAGCATCATCACCAAATCAGAAATTGTATGGTGTATCCAAATTAAGAAGTTATGTTTCCGAATGTTTAGTTTCGAGCATCTGCAAAACCCCTCAAATGTGGTAGAACAATAAAACTTTAATCGCTAAGAGACCGATATTCACCGCTTTCCACTTTTGCATGAAATCTTGTTTTGTTTGAAGAGGTAAATGGTTTGAGATTGTCCAAAATAGTTAATATTTCATTTTGAACTGGAAATTAAAACCGATAAGCACGTTACGAAATCTGAGATTCTTGATCAAAGATACTCCGAAATATAAAGAGCTGATAGCCTAAAGGAAACCTTTTCCCTTCTGTCTTGAGCCTGAGGTACTTACCGCATAGAAGAGTTGATGGCCATTTAGTACCTTTTGAATCCTTGTAGTAACCCTGAAAGCAGCTGACGGTTACACTTACAAGGTTGAGGGTAATCTGATAATCGCATTTTGGTTGAAAATATTATTTCTTCGTGGGTCTTGGCATGTAGCTACCATTAGCTTATATAAAGAGCCAATCAAAAATATATTTATCGATATTCCTGTTTGCAGTGTTCCGATACAATTAAAAAAAAAAAAAATCGAGTCTAACGGGGTGTGCTATACCAGAAGTTACCAGAAGTGAATATCCGCAGCTACTTGAAAGGCTAGCTCGTATAATACTGGGGACACTTTCGAAAAGTTCAAGAGCTCGAAACTATTGATTTTTAGAATCTGAGACTTTTAGGAGACCCTTTAGAACTTACGGCCGTAAAATCTGTTTTAATCCTCCTAAGAAGTGTTAGGAAATTGAGAGAACCGAAAAGGAGGATTTATGAATATTCTTCAATTGAAACAGTTGCAAAGTTCAAACTTATTTGTTTCATAATTTTAAGGGCCACAATAACTTGTGCTTTTTACCTATATGAAGTTGATGTTAGCTAGAAAACCAAAACAGTAGAAAAATTTTTTTTTTTTAAAAAAAAAAAAAAAAAATTCACTGAAAATTCATCTCATCTCATAGACTAATACAAATCGAAAAGATGAAGGTTTTACTTGCTTCTGATGACTCAGGATCATTGAAACAGGTTATTTGCAAAAGAGGAACAGATACTTCTGTACAGACTGCCACCCAACCCGACTCAATCACCTCCTTATGTGAGGAATCTCGTGCGACAAGAGTTCAGCAGTTTATTTTACATAAAGACTACTTGATCGCAACAAGGTTGAAAGGAAGTATCTGTTTTTACGATTTAACAAAAGAATATGAACTTGTGAAGAAATTTGATAAATGTTCCAATTCTGATACTGACAACTTTGTGACATTGCTTGAATCGTTTGGATTAATCTATGCTTGTACTGAAGCCGGTTTAATAACAATAATAAATCCTGAAGATTTAAATGGACAGAAAATTACAGTAAATATCAAGGCTCCTGTTTCGGCATTCATAAGCCACCCATTACAAAGAGGTATATTTGCATATGGTGGTAAGGAAAATGATGTTAAAATCATATCATTATTTGATAATGTTAAAGATAAAGATTTGGAGAAAAACATTAAAGTGGAACAATTATTCCAAGGTAAAAATGTTAAAAATGACAAACTTGATTTGAGAGTTCCAATTTGGATTTCGAAGGTAATGTTCATGGATGCTTCAGTTAAGAGAGGTTCTTGGAAATTTATAACAGTAACAAGATATGGTCAAATTAGAAAATACGATACTTCACATGGAAGAAAACCAATAAGTGATATAAAAATTTCCGAGAAACCATTATTAACCTTATCGTATACATCAGAGCCATCTGAGATTATTTGTACCGATACGCATACGACTGCAGCTAAATTTGACATAGATAGAGGATTATTGATTGGTAAATATAAAGGTGCAGTAGGTTCTGTTCAAGCATTATATTCATTCTTAGAAGGAAACATCATAGCTACTGGTGGATTGGACAGATATTTCAGAGCATTTGATATTGATTCCAGAGAACAAGTTGCAAAAGTTTACGTTGGATCTCAAATCAGTTGCATTCAAGTCTTGGAAGACGATGAAGAAGAAGAAGTAGAAGAACAAGTTGCTGCAAGAGCTCTGAGAAGAAAAAGAGAACAAGAGGGAGAAGATAGTGAAGATGAAGAATTATGGGAGAAGCTTAATAGCAGCAGTTCAAAAAAACAAAAAGTATAGTTATGTTTAGTAATAGATCATAGAGAGTAATATCATTTTGTACTATACAAAACCCTTTGACATTTTCTTGTCATGCCCTGATTTCCTATTATGATTAGCTCTTGACAGCTTGTTTTTAGCATCACGCAGTTTCTTAATCTTCTCGGCCTTTGGAGTTGTTGTCAGAGAACTATCTTTGCCATTTGGCTGTTTCAGTCTGTTGAAGTTTTGACGTTCTTCTATAACGTCATCATCAGAATCAGCATCTTCCTCCACAGCTTTAGGTTTCCTATAACTTGTAGCTTGTTTTAAAGTTCTATTGACTTGTGAAACTCCTCCGAAGTTATACTGTTCATCCAACATTCTAAATTTAGCAGGTTGCTTTAATAACATCCTTGCCCATCCTTCTATCTGCTCATCTGACCATTTTGTTTGGTCTTTTATACTCTGTCTGATTTTTGATTTTCTCGAAGCACGTTCCAAAGCCTCAGGAGAATTCTTGTAAATTTGAAACAAATAATGCTCGGTTTGTTCCAACAGCGAAACAACTTTTGTAGGTGACGAATCAGTAGAGTCATCATCATTATCAGCTTTATTCACCAGTGATTTAGCACTTGATGTTAGTTCTTGATCATCATAAGTATCATCTGGTTCATCTTCATCAGATTCATAAAGCAATCTCAAAGCAGCAGTTAAAGTCTTTTCCTTGAGGTTTTTCTCATCAAAATTGTATTTCGATTTATCCTTCTTACCATAATACACATTAGACTTGTCAAATTTCATCTTATCAAAATCATCATTGTCATAAACTGATCTTTTGAATTCTTTCAATCCTGGTAGATTACCAAATTCTGAAGGATCTGTTTCAAGTAATTGATTTGTGACCATATCCACATTGTGATTATTATCGAGGAGGAGTCTCTTGACTTGTGAATCACTTAATTGTGGGAACAAATCATGAATCATATTGATGGAGTCTTGATCAAAACTAGCACTTCCAGAAGAAGATTGCTTACGACCTTCTTTGCTTAAAAATGGCAACCTTTCATCTAACCCTGGGTTCATTTTTGTATAACTGTCACTTAGTATAATAGTGCTGAGTAAAGGAAACAACCTTATCATTGCCTTAAAACTATTGACATTCAAGTCGACAGAGATAAGCTTACTCACCTTGATAGTGGGCAAAGATAATATAGAAATAATTGCAACTTCAAAGACAGTTTTGAAATGAATTGTAGTTCCCTTATTATACAAGACTTCCAATATTTCGATCCAGCTACCATTTGTGAATTTTTCAGCAAAATTTGAAGTGCCTTTAGTTTCTCTTGGTGCATTTTTAGATTTATTGTTATTACCAATTCTTCTAACTTTGGTGCTGTCAGCATTATGAACATATTTCCCGAGTAATAAACTCAAGCCTTCTAAATCATGTTTTGTGAACTTTCCTGATTCAATCAAATTCTTCAAATTAGTATGCAAAGTTTTAATCAATGAGATATCATTTGACTTGGAATTGATCTTAGATTTCACGGAGCCTTCTATAAGCTGCCTTACCATGCTTACAGTGACCGGGAAATTTTTATTTTTGGAATTCAACTGTGCAAGCTTAGTATAAACTTTGACGAAATTCCAAATAGAATCGCCACTTAGGTTCAAATTTATCAAATTGGTGCTCTTGATGAACTCGAATACATATAGTTTCAAAATTTTGGAATTCTTCACAATATCAGGATTGATCGAGCCTAATGAAAAAATCTTCGAAGACTCTTCAGCAGTTTCATGTAAATAAATGTTTAAGAAAACCGTTAATTGTTGTTGTGATTTGATTGACAATTTAGCTGATTTCGTAGAATATATCTTGATCAATCTTTGGAAAAGAAGGATATAATACTCGATGAGGTGAACCCATATCACGGGATCTTTATCTATCAATGAAGACCGTAGCTTGAAAGGTGGATACGCCACTATTGGGATATCAAGTATCTCTGGTTCAGGCATGTCTGATAGTCTTTTAATCGAATTTCTCAATTTTTCATTTCCATTTTTTCATAGTTTATTTTTTTTCAGTCTTTTTTTCCCACTAAGGAGTCCAATGACAATCAAAGAAAATATAATTTTCAATTATACTCTATAAATTATTTCTATATCAGCACTTCATAGTGCTATACTGGACAACAAGAAACTAAAAAAAAACAGAAGGCTCAAAATGAAAAGGTTTTAAAAAGAAGAGAAGAAACAAACTTTTTGAAAAGAAAAAATTAGGGGTTTAACATTAATTGTAATTGTATTAATTATTTTAAATTAAGATTATCTGTGGAACTACTACCAGAACGATTACCGTTACTGTTTCCAACATTACCAAAATAGTCATTTGGAATACCACCTTCTGGATTTGCCATGAAAAATGGATCATTCAAATCAAAGCCTAAGATAGGATCAATTCTATATTTATCGAGTAAATCTTTATCCCATTGAAACATATTATGTTCAATATTTGAAATATTTTGCGGTTGCAATTGCAGTGGTGGTTGAGGAGAGTTAGGTCCAGTGGACAAAGGATTTGGTGCACCTGATGGGATATCTAAGGCCATATCTGCAGCACCCATTTCATACGGTATCATTGGTTGCTCGGACAAACTTGATAAGTTTGTGCCACTTAAAGATGGGTACAATGCAGCATTACCATTACCCTTTGTGAAACTCTCATATTGTTTCCTAAATTTGGAGACTAAATCAAAAATTTGTTCAATTAATCTCATTGCATTTTTCTTCCAGTAACCTGATAGACCATCAGATAAAGTTTTCAAATATCTATGAATTTCCAAGATTTCTTGCTTGTAAAAAAACAAAATGTTATCGAAATTTAAATGTAAGAAAGTATAAAAAACGATGAACGATTGATACAAGAAACAGTAAAAAAATGGATAAATACTTTGGAAATTTGGGTTATTGATTTTTGTAGTCAAGATCTTGACAAGATTAATTGTATGTTGAAAAGTTTTGGAAACTGAATTTAACAAAATCTTTGTCGATGTTTGATACGTTGACATAAAAGGTTGATGAAATTTGGCTCTATTCGAATAAACTAAGATCAAATCACATAAAGTTTCACAAGGAGTGTCCAATAATGAAAATTGTTCACTTTCAGAAGACATAGAAGAAGGTGATTTTGTATTTTCCTCACGGTTCAAGATAACATCGAAATCGTTTTCTTTCTTTATATCAGTACGTTGTCTCTTTGTGCGCCTTCTCCACTTCTCCAACTCTTGTCTTTCCAATTCTCTTTGTTCTTCACAAGTGTCATCTAACAATTTCTCGTAAACTTCAATTTCTCTTTCAAAATCATCATCTAACTGAGTTATATCGGAATAACTTATAGAGACTCTGTAGCTATCGATTAAAACTTTAGTTGAACTCTTGGTGATTTCACTTAGAGCAATCTTATAATTCAAATTGATATCCTGGCTCTGTATCAAAGGCTGGAAAGTGAAAGTAACAGGATTAGGTCTACCAACCACCGAACATAACACCGAGGAGATGAAATTGATAGTAAGCCATAATGAAGTTCTTGGATCAGTTTGAATAACTTTCAATGTATTTGTCTTTGAATTTTTCAAACTGATTTCAATTTCCTTGTCATAAACATGAAGTCCCAAACTATATGCATTAGAAACTGTGTGGAAAAGTAAATTCCAAGAAGTCTCTGCTTGTGAATGGTAATAATAATGTTCGCAAGCCAATACATATGATTTCAACGATTTAACAGTTTCATTTTTCATTCCATGTTTCAACTGTTCAAATTGAGCCATTAATTTCTTATTCAAAGACTCATAGTTGATTTTATAATCAATTACTAAGGAATCATCTCTTCTAATAGATCTTATGGTGGTAACCAAGATCATGATCAAAAGTAATAAATCATCATCATTTGACCAGTTCTTGATGTTTGTGTAGTTATGTAAGAAATGAAACACTTCTTTTTCACTGATAAAATTATTACAATAGTTTCTTAATTGGAAGAAAATTGATACAATTTTACAAATTAATGAAAAATTTGTCATCTTGTTTTTCTTCTCAGTCTTATCCAAATTTGAAATCAAATTTGGTAACTCTCGTTTCCTTATTTGATTTTTCTTGTCTTTCATAAATTCGTTAAATTCGACAATCTTAGCATCTTGTGTAGACTTAATCATGAAAACCGAAGATGTGGGACCATAGTATTTTTCCTTTGACAATTCACTATCATTATCGAAGTCATCATGATCATTGATAAAATTATCAGCTTGTCGAAGTTTCTTTTCAAGTTCAGATATTCTTTTTTTCAAAACTTCATTCTCCTTCGCTATATTAACGGATATAGTTGAAGAAAGAATATTGGAACCGGAAGTATCCAAAGGAGATACCACAGTGGAATGTGTGACATATTCGTCATTTGAAATCAAGTCATTCACCTCTATAGATCTGAATTTTTCAGGATATTCACATTTAATATTTCTCCTCGAACACTGATTACATGGATACCTCTTACAACATTTGATTTTCCTCCGTCTACATTCGACACAAGATATAGGGTAAAGCACCGTTTGAGTAGTAGGAGCAGGAGCACCACCATTATTATTATTATTATTGTTATTGTTTGGCATCAGATCCACCGACCCTGGTGTAAGTGAAAGCTTCTTATCAGAAGCCTGATCCATCTCTCTTTAACTCCTTCTCAAATATATATATATGCTTCAAGTGTTGTTGTTCACTTTTTGAACGTGTTGCTGCTACTGTGTCCAAACGGAGGAAAATCTTTTTTTTTTTTTATTTATTTCGTTTTTTATTTTTTTTTTTTTATTACCAGAACAGATTAATTTCTTTCCCCACAAAAAAAAGAGAAGTAACAAATAAAATCCACCAATCAGGGGTAGAGATTATACACATCCCCTTTTGGGTTTTGCTATCTTTATATTATATCATTCTATTATATCTAGTTACTCCATTCTACACCAGGGTCTTCCGCTATCTACTTGGAACTGGCATAATTGAGGTTCTAACCACATGGACAAGCTTGCCAGGAGAACGATGCCTGCGCTGTCACTCATACCAACCAGTCCCATTGCAAATTCTCTAACATCAGTAGTTGTAGTTTCACTGACTAGCATGAATGTGTTGACGTAAGATGCACCACCCAATAATCCTTCGTAAAAGATCAAGACCATAAGCAAATAAATATTAGGAATCACCATGTACAAAGATTGCAAAATACAAATGATCAAGTTGATCACTTGAAGTATACTTGGGACAAGAATTTTTCTAATTCTGATAAATGATGATGACGATCTCGATATAAAGACTCCCAATTGATACAACGTCCCATAAGTCACATACAAGTCTCTATATTTCTTGAAAGGTGTCTTCTCTATTGGGAATAGTAAAGTTGGAGATACACCTTGATTAATAATATACTCTGCCACATAGACAGAGAATAATGGAACCATGAAGGGAATAATCAAAGGTTTCAACTTGAGAAGTGTCTTTTGTACATGGGATTGTAGCATCAAGAGCAGCTCTTTACTTAACAAAGAAGTCGTAGAAGCATAAGATACAGAGTCTTGGTCCAACATTCTTTCTTGTTCCTCTGCATATTGTGCTCTTCTAATTTCATTATAAGTCTTGACAGGGTCTGGTAATATGACGTAAAACGTATAAAAAAACATGAATGGCACAATGGAAAATAATGATAAACTTGTCCTTACACTCATCCCCAACCATGTTGTCATTAACATATAACAAAAACTTCCAATTAAACCTGCTCCACCAGTACCACTACTGAAGCCTTTTAAAGACATATCTGGGAAATAATGTGTCAATTGTAAAAAAGTTAATTCACCACCTCCACTACTTAAAGATACCAACAGGATCGAAAAAAGTTTAGCCAGAATACTTTCAGAATATGCGACAATCAACATCCCAGTTACATCCAAAGAAACCATCATAAAGATTCTCAGTCTATATGGGATCAAATGGATGAAAAAAGGTGCCACAAGTTTTATAAGAAAAGCAGGTAATACATCGGCAAGTAATACAGTAGCTTTTGGAACTAGAGCACCAACCAAGTCAACCAGAGCTGAAAGTATCACAACATATAGCACGTTGTTTAAAACACCAAAGATCCAAAATGCAATAAAAGTTCTTCTTTCGTTTGTCAATGAAGCAATACTAGCCATTTATCTTATCTATCTGTCTGATGTAATAATTCTTTTTAATTTTTTTTTGTTTATCTGGTTACTTTTTTTTTTTTTTTGTACTTCTTTCTTGTATAAATATTATTATAGAGATACGTTACAAACTTACAAAATAGTTAGAAAGAAATCTCTATTAGTGTATTCTAATCAGTATTATGCTTGATTTGTGGATCAAATTCATTTATCAAATCAGGTTGAAATTTGATCAATTTTTGTTTAATTATTGGCACTAACCCATTTCTGACAAATTTTTTGTAATCCAATTCTGAACCATTTATTTGGAAATCATATTCATCTTCATCTTGATCATGAATAAATTCAGGTATTATTAAGTCATATTGGATTTCTTTTTCCTCATCACCAGATTTATTAACCAAGGAAATTTTGAACTCCAATACCATATCAAATATACATCTAGTCTTACCTTTTCTTTGAGTTACATCACAATCCCCTTTAACAGAATTCAATTTTGTAACTGTTATTAAATGACTGTCATCTTCATATTTCGTGTCGATGATATTGGTCTCGAAGTAAGTCTTAGACCATGGTAAACAGTTCTTATCAACCCAGTGCCTACTCAGTTATAAGTTAGTTTTTGATCTAATGTGGAACAACGAAAGAGTCTCTCAACTTACCAGTTATTAGGGTTATGTACGACTCCTGATTTGATAGACATGATGATGATTAATCACTGCTTTCCGTATTGTGTAAATTTTTTTTTTTTCAGTCATTTTTTTTTCTCTTTCTCAATTTTTCACTTTTTTCAATTGAATTTTCTCGAAAATTCTCAAATTTTATTTGATCTATCCCTTTTACGGAAGAAGAACTATGAACGTAACATCGACTATTGAACCTAATATGCCCGAATATCAGTTTCTAAAAGATGAGCAAATATCTATTTATGTGAAAGCCTCTGCTCTCTTGATATCTCATGAGTATTCCTCTTCTAAAATATGCCAAATTAGATTACCTCATTCTTGGTTAGATGCTGATCCTTTCTTGTATGACAATTTTCTACTGTCTGTCCAGTCCATTGATCCTGAATGCTTCAATTTTAAATTCAACAAAATCTCCGAGATGGTACTTGATAGAATTCATAAGCACAAAGTATCACAAATCTGTATCCTTGATTTTAAAAATATCCCTGCTAGACAACAACTAGAATTCTATCAATGCTTCTTTCAATTGCAAATGATTCCATTGAATTTACAAATGTTGAAAAATAACTTGTCCATTTCTATCCCCGATTACAACAGTAAGTGTGTGGGATTAATGCAAGAGCATATTAAACAGTATGTGTTTCGACTTTTCGAGTTGAACCAGATGCCTTTTGAACAAATATCTGAATTTTTGGACTCGTATTTGCTCATAAGAGTATTCAATCCTCAACATTATCTTATACTTAGACAACAGCATTTACGGAAATCTTATGCACAAGTTGTACAAGCCATAAATGAGACCCGTTTGAAAACTTTTAACAAGAACCTCTTTATATTAGAAATTATCGGATCTACAATTGGATTATGGAATAGCTATCTAAGTCAATCCAATTCATACCATTTGAAACTTTTGTACCAAGTTGATCTTACCCAATTGAACACAGATAAAGGTTTTTATAATTTTTCATCAAAGATCGCTATGTTCATTGAATTAGCTAGATTAGAATTTACAAGTTGGAGGTGCAATAATTAAAGAAAGTTCTTTCACGTGTGTTTATCGTATATTGTATTGTAGTTTCACTCTTATTAGGACGGACCATTGTTCATTTTCCCCAGGCGGTGGGTCCAAACAAAAATTTTTTCTCTCCTTCTTCTTTTTTTCTCTCCTGCTGCTGCCTTACTAAGATAATCTTTGAAGAAAAAAAAAAAAAAACAAAAAAATTGATAAATAAATAAATATTAAACACCAAATTTTCACTAATTTCACCACCACAGAAGACAATGCCAGACAGTATAGAATTGAAGTTCTTAGGTAGGAAATCTGATTATCCACCACTCCCCATTTCTTCAAAATCATCTTCACATCTTCCCATTTCCAATCATAGCCCCAGGGTAAATAGCATCCCTATATTTTTCCTAATATTTGTCGAGATATTCACCACTGTTACATTGGCATACGAATATGACAATTTGAATTACTATCACAATTTTCTTGGTGCTACGTTATTGGGAGGATCCACCGCAGTGTTGGCTCAAACTATTACGGAACAATACAAATCGTCTTTTTCATTGAACAAGCATTTCAAATTCTTGATTTGGGGTTTTATTAATGGTATTTTTTCCAAATTATGGATCGATTTTATATTGATCAATTATGCACAGGACAATTTCATGAAAATTTTATTAGACCAATTGTTAGGAAACCCTATTTTCCAATTTGTGTTTGTCATTTACAATTGTATATGGGAAAATAACGATTTCAAATTAGGTTTACAAACAACATACTTGAAAACAATGAAATTATCATTGATTATCTTTCCTGCATTCTCCACCATTGCATTCACATTGATACCAGAAAGATATATCTTCCCTGCCAACTGTTTTGTCACATTGACTTGGAACATTGTCTTATCTTTTATATCTTAGTATAGCTATAATCTATTTTATCAGTATATTTTAGCCCTCTTTAGTTAAAACATTCTTCCGAGCTTTTTTTTATGAAAAAATTTGAGACAAAACAAAAAAAAAAAAAAAAAAACTAACTAAAATTAACAAACATCAACATCATTTCAACCGTTGATTAAGAAGTTTTCAACAACTTCTAGATACTAGCTTCTTATAAAGCTAATTCAGTGATATAATATTCTCCAAAAAATAGCATTATTCCTATTTGCCCAAGATTTATAAAGCAGAAAGAATATAGATCATTATATAGAAAAGGATAAATGTCGGATGATACTTATTATATCACCACTCATGAAGCAGCATTAGCAGTAGTGGCTACAGCCATGAAGAAATCAAGACTTCGGCTTGACACTTTGATAATGACTTCCATATTGGGTGGGGCTCTTTTCAGTGCAGGAGGTATGGCTTTTATTCTAGTACAAGCAGGCTTCCAAGGTTTATACGAAACTAATCCAGCAGTGGTACATTTGTTACAAGGTGCTGTTTACCCTATTGGTTTATTTTATGTGGTGATAATGGGCACAGATTTGTATAATTCAAATGTCTTGTTCTTCACTGTTGGTGTGTTGAGAGGTGCTGTAAGTATACTTGATTTGATGATAAGTTGGTCAGTATCTTTCTTGTTCAATTTGCTGGGTAACTTGTTTGTCGTATATGTGTTATGTCATCTCTCCAAATCAACAACTGATGATGATTGGGTTAAAGCTTCGATCCAATTAGTGGATACTAAATTGTCATTTTCATTTGCTGAAAATTTGATTAAAGGTATTCCATGTAATTTTCTTGTTGCCATGGCCATTTATTTACAACTCATGGTCAAACCTTTACATGTTAAGTTCCTAATGATGTTCACCCCTGTTTTCATTTTTGTTTCCATGGGTTTCAATCACGTTGTTGCTGATATGTTTGTTATACCTATTGGACTCTTGAATGGAGCAGATTGTTCTGTAGGGAAATATATTTGGAGATCCATGATACCATCAGCTATTGGTAATGCAATCGGTGGTTGTGCATTTGCAGTTATGATCCCATGGTATTTGCATCTTTTCGTTGTTGAAATGGACAAGAAAAAGTTGAATTTACCAGAGTATGATGAAAGAGATGAACAACCAGAACAAGGTATGGACTCAAGAGTTGTACGTGTTCCATCACATATATCCACTGCATCTTCGCCAACTCTTGAAGATGATGATATCTCTACAAACAGTAGAATTGAAGAAAAATTGACAGATGGAGATTTGCAACCAATGGCCTATGATCCAATACACCCTATAATGTCTCATAAATCGGTACATTCAGTGAAATCAACTTCAGCATTATCAAGATCTAGAACAAGCTCTGCCAGGTTAAGATTAGTTAAATCGAGAAACTCAGCTGAAGCTGTTCGTTCTCCAAGAGGTGTTTTCCCAGTATATGGTATGGGTGCTCCATATTTGAAAGAACGTAAAATCACTGATCCATATTCTGTGCATGACGGCGATGATCACCAATCTGCTGAATATTATGATGCAGGTGATTTCACTCCAAACAAATATGATCCAGAAACTGAAAAACTCTCCGGTAATTTGAGAAGAATCTTGTCGAGAAAGAGATCTGATATCACAACAAGAGATGAAGAAGCAAGACCTGGAATGGTACCTAATGAAAAATCACACATTTTCAAATCTAATTTCAATTTGGGCACTTCGGCAGCTAATAACAATTACTACAACATTTCAAGAAGAGCCTCACAAGCAGGACTTACACGTAATGCAGTAAGAATGAGCGATGACGTTGCTGGCATTCACCCTCAAAGTATCAATATTGGCCATCATATGAGCGTGGATGCTGCGACATTGAGACTGGCAAATGAACCTCGGTCAAGGGCATCAATAATTTCTACCAAATCAAATAAATCTCAAAGGACATTGAAAGAAAAAAGAGTTGGATCTAGTGGTTTGCAAAATACTGTAGATATCGATTCTTCAAATAATAGTGATGACATACATGATGATTTGCAAAGTGTTGATAGTCAAATGCCAGAACCACAACTATGATAGACTTTTATATATATATATATATCTTGTTAATAGAAACCGCTTTTTTAATGACAAATTTTTATCCAGAGTCAATATTTTTTTCAAATCTCAACTGAACCGAGCCGTTACAGGATTTGATAAAGCCGTCTCTGTCACTTTAAAGTAGTCGTTCCCCATAAAACCAAAAAAATATTAATGTGTGTATTTTTCTGATGAGCCTTGAAGATAAAAGGCAAATTTATATAGATATATATATCATTGAATGAACCAGATTCCAAAGAGATATTTCCAACTAAAGAAAGTTCTTCAATTGAATTCAATTAGTAAAATGTCAACTTCATCTTTGAAAATTTCCAATTTTTATAACGATTCAAAAGCTCCAATTGTCAATTTGACAGCCAAAGTTCATTTCGAACAATTGTCTTTAAAAGAGCAGAAATATACCCATTTCTTTAGTAAAGCCTCCCATGCTGGTTCCAGAGTGGTATTGAGATCCGTGTCTCCTGAATCCGAGTCCATTTATGATTTGATCTTGTCAATTCATCAGAAACTCAAAGGTGATTACTCAAATTTGAAAAAACAAACTTCGGAAGAGATTGTTCAAAATTATTTGGAATATGCATCCATGTTCTTAAGTAATTTGGGTAACTACAAATCTTTTGGTGATGTTAAGTTTATTCCAAAACTGACACAAGTGGAAATTGATTCCTTGATTAAAGCAATTGATGATGCTGAAATCTCTAATCTTTATCAAACTTCTGTTAGAGAGCCATTATTTTCATTAGATGAAAAAAATTCTCTCTTAGGTTGGAACAATCAAGGTCACGTTTCATCATACTACTTGAATGTTGTCTCAAAAGAAGAAGCTGAAGCTGTCAATACTGCTTTGGCTTCTAAAGGTATAATGCCTGAAAACACTAGAGTCTCCAAGGTCAAAGACAGTGAATTCTTGGTCCATGTTGCATCTGCCGATGAGACAAATAACACTGGTTATTACCCAGATTCAATTGAGTTTACTTTCAAAGATCAACCTGCTAAGCTCTCATTCAAATTTGGTGACCATTCAAAAGAATTTACCAAAATTTATCAATTCCTCGCAGAGGCCAAAATATATGCCAGAGATGACAGACAAGTCAAAATGCTTGAACACTATGTTGATGCATTCAAAACTGGTTCAATGAAAGCTCATTGGGATTCACAAGTAGAGTGGGTCTTGGATGTTGGACCACCAGTAGAGACAAATATTGGTTTCATTGAGACTTACCGTGATCCATCCGGTGTTAGAGGTGAATGGGAAGGTTTAGTTGCAATGATAAATAAAGAAAGAACTGCCAAGTTCCAAACTTTAGTTGAAAATGCACCAAAATTCATCTCCGAATTACCATGGGATGCTAGTTTCGAAAAAGACAAATTTCAAGCTCCAGATTTTACTTCATTGGAAGTTTTCACTTTTGCAGGATCAGGTATCCCAGCTGGTATCAATATCCCCAATTACCGCTTAGATGTTGGTTTTAAAAATGTCTCATTGGGTAATGTGTTGAGTTCCAAATCATCAAATGAAAAGACAACATTTATTGAAGATGATTTACAAGATGTTTTTAACAAATACAGAATTGATGCTTTTGAAGTTCAAGTTGGTGCGCATGAATTGTTGGGTCACGGAACAGGTAAATTGTTAAGTGAAACCAGTGATGGTGTTTTCAATTTTGATAAAGCTTCACCACCAGTTGGTATTGATGGTAAGCCAGTCACCACTTTCTACAAGAAAGGTGAAACTTGGGGTGCTGTCTTTGGAGGATTAGCTGGAACTATGGAAGAATGTAGAGCTGAATTGGTCGGATTATACTTGCACCTTTCAAGAGAATTTTTGGAAATCTTTGGTTACACATCTAAGGAAGAACAAGACAAGATCATTTTAGTTTCATGGTTGAACATGGCAAGAGCTGGTTTAGTTGGATTGGAACAATGGGATCCTAAGACCGAAAAATGGGGGCAACCACATATGCAAGCCAGGTTCACCATTTTCAAGACCATGTTAGAATCAGGGTTGGTCAAGTTGGAATATTCTAAAGAAGATTTCTCTGACTTGTTATTAAAGCTTGATGAATCCAAGATTGAAACCGTTGGTAAGGCAGCTATTGGCGAATATTTATCGAAGTTACATATTTACAAGTGTTCAGCTGATGTCACTAATGGTGTTAAGTTTTACAATGACAAATCTAAGGTTGGACCTGAAATTGCCAAATTCAGAGATTTGATCATGAGTAAGAGGTTACCAAGAAAGCAATTCATCCAAGCTAATAGTTTTATTGAAGGTGATGATAAAGTTGTTGTTAAAGAGTACGAAGAGAATGAAATAGGTATGATTCAAAGTTTTGTTGATAGAGAGACATAGTTAAGTATCATTCTAAATATAAACTTGAATATAAACATAAGATCATAACGATAATTCCCCAAATTGTTAAGGCCAAACTCAGTGTCTTAACAAACTTATCATTGAAGAGAGATTCAATTTTTCCAGGTTCACCATTTTCAAAATGGTCATTCTCATCCATAATTTTTAAAATCTCTTTACTCTCTTTAGATGCAATCAATTTATATCCAAATAAACCTGGTAATATAAAAGAAATCGCAGTAGATCCTGTAGCACCAACAATGGATAATATAAATTCAAATGATGATAAAGAAATGGCCAAAAAATATGAACAAAATAATAACACTGCTGTTAAGGTGTAAAATCTCTTATTTGAAAGTGTTGGCCTTCTTGTTACTACCAGATTTGGCAATAATGGTTCTTCTTGTTCTTGTGAATGGTGCAATTTATTTTCAAACCAAAATACAATATTGTTTATACTGATTCTGCAAGGATGAAACATCAATGGGAATGATAAGAGAACCATCAAAGATATAGAGAATCTACCAATATTTGTGAAAATATTGTCTCCGTAAAGTAAGATGATATTACCTCCAACATTATTACCGAAAGTATAATATCCACTAAGTCCTATACTGATGAACAATATTGCAGTAGCTGGGATGGTGATATATGAGATCTTGTTTATTGTAAAAATGGAATTGTCTTTCAACTCATTAACTATGGAGTACATGTTTTGGTGACCAGTATATGCAAATACTATGATTGAGAAAGTGGATAACACAGATCTGAAAGATTCAGGTTTAAAAATACTTATAGGGCCTTTCAATTCATTTTTCAATCCATCAATCAACTCGTATTTTAATTCGATGAAGAAATGGGCATATACCAATGAAATCATATAGACAATAGCCAACAATGCAATAATTGAAGTGTATTTCAATGAGTCTAAATTTTTCAAAAGAGTTAAAGGAACAATAATGACCAATGACACTAAGATCCAAAACAATCTCTGATTTTCCACATTAACAGTGAACACAGTAGGCATCAAATCACCTATCAAGACTATGTAACTTAAACCCACTCCAAAACATTGAATGGCAATGGCTATATCAAATACCAATGACAATGACGGATAAGTGATAGAGCAAATATTGAAAAAATTTGCATCTCCATTCTTGATGAATTTCGAAGAAAGCCCTTGCAAATACAACCCAAATCCAGAAGTCACACCTGCTAATAATATAATTGTGAGACCCAATAACACACCATCGGCTTTGAAAGACAATGGAATTGCCAATAACCCAGCACCAATAATTGTGTTCAATAAATTGATCACTGACGATTGTAAGGATGCAGTCTGTTCAACCATTTTATTGAAATATGAGCCCAAATTCAAAAAGATCTTCCACCCCTTGATGACTTTTTATTCAAACTAAAAAATAAAAAGCTTGAAAAACTGTGGCTGCTGAAGAGATTTCGTTATCAGCACTTTTTTGTTGTTTTTGGCCGTAATTTTCTTTTTTTTTTTTGGAAGACTCATCAAAATTTCCATATATATTTATATAAGCCATATATGAACCTTTTCAGGAACAACAACAAGTCAATTATCACAAGAGCAATGTCTGCATTACCTAAGAATAATCCGTATTTCAAATTGGGAGGAAAAGATGTCTGGTCCTTGATCAACGAAACAGCTGCTGCTGCTGAGGCAGAAAGCGGTGAAAAAGTTCTCAACTTGGGTCAGGGTTTCTTCAGTTATTCACCACCTGATTTTGCCATTCAAGCTGCCAAGGATGCTTTGGATGTGCCACTTATCAACCAATATTCGCATACAAGAGGTAGACCAAGATTATTGAAGGCGATTGCCGACACATATTCTCCATTGTACGGCAGAGAATTATCGACCGATGAGATCCAAGTCACCACCGGTGCCAATGAAGGTATGTTGACGGTCTTTACTGCATTCTTAACACCGGGATCAGATGAAGAAGTTATTGTCTTTGAACCATTCTTTGACCAATATATCTCTAATATAGAGATGCCAGGTGGGAAAGTTGTCTATGTTCCATTGCATCCTCCAGCCGATTTTGCCTCAAGAACAGTAGAAGGTTCTGAATGGGCCATCAATTGGGACGAATTGGAAAAAGCCATTACTCCAAAGACTAAGATGATTGTTATTAATACTCCTCATAACCCAATTGGTAAAGTTTTCACCAAAGATGAATTGTTGAAAATTGGAGAATTGGCTGTTAAGCACAATTTCTTAATTTTATCAGATGAAGTTTATGAAAACTTGTACTATACTGATCACGTTAGAATTGCCACATTATCTCCAGAGATAGGTGCCAGAACTTTTACTGTTGGCTCTGCTGGTAAGACATTTGCAGCCACTGGTTGGAGAATTGGATGGGTCATCGGTAATAAAGAATTGATTCCATATGTTTCAGCTGCCCATACAAGAATCTGTTTTGCCACCCCATCAGTTTTCCAAGAGGCTTCTGCTGTTGCATTAGAGAAAGCCTTACACAATGGTTACTACGATGATACAAAGAAAGCATATTTGAAAAAATACGAAATTTTCAACAAAGTTTGGGACGATTTAGGTTTGCCCTACACTGTTGCTGAAGGTGGATATTTCTTATTGGTTAATTTCTCGAAAGTTAAAGTTCCAACAGATTATAAATTCCCAGCTGAAATTGCTTCAAGAGCCAAAGATTTCAAACTTGCATACTGGTTGATCAAGGAATTTGGTGTTGTATCTATCCCACCAACAGAGTTTTACATTGATGAGCATAAGAGTGTTGTTGAAGACTGTTTAAGATTTGCCGTTTGTAAAGATGATGAAGTCTTGGAAGCTGCAGCTGAGAAATTGAAAGGTCTTAAGAAATACATTTGAGTTTGTTTTCTTTTCTTAATAAATATATATAGATATACACTAATCTTACAATACAACTTTATCTAAAACCTATCTGGACACCCTGATGCTGGCTTTAAATTTCTATTATTCAAATAAACACCTCCAGTTGAGCTAAACTGACACCATGAAAATTCACCATTTTGAACTTGTTGTAATACTCTATATGCTTCGACACTACCGTATGGTAAACCATTCTTTGGATCAAAATATTGTGACTCTTTCCCACTTATCAAACATTTCTTCTTCATACCATTTGCTAAATAAATACCCACTGGAGCTGGAGTGGCAATTTTGATCTCTTGTACCACTTCCAAATCATCTTCCTCATTGTTAAGAGTCGATACTGAAAGATCATCTCCAAATCTAGGAAGATTGAAAAACTCTTTAAATTGTGGCTTCTTTAACTCTTTAAAAGATTTAAACAAATTCTTCTCAAGATTATCATCATCTGTCCCAGCACGTATTCTTAACAACGATTCAACATCATTCGAACGACGTTGAGCAGGCAATAATGACTGTGATCCCAATAATATTTCTTTAATAGATGCTGTTGTCAAAGGATGTGTCAACTCTTGGAAGTAAACCATGTTTCTTGTCACTAATTGTTCGGGACCTTCGTAAACTACTTCAGGTTCTTTATTAGCTTCTTCATCTTGATCTAGGACATCAACTTTATCATCCTCCTCATCTTTTGTATCCACCTCCATATTATCTCCATTCAGCTCGGCCTCTGGAATCATCATCACTTGCTCTTCAGTAGCAAATGTAACTTTTTTAACATCTGAGGTTTCCACATTTTCGATGTCATCTTCTGCTTGGTTTTCTTCTTTCAACACTATATTTGCCTCTCCGTTTTCCTTTTCGTGTTCCTGAATCAGTGGTTCTGGAGCTTCAGATTCGTCATGAACTGAATTAATTTTAACTTCTACCTGTTCTGAGATATCTTCAGATTGAATTTTTTCAGTTTCAGTCTCACTTTCAATTACTGAAGATGATGACTCTTTCTTTACATGGTCCGCATCAGAATCTTTCATCCCCATATCATCTGCATCTACTTCTTTCATCTCGATATCTGTGTCTAAATCTTTCATCTCGACATCATCTGTTTTCTCCTCATTGAAAGTCTCTTCCTTTTCTTTCTTGTCTTCTTCTTCATTCTTTGCTTCTTCCACATCTTTCTCATCCTCTTCTTTCTCCTTTTCCTCTGTTGTATCATGTGTGGTATGTTCTTGATCCAATTCTTTCTCCTTTTCTTTTGTTGTATCCTGTTCCGTATGTTCTTGATCCAATTCTTTCTCGGGTTTTTCGTCCATGCTTTCCTCCTTCTTTACTTCTTCACTTTCCACCGTATCTGTCGGTATTGAACTTTCAGTTTCTGCATTTGTTGCGGCGTCTGCTGTTGCCCCTTCGGTAGCATCAGGAACAACATCATTTTCTAGTGGCAATTTTGATTCTTTATTGTCCACTTTTTCCAGTTCCAACTTAATTTTCTCTTCAACAACTCTTTTCTTTCTTCCTCTCTTTTCTTTTCTAGACTCAATCCACTCTTGTAGTCTTTTCTCTTCAATTATTTCATCAATTGGAGAAATAAAATGAGCAAAAGATCTGTAACGTATTACATCCACCAACTTCTTCCTCCTGGACAGCAGCAATGCTCTTTGTCTTTCCTTTTTACTCACTTCTTGTTCCTTGAATCTGTTCAAAGATAAAATATTCAGTTTCTCTGTTTCCACGGCTTCAACTAATCTCTCTTCTTGGGTCATTTCATATTTTTCTATTCTTTCTTTTGGCTTATTCAATTTTCTTCTTTCCTCCAGTTGCTTTAATTTTTCAACGGTAGCCAATTTGTTTTCAACAACAGCTTTTCTAGATGAAGCTCTTCTACCTTGATCTAACAAGGAAGTAGCATCAATTGCGTGTGTCTTCTTACGAGACGACTCAGTTTTGGACGTTGTTGGTTTGATCTTTGGTATGATATTATTTTTAGCCTGCTTCAGCTTAGCTCTTCTTTTCTGTCTTTCACGCAGTTGCAATTCTTTCTCTCCCTCTTCAGCGTCTGATTCTTCTGATTCTTCATCCGAATCACTGAAAACATCATCCTCATTCACCACCACTTCGGAATCATCATCAGAATCAGTCTCTCTCGATCTCTTTCTGGAGGTGATATTACTATCCTGGTCATCAGCACCTTCTTCCTCTTCTTCATCCTCTTCTCCTTCTTCCTCAGAGCTGACTTCTTCAGAATATTCGACATCCTCACCATCTTCTTGGAACAATAAATTTATATTCTCGTCATCTTCGGTTGCAAAAGTCTGAGCTAATTCTTCTTGTTGCTGTTCTTCTAGCTCTAACAAATGTTTCAACCTATTACCAGCATTGGAACGTCTCTGTCTGGTATTGATCAAAAACTCTTCTTCATCAGACATGACTATTCTTATTAACTTGTTGTTGTGTACTGTTATGATCTTTTTCTATTTTTTTTTTTTTCTTTGACTTTTTTTTTTTTTTTTTCACTTCGAAATGAGTTTTTAGTTCACAAGATAAAAACTATTGGGTTGATAATTCTGAAGAATTCTATGATGTCATTGAGATATATATCACGTTCAATTGGAAGACGTTACTTCTTCTCATCCTCCGTTTTGAAATCAGGTACAAAAATTACTGCAATTAACCCAGAAGAGCTGCTTCATTTCAATGAATTAGCGAAGTCTTGGTGGGACATCAACGGTTCTCAAAGGATATTGCATAAGATGAATTTACTCAGAATGGATTTCATTCAAGAGACATTGAAATCCAATATCAAATTGAATGAAGGAATTGAGAACTTGGAGGAAATGGTGTATATTCCCCCATATGATCCTGCTTTACTTCCTAATGAAATTGCTTCACAAATAGTTAAAGAGCAAGACCTTCAAACACAGAAAAAATATTCGAGCATGAAACTTGAGGCCCTAGATATTGGCTGTGGTGGAGGTATCTTAACTGAATCGTTAGCGAGGCTAAATGTGATTCAGTCTATTAAAGGAATTGACTTGTCTACAGAAGTGTTGTCAATTGCGGAAGCACATAAAAAGATGGATCCTATAACAGAAGATAAAATTACATACGAATTGAAAGCCCTCGAAGACATCTCTGAGGCAGAGAAATATGATATTGTCACTATTTTTGAGATGTTGGAGCACGTTGATTACCCATCAGAAGTGTTGAAAGAAGCTTTGAAGCATGTCAAAGTTGGCGGATGGATTTTCCTCAGTACTATTAACAGAGACTTTGTCAGTTGGTTTACCACAATCTTCATGGGGGAACATGTGTTGAAGATTGTACCAATAGGAACTCATAATTTGGAAAAATACATCAAACAAACGGAAATAGCTGAATGGTTTGAACTGCATAAAGATAATTTTGAAATCAAAAGAGCTAAAGGATGTGTTTATTTACCAGCATACGGGTGGGTCTTCACAGATAACGCAAATTCTGGAAATTACTTTATGGCAATTCAAAGAACTAAATAGAATTTCATGTGTGTATATAATTAAAATAGATTATTCTAGGATGCAGCCACTTCTTTTTCTTGTTCACCCACTGTTTCCGTTTCATCAATAAACGAAGGAATCTCCCCTGAACTTGCCTTTAAGTAGCTTGGTACATCATCTGTTTCAAATTCGTTATCGAAATCTTCTCCCAAGGCTTCAAGTTCAGCGTCCAATTCACTCTCACTAATGTCATCTGGAACATCGTAATTCGCCAGAAGTGAGGTTTGTAATTCATTTGACCTTTCCACCAAATCCAACATTTCATCTTGCAAGTCTTCAATCTTGTCTATATCTATCTTGCCGTATGTCTTTTTCAATTCCTTATTTGCCTGCTTCATGGCATCAACCGTTATCATAGTATTCTTCAAATTATCAGTAGTCATCTGAGCCTGACTCATATTCCAAACTTGACTTTCCAACTGATCCTTCTGGGCCTCGATCTGTTTTTTCTGTTTCAACACCTTAACAGCTCTTTGTTTCAAAGCAGATTTACCTGGTCCATCTCTCATCTTGGAAAGCTTCAGCTGATAACTCAGCAACTCAGAATTCAATTTAGTAATCTTTACATCCAAGGTAGAGACTCTCTCCTCGGTATTTTTCACAGCATCGTTTAATGATGGCTTTGGAATTTGATTCTTGGTACCGAATAACCTATTCATTGTGATATATTATGCTGTCAATATTAATTAGAAAGGTAATCAATTGATTCATCCATCATATTTTTTTAAAATAGAGAAGGAAAAAGAAAAAAAGAATTCCTCAAAAAAGATATATTCTCCTGAACGGAGAGGAATCTTCTCCTTGACGGAGACCATTAGTAAGATGACGAAAAATTACTAAATAATTTGAACGATTATTCATCCACTCAATATTCTTCAACAGATACTTAAACCACAGATTATTCCTATTCTTGTATATATTGTTATCGTTATTATTCAAAATGTCACATATTTTTGCTCCAATAGAAGAGGCTTTAGAAGCTTTCAGTAAGTGTTTGCAATGTTTTTGCTTTTAAATGATCCACATTACTAACTTATTGGTATGAAGAAAATGGTGAATTTCTTATTGTAATGGATGACGAAAGTCGTGAAAATGAAGGAGATTTAATCATCGCTGCTGAGAAGGTTACTACTGAAAAGATGGCATTTTTGGTCCGTCATTCCTCGGGCTATGTATGTGTTCCATTATTGCCCGAAAGAGCTGATGAGTTGAATTTACCACTTATGCTTCCAGTCAACACAGATAGACATGGAACAGCCTACACTGTGACATGTGATTTCAGAGAAGGTACTACCACTGGTATTTCAGCACATGATAGAGGTTTGACCACTTTCAAATTATCACAACCTGGTGTCAAAGCTGAAGAGTTCATGCAACCGGGTCATATTTGTCCTTTAAGAGCCAAGCCTGGTTTACTCAGAGAGAGAAGGGGTCATACTGAAGCAGCCGTTGAGCTTTGTCAATTGACAGGTTTGGAACCAGTTGGTGCTATCGGTGAATTGGTAAGAGATGAAGACGGTTTAATGATGCGTTTGGACGATTGTGTCAAGTTTGGAAAACAACACAACATCAAAGTTGTAAATCTTGATCAAATTATCGATTATATTAACAAAAAATAAATTGCATTTGTTACAGCATTATATAATTTATAATTCTTTCTAATAGATTTGGTCTTTCTCATATTCAGTTTAAATCGTCCATCTCTTCAACGGCATTCACTAGTTTCTTGCCTTTATTGTGTCTTTCTTTACAATGTCTCCAATATACCCTGAACCTGTTATCAGTTCTCTTATCTCTCTCAGTATTCTTAATTCTAATGAACTTTTCTGTACAGTTTTTGTACGGACATATGAGTCCCTTTTGATGAACTATAGATTGTTTTTTCTTGGTTCTTATATATCTCTGCCCACCTTTAGCATCGGGCATCCATGTACCATTTGAAAACAATCCATGGTACAAATTCAAGTGATGCAAATACGATGAATCATTCATCTTATAAAACTGTAAAGGTGAACAAAAAGGACAGAGACCTTCTGCTCCTTTGCCATTTGAATATCGAGGATATCGTAAAATAGCAGGTTCGTAAATAGTCTTCCCAGCTTTTCTCGATACTTCGTATTCACTTCCATCATTCAATAAATACTCAGGTAGTTGTGATACGTTGATCACGTTATTTGGAGTTCTGAATTTTGACATATCTGGAATATCAATAGAAGAATCAAATTTCCAGATCCCCATTTGCAGATCATCAACTTCCGCGGAATTTATCTTATTGAATGTCTGTTTCCTGTTAATATTCGTATTCCTCCTGTGTGGAACTTTAAGCACATTCGTAAAGTTCTTGATGTTCTTTGTTTCGACTTTCTTGATAGTCTCATGCCCTAAGGAATCAGAGAAATAATTTATCGATCTTAAATCAATGTTGCTATCGAATGGGAGAGACAAGTCAAAGTTGTTACACAACTGTGTGGTGAAAGATTCTTCATTGCCTTCAATACTGAACATTTCGGAATTGTCGAGGATCAAATCTTTAGGATCTATGCATTCTTCTTGTGAGAGGCTAATTTCTTCATTTACAATTGGTTCTTCTAAGGCTTGGGGTTCAAAAAATGACCACATATCTTCTTTTGAAGAAGTTGAGTTGGATTCAGATTTAACCTCGGGTGATAATTCATTGTGGCTATCACTTGAAGCGTCGAATTGGAAGATGTCTTCAAGACTTAAATTATTGACTGAAAGAGACAGGGAATTTTGTAAGTGGAAAAGCTCAGATAATTTTTCTCCGTTATCTGTGATATTGAGAAAATCTTCATAGCACTGATCTTGGAAAATATCCATTTCTTATTGGTGTTGAGTTAGTGCAACATTATCAACTTAAACAGGGTTTTTTCTGGATCACTTATACCTTCAATGTTACAGATCATGCGTTGAGATCTGGCAAAAATACTCTGTGGATTTCAAAACACAAATCTATCAAAATATCGATCCGTGCAACTGCGCTCTATTCGCTGCTCTCTTACAGGTCCCCAAGTTTCAGTTGAAATGGTTGCCATCACTGGATAAATCCAAAATTAGATGGATCCCCTTTTTTGCTTACAATTTTTTTTTTTTTTTCACTTGCGTACAAGAATAATTTCATTATATTCTATACACTTGTTATGAATACAAATAACTTAAAATTTCTTTAAGATAGTAACGACATCCTCATCTTCTAATACATGTGATAAACCGACATATTGTGGTTGATGCTTGACACTAGTACCGTAAACAATTGCATTCTTGAAATCATCAACTAAAGATTTGTGAATTTGGTTACAAAAATCTTCTACTGTACAGGTATTGGATTTAAGAACAATAGGTTCATTGAAATCAGGCAATCTTCCTTTTGGCTTAGTGTAGACTCTTACCAAATTCAATCTTTCCCACATCAATTCTAATAACTCATCTAAATTCCATTCGTTACCAGATGAAATAGGAATGGCATTTGGAATTCTGTATAACAAATCCAACTCTTCTATTGAGAAACTGTCAATCTTATTTAAAACATAAACAGCTGGAATGTACTTTCTGTTTTGTGATTCTAAAGTGTCAATCAAATCTTCAACTGTAGCATCACATCTGAACGATATGTCAGCAGAGTTCATTCTATATTCACTCATAACAGCTCTTATTTCATCGTTGTCTAAATGTGTTAATGGTACTGTGTTAGTTATATTGATACCTCCTCTCTCCTTCTTTTTAACTACTATATTAGGTGGCTCCTTATTTATTCTGATCCCAAAACCTTCCAATTCATGTTCTATAATTCTTTTATGTTGTAATGGCTTATTGACATCTAAGACAATAAATATCAAGTTACAAGTTCTTGCCACAGCAATAACTTGTTTACCTCTACCTTTACCATCCTTTGCACCTTCAATAATACCAGGTAAATCTAACATTTGGATTTTGGCACCTTTATACTTAATAACACCTGGAACAGTAGTCAATGTTGTGAATTCGTATGCTGCAGCTTCTGAATGTGTACCTGTGATCTTCGATAACAAAGTTGATTTACCAACAGATGGGAACCCGACAAATCCAACAGTAGCAACACCGGTTCTGGCAACATCGAAACCGACACCACCTCCTCCTCCTCCTCCAGAAGTTGGTGCTAATAATTCTCTTCTCAATTTGGCCAATTTTGCTTTTAATTGACCCAAATGAAAGGACGTGGCCTTGTTTTTTTGAGTCTTGGACATCTCATCCTCAATCAGCTTGATCTTTTCCACTGTTGTCGACATCTTCACTAATTAAAATAATTCTCTTATTCAAGTTTGAATGAAATCTTCAACTAAAAACTCTCTTTCTCAATCAAAAAGCAAAAAAAAAAAAAAAAAAAAAAAAAAATTTTTCATCGGGTTTTTAATTATTTTTCTTCTAGCAGAAAATGACAGAAATTTTTGTTTTAAAAATTTTCACTCTTGTTGAAATATATTTTAAAGAACTCCAAGAGACGACTTTATTTATAAAAGAGAACGTCAAAAATGGCTAAGAAAGCAAAGAAATCTAGTAAGTGGGAGGATGATGACTGGGAAAATGATATCCCGGCAGCTGGAGAAGAATTGGCAGCTGCACCATCAACAGAGGAGTCTACACCTGTCCCTGAATCATCAAAAGACGCATCGGAGGCAACAGAAGATGACTTTGATTTCATGTCTGCCATCAAGAAGTCTAAGAGCAAGAAACTGCTGAAAGAAAAAGAAGAGAAGGAAAAACCTAAAACTGGTCCTGTCATCAAATCTAAGAAGGAAAAAGAAAAAGAAAAGAAGGAACTGGAGAAGCAGAGAAAGAAGGAAATAGCTGAAAAGAAGAAAGCTGCTGCTGATGCCAGAAGACTGCTGGAAGAAGCTGCCAGAATTAAGAAATATGGTGATCTGCCAGTTCCAGAAGAGAAGAAGGAAGAACCTGTCGAAGAAGTTACCGCAGAACCAGTTAAAGAAGAGAAAAAAGCTCCTGCAAAGAAGAAGAAGGGTGTTCCAAATGCAGCAATTGCAGCTTTGAAACGTCAAATGGAGTTGAAAAAACAATTAGAAGAACAAGAACGTCTTGAGGAAGAAGAAGAAGCCAAAAGAGAACTGGAAGAAGAAGCCAATAGAGTCGAAGAAGAAAAACTGAAAGAAGAAGCTAAGAAGGCGAAAAAGGAAAAAGAAAAAGCAAAGAAAGAACAATTGAAAGCAGAAGGTAAGTTCTTGACAAAGAAACAAAAGGAAGAAAAGAAATTGCAAGAAAGAAGAAGACAACTGTTGTTATCCAGTGGTAACATTGTTGTTGCTGGTTTACAAGAAAATGCACCAAAACCTAAGAAAGTAGTATACGGCAACAAGAAGAAGAAGAGCAAAAGTGAAACCGCTACACCTGAACCATCCTCAGCACCAACATCTACTGCTGATGGTGACCTGGATGAAATTGTTGAAGATTGGGAGAAGATGGCTTTGGAAGATGATGAGCCTGTGGCTGATGATTGGGAAGCTGCTTTGCAAGAAGAAGAAGAAGCCGAAGAAAAGAAACTGACATCTGTTGAAGTTTCCTCTGAGGCTGACGTTCAAGATGATGCTGCTGCTGCTGAAAAAGCTGCTGCTGCTACGGCTGCTGCTGAAGCTGAAGCTGCAAAGAAGGCTGAAGAAGAGAAGGCTGCTGCCGCTGCCGCCGCAAAAGCTGCTGAAGAAGAGAAGAAGAAACAACTTTCCAAGAAAAAGAACCCAACTCAAGACGAAACCAACCTTCGTTCTCCTATTTGTTGTATTTTGGGTCATGTTGATACCGGTAAGACTAAATTATTGGATAAGATACGTCAAACAAATGTTCAAGGTGGAGAAGCTGGTGGTATTACTCAACAAATTGGTGCTACCTACTTCCCTGTAGAAGCTATAAAGCAAAAAACAGCTGTTATGGCTGCTTATGAGAAGCAAACTTTTGACGTCCCAGGTTTATTGATTATTGATACCCCAGGTCACGAGTCTTTCACTAACTTAAGATCAAGAGGTTCTTCCTTATGTAACATTGCTGTTTTGGTTATCGATATTATGCATGGTTTAGAACAACAAACTATCGAATCCATCCGTTTGTTACGTGAAAGAAAAGCACCATTCATTGTCGCTTTGAACAAGATCGATCGTCTTTACGATTGGAAGGAAACACCAAATAACTCATTCAGAGATTCATTTGCCAGACAAGGAAGAGCTGTTCAATCTGAATTCCAAGATAGATTGGAGAAAGTCAAATTGGCTTTGGCTGAACAAGGTCTTAACTCTGAATTGTATTTCCAAAACAGAAATATGTCTAAATATGTCTCTATTGTTCCAACATCTGCTGTTACCGGTGAAGGTGTTCCAGATTTGATTTGGTTATTATTGGAGTTGACTCAAAAGAGAATGAGTAAACAATTGATGTACCTTTCCAAGATTGAAGCAACCGTTTTGGAAGTCAAAGTTGTTGAAGGTTTGGGTACCACCATCGATGTTGTCTTGTCAAACGGTATCTTGAGAGAAGGTGACCGTATTGTTATCTGTGGTTTGAATGGACCAATCGCAACTAATATAAGAGCATTGTTGACTCCTCAGCCTTTAAGAGAATTGCGTATAAAATCTGAATATGTCCACCATAAAGAAGTAAAGGCTGCTCTCGGTGTTAAGATTGCTGCAAATGACTTAGAAAAGGCTGTTGCCGGTTCTAGATTATTGGTTGTTGGTGAAGATGACGATGAAGATGAAATGTGTGACGAAGTTATGGATGATTTGACTGGTTTATTGGACTCCGTTGATAAGACTGGTCGTGGTGTTACCGTTCAAGCTTCTACTTTGGGTTCTTTAGAAGCCTTGTTAGATTTCTTGAAAGATATGAAAATCCCTGTTATGTCTATTGGTTTAGGTCCAGTTTACAAGAGGGATGTTATGAAGGCAACAACCATGTTGGACAAAGCTAAGGAATATGCAGTAATGTTGTGTTTCGATGTTAAGATTGATAGGGATGCTGAACAATATGCCGAAGAACAAGGTGTTAAACTTTTCAGCGCCGATGTTATTTATCACTTATTCGATGCTTTCACTGCTTATCAACAAAAACTTTTGGAACAACGTCGTATCGATTTCTTGGAATATGCTACATTCCCATGTGTTTTGAAAACTATTCAAATCATTAACAAACGTAACCCAATGATTATTGGTGTTGATGTTACAGAAGGAACTGTTCGTATTGGTACTCCTATATGTGCTGTAAAGGTTGATCCTGCAACAAAGGAAAGGAATATCTTGCTTTTAGGTAGAGTTGCTTCTCTTGAAGTTAATCACAAGTCTGAACAATCTGTAAAGAAAGGACAAACAGCTCAAGGTGTTGCCATGAGACTTGAAAATCCAAGTGCTGCACAACCAGTTTGGGGTAGACATCTTGATGAAAACGATACTTTGTACTCATTAATCACAAGAAGATCTATCGATACCTTAAAGGATCCAGCTTTCAGAGACACCGTTGCTAGAGATGATTGGTTACTTATTAAGAGTTTGAAATCCGTTTTTGATATTAAATAGTTTATCAGCAATGTATATATAATACATAAGAACTTTGTATAAGAATAACACTTTTTTGATTAAGACTTTGTAATTATTTCAATGTTTTGAAAATTGTAGATACTACGAAGTGAATTTTTTTATAAAAAACCAAATTAACTAAAATTAATGTAAATTATGTAGACAATTTTTAATTCTTTTAAATACTAACACCAGCTTATTTTATTAATTTCCAGGAATAGCAGGCATTTTTGCCAACAACTCGAAACTACCAGTACCCACATTAGATAACTTACCTGTGACAATTCTTGCAGAAGGTGAGTCTAAATCTTCTTTTTCGTTTTCCAAGACTGCTTTTGTTAAGAATTGACATGTAGTCTCGTAAGACATCTTCATAAAGGCAGAAGTAGATGAGTCAATACCTTGACGGTTAAAAGCCAAGTATGTACCTTCTCTTGTCATCATATCACCAATCAAATCTAAATGTCTAGATGAAACGGCAATAGCATATCTGCCGAAAACATTGTTAATTTCATTAACAATTGTATTTCTAGCAGCTTCAACACCATAGGTACGTAAGACAGCAGCAATGTCATTTGATCTTATACCATTGACGTCTATGAAGTCTTCTTGATCCCACATAGCTTCAAAATTGACACCTTCTGTAACTAATACTCTTTTACCATTTTCTGGTTCTGGGTGGACACATCTTCCTATGTGAGGAATTTCTCTGACAACAACTTTATGACACAAATCTTCGACGATGTTAACCATCAATAATTTCTGTGTTTCTGATGATAAATCTAATTGGAATTCACACCATGAACCAGTTTCATCATCAAAGTTGAATTTTGAAACCAAATTGTGTTGGGTGATAACTTCTTGTTCTCTTTCCTTTGCAGATTTTGATAATTTCTTGGATGTTGTGGTATCTTTCATATCAATCTCCAGATCTGATTCATCAGTGATGGAATCATCTTCCTTGTCACTATCATCTTCTTCTTCATCTGATGTGGCACCAGCAGCATTCATGGTATCTAATTCATCATCATCTGGGCCATCATAAGAAACAGCTTGTTTTCCCTTGCTACGTTCTTTCTCTTCGTCGTTATCATTTTCACCATCATCGATACTAGCTCTTGTAACTTCAGCAAGTTCAGTTTGCAGTTTTGGAACAGCAACACCAACACTTGGTAATGATTCATTATTTGGCTTCTTTTGTTTCTTAACTTCTTTAGCAATAACGGTTTCCAAGTGGTGCAAGAATTTGGTAGTAATGACTTGCTCCAATTCAGCTTTGGAGACATCATATTCATGCTCATACTCAGATTTGTCATAGAAGTTCATGTTAATAACATAAGATCTGCAAGTATCACCTGATCCAGTAACAGCACCAATAGTTTCTGTGACTGTAACATTGTCAATAAACTCTGAGAGATTGACTCTTGCAACAGCTTTACAGAAAGTATCAGCTTGAGGATCAGTAACATCATCCAAGATAGGTAAAGTCATTTGAGGAGTCTTAATAGAAGAAGAAGCTGTCATAATAATTTCTCTCATACGAGGAATACCTAAGGTAACATTAGCAGCACCGTGACCAGCAAAATGGAAAGTGTTCAATGTCATTTGAGTAGATGGTTCACCAATGGATTGAGAAGCGATAATACCAACGGCTTCACCTGGGTTAATCAAAGATCTCATATATTTCAATTGCATTAAAGCACGGAATTTCTTCTCTGTCAAAGCACCACTGGCTTTAGCTTCTTTAGTTGCTGCAAAGTGTTGTGGGTTCTTAGAAATGAAGTCATCCAATTTTCTTGAAAATTCTTCAGAAACTGAACCCAAATATTTGGCTGGGTTGAAAACAGATAATACTGGATCATATTTAGGATCTTGTTCATAGTGTGGCATTGAATCAATCTTTTTCATATGTTTCTTGTATTTCTTACTGTAATGCAATGCAGTGTCTGTGTCCAAGTGATCGACTAAATCACCTGGGTTGTATTTCTTGATTAAGGACTCATAATTTTCAGCACAGAATTCAAACTCGTACATGTGTGACTCTTTAGTGACATCAACGGCATCTCCTCCGTACAAGAATTGAACTAAAGTACCATCAGCATCTCTGACAGAGTTATCGTAGGAGACGTGGACACCTTCAAATTGTTTGGTCAAACATCTTTGTAAGTAACCAGATCTTGAAGTCTTAACGGCTGTATCGATCAAACCTTCTCTACCGGCCATACAATGGAAGTAGTATTCTTGTGGTCTAATACCAGAGTAGAAACGACCTTTGATATAACCACCAGCTCTAGCGTCAGTTTCGAAAGCCTTGAATGAAGGTAAGGTCTTACCTGAAACCATAACTGGGACTCTACGACCTTCTAAAGCTTGTTGACCCAAAAGACACATAATTTGGGAAACATTAACGTTAGAACCTTTAGCACCAGAAAGTGCCATAGCTTGCATAGAGTTGTATGGGAATCTTTTCATGGTACCTTCTGGAACACACTTTGAAACAACTTCTGAAGTAATAGAATTTACCTTTGATTGAGTGACAGCATCTAGTATACCTAATTTGTTATCATCTCTCAAAATTTCTTCCAATCTCTTTAATAATTCGTCATCGGTTACTGAAGTGTCGACTGGGAGGTTGGTGACTTCAGCAGCAGCAGCACGACCACTATCAACTGATTTCTTTAAGATATCCTTTCTCCAGTTATTACCTTCTTCTGTCAATCTTAAATCATCCATACCACATGTGAAACCGGTCATGGTAATATAATTGGTGAATAATCTTCCTAAAACACTCATGGCTTTACCTGCAATAGTTGGACCATATACTTCATGTAAGGAGTGAACGATACCAAACTTGGAAGCACCGTATTGTGATTTATCTAAGATACCAGAAATCAATTCACCGTTTTTGAAAATAACTTCATTTTCTGTAGAACCTTCACCCCAGTAATCTGATTTAATTTTGTTCTTAGAGATCAAGTTGATACCAGGCATCAGATCGGATTTAATGTTCAACAAGATTGTGGAGATAACTTGTTTACCAGTCCATAATGGTTCTGGTTTGAAAACTGTTGGTGCAACGGTGATAATCTTTGATCTTGATGTGTGACCATCTTCTGGACGAATACAACCATAAATCAATTGGTTATAAGTTTCACGTGTGAAGAAAGTGTCTTTACTTGTAAGCCAAACACCAGCACTAATATGATCTTGAATCAAACCTCTTAAAGGAGAACCTGAAGTTGGGGTCAAATATTGGGAGTCTGTGTTAGCCAAGTTAAGAGCTTCGGCCTTTGCATTTTCATTTTGAGGGAAATGCATGTTCATTTCGTCACCATCGAAATCCGCGTTATAAGCACCAGTATTAGCATAATGCAATCTTAAGGTCTTTTCTCCAGGTAAAACTCTGACTTTATGACCCATCATGGAGGCCTTATGCAATGTAGGTTGTCTGTTCATAATAACAACATCATTGTTCTTGATATGACGATAAACCTTCTTATTAATGACTGAAGCACCACTTGATGATGGTGTAAGTAACTGATTAGCAATGGCCTTTCTTTGTTCCAATGTCATTCCTATTAATGAAACAAGTGTTCCATCTTCATTTTGAATTTGAGTTGCCCCAGGCCATTTATCAGGACCATTAATGACAGCTTTTCTTAACTCAGCAACGTTGTATGGTGTAACAGGTTCTGGATAAGTTAATTTTTTAGCAAATACAGGAGGAACACCAATTTCATTTGTTTCAATCATGGGATCTGGAGAAATGACAGATCTTGCAGCATAGTTAACTCTCTTACCCATCATATGCTTACGGAATAAACCTTCTTTTTTCTCTAAAGCTTGCTTAATACCTGGTGTTGGCAATCTTGATGAAGCTTGCTGTTGAGCTTTTGTAGAATCAATAAAGCCATTAACATCATTTTGAATTGTGACGAAAGCATTCATCAATCTGTTAAACAATATTCTTCTATCCAGTACTGGTGTTTGATCTTTTTGGAGAGTTGAAATTTGTTCATTTAAGTCTCTGATTAACAATGCAGTTGTTAAGACTTTTGATAATAAAGAATTTTGAGAGTTTTCGTGAATTTCATCACCCAATTTGGATGGTAATCTGAATCTGGTTGCAGGAACAACAAGAGCCTGAATGAAAAAGATATCAGAAGTAACTGTAGTTCTTGATCCAGGTCTTGAGTTGAAAAGGTAACGGATAACAGATTGTTCTTTCAGGAAAACTGCCCTCAAGATATTTCTAATCTCTGTGGACAAGACATATTTGGATCCCAGTTTATGCTTGATTGTTGGAACACTGTCATCGCTTCCTTCTTTCAACATGTCCTTTCTGTTCAAACCTTTGATTCTATTATTGGTCAATTGTTTATCTTTCAAGGCATTTTCGAATATCTTGGTGAAACCATCTTTTCTATAAGTTGGTGAAAACATACCACAGTTGTCACATTTAGGTCTACTTAATAATCTTTTGTAGAACAGATGAATCAAATGTTTTCTCTCCTCAGAGACAGTAGCAGTATGAGTACCATACTCTGTAGTTCTTCCATCACTCAAAGCCTTGGCAATTGAAGTCTCAACGAACAAAACACGACGTTGCTTAAGTTCATTTTCAGCATTTGCATCCACATATTTTGGAGCACCTTCTTCTTCAGCTTCATCATCTTCTTCTGAGCCATCATCGATATGGAAGTTGTCCAATTCAGCAGCTTCCAAAATTAAACCATATTGCAACAATCTCAATTTACATTCGATGTTATGAGTTTCTAAACTTTTCAACTTGAAATGATGACAATATAAACAGGAGGATCTCAAATATAGGTAAAGTTGACTGAAAAATAACGGGTTATATACAGGGACAGGTAACTCTATGTGACCCTGATGTCCCGGACAGGTCTTCTCATCCAAACCACAAGTGGAACATAAATTTCTCAAGAATGCACCCAAGGACAAATCGTATAAACCACCATTGATGGGATGACCTAAATTGTCAAACACAGTTGGGTTGGTGATCTGCTTGGCAGAAAGCTTTCTAATCTCTTTTAAGGATAACACCCCAAAATCCACAGACAGGATTTCTGAACCAACAGGTTTTGTGATATCCATTGTCGATATTAGTAGGTGATACTTGCGATTGATTTGAATAGATAGTTTTTCAAGTTCTATATACAAGAGTGAAAATTTTTTTAAAAAAAAACAGAAAAAAAAAAAAAAAAAAAAAAATTTTTTTACTTCTCTTCACATTGACTTCCTTATGCGGTAATTACCTTTTCCGAGCATATGGATTTATATCTATGGAATGTTGACTTCAGGTGGTTCTTATTCTTGATGAGTACTGGACTTAAGAATTCTTCAAATAAAGGATTTAATAAAGCCATACGAGCCAGTCTTCTAGCAGCGTTCTGGTGGCTAGAATCCAAGCCACAACCGAATAATGTATCCCCAACTAGAAATTCAACATAGAATAAGTTTCCTCTAACTACAGTGTAATCGAATTGCACATTGTTTAGCTCCAAAGCTCTGGAAAGTTGCATCACAACCTGAGGCAACATTTCCAAACCTTGGAGACTTGTTTTATCCGCATCGAATCCAAATGGTTCAAAAATCTTATCTTTCTGTTCGGATGACAATTGCAGTGGTACAGCATTTTGGCCCGATATTGCTGCTAAAGTTTTATCGTCCACAAGGTCTGTTTCAGATTTGTAGAAATACAACATTCGGCACAACTTCGATTCGTTTTTTTCAATGGTGTCTTTCATTATTTTCAACGTGTTAGTCAATTGATTATCAAATCCTCTTGGTGGCATGGGTTCCTTAAATATTATTGAAAAACAGGACGGGAGCTGGTAAATATCTGAATAGAAAAGGCTAGCTGTTGGATCTATCATTAATCCCTTATTCTGTTTCTTAGTCAAGTCGATCAAGTAGTTATACGTTGACTCATCCAACCCACTGTAGTAAAGTTTCCTTATAGCATCTATGAGGTTCTTTCTATGACCAATATGAGGTTCCTCCAACGATGTGGGTAAATTTATCAATGATCTCTTTATCAATCTTGGGAGATTTATAACTGCCAGTTTTGTGGCAATATAATTCAGTTCACTCCTCGACTTCCCAGCCAGTCGCACATATAAGTCATGTAAACTATAAAGCTTCAAAGCTTCTTTCAGCTTTGCTATGGACATCTTCTAGATCAGTCTTTAAGATACTTTTAATATTTTTATTCTTGTGTGTGATTTTTTTTTCAGCTGGTTTTTTTTTTCTTTCTCTTGGTGTTTTTTGTTTTTTTTTTCTTATAGAAGAAAAAAAAAAAATTGAAAAGCCAAAGTTAGTCGGAAGTGGACAGCACCAAGATAATGGAGACACAATTAGAAGTATTCTACCATCAGCTTCAAAGTCTGAGCAATGTTTCACACTTAGAGAAGATCATTCTGTCTATTAACACTGATCTAGATGCTACAGAATCTCAAGTTGAGAAGTACATTAGCAAATCGGTAGCTCAATTGAGTACCGATTTAAATGCAGTAGAATTGAGAAGATTGAATTTGTCTGCTACATTGAACGAAAATTCGAAGCCATTGGTTTCCAAAATACACAATGCAAATGAGTTAAGTTATGGGATCACGAAGAAAATAAGATTGTTGGATCAAGAAAAGGATAAAATCAATCAGGCTTTCTTGTATATACAAAATGTGATTTTCTTGAAAAATGAAATATTAACTTGCAATCTGTATTTGGAGAACAAGCGTTGGAAGGAACTGTCACAATGCATTAATAATATACTAACTCAAATTCCTGAAGAATTGTTGGAAGATGATGATTTTGTATCATTTGTTGTGCCGACAAGTGATTTGCCTGAATTGCCAAAAATAACGGTGACAACATGGATCAATGAGTTGTCCACTTTCTTCCAAAAAGAATTTGAGAAAGCATCTGTACTGAAAGATGTCGGAAAGCTTACAGAGTATTTCCGCTTATTTCCTCTCTTGTTGAAATCAGATGTAGGATTAAGTTGTTATTCAAAATTTATTGTTAATTTAGTCAATGAGCAGTCAAGAAACTTGTTAACGAATATTTCCAAAGAGGCAAAACTGAAACCGGGATTTCATTCATTGACATTATTGAAAATTTTTGAGATTATTTCCAGTATAATTAATCAACATTCAAAGTTAATTGTTGAAAATTATGATTCCAGAGCGATGTTACAAATCATGACAAAAATTCAAAAAGAATGTGACATACAATGTGGTTTAATATTTGATACATTTTGGGATTTGAAAAATTTAGTTTCTGTTTTACAAAATGTTTCAAATTATGATTTTCCTATCTTGATTAGAATGATGTTAGATGCTGAAGAAGAAGAAAATAACAATTACAAAGAAGAAATTTCCATTATTGAAGTCAATGACTTATGTTTTGAATTGACATCGATGTTGAAGAATTGGAAAATGTATTGTAATTTCTTAAAGATCAAATGGGATAGTTATAGTGGATTATCTAATAATAATGATATTCCAAGTCCCGTTCTTGAATCATCATTTATCACAAAAATAAAAGGGAAGATCATACCTACATTTGATGAATTAAGTACTTTCCAACTTAGAAGGTCAATTGAAAAATCATATGATATGGAGGAATTGCCTGATCTTTCGAATTATTTGCTTTCAAAAGACGTATTGGACGTTTCCAACCCTCCTATAACATCTGTCATTGATGATGTCATTCTTGTGCTCAATAATGTATTAAGTCGTACCCTTGAAACAGGTGATGAGGTCATTATTAAAAACATGGTCACAAACTCAAAGAGAATATTAGAAATTGACTTGATACTGCTTTTATCTAAGAAGTTGTCTGCAAGTCATCCAAGAGCAAATACATCTTTGGTTTTACCAAGCATAACAAATATTAGAAGCTCTAATGAGTTCAGCAGAGATCTGTCAGTTTCTCCTCGTGCAGGCACACCAAGCAATAACTACGGAAGCTTGTTTATGAGAGGTGCTACTTCTGCAATTACCAATGCTATCAATTTCAACAAAGATGAAGATCTCCGGAAACTTGAGACGTTCATAATTTATTTGAATTCAGTCGATACCTTAAGAGGTTATCTTAAAAAATTGATTGAAAATCTTAACAAAAAGTTAGTGTCTGATAAGTTATTTATGTATTACGATGAAGGCAGTTCAAACTTATATGATAACTCTGTCACCAGCAAATTGTCAAACATTTTAAACACTGTTGGAGAGAGTTTTCAACAAAAATGTAACTCTATCATCGATGATAACTTGAATTTGTTTTATCAACAAATTTTTAACTCCAAAATCATCAAACTTGTTAATGATTTTTTTATTAAACCTGATGAATACATTGGTTCATCACCAGCTGCAAATGAGGAGTTATTAAAATTCATCAACACATTTAGATCCTTATATCAACCATATCAAAAGACATTGTTACCTTCACTTTTTTTGAAACTTATGTCCATCATTACTTCAAAATTATCCGGTTATTTAGAGAGAAAGATCATGACTTTGAAATTCACTGATATTGGTTCTTTATCGTTGGAGAAAAATATAAGTTTTATTATTGGGGAGATTTCCAAGATAGACTATAAATTGAGAGAAAAATTCTTAAGAGTAACTCAGATCATCATGGTGTTGAGTTTGGATGATGATGAAGAAGATCAATTGTTCAACGACGACGACGACGAAGAAAAACTAGGAATTAAATGGGTCCTTACACCAAATGAAAGACAAAGAGCTAGAGCACTTAGAATTGATTTAGGCAAGTAATTTATCTACAAATAAAAGTCATATAAAGCTATTAACTATAAAACATTACTTAAGCTTCTTTCATTTCTTTATCCTGTAGTTCATTTTCATTATCCTTCAGAGCCTCATCAGTCTCTTTAACTTCTTCACCATCTTTTGGTGTTTCCTCTCGTTCCTCTTCCTCGCCAGCAAACAATTCATCATCAGATTTAAATCTTTGTCTGTCTGTAATAATTGGCATTTTTGGATGCGTAAATTCACATTCTGGTCCATCTGGACAGAAACCATAAAGATAATTCGGACAAACTGTTTTCCTTACATGCCTCTTGCTACATTTTGGTCCATCAGGACAGAAACCTTTATTGTAATCGTCACACTCGGGTATTTTAGATTTTGGATCGATATGCAAATAGAGACAATCTGGTGCCTGAGTACAAAACCCATTCTTGGTGAAGAAAAGACACTCAGGCATCTTTCTCAAGTTATATTCATGCAAGAACTCACAGTTCAAATTCTTTTTACACAAGCCACGTAACCAATGCTTGCATACAATCTTATTTGAGAAATTAGGATGTATATTTTGTTTTGGACGATCTGGGTTGAGCCCAAACTGGTACTCTTTCTCTAGAAAATCTTCAAATTGGAATCTGGTCTGGTGTTGTTGCGGCTGCATCAACTGCAGCTGTGGTTGGAAAATAGGTGGTCTGGGAAGCATTATGGTCCTTAGGATCTGGTGATTAATAATAAATAGCTAGTGAATTCATTTTCCAATGTTTTTTTTTTTTTTCTTCTTTATAAAAATTCTTTTACCGACTTGATATAATTAACACTACTTGAGAAGAAAGCTTAGACTAAAGAGGGTGTTTATAATAAGAACAAGAATTAAGCTATATAACCATAAAGAAAAGTTTTCTATATATGTATATATCACTGAATCTAGTCCCATTCAATTTCGCTTGAAGGAATGGCAGATTCTGTATATGTGACATAATCAGTCTCAGTGTTAGTGTTTGTGACAGTGATTAAAACATTTGTGTAATCAGTATAGTCTGGATTACATGTATTGAGTAAAACAATAGATCTGACTGAATCATCTGAAGTTACCACTGAAGTTGACACTGGTGGAGGACAGGAAATAGAAGTGAAAGTTGAGTATTCAGTAGTTAAGAAAGTAATCACAGCTGTATAAGTGGAATATGAAGTTTCTGCAGCCAATGTACTGGAGCCAAACCCAAGAATAACTGAGATGAAGGAAATCTTTAACTTAATAGTCATTTGATCAGTTTCGATATTTGCTAAAGAAGTTAGATAGAGGATATTTTCAAAACAGCTGCTGTGTGCATATATATAATATATTTCAGTTGAAAATTTTTAACAAAAATGAAATTATGAAATAGAGTTGTAGCCTCATAACTCATTTCAAAGAAGGTTGCTATACAAAGTAATAGTTGTTTCAAGCTTCTGGAAATGGCCCTTAAGGTGTTATTCTTTGTCATATTTTAAGTATTTTTGAAAAAAGATAAAAATTAGTAACAAGCTAAAACAATAAGAACTTGGATAGTATAATATACCAATTGGAGGAACAGTAGCTCCAATAAAACAGTGCTACGGTTAAATCGCACATAATAAAGTGTGCAAGTGCTCGGATATTGGTAAACTCTAAGATCTATTGTGCATTCCCAAATAGGAAATAAAAAGCCTGTTTTGTTGCATTTTTGTATTGCACTTCCAAGTCTCAGAATATAATAGCTACTATTAACTGGTTTCCTACGTTTGTTTCCATTATGAATGACTACTAGTTCTGACAACTTATCATCATACTACATTCCTTGAGCTATCTGAAACCCGCTCTGCCTCAAAATCTTGAAAAATGAGCTACTATATCCATCTACAATTATTTTTTAAGAGAATGAAATTAATGCTATACCATCTCATAAGTAAGTGCTGTCTTCATAAAACATCATTAGGCAGTCAGTTTTGACTTTCTTCTTTCTTTTCTTTCCTTTTTGTCTCTATCAATAAGCTCTCTTCTATCATTTTCCTCCGGAGAAGTCTTTGCTCCTCTACGCCTAGCACCTTCTCTTGCCCAGAACTCATTCCTGTACATCTCCCAGTTTTCTCTGATATTTGTGTTGAAAACTCTTGGATTTAAAACTAACTTCACTTCAGTTGCTCCAACTCTTGGTTGTGCTCTATTTTCGATAGCAGATATCAAATTTTGAAACCTTGTACCAATTTTCAATTTCAGAAACGGCCCAGACCAATTCAATACCATTTGCAGGAATACGGCAACCAAATGCAGACAGTATCTAATCATATCTATCAATCTCTCACTAACAGGAGTTTTTACTTTTGTTAATCTGACATTTAACTGACGTAAACCTTTATTTGTTGATGAAAGAAACTTACGAGGTAACACTATGGTACGATGATACTCTCCCGACACATAATACAAGAAAAGAGTCACTATTATGATAAATGACACAAATTGGTTTGTGACTCGTGAATAACCAGTAGGATTTTCAATATTAACGAATAGATTGTAAACTGAAAGTGCCAACAATGATGATAAAATAGTTAAAAACAACATATATTTATTTCTCAATGACCTTTGCACAGAAATTTGTTGACGTAATGATTCTTCCAATATTAATAAGTTTTTGAAGATATTTGCAGCTGGTGGTAAGTCATCTTTGTTTCTTGAAAGTCTTCTCTTGCCTCTGCTTCGGCTTCTTGGACCTGAATATGCAGTAGGGTCTCTCTTGTTAGAGGGTGTTCTAGGTGACAGGGATCCATCTCTTCCCGATGGAGTTGAAGTTAATGAAGAATCACTATCCAATCTATTTCTCCTCGATGGTGATCGCACTGAGAACTCGGAACTACTCAAAGATGCAATATCAGAATCTGAAGACAATGCATATTCGTCTTCTCTTGAACTTAATGGAGTTAAATGCGGAAGCTTTGAATGACTGAAAGTCGGCGATGATTGTAAATAAGGAGAGCTCATAGGACTCATCGGTGGAGAACTAGGAGCAGACAGAGGCTCTGAATCTGAGTTGCTCATCTGTTCTTATGATTATAATCGAATTGTAGTCTGAAACTTTGAAATGAACAAAAAAAAAAAAAATTGTTGCAGTTTTTTCTTACATTTTTTTTTTTTCACCTCAAACTTCAGATTTCCTGAGCCTCAGAAGTCTCAAAGATACATAAAATGACTGATCAACTTCTTAGATGGCCACTGATATTTTTTAAAAGTTTAAATGAGTTTAGATCATATAACCCATCTTCAAGATTTCTTGAATGCTTTCAGGTTATTCTGTTGTAGATGCATCTTTTGATATTTTTCTCTTATCTTTGATACTGTAAAATTTCAGTTTAAGAGAAAAAAAAAAAATTCAAATAAAATCATAAGGGACGCGAAGTTTATAAGAAAATAAAACACTTCTCTCTTACAACTGATACTCTACCATGAAGACTATCAAAGAGGAGCTGAATGGAGACGATATAAGAGATGAGATTGATTCTTCTGAATCTGTTACTGCCCAAGAATACATACTGAATCAAATGGCTTTGTAAGTTATTTCTTATTTTTGCTTTCTGGGGAAGATCAATACTAACGAATTTACACAAATAGAGAAAGAGAAGCTAGAGAGCTGATGCCTTATGATCCTAATTCATGTACATACCCCACTGGTGCTTTACGTCAAAATGTGTATGCATGCTTGACGTGTTACCAAGAAGATTCCAAGATGTCAGGTATATGTTACTCGTGTTCAATCCAGTGCCATTCTACTCACGAACTAGTAGAGTTATTCAGTAAGAGAGAATTCACTTGCGATTGTGGAACTACAAGAATGAAACACAATGGTGCTTGCAAATTGAGGGCAAGGGGTAATAACAATAGTTCTAGAAGAAGTTCTTTTTCATCTGTGACAGAAGATGAAAAATCACCAGCAGATGATATACCATCTTTATCGAATAAATACAATCATAATTTTAGAGGAGTTTTTTGCTCATGCTCAAAGCCATATAATCCTTTGCAAGAGACTGGTAACATGTTTCAATGCCATTTTGGTGATGTCTGTGGTGAAGATTGGTACCACGATGAATGTATTATGGGGTTCAAACCTGGATTTATGGGTGACAGAAAATCAACAGTGACGAAGAAAAATGAAGAAAGTGTTAATTTGTTGGATAGTTTACCTGAACCTGGTGTTGATGCCCTGGAATTGAATGACAGAAGCGATGATGATGGTGAAGATGGTGAGGACATTGAACCTATACCTGGATTTCCGGGACTTGATGATTTTGATTGTTTCATATGCTGGAAGTGTGCCCAGAAATATTCATATGCCTTTGAACAAATTCCAGAAGACATTGTTATGCCAAAAATTTTCCATGTAAATGAAGCTTCATCAATAGAAGAAAGAGATAAAATTTTGGGTAATACGGAAGAAGAACAAGCAACAAAGAAAAGAAAGATTAATATACCATACTCTATTTTTTTGAAATACGAATTCAGAGACAGATTAAAAGAATTGGTGAAAGATAATAAACTGGAACATAAAAAATTGATAGGAATCTTGAAAGTTTTCCCATTTCTTTACGAATCAGATCCAATTTACGAACCAGAAGAGGATTCTGAAATAAATGATGAGAATTCTTCAATATATGATTTAGGATCTAAGATTCTTAATCACTTACCAAGAGAAAAAGCCATTGAGAGTGTGAGGGCATATGAAAATATCAAATCCAAGTTGACTCATTTCTTGAAACCATTTGCCGATAATGGTAAGCTTGTTACAGAGGAAGAAGTAAGAGGATTCTTTAAACAAGTGAAGGAAGAAAAATAACTGAATTTTGAAAAATAAATAAATAATTGTATAGTTTTAAACTGTTTCGTCAATCATCAATGATTTTACGTTAATATACGATTCCATTCCGTATTTTGAACCTTCTCTGCCAAATCCAGATTCTCCAACACCTCCAAATGGTAATGGAGCATCTGAGATCAACCCAGTATTAACACCAATCATACCAACATGCAATTTTTGAGCAACTCTCATAATACGAGGATAACTACTGGAGAAAAAATATCCAGCTAATCCAACTCTTGTATCATTTGCCATTTGAAGAACTTCTGCTTCAGAGGAAAATTTGAATAAAGGTGCCACAGGACCGAAAGTCTCCTCTTTGGAAACCAACATCTTATTAGTAGCATCTCCAAGCACGGTTAATTCATGAAACAAAGGTCCTATTGATGGTTGATGATGTCCACCGTATAATACTTTGGCACCCAATGATTTAGCATCTTTAATATGTTCTTGAACTTTAGCTAATTGTTTCTCGTGGATAAGTGGACCATGAGTCAGATTTTCATCAAAGCCGTCTCCCAATTTTGTTGTTGAAGAAAGTTTAGCAATCAATTTTTCCGAGAACTCATCGTAGATAGATTCATGTAAGTAAACTCTGTTGGCACATACACATGTTTGACCGGATTGTCTGAATTTACAAGCCATCAATTGCAGCACAGCATTATCAATATCAGCATCTTCAAAAACAATAAAAGGAGCGTTACCACCAAGTTCAAAAGACAATTTCTTTAAAGTCTCTGAAGATTGTTTCATCAAGATCTTACCAACATTAGTGGAACCGGTAAATGATACTTTCAGTATAGAATTTGATTCACAAAACAATTTACCAAAAGATGCAGTTTTCTCATGAGATGTAGGTAACAAATTAAATACACCTTTTGGAAGACCAGCTTCAGCCGCAATATAACTTAGAGCCAAAGCAGACAACGGAGTCTCAGCTGCTGGCTTGACCACAGCAGTACAACCAGCTGCAATTGCCAGACCAAGTTTCCTCGTTATCATTGAAGATGGGAAATTCCATGGTGTCAATATTCCAACAACACCAACTGGTTGCTTTAGAGTTAAGATTTTCTTGCCAGGAAAGCTAGAAGCAATGATATCACCATAGAGTCTTGGTGCTTCTTCACTAAACCACTGGAAAAAACTAGCAGCATAAGTCACTTCCCCCATTGCATCAGCAAATGTTTTACCATTTTCCAAAGTGATGATTGTGGCCAAATCTTTTTGGTTTTCCATCATGATCTCGTACATATTACGCAAGATCTTTGCTCTTTCTCTAGGAACTGAAGTGGAAAATGAATCAAAGGCAAGTGCCAGCTTATCAATGGCCAATTTGGCATCAGATACATCCAAATTGGCGACATTGGCTATAGTTTCTCCATTGGAAGGATTTGTAACTGGGAATGTATTTTCTCTTGAACTCCATTCACCGTTGATGTAAGCATCTGTGATGAAAAGGTCCTTATTGTTCAATTGAACCGAAGAAGAAGAAGACCCATATCTTTTACAATATTTGGCAATAGACAGTGATCTCAGCAGAGATCTAAACGATTGTCTTGAAAGCATTGAGGACATATTGTTGAAAAGTTGATGATAATAGTTTTATTTGTTTTTCCGCTTGCGTTTTTTTATTATTATACCTGCCGTTCCGTTTACTTGCTTCTTTACACCCATTTTGCTCTAAAGCAAGTTTTGAGCTTTTTCTTTCCAATATTAAGAATACTGGCATATATAGACAGATATATATTAAGAAACTCAAGATAACAGGGGACTAATGATCGTCAAGAATTTTTACAGGTCAAGAGATATAGATTTTCTCTTAATTAACACTCGATTTCACAGAAACAGAGAAATAAGTAAAGGTTTGCCAAAAGAAATACAGCTTTGGTGTCCCACTACTAAACAACTTCATAGAAGCATTGTCTTTGGTCACCTGCTGTTGGTTGTTATCGTTAGAGTTTCCTATTAGTAAAAATCTAAAAGGAAAAAAAAAAATTACAAAGGGAAAAAAAAAAACGAGGTGAAAAAAAAAAAAAAAAGTTGGAAGAAAGAAAATACACTAATTAGAATTCAACTATTGATAATTCAAGATCAAGTGCCAAAGAAATGTCTGAAAATAACACACCAACACTAAATTACCATGAAGTTGAATTACGAGAACAAGATAGATGGTTACCCATAGCTAATGTGCTGAGACTCATGAAGAACACATTGCCCTCAACTGCTAAAGTCTCGAAAGATGCCAAAGAGTGTATGCAAGAATGTGTTAGTGAATTCATATCGTTTGTCACTTCTGAAGCGTCTGATAAATGTCTTAACGAGAAACGAAAAACAATTAATGGTGAAGATATCTTATATTCTATGCATTCTTTAGGATTTGAAAACTATGCTGAAGTGTTAAAGATCTATCTTGCAAAATACAGAGAACAACAAGCTTTGAAGCAAGAAAGAGGGGAGACAAATACAAAGAAAAGATCTAATTCTAAAAAGAAGAATGACCAACTAGAAAGTGATGTGGCATCTGAACAACCTACAGAAAGCAACAGTGAACAATTTATATCGGATTATATCAATGATAACGAACCAAATGTGACCAATAACAATGAAATAAATACAAATGGATATTTGACCAATGAACTGGAGAAAATCGACGAAGATGAAAATATCTCAAAACCAGAAGCAGGAGACGAAGAAGAACAGGAAAAACAGGAAAAACAGGAACAGGAACTCAATATAAAGCAAGAAGGTGATTTTAATGGGCTTAATTACTCTCAGCCAGCTAGTAATGGTGATGCTGTATTATACCAATACGAGAGTGGGTTTTAGATTATTATTATTATTTATTATTGTACTATTATATATTTATTTCAAAAGACTATTTGTTATGGGAAAGATAAATGACTGAATTTTGTCGTGTATGTAAGTTTATCTTTTGGAGAGAAAACAAAAAAAAAAAAAAAAGTTCACCAACCTCGAAAATTGCCACTACTCATTGCAAAAACAACAACGTTTAGTTTTATTATCCGTATATATAAAACAACAACAGGGCCATGTTTCGTTTGAGAGGTTACTGTACCTCTTCAAGATTGGCTAGTAAAACTTCAAAAGCTCAAATAAGAAGACTTGCATCTTCATTGTCTGATTTCCAAACTGAAGTCATCTTGAAAAAATCGCTTGAAGATGACACAAGGAATTTGTTGAGACAACTTAAGACAAATAACCCATATGTCAGGGCTATAGATGATAACATAATTTTGGCACCAGAGTTGCCTATGAGCCAATCAGCTCAGGTAAATCCTATCAACATGTTTTCTAACACTAATTTGTCAGCAAAGAAGAAATTTATAGAGTTGAAATCAGAAAAGAAAAATGAAGATAAAAATGACAGTAAGCCATCAAAGGAGAAAAAAGACATTGAAGAAAAGGATGAAGACCCAAAGAAGAAGAAAGATGATGAAGTTCCAATTCCTGAAGGAACTTCAAAACCAGTCTCGGAAAAGAAATCCGGTGAATCCTCTGGTGCTGGTGTAAGCTCATCTGCAGCTCCACCTTCAGATAACAGTGGCTCCAATGGAGATGACGTACCTCCAAAGCCTAAATTGGGGAAATCAGAAGTCACATATGAACTCCCGGAGATATATCCACAAATTTTGGCTTTACCAATTTCTGGACGTCCATTGTTCCCTGGATTCTACAAATGTGTTGTGATCACCGATATTAATGTGATGAAAGCCATCAAAGAATCAATGAATAAGAATCAACCATACATTGGATGTTTCCTTTTCAAGAATGAAAAACTGGAAGGGGACACCATTAAATCAAAAGATGAAGTTTATGAGACTGGTGTCTTGGCTCAGGTAACTTCCACAGTTTTCTCTAGGGATGTAGAAACTGGTAATGAAATCTTAACCACAGTATTTTATGTTCATAGAAGAATAAAGATTGATGAATTATTCCCACCAAAGGAGGTCAAAGATGTGCAAAAGGAAAGTGTTGTTGATGAATCTCCAAAGAGAAAAGAAATTATTGAAGGAATTAGAGGCGAGAAAGAAGGTGATTTACCTCCAAAGAAAAGTCAAGAGGTTGAAGAGGTAGAAAATGATAATTCACTTCAAATAACGAAGGAAGATGTTGATGCTTTTATTGAAGAAGAAGAAGATAATCCAACTGCATATTTGAAAAAATATCCCGTAACGTTAGTTAATGTTTCCAATGTTGAAGATTTGCCATTTGATAAGAAATCTCCAATGATCAATGCATTAACTGCTGAAATTCTTCAAGTCTTCAAAGATATTTCCGGTATGAACAAAGTTTTCAGTGATCAAATGGCAACTTTCTCTTCCTCCTTACAAAAAGATGTTTTCCAAAGTCCTGAAAAATTAGCAGATTTCGCAGCTTCATTATCAGCAGCAGAGGAAGCAGATTTACAAGAGATTTTGGAATGTTTGGATATCGAGAAAAGATTAGAACTTGCTCTCGTGGTTTTAAACAAAGAACTTACAAACAAGAAATTGCAAAAGGACATTGAGAAAGACTTGGAAGAAAGAATGACAAAGAGACATAGAGAATACCATCTTAATGAACAATTGAAATCGATCAAAAAAGAACTTGGTATCGATGATGGCAGAGACAAATTGATAGCTAAATATAATGAAAGAGTTAAGAATTTGAAGATGCCTGAAGAAGTTAAGAAAGTTTATGATGATGAGATCAACAAATTATCATCTTTGGAACCATTGATGTCAGAATTTACAGTTACAAGAAATTATCTTGATTGGATTACTCAAGTTCCTTGGGGAAAAGAATCAAAAGATGAGTACAGTATTAAAAAGGCAATCAATGTATTGAACGATGATCATTATGGATTGAAAGATGTCAAAGACCGTATCTTGGAATTTATTGCTGTTGGTAAATTGTTAAATAAGATTAACGGTAAGATTGTTTGTTTTGTTGGTCCACCAGGTGTTGGTAAGACTTCTATTGGTAAATCCATTGCTAGAGCATTGAACAGAAAGTTCTACAGATTTTCTGTTGGTGGTTTAAGTGATGTTTCAGAAATCAAAGGTCACAGAAGAACATATGTTGGTGCTATTCCAGGTAGAGTTGTTCAAGCTTTGAAGAAAACAGAAACTGAGAATCCATTGATTTTGATTGATGAAATTGATAAGATTTCACATAGTCATAGTGTGAATGGTGGTGATCCATCTGCTGCATTATTGGAATTGTTAGATCCAGAACAAAATAATGCATTTTTGGATAACTATATGGATGTGCCAATTGACTTGTCCAAAGTATTGTTCGTTTGTACTGCCAACACATTGAGTACCATTCCAGGTCCATTATTAGATAGAATGGAAGTTATTGAAATTTCAGGTTATATTGCAGATGAGAAAATCAAAATCGCTGAGAAATACTTAGCACCAGATGCCAAGAAAGCTTCTGGTTTGGAACATGTCAATGTTGATCTTTCTGAAGATGCCATTGAAGCTTTGATCAAGAACTATTGTAGAGAAAGTGGTGTCAGAAATTTGAAAAAACAAATTGAAAAAATTTACAGAAAAGCCGCCTTGAATGTTGTCAAGGATTTGGGAGATGAAGAAGTTGATGTCTTGAAAGAAGAAGAAGTAGAAAAGGAATCAGCTGAGAAATTAAAACTGGAAATCGAGAATTCAGAAAAAACTAAAGAGAAAGAAGAGCAAGAACAAGAAGGAGAAGAAGCAACTGAACTGGTAAAAGAAGAAGTTGAAGAAGAAAAAATTCCACAGATTGTGGTTCCAGATTCATATAGCATTGAAATTACAGCTGATAATTTGAAAGACTATGTTGGACCTCAAATTTTCACTGCTGATAGACTTTATGAAACAACTCCACCAGGTGTTGTAATGGGTCTTGCTTGGACGTCAATGGGGGGATCTGCTTTATACATTGAATCTGTTTTGGAGCAAGCTATTAATCTGGATTCTACACCAAGAGTGGAAATTACTGGTCAATTAGGTGATGTCATGAAAGAAAGTTCAAGAATAGCATACTCATTCTCAAAGATGTATTTGGCTAAATATTTCCCAGAGAACAGATTTTTCGAAAAGGCTAAAATCCATTTACATTGTCCAGAAGGTGCAACACCAAAAGATGGTCCATCTGCTGGTGTCACTATGACCTCTTCATTCTTATCGTTGGCTTTGGATACTCCGTTGGATCCAACTGTTGCTATGACTGGTGAACTTACATTAACTGGAAAAGTTCTTAGAATTGGTGGATTGAAAGAGAAGACAATTGCTGCTAAGAGATCTGGAGTTAAGACTATTATCTTCCCTAAAGATAACTTGGCAGACTGGAAAGAATTACCAGATAACGTTAGAGAAGGTATTAACCCTATTCCAGCTGATTGGTACAGTGATGTATTCAATGTCTTATTCCCAAATGTCTCTAAAGAAGAAGGTAATAAGGTTTGGAAAGCTCAATTCGATAAAATTGAAGAGGAAAAGAAGAAGGAGAAGGAGGCTGTCAAATGATGCCTGTTTAATGTACATAGATAGCATATATCAATGCGTTCATTGTTTTTTTTAATTAAGAAGTATGAAATGAAGTAATAAACAAAAGATTGTAATAAGTAACCTTCCTAAGTGAAAAAACTAATGGTGTTGAACAATATCGCTAAGAGGGATACAACTTTTGTCAGCCACCATACATGTTGTACAATAAAAGGACATGAACTGTAGTCGTATTCCCATTCTTCACCATTGAAATGACCAGTCATCAACCCAGTATTCCCACCATATTCCCCCATTATAGACCTAACAACTATTTCTTTTACATATTGGTCTGACTCTATTTTCTTTGAAGGTACCCATTGTGAATCTATCTTGTTATAAACACTTTCACAGCCTTCATGATCATGCCCAGTTAATATTACACCTGGCTTGCCATTCTTGAATATAGTGTTCAATATTTTTTGAGTAGGTCCTTCTTGTATGTGATTTTCAGATTTTATTTTACCCCACATATAATCTATCTTTGAATTTTTTTCATCAAAATATTCTACCAAAGGTTCATCAACACAGAGTCCTTTTTCTTTGTAAAATGGAACATGTGTCAATAATATTGTGGACCCATTGAATTCCCTTTGATCTAAATGCTCGATAAAAGACCAGGTGTATTCAATAAATGCATGTTCCACAAATGGACCATCTATCGATAAAGAGTTCAACACAACAATTCTCCATGGATGATCAGTTTTCAAATCATATTCTATATAATAATTGTCCTTACCCATGATTTTGAAAAATCTAGCCATATGCTGATACGTAACATCTCCATTACCAATGTCATGATTTCCAGATATGTTAATGAATAAAGGTTCATCAATTAATCCTGCACTTGTCCAGTCATATACATCTTCATAACCAAATTCGAAATCTTTTTTCTCTAATTTATCTTGGAACCAATTCAAAAACTCTCCCCAATCGCATTGGTCATTATTATCAATGAAATCTAATATATCACCAACATGTTCTTGTGGTCTTGGAAATAATCGTTTAATGTATCTTCTAGACCTGTTAAAAAACTCACGATCTAATATCCATTGAGATGAGAACAAATCACCCATTACGGATACATGAGTAGGTTTCAATCTGTTCTTCATAACATTATATATATGTCCTAAATAATAATCATTGCCATATGTGTCGAATCTTTTGATATAAGGTGTAGATGGCCAATTTCCCTTAATTTGGGGATCACCTACCAGTAAGAGTCTAATATCCTTTGGGTTTCCTTTTTCTTCGTTCAATTCTTTGTCCTTTTCACTCGTCTTCAAAATCAATTTATCGTACAAATCTCCAAAATACGGTACTTCAAGAAGTTGACGTGAATAGGAAGGAAGTGAATCTAATATCAGATTCTTGTTATGAAGAACCCACGAACAGTCTCCTCCATTTAAGCTGGGATATGTGAAAATATATAAATTGAGTGTAATTGAAAGGACAGCTAGAAAATATGAAAGCTTTCCAAGTATAAGTCCCATTGTTGCCGTTAATATGAATCTTATCCAGATAAGTTTTTCAATTGCAACGTTTTTTTTTTTTTGTTTTTTTTGTTATTTTTTTTTTTTTGAGTTTGGCTGTGAGATTTGTCATTTGACAGATTATCTTGGAGCTCAAAAGACACACTACAATGACAGATACAAATTAAAAGTCTTTTATTATTGAACAGTTTTTTTATTTTTATTTTTTTTGGTTTTAATATACAAATTTAACTTCTTTGTTAACGGTATCCAAAAGATCCACCTTGAATACTGTAACCACCATGCGATGAAACAGCTGTTCTTCCACCCTGTGTTCCTCTGGAAGCTCTGTTAATCATGATCTGTTTGAAACCGTTACATAAACTGGTCATGTCTGGATAGATCTCACCAGACAATTCATAGCCTTCCGGTAAAGCACGAACATGCCAAGTGTTGATTGGGGCTTGAGGACCAATTTTGAAAAGCAAATAGAACCATCCTGGTGCCTTTCTGTTGTAGCAGAAAGTGTAACTACTTCTTGCCTGGGCCAGAGAGTACTTCTGTAACCAGTCTTTGACATCTTCCAAAGGAGCCTTTCTGAATTTATCATTTGTGGTCATCAGCAGGATTTTCTCGGTTAAACCTTCGACATATCTATTGATAACTTCATCTAAATCTTCGAATTTTTCTCTTTCAATGGTAAAGAAAGTAGTGTTGTCTTGACTTAAATGTTGAACTAACACAATGTGTTGGTATAACATGTCGGCAATCTTCAAAGTAATAGTATAATGGTTCTCGCCCAAGGAAGATGGTCTAATAACACACTCACCTGTAAGTCTTGGGGCCAAGTAATCTTCTGCTTGACGAGAGTTGAAGTTATGAAACAATGGATGCAGTAACAGTCTTGCAGAACGCTTTTCAGCATGCTCTTTTGCCTTTTCAATCGAAATATCTCTAGACTCAGCAGCAAAATCCCATAAGCCTTCAATCTTATCGAATTTTGGTTCGTTAAGATAGTTGTTGATATCTCTTCTCAACAAAGAAGCATCACACTTGAAAGCATCATAATCAACACGAGTAATACAAGCTTGAACTGTTTGACCAGGGTTATATGTGGCATTACTGTCGTACTCCTTGATAAATTCTTGATCAACTTTACATTCAACGTTAAATTGAGTAGCACCAACCAAGAATCTATCACGAACAACTCTTAAGGTTATTGGCAAAATAGTATTTTCATGGAAAGTCTCTCTGGATTCACCGGTCAACATATGGAAAATTTCATAGATTGTCAAGCGGTGGAAAGATCTTCTCAATTCTTCATAGTTTTGTTGTAATTCTTCCTTTATCAGTTGTAATGTTGATCTCTTCTTGACCTTAAATCTTTCTTCTAACTCATTTCCATAATCCTCTAAAACCAAGTCATTCAATTTTTCAACACCTTCATTGATTAATTGGTTAATGACACTTCCACGCTCTTCTGAGTCGATATCTTCTTCATCTAATTCCAAAGTATCCGATGCCATCTTAATAGCTAAATCGTAATCTTGAGGATGGATTCTAGTGGCATCTAATGGATCAGCATCATTACTGTTGCTGTATGGAATCTTTAAAAATGAAGCACAATTAACAAAGATGAATCTGGCAGTAATTTGCTGAGTGATCAAGTCAGATCTTGTAACCAAGGTAGAACCTTTACTTTGAATGTTTTGAATGATACCACTAGCTTTACGAGGACCTAACCCTGAGACGTATGGTAACAGTAAGGCCAAGTACTCATCTCTGATAGCCTCATTGATATCAACACCTACTTGGTTAACGATGTCAACAATAGAACTCTCCAAAGCTTCCATAAATTTTTCTTTCGAAATCAAAGATTGATGTTTGTGAATTGCTAATGAAGGCAAGTCTTCTTTCAAAGCAATGTATTCTAACAACGGTTGTTGAGCATATCTTCCGATGGCAATAGTGAATTTTGACAATTGTGATTTATCTGGGAACTCCAATTTAGCTCTCTTTGAGTTTTCAAACAATCTTGGTGTTTCATTATTGACCCATAATAATTCCAAAAGTGGTGGTTGATTGTTCTCAGTACCAAAGTCTAGATCTTGATCATCATCGACGGTTAATCTAGCTTGCTTGATAATGTTGTCTAAAGTTTGATATAATGTTGTCTTTGTACTGACATTGTAACCAGATATAGCGATAACATCAGGTTTAACCTGTAAGACATGTTTGGAGAACGCAGCAACAAATTCATCATCTTTAACATTTTCATCAAATTTAACACTGCTCTCAACTTCACCTTCAGCATTTAAAGATGTGGCAATGACAGCATCTTGTCTGTTACCATGACCACTACTGACAGCCAACACTTTTGGTATGGTACCTTTGACATACCCTGCAGGCTTGTATGGTGCTTGATCTAATTTTCTTGTAAATCTCTTTCTTATTTCGAAAAAGATCTTATTCTCTGAGTCACGACGTATTTCTTCAATGACATTTAACGATACAAGTGGAGTAACCTTTTTCAACGCGATGTTTAACGTTTCGTATCTGAAATTATTCCATTTTTCTGCAATATCAGAAGAGTAATCAGATTTCAAATATTTTTCAAAAATATGAGTTCCAAATGAAGTCAAGTCAAAATTCACTTTGATAACGATATAACCTAAGGACTCAGCTTCCAACATTCTTAAAAATAAATCAGGTCTCTCAACAAAAGTGGAAGTTGGGTGATTGATGAGATATTTAAAATCCCCGTATGGCCCACTCTCATCAATCTTGACTTTACCCTTTTCCGTTAACAGAACATCAACTTTGGAATAACGTTCATAGTTCATCCTTATTTCCTTTCTGAATTTTGGATTAGTGAAAATCTCTTCAGCATAAAAATACTTGACACCTTCCAAAGCTTGGTCAACTGTGGAGAACAATGAGTTCTCACCAATATGAGACAAAACTTCTTTCTCAGGTTCTATAGATGGATCAGTTGTTGTGTATGTTCTTGACTTAGCTGCTAAATTCTCAGCAAATTCAGATGCTTTAATACCAATCAGCTTAACTACTTCAAATATAGAATCATTTCTGATTTTTTCGTAAATTGCATATTTGGAATGTTTCTTCTTAGATGACCCTTCTGATAAAGATAATGATGCATCTTTCAATTCCTTTGAATATATGAATGTAAGGTAATCACTGAGATCTTGCAACTCTACCATTGACTTGGCTTCCTCAATTTGCTCATTATATAAACCATCATATTGATCAAGAGTCTTGAAAGAATTCTTTATAGAATTCTTTGTATCATTCAAATGGTGGAAATCGATATCTAATTGAACAATACGCCACAAATCATCTTCATACAATAATTTTTGGACTTTCAAAACATTATCATAATCACTGTATGTATGTAATAAGTAATCACGACGGTGATTCCAAATGAAAGGAACCTCGTAATTTTCTTTTGAAATAAATTCCAAAACAGTCCTTATAGACTTCTTAAACTCATTTGGAAATTCAATAGCACTGCTTAATAACTTTGTTCTGAAACGGACCATTTGTTGTGAAACCCATTCAACTTCTTCTTCGAATTCATCATCATCCAAATCATATTTTTGAATTCCCTTACGTAAAATTTGAAATCTCTCTGGGATGTCGGTAATTCTAATTTCATTATCTTCAGCTGTCAACATACGTTCTTTTAATTCGGATTGTTCAAAAACATCGGCCAATTCTGTAGGTTTTTGATATTGCTCCTCTTGATATTCATTGTTTTCTTCTTCTTCTTCAAGGGCCCATTCATAGTCTCTTCCATCTCCGAAAATATCATCCAACTCTGCCAAATTCTCCTTTTCACCTTCTGTCATTTCCAATGCAGGCAGGGAGATCACTGGTCTTTCTCTTTGTCTAGGTTCCTCATCTGAAAATTCATCTTCTTCAATAAAGTCATCAAATTCATCGTTGACTCTGGAAGCTGGCAGACCCTCTTCATCTTCATCTTCAACATCGGAGAACATATCTGTTAAACCTCTACGAGATGATGCACTTTCTTCCAAATTTTCATCTTCGACTTCACCTTCTGCTCTTTTTAAACGTTTGAATTTTGACTTATTTGGTTGGGGTCTTGGTGCAGCACCTGAATTTTCAAGAAGTAAATCTAAATCATCCTCGTCCAACGCATCAACATCTTCTTCAGGATGAAGCTCACGAGCTCTCTTCTTCTTTTTCTTATGACGTCTCTTTTTGCTGCTCTCCGTTACTCCATCTTCTTCTTCTTCGTCATCTACAATGAAGCCTTCTCTGACTTCTTGCATGGCTTCTTCATCATCATCGTCGTCATCTTCCTCAGATGAATCAACTATGTTATTGTTATCATTAGTTGGCTCTTCATTTGTTACAGAATCATCATTATTATCTGAAAAATTATCCTGTATTTCCCTTTCTTCTTCAACAGGAGGGGATGACATGCTTTGTAAACTGTATTTCTATAAAGTGTCCTGAGATCTAATTCTTGAAAATCAAAATTTAATTTATCAATCTTCTTTCAATAATCAGTTCCAACTTGTCTATCAAGGCTTGCAAGAAAGAAAAAAACTATTATCAATTGAAACAACAGTCAAGCTAAATACCTATCGACAAACAAAGTTTCACAAGAATTGGAATGATTAAATCACAAAACAATTGTTGATGATGATCTAATTTATCTTCTTCGAAGTTTTTCATAGTTTTTTTTTTTTCTTTGTTTTTTTCTTTAAAAAATGGCAAGAAATTTTTAGAATGACAGAGCCGGGTAAACAAGCATAGATATAACAACAGTTTATCTAGATGGTCAAACTACAAACTCTGTCTAAAACCTTTAGCAAACTTTTGGTTTCCATTAGCTACTAGTATGGAGTATATGTTCTATTTATATTTTTTTTTTGACCCAATAAACCCTACATAGCCTTATAAAGCTGATCCTCTCTTGAAAGCATCTTTAATCTCTTTAGTGTATTCTCCATAATGACGATCCAATTTTTCATTGAACTGTCTGTTTTTGTCATTGATGAAACTACTCGTTTCATCTTGTTTACTTTTCTTTTTCAACTTTCGTGTCTTGTTATAATTTGAATCTTTATAATCACTGACAACTTCTTCGATCTTCTTCTTGGGTATCTTGGAAGTGTAGTCCATTCCATCCTGTGCATTCTCTTTTTGTTTATCATACAGTTGTTGATCTATTATGGTCCTGGCTGATCTTTTCAAATAAGCAGACTCGGCTAATTGTTCAAAATTCTGAAATCCTTCTTGTTTCCTCTGTGTTTTCTCTTCCCATTTTTCTATTTCATCTATTGAATAGTTCAAATCTTTCAATCTTCTCAGTTTCAGGTCTTTTGATCTGAGCTTGTCTTTTTCTTTCTCAATATCTTCCTCTGTCTTCTCATCTGCAAGCTTCTTTCTTGCCTCTTGTAATCCTTCCTTCGCTATTTCCTTTCTGTTTAACTGTTTCTGTTTTTGTTTCATGAGCTTGAGTTGTCTGAACCTCAGATTCCTTGTTTCTTCATTCATGTTGATCGCTGATTTACTGTTTTATAATATACCCACTTCTTCCTTAATCGATAGCTGAACAGATTTAAAAAAAAAAATCTGAAAAAAAAAAAAAAAAATACAAAAAAAAATCTTGCACTACTGTAAGGGATCTTGAAACCATTTCAGTACAATGGATGTCAACGAATTGTTCAAGAAACGAAAACTGGAAGAAGAAGTCGAAGCTTCTAAGAAATCTTTGAAATATAGTGAGGTCAGTGACTTAAAAATATTGGATCTGATCAAGGGAGATGAAGACAATTTGAATTTCGAAACTGAAGTATACGATATCACTTGGTTGAAGAAGCTGTTACTGAATGTGAACAAAGCTATGATAAATAACACTGAACTAAGGACAAAATTTCCTAATGATCCTTCTAAGTTTTTGGACTCTGAATTTGAGTTGAATGAGTCCATTAAAGCTCTTTCAGGGTTAAGTTTGGTTGAAGATCACTCTTTATTGGAACATTTTTGTACAAACAAGATAACTTTTAATATGGTATCTTTATTGAAATCACATCCCAATTTGGATATTCTGATCCAATTGATTCGTATAATTAATGAGCTTGTTGATTTTGAAGATGTTTTAGAAGAAGAAGATGAGACATTGAAAAAATCATTTGCTTCGTTATTCTTGGAGACAAAATTTACATATTTGTTATGTGATCATATAATTAAAGAAGATAAACTTTATTTTGACCCACTCACAAAAGAATCTGTTAAAATTGAAACAATTGTTAATATCATGAATTCCTTGGATCTCTTGACAAAATTGACAAGATTTGCCGAACTCAATAAATATTTGGTAGATGACAAGAAATTGTTAAAATTTGTGTTTAGTAAATTGGAAATCAAGAATGTGAGTGAAATCACTGAACTTTCTCAATCATTTGCGGAGTTCGTCTTTTCTCTTATTACAAATACTGGTGAAGTCAAGTTATCGAGAGTGACAAACATATTGGAGAAATACAATTTGATAGAAATATTGTTAATAAACCTTTCAAAATTCATGAAACAACAAAGATTGGGAGAGACAGAGGTTGAAGAATATTCAGCATACATTGCTGATACACTCTGTTATTTGTTGAGTGCTTCACCTTATGCTAAGGCCCAGTTTTTAAAAAACGAGGGATTGGAATTGTTGTTTATGATCTTCAATAAGCAAGAAAACCTTTCATTGGTATGTATCAAGGTAATTTCTAAGCTTATCACTAGCAATGATGATGAGTCTTTCAACATTGCTCCAATGATCATCAATAAGGGTGGATTGAAATATTTATTTAAGTACCTGCACAAGAGCAATGACTCTCTTGTGGCAATAGAATCCTTATTCAGATTACTAGCATTAGATTCCAATGAAAGGGTGAGATTATTTAACAAGTTGCTTGACAAAGAGGGAAAAAATTTCAAAAGGCTTGTGAAGCTCCGAAGTGAGTATTTAGAAATGGAAGAAGAAACAGAAGAGGCAGAACTTGGCTTGGATGCAATCCAGCATTTGGAAAGGATTATTTCATGGTGTTTGATCGATGATGACCTTAAACAAGTATTTAATGATCTAGCCAAGGATGAAAATGATGCCTTACGGAAAAACACACTACTGCAGAGTCTCGATCATCAGATCGAGCAATTACAAGAGATCATCATAGAGGATCCCTTGGAAAGCGTGACTTATGAAGATGTCATCAGATCAAATGTCAGGGAAACAGTGGATATGTTAATAGTGCTAAGATCCCGGTTACAACAATAGAGAGCATCGACTCATCGCATATTTTTTTGTATTTAGAAACTCCCCACAAAAAATCAAATGATTTTTTTTTAATTTTTTTTTTTTGTAGTCCTTGCTTTTTTTGGCAATTAAAGTAAGTCATTTTAATATGTGCAAATCAAATATTTATTATGATATGTTTATATAAATATATATGATTCCATGCTTCTCCTGATGACATTTATTCTTTAAATAATTATATAAATATAAAAAAAAATGAAAGATTTACATATTACTAGTAATAAAGATCATATGCAATCCATGATGTCTGTATTAGAAGGATTGATTACATATATAAGAGCAAACAGTAAACCCGATGATACATCTAAGGATACTATAAAACTCATTGACAGATTCAATAAGGAGAAAAAATTATTGGATTATGATAAGACTGTTTTCAATCCAGATTACGATGAGATAATTAGTTTAGAGATTCTGAAGACTTATGATGCTATCAGTTGTGAAAATAGATTTTCCACCGTATTACAAGTTTGCGATTGCAATAATTTAAATTTATTAGAGCATCTTTGGTCTGCAATTTTACTTGTTGATCATATAATTGACAAGATCAATTCCGATGCCGACGTAAATTATTTTTCATTCACCGATTTTAGGTATATGATTTTCCTAAATTTGGAAGGCGATCACTCTAATGAAACTTTAGACTTGTTGAATGACTTGATCAGGATCATCAAATTTGACAGAAGTATTGAGTTCCTCCCATTGATCACTGATGACCAATTCGATACCATTTTGTATAACGAAAGATTGGCTAAAAGATTGAATAAGATTGATTTATTACTATTGCTAGACAACAGTGATATCACCAATTTGAAGCATTTGAAAGTTGTGGAAACTTTAGGTTTAATTCAACCATATAGTTTTATCATCTCTACAAGTCAGAATTTAGTGTATTCAAGATATGTTGCTTATTCACCATGTGAAAAAAACAGATTAATCAAGAAATCTAAATCAGATGAAAAACATCCTGGAAGATGGAATTTGGTTTATAACACTAAATGTATCAAGACTGGGTATTACCAGGGAGTTAATATTGAGATGACAAGATGTGTGGAGTACTTAGATGGTTAAATTTTTGTATATTTTATTTTAATTTTTTTTTTTTTTTCTTCAATTCAACCTTTTTCTTCCATATTTACAAAATACATTAAAAAATGTCTGATAAAGTATATAACATCAAGAATGCTTCTTATCCAACAGTTGTGTATCATTCGAAACCATTGGTTAATACATCATCATCACCTTCTCCTTTGTTAGTATTTGTTCCAGGAAATCCAGGGCTCATTGGGTACTACATTGAGTATTTGACGTCGGTTCAAAGCCTAATGCCGAATTTTGAAATTTTAGCTATTTCGTACGCTGGTTTCACATACAATGATGATGAGAATGATAATAATGAAGTGATTGGATTACAATCGCAAGCTAATCATAAAATTGAAATTGTAAAAAAATTTGTCACTGAACCCAGAGATATTTATTGGTTTTGTCATTCCGTCGGGTGTTATATCACGCAAAAAGTGGTTCTCAAATTGAGTGATGATCAAGACCCATTATTGGATCAAATAAAATTCATTGGGTTTATAACTCCAACAATAAGTGAGATTGGGTTATCCAAAAATGGCGTTCGTTTTGCTAAATTTTTTGAATATATTCCAAAATTCCATCTTATCGTTAGTAAAATTGGATACCTCACAAGATTAATACCAGATTTCATAATTGACAAACTTATCAAAAACAAGTTAAGAACAGAATCTGTACACCCAAGGTTAGAGACAAAGAGATTAATACAGTCAACTAATCTTATAGCGAAATCATTAGGCTTAGCAAGAGAAGAATTGATAACTATCAATAGAGATACTTCCTTAAGTGATCAATTTTTCAAAATAATTAAATCAACTGGAATCAAATTTTGGGGATTTTTCTGTCATACAGATTATTGGATTCATAATGATACACGTCAAAAAATTATTGATCAATATTCAATTAATACTACAAATAAATTCGAAATACATGATGATGTTACCCTTAAACATAGTTTTTGTATTAGATCAAGTGATATCTTTGCAGATATCACAAAAAATGCTATTGAAGAACTTATTTGAAAAAAAACAAAAAAAATTAAAACCTAGCCATTACCCAAATCTTTATATAAAAAATAATATTACAAGTTTTTTTTTTTTTTTTTTTTTTTTTTTCACTTTTTTAGTATTAGCCATTATATCTTATTAAACCTGGTCCTTGTATATTGTTGAATCTCTGTAATTAATGGATCCAATTCACTATGAAATTCATCATACTTACGTAAAAATTTCAATGCAATTTTGAAATGTCCTAAATTTAAAGACCACACAACATTATCACAGTGATAGGATTTTAATATACCGATTATTGAAATAGCATGTTGCTTAATCAATTGCTTCAAATTTTTCTTATTTGTTAAAAAATCTTTATCGGATTCGTTCAAAATTTTTGAAGCACTGACTACTTCATCTTCGTCTTGTGAAAATAAGCCACTTCTCTTGATTAATGAATCGTATAATAACAAGCAACTCAAATGATAATTCAAATTGGTTATTGCAGCCCCAGTGTTTTTGAAAGTTATTTGTGGGAATTTAGAATCATCATGTTCACCTTCTTCACGATAAACAACTCTTCTCAATGATGCGGGAATAAATTTACCATAAATGTCATTCATTTTCTTCAACTCTACCCATTTTTGGATCATTAAATTATTAACATATTCCTGATGACTGATCACAAATGGTTGATTACAATAATCATTGATCAATTGTAAATTATAAGCACTTTTTCTTAACCACCAAAGTTCATCAACTTCTTTGAAAAAATCGTCACCTATTCTTTTGAAATCTATATCGAAATAAGTTGACACATATTCTGAAATTTTTTCATCATAATCTATATTTGAAGCCAATGATAGCACAGTGGTATTTGGATTTTGTAATGACCAACGAGACGCAATCTCCCATTTCAAAGATTCTTGCAAATCGTTGTTTGTAATGACCCAAAATACGGACTCTAAAAATTCATTATGTTCCAAAGAATTCAACTTGTTCAAATCAACTTGCTTGGACCCTAGTGTTGCAGATGATGATGGTTTATATTTCCTCTTCTTATTATTTGATTCAACATTTAAAATTTCTTGTAATATGATTCTTGAACCAGAATGATGGTTAAACTGATTTTGCACTTCACCTGCGAAATCCTCGTAATGGTTTAATAATACAGAACAAATTAAACATCTTGAGAGCACTCTATCTGGTTGTAAGATCTTCATACTCAACAATTTCAATGCAGAGTTATAATATTTCAATGCAAATTTCAGATCAAACTTATCTGGTCTATCACGGTGCAAATATAAGGCTCCGCAACTTAATAAACAGTTATAAATGATTGAAGTATCTTCACATAAAGATAACTGAGGAAGATATTTGGAAAACATGGGCACATGACAATATGCATCAAGCCAAGGAGCTGTATTATTTATGAAATTTGTTAATAACAAACTGTCTAATGGATCACAGATATATGGTTCAGTGCCATCACTTTTTTTGGAACAGCAATCAACTTCCAACAAGTAACAAAGCCTGAGAAAATTAGTGTCCGATGATTCTTGAGTCTTGATTTTTAAGTCTTTCATCAAGGATTTCAAGTATTGTTCACTATATACCTGGTTTTCAACCACCAATGGCTTATCAACATCACTGTCTTCAGAAGACGAACTATCACGTTTTGGAAAAAATTCTTTCGTACTACGTTTTGATCCTAGCAGCACTACTTTTTCGGGATATGTATTAGAAAGTTGAGCAGCCAATGGACTATCATGACCAGCAGAGTCCCCTTGACGGTTTGTTTGGTGTATGTATGTTGGCTGATGTTGATGTTGATGTTGTGGTGTTGGGTAAATTTGAGGGAATGGGTTAATAGGAGGTTGTTCTTGGAAATAACCTGAAAATGGTTGCTGTTGTTGTGAGTGGTGATGATGAGCATGAGCATGTTGCTGGTGTGGAGTGTAAAATGGAGTACCAACAGGCGGAGGCTGTTGCATTGGATGATAATCCGACACGTTACTCCGTGAAGCAAAAGGCACCAGCTGCTCTCGGTGTTGTTGTTGAGGTACATGTTGCTGAGATTGGGGGTGTTTTTGAATTGTCGGTATCTCTTGAGAGCTAACACTGCTCGGTACAGTTGAGCTTGATCCTGGTTTAAATGGATCTGCTTGACGTTCCAAAGAAGGGAAACTACTAAAGCTTCTCTTATCTGTTTGTAATTTCAGTGGCCTATCAGAACTTGGAAAATTAAAACTTGGTGGGTTATATATATTTGATGAATAATTGTTGAAAGATATGGAGCGTGGAGGAGCATAAAAAAACAGTTGTGACACTTGATTTGGATGTTGTCTGTAAAACAGAGGAGCAGATTGTGGGTGATTTGAAGCTCCGGGCACCGATGCATTGCCCTGGAATTGATGAGGATACTGAACATATCTCATTGGGTAACTTTGATGAGGAAACAAATTTGGTGGAGGTGGTTCTTGTGAAGGAGGTGCACCTTGTGCTGATGCTGATTGTTGTTGTTGTTGTTGATTCTGATGGGGGTTTGGAGCAAGAGGAAGAAAATGTTGAACTTGCTGTTTCTGTTGATGATAGAGCCTTTCATCATATTTTTCTAATTTTTGTCTCTCCTCTTTAGCCTCTTTGTCATCTGTATCATTATTATTGTTATCTCTAGTATTATCTCGGGACATGATGATTAATTATGTCAATTTAATTATATTCAACTTGAAATTTTGCCTGATAAAACAGTTCACACGAACATATATATATGAACACAGATAACCATTCAATAATAAGAAAGTAGTAAAAGAAATCCGTCGAACTAAGTAATTGGCACTTTCCGCTTCTTTTCTGTAATAGGTAAAGGATAACAATGAAACCTGCCTTTACTTTTTTATTCTTTTTTTTTTTTTCTTCTAAAAGCAATTTATGAAGAAGTCCTCAACAAGAAACAAAACAAATGAGTGTGCTGCAAATGGAATCCATTTACTGATAAAAATTGACAAACAAGAACAACAATTAAATATGGATGGATGCCTTAATTGCAATTATTTCAAAAAAATGGAATTTTTCAAACAGAGAAAAAAAACGGAAAAAGGAAAAACAAAAAAATAAGTTCAAAGGACAAACTTAAGCAATAGATAAGTAGAATTGAAGTGATAGTGAATGTGGGAAAAAAAAAAACTAAGTAATCACAAGTCTTTTGTCTCTTATTAACACCTTAACCTATTTGCTTGCTATATTTAACAGTTTTAGTATTATTATTGTTGAAGCTGTTGTTTAAAATTTTATTTTTCTTGATTTTTCTTTTTTTTTTTTTTTTTTTTTTTTTTTAATATTTTTTTCTTTGTTTTTTGTTTGGAGTAACAAAAAAACTTTATATGTATGATGAAGTGAAACGAAATCGAAATAAAGGCAAAAAGGCACAAAAACAAACACCTAGAATGTGAAAAAAGTTTCTTTCAATTGTATGATTAAGAATTTAAAAACGAAGAAAAAGAATTAATAAATATTATCCATTCACTGATGATGCAGATGTATATAAAAATAAAAAAACCAAAAAAAAAAAAACAACAATCACAGACAAAAAATTATTTATATTATTTTATTCATCAAGTGTTGTAGAAACGTAAGGATCAACAACATAAAAAAGACATAATTTTTTGTCTCGCACCAAAAAAAAAAAATGATGAGGTCAAAATATATGCATACTATAGTTCTGCAACTGCATAATATTTTTAAGGCCCTGTTGCCTATTTTCTTTTTTTCTCATGTCTTTTTTTTATCCTTCATTAGCAACAACACTCTCTCTATCTCCTTCCCTTGATTCATCATTTTGTTTAATCAAATCTCTTGTTCTGTTTTGAAAAATTCATTACAACAGCATTTTACAAAAGCACAATCTTTATGAAGAATAATATTATGGACAACTATGCTATAATGCCGAAGTAAAAAAAAAAAATATCACGTAAAATTGATTAAAAACTTGTTCTTCTTCTGGATTCTAGAAACAAGGGCAAAATGCAGCAACTCTAAGATTTAAAACCTTAATCAGTGCTAGTGGGACAGGAATTTTTAATCGTTTTTCCTAACGGCAGGAAATCCTCCTTGTATACACATTTAGAGTTACCTTGAAATTTTTCTGTTATTAAGGGAAAGAAAAAAAAAAAAAGAATTCACAAGGGCTATTGCATGTACGTGTTTCTTTTGGGGCTAAACACAAGACAAGCCAAGACTTTAGCAAAGAATTGGATGATGGCCTCATGAATTTTGCACCCTCTTTTTTCTGTTTGTAAATAAGTTTTCTGATCTCTTCTTTGAGTGTTTTTATTTCCCTCCTTCTTTGATTTATTTTTTTTTTTTTTTCTTGCCTCGTCCAAGCGAAATAGTAGAGAGAAAACAAGAAAAAAAAAAAAAAAACTTTGAAAAATAAAGTAAAGGGCATATGCAGCTTGCTGTCTAATGAGGGCAACAACGTGCATAATCGATGAGAAAAACTGTCAAGTATAGACTAACTATTGTTATTCTTATCTTGCTTTTATGTTTATTACTTGCTTGTGGCTTACGTTGAAAATAACAAAATTGACAAGTTTTTTTACAAAAAAACAATTCACCTTATCATGTCTAATCAATCTATTGATTATTTTACAATTAAGATTTACTAAATTCCTCCCCTAAGTAATGTTTCAAACTTACTTACCAATTAACTTACTAATTTGAAAGCAATCTTTTTTTTTTTCTCTCTTTTTTTTTTTTTTTTCTGAAACTTTTTTTTTCTCTTCTTCTTCAAAAAAGGAAAATAAGAATTCTCAATATTACACTGGATAACCAGAGATTCATGTACGGTGCTCACTAACACTAATAAGTCTGAGCAGCATAAGTTATTAGAATTATCCCTCTAATGTATATGTACATCCGGGACAACTGGAAAACTTTAAGATTGGAATTTATAATACTTCAAAATGGTGCTAGGCAAACTACGTGAAGTTTTTGGTCTACACAACTTGGTGGATCTCATCTCACTCAAGAGAAATCTCGTTTAAGAATTTGAAAACAAAAAAAAAAAAAAAACAGAAGAAACAAAAAATTTTTCAAAGTGAAAAATATGTAACTCACCTTTTTATTCTTGATTGCGGATTTGTTATTCTTGCATCTTTCTTTTGAAGATCCTGAAACGTAATAACAACAACAGATAGATTTATGTACCCATGACTCTTTCTTTCTTTTTTTTTTTTTTTGCTTTTCAATTGTTGTTGTTTTCTTCTATTTTTGTTTTTGCTGTATTCGACAATCTTTTCATCCCTTCCGGTCACCAACCTCGTTAATTCGATTAAAGCACCCTAAATTTATCAAGAATAATGAAATTACCATTCTCTCTTTCTCTTTAACGAAGATCTATGTGCAAAAAAAAAAAATGTTTACAGATTTCAAGTCTCTCAATAAGCTCAGACTAGTATTTAGTAGCAATATTTCTCTATTAAATGACTGTTTTTTAGACAGCAGTGCATCAATTAAGAATTGTAACACATCACCAGAACTGCTAAATTCTGGAATAGCATTGTGCCGTCTTTTCATTAATAATCATCACCTTAATCAATTGAAACAGCTTCTAGTATCTGCCCTTCTCCACCCTCTATTTTTATCTTTTCCAATTGAGTAGGATCTCTCTTTTTTTTCTGTTTTTTTTTTTTGTCTTTTGAGGTCAAGAAGATTTCAGTAGTCGGTGCTGGTTGCCAGCAAGTTGTTGTGCAAGGTATTCTCTCTCTCTTTCTCTCATATTTGTCCTTATTTTTTCCCTCTCTCCTTTGGACTCAAGGTGACATATACATGTGAAGTCAATTCAAATGTCCTCATAGGAATGCGTCAGTGTCTATGTATATGCCATAAAGAATTATAAAATAAGTCTCTAATAATATTTTTCAAGTCTTAAAAATAGACTGCCGTTGTCGGTGCTGCTTGTCGCCCCAATATCAGCTTATTTAACGGAAAAAGTAGGCACAATTGTGCCATGCCCAATCTCCGACGTACACAGGATTGTTTGTCCTTTTATTCCTATTATCTTTTTTTGTTGCAGTTTTCGTGTTTAATGCCCACCTCCGAAAACGCAGTACGATTTTCTCGCTTCACAATTAAATGTACTGTAGATTGTGACTATAATTGCATATTCCATGCCTCCGTAGAAAATATACGATTCACTTAGTATGCTTGTTTACGTTGGTTAAATTTGATGGACAGTGTCTTCTACTTACTGCCCCAAAAATATTCCATGCGAAAAAAAAAAAAAAAAAAAAAAAAAACTACAATATACATTTTCTTATTTTAGCGAAGGCAGTACTGAGAATCTTCCTTGTCTATTTAAATTGTTTTACTAAAAGAGTCTATGTTATGATGACCTTCTTAAACCTTAATTTGAACCCCTGATTCTTCAAAAATCCTAGTCCAAAAAAAAAAAAGGACAAAAAAGAATGAAGTCATAGGATGAAAAAAAAAGATTATTATGAACATGTCAACAAAAAATGTTAAAAACAATAGCCATTTTATTGAAAATGAAGACTATACTTTTAACAAGCTATTGTGTAAATCAGATTTCAGATACATGGTCATCAAAATTTTCTGCCTTAATTCTTTGACCTCTTCTAACACCAAATTCAGGTATTCCTTCGGAATCAATAGCCTGGAAAACATCAGTGAAAACAGGTAATTTGTCACCTAGCCATAAAGCTCTATCTGTATGATCTCTTAAATCATCCCCTGTTTGTGGATGTATTAATACACTAAGATTACCATGATATAATTGAAACCAACTAAGTAATTTCACAAAGACTTCAGGCCTGCATACATCAACTTCCCAAAATTGAGTAGCATGAGGTCCTATAACATTGGTGTTTGGTAATTTTTTCACAATGATGGACCCACTTGCAGCATCTTCTTTGAAATCATCCAAGACTTTGGCTTGTAATTTGTTTGATTCTTCTAAAGAATTTTTATTATGGGCAAAATAGTAAATATGGAAATCATAGTACTTAACAGGATATGTGAATGAAAGTCCGGGATAAATGGTCTTAGTGGCTATCGAAGGATCTTCCTTGGAAAGTTCAGTTAAGTATTCCATTCTGTAAAAGTGGTTGATTATATTTACGAAAAAATATTCCTTTCAAGTTTTATTTTATTTTATCATTTTTATTATCAACTGTGTGGAGATTTGTTGTGTCCACAGTTTTTTTTTTTTTCACCATTTTTTTTTTCTTTCATTTCTTGCGAGGAAGACCACAAAGATCTTCTAGCGAATACAGATCCAAAAAGCTTATTTTGATGAAGAGATCAGTTGCACTATAGTTCTTTTTAATAAAGTTGGAATTTATCCAATTTCCGAATTTCAAATAAAAGCACCTTTTCCAAAAGCTTATTCTAACACTTATCAGCCCCACTCAACCTCATTTTTTCAGGAATCATTCATTGGCTTCCATTGGAAAAACTTACAAAAGATATAAATACCTAGATATGTTTCAAATTGAAGTCAGCAATCATCAATCTTTAGTAATCTAGTACAGGTTTCACAAGACTTCCACGTTATCCAAGTGTAATTGCTATATTGTTGTGTATTTCTGAGTGAAATATTAAATCATTTTGCATTTTCAAATTTACTTTGACTATCTCTGTTACTTTCCAAAATTGATTAACATGCTAGATAAATAAGCCATTCTATTATCCAAAAATAGTCCATCTGGTTTTCCGTGTAAATAATTCACACATGATATTACCCTTAGACTTGTGTGTTCTGTATTGTGCTTTTTTTTTTTTCTATCCAAGGTACTATGGTAATCGTGGGGGTGGAATTATTTAACGGATTTAATAAAGCTTATAAAATTTCTACAGTATCACTTCTAAAAAAAATTTTATCAAGCGGATAGAATAACCACAATTATATTTAATTGAAATCTTCTAAAAGTATATAAAAAGGTCTCAGGTACCCTAATACTTTCGCCTTTACACAATTCTCAAGTGTGGTAAATCACAGGAAATTTAAAAAAACTTCAACAGAAAAAAAAAAATTATGGCTTCTAAAACAGTTTTCATCTCAGGTGCATCAGGATTCATTGCCTTGCATACAATTGACATTTTATTATCCAGGGGTTATAAAGTCATTGGCACTGTAAGATCTAGTGAAAAGGGTGATCTTATCAAGAAGAATTTCAAAGAAAAATATCCAGAGGGCGATTTCTCATATGAAATTGTTAAAGATATTGCAGAAGAAGGTGCATTTGATGAGGCTTTGAAAAAACATAAAGATATCCAATACGTCTTGCACACTGCTTCCCCTTTCTCCTATGGTTTTGCACTGGGTATTGAAGATGCTTATTTGAAACCAGCTGTCAATGGTACTCTCAACATCTTGAAAGGGATCAAGGAATATGCACCACAAGTTGACACTGTTGTTGTAACTTCATCATTTGCTGCTATTGCCAACAAAAACACTGATCCAAAAACTTTCATCCACGATCATAATACTTGGAATCCAATAACTTATGATGAATCTTTACAAGATGAAAGTTCAGGATATTTAGGTTCAAAGACATTTGCAGAAAGGGCCGCAAGAGAATTTGTTGAAAATGAAAAACCAAATTTCAAAGTTACCACTGTGAACCCACCACTTGTTTTTGGACCACAAGTTTTCACAGATAGTTTGAAAGGTGAAGTCTTGAACACTTCCGCTGAGACAGTTAATAGATTATTGAAGACAACTGCTGCAGACAATGATTCTTTCCCTTCACGTGCTCATATCTCAGTTGATGTTAGAGATGTTGCATTGTTCCATGTTCTTCCATTGGAAGATAAGAAATTATCTGGAGAAAGGTTATTTATCACGCAAGGTAAATTCAGTACGCAACGTATCTTGAACATCATTAATGAAAAATTCCCTGAATTAAGAGGTAAGATAGCTGTTGGTTATCCTGAAAATTTGGATAAGATTGAAGAAGACATTGTTGGTTATGATCATTCAAACGCTATAAATTTAACAGGTGTTGAGTTTATCAGTCTCGAAAAATCTATATATGACGCTGTCAGTCAAATTTTAAAATATAACAATTTTAAATAAGTGTTTATTGTTTTTTAAAGTATATACATTGATACATTCATTGATTTTTATCCTTAACCGGATCTATTCAAACGCCATTCCTAAATAAACTTTTCATTTTTAATAAAAATTACAAACACATTGTCTAATTACTTTTTCAAAATTTTGATTTTAGGTTTAAAAGTCTCTTTTTTCTTATCACTAGCTCCATCCAGAGGCGACTTGTCTTCAGCTCGTAGATTTCGACTACTACTTTTATCTTCCAGTCTATTATTTGATGATATCTTGCTATGCGCTCCAGGCGTTGCTCTCCTAAGAGGTTTGTCTTGTGTCGAAGGGTTCATCTTCTTATTGCTGCTTCCTTCCTTAACTGCTCCCTCATTTTTATTATTGGCCTGTGGCTTTCTTGATCTTCTAGGTTTTGGTGGTGGTCTTGATGATCCTGGTGGTTTGTCAGGCAGATCTGCTTTAGATTGCAGTTTCGATGGATCGAATGTTCTTTTAGTTTTCTCTGGACCTTTGAATTCCTTAGCTTTAGTAGTCCCTGGTTTAGAATCCCTCTTCTTTGATTTATCATAATTATCTTTTTTATCATCTTGTCCCTTGGCTTTCTTTGAATCTCTTGTATTTTTCTTCTTCAGTGGTTCTTTTCTTTTCGAAATCTTTTCCGGTTTCCGTTGATTCAGAATCTTGATGAAACTGGATGGTCTGTTCAAGGCCTTTTCCAATGATTCTTCTGTATTGTACCATGCTAAGAACTTCTTAAAAACTGGATCGTTCTCAAGAGCTCCAGGAATGGGTTTCATCAGCTTGTCTTTCTTTGGGAAGTCCATCTTATCGTAGAATGAAATTTCTGCAGTTGGAGTATAACTTTCCTCCTCCCGTATCCCATTTGAATTTTTAAAAACAAAATTATTAATGAAAGGCATGAACTCGTTCAAGTTATTTTCATCTTTAAACAAAATGTATGCTCTTGAAAATGTTGGTAATTGGAATGGAATATTTGAGTACTCCCCCTTAACATAATACATATCATCAGTGGTTCTTTCATTGACATATTCTTGAACTTGTGAAAAAAAATCTTGCTCGTCTAAGTCTGGTGGTAAAAGTCTCACCACAACTTTCAATATTGTCCTCTTTTGTGGATGAGATGATGAAACTGTGTTTCGCGAATTATTCTGTTGGTTTCTAGTTTCTGCCTTCTTCAAAAGTATCCTACCTTTGGGAATACCATTTGTAGTTATTTTGCCCCCACGCAGTGCGTGTCTCTCTGAAGCAATATTCATCTCTACACAGAAAATGGTTACAGGTACTAATTAATCTCAACTAACATGAATTTTTCAATATGGTGAATTTTTTTTTTCTTTTTATTTTTGTGTGTTTTTTTTTTTTTTGAGAAATAAAATAAAAAAATTGTATTTGACATTTTCTAGAGAGAGAGATGAATCAATGTCCGATTTAAATAATATCATATTCATAAGGCTTAAGTCTTCTTTGAAATTGCCTGCTAAAGACTGCCAGCAGAACATCAGCAATCTTTTTTCATTGAACTCAATCGAGAACCCTCAAACTGCGTCTTTGCAAAGGATATTGCAAAACTACACAAATGATGATGAACTAGATGAAGTAATAGAGGGCCAAAACTTACCTTTTGGGAATGTTTTCAAAAAGTTCATTTCTAATTATTTGATATTCGTCAGGGATTTCAATCCTTGGTCTACCTTACAGTCAATAGACTTGATGTTGAACTACTATAGGCACATGACGAGATGCTTCGAAAATAAAGATTTGGTGAATATCTTGCAACAAACTATGGTTGATTCCACAGAATACTTGATACCATTGATATCTAAGGTTGATTCCAAATATGCATTAGTCAACAATGAGTATAAAAGATTTACTAGATTGGAATTTTTCACCGACTTATTGTTATCAATTTTCAATAGAATTATTATATCGAAGACTCAGATAAACGAAAATATCATTTCATATTTGGCAATCAAGATCATGAGCATTTATTTCTTCTTGGACAAACCAAGACTTTGTAATAACATTTTAACGAACATAAGGAATTTAAGATTAGAGTTCAATCATATTCCAGCTTCAAATAAAGTGAATTATAAGTTCCTAGTTGGAAAATTCTACTTCTTGCAAGAAAACTTCATCAGATCTTTCAAAGAGTTTCAAGAATGTATCAGTTTATTAAAGATCTCAATTACACCATTAAAAAGCCTATTAACAATATTGAAATATTTGATACCCAATTCAATAATTGTCGGTAAACCACCAAATTTGAGCAACATGATGCGCTTGATTCAACTTTCAGAACAATTTAATAACGATTATAATGCAGTTCATTACGATGTTATTCAATTATATCAGCCTTTGCTTCACTTTATCAAACAAGGGAATTTGAACGCAGTTAATAGTTACTTATATCAAAATGAGCCACTTCTAAAGTCCACTAGATTCTTAGTAATTTTGATTCAAAGAACTAGAGTTATAACCATGAGAAATCTCATCCATAAAGTGTATCTAAGAAATGGGAATTTCGCTAAAAATACACTTGATTTTGACTCCATAAAAACAGGTTTAGCTATCTCCATTGGACAGGAAAACTTCCCAATTTCTTACAAGATCTTATCGGATGACTCAGAGATCAACGATGCCATGATTGAAAACTTTCTTATCAATTTGATCGACCAGCAGTTGATGAAAGCTAATATTTTCTCCAGGCTAAAATTGGTAAGATTCAGTAAGACAAACAATTTCCCTCCAATTTTTGATGTATATAATTCTAGATTTCAATAGATATTCATGATTTTTTTAATTCAACACAATAAAAAGAGAGCTTACGCTTCCAACTGCTATACGGGAAACCCACCATGAAGCGTTGCTTGTTGCAGAAGCCAAAAAAAAGTAAATCGACCCTAGCTGGGGTCGAACCAGCGATCTCCCGATTAACAGTCGGATGCCTTAACCAACTTGGCCATAGAGTCTTTTACGAGAAAAAATTAGTTTTTTGTTAATATGTTGTAATACCCAGTTGATGGTGTAATGATGTTTGTCTGTTTTCGGTAATCTCAGATTTACCTATATTTCTTGCAAAAATTTGTTTTATGGCTTCATTAATATAACTCTGAGAGAGCTAAAATGATATTATCTAGTCAGTCTCCAATTTGGTCTTTGATTCTGTAAAATTATGAAAGAAGACTACTTGATATTATTTTACAAAAGATTTTTCCCAGTTAAAAGATATATAAAACTCCCCATACTTATTGGCATACTGCACTATCAGAATCATTCAACATAATGATTTAAATCATGAATAACCATAGCAGCCACAGCACTTGACAACAAGGTAGCAATTCCTCCGGTGATTAAAGCACTAATAATGTATTTGGCAACATACTTTGACTTATTTGGAGCCAATTGCTGCATAACACCAATTTGAGTACCTACAGAGCCGAAATTTGCAAAACCACATAAGGCATAAGTGGCAATTAAAGTACCTCTCTTTGACATCTCATTATAAGGAGCTTCTGTTGTTAACATTGTATAACCTTGGAATTCATTTTGAATGAATTTTGTTGCAATTAATTTAGAAATTGATAATAATTCGTTTCTTGGAGCACCCAAGAGAAAAGCGACTGGATATAATAAGTAACTCAACATTAGTTCCAAAGATAAATCTGAAATATTCCAAAATGAACCAAACCAGTGTAGTAAAGCATTAATTAAAGCAACCAATCCGATGATACATAAGCAGGAAGTTAATATATAACCTGCAATCTTGATACCCAAGATAGCACCATTTGCAAAAGCTTGTAAGACATTTGCTGGTTTACTGTTGTCTCCTTCCAATTCACCATCAATATCTTCTGGAAGTAAGACCCTACCGTAAGAAATGGATTGTTCAGTTTCTGGGAATCTCAATTTTGAAACAGCTAATGATGCAGGGATAGACATAATACAGGAGGAAACTAAAGCTTGAGGTGAGAGACCAAGTGACATATAGGCGGCCAACACTGATCCTGAGATGGTTGCAAACCCAGAGCACATAATTTGATGAATCTCCGATTCAGTAACATAAGGTAACAAATTCTTAATCAAAATTGCAGACTCACCGATACCAATGAAAGGGGTGGCCACTGCAACACAACTCTCCGCACCTGATGTACCCATTGACCACAAAAAGATATAAGAAAATTTACCAACAAACCATTGAATGATATTCCAGTAGAAAAAGATATGAACAAAAGCAACAAAAAATATAACTGCTGGTAAGACTGTGAAGAAGAACATTCCATATTGTGAAATATCAGTATTGGTTAAAAATGCAACACCATTTTTAGCAAAACCTAACAATTCTCTTGCCAACATAGAAATGAAATTGAAAATATCAAAACCGGCTTTTGTTCTTAAGACAAATAATGCAATGATGAATTGCATTAACATACCACTAAATACAGTGTGCCATTTAATCAGTTTTCTGTTATTTGAAGTCAACCATAATAAAAACAAAGTTATAATAATACCGAAAAATGAAACAGCTCTATCCTCTCTCTTAGAATCAACTGTCTCTGTTGGAACAAAAGTACCAACAAGCATAACTGCGACTGTGACAACTCCACCAGCAAAGATTCTTGGTTTTACCTTTTTGCCTGCAAAAGTCAGATTCTCTGGAATAAACTTGTTTCTTAAAGAAACTAAATAACCCCAAACAATTTTGATGTATTTGAAAATATAGTCCAATATCTTACAATGCCATGAAATTAAACGAATCATGATAAATCCCCATAATATAGTTGGGATCAACCATTTACCTCTATGTTTCTTTTGGATGATGATTGATAACCACCATGAGGTGAAAAATAACCCCCAAAAAATGTGGAATAATAAACTTATTTTTTTTTGGTGTTCTTTCTTGAATCTTGAGATCAGATTCTTTTTTTCATCAGCATCTCCTTGTATCTCTGAGTTACTTGAAGAATCTTCTTGAACTTCAGTAACTGAATTTTTTTTATCTTCAAAAGATCCAGATTCACCTTCAATCAAGATCTCCTCGTCTTTATTTATAAAATTTGTTGCCATTTTTTATTATTTTCAAATATATAGCTCTACAGAATCACAAGACATCACAGGAGATTTCACTTATTATATATGTATCTTGACTAGATGGTTAAATTTTTCATGCATACAACAGATATATGCATCAATGCTGATTACTTCCGTTGGTATAAGCAGAAAATAAACAACTCTTATCATACAAGTATTGGTTACAGCTTTTACTTGTTGGAAATTAAAATTAAATGCCGTTTGATGTAATGGAACTGAGATTGTTTTGCAACTCAATTAATGTCTGGGCATTTTTGTGTACTTAGTTTCATTTTGTTTTTCTTGGTATGCTTTTTTTTAAAAATAGGAAAATTTTCCTCAGAAGATGCCCCATGTTCAAGGTTTAAGTAATCATTCGACTGATGAAATGGTAATAACAAGAGTAAATATTGCAATCGGGTCGATCTATATCCCTTGTTATAAGCCTATAATTGGAGCAGGAATAAGATAGAAAGTATGCATATCAAAATGCAAGAAGAAAGCCAAAAAAAAAAAAGTAAAATGCAGAACATTATTCTATAATCAATCAAAATCGCCTACTTTCATACAGCAAGTTGATATAAATATTGTTCTCCCGAGGATGATCCTGAGAATTTACTATTTCTGTCTTATCTTTGCTCATGACTCTGCTTAACTGTATATCTTATAGTCTTATCATTTTAGCCAAGAACTTGTTCATTAGCTCCGTTTCTTCAAAATCATGATGACTTATTATCATCCTTGCTTATGGCATTTAGCAGAAAAGATACACGATGCCTGTCTCATACGCCTCCTCCCCAACTGTTTATTGATAGTCTTTCAACAGTCAAAAATAAGTTCCATATAGTAGAAGAGAGTCCTAAACATGATTAAACTTAAATTCAGGTTGCTCGTTTTTTCTTCAAATTTTCTGAACCCCAATTTTGAGAGCACTAATAATGGGCTTATGAGAGCCGTTTCTTCCTGGATTTACCATAGATATTCGATGTGAATGCGATATCTTCCAAGATTGTTCATAGACAGCCCCTTCTTGGAAACTGAAAAAATTGAAATCGTTAAGAAAAAAATTAGATAGTAAAAAAAAAACAGTACAGAGTATGGAGAATTAAGAAGAAGAAAGTACACCTCAATTGTTTGATGAGCACCGAAGAAGACAACACAATACACGATTCCGAAGACGTACTAATTGGTCACTCAATCGAGGATGTTGTAGACACCCAAGTGGCTAACAATGATGAAACTTCAGCACAATTAACTCCAGTGGTGCGATCAGAAGAACATGATCAGGAAGAAAATGAAGAAGATCAGAAGACAAATGACCCACTGGAATCGACGCATGATGCCAATGTAAAATTAGATGAAAATATTCCTCTGTCCGAAACTGAATCCGAAAACACATTTCCAAAATGCTCAATAGGGCCATATTCATTAATTACTTTGATTGATAAAATACCCACAATTAATCAAGAAATTGATGGTACAGAGGGAGCAGTGGCCACTTGCATTGAGGCATGGGAGTTAAATATCTACATTGGGACTTCAAAAGGGGAATTACTCCATTTTTTCAAGCTTGATGATGAGTTTGGATTCATGCTTATATCAAGACAAAGAATCAACAGTAAGACTTTATTTCCTGTGAAAAAAATAGTATTGTTACCGGAGATATCGAGAGCTCTATTACTTTGCAATTCAGCTGTCTCTTGTTTTATGATGCCTGAAATGTCTCCAGCAAATATAGGTAAGATAAAAGATGTGCATGATATTTCACTCGATATAGATGCCATTAAATTGGATCAAAAACGTTCAAATAGAATTGTACCTGAATCAACGGACCATAAAGGTATAAGAATAGTTCTTTTCACTAGCAAGTCATTGAGATTTGTCCTAGTCACACCAGATACCATGAAGCTTCTCAAGGACATGAATTATCGTGGTTTACAAACCGGATTACGGAGCTCGCATTTGGCTGTTGTTGCAGCAAACTCGAATTATGACATACTAGATTTAGAGAAGGGAAAGAAAACACCACTTTTCCCCGTGACTTCGGTACCGCAATCTTTAATCAATCCAAACGTTGTACCCATAAACACGGAAGAGTTTTTGTTATCATGCGGCACTAGGACTAACGAGCCAGCAATAGGTATGATTGTAAATAAGCTGGGCGATGTCAGTAGAGGTACAATTTCTTGGTCTCAATACCCAAAACATTTAATTAGTGATTATCCACATGTTATTGCCTCTTTGGGAAAGTCACTTGAAGTTCATTCAGTGCAAGACCAACAACTTTTGCAAACAATTGAATTTCAAGAGAAAGTGCAAATATCATCAGTGAGTCATATATTTAACAGAAAATTTGAAGAAATATCTGATATTATCAGGCTAGTACCTTTACTAGGTGACGCAAAAAATTATGAAGCCAAGATCGACGAGGAGACTCAACTTGCCTCAAAATATGCTAATGTGAGCTCTTCATCACTTATATATAGTGCTGAAGAAGGTGTGAAATTGTTAATCCCATCTCCAATGTTGAAAAGAATTCTCCGATTGATAGAAGGAAATCAACATCTTGAGTCTATATATGACGATATTGAAGATGAGATAAAAGCAATTGACAAGTCAACAGAGTATGGGGAAATACAATTCAAATTCAGCAGAGTAGCTTCTTCTCTAGCTTTATTACAACATTATCAATTCAACAGAGCATTGGATTATTTTATTGATAACCAACTTGATCCTAGAATTGGTATTTTCTTATTCGCAGAAGACGTCAGCTTGATTTTTGGTGAGTTATGGATATATAATGGATTGGTTTCAAAATTGGAAAAATTGAGGCTTGAGTTCCAGAAAGTGATGAAGCTCGAGACACCAAATGATGATCAAATGGTTTTGAAGTTTGCCATGGACGAATTCTATAAATTGTTGATCAAGAACTATTTCAGTAATAAGGAATTAGAACTTAATTCTGATGTACTCCATTCAATACAAGTGATCTATTTTTTGAATGAAATTTCAGCATCGGAATTCCAAAATTTTAAGGATATTGATGATTTTGTTGAGTCCACTGATATTTCTTTTAGTGCTTCAGAGATTGTTGAACAATTGAAAATACGAGACGAATACGTGGTACTTATTTCATTTTATAAGAAATTGGGTAGACATGAAGATGCAATGAAATTATTGGTTAAACTTGTGAATTTGGAATTAAAGGATGATCTTTTCAACATGATGTTTGATAAAGCTGGAGATGCATATTCCTTCATAGTTAAATATGCGGTGGAAAATATCAGTGACGATGATTTGATCTGGGAGTATGGTGAGTGGTTACTTGAGAAAAGCCCGTCATATGGAGTTAAATTATTCAGTTCACCAGATTTGAAAGCAGAAGTCAGTGAAATAAAAGTTCTCAGGATGCTCTATACTAAAAAACTATTTGACTTGACTACCAATTACCTTGAAGTTCTTTTACTCTCGAGAAATGAAATTCAGTTTATTGGTGATTTGATTTATGAACTTACAAGAAAGATGGTGAATTTAATGAGCAATGACAAGAAGAGTTGTAAAGATTTAAGCGATGCCATTATTGCTTTCAAGAACTTAGAGGCACCAAAATTGACTTTTTCAAAGTACTTAAAAATGGAATTCAAAAGTTTTGCGAACAAAGAGTTGTGCCAATTGCACAACCAATTATTTAATTACCTCTTGATAACAACAAAGGAGACAACCACTATTACAAGAGAGCAAAATGTCAATATTGTCAAGCATTGTGAAAACGAATTGAAACTATTTAAAGATCAATTGCCTTATATCATGATACTTCTTGAGTTTAAGCTTGATGAATTTTCCAAATGTGTTGGAGAACTTTGCTCGTTAACCGACTTCAAGACTGCTGAATTTGTCGCTACAAGATTAAATATCCCATACAATCTCCCCAATTATAATGACAAAGTTGATAAATTTATCGATATACATCGTTCAAGATCTAGTTCCCAGGTCTTTGGAGACCTTGAAGATGAGGAAGCCACGCTAGCGGTGAGATCTATCACGACCTCTGCTGAAGGTAGTAAAGAAGAACTAACGGAAGACTTACTCTTGCAAATATTTGAGAATTATTTGCAATTGAATAATTTCCGAATGATCCAATCTTTCTTGAATACGCATCATTTATTTGATGTCTCAATAGATGCAAATGAAGGTTTAGAGAAATTATTCGATAAATTTGAATTAATATTGGCAAAATTACCTCCAAGCTTTCCCGTTGCTTTAGTCAATACATTTTTATGTACGACTTTGATGAGAATTGCAGATGCCGATAAGAATAAGACACAATTGAAAAACTTGAATAAAGCGTTGAATAAGAAGCTTAAACTGGTTCGTAAAGATTTAAAACAGTCGTAACACTTTTTATGTGTATTTATATAGAGTATAAACATGAACCCTATAACCCACCCTACTATCTATTTACCCAAATCAAATCACTGATTTGAGTACTATCCGAGATCATCGCATCGCCATTTTAAGTTATCTATGCATCTTTTGCCCTTTTCGGTCGAAGCGCAATTCCAACGAACATCGCCAAAGGCTGAAAATTTTATATAAGCGCAATTCTTGCGGGTGCCCTTATCCGTAAGGGAACAATTAGAGATAACGGCAACCGCTTAATTGGGATGAATCTTTTTTTTTTTGTTCAAGATGCTGTATAAAAAGTATCTGGTTTGGCCAACTTTTGATATCTTTTTGATTTCAGTATTCATATCTCTAATCTTTAAATTAGATCTTCTCATATTTTTCTATATATACAATAATGACTGTTGAAAGCCAAGACTCATACGTTTTCCAAGGTACCATTGACAAGAAACTGCCAATGGCCGTTTACGGTAAGGGTATTAATATCACTTTTGAAGACGCAAACACTAAAGAACAAAAAGTTCTTATTGATTCATGTACCGGTGCTGCTGTTGGTTCTCTTGGTCACGGTGATCAAGATATCATTGACGCTATGTGCCAAGCCGCTAAGGAATCAGTTTACTCATTCCCATTCAGTCAATGTAATTACGCTGCTGAAGACTTGGCCGAATTCATCTGTTCTCACTCACCAAAAGGTGCTTTTGCTTCAGCTTTGTTCACCTGTTCAGGTTCAGAATCAAATGAAAATGCCATCAAGATCATGAAACAATACCACATGGAAAGAGGTGACCATAAGAGATACAAGGTCGTTTCAAGAACTCAATCTTACCATGGTTTCACTTTAGGTGCTTTATCCATTGGTGATAACAGTAGAGCTAAGATCTTTCAAGACGTCTTATTACCAAAGGAAGTCACCCCAAAAACTCCTCAATGTTACCCATACCGTTTGAAGAAAGAAGGTGAATCAGATGAAGAATACAAAGACAGATTATTAAAAGAAGTTGAAGATGTCTTCATTGCCAATGATCCAAGTACCATTGCCGGTTTCATCTGTGAAACTGTTGGTGGTACCACTTACGGTAACCCATTACCAATTCCAGGCTACTTAGATGGTGTTAGAGATATCTGTCACAAATATGGTGCTTTATTCATGTTGGATGAAGTTATGTGTGGTATGGGCCGTTGTGGTTCTTTACATGCTTGGGAACAATTCATCACCTTAAAAGATGGTTCAGAAGGTTTTGTTGGTCCAGATTTACAAGCCATTGGTAAGACCTTAGGTAGTGGTTATGTTACCATTGCCGGTATCTTGGTCTCTCCAAAAGTCAAGAACACCTTCACTGCTGGTTCAAACAAGGTTCTTGGTGCTCAAACTTACCACTCACATGCTTTCAACTGTAAAGTTGCATTAGCTGTTCAACAAAAGGTTGCCAGAGAAAACTTGGTTCAAAATATTCAAGAAGTCGGTAACTACTTCGGTGCTGGTTTAGGTAAATTATTGACCACATCAAAGATTGTTGGTGATGTCAGAGGTAGAGGTGGTTTCTGGTCTTTTGAAGTTGTCAAGAACCAAGAAACAAAGGAGCCATTCCCAGTTGAACTTGACATTGCTCACAAGATTCAAGACAAGATTTACGAATTTGGTGCTACTTCAATGGGTGGTCAAGGTACTATCGATGGTACCAACGGTGACCATGTCTTATTTGCTCCATCATTCGTCTTCTCAAAAGAAAATGCTGACCAAGTTCTTGAATATGTTTACAAAGCTGTTGCTGAAGTTGAAGCTGAATACCTCAAATAAGGTGGTCGTTTCTTAATAATTTAATTTTATAACTGGTGTACGTTTTTGTTTTGTGTTTTCCATTTTACTTATTCTTTATAATGTGAATCTTAATAGATATTTTGTTTAATATCACTGTGATAAACAGTTTTACATGTAGACCTAAATGAACAGCTCTTTACTGCTCCCAATGTAAACCCACATTCTTTTCAAAAAAAAATTACGAACGAAGAAGAAAATTTAAAAAATAAAAAGAAAAATCAACGAAGAGCATTGTCAATCTTTTGATATTTGAAAAAACTAATGGCTGGAATACTACTTGTTCTGCCATCTTTGAAAAGCTCTGTATCCTTATCATTGAGCAAAAATGCAATCAATTACTCTAGCTGTATTATCACAGCGAAAAGGCATTTCATAAACTCTAGGGGTTCAAAATTTAATAATACGAGCACTTCGAGATCTACAACATCTACACTGGTTACACATCACAAATTCACTGAGTTGGAACTTGAGGCTGCTAGAATTGCAAGATTGAATGGGTTAGGTCCATATATTTCACAATTACCTGAAAAAATTATACCATATGCAGAATTGATGAGATTGGAGAAACCCATTGGAAGTTGGTTACTTTATTCTCCATGTACTTGGGGGATAACTATGGCCGCTTACTCTACAGCAGCCCCATTATCACAAACATTATGGATGTTGGGTGTATTCGGTGTTGGATCTGTTGTAATGAGAGGTGCTGGTTGTACCATAAATGACATGTTAGACAGAAACCTTGATAACAAAGTTGCTAGAACTATAGAAAGGCCAATTGCCAGTAGAAGGGTTTCAATGAAGCAGGCTTCTTTTTTTTTACTTGGTCAATTGACTGTAGGTTTAGGGGTCTTATTATGTTTACCTTTAGATTGTTTTTTGCTCGGTGCAAGTAGTTTGGCCTTAGTCTTCACATATCCTTTATTCAAGAGATTTACTTACTACCCACAACTGGTGTTATCTGCTTGTTTCAACTGGGGTGCTCTCTTGGGTTTCCCACTGATGGGTGTTTGGAACTGGCCAGTGATGTTACCATTATATTTTTCAAGTTTCTTTTGGTGTATGACTTATGATACAATTTATGCTCACCAGGATAAGAAATTTGATATCAAGGCTGGAATTAAGTCTACTGCCTTGGCTTGGGGTGATAAGAGTAAACCAATCTGTTACACTATGACCGCTGTACAAATGTCTAGTTTTGCCTTGGCTGGCTATTTAAATGCCATGGGTCCAGGCTTTGCCATTGCTACTGTGTGGGGTGGTTACAGAATTTTTAACATGATCAAAAAAGTCGATTTAGATGATCCAAGTAATTGTTGGTACTGGTTCAAGAACAATATTAATACGGGTCATGTCTTCTTCCTTGGTATGTTCTTCGACTATTTATTAAAGTTATTTGGGTTCCTTTGAAGCCACCATTACAACAACTTGAATTTTTTTAAAAAAGTTGAATAAATTTCTTTCTTCTAATCTACATAATTATCATTGTAAAAAAAAAAGCATAAGACTCCCAAAATTCCCTAATTAATATGAAAACTCCCAAATGAATAAAAACGATATAATGCAACAGATCAATACACGGACGATCAACCCAAACTCAAATTACTAGTAAGATACTCCAACTCTTCTTCTTGTAGTCTCAAATATTCTTCCAACTCATACTGGATCAGCTCTTCTGATTTCGCAGGTCCTGGACTGCAATATCGTTCATCTTCAGTATCTTCCATGATGTCTTCATCATTATCGGTATGATCATCAACCATGTCGAAATGCTTGGGCCTTGATTTAGGATCATAAATCTCATCGCTGAAACCTAAGATCGCGTCAATTGACAGTTCCAGAGTGTCGTAGTCGTCCGGTGAAAGACTCATATTTCTTGCAATCTCGTTCATTATCCTCTCATTTTCTTCTTTACTATTTTTGTGATTCATAAATTCTCTGTTATATATAACTTTATCATTCTTACGTCCCTTAATGCTGTCTTTGAAATGCCTAGAATTGTTTGATCTTGATGATCGTGCTAATATCGGATGGTATAATTCATTCCCTCTCCTTATCATCTTATTCTCAAGATCGTTCAAAATATTTCTTTGTCCCATCGAATTATTCTTATCTGCATATGGTGTTTTAAAAGTCTTCGTCCTTAAATGTTCGATGGTAGGAGACGGCTCAAATAGTTCCTCCTTGGCTGGTGTCTGCGATGTAGTTTGGCGTATACTGTTATTCCCATTATCCAATATCTTATTACTATTCGGAGTTTGGAAACTCATCACGTCTCTTCAAATGCTAATAAAATGCTTCTTAATACACCAAAAAAAAAAAAAAAAATTAGTGTAAATTATCTTTTTTCATTTTAAATTGTATGAAAAATTTATTAAGTGAAAAAAAAAAAAAAAAAAAAAAAATTATGAACTAAAAAATTTTATATATCTATCAAATAAAGATAACATTTCCATGTCTACTTTAATAATACCTGGTGACAATGTCCCAGTGGATACTACTAAAGATATAACCTTAGGACCAGGAATACTTCAGCAGGTGAAAACAGGCAAGTTGATATCAAGTCAAGCTGGGATTTTCAACCAAACTCACAAGAAGAACTCAACTTATACATACACCGAATCAAATTTTACGAAATATATTCCACAACAAAATGATTTTGTCATTGGAATAATAACAGGATCATTTGGAGAATTCTTCAAAGTGGACATATCAAGTTTCTCCACTCAAGTTATCTTACCTATGATGGCTTTCCCAAATGCTTCCAAGAAAAATAGACCAAATTTACAAACAGGTGATTTAGTGTATGCTAGAGTATCTTTAGTTAATTTGGATATAGATACTGAACTTGAATGTGTGGATCCTACCACGGGTAAAGACGGTGGGTTTGGTTTATTGCAAGGTGGTTATACCGTTGATGTTAAGTTGGCATTTGCCAGATGGTTATTATTTAATAAGGAAAATTCATTATTAGAAAAATTGAGTTCATTTTGTAAATTTGAAATTGCTATTGGGTTGAATGGTAAAATTTGGATCAAATGTGATGATTTGAAAACCACTCTTTGTTGTTCCAAGATTTTAACAAATTGTCAATACTTATCAAGCTCAAATTTTAAAAATGAAATTAAGAAAAGTTTTAAAGAATTAGGTTTATAATGTTATATAGAAAACTCAAATCAAGCTATTAATGTCACCAGTCTTGAATTTTAGAGGATGTTCTTCCTGTACCTCATTGTATATAACTGTATCGTTTACTTCATCCTCTTCGTCGTCGTCTTCATTATTATTTTGCGTCCCTTCATCGATTTTAACAGCCTCTTTGTCACCATTATCTTCTTCTTCATCTTGGATATTGGGGAACTGATTATACCTATCTTCGTCTTCCGATAATGTCTCTTCTTGTAAAATATATTCCTCGTTCTCGGCACTTTCCTTATCATCACCATCATCAAACACGGACTCATTTAATATGCTGCTATTGGATGAATTCAAAGCAGCTGTAGCTGCCAATATCTGTGCAGATGCCGAATATGACAAAGTGGAAGGAAGATCATCCAGTGAGGAAGACATAGTATTAGCAAAATAATTATCATTCAATTCATTACTTGTGAGTAACTCAGAGCTGAAAAATGTTGTCTTATCGATCTTAGTTTCATTTCCAATATTATTCAAGTTATAATAATCTGAATATATTTTCACATCATTGGAGGAAACTTTCTTTGAGTAATCATAAACATATTCGTTGGTGAAGAAATTCTCATTAGCATTGACCGACAAATTTTTGATAGAATTGATAGTGTTGTAATAAACTAATTCGTCATTTAATTCCACTCGCGGTACTTTCCGCACATGGTTATATTGGTTGACATCTTCATTTAAAGCACTCAAGTCTCTGTCCAGCAGTTCTTTGAAAAGTTTATTTGATTCCTGGAAACCATCAAGATTGAAATTATAAAATTCGGAATTTGTCTTATCTTGATTGATCGAGATATTTTTATTATTCTGATTTAAACTATTATCGAAAACTGGATAACTCGAATTCTTATGAAAGATCTTCTGCACCAATTTTGGAGTATTTTCATTTAAAAAATTTTTCAAAGACAAAGGGTAATAAATATATTCATCTTCGAAATTTTTGAACAATTGGGCAATTTGCAATTTCAAAAAATCAAATTCATCAAGCTCAGTGAGCAAAGATGTCGTGGCCTTTGGAGATCTCTTTGACTCCAACTCTTTCTCTTTTGATTCATCGAGATTTTTTAATTTAGAATTGATCAACTGTGGTTTTCTTGTCTCGAAAGGTGAAGTGAGATATTCCAGCTCAGTAGTAGCAATCTCTGACTCGTGTTTCTTAGGGGACTTGTTCGGAAGTGGAGATGATCCATCAGAATGTCCCAACTGAGCATCATCAACATATCGCAATGTAGAGTTCATATTGAACTCAAATACCTCGTTCAATGAAGTATACATCCTTGGGATATATAACTCAATGAAATAATTCTCATAAAAATTTGGATATGATGTGTATTTCTTCGTTATCAAGTCATTTTGTAATTCTTGTGGATTATTTCTCAGTATATATTTGATTATTGAATTGTTAAAGTCGATCAAATTAGAATCTGTGTACCAATGGGTATAACTTGGTTTAAATTTCAAATTGGTACCCAAAAAATCGTGATGTAAATAATAATCAGTGTCAAGATCCCATAACATTGGTAAACCTTTCTCCCATACATAGTTCCCCAAGAACAAATTGATAGCTTCTTGTCTTTGTGCGTCGATAAAACTATTTGAGTAAAATCTCTTAATACTCTCAATCATATCTCTTGAATGTGAAGTCCATTGATTAATTTTTCTATAAGTTTCCATGGTGTTCACCAAATGAGATCCACCATATTGTAAGGCAATTGTATCACCATGGTCGTGAAACATTTCTGTCAAAATGTTCACCACATCACTGTCATATTCCAAGTACTTGTCATCGATAACACCTAATGCATGTAGCTGATAACCTAATGCTCTTTTGCCAATAATAAATTGAGCAGCATTGGTACGATCCAAGCAATCAATACAATTTGTACGACAAACACCTTGTTGTAAACTTGTCAGTTTCAAATTCAAGCCATTGTGGAAAAATCCAGTCTTCTTTAAAGTTGCATCTGCATAGTTTTCCAAATATTCAATGACATCTTGTCCTCTATTTTTAGAAGCCCTTGACATGTCCCATGCAGTATATGAGATCTTATTTTTATCATTAAGAAACTTGTTTAAATATGTAATACATTCTTCAAAAATCAGTAACAATTTAGACTCTCTTGGAGTCTTTTCGCGTTGCTTGATTAGATTTAAGACTAGCACTGGTGAACCATATCTGTTGAATAAATCATCAAAATGTAAAGCTGCTGCTGAGTAAAAAGGATCAACAACATTTATATTAATTGGGGGTTTTGTTTGTAATTTGATATTGGAACCAATCTCTTGTGACCATGATAATGGGATAGAACCCCTATGCTGAACATAAGAAGTATATCTTGGGTTATTATAAAAACCTCCTTTTGGGTCATGGAAAGAAGATGTAAGCAGATCATGCACAATTTGCTCTGTTTCAACTTCATTTGCAACATTACCTTGATCGTTCACGCCTCTTTTCAAGAATCTTGCACCTGCAAAATGATGGGACCTTCTAGCTATTATAGTGATGTAAACTTTGGCACCAAAGATAGATATCTTGGCCTGATCAATAAAACCATGAATAATTGGTTGGAACCAGTCATATATTCTATCAAAAGATGCAGAAAGTATGGGCTTAAGTAAAAATGAGTTCCAAACAAACATTTCGTTATAATCAAAATTGATATGTTCCTGGGGTCCAACTGATTGTTTCTTGTTATTGATGAAATTTTTCTGCAATGAGTTTGTCAAATCATATGTATAACTATAATAGAAAGTCTTGGACAAATCCAAATTGCTGAAAGTCATCAAATATCTGGTTTCTTCACTTTTTCTAGCTGGTTTCTTGTAATTATTACAAACTGGGATCAACTCAGTATCATCGATATGGTACAAGAAATGTCCACCTAAGATAGAAACTGGGCTCTTTTTCGTTATTACTGAAAGATACCAATTTTGAGTAAATCTGATAAACCCTAATAAGCCAACAGCTGTCAATTTCTTTGTCAAACCACCTTCACTACTTTCTTCTAGTCCACTCAAGACTTTCATGATCTCATTTCTTGTGAAGAATACGTTATCTTCAATTATGGATAATTCATCATTACAAGGCAGAGTTATATCAATTTCCAATATTCTGAACATTGTTTCTCTATTATTACTCCCCACTATATACATCCTTTGGTTTGTTACATAGATAGTATATTTGGAAAGCATCAATTTCCTTTGTTTTGGTTGAGGTTGTTGGTGCAAAGGAGGTATATCCTGGTAGATATCTTCATTCTCATCGATCTGATCGATCAATGGAGCCTTGTCACTAGCAGTAGTCCCATTGTCTTCTTCTTCCATCTCCATCAATTGATCGATTTTTTGATCTTTGTGGTTTTTTTCCGTTTTAATTTTTTTTTTTGCCCTCTGCCTCCCTCTTCTTCTTCTTCTTCCCCCTTTAAAGAGAAACAAAAAGCATTGTGATGGTTGCGCTTGCTAGAAACTAAGCAGAAGCTGTTACAGATACAGAAGGGGTAAATAGATAGATAGATAGTTCTACAATATGATCTTGTGTAAAAGATGATTATAACTTTTATAGTATATAGCATATGCTTTAATAAAAGACCCAATCCAACAATTTCTTTTAAACAAGAAAAAACTTTTTTTCTTTGTTTGTTTTTTTTTTGCTTTCAAGAAGACAATTGAAACAAAAGAATAAAAGAAGAAGAAGTTGCTCTAATTTCATGTCAATTTCATTATAAAAAGGATACAATATCTTGTTATATTTTTATCATTAGTCAACTTACAATGGCTCGTCAATCAGTTATTAGAGATTCAGATAATGATGCTATTGCTTCAGATTCAGAATCCATCAATTCATCTTCTCATATTATTGCTCCAGAACATCCTCCTAAACCTGTGAGAAGGAGATCATCACTTTTTTCATTATCCTCACTGGAACCTTTACCTGAACCTGATGAATCAGAATACACTGCTTTTAGAACAGATGATAGACATTTCTCATTGATAAGAAACTTGCACATGGCTGATTTTATCACGTTGTTAAACGGGTTCAGTGGTTTTTACTCCATAATATCTTGTTTGAGATATGTATCAACAGAAAACTCTCATTACATTCAAAGAGCTCTGTTCTTTGTAGTGTTGGGTTTGTTCTTTGATTTCTTTGATGGACGTGTTGCTCGTTTGAGAAATAAATCTTCACTAATTGGACAAGAGTTGGACTCACTACTGGATTTGATATCCTTTGGTGTTGCGCCATGTTCAATTGCATTTTGCATCGGATTGCAAACCACTGTTGATGTCTTGTTCTTGGCATATATGGTGTTATGTGCTTTAACAAGATTAGCAAGATTCAACGTCACTGTTGCCACATTGCCAAAAGATGAAAAGGGAAAATCACAATATTTTGAAGGCTTACCTGCTCCGACATCATTAGGCTTGTTAGGGGTGATGTTTTACTTGGTCCAAAAAAACTTGATACATGGAAACCTCATTGGTGGTGTTGCATTTGCTGGTACTTTTTATGAATTCCATCCATTTGTCTTGGTATTCTTCATTCAAGGTTGCGGTATGATTAGCAAGAGCTTGCATATTCCAAAACCATGATCATATAAATATAAATATATATATGTCTATATACTATTAACTAACATTTCTTCTCCATTGCTGCTCAACCTCTTAAACAGATCTCGGAAATCTTACAGATATACTCAATCTAGCTAAAAAAAAATCTTAATGACAGCCAAAAACAAAAAAATTTGAGACAAAAAAATTAACAAAAAAAAAAAAAAAAAAGTTGTATAACTGCAATTTGGACCGTCTGTGTGTTGTCTTTCATAGCACTGTCTTTTTAATTCATTCACTTTTTTTGAAAAGTTGACGTATCTTCTCCTACCATCAAACTCTTATTACAGGAGAACAAAGGAAGAAAAAAAGGAGTGCCTGAGAGATGAAGAGAGATTCAGTATTACCTATTTCCCGGAGTGAATCATCAGGATCTAATGATGAAGAAGATGGCTCAATGTACTCTTTTTCTCTGGATTCTGTATCCACATCACCTCCTCCAGCATCTGCTGCCAAAGGCACGGTGTCGTTGGAAACTTCTGATGGAGGGTTTCAAGATCTAACACTGAGGAAAAAGTCATCATCTACCAATACACATATGCTATCACCAAAACAATTGAAATCAAATACCACAACTGTTAAAGAGTTCTTGTGGAAATTATATATGACATTCCCATTCTTGATAATATCCATATTTGGACTTCTCATATTGTACGAACAGTTTGGCCATCACATGTCAAATCATATTGATGGATTATATAGGCCAGATCTACCTTCTTCTTTTGAAAGTGCTTCTGGAACTTTTGATCACTTGAATATAGAATTTTATGATTTGAATGATTATAAGGAATCGGCAAATGGTTGGCAAAATGGAGAACGTATCTTATTTTGTGTGCCATTAAGAGATGCTTCACAACATTTACCAATGTTTTTTAACCATATGAGAAATTTAACTTATCCACATAACTTAATTGATTTAGCTTTCTTAATCAGTGATACAACAGATTCCACTATAAAGGATTTGAAAAAATTCTTGAAAGAATTTCAAACAGATCCAGATCTCGATAACAGATTTGGTAGAATTAATATATATGAAAAAGATTTTGGTCAAATAGTGGGACAAACTTTTAGTGACAGACATGGTTTCGCCCTGCAAGGTCCAAGAAGAAAATTGATGGCCATCGCAAGAAACTGGTTACTTTCCACTGCATTAAGACCTGATCATTCATGGGTATATTGGAGAGATATCGATGTTGAAACTTGTCCCGGTACTATTATCGAAGATTTGATGCATCATAACAAAGATGTCATCGTGCCTAATGTCTGGAGACCATTGCCAGACTGGTTGGATTATGAGCAACCTTATGACTTAAATTCATGGCAAGAAAGTGAAGGTGGTATAGAATTACTGGACAGATTGGATGAAGATGCTGTCATTGTTGAAGGTTATTCAGAATATGCCACTTGGAGACCTCATTTGGCATATCTTCGTGATCCAAACGGTGATCCTGAAGTGGAGATGGAATTAGATGGTATTGGAGGTGTCTCTATCTTGGCAAAGGCAAATGTTTTCAAGAGTGGTGCTCATTTCCCAGCTTTCTCTTTCCAAAAGCATGCAGAGACAGAGCTGTTTGGGAAATTATGTAAATATATGGGATTCTCGGTAATTGGATTACCTCATTATACAATTTGGCACATCTATGAGCCTTCATCAGATGATTTGAAGCATATGGAATGGATGGCCAAAGAAGAACAAATGAGATTTGAAAAACTGAAATTACAGAAAGTTTATGATCGTACTTGGAAATTGGCTTTTGAAGACGTATCAAAAGATTGGGATCTTTTAAAATTCAATGTTTTCAAAAATACCGATTTGACAAAATTTAGACAAGTTGATGTCGATTGGAATGAGGTTGATGAGTATTTGCAAGATGTTAATGATCAAACGATAAATTACGAACATTTCATCAATGAAAAAGAAGAAGAGGTGCGTAATTATGATGCAAATGATCCTGCTAAATTCATTTATAACAAGTATTCACATAAGAAATCAGAGATTGATTTGAGGTTTAAATTGAATGAATTCGACAAACAAAAGAACTTTATTCCCACGGATGATGTTATAAATTATGGGATGAACAAAGGAGAAGACTTATTTGGATCATTCCCAATAAATCCTTATCTTAGTGGTAATAATCCAAAGAGTATGAGATTTGTGAAATTCAAGAAAAATGAAGTTTTCAAATTTGATGAACCTGATACTAGTGACATAGAAGAAGAAACAGATAAGAAAGAAGATGAAGAAATTGAGAATAAGCCTGAACTGTCTGAAGAAATTACAGAATCACCTGAGGTGAATCTGGAAATTGAAAATGAAATCAAACAAGAAGATCAAATAGAGCCTTCAAAAGAAGAGCAACAGCAGAAATCTAAACAAAATCTTAGACAAGACGCTATGGCTCTGGTGGTACTGAAACAAAAACTGGCAAAGAAAGATATAGAGAATTCAAATAAGCAAGAAAAGATAGATTCTATTCAGCAATTGAAAGATAAGAAAATTGATCCTGTTGAAATTAAACAAGATAAAGAAAAGATATTAAAGAAGCAAGTATTGGAAAAGCAACAAGAGATTAATAAGCTTGCAGCGAATAAGAAGAAAGAAGAAACTGACCAATCTGTTAATTTGAATAAGAAGCCAGATGATAGTGCTATAAGTCATGATGCAGAAGAGATATCAGCGGATTTAGAACTGGCAAAGAATAGGGAAGAGATGCATTTGGAGAAAAGCATTGGTGATAAGAATGTTTTAAATAAAGTTAAGAATTATCTGAATAATCCAGAGCAAGATAATACATTGGCTAAAGTTCAAGAAGAAATAGAATTGGCAAATGATATACAAGATGAAAAAATCTTACAAAAATTAAAAAATTATGAAAATGACAAGATTGCTAAAGATACAAAAAATGATTTAGATTCAATATCAAAAGAAGGTGGATTAATGGATGATATAAATATTGGAAGTTCCAAAGATAAATTATCAAAAGATGAAGCCGTTATAAAAGATGATATCATAATACCGAAAAGAGATGATAAACCTGTTGCTGCTGCTCCTAAAAGGAAAGAACCATTATTGGAATAAATTCAATTCTTTATAATATACTATATAAATATACAATATTTTATTACGCTTTTTTAGTCAAATGAAATTTTCTTACCTGTAGATTTAACAATAGCTGCACTTGCTCTTTGAGCACTAGCTAACGCTACAGATGATTTCAATCTTTGATTAGCTGCCATATCTTGATTCTTATTATTGTACTGAGGTCTCTCTCTTCTTTGCTGTGGTGGTGGTGGTCTTACAGCTTCTTCTCTTGCTGTTCTTTCCTCATGTGGTACTCTTTCTCTGGCAAAATTCGTCTTTCTAAATTCTTGAACAGGCTCCACAACTTCTCCTTCAACAACATCATCTCTTGGCTTTCTATTAGGATTTCTCTTCGATCTATCTTCACCGAATTCTAATCTTAAAGGTCTGTGGATCAATTTCTTGTATAATTTATTTGTCAATGCCAGAGTTGGACCTTTTTCGTCTTTGAAATCAATAAATGCAAAACCTTTACATTTTCCTGTATCTTCAAAAGTGGCCATTCTTATCTTGATAATTTCTCCGCAACTTTGGAAATGTTCTTCTAATAATTCTTTTGTTGTATCAAATGATAAGTTCCCAACAAAGAGAATACGTGATGGAGGATTTTTGGATAATGACAGTACTGGATCTTTCTTTGGTCTTCCTTCAAAAGAATGAGCATTCTTGATCAACAAGTTTCTACCATTTAAATGTTGTTCACTTAATGAAATAGCAGTATTCATATGATTCATTGTCTTAAAATCGATATATGAAAAACCTTTGATTTTTTTTTCATTTTTAGGTAAATTAACTCTTGTGATATCTGATTCTTCAATTTTAACATTCTCTTCAACTGGCATTGTCTCGGAGTATTCAGGAAATTCACTTGTCTTACCAATTAAAAATCTTGTTAAATCCTCTTTTGTAGTGTCAAATGATAAATTACCTATCCAAACACCAAATTCTGATTTTTCCTTTTCTGGTTTCTTCTCTTTAACTTCGATTGTACCATCTTCATTGTGCACTGTTTCCTGTTCCAATGGTTTAGGAACTTTATTCTTCTTCTCTAAATCTTCTACTGATAATTTACCTTGTCTTATAAGACGTTTTTGCTTCTTAGATAATGGAGCAGGTTCAGTTAAATCAATGTCGATCTCTTCTTCAGCAGATCTCTTTTTAGATTCTTTTTTCAACAGCTTCAGCTCTTTCTTCTCTCTTTTCAGCTCCTTTCTCTCTTTCTTTTCCTTCTTGGAGATCTCCTTTATGTCAGACATGGTGATTGTAATTAATTGTTATATTATCGAATTTTTCACTTAAAAAATTTTTTTTTTATCTTAAATTTTTTTTTTTTCTTTTTTTTTTTCTCTCTCTTTTACAAGTGAGAATTTTTGAGATGAGCATCGGTTCTTACAATAGTTTAAAGGGAAAATTGTTACAATTAAAAGGGTGAAACTATAAACAAAGTAAATAAATAGAAGTTGACTAGAACCATCTATTTGATAAAAGAAATAAAATATAAAACACCGAACTAAATCAAAAAAATATCACCAAGTAAGAAAGTAGAAAATGAAATAAAAAAAAAAACTCCTAATAAATAAATCAAAAAACAATTAACTAACCTTTTGAATTGGTGCTCGCACCACTACTTGAGATATCATCGATACTGCTCATGTCTAATAATGAACTATCAAATGAATCAGCATCTATATCAGCTATATTATCATCATCAAAAAGATTTGCAGCTGTTTCAGCTTGCTGACGTTGTTGCTGCTGTTGTTGTTGCTGCTGCTGTTGTTGTTGTTGTTGTTGTTGTTGTTGTTTCTGTGTATTCAAACTGTCATATATATCGACATTTCTACTCTGTTGTTGGCGAACTTTTCTAGGTCTTGGAATTGGAGGTGGATTAGCACCCTTTGAGCCTCCGATTCTATCTTTGACATCGGACGGTGGAATTGGAGTTAACCCAATATGATTGTACCTTGATGATTGTTTGTAATGAGCAATTCTTGTCTTTGTTAATTGTGTTGTAGATGAAGTAGCCTGCTCTTCGTCATCTGGAGTTATTTCTTCTTCATAAAGAACATCCATCTGTCTTTGAGGATATGTAGGTGAGTTGGCATTAGAATTGATGATATCAGATTGGTCTGAAGGTGGAGGTAAATAACTATTATTGTCTTTCGAGCGTGAGGCAAGTCCTGTATCTATTCTTAATAAGTTCCTTGTCAATGCTGTCAGATCTGTATCTCTGTGATGTTGTTGTTGCTGTTGTTGATCGGAAGATAACAAATTCTTAGATAATCCACCAAGACCCAAACTGTCTTCTGAGGATCTTCGTGCTTGTAAAGGTGGTCTTTGGCCAGCAGAAACCATTGATGATTGGGATGAAGATGAACTTCTTCTTTGAATCATTGGATGTGAGAAGAAATAATCAGAGTTTTGAGTCTGGTTATTACTATTAGCACCATAAAATGGGATTCTTTTTTCATTCAACTCTTCTAAAGAAGTATTTTTCTTGGAAAACTTTTGGAGTAAACTTTTCTTTTTAAATTCACCTCCGAATGGATTATCATCTTCGTCATAAATACCAACACTTGCATTATGTTTTTTCTTATTTCTTCTCATGAAAAACCAAAAAACGAGCAATGCCAGCACTAAACCTATAAAACCTCCAACAACACCACCAACTATTTTCTTTGTTTGTGAATTTCCCGAATTATTAGATTTGGAATTATCCAAATCGTGAGAGCTTAAAACTGTTTGATAATAAGATAAATCAGTGGTGATCGGTGTGGCAGAAAAAGTGAAAGAAGAGGCCGTATTGGAAATATCATCAGTCAGGCCGTTGTTATTTTGACCTGTTACTGTATATGAAACAATGGTTTCTGTTGGATATGTTTCTGTGAAAGTTGTAGCTGAGTCTGTGATTATATATTCTTGTGAATATGAGAAAGTCAGTGTAGTCAAATATTCCTGGTAAGAAGAAGTGGACGTCACTATTTCCACCACTTCTGAAGCCTGTGCAGCTGATTTAGAAAACGTTGTTGTTGTTGTTGGTATCACCACCAGTGATGATGATTTATATTCCGTCGATGATATAGTTGAAGAAAGAGGGGTATGTTGTGAGCTTTTCAACTTGGGCAAAGACGAAGGGTAATAAGGGTCTTGTGATTTGGAGCTCAGTGGTTTGGACAAGGTATTCAAGCCATTTATTCTTGCAAAACTTGAAGAAGCAGATGATGGTGAGGAATGTGACATGGATGTTGATGAGGAGGACGTGAGCGAGGTTGATGAAAAAGATGAAACGTCAGTGTCGTAAGCAGTACTCACATCTACCACTGATGAAGATGATGACGTTGCTGCTTGTGTTGAGTTGTTATTAGCAAATGCTGATGAAAGTGATGTTGATGATGATGCTGACCTTATGACATGTGAGTTGTTGTCCAGATCATCTTTTCTCTTTATGAAGCTGAAAAGTTTCTTCATTATGTATATCTTTATGTGGGGATTTCTTTTATCTTTCAGGTATCTATGTTTTATTACAGGATTATTTCAAATTAAATAAGATACACTTCTATTGTAATGAATGTAGTTTAGTTTCCAATTTCTTCTTCTTCTTCTTCTTCTTTTTTTTTTTTTTTTTTCATTTTTTTCTTCTTTAATAAAAATATTTTTTATTTTTAGTAAAAAGTTTTGTTCTCTACTTCTTAATATGGTTTTTTAACCGTTTTGGAAATATTACAGTTACCATATTTGATCTGAAACACGTAATACACAATTACACAAGGATTAGAGACATATTTAGAGGTATATTTTAATGATGTCTGATAAGAAAATGTCTTAGAAGTATAGTATTAGATAACTCTTTTCAGGAAATCTAGATGATGATTTGCCTGAAAAAAAAGATCTCGATCTTAAATAGAAAATCTATTCATATAAGAGAATAATTTGGTCCCCATGTTAGGGAAGAAACACACTAATTTTTTTTTTTGCTATTTTAAATATATACTTAATCACTTACTTCTTGCCATATCCATTTTCTCCATAACTCACCACTTTCAATGATGATATTTTCTATATCTCTTAATTCATTTTTCTTTGTACGTGTACTTGTTGTAGTAACATGTTCATCTAATTGGAACTCATTTGATATTTCATTACTGTCCTCCATTTTATTATTACTATTCCCATTGGTATTTGATTCATTCATTTCATCTTCGAAAAGATTTTGAAAACCATATAATTTTGTAGATGATGCTTTATTTAAAAACTCTCTAATTTCACTTTGCTCTAATTCCAACAATGCAAATTCTTTTGATTTGATAAATGATAATGACATGAAAACTATCTCCGTGTGTGGATCTAAATGGGCAAATGGAATATCTTTAAATTTTTCCTTTGTGTTATTACTAGATGGTGAAGAAGATAATGATGACAAATTCGTATTTGATAATGATGAAATCAATGTCTTTATCGAATCACGTCTATTTTGCAAATCATCATAATCATCCAAGATAACTTTATCTTCATTATCAAAAGTTAATGGATGCCAAAAAATATCTGGTCCTAAAGCATTCACAGTTGTATCATCCATCAACAATTCATTCAATTCATCTTTATTTAAAAATTCATCAAAACATCTCCAACCTAATAACATGTCCCATATCCTACCACGATCATATTTGGACCAAACTTTCGCACCACACCATTTTAACCACCATACAACCCAATCATCTTTAACGCTTGTCGTGTTCAATATATCTTCATCGATGAAAAATTGGGCTAATTCTGGTAATAGCCTACGTAAACAATAAAGGAAAAATGAAATTCTTTCTTCCGCTGTTCCACCTCTAACGGGTAATGTGGTTAAAATTTTCAGTTTCAGTGAAGCTTCTTCTTCTTCATCATCATCTTCATCTTCATCTTCATCTTCTTCTTCATTTTTTTTAGGTTTTGGAGACTCCGACGATGAATCTTCAGAAGGTTCAGGTGAATGCAAAATCACCAACACCATTCTTTCGTATATTTCAGCAAATGATAAATTTTTGTTGTTCAGTGGTGTTGATTGCTTGGAACTTGTTGTCTGTGGAGGAGACGGTGATGGTGGCTGTTGTGATGACAGTTGTGTTGTGTTCGTGGTAAAAGTGGAAACACTAATAGCTGATGAATCATCGCTATCACATTGCCTCTTATATATGGAAAAACTTGAATAATACTCGTTCAATTCATTATTAATATTTCTTAAACATGTATCACCATTCTTATTAACAAATTCTCTTCCACATAACACATAATTGGATGATTCATTTTCATTTGTCAATAATGGGGGTACCCATTCGGCTAAACCTAGCGCAATCCAAGTTAATCCAGAATTATAATTTATCAAAGATCCCCATTTTTTCAAAAATTTCCAAATTGAATATTGCATAACTTTGATAATCTCATCTTCAAATTTTAATAATTCTTGTGTTTCAACAGACTTGGCCTTTTCATCTTCATTATTATTATTTTTCAAATCATTAACATCGATATGATTTCGGCTTCTCTTAAAATACCTTTTCAAATCATGTTTAATTTTTTGTTTAACATCTTGGTCATCATAATTATCATTTTCAATTTCTTCATCGGGTGTAATATACGGTTTTATCAGAAATGGATGAGTTCTTAGTAATAATGGCCAAATCTTGTGACGTAAATGTGGTGGTAAACCTCTTTGTCTCGCAATCAATGAAAGTCCAGTAATATTTTTCGTTGAAAGATAATATTCACAAAGATCCACCAAATGTGGTTCATCGACTATGGACGGTTTACCTTTAAACTTTTTCAGTTTTGATACAAATTTCAAAGTTGGTGATGTTATTCCTGGATCCGTGGAATTATTATTAATATTATCCACTTCTAAACCATAACCCATTTTGAATAGTTAGATATATATATATATATATATATCAGAAAAAAAAAATGATTATTATATGCCTGAGATGTGTATAGACTAGTTGATATTGTGATCGTGTGAAACTGATCACATATATTTGTTCGTGGTGACCACTATAAAATTTTACTTTTAGTATAGTGTGACCTTTTGACTTCTATCAACGAATTTTTTTTTTTTTTCTCTTGTGTGGAATTTTTTTTTTTTTTTTTTTTTGATTTTTCGATTTTTCCCACACAACCTGCTAAAAAAGAAAAAAAACCAACCAATCAACCACAGAAACACAATAAGCAATATTGATCAAGTGGTTCGTAACCGTTTATGGTTTTACTAGAAGTACTGTCTCGATTAATTCAAATCTATTCTTATATGGAACAGCAGTAAACAAAAAACTCTTTTCTTTCTATTAATACTAAAGATACACTACTAAATAATTCAGTCGATTAACTGTTGTAATTTAAATCCACCACCAATATTTTCATCACTGTATTTCCACAAAAATTCTACAGCTATTTCTTCTCTTCTTTCTTTATCTAGCATTTCATCTAATTTTTGTTTTTTAGAATAATAATCTTCTTTTATAAAATCTGTAATTAAATCATTCACCAATTTTTTGAAAAAATTCAAATCTTGAACAAATGCAAAATTGTGTAATATCGATATGATCTTTGATTCTGATTCTGATGATAAACAATATTCAACCAGCTTGTTTTTTTGTGTTTTTAAAGTTCTACGAATTGCAGTTTCTGGTATTTGATTTTGAATAGAAACATCTCTTATTGTCAAATATGGTTTCTTTCCCAATTCTTCAATACACATGTCAATTTTTTCCTGTCTCTCTGTTTCATCATCTGTAGTTTCTGTTAAGATAGTGCCTGTATATTCTTCATCAAATTTGATCAAATTATTTTTCAATACTTTAACTTGTATCAGTCTCTTTGGTTGAGTATTAATAGTACTTGGTTTCAATTCTTTCGAATCTTCATCAAGCTCCATAGGTAAATAATTCTTGTCCAATTTGGAATGGTATTCTACTATACTAACTTGAGCTAAAGGTGGCAGCTTGTATGGGGGTAATATTGGAGCTGGAACCGACGTTGGATTAGAATGCTGTTGATGTTGTTGTTGCTGTTGCAACAATTGTGCTTGTCTTTCCTGTTGCAGATAGTATTGTGCATATATCATGCTCTGACTCGATGCCGTAGCATTACTCAAAGCTGATGAAAATTGATACTGCTGTTGTTGTTGTGATTGTTGTTGTTGTTGTTGATGATGTTGTGGTGTTGGTGCTAAATTGGTGCGTTGCATAGAAGGTGGTGGTGTGTATACTGGAGGTGACAGTGAGGAATCAACACTAAATGACAGATTTCTCACATTGTCATCTCTATTGAAACTCTTGTAATTTATCCTCAATTTTTTCATACGACCTCTTAAAGTACTTTCAGGTAAACCATGATTTCTTGCAACACCACGTCTACTGGCATTAGGATTTCTCTCTAATTCCAGAATAGCTGCATTAATTCTTACCTCTCTTTCCTCAGGTGTTAAATGGTCGGTTTGATAGTCGAATTTTCCCATTTTCTTTGATTGTTAAAAGTGACCTGTAAATTAACACTAGTCTAAGTACTTTGTTTTGAAATATACTGTGTGTGCGCTTTGATTTTTTTTTTTTTTTTTTTTTTTGCTTCTGGACTTTGGTAGAATTTTGTTCAATAATTTGACTTCCTGATTTGGTAATTATGGTATATGAATACTCATGACATTAGATTTCAAATAATTCAAATTCACTATAAAGAATAAGAAGAAACTATAACCGGTAACCGCTCTGATATAAATAATAATTAAATAAAAAAAAGAATAAAACCAAATCCAATTAAAAAAAAAAAAAATGAAACCAACCAAAACCCGAAACCAGAACTCGAAATGAATATCTTGAAACCACATTTGGTGAAGAGAAACCCCCGACAAAATGAGATCAAGATCAATCTCTAAACACAAGAAAATAATGTAGGGGAAAGTTTTTTAAGCAAAAAAAAAAAAAAAAAAAAGGAGACCCCCTAAAATCTGCCAATAATTATCCACCCAAGACGTTCATTTCATCAAATAACAGTTTTTCAATAACATATTTCCCAACTTTGTACTTTTCCCTACGACTTTCAGCTTTCAAATACTTCCAACCAAGATATTCCCCACATTGCTTACAATTTACATCACAAACTTCATAACTCCCTGTAAGCATTTGTTTCTTTTCCAGTAATCCTAATTTGGAATTAATTATATTTGACACTAAAAACAGCTCTCCGGAACGACCTTGAAAATTATTGCTTATTATCAAATTCGATATGCAAATATGATTATGACATTTCCTGCAGGCAAATAAAGTGTATAACCTATTATTATTAGAAGTTGTGAAATTTGATGAGGTAAAATCTTGTATTGTTTGCAATTGTGAAGAACGAGACAGTGGGGGTGGTGGTGGTGGTGGTAGTGGGAAATCGTCTTCTGTATCTGTATTGTCTTCATATATTTCATCTTCATCTTTCTCATCTTTCTTGATAAAAGATGTTACAATGTACTGATTATTCAAAGTTTGATATATCTTCTTTGAGATAAATATCCCATTTGACTCTTCAAGTTCGTCTTCATCATCAGAAGAGTTACTGAAATCAACTAATGTCTTAGAAGAAGATGAAGATGAAGTTCTTGAATCTTTGAAATTCTTTCTTGTAGTTGTTGTTGTCTGTGGTGAGTTATAATGTGATGCAACTGGTGTTGTCTTAAAGCATTCTGGAAATAATAATCCCATTTCTTCTTCTTCTTCTTCTTGTAATTATTTCTATATTTGATTCATGTGCAGTTATATATATAAACAAATTAGTCTATATATATATATATCTGATAAAAGCAATCCTTATCTGATAACAGAAAAAAAAAAGATTATCAGAAGAAAAAAAAGTATTAAAAGGGGGGGAGGAGGAGGAAAAAGAATAAGATAACACAGATAAAATGAGAAGCTGTATAATATAAACTTCTAGTAAATTGGATTAAATTAGAATAATAATAGTATAATTAAACAATTTTTTAACGGGGATGACCAGTATTTATACTTAATATTGTATATAAAAGGAGAAAATATGTACTCAATTTAATTTAATTTTAAAGGAAAAAAGTCCTGTTTATGGAGGGATAATAACATTCTCTATTTATTGTGATCAGCACGACTACACATAATTCCTTGTAAATATTACAAATCACATTTTTGAAATTGTCTAACTTAATGCTCTGTTTAATAGTCATGAATTCTATATATATAACTAGGTACTCTATTTATATAATTTATACATAGGGTAATATACTTTATCATAATTTTCTTTAATAGAGGTGCCAACCCCATTCCGGGTAAGCATACACATAGGAAAAAGAAATATGTGATGATGCTCTTTTATCTAAATTTGTCAAAATGTCTCTGGAATTTACAGTGCCTTCTTTCGTTGTCTTTAGTTACTTACAACAACCCCTTAAACTATTCACAATTATTAATAAGACGATTTTCTTCCACAACTTCTTCTCTAGTACGTTTAACCCACCCCATATAACCCACATACATAATTTTAATTAACAATTGTGGTTTGCATACACGTCTCTCACTCGCTCAAAAATACACGACTATTTCTCTTTTTTCCTGTTGGAAGAAAGAAAAAAAAATACAAAAAAAAAAAAAACTGAAAAACTTTTTTAACATATAGAACAAGAAGAGGATCATACTATCATGTCAACGATAAGACTCTTCTCTTCAGTGAGAAGATTGCTGTTACAGAAATCTACTTTCCCATCTTACAATTTACTCCAGCAACAACAGCTGAGAAAGTTCCATCAAGGAGTGGTACCTTTAAATTCAAATTCATTATTTGGATCACTCACAAACCAACCAACAACACCACCAACACCAACAGAGCAAACACCGTCATCAGTAGAAGAGAAAGATGCATCAGTGGATCCAGATGCTATTCAATATATAGATCCAAAAGATGATAAGAAATTACAAGAATTTTTACATCCAGATCCAATAATTGCCATAAATGAATTATTAACCCCATTAAAGAAAGAAATTTATTTAGCGAATGTTGCTCAAAATGGGTTTTTCAAAAATGAAGATGCTGTACAATTATCAAATGGTAAGATTTATAAATTGAAACTTTCGAAGCAAGAAATTGAAACTTTAGAGCCAAGTATTTATTTAAAATCATATCGTATCAAATCATCGATGAAAAAAGCCACTGTTGTATTAAGATTATTAAGAGAACTTGATTTGAAAACAGCTATAACACAATGTCAATTCACCACTAAGAAAATTGCAAGAGAGACATCTGATTTATTAAGAAAAGGTTTAAAAGATGCTGAAAAATTAGGATATAATTCTTCAAATTTATACATCTCACAAATTTGGTCAGGTTCCGATGGAGGATGGTCAAAGAGAATGGAAGCTAAAGGTAGGGGTAGATCTGGAGTTATTACTCATCGTTGGATTCATATTAGATGTATCTTAAAGACAGATCAAACTTTGAAAAGATTAGCATGGGAAAGACAATTGAAAACTGATAGATTAAAAGAGAGAAAACCTTTAAATAATCCTTTGGTTAATTCTCCAATTAGATCCAAGATTCAAGGTTTCTATAAATGGTAGATTACCTGCTTAATATTGTAAATAGTTTAAACACTTTTTTTTAGTGTCTAATTCATTGTAGATTTCAAATAAATAATATTGAATAAATAAATAAATAAATAAATAAATAAGTGAAAATAAATAGATAAATCTAATCGTCATATCCTGCTAAAGATTTATCTCTTGGTCTTGAAGGTAAAGGATACCCATTTAATGGTAATGGTTTATGATCATCATACATAAATTTCCTTCTAATTGGTGTACCAGCAAATACAAATAATGGGCCTAATAATCCTATAGCAATGGAATAAAAAACATGAGGTCTTGTATGAGCATGATAACGTAACCACTTTTGGTTGTTTGGGTTAGTACTTCTAAATTCCTGAAAAGCATATTCCAATCTAAATAGATTGCAGAATAGACAATGAAATGAAAGAACAAATACTTACTCTCACTGGCTGTTTGTAATAGATTGGATAATCTCCTAATGCAGACATGATTGTTCTAGTGATATTCAATTCTTGTAAATTGGTTGAATTATGTCTCTGTGTTTTTTTTTTTTTTTTTTTTTTTTTTGATTCTTTTTTTTTCTTTGGTTTTCCTTTGCCCATTCAAAAGTCTTGTGGGTTGTTGTGATTTATTTCTTTACTTTATAGTGATTGATGGCTTTACATATTACAAAAAAATCTTTAAACCGATGATGTCTATTAAACTACTTCCTTTTTAGCTCAATTATACTTTCTTTTTACTAGTTCTCTTTGGTTTTGTTGTTTCTTTTTTGGAACCAGTGGCTTCAGCAATTTCTTCCTTTAATTCACCAATTTCAATAACGGCTTCTTCTCTTTCCTTTTCCTCTCTTTCACTTTCTTCTTCATAATATTTCTTCAACATTCTTTCATTTTCCCATTCTGCATAGTATAATCCACCTTGCAAGATCAAGACACCAACAAGGACAAATACAATCATGGTTTGTGATGCAGCAACAACATTGATTCCAGTATATTCATCTACATCACCCCATTGGTTGTAAATAGCACTCAATATACCGGTTCTGACATTGGTCAAATAAATGACAACGGCAATTAAATAAGCACCTAAAGTACCATACTCAAATAATTTAGCATCTTCTGAAGGTTTAAAAATCTTGATAAAACATCCAATAAACCCAATTCCAATAATAACATGGAAAGAATTCAAAATCAATGATGGTGATTGACCCCATAATTTATAATGTTCTAATGAAGCTTTAAACAGAGCTTCATTTGCAGCAGATGGTGAGTATAAAGTACGATAATCATATGGCCAATTGGCAAATATAATACCAAGGAAAAATGAAGTGGCACTAATAATTAAAGAAGTTCCAATCGGTAATAAATCTTTATAAGCCATCGTTTATAATTTAATTTGAATAAATGTATATTATAAAAAGGAAATTGATCAATTATATATATACAAAAATTGTTTTTGCTGAATGATTTTTTTTTTTCTTCTTTGTCCTTCTTTTTTTTTGTGTGTTTTTTGCTTTTTTCTCTTGGAAAAACTTATGGCATTAAAAGATAAGGAAATACCTTTACTTATATATTTTATCTTATCTTCAAGAGTATTAGACTTAAGTCATCTGTAGATTCTACAATAGTTTATTTTGAAAAAGTGAATACATATTTATATTCATCAACTTATATATTTAGACTAAAAAAAAAGGGAAAACTAAATTTAAGCTGAAGCTTCTTCAGTGGCAGCTGGGGCCAGAGCAGCAGTTGGCTTGTAGTCTTTAACGTAAGCTGGTGGAATTTCATCTTCTTCTTTAGCTTCAATAACTTTAACTGAATCTGGTAAGGCTTTTGGACCGGTTCTTGCGGTTTCTGGGTCTCTCATAATTTTAACTTTGACACCCAAGACACCTTGTCTCATTAAGACGTGTCTAGTAGCAGTGTCAATGAAATCCTTGGTTGGTTGACCGGAGTGGATCATGAAACCGTCAGCGAATTTCATTGATTTAGCTCTAGCAGCTCTTAATTTACCAGAGACAACAACTTCAACACCCTTGGCACCAGATTCCATAACGTATCTGACAACTGAGTAAGCAGCTCTTCTGATAGCTAAACCATTTAATAATTTGTATTTTAATGATTCACATTGAGCAACAGCTGATAAACCTCTGTCTTGAACTCTTTCAGCGTATAAGACAACAGCACCTTCTTTGAACTTGAATCTCTTGTGGACCAATGAGGTTAATTCCTTGATTCTCTTACCGTTTTCACCTAAGACAGCATTGGTGTGGGTAGCTCTGATGATAATTTCAGTTTTTGATGGAGTGATTCTAACTTCAACACCGGCGTAACCAGCTTCAGCTAATTCTCTGGTGAAGAATTCGTTTAATTCAGCGTAGAAGACACCGTCAGCTACGAGCTTTCTCTTTTTTGAAATGATTTGGGATGACATTATTGTTGTTGTATAGTATTAACAAAGAATGGTTTAATGAAATGAAAAATAAATTTTTCAAGAAGTGAAAAAAAAAAAAAAAAATTTTTTGCGTCGTTCACCCAGAGAGAAAAAATTTTATGAGTGTTTGACACAGATAAAATGGCAGAAGCATTAAGAGTAGGGTAACTACAATGGTGAGAAGTAGTGGATTTTGAGTTAAAAAAAATAAAATAAGAAATAATATTAAATAAACGAAAGACACTTTAACTAAAGAGATCCCTTATAATAAAGCAGCGCCAATGGCAACAGCAAAGACCCCGAAAGCACTGTATTCACCAACTTGTAAATGGTTTCCGAAACCTGAACTCTCAACAGTTGGAACAGTGTAGTTACTTGCAGGGCAAGAGACGCTTTCGGCACATGAAGTGATAACCGAAGTGACTGTAGTTTCTAATGACTCAACAACAGTATCAGCCAAGGCAAATTTGGTGATCAATAGAGTTGAAGCTAAAATAGAAGTGGTGAATTTCATTGTGTGTTTTTTTCTCGTGTGATAAAGCGACTGGATAGTACTATTAGGGGTACTTGTGTTTTTATTTTTTTTTATTTTTTTTGTTAAAGAACAAAGGAGTAAGACACAATGTGGGAGTCAGCTGAGATTATATATGGAAGCTACAGAGGATCTGTATAATTAGCAATATTGCGACTTAATTAATCCCGTCCTTCTTATCGTTAGATTTTTACTTTCTGTTCCTTTTTAGTAAAATGCCTTACCCAATTAGGTATACTTATTGAAAAAAAAGATATTAGATAACATTTTTTTTTTTTTATCTTTTTATCTAGAATAAGGTGTCTGCACTGAGTAAGCGAAAGTTTGTTGCTCCTATTTCATTTACTGTAATTGGCAGTTTTTAATAGTAAGCGTGAAATTTGCTTAACCAATGCTTGTATTCTATCTTTTAGATATTAAATATATTTTATACTGAAAAAAAACTCATACAGTTCCAGCCTTTTTTTCCTCTCTTCCTCTTCTTATTCAAAGATCTGAGGCGTACACATTTAGGTCACTTGTTACAAAGGAATCCACAAATATAAGCAATAGGCAAATTACAGTTTTTTTGCAACAGTTTTAATAATTCGTGTCAATCAATTTGATACAATAATTCATGCATCAAGTATTTGTCAAGTTTCAGTTTACTCAATTACTCAATTCACATTTGTTTTGTTAATCCTGTTCTTTGAAGATCCTAGGATTATCACTATTATTAGAAATTATCTGTTTGTGGATGTTGTTTTAATTACACAGAGAAAGCAACCTGCTCTTGGTAAATAAGGGGTTGCCTATTTCCAAAGATTCTTTTTTTCCATCCAAAAGAAGCTATCATTATGAATTTTCTCTACATATAACCAGATAAATAAATATAATTATTGTAACTACTCTCAAAACAAGACCTCTATTGTGTGATTCTATTGTTGCATTCAAGTATTTGTGAATAGAACATCATATTAAAAACCCGTGTTTTTCTGTTAATGTACAGATTTGAGAATCGTTTTATTTTTTTTTTTTTTTTTTTTTTTTCCACTCTATGATGACATTTTATCAACAAAGAAAATTAGGAAACAAGCATTTGAAGTATATCATCCTATTTCTATCCATTCTTTTTTCAACATTACCTTCACATCAAAATTGTATTACCATTGACTAGTATAGATCAACTAGCTTTTTTCTTCCCCCAAAACCTTGCTGTGTACATAGAGATATATAACTTGTGATAACATGTCAAGTGTAAGAAGTATCAAGTGTGTCGTTGTCGGAGATGGGTATGTTCAAAAATTTTCACTAGTTGTTTTGAAAAATACATAGATACTAACAATTTCAACTAGTGCTGTTGGTAAAACTTGTTTATTGATAAGTTATACGACAAATAGTTTCCCACATGATTACATTCCAACAGTGTAAGTAGTTATTCACCGAGTTTTTTTTGCAAAAGAGAGAAAAAAAAAAGTCTCTTGATTTTCCCAATACTAACATTTCTATAGATTTGATAATTATTCAGCAAATTCAGTAGTAGATGAACAATTGGTGAAATTGGGATTATGGGATACTGCAGGTCAAGAAGAATACGATAGATTAAGACCTTTATCATACCCACAAACTGAGATTTTTATAATTTGTTTTTCATTAGTTGAACCAACTTCTTTCCAGAATGTCAAGAATAAATGGATTCCTGAGATTCGTCATCATACGACAAAAGATATGTTAATATTATTGGTTGGAACTAAGATGGATCTTAGAGAAGATCCAAATATCTTGGATAATTTAACAGCAATGGGTTTAAATCCAATTTCAGAACAAGATGGTATATCATTAGCTAAAGATGTTGGATGTTGTGGATATTTAGAATGTTCAGCTGCCACAAGAGAAGGTGTTGAAAATGTCTTTGAAACTGCTATTAGAAGTGTCTTACATCCACCGGTGTCACAAATTCAACAACAAGAACTGGCTAATAAGAAAAAATCAAAGCTGCATAATACTAATAACGATTCAAATCAAACTTTTTTGCATACTAATAAGAAGAAACCAAGAAAGGCAAAGAAATGTGTTATTCTTTGAATGATTTTTTTTTTTTCAATTTGCTAGTTTCTTTCAATGACGTTGTTGTGTTTTTGGTTGGTTCCCTTAATTCCTAATATATTAATTACCCCTGTATTTTCTTCTTTGAATTCTTTTTTGTTATATTGGTTCTGTCGTCGTCGTTGTTTGTTCGTTCGTTCTCTCCTTTCTTTCTTTTTTGCTGTTTAATGTTATGTGGTAATTACGCTTGTTTTGTTTAAGTTTTTTTTTTTATCCTTGCAAGATATGATATTGTATCCTAGAGAACAATATAAACATTGCTTCCACTTGTTTTACTTCCCAAGATTATCAAATAAGAAAAAAATTATCAACAAAATTTAAAAATGAAAACAAAATGATTTATTTATATAAAAAAACTGTAAAATCTATAGCATTCAATTGATCAATCCAGCTCTTGAAGGATGAACCCCAGGTATAGCTCCGTTGGCAGCAGCTTTTTCCTTCTTCAGCTTTGTCAGTCTCTCATTATCATCAATTTTTCTTCTTCTTTCATCCAACAATTTTTCATTTTTATCTTTCAATTTAGCTAATCTTGTCAGAGAATTACCTCCTCCTCCAACTGTCAATTCAACATTGATCTTTCTCTCTTTCAATATCGAGTGGTGTTGCTTCAATGCAATATCGATTTTTTTTTGAATATCCTGATGTATATTATAAAATTCTAAAAATGCAATACCTTTATCTGGTCTGATTCTTATTCTATCAGGATTCGAAGACTTGAAATGTGACATTAACTCGGTTTGTGTTATCTCATATGGTAAATTACCAACAAATAGTATAAATCTTGGCCCACCTCCCAGTTGAGCAGCAAGTCCTTTCCCTTTTTTACCTCTTCTAGTTTTTCTCTTCTTAGGTTGTGCTTCTTCTTCTGCCTTTTTTTTCTCTTCTTCTTTTTTCAGCTTTTGCAGTTTCTCTTCCTCCACCACCGACGGATCTTGCTTTGCCCTATTACGGAACTCTAAAGCTTTTCTTTGTTTCTTTGTTAACTTTGAATCTGCTGCTGCTGTTGTATCACTCATGATGGGGCACTATATTATAAAAACCTATATCTAATAAAATTTTTTTTTTTTTTTTTTTTTTTTTTTTTTTTTTTTTTCACATAATTTTTTTTCCTTACTGAGAAAAAGAGATGAGATAGAAAACCTACAATATCAATTATATTATTCATTAAATCGTGTTCTTCTTTTTCTTTATATATGTATATATAACTCATAACTCAAAAAAACATTTTAAAAGGAAGCATGTATAAACGTAACCAGTCTCTCATAAGGTAAAAATAAAAATATTCGTTAACGGAAATTTCAAGCATCAAGTAAACCAACTGATAAGCCCTTCAGTAATCTTGCATCAGTTAAGGCAGCGATAACAGCAGCACCGACACCTGAACCATCTTCAGCAGCAACTAACTTGATAGGATAATCAGCAGGTTTGATACCTTGTTCTTTCCAACCAAAGATATCTGCTAAACCATCCTCTGCTCTTTCAACGAAATTTGGATATTTGGCATAAACTGAACCATCACAAGCGGCATGAGCTTTGGTAAAACCAGTTTTCTTTGAAGCGGCAGCAATACCACAGATGGCTAATCTTGCGGCTCTTGTACCAATTAATTCTGCTAATTTTCTAATCAACTTTCTCTCTGGTTGGTTGAAGCTTATATGAATTTTTTCTTCAAATAAATCTAAAGTATCTTGTAAATTTTCATAAGGATCTGATTCGATAATGGCCAATACTTCGGTATCTAAGATATAAGGTTTGTTCAACAATTCTAAACCTTTTTGATTCTTGTAATCTTCCAAGATGATACCTTGTTCGCATAAATCGACCAAGATTAATCTCAAGACTTCACCCAAATAATAACCTGCAATCATCTTCTCAAAAGCTTGTTCATTTGGTCTTGGACTTTGTGCATCAATCAAGACATCATATTTGGTTCTTGGTAAGACCAAATGTTCATTATCAAATGAACCATACTCACAGTTGATCAGCATTGGTGATTCAGCAGGAATATCACTAGCTAATTTACCAGCTAATTTTGGAATGTTACCAACAACATCATAGTAAGCTCCATTAACACCAGTACCAAAGATACATCCAAGAGTTGTTAAGTTATCAGTGTAACGTGAAGCAACTAATGTACCTGTGGTATCATTGATTAACGCAACAACTTTGATTGGTAAGTTTCTCTTGACAATTTGTTCTTCTAATAATGGAACAACATCGTGACCTTCAACATTTGGAATATCAAAACCTTTTGTCCAAGTTTTCAAGACACCTGAATCAATCTTAGCTTGTGTAGCAGGGTATGAGAAAGTGAAACCTAAAGGCAAGATTTGACCATCTGGAACACCATTTTCATAAATATCATTAACGAATTTTTCTAAACATTCGGCAATGAAACCAAACAATTCATCTCTATTTTGAGTGGTTCTAATATGAGCAGGTAAATGATATTTTGATTGTTCTGTATCAAATTTACCACCACCCAATAATTTAACAGAGACAACTCTTAAATTGGTTCCTCCTAAATCGATGGCCAAATATTCACCTTTCTCTTCACCAGTTGGGAATTCTACAACCCAACTTGGAATCATTGGAATGTTACCACCTTTAACTGAAAGACCTTTCTCTAACTCGGAGACAAAATGTTCTGTAATAGCTTGTAATTTAGAAGCAGACACAGTCAATAATTCCTCGTATTTGGCAATTTCATTCATCAAAGTTCTTGGAACATCAGCCATGGAACCTTTTCTTGAAGGTGGTTGTTTTGGACCTAAGTGAACCATATTGTTTTAATTTGTTTTAGTATTATAAATTTTTTTTTATTTTGTTATTTTTAATAACAATAACAAGGGAGGAAAAAAGCAGAAAGTGTTGAATTTATAATCTTCGTCCCCATGAAATAAAAGCATACATGAACAACCCACTTTCTGTATGTATGTCCCCCCGGATTAATACATCTGCACGATATGAAAAAGTCGGATCATTTTTTTTTTTTTCTTAAGGAATAAATTTCTGTTTTTTTCTCTTGCCCAGTGTGTAATGATGGTACATGTTTGTCACACCACGTAAAGACAACCAACCACTGTGTTATACCTCCATTTTATAATTAATTATTATTTCATTTTAGCTCCATTTTCGTTAAGACGCAGATCACACTTGTGTTTAAGCGGCCTGTTCTTTAATACTACATCTGGGGTAGTCTTAACCATACTTCATGAGTAAAATTTTTTTTGTTTTTCTCTCTCGTCGAACTGGGTCTGCAAGACAGTATCCGGCGCCGATGACAACGGAGATCTCGAAGGCAACCCCTTCCTGTACTGGTTAAAGCAGCAAGATTTTCAGTATTGCGACATTACTACACAATCCCCCAGGTAATAAATTTATCTTCTGGAGCACAGACATTGCCTGATAGTCTTTTTTTTTTTTTTCATTATTATTATTATTTACTTTCTTTAAATGTTTTGTCCATTTACAACCAAATGCACACGGGATCATCTGCTGCTATTCCGAGGGCATAATTGGGAAACCAATACATTTCGGATAAATAAGTTATATTAAAGTCATTATTCAAGCTATACTACAAAAGGTTAGACCTATTTATTCTTTTTGCTTCCAAACCCCATATTTTAAATAATTATCTTACAAGTTTTTAGTAAGTCTCGTTAGTTGGTTGATATTGTTCTATAATGACTATGATTTCTCTTGAACTTATATCTTAAAAAATTTACTTTTAAAAAAAATCTACAAACAAAAAATTAATCAAAAAAAAAAAAAAAAGACGGACAAAGAATCATCTTACAATCACTTGTTCACTTATAACATCTTCCATGTTCGACCACCATTTTAATATATCGTAATCAGATTCAATAGAACTATTGTTTCGAAGTTATATAATTGGTGGAACTAAATTAATCAAAAGCGATGTCAGGCATGCATAAGATCGATAAAGATGTCCTCAGTGTTTTACAATCTCAAGTGACCATAAGGGATGTCACTGATGTCATCAAAGAATTATTAGAAAATAGTATTGATTCTGGGGCTACTGAAATTACTCTTAAATTTAAAGCCAAAGATTTTTATCAAGTATGGTGTAAAGATAACGGGGACGGATTCACCCCTAGTGATCTTGAGATCGTTGGTATGAGATCGCACACTTCTAAATTAAACAAATTGCTGGACTTGAGGCAATTAGACACATTCGGTTTTAGAGGTGAAGCTTTGCATTCAATTATAAATGTCTGCTCAAGAGTAGATATTGTTTCCAGATCCAAAGAATACAGGGGCAAGTTCAAGATTTCATTCGATAAAGGTCACAAGATTAAGGAAGTGGAGATGGTCGATGAAGTTGAAATCCCAAAGAATGGCACATTGATTGTTACATCAAATATATTTGGTACAATTCCTGTGCGATTGAAGCATTTAGAGAAGATATCTGAACTTTCAATATTGAAAAAAATCAGACAAATTGTCTTTGCGATTTCTATTGCCCATCCTTCTGTTTCCATCAAAATCTTCAAATTAAACGAAGCTAACAAAGAAAATTTGATTATTTATACTGGAGAGAGTAGCAAGAAGGATATCGGAATGACGTTTGCAGATACACTACGTGCTGTATATGGGGTTTCTATCATGGGGCATTACGAAAGTTTTCAACTTCAATATGAGAATTATCAACTACAAGGAATCATAGGTTTGAAAGCAGTTCATGACAAATCGTACCAATCAATCTTCATAAATAACAGATTGCTTGTAAATGTGTCTATTTTGAAAGATATAAATGATCAGTTTTCAATGACTGAATTTGGTAATCAAGATGAGATTGTAATGCCCAATTTTGCAAGTAGCGAGTTGTCACCTAAGAAAGGCAAGTCTCCAACAAAAATTGTTGGGAAACCCTTTATAAAATATCCCATTTTCATATTTGATATAAAATGCCCACAATCTGTATCAGATTTAATCCAAGATCCATCTAAAGTCATTTACGAAACTAAACACTTGGAAATCGTCAAAATACTAATATCCAAAGTTTTGCATAACTTTTTCAAAGCTCATGGTTATAAGCCTGATGATCATCTGTTACTGGATCAAAGAATCTTAAATTTTCAAGAAGCAATCCCTTTAAAGAAAAGAGCACTGATGAAATTATTAGTGAACTCCAAGAGCAAAATTTCAAAAATATCTGAAAATGAACTAAAAGGTCGGATAGCTTCAAATGAAGGACATCATTGTCATCCTCGCATAAATTTTAAAGAATTGAATTTTGCACCAAAGAAACAATGTGTTCATGCGTCTGATGGAAATGATATACATAAGATCAATTTGCAAGAAGAAAAATCAATTTTCTTCCCTGGAGTCTCCAATATTCAGTTATCACTGAAAGATTTGAATCAGTTTTCTGTGATAGGTCAAGTTGACAAGAAATTTATCTTGGTGAAGCTTTTGAAACAAAATAGTGGTCCCCTATTAGTGGTAATTGACCAGCATGCATGTGATGAAAGAATCAAGGTTGAGCATCATTTGAAAAATTTCATTGAGAGGACGATGTTATGTCCAAGAGAAGACCAAGATGTGGCTTTCACTTTAACTGATACGATGCAAATTACCATGTCCGATGTAGAATTAGATATGTTGAAAGAGTACTATTTGTCGTTCGAAGTTTGGGGTATAAGGTACAATATAAACCGCAACAATGTTGAAATTACCCATCTTCCAACAATATTAGCTTCAAAAATAGGCAAAGATTTACAATTCATCAAGAATGTCTTACTCCAACATTGTACTGATTTACAATCTCATGCAAAGCTAACGGTGTCTCCAAATACCAAGTGTCAAGACTGGTGGAGTCTGATGCAGTACCTTCCAAGAGTAATTATAACTTTATATAACTCTAAAGCATGCAGATCAGCCATAATGTTCGGAGATCTATTAACAAATGAGCAGTGCAGGGAATACATCTCTAAGTTAAAAGGTTGTAAATTGCCTTTTCAATGTGCCCATGGTCGGCCTTCTGTTGTTCCTCTTATAGACCTAAATACTATATAGCTTTTTTCTTCGGATCGAATCAAAATTCAAAGAAAAATAATAATAATAATATCAAAAAACATCCTAGATCAAGGGGAGTGCAATCAGAAGTAGTCATTTTGAAGTTTAAAAGAGAAAAAACCGTTCAAAATTTTTTTTTTTTGTCCTTGAGTTTTTTTTTTTGTTTTTTTTCCCTTGGTGAATAGTAAAAAAATAGAGATAAGCATTGAGATCATTTAGTTACAGCATTTTCCAAATAACAGAATTCTGTTGACAATGAAAAGCTTTGAGGCAGTTGAAGCTCTGAAAGCGATTCTTCATGAGGATTCCGACGGCAAGGAGTCTAGTACCAAGCCCAAGAGGAAATATAGTAAGACCGGATGCAAAGAATGCAAGAGAAGGAAGATGAAAGTGAGTCTCTTTATTGTTTACATTGATTTAGTGTTGAGGATATACTAACAGACGCATAGTGTGATGAAGGTAAGCCTTCTTGTTGGCATTGTAGAAGGCTTGAAAAAGAGTGTGTTTATGAACCAGTGAAATACAAAAGATCGAAGAAGACACCTGCAGCTGCAAATGCAAACAAAGATTCAACAAGCCCAGATAATAAGCTTATTACAACAATACCAGAAAATGGCAATAATTTTGCATCAAATCATCCTTCTACCCCTCCCACATATCAAACTTATAATAGTCCATTGGCTCTTCCAAATATTTTGAACCATCCAGATTCATTAAACAACCCACACCAGCAACAACAATTCCATATCCCATTTCGTCCATATGTGAACACTTTACAATCTCAAGTTCTACCAGTTAATCCGTTGCAACAACAACAACAACAACAACAACAACAACAACTGCAGCAATCGCAGAACTCGCGATCTCCTGCGTCATCATCTTTTCAAGGTTCCAGATCTTGGAACGGGTCTAATCCTTCAGATAACTCACCGATACCTTCTTTGGACCCTTTAGTTAGTATTCCGCAATATTTCAACGACGATTTATTTGTGAACAATGCAAATGTCATGGCCCATAATTTGAATGACTTGCTAAACATGAAATTAGAAGAGGCCACGGGAATGGATTCAACTATTTCTCCAGGAAATTTTTTGGAAAATCTGGAGCTCTCTTTCTTGAGAGATGACATGCCATTAACTGGTACAACTTTGAGCCGGCAAAACCTTCAAGTTTTCAATAATAACATGAGTAAGAAAAAATCAAAGACTCCAAGGATAATAAGTTATAATATGAGGGAGTTGAAAGTCGTCCCACAAGTTTTCTTAACACAATTTGAGCTTGGTGCTTCACATCAACAATATTTAGAATATTTTTACAAAGATTTTGCATGGATCATTTTCCCTTTCCAGCCTTCAGAGACAGATAATCCCGTAAGAGATGTGCTATTGACTTTACTGACTAAAAATGCATATTTGATGTCAGCGATACTAGCATGTGGCGCTAGATCATCTATAAAATTCGAGCCTGGTCCTGAACATGAAAAATCATATTTTTCCTATTTATCAAGTTGTCTTGCATCGTTGTCTAAGATTTTGGTATCACCCAAGAAGAAACTTTTAGAGAATGTTGAACCCTTATTGCTTACCATCTTACTATTAACTTCGGATAATGCCACATCCAAGAATCAGGCCTGGAGAGCTCATTTAAGAGGTGCAAAGGACTTGTTGTTAATGTATGCTCAAGCCAAGAAAGAACCAAAGACACATGCCTCGTCGCTAGTGTTTGCTCTCTGTGCTGTTTGGTATATTTCATTTGAGATTTTAGCAGGAACTGGAGGGCTGCCTCTTGGTGGTACTTTTGACACTGAAGAAGAAATGGATTTGTTAATAAATACCGAAGATGAGGAAAATATAAGTTATTTGAAATCAATGAATTTGATGGTAAATGATAATTTTAATATCTTTACAGGTTATACAAGATCGATGACTTTTTTACTAAGAGATATGATTAAATACTTAAACAGATCAAGGCAAGAATCAAAATTGGGATCCTCCGACAAAGTTTCAACACATGAAGTGATAAATTTGTTGGCAGATTTAGACAAAGAAACACATTATAGTATCATTGACACTTCAGCTATAGTTCCAGAGACGCATTACTTACATCCATATTGCAAGACGCCTCCACCAACTGGCATCGACCCATTACCGAAATCTTCAGTTGGAATCGTGACACAGCCAGACGGCAAATTGAAAGTTTTTTCATGGTACGATATTTCTCAACAGCTAGTAGCAAAAGCATCAATGTTGTCTGTCTTTATGAGGATCTTGAAATTACCAAGAGATTCACCCGTTCTGCAACAATTGGTCAATGACATAATCTCATTATTGCATTTCTTGGATACCAATGAGCCTCCAAAAGTTCATCATTTGATGATGATTCAACCTTCATTATGGGAAACAGGAAGATGTTGCATAAAGAAGGAACAACGAATAAAAGTTAAGAAATTTTTCGAATTGTTAAAAGATGATGGTGTTGGAAGTGCCGAGTATGTCTTGCAGAGGATCCAAAAGAGCTGGGATCGCTTGGATAAACTATGCAATGACCCAAATTACCAAAAGGCAAGAGCAGATGAGAGCGAAGAAGACAGTGAAGGGCTAGATATAGTTTCATACTGAGTTGATATACAATAATAGATCTTGCATCAAATATTTGTAGCGTAAATTTCATCCTTAACAAAAATTTCATCAAAGAAACAAAAAAAAAAAGCAGCCAAAAAAAAAAAAAGTGAGAAGATTAACAGTAGAATATTTTCAAAGAATATACAAAGAAAATTCATTGATAGATCGATTGTTGTTTAAGTGACTTGTATTTGATATTAGACATATTGAAAAAACTTGAGCAACAATGTCTGGAAAGGAAGCAATTTTCCGTAGGTAGTTTTTTTGTCTTGTTGTAACTGCAATTGCTAATAGATAAGGAAAAAGAATTGAATACTAACTAGGATATATAGGTTCTGCGGAGATGAGTCTTGTTCAATTATATATCCCAACAGAGATTGCAAGAGATTCATTGTATACATTGGGTAATTTGGGAAATATTCAATTTAGAGATTTGAATGCTAAAGTGAACACATTCCAAAGAAATTTTGTCAAGGAAATTAAGAGATTGGATAACGTTGAAAGGCAATATAGATATTTTGTCAAGGAATTGAACGAAAGAGAGATTCCAATTACTGATTCACCTTATCTTGATGACAGTGTTAGACAAGTTGGAAAACTTTTGAATCCTTCTGAAATTGATGAATATGTTGAGAATGCTCAATTATTGGAAGAAAGAGTTTCTCAATTAGTTGAAAATTCACAATCATTATTGACAAAGCAAATGGATTTGGAACAATTACGTAATGTCTTGAGTTGTAACGATGAGTTTTTCGACTTTGCTACACAATCATCAAATTTAATTGAATTAGAAGGTGATGATACCACTTTATCTGCATTGGAAAATGGTGGAAGTCCAGATGTCAATTTTATCACTGGTGTTATTTCAAGATCTAAGATTTCTGTCTTGCAAAAAATTCTTTGGAGAAGTTTAAGAGGTAATTTATTCATGAATTCTACAGAGATTACTCAACCAATTTTTGATCCAAAGACTAAGAAATTTGTTGATAAGAATTGTTTTATAATTTTTGCCCACGGTGAATTACTATTATCAAGAATTCGTAAAATTTGTGAATCGATGGATAGTGACTTGTATTTTGTTGATCAAGATCAAACTCAAAGACATAAGCAAACTACTGAAGTTGAAACAAGATTGGCAGATATCACTAATGTCTTGGATAATACAAATCGTTCTTTGAAAAGTGAATTGTCAGCTATATCATTAGAATTGAACCAATGGTGGAATGTCATTAAATTGGAAAAATCAGTTTATCAAATCATGAACAATTGTTATTATGATTTGAATAGAAAATGTCTTATTGCAGAAGGTTGGATTCCATCAGATGAGATATCAATTATAAAAGATTCACTATTAGAAATTTCAGATGATCAACAAAATGATTTGGAAAATGCTCCAATTATTGTTAATACTTTAGAAACAACAAGAACTCCACCAACTTATCACAAGACAAATAAATTTACACAACTGTTTCAAAACATTTGTGATGCATATGGTATTGCCACTTATAGAGAGGTCAATCCAGGTTTACCAACAATAGTCACTTTCCCATTCATGTTTGCCATCATGTTTGGTGACTTGGGTCATGGTTTTATCTTGACATTAGCTGCTTCATTGTTAGTTTTTTACGAAAAGAAAATTGCCACTTTGAAAAGAGATGAAATCTCAGATATGGCATATACCGGTAGATACATTTTGTTATTGATGGGTATTTTCTCAATGTACACTGGTTTCCTTTATAATGATATTTTTTCAAGGTCGATGACTTTTTTCGAAAGTGGTTGGGAATGGCCACAAGATTTCAAACTTCGTGATACCGTAGTTGCCGTGAAGAAAGGTGTTTACCCAATTGGTATCGATCCAGCATGGCACGCGGCAGAAAATGCATTGTTATTCACGAACTCATATAAAATGAAATTATCAATCTTGATGGGTTATTCACACATGACTTATTCTTATATGTTTTCACTGGTGAATGCAATTTATTTCAAAAGTGTTGTTGACCTTGTTGGTAATTTCATTCCAGGTTTATTATTCATGCAAGGTATCTTTGGATATTTGTCCTTATGTATCGTTTACAAATGGTCAGTTGATTGGTTCAAGATCAATGTTAATCCACCTGGATTGTTAAACATGTTGATCTCCATGTTTTTAAGTCCCGGTACAATTGCTGAAGAATTATACCCAAATCAAGCCGCTGTTCAAGTATTCTTATTAGCCGTGGCTTTAATCTGTGTTCCATGTTTGTTATTAATCAAACCTTTACATTTCAAATTTACACATGATAGAAAACATCATTACAACGAATTAGAAAGTGGAGAAGGTAATAATGCTAATGATTTATTAGCTGAAATTGTCGATGATGACGAAGAACACGAGGAACATACATTTGGAGATGTCATGATTCACCAAGTTATCCACACAATTGAATTTTGCTTGAATTGTGTCTCACATACTGCTTCATATTTAAGATTGTGGGCTTTGTCATTAGCTCATGCACAATTAAGTTCTGTCTTATGGACAATGACTATTTCCACTGCATTTGGAGCCACTGGTGTCTTTGGTGTCTTCATGACCGTTGTTATGTTTGGATTTTGGTTAATTTTAACAGTGGTTATATTGGTTATCATGGAAGGTACTTCTGCCATGTTACACTCTTTGAGATTACATTGGGTTGAAAGTATGAGTAAATTCTTTGAAGGTGAAGGTGTTATTTACGAACCTTTCAGTTTTAGAAATGTCTTGACTGTTGTTGATGAGATTTAGACTTTTTTCATATATATAATCTACACCAATATATAAAAAAAAAAAAAAAAAAAATTCCTATTTCATTAATATTTTATTTATCCCCAAACTACCACTTTATCTACACCACCACTGACGAAATAATTTCTATATCCAATCTTGTGATCTTCGTTGGAATCTTCATCAATGATGGGACTCGCAAATTCAATACAATTAACAAAAGCTTCATGTTTATTTAAAGTCTTGACACATTTACAATCATCCGCCAAATCCCAAATCTTGATAGTCTTATCATCACTACAACTGAAAAGAAATCTTCCATTTGGATGAATTTGTATATCTCTAACCCAGGAAGAATGATTTGATAAGGTCAAGATCAATGACCCATTGGGGTTAGTGGATGATGGTAACGGAGGTCTATGAGGACGTAACTGAGGTAATGGTAATAACCATATTTTGATCAAATCATCACGTCCACATGAGACACAGTATTTGAAATTAAGTTTATCATATGTATCGTGATCCAAGATTTTGAAATCGTCTTCTGAATTGTTAAACAAATATTTCAAACAGAGTTTATCAAGAAACTTATTGCTTCTCTCATTGTTGAAAAATTTACAATTCTCAACTACTTGTCCATGTCCTATCATTAAACCTATCCCTGTACCTGTTTCTAAATGGGATATTCTCACACTTTGATCATTAGAACAGCTCAACACGTACTCTCCAGTAACATTCAAGTCCAATTTCCTAACCCAATCTGAATGCCCAACAAATGTCTTGAGACACCACCCACTACTTAAATCCCAAAGCTTGATAGCACAATCTCTTGAACAACTTACCAATTGTTGTGTATTTTGTGGATGAAACAGTATACATGAGATCAAATGATCATGTCCCGTGAGAGATCGTATCGACTGGAAGTCCTGACCCCAAATCTTGATCACAAGATCTGAAGAGCTCGAAGCTAATAGCACTTGTTTCACATCATTTATGGAACATGTCGATGGGGAGAATTTAAGAGAATTGACACTCTTAGTATGTGCATTCTTGATCATTTTCAAAGGCTCCACGAGATCTAGCAAATCCCATATAATGATCATCCCATCACTTGTCCCAGTGGCCAATATTGGTTCAAAAGGATGTATACTAATACTCGTTATTGAACAATTACCAAAATTTTTCAAATTTTTCAACAGTTTTGTAGGTAACCATTCGTCACTATTTGTAGAGATTGTTGTCATTGGAAATTCTTTATATTGTTGTAAATTATTCTCCAACTCCATAATTTTCTTCTGTAACCTCAAGACCGCACTCCATTTCTTCACAAGGTAACTCTCAGGTATAGTCTTACTGGCATTTTGTTGGAAATCTTGCTCATCTATAGATAACGTCTTGTATAATGTGGACGTTAGAAGTTCCTTGTCAGTGCTGGGGATATCATTGGAATCAGATATCAACGGAGTCAAGTACTGGATCAAAGATTTATGCAACTCAAGTCTCTGTCGATCTGTGAGTGTTGACATTGTGCCAATTAAACAATATTTCCTTCAAATGATATCAATGCTCTATTTTTTTTTTCTGTTTTGGTTTTTTGTTTATTTTTTTTTTTTTTTTTAAACCTTCTTGAAATTTATTGAGTATTTTTTTTTTTCTTATACAACTCCCCGTATACACTTAATTATCTTTATAACATTCCAAATGAGCTTCTTCACCTTCAATGATAGTGTGTTTATGGCCTGGATCAAGTTTTAAAGTCTCTCCTTCCATAGTACACATCTTAATATCACTAAACCATTCATCCTTAAAGACATCTTCAATAGTGGCTCTCTTTGTTGGATCAACTTCTAACATTTTGGAGATTAATGGCCTAGCAGCATGTGGTAATAACCTCATTAATCTATATGGACCATGGATTTGTTTATGCGTAGCTTTATGTTGTCTTCTTTCTGGTTTTTCACTCTGTAAATTCTGATCTTTCTCTTCTGTTGTTCTGATTTCGGATTGCCCATTGGCAACCACATCTGTAGTCTTATTTTCTTCAACTTCAATTTTTAAATTATCTAATTTTGATGTAACTACTGCTTCGTCTTTCTGTTCAATCTTTTCAGGTGTGGGTATTTCATTATTTGGAGCAATTTCAGGTGATGGAGTACGTTGCTTTGAACCATTTGCATCAGTAATATTATTATTATTTTGAATAATTTCAGGTGATGGAGTACGTTGCTTTAAACCATTTGCATCAGTAATATTATTATTATTATTATTATTATTATTATTAGTGTTTCCGTCTTCCTCTTTGTCATTAACACAATCATGTTTGTTCTCAACTATTTCTTGATTATTAATTTTATTATGATGTTGATCAATCAATTTTTGTCTTCTCTTTGCCATCAATACTTTATGATTTTCAGCACTCTTGACATAATCATGAGGTTGATCATCTTCCATACAGTACAATTTGAAACTTGAATCACTCAATTTTGGAGCCTTCCATGGGAATCTTCTTAATGTCATACAACAGTAAATGATGGCAATTGACCATACATCAACCAATTGTGGATCATAAGAATTTGTAGAAGTCAACACTTCTGGTGCCAAATAAGGATCTGATCCAACAACACCATGGGCATTGACAACTTCATCTTCAAAAGGATATTTGAAAACCACAGCAGATCCAAAATCAATTAACTTGATAATACCGTCCAATGTCACTACACAATTATCTAATTTCAAATCACGATGTGCTAAGCCAGTGCTGTGTAAATATTGGACACCAGACAGTATTTGCTTCAAACAACAATTAATCTCTGATCTTGTCATCTTTCCTGACATAACCACAGCAAAGAAATCAATTGGAGCATACTCCATGATTTCATAATAATGATTACCATCACATATGATATCCAAAGTTTGAATAATATTTGGGTGGTGTAAAGTGGAACCGATGCAAAATTCCAGAGTACATTTTTTGCTATAATCTTTTAAAGATTCATTTGGTTTCTTTGCTCTAAATTCTTTGACGGCAAATGTCTTATTATCTGATTCTCTTTGTAATAATCTCACAGAGCCTCCAGCTCCTGAACCCAAGATCTTTCCTAATTTCCCGTATTTCTTATTCAAGGATCCTTCGATATCATCTTGGAAACTTGAAGAAGTATTAACAATCATATTATTTTGTGAATCGTGAGTAAAAGTTGGAGATTGTATCACATTTCTACTTGGAATTTGATTCAAATTATTTGTCAAAGTTTTCTTAGAAGGTCTGAAAAATCTTTTCAACTCCACCATGGAACCATGATGATGATTGTTATTATGTCTTTCCTGGTGATTTTGAATATGAAGAGGAGGTGGAGGAGATGAAGAGCTTTGTTGACTGGAATTTGATAGCACATGATGTTGATGATCGTTTTCTTGGTCTGTGGAACTCACTGCAGAAACATTTGAAGAAGATTTACCCAAGAACCCCAATCCCAAGAAAGATCTCTTACCTGCAGAATGGGACAATGTACTTATAGATGAATTTGAAGGAAATGAATGATTCAATTGCTGCTGCTGCTGTTGATCAACTTTCACAGAATGTTTATCAAAAAATCGATTTGGCATTGTTTTGGTTTTAGTGATATAGACATATATGTATATACGATTTTGTCTTTATTGCTGTGTGTGTGACTCAAAATATTTTAAAACATGAAAATATGATATGAATAGTTGGATCAACGATGTATCACGACCATTTATATATAAAAAGGATAAATAGGAACAGAATGATAATATTCAAATGTAATGTGATGGCTTGTTTGAATTTTATCCTTTGTTTTAAAATGACAAGAGAGATATTTAATCCTTTTTATTTGATTTTTTTTTTCTCTTCTTCTTCTTCTCCTAATGAGTGTTTTTTTTTTTTTTTTCTTTCTATTGTTTTCCCCTATACTTTTTTTTTTTTTGTCGGTGTTGAATTGAATTAGTCACACAACAGATATTATACTAGTTTAAATGCAACTAAAAGAGATGAATGTTTACAAAGAGTTCTTGAATCTTAAATGTTACCTTCCATTGAACCATCCCGGTAATTAAAGGTATTTGTTTCTCTTTTTTTGCTTTTTGTTCGAGGAGAGAGAGAAAAAAAAAAAGATAGTTACATGATGTCAAGTGGTGATGATGCAGTGTGTTTTGTTTGTTTGTCTTACTGTTCCACAAAATCTGTTCCCATTCCATTTCAAACCCTGTTTAATTGGAATGGTCTTATGTAGTTTTTTGCGTAACACCATCACCTTATAATTGTTAATATTTGGAAAAGAACAGGGCACCATCCCATCTTCTTACACCATCCCCTTTTCTCCGTCCGCTTTTCCGCCCGATATAATTTTTTTTTATTTGGCTCCCTTTCCCTCTTCCCTCCTCTCTTGTGCAACTCCGTCCAACCCGCGTAAATTAAAAAAAAAAAATTATCCTCTTCTACAGCTTTAGTTTAATGTAATAAATAGAAGCTCAAGGTATTTCCTAATACGTGAGAGATGAGAAGAGCATATGATTTTTGATGAATCTCTCTTGTTATTAAAAAATAATCTTTTTAAATATATATGGGAAACGAAAAAGGTCGTGTATTGGTGACCGATCCAGCCTATTGAACGAGCCAAAATATTTTTCTTGTGTCTTGTTTGAAAATAAGGCAAAGACTATTAAAATTAGATAGATATCACAACAGCAAAGAATATCTCCTTAATCTGTATATATAAAAAAAAAAATGGATAATTCAACGCTTAGTTTCTTTGCATTATTAATAGCCCTTTTTGTTGTCATAAAATATATGACATCATCTCCATCATCTTCACCCTTGCCACCAAAGAAATCATCATCAGCAACAAATACAAATGAAGAAGTTACAAAGAAGAAACGTACAGAACCTACTCGTCCTATAACAAAAGATATGGTTGAGATTGTCCAACAGATTGGACCACAATTAACTGAGGAACAAATTGTTTATAGTTTATCACAAAATGGCGGATCAATTGAACAAACGATAAATGAGTATCTTGCAAAAAACTCATTACCACTGGCTCCAGTTTCTAAGAAATCAAAGAAATCAAAAGAAGGTTGGGCTGATACAAGAGAAGAAAGAACAAAAGCTTTAGAGACGAAGAGAGAAGAAATGATCATGAAACTGAGATTAAGATTAAAGAAGCAATTAGCTAATGAAATCGATTTATAATTATATATCATTAATTACATTGTAAAATTTATTATTCTTATTATACATTATATAAATTACTATTGTTGTTGTTGCGCTGTTGCTGCTGCTGCCGCTGCTGCCGCTGCAGATGAATTATTACCATTTGTTGAAAATTTCAATTTAAAAGCTTTATCTTGATTATTCACTTTATAAATAAAATTCGTTATCACTTCACTTTCTTTAACATTTAAATTATTAAAATGTTTTTTACAAACACCAGCTAATTCTTTCTTAGAAATTCTATTTTTATTTTGAAAAGAATAACTTTTCTCACCAATCTTACTTTCAAGTAAATATCCAGGTAATGTTTGACATGATTTAATCTCTTTAAAATCTTTTAAATAATAATTTTGATAATTTCTTAAATTGGAATTACTAAAATTCTCAAAATCTAAAGGATCTTTAACTGGCTCATCTTGTGGTCCATTAGAATTTATATGTTTTGATAAGAATTCTTTTTGTGCCTGTTGTAACAGCAATGACCTTGCCTTTGCAGTTGCCCTACTTGTAGATGTAGTGGTGTTATTCAATGCGGATCTTGTATCCGATTGCTTCGATTCTGATTCTGAATTAGAATATTCTCCTGAAACTACTGCTGCTGCCGCTGCTGCTGCTGCTCTTCTTGGTGCCATATTTCACTTGTTTAGTGTAATCAAACAATTTCTTATTTTTTTTTTTTTCTCTATCTTTTTTTTTTTTTTTCTTCTTTCCTTTTTTTATAAAGACAGCCCCTAACTGATTTTCACAATAAGATAAGTAGTGCACTTTTCTATCAAAATAATTTAGCCAAGAAAAATTGTGTGCTTGTAAAAAATGATCAAAAGTAAGTCTCAGCCTTACTGAATAAAGTTAGAGTTAAAGTTATTAGAGTGTCTCTTTTTTTGTCGTGTCATTTGATTAGTACCTCGGGTCACACATTTATAGTTATCTTTTATTTTTGTGTCTTATCAAATAAACATTATGTTAAGGTCCACGTATACTATAAAATTTCTATTCAAAAAAGATAATATTAGAAAATGTAAAAATTAGAGAGAGATAAATTTAAGGATTTAATTGACAGAAAATGGAGATAATTGATAAATTTCTTGAGCTGCGCATCGCTTTTTCTTCCAAGACTGGGCTTAAGTGGGCCTAGCCAACTCAGCAAGTCAATTTTAAAAAAAAAGTAATTTTTTATTTTTTTTTTAGCCTGTCATTAAGGAAACCGAGAAAGCAGCAGGGAGGAAGACAGCAGTAGTGAGCCAAGGTGGAAGAGGAGACTGTGTGTGTGCGTGTTGTTGTTTTTGTTTTTTTTTTTTGGCTTTTATTGTTGTTGTTTTTTTTGCTGCCTTGCTTAAATGTATGTGATTTGATTGATGGGGTACTTACCTAATTAGGAGTTGGTTGCGAGATTGTTGGCAATTAAAGTTTATTAAAGTTTAAATTGTCTGTATTTTATGTTATTTTATTATTTAATTTATTTTTTATTTTTTTTAAAATTGCAAGAAAAGACAACCAACAAGCACACAATTAAAGATGTTTGTTATTAATTTTGCTATCTTTCATCAAGCTCTGATAAAAAGATACTTGACAAAGAATAAGTAATAGTAAATAAAAAAAAAAGAAAAGACAGATGAAGGGAGTGAAAACAATAAACAATTTCAATAGAGACTTGAGCCAAGACCCTTATTATCATTCATTTCTTCTAATCTTTAAATTACTTTAAAAGTTCTTTTTTTTGTAACTCACTTTTTTTTTTTTTTCTTTTCAAACAAGACAAAAAAAAAAAAAGTACAAATACATCAAAGAATCCTTATTTGGAAAATAAAAATTTCACCGTTTTATTTTTTTTGCCTACTAATTGGTTCTTTCATTTATTCAATTCTTTATTCTTATCTATATCCTTTTTATCTTCTTGGGAGAGGTTTTTTTGTTATAGATATTTATTATGGGTATTTGAATACTTTATAAAATTTAAGACATCATTCTATATATATATATATATTTTTTTTTTCTTCCTTTGATTTGATCTTTTTTTTTTTTTTTTCTTGAATAACAAGGGGGAAACAAGCAAACAAAAATGGAGTCATATCATGGATTAATTCTTACTCCAAGAGATGCCATGATCTTATTGGAAGCTGCTCGTATTGGAATGATCCCAAAGACCACTAGACGTTTAAGTGAATTTGAAAGATCTACTTTGATCAGTAATGGTGCTATATTCATCTGGGATGAAATGGAAAGTGGTATGAAAAGATGGACAGATGGGAAATCATGGAGTGCTTCAAGAGTCAGTGGATCTTTTTTAATTTATAAAGAGATGGAGAATACCAAGAATTTCACTTTTTATAATAATCAAATGCAACAACAACAAAATGCCACTACAACTACAATTAATAATGGTAATGAGGAAAGTTATAGATATAAAAACAATGGATTAATCAAACAAAGTTTCTCAATAACATTGAATAATAATCTGAAATTGCATTTAATTAGTTATATAAATCATTCATATTTGAAGAAAAATTTCACTGCAGCAGGTATCAAATCACAACAACAACAACAAGAAATGAATCATCATCAACAGGAAATTTTGAAAAGACCTACAGAAGATTCAGCTTTTAAAGATTTGAAATTTGACCCTTCACTTTATCCGGAAACAATATTAACTTATCAAGATACTGTAACTGATTTCCAACAAGTTGATAGCTCCTTGAAAAATGAATCTGCATCCCCAACTTCTTCGACTATCTCGTCATCATATTCGTCATACCCACCACCATACCAGTCATCATACCAACAACGTGTATACCAACAACAACAACAACAACAAACACCCCCACAGCATCATCATCATCATCAGCAACAACAACAACTACTGCAGAATAATTATAGAATACAGTCTATCTTGACAAGCGAAAATTCGGCTGTGTCTCCAAGATTGCCTCCTTTAAGAAATTCTAGTCAATTACTACCACCAGTATTACAAGGTGAAAATCCTCAACAACAGCAATCAATTAGTTTACTGTATTTACAACAACAACAAAAACCAATTGTCAATACTAATGTTCCAATACATCATAAAGAAGATGGATTATATTTGAATTTATTGGACAGAAGATTTAGTTCATAAAAAGAAGAAGAAGGAGGTGCTAGTCACTAGCAGCATATCCAGTATTTTTTTTTATTTGTTTTTTGTATTTTTTTTTTTACTTCTACAATCTTGTACCCAAAGATTTTTATTATTTTGTTATTTTTATTATTTTTATTATTTGTTGATGCACCCAAATTTGTGCATTGTATATATGTGTTATATAAAAAAAAAGGTTGATTATGGAATTATTTATTAAACAAGAATTTTTAAACGAATTGTATATGAAGAACTGCCACTCAAAATGAATGAATGACCTTCTTCATAAGCGCGCACTTATCTTGATTAAGCTTTAACAGTATGCGAAAAAAAACCCTTCTTTTCGGCCAATTCCCCGGTTGTGTCGTCTTATAATTTGCGCACCGCTGTTGGTAAAAGTATACAACCATTTAATTCCGAGACAATAAAAAATCACAAAGCAGAAAAGGGAAAAAAAAAAATTTTTCTCATGTTCGTATCTCTATGAATGCACCGTCTTATATACAGTTTGATATGTAGGTGTGAATGCAGTTATCATATCAAAGAGATCTCTATATATATTAAACAGTTGTACATAAATAATACTCTTCAATTTCCTGGTCTCGAATCAACATGCAGTGCAGAAAAAAAAAAAAAATTTTCCCGTCCTGTGATTTGAATCCACCCACCAGAACAAAAGATTGAATAGCAGAATCAAGGTTTTCTTCTTTATATGTCTATATAACAAAGTAGTTGTGTAATTGTATTCTCTCTTTTAATCAACTCAAAATGTTACTGTCAGTCCTTATCACTTTGCTTATCTTAAAATTGACATCTTGTGCTCCAATTAAAGATAAGTTTGCAAACATAACAGTCTTGGCTGATGCAGAAGAATACGAAACACGTTTCTTCAATGTTAGCCTGTTATCGGATTCCCCAAATTTTTATTTTATAAGTTCAACTGGCGAAGTTTGTTCAAATTCGAAAAAAACTAAGAAACAGTACTGCGTCAAGGTAAATGCAGATCCTGTGACTTTTATGGATAATATTGGAGCACCTTTAACTGCATGTTTAGATTCCCGTTATGGAGAAGGTGGCTCCACTTCAAAACAATTTTCAGTGGAAGTTGATGTTATTCCAGGTTTCACAGTTGGATTATCAGATACTACAATGACTGCTATTTCATTAACTGCTGGAGTTACAGTGACACAATCAGTGGCATTTGCCATAACTGATACTTGTGATGTCACAAAGGGAAACATTGTACAAATGTGGGGGTATCCTTTTTACACCAGAGCTAACGTGAAATATAGAAGTTTTGAAATATCTAGTATTAGAGGCAGGAGGAAAAATTGGAGTTCATGGAGTGAAGATCACGAAGTTGTATATGCCACCAAGATTGGTCCAGCAACACGTTGTATTGGAAGTGTGAATGAAGCAATATGTGGTCAAACACCAGTTAAGAGAAAATTTACAGTTCCTGGAAATTCTTTATAAGCTTTTTCTATAAAGTGAATAAACCGGTTCTCTTTTTACCAAATGGGTATACAACCAATGCAGCACCAATAAGCCCAACGCATAATCCAATGGCCACTTCGATCATGGCAATACCAAAACTCAAAGAACTATCACTAGATGATGAAGATGTAGTGGTCCCACTAACAATATCATCTGCTATCTTGACACCACTTGATAAACTACTTTTCAAACCAATACTACCAGGTACCAATAATAAGATACCTGGATACATTGCCGACACGGCTAATCCTTGTCCCAATCTAGAATAAAGATTCCCCAATATACCAACGATGAAACTTCCAATAGCAGCACTAAATTCTGCACTTGATGCAAAATGTAATGATGCAAAATAGTATCCGACATAAGTGACGCAAGAGATGAATAACATGATTGGCAATTGGTTGAATCTTGCCTGTCCAATAATCAGTTGTGTCAAGGCAAAAAATGGCACAAATACGATCCGGTAGTAATCTGAAATTTGAATATCTGAAGGACAAGTAATTTCTGAGGTGGCATCATGATCGACCCATTTATACAAAGCAGATCCCAATATGATACCGAAACCTAAAAACAAGGAATAGATGATTGCGTAAAACATTCTCACGGCTCCACTAACGATATTTCTTGATTGTAATTCTAATGAACCACACAATATGGTATAACCTGGTAAGATGGCGACTAATGAACTTTGAGTGATAGCACTAAAACAGAAAACATTCTTAGAGCCAATTGATCCGAAAGCTCTACTCAGAAATGCCACCACCACGGAGGCACTTACTTCAAAGACAGAAGAATAAGTATTTGATTTGGGAGATACGACAATTTGCAAGAAGCCAACTAATGAGCCTAGCACAAATGAGATCGGCATATCTCTCCAACCACCTTTGAAACCCCAAGATGTGATGAATAAACTTGCTAACCCGTTGACTAGGATCAACACATATGCATTATAGATGGGTTTTGAATTTAAAGCATGGTTCAATTCATCAATGGCAATATCAACACTTATAACATCATGCATCACTTTCTTATAAATATCATGGACATCGTGTAATTTACTCAAATCAACACCTTGCAGGCATCTAACTAAATGCATCTCTGAAGTTCTTGTTGTGGCATCACCAAATGATATTATCATACAACCGGGGAAATAGATGAAATTCGCATCTATCTCAAGAACTCTTGCCGATGAGATCAAATATTCTTCAATTCTATGTGTCGGAGCACCATATAACATAAATGTCTTGCATAATTTTAATATAAATTTTTGCCTTTGTAAAATATCAGCAATATGAACAGTTATTCTTGCCCTAGCCAATTTCTTATGATGTGTCAATTTTTGTAATTTGGTTTTCTTGGATTTCTTCTTCTTATGAAATTTAGGTAATTCCATTGTAGAACTCGATTTGTTCAATTTGGATGACATCCTATGTCTAGGAAGATTTAAAGGAGATCGCGACCTATTTTCATTCTTAAATTTCCTATTAAAACGAGACCTCAATTGATCCAACTCATTCATCGACTTGCTGGGCACTAAATCATCAAACTCGTCATTTTCCATCTCATTGAACTGCTGTATCTCCTCGTTCAACATTTTTCTAGCGTCATCTTCATCATTCTTGTAATCATCACTATCACTATCACTACTATACCTATCATTATCATTATAAAGCTTCAACAACGATGACAAGATCCCCGTTTGAACATTATGTGGAATCTCACTGAACTTATCATTGACGTCATGCTGTTCATCATCATATTCTTCCTTGATCAAATAAGGTATCGACTCCTGTGCTGCAGAAGTGGCTGTGACATTATGCAGATTCACTAACTCTTCAGCTACTACTTTATCTTCTATTTCATTTTCAGTCTCACCTTTCTCTATATCAATCACCAGATTCGAAACCGTGTTAGATCTCTTTGGTAAATGTTGTTGTTGTTGTTGCAATATTGATGGTCTTCGATGTGCTGATATGGAAAAAGTTTTCTTCAATCTCGAAGTGAATTTATGTGTACTGCTCGCACTGGATTTCTTCGAGTTATTTGAGTGCACTAACTGCACCGGTTCCATTTGAATCTCTGACTGTGTTGTGGAATCAAGTGTATAATCATCTCGCACATCTTCATCTTCTATATTCTTCCTCATCAGTGATATATCGAAAGAAGGAAGTTGGAACTCACCTTCTTGTTTCTCACTACTCCTAGATGATGATCCTCGGTGACTCCTTTCTTCTATATCATCTATTATATTGGAATTTGGATCTGGATCTGACATTTGATCCTTTGGTGACTTCTAATAAGCTTATGTTTTCTTTTTTTTCCATTTGAGATATGTTTTTTTTTTTCACCTCTTTGCATTTTTTTCTACCTTAGTTTACGTCAAATAGATATACTAAAAACGGTTGTTCTCTTTATCTATATATTAATATATGCTTCTTATAATTTTGGCTTGATAGCATCATCATCATACTCAGCAATACCTTCCAACTCAACTTTCACCTGTGGATTAGGGAAAGAAACAACAATACATGATATTGCAGGTTGACCAGTGAAATGCTTGGCGTATACCTTATTAACAATAGGACCATATGAAGGGTGAGAAATAAACAACAAGACTTTCAAGACTTTATCAATTGATGAACCGGAAGCTTTTAAAACTTTCTTGAAATTTAAGATAGCCAATTCTGTTTGTTCTTCAAGATCTGCAGGTAACTCACCTTGGCCATTGATACCTAATTGACCTGAAAGAAAGACATGTCCATTGGATTTATAAGCAGGTGAGAGTAACGTGTTACCTTTTGCATTGATATCACTCCAAGAGATTTTTTGAACCATATTTTATTATTAATTCTGTTATCTATAAAGGTTTTACATTTTTTTTTTTTTTTTTTGTTTTCTTGAAGAAAAAAAAAAAAGATATTACGGAAATTTGAAATATCAACTCCGAAGAAGGGGTTTTATTATTATCTATTTATATATCAATTAGTTCTTAGCGGCATCGACAGCAGCTTCGTGTAATTTAGCGTATCTACCTGATGGATCTTCGTTACAACCCCATTCGGCTTTTGGAATCCATCTCATAACTGTAGAAGCGGCAGCAGGTTGTGGGAATAATTCATCAAACATACATCTATACCAGTAAGCTTCCTTAGTAGTTGGGATATCATCACCCCATAACTTCTTTGGTTTCTTGAATTGGTCATCGCTTATTACATTTTCAGCAGTGTCTTTTAAACCATCAATCCATGAATAACCAACACCATCGGAGAATTGTTCTTTTTGTCTCCATAAAATTTCTTGTGGTAAGTATGGTTTGGCAGATGGATCATCTGAAGTGTCAAAAGCCTTTCTCAAAAGGTATTTTTCAATCTTACCTTCTTGTGGTTTTATCAATTTATCATTTGGATCAATGTTCATACAAACTTCCAAGAATTGCTTGTCCAAGAATGGAACTCTGGCTTCTAAACCCCAAGCCATAGTGGATTTGTTGGCTCTTAAACAATCAGCATAGTGCAAGTTCTTAACTCTCTTAACACATTCAGTGTGGAATTCATCGGCACTTGGAGCACTTCCGAAGTACAAGTAACCACCAAAGATTTCATCAGAACCTTCACCAGATAAGACCATCTTGACACCTTGAGCCTTGATCTTTCTAGATAATAAGTACATTGGAGTTGAAGCTCTAATTGTAGTGACATCATAAGTTTCCAAATGGTAAATGACATCTCTCAAAGCATCTAAACCTTCTTCTAAAGTGAATGTATGTTCATGATGAATAGTGCCAATAAATCTGGCAACTTTCTTGGCAGCAATTAAATCTGGAGCATTTGGTAAACCAATAGCAAATGAGTGTAATCTTGACCAACCGTTTAATGACAAATGACCCTCATCGTCAACACCGGTTAAAGTGTGTGAAGCATCAACACCTTCTTCTGATTGCAGTGATTCCTTTGCAGCTTTAGCAGTTTCTCTTGCAGCAATAGATGCAATCAATGAAGAATCTAAACCACCACTTAATAAGACACCGTATGGGACTTCAGCCATTAATCTCTTTCTAACGGCCATTTCTAAAGTTTCTTTAACTTCTTTTAAATCAACTGGTTTTGTTGGGATCTTGTTTTCATCCCACCATGTTGGTTCAAAATAACGGGTCAACTTATCGGTCTTTGAGTCATAAACATGGCCCGGTGGGAAAGCAGTGATTTCGTCACATTCATCAACAAGACACTTCAATTCAGATGCAAAATATACAGTTTCTGATTTCAACGATGATCTACCCATGTATAAAGTGGTGATACCAATTGGATCTCTAGCAGCAATGATACGATCTTGTTTCTTGTCATACAAGACCCAAGCGAACATACCATCCAAGTATTTTGGAGCATCGATATCGTATTTTTGGTATAATGGCAAAATTGGTTCACAATCAGATAAAGATTTGAATTTATAATCTTTAAATTGTTCTCTTAAATGGATATGGTTATAAATCTCACCATTGACTGTAAGAGCCAAATTACCGTCTGGTGAAGTGATAGGTTGAGCACCAGCATCTAAACCAACAATAGCCAATCTTTCATGGGTTAATATAGTTGAGTTAAGAATGATGTTACCTGACCAATCTGGACCTCTGTGTCTAACTCTCTTGGAATATTGTAAAGCCTTGGCTTTGAATTCTTCAACCTGTGGTTGTCTATAAGCAGCGAAAATACCACACATCTTGTATTATATATATAATGCTAGATATTAAATATGATCTATAATCGATATATATATACACTTTCACTCGATGACTAAATTTTTCAGTTTCGATGAAATTTTTTTTTTTTTTTCCTTTCTTTTTTGTTCGCCTGTGGATTCTGTGTTTTTTTTTTCTTTTTCGATTGAGTCATTTTCTGACTGGCAAGCAGACAGCCCCTTATCTCTTTTGTTATAATAATATCCGGGTAACAAAACAAAACAAACACACACGGTTAATAATATATTATAAAGAATTCAAAACACAAACAAAAGACTATAAGAACTATTTCTCGACATCTGTAGGAACTTCACTTTCGTTCACACTGGCTGCATAACTTGGTAAATCGTAAACATCATCTTCTTCGCCGTCCTCTCCTAATACAAGACTTCTATCCAACTCGCTCTCTTCATCATCATCTTTACCTTCTTCTTCCTCATCATCGTCTTCTCCTTCTTCATCGTCATCGTCATCATCATCATCATCTTCATCATCATCATAACTATCAGATCTGTTATTGTCGGATTTTGTAGTTTCAACTCCACCACTTGCGGCAGCAGTTTCATCATCATCACAGTTATCGTAGTACTCGATCTTCAATTCGTGTACAATATCAAAACATTCCAGTAATAACAGATTCAATGAACCTTGTCCTTCAGGGATTTGATCGTCGTACATGAATTTACCGTCTTGTCTTAAATTATCGATAGATGCCAATTTCAATTGATATGGATATAATTCTCTTATCGACGATACACCACCCATTCTCTTCACGTCCAAGAGACATCTACGAACAGTAGATAATTGGTTATGGATTGGTTGCAATGCTTCTGAAATTGGTTCTGAACTTTCCAACAATTTATAAACAATGGCATAACATCTTCTTAAGATGTAAAGTAAGATGGTTTGACCTTTTGAAGGGGTCTCACCTTTCTCATTTAAGAAAAGACCTTTCTTACGGTTATTATCGATTTCCTGTAAATTCTTTTGATAAGTGAATAAATCAGTCTCACGTAATGTCCAACGTCTGGTGACTAAAAGATTCTCCAATGTAACTTTAATCTTGATAAGCAGATTGTACAAATTTTTCAAAGATGGATCAATTTGGGATTCAATTTTGGAAACAGCTAAATCAGAAATTAAGATATGACAATCATCGATTAATCCATTTAACAATGTTGCACCTTCATCTTCTTTCAAATTTTTGGTGACTTTATTAAAAGTTTCACTCAGTTCTAAATTTTTCAACTCATTCTTAAATTCTTGTAATTCTTCCTGTTGATTTGAATTTTCTTCTCTTGTTATTAAATTCATCAAATTTCTTCTTATAGATACTAATTGACTTAAAATTTCTTGTAAATCAGGTGAAAATTTACTTATCTTATCAACAAGATTTTGGAATTGTGTATAACACTTATTTAACTTGTTGTTTAAAATCCTGAATTCATCTTTCTTGGCAATTACTAAATCATCACCTTTCTCAATAACAACATCATCAACAATTTTATCTTGTTCTTCCAAGTCTGCTTCAAGTTCATCGTTATGGATAATCTCCTTAAATTTATCAAGTCTTTCTTTAATTGGTTGCAATTCCAAATTTGTGTAAACACCACTTTCTTCTAAATGCTCTAATAATCTTTGAACAGTGGATAATGAAGCATATGTCAGTGGAGCAGTTTGAGTCAATCCAACAGTCATAAAACATAATGATAATAATTGGAAAATATCATCAATAAGATAATCAACCCTGTTAGGAGTGGCATTTTTTTTATGATTTCTAGCCAGCTCTAACTTATTTAAAAGTTTTAAAACTTTTGTATAAGTTGTTGATACGTCTTTTGATTTAATAAAATTTTTACGGTCTTTCTTCAAGTTGGACAAATATTGTCTAATCTCAGTCAATTCACTATAAATAGGCTGTTCATTGGATGGTAAAGGATCTGGTGTTGTGGATGATGACATTACGTATATGTATGTATAATACCAGTAAGTTTAAAAAAGTCTGGGGTATAAATATAAATTAAAAATGTATATATATATATTTAATCTCGTTATTTTTTTTTTCTTTGTTTTTCTTTAATAAATAAATCATGAGTTTTTTTTTTTTTTTTTCATCATTTTTTTCAACTACAAACTGATGAAAGCTTAAAAGCAACGTCAGAATTTAATAAATGTAGCATCATCTCTTACTTGTTGCTGGTATCTCGACAAATTGGGTATTGAAAAGACCCTCTTTCTCTCTCTGCTTTACTCCACATCTCTTTTTTTGCAAATTGGAAACTAGTTAAAGGGAATGGTTTTAAATTTGTACAAAATCATATTCCTGTGCTTTAACAGTAATCCAACATACCTTTCAAATTATCCACAAGGGTATTTTCGACAATAACAGTAACAAAGTCTCAATTATCCTGTTCCAGGGATTTCTCGGATGTGTTCTGCTTTTTTTTTCACTTCCACTATGGGAAATTCAAGGGTTGTTGTGTAGTCAAGCAGAAAAACAAAAAAGTGGGGACCTCGACCAACCAAGAACTACTTTGCCATACCTGTACTCTTGGAGTTCCAAAGATTTGAAAAATAGCTGAAAAAACACTTGCTTTTATTTTATTATACTGTAATAGGGAAAAGAAAAATTATAGAATCTTCCTTTTGTAATCTCCGAGAATGAAAGATCACAAAGGGAAACTCCATATAGGTATATAGACCTTTGATAAAGGTTTTAAAAAAATATTCAAATCAAAGAAACAAACAGAAGGGGGGGTTTCAAAAAAAAAACAAAAGGCAACAATAGCAACAAACAAACACACACACACACACACAACACTCACATACGTATAAAAAAAACCATTGATAATAGTACTCCAAAACAACAAAAAGGTAACGAGATAGAAAAAAAAAACATGAAAAATGAAAACTATATAACAAGCATCAACTAGAAAAAGAATGAACTGGTGAGTAGACGATCACACGTTATCATCTGGATTAGCGACTCTTAAAATCTTCCGACTGTAATCTGCATGATCCAGTAATGAACCTTCACTTAATCTTCTATTACCCAACTCTATTGGATTCAATCTTTGATCTACATTCATGTTAAAATCTTCCGGACTATCAAATGGATTTGGAGGTGGTTGTCTCTTAATAGCTTCGTCATAGATGGCATCATCAACAAATGTGTTAACTGAATCATCATCATCATTTTGATTTCTTCTCTTGAGGAAAAACCAAACAGCGAATATTATAATAGCTACAACACCCATGACACCTCCAATAACACCTCCTATTATGGCACCTTTACTTGTTGAAGATGAGTTGCCAGAATTTTTAGAATTATTTTGTAAATCAGAAGTTGGCGTTGTTGTTACAGTGATAACTGATTGAACACCATTTGTTGAATGTGTCACTAATGATGTGACAGCCTCTTGTGTTGTTTGAGCAGTGTTATCAGTGGTGGCTACTGATGATGATGATGATGATGATGACGATGATGACGATGACGATGATGATGAGGTGGAAGTTGTACTTGTTGACGTGGAGGAACTTGAAGATGTTGAAGAAAGAGAATCTGAACTTGAAGCAGAGTCATCATCATCATCCCCAATGGAATAAACAAGATAACTTGATGAACCACCACACATTTCACTTCCGTAACCTGTACATGGACTATCACAAGTATTTACTGTAGAACCTGAAGGTTTTGAATCTAGACAAAAACATTGGTTACCATTGTACAAGGCAAAATAGCTGTATGAAGAACATTCATTATCACAATACAGTGATGACTGATACGTATAAGTTCCTTTATCTTCAGCACTTGATGAAATCGAAGAGTAACATCCAATTTTGGCATCTGCCTTCACCGTGATTGCCAAAAATGACGATATTATTATTGTTGGTAGTATTGAATATATCATTTGCTGCTGTTGCTAATATATATACATATATATATATAATTCAGTGAATAGTAATTAAAGAAAGAATCGTCTCTGTTAAAAATGGTGAATCGAAATCGAAAAAAAAAAAAAAATTGAATGAAATGAATGGAAAATGTGGGTGTCTTTTTTCTTTACTTCTTTAACAAGAGTATAAGTGGAAATTCAAACCAAAAGAATGCTTGTTGACGTGTATGATATAATCTATTTATTATAGATGGGTCAAACAGATAGTTAATAAATGATGAGCAGTAATAAGAATAACAGTATATATGGTGATTTTATTTTAATTCTCTTTTTTTTTTTTTTTTTTTCTCTTTGTAAAAATTTCTTGTTAAAAAAAGAAAAAAAATTTTTTTTTTTTAATTAATTTTTTTTTTTCTCAGTTTGTTTTGGATGTTTTTGGTTAAAATGCTGTCTTATTTGCTGTTTCGGTAGTGAGAGGGGAGTGTACAAGAGTATGTATATCCGAATATTACTATTTACTAGCGTTTTGTATTAGTTAGGTATACAAAGTTTGTGTTTTTGTGGTTTTGTCAACTTTTATTATTTTGTCTCTGCTTCTTACAGTACATTCCAACCAAGTAGTCAAACTGATCACTTATTACTTTAACCATCACTTAATTACTATCCTTCCTAGTAATGTTGATATATATATGTAACAATAGGGTATGTGGGTAATTTATGTTCTAGATCTGTGTCTAAGCATTTCGAAAACACCATTCAACCAACCAAATTGGCTCATTTTACGCGTTTTTTCCTTCCTCGATCCCCTTCACACACCTCCTTTTTGCGCACACCTCAGCCCCAAAAAACTTACAAGCATAGATACACGACTCTTGTAAACAACATAGAGGTGGAGAGAGCTATCTTAATCTCTCTAGTTTTTGATATATAATATCAAGTGACTTACTTACTTGGCATGGGATAACTTGGCTAGCCATTTATTTTAAGCAAAATACTTAAAATGGTATAATTATATCTTCTGACGAAATATGCAATGGAGAAAGCCGTTCTTAATAGAATTCACACCACAACTTTTTATGCAACAAGGGCCACCTTGGCTTAGAATTGGTTAATCTTTTGTACTATCTCTTTTGCTTCGCATTTCTCGGTGCCAATAAAATAAATAATTATTTGTACCTGAAATTATTAAAAAAGATAGGGAAAAAAATAAAAGGGCCCTTAGAAAAACAGACGGATGATTTCTAATCCTGTGAGCATAACTACAGATTCATATTGAAAGCATACCAGTGGTAAAAAACATTTATTAAGTGGAAATAGAACTATCTCGCTTATAATAAAATTTTAGGCCAACCAAAAAAAAAAGAAAAAAAAAAAAAAAAATAGTAAAAGAAAAAAAATTAATAACGTTAATTTGATCTTCGATGGTGAAGAAGAAAAGCAGAATGAAGAAACAACAAACAAAGGGACACACAACGCATAAATGGATCAATCAGACGAAGGAGGCAAATAACAATTAAACCAATAAAATCATGAAAAAAAATGACGACAAACATTAATAAAGGAAAACAAAAAATAAAGGGGTATTAGGTGAACAACAAGCTAAAAGATAAGATAGCTTTTATTTTTTTTTCTAAGCAATTCGTGAATAATAGGATTAAATAGATGGACGTAATTTTCAGTAGTCTCTTTCTCTTATAAGCTTGTTAATAATGCACTTAACCCGACCATAACCCCAACCAAGATTGTTAATTTCTTATTTGAATCATAATGATTGTTCAAATTTGATGCTCCATTTGATGATGATGATGTGCTTATAGAGTTATGACTTGAGCTGCTACTTGAAGCACTCCCGGAAAGACTTAACTGTGATAACGAGGAGAGACCAGTGGCCTCTGCTGCTCCACTTTGTAAGAACAGAGAACTGGCATCTGTGGTGACACCCAGACCCAATTCTTGATTTGGTTCATCGGAGCTGTAAATGAAATAATATGATAGACTACTTGATGGTGATTGTGTTGGTTCAGAGGATTTCAAGACGGTGCCTTTTTGTAACCCGGTAAAATAACCCAGAGTGTTTGTTGTTGGTGTTTCTGCAAATGAACTATCTATTACTATGGACATGTTTTTATTCTATAAAATGAATTTGACTAATATGAATAGATTTGAAAGGAAATGGTTGATTATAAATAAATAAAATAAGAAACAGGAGAAATTAAAAGCTTTTTGTAAAAAAAATACCAAAAAAAAAAAAAAAAATGGCCTCCTATTTTACTTTCGATGAAAATAAGAAAAAGAAAATTTTTACCTTAAAATTGACCCCGATTAGGAAGATTGTTGAGGTACCATTTGCCCGCAGGGCAGATCCCGAGAATCCTCCTTTTTGTATCCCATTTACTTTGAGTATTTTATATATGTTTGCGCATATTGGCCAACGTTAATGAAATCCCATTCTTCAGTATCAAGGAGATCTTGCACTACCTCTTATTTTTAAAGGCATAATTACGTATACTTCTCCTGGTTAAACACTGATCGTCCTTTTTTGTCTTTTAAAACATAATTAGTGTTTCAGTTTTAGACTGATGATTAAGGAACGTAATGGTACTATCATTACAAGAAAGACGGACAGTATCACGAGTGTATCAAGGTTGAAGTACTATTGATTACCACCATAAACATGATTTACGGTGTCGTTGTTGAAGAAGCTGAAACCAATTTGTTGTGTTGATTTCCAAAACAAAGAACAATAGGTATAATAAAACTCGGTAGATCTTTTGATTTGAAATGTAAACAACCAGGACATATGTTTCCCCCCTTAAAGCAAAACGCATTTGTTTACGTGTTAAAACGTCTTGTCAAATGCAGTGCCGGGACTTAGTAGTACTATACTGATCTACTAAGAAGTTATTTGAGATGACGGTACCTTTCTTTATTTACTTTTTTTTTTTTTTGTTGTTTTTTACTATTTTGTTGTATTTAAGAAATGGTGCTTCTTGTGACATCAGGGGAATCGAATTAATAGGACACTCACCGGGTGCCCTTACATTATGACCTTTTTTATGTAAGTTGTTTGACAATAAGTCATATTAACTTGCTGGCTGTGCTCTATGCGTATGATCTTGGAATTTTCTCTTCTTTATTGCTCGTATCTGCAATAAATAAGGATTTGATCCTACTTAAAAGATATTTTTAGAAAAATGTCAGATTCAATTACAGGCAAGTAATCACATTCATCAAGCCTCCTTTAATTCTTATTTCGATATTCGACATTCTTATTTCGTACTAAAGTAATATGATAAATAACAAGTAAATCACATAGTTTAAAAAAAAAAAAAAAAAAAAAAAAAAGTGAAAAAAATAGCGAAAAAAAAAGATGGAAAAAAAAAATTTAAAGCAAATGCAAGTTAATTTTTGTTAATAGGGACCATCCATCTATCATCATGTCAACAACCACTTCATCACATACAAAACATTTCCCTTTAATATCTCGTTCTAAAGATTCAGCTCTAAAACAACCGAAAGAGATAACGTCGTTCAGTAGAACCATAGAGGGGAACTACGAACTTGACGATTCTTCATTATCATATTACTACCTTCCAGATTCAGATGTAGGACATGGTACTATAGACCTCACGGCTGGTATCAAAGATTTCAAGCTGTTTGATGAAACTAGAGATGGTGAATTTACCGGGTTATTGAAAAGTATTGAACTGTATGAACGTTCAACAAAGAAAAAATTGGGTGTTGATATTATAACATGGAGAGGTATAATGACAAAATTGATGACATTACCCTATGAGAATCAGGACCAGATTGATTTAAAAATAGTTAAATTCGATGGTCAAATATTTATACAGTCTGATAAGCTGCAAGATTTACAGAAAAAGAAATTGCAAGATTTAACAGCTACACCTGAACAAAAACTGGCAATTTTCAGTGGTTATAAATTTGAAACAATTGCAACTTTGTCCAAGCCATGGACTCAATCAACACGTAAGGAAATTGAAAAACGTAATAAATTGGTGGTTAATAATATTGAGCAATATTGTTCAGTGGTAAAGACAGGGATAGGAAAAGTTAAATATTGTATTGGAGGAGAAGTTGATTGTACTTGGAATTATAAGCCAAATGCCGTTGAAGTTGCTGAAGGTGATGATCCATTAAGTCATTATGTAGAGTTGAAAACTTCAAAAGTGATCTCTAAGCCTAATCAAGCGATTAATTTTGAAAAAAAATTGTACAAGACTTGGGCACAGTGTTTCTTGATTGGGATTAGAAAAATTGTTTATGGATTTAGAGATGAAAATTTGATATTGAGATCTGTTGAAGAGTTCAAGACAGATGAAATTCCATTATTGATTAAGAATAATCCTTTCCAACAACATGATGATTCACAAAGTAAGAAGAAAAAAAACAAATTCATGGACTCTTTGAAATTTTTCAGTGCTATCTTAGAATTCATTGTTGATAATGTTAAAGATGATGGCACTCTTTGGACTTTACAATATAATCCAAGATTGAATAAAGATTATGTTCATTTGACACAAATCACAGATCAAGAGGTGATAGATCTGGAATTTGGTGAACTGTCATTTTTATCACCGGAATTTAAAAACTGGAGGCAAAACGAATTACCAAATTTATTATAACTGTTCCTATATACTATTTAATCCCATTTCTTCCTATTATTACTGTACTCCGAAAATCTAACCGTTGGACTTTGCAAACTTAAATCGTTCCGTATCATGTTATTAGGATATGGACTCCTAAACTGTCCTCCATAAGAAGTTGTCTCTTGTATAAGTTGTTGCTGTTGGGGCACTGCAGCATGATAATTATATCTGTACCTGTCAAATACCAGATTTGTCACTATCAAAGATCCAATTATCAATAACATTAGCACAAAAATTGTTTTCCAACTCAACAACTTGACAAAACTGTTCAAGATTTCTGCTAATATCTCAAAACTTATCTTAACTTGCCCCACCGAAGTTGGATCCTGATTCATACAGTGTTCCCATACTGAACATGCTTTATCAGCTGCTGGGACACGAACTGATGGGTGACAATTATTTCTATCATATTCTTTGGAACAAAGAGATATCTCTTTCAATAATTTAAAAGTCATCTCGTCAATTCTCTTCGAGACATCATTTCTTATAGTGGAGACAAATGTCCAGATAAATAATATGATAAACCCAATTATAACAGCATTAAGAACAAGTTGTAAATATAGTGATAATGTATAAGGAATTGAAGGGTCACTCAATAATCTGTAAACATTAGACCAAACTTGCCTCTTCTGTGTTTTCTTTTTCTTGAATATTTTCTGCTTATCTTCATCCTGTGAGGGCAAATAATCATCTCCATACGGTAACGGTGTATTAAATTTAGATCGTGTGTCCAGTTTAGATTCAAACAGTAAATTTGCATATTTCGTTGCGTTCTTGGTCTCTCTAGGTGTTTGCTCCAGTGCTTCCAAAAAATTTGACGACATAGAGCTTTGGTCAGCTGATAACTCCTGCCTTTCATTCAACTTCACCTGTCTAAACACTTTACCATTATTAGACTTTGCTAGGATCTTATCATATTGAGTTCTTAAAAATGGGGTCTTTGGATCTTTCTCGAGTTCCTCGTACAGTATTGGTGTGAGCGAAACGTCTGACACCGTGGAATCTGGTATCTCAGATTTATTCTTGCTCAACGGAGTCGACGATATCATAGACATGGTTGACACACTGATCTTATCTTGTGCTGATGTTTTAGAAGTATATTTACAATTGTTTTTTTTTTTTTGATTTTTTTGTTGTGTAATTTTTTTTTTTTTACATCAAAAATGTAAACAAAAGATGAGATGAGCTCTATTCTCTATACAATGACATGGAAATGGCCTCTACCTTTGGCAATCCCATCACTTACAATCTTCAGTACTTCATGTGGGTCACTAGTGATACCAGTGATATTTTCATAACCATTTCCGGTGACTATGATATCATCTTCAATTCTAACCCCTCCGATGTAATAATACTTCTTCATGACCTCTTCATCAACGATAGCTGCCTTCTTTGGATCTTTCAAGCCTTGATCGATTAACAATGGTGAGAAATAACAACCTGGTTCGTCGGTGACAACCATACCTGCTTGCAATGGTCTTCTCAATCTCAAGTATTTCAATAAATCATCAGGGTCTTCATAATTTGGGTGACCCCCAACATCATGCGTATCCATACCTAGTAAATGACCTAAACCGTGAGGGAAGAAAATGGCAGTTATCTTACTTTCGAAAATTTCATCTTCTGAGAAAGTTGATTTGAAAATACCAAGTTTAAGGAAATGCTTAATCAAGATCTTGTGCAGCAAGAAATGCAAGTCATCCCATAATGCACCGGGTTTTATCAACTCCATAGTCTGCTTCTGCATGTCCAAAACGGTTTCGTAGATTTCCAAATGCTCTTTTGACCACTTACCTGAGATTGGGAAACATCTGGTAACATCAGAGGCATAATTTGACCATTCGGCACCGGCATCGATCAAGATAGATTTCTTGTCATCCAATTCATCATCATTTTTAACATAGTGTAAAGTACCACAGTTTGGGCCTGAGCAACAAATAGGATCATAACTTTGATTCTTTGAACCTTGTCTTATCGAGTGGTAAGTGAATTCAGCATGAATATGACCTTCATTTTTTTCAATTGGTAATGCAGACATAACAGCTAAGTGAGAGTTGTCTGTGATCTTTGCAGCATGACGCATTAATGTCAACTCAAACTCATCCTTGATCAATCTTGCTTCATCTAGAGCCCAAAGAAATTCAGTGGTTTCTGGAATCAAATACTTGGAATATTTCCTTGAAAAATCATTGATACAAGTGCTGTAAATATCAGTTTTGATCAGTGACAATTTCTTTTCAACTTCTGAAGCATACAATATTTCATCAACATCATAAACTTTGTATGCTTCTTCGATAGGCATAGGTAATCCACTCCACATGGCATCTTCCAAATCAATATCTGGTAAGAATAAAGTCAACTTATCATTGGCCACGTCGTACAAGACATGTGAGCCTGGAGTGTTACAACCAGTCAAGTAGTAGAAATACCTGTTTTGTCTGAAAGGATAAGTTTGATCGCAGTATGGAATTGGATGATGGTCTTCACCACTGATGAAAAAATAAGATGATTTTTTTTCTTCCTTCTTGCTTAAGAAATGAGCAGCTACTTTTGAAGCATGTTGCTTGGCTGGATATTTCTTTCCTTTCAACTCTGATGGTCCCTCAGTATAAGATGAAGACATATTGATGATCTCGTCAAATATTCAAATAAAATATGAATAAACCTTGTAAATTACCAAAAAATAAAAAAAAAATTGTCCGAATAAAAAAAAAAAAAAAAAAGTGAAGAGCCGTTTGGGCAAAAAAAAAAAAAGAATAAAAGAAACAAAGATAAGAAAATTATATCTATTAAAGATATGTGTTCAATGATGATACCAAGACAACACAGGCAATTAGAATATGACCCAACTATAGATATTAACAACCTCGAACAGTACGAGCTGAAGTGTTACAAAATTCAGTATGAGCCTGTTATTATCACAGAAAAGAATATCACCAAAATTGAACCAAGCGAGTTTATAAATGAGAAACAAGGACTTCCACAACCTGTGACAAGTGGCACATATTCCAAAGCTAGTAATATCACTGCTCGTCGTTTTGTCTCGGGAGTGTCAGTATTTGCGTATCTTTATTTGTTATGGTATGTTGCAGGTGCTGGTTATAAGTAAGAAATAATTATTTGAATTTTTGCATTTGATGAGATGGCCAAGAAATAATACACTAATAGAATGCTTTCAGTGTTAGCTTTTCATTTTAGATTTGTATTTTTGTCCCCGTTTGTTTTGTGTTTTGGTTGTCATATACATTTTTAATAAATTTTAATACGTTAGAGATCTTGTAAAACGATAAATCTTGGACTTCTCAAGAGATATTATCTCACAGAACTTCAAGGAACCAACAATTTTTTAGTGAGAGAAGATTTAGTATTCAATTTTGTTGTTGATGACAGGATCTACGACATGTCCTGATTCTCCCAGCATCTATCTTAAACGGCAAGCCATGAATGTTCTATAGTTGGTTTAAGGAAACTTGGAAAATATCCAAAGTCTCTCTTTAATAAGTAGCTGTGAAATCTTGCTATACTTCTCTGCAAAAGAGTTTGCCCGTCAAATTCTTGAATTATATATTTTATAAATTAGACGTACAAGAAACAAACTCAGACAACAGCCGAAATATACAGCATTGAAAAGTCTTGAAATGGTTTGCAAAAAAACATAAAGTACAAATTTCTTACTGATATTACTTCAATCCACATTTAAAGCTTTGGAGATCCATTTTCAGTGGATTTTTAGACTATATTCAGAAATTGGACTTGGAAAATGTTTGAAGCTATATTGCAGCTACTAAAACTATTAGAAAGCTTTCTAAATGTAATTAAAATTGTCAAAAATTGCAGCTAAAACAACCCCATAACATTTTTATTGGTATAAGAGCTCTAGAAACTGCAAAAAATAGCCCGAAATCCAGTTTCGGGAAATTATAGTTTTTTGAGCGTATGTTTCAGAAAAAAAATTGAATTTCAAGAAATCCTCTCGGTAGCCAAGTTGGTTTAAGGCGCAAGACTGTAATCGTTTCAACCATTAGATATCTTGAGATCGGGCGTTCGACTCGCCCCCGAGAGACTTTCTTTTTTTGACTCCCCTTTTTACGATTTATTAAGAATGATAAGCTGTATATATCTCACTGGGGTCGCTTTTTAATATCAAAGTGACTGGTAGGGTGTAACTATATTTTTTGGAACACTTTTTATAGTGGGTGAAACTTTCTAGAGACAAGCTATTGAAGACTACAAAATTTTTGAATAAAATCACAAACGTATATTAGGCGAATATATACTATTCATTTCTTTTAAAAAGTTTACCCAAGTTCAAATTTTTAAAGTTGTCATTAATTTTAAAATTATCCATTGTCTTGGAAATATTTTTTTCAACTTGATCTTTTCTATCATTTATTAATTTGTTGACATTGTTTGTATTGTTAAATGGAGATGAAATTGAGATACCTGCGATATTTTTAGGTACTGGGGACGTGACTCTTGTTGTCTTTGGACCTGCTGCATTATTACCGTTATTAACAACGAGCCATTGAGGATTGTTATCTGTATTATAATCGATGGTATCAATGTGTTGGTTATCAAGGAATTTGAAATTATCAATCAATGGCTTATTTGATTTCGCTGTAGGTTCATGATTGTCATCTGCATCGATTAATGTGTCCTCATATCTGTTTAACTGTTGATCAAATATCTTGGAGTATCTTGCTATTTCCCCTTTGTTAAAATTGGCCCCATGGTGAACTCCGGATAAAGGTAAGACCCCTTTCAATTTCAAAATTTTCACAAAATTATTGAAATTTTTATCACCAATGATGTAGAAATAATTTGTAGCAAAGTTCTCCATTGGTTTAACTTCTATTAATATGACTCTTAAAACCATTTCAATGTTCCCAATTGCCAAATTCACAAAATTTGTGAAATATTTAGATCCCAAAACTTCGTCATGATGCTTGTATAAATCAGGTAATGCAATTAAATTGTCCTTCAATGCTCTTAGGTCCAATAATAATTGCTCAGACATAACTTCCGTGACAGGTTTAAGTTTCACAACATTGATGAAAAATGAATAACAGATTAACTCAACTAACTTATTCATAAAAGTCTTCAGATAAATAGTTCTGTTTATTTTTTCAAACACAGTGCTTGCGTTTGTGTTCATGATTTTGTTTATATTATAAATGTAATTCGAAGTATCTTCAACAGTTGTCAAGTTTTTCCAATTCAAATTGATCATTGTTCTCCATTGTAACGACAAGTCTTCATTTATCTTGAAACAAATTAAATTTAAGCATTGGTTCATCAATGCAGTGAAAACATCCTTCACGTTTTCAAAAGCAAGTTCCATATTTGGCACCAAGGATTCTTTCATCGTGGAAGCTAATCTCTCTTGTAATTGTGAAATGGTTAAGGAGCAATAATCAGCTGTGTTTAACACCAAGCAAGCATATGTTAACACATCTTCATTTTCTGACTCATTATTACCTTTAATACTTTCAAAATCAGGTATAATAGGTTTCAAAACCATTTCATGATACTTATTCAAATACTTGACAAAAATGTTTGACAATTTCAATAAAGGCTCAGTATTTGACAATTTAGATAACTGAGCCAATAGAGATCTATAAACCCTGAATAAGTCTGCTGAAGAGTTCAATATGTTCAAAGAGTTGGTTTCTTCGTTATTATCTTTTTCAAGAAGTTTACTTGGATTCATAAACTCCAAGAATTTTTCATTGATGGTCTTGTCCTGGTGTTCAAGCCATATATCCAAATAAGGTTCGAAAACGGCAGAAATCTTGTTATCAAATATTATTTCCCTTTTATTAGTGACAGCATTGTTTTTCACTTTAAACTTCATATTCAAGAAATTTTCAAATTCTAAAGTTTCTGATAATGCTGCTAATAATAAATTAACACCAATGGATTGAGATTCCTTGGCTAACACTTCTTTCAAATCAATTTTGGTGATTTCACAAAACCTATCACTTAACTTGAACAAGATATCCCATTCTTCAGGAAATTTTGATGAGTATCGTGTCTCCACCATTTTGAAAACACGTTTGAAAAAAATAAACCTTCTATTCAAGTTTTCCAAAGATCCTGCTTCTTCACTACTTCTGAATATTGATTGTATCTCTTTCAACTGGTTGGATATGAACCAATTTATTAGTTTGTCGTGATATGAAGTGCCCAAGAGATCCAAGATCTTACATGCGTTCATCAACTCTAAATTAGAGTACTCTCCATTCAACTCTTTACTAAAATCGTCGAAAATTTCATCCACGGTTTTGGTCTTCAATTCATTTATTTTCTTGTTCAAATTATTGATATCATCTATGCTTTTATAACTTTGAAAATGATCCATCAACTCAATAACGGCACTTAATAATTGATATATTTCATAATAATTCTTCACGTTTGAGTTATAAATGATATGCTCTACATTATTATAAGAAGTGATCAACATTTGTAGTCTTTTCAATATGGTCATAGACAAAGTTATGTTTCTCTTACAACTATCCAATTTTTTAATATTTGAAGTCATCGAATTTATCGTCCTCTCTGTAGACTTGGCAAGTTTTTTCGTGTTCTCGATCTCTGTCACTATTCTGTCCAAATCAATTTCAATTGAAGACAAGTCCTCTTTAGATTCGTCCACCGAAGCATTGTAGTTATCTCTTTCCTTAACAATATATTTATCAAGTTCTGTCTTGTAAACACTTGTATAATTCAATAGATCATCTAATTCTAGCAATGCAGAAGGTGATTCAAACAACTGATTCAAATGAGTAACTGGATTATACTCCATAGAGTCCAAGTCCCCACTTTCCATCTTTGTTTTTGGTCTATACTCCTAGTGTATGTCAACGGAATTGAAAATAGTTCAAGTTGGTACTGTTGTTGTGTTTTTTTTTTTTTTCTCATCTTTCAAAAGTTTTATTCAAATGGTGAAAAACAGAAAAATTAAATAAGAAAAAAAAATTGTGAACTTCAAGAAATAGCAAAACCAACAATGTCTTTATCCATGATGATGAAGAGGTCTAAGGTGATGAGACCAGCAGTATTTCTGAGGGGGTTCTCTCAACCTCAGTTACTGCTTGGTTTGTTGCATACTAGTAACAAGAGATATGCATCAGTGAAGACAGATACCATTGATTGGAAGCCAATGAAAAGTAATAGACAGATCAATAAATCTTCACAACCAAAGAGGGGAAAATCTGTTGTGTTGACATTATTGTGTTTAACACCTATCGTTACTCTGTTTTTAGGATTGTGGCAATTGGAAAGATTGAAATGGAAGAATGCACTTGTTGCCGAATGTGAAGATAGATTAACTTATAAGCCATTACCATTACCGAAGAATATCTTACCTGAAGATGTACCAAATTATGAGTACAGGAAAGTATTGATCACAGGTAGATACGACTATGACAATGAAATGTTGGTTGGTCCAAGATTACACGATGGTGAAAGAGGTTACCTTTTGATAACACCATTTATCAGATCCAGTGATGGTAAGAAAATCATTGTTGATAGAGGTTGGATCCATGAGAGCAAAGTTCATCCAGAGACAAGAACATTAAGGCATTTGTCGCTCCCATTGGGTGAGACAACTATTGAGTGTTTATTGAGAGTGGCTCCAAAGAAAGGTATGTTCCATATTGATCATGAATTGGGTTCCAAGTTTTTCAGGTATGTTGATTTGGATGTTATGGCTAAACAAAATGAAGCATTACCTATATATGCCCAGATTGTACAAGATTTTAGAGATCATCCTGAAAGAGTTATATCGAATCAACAAGCTTTAGATAATTCAACAAACGAACCAACAACAAGCAACAAGAAATCAAGTTGGAAATTTTGGCAAAGAGGTGATGCATTGGATGATCATCATGAAGATTTTGAAAATCCAAAAATTTTCAAAAAAACGTTTGATGAATCAGATGAATTTAATGAAAATCAATTTATCAATGCTGGAGTTCCATTGGGTAAGATACCAAAAGTTGATTATAAAAATAATCATTTGCAATATCTAGTCACTTGGTGGGGGTTATCTGTTGCTTCTGCAATATTATTGGTAATTGTCTTGAAAAAGAGAAAGATTGTTAATCCTATGGATGAGAAATTGAGGCATGCGAAGAAATCAATGTAATCTTGTATATATTAATAAATTATTTTTTGGAGTCGTAATAACATGATATTCAAGCATTTCTCTTTATCGCTAAATATAACTTAGGTTCGAGCTACTGGTATAATTATACAAATAAAATAGAGTTTAAATTAAATAAAAAAAGGTATATCTTTTCAAGAAATATCTAATTGAATATTGTTAGAGTGGATGGGGGGGTTTTTTGTTTCGGTTTTTGTTTTATAATTTCTCTCTTTAAAGCAAAAGCATCTTTCTTGGATCTTCGATTAATTCCTTAACAGTCTTCAAGAAAGTGACAGCTTCTCTACCATCCAAAATTCTGTGATCATATGTCAAAGCCAAGTACATCATTGGTCTAGCTTCAATCTTACCATTGACAACAACTGGTCTTTCTTTGACACCATGCAAACCCAAGACACAAGTTTGGGGCAAGTTGATAATTGGAGTACCGTATAAGGATCCAAAGACACCACCGTTGGAAATGGTGAAAGTTCCACCAGCCATATCTTCCAAAGTCAATTTACCATCTCTAGCCTTCTTACCCAAGTTGGAAATTTCTTCTTCAACTTCCAAGACACCCAATGATTCGGCATTTCTAACAACTGGAGTAACTAAACCTTTTGGAGTGGCAACAGCAATTGAAACATCGACGAAATCTCTGAAAACCATGGTATCACCATTTTCAATAGCAGCATTGGCCGATGGGATTTCCTTCATGGCTAAAGTGGCAGCTTTTGTGAAAGCACCCATGAAACCAAATTTAATACCTGTCTTCTTCAACAACTCATCTTTATACAATTTTCTCATTTCCATCAATGAAGACATATCAACTTCATTGAAAGTGGTTAATGATGCAGCAGTGTTTTGAGATTCCTTTAATCTCTCGGCAATTCTCAATCTCATACGGTTCATCTTGACTCTTTCTTCACTTCTTGAGAAAGCAGCCTTTGGAGCTTTTGATTCTGGTTCAGCTGATTTCTTTGGTTTTGGAGCTTCTTTCTTTGGAGCAGCTTCTTTCTTTGGAGCAGCTTCCTCTTTCTTTGGAGGGGCTTCTTTCTTTGGAGCGGCTTCTTCTTTCTTTGGAGCAGCTTCTTCTTTCTTTGGGGCTTCTTCTTTCTTTGGTTCGGCAGCTCCTTCCGGTTTAGCACCAGCTTCGATCTTTACCAATTCTTGACCAACGTTGACGGTTTCTTCTGGTTCAACCAAGAATTCAGTGATGGTACCTGCAATTGGAGAATTGACTTCGACATCGATCTTATCTGTTTCGATAGTGGCAATGGTTTCATCAACCTCTACATAGTCACCAACTTGCTTTGTATAAGAAGCTAAAGTACCTTCAGTGATGGATTCAGCCATATCTGGCACTTTGACAACAGTAGCATTACCTCTTTGGAAAGTTAATTGGAATCTATTACTGGATGAGATCTTCAATGGAGATGATGAAGTGAGTAAACTTCTTGATTGTTGTTGCACTGTATTGATCTTAAGTGATGATGATGATGACGACAAAGCTCTTGCAATGGTTCTTGAAGAAGTTTTGGTGAAACCTCTTATTGAGGTTCTTGAGATATTTCTTGAAAGCATTGTTCTATATCTATATTTATTTGATATACTACAAGTAATTTGATTAAATTGTTGTTAATTTTTGAATGAATTTTGTTTAAAATTTTTTTTTTTTCTTAGTGCTTTTTTTTTTTTTTTTTTCTTCTTGCCTGGTAAAAACTATTAAGAGAGAGATGCTTATTGATTGGATTTTTTTGTCCACAAAGTTCCGAGTAACAATAGGCAGAAGAACACACCTGTCCGGTCTGAGCTCGAGGGAACAAAGTCTTGGGCTACTCTACTCGAAGAAGAAGACAGTTACTTCCGGGGGTGCTCTACCAAAGGTTTCGGAACCGATGTTTTTTTTTTGTTTTTTTTCCTTTGCTGTTTTTTTTTTTTTGTTCAATAGAGAGCTTACAAAGTAGAGAATTATGATTTGCTGCTGTTGTCCCGGGGTAGTTTTTCCGTTTAGGTTTATCATTTTACAACTCGCTTATCTGTTAGACTATATGAGTGCAAAAGTTTATATATGCTGCTATGTATAAAAAAAATCAGATAAACTCACAGTCAAGTTTTTTCAAATCTGAAATGCTGAAGTCATTTGGATCCAGTATATCCAATTGGATCAAATCAGCAAAGAATATTGATAATTTCTGTCCTGCATATTTGATGTAATCAAATTCATCATCTGAATTCTTGGATCCAAATGCATTTTCCTCTTCTATAATAACGTTACTAGTGTTATTATTTTCATCATCGGATTCTTTGATCAAGTATTTTTCACCGTTTGGCCCAACTTCCAATATGGCACCGGTTGGGATCTCGTGTGATTCTCTTTCTTTAACAATGGCCCATAGAGCCCAGAATAAGCAATTTGCCGGTCTCCAAAGAATACAATCGTTGTACAATTTTCTAATGTTATCTTCGATATGCTTACTATTTTCTTCATCGTATTTGTAATAACTCTTGATGAAATTCAATCTTTGATCCCTTGATGGATATTTTGTCGTATCAGAAATATACGAAGTTGAAGGGTCATTATAATCGTACATCCACTCACAAAAATGGTTTGCTATATCGTACAGTGGAACATTACCCCCAGAATATTCAAAATCAATAACAACCAATTTCTTATCAAATTTTGTGGTATCCTTGTTGATGGTTGTTAGATTATTTGAAGATTCATTCTCCAACGATAAAGAATCAGTTGTTGATACTATCTCATCCAACAAATCATCTTCTTCAGGATTATAAAATAATAAATTCCCATATTGCGTATCATTATGACAAAAGACCATCTCATTGAAAAAATTTAAACCGTTATTATATCTCAGGTACAATTTCTTCTTATATTTCATCACAACCGATTCCAAATCTTTAAAACGTATTGAAAAAATTTCAATTTGTTGTTCTTCAGATAAATCTTTACTGAAAATTTTTAATATACCTAACCATTTTTCAATAGTAGACCAACATCTTGGTCCATCAATTTTATCTTCTGTCTCTAAACTGATACCACGATGAAGTTCTTTCATTCTTCTTGCTATTATTCTACTTATCTTTGGATCCCTTATCTGTTTTGCAGTTAAAGTTATAGAGTTATGTAAGAATTGCTCAAATCTACCATTCGTGAAAAACCCCAATAATTTTGGACCAATGTTTTTTCTCGATAATTTAGCCAACGTCTCTAATTCTTTTTCTCTATCAATGATTGATTCAGCATTTGTACCATAAATTCTAAGCAAAATAGGATAATATTTCTTATAAGAGATTTTATAAATCGAATTTGTCAATGCTCCACTAATTCTATCAATATTGACATCGTTTAAATTTTTTTGATCATTAATATTCAATTTACACCATTTTGGTATCTTCATAGTTTGTAATATGGATATCAAATCTTGCTTGAAATAATCCAAAGGCAATGTATTATCCAACATCACTTTCAAAGTTGGTATTTCCTCATTATATTCAGCTCCACTAAATTCAATCTTCTTCGAAGAACTCAGCGACGATGATCTCTTCAACGAAGGTCTACGCATTGAAGATGAACTCATACTCCTCTGAGAAGAACGGGATCTTCTCTGAGATGAAGAAGACGGTCTTGTATCCATATTATTATCTAGTATCATCCAATCTCTTGTTTATCAATAACTGATAATTGATAAGAAAGTACTTTGCGGTTTTGCCATCTTTTTTTCTTTTACGACAGTTTTTTGAAAAATTATTATTATTTTTTTTTTGTTGGTGTTGTTAAGTGTGACATGTGAAATCTATACAGCCCTACCTACAAATACTTCATATTAGAGTTCCACACGTACACCATCTCATCCCAACCGGTGGTGGCACACCACCCTGGTTCTCCCCACATACTCCAATCGCCGGCGATGACAAACTCTGTATGTTTGTTGAAGACGTTATCCAAGCTATCGCCATGTCTTAACCTTTTCATAAATCTTCCATTTTCATCGGTCTTATCACTCCACACTCTTGCACTCATGTCGTAAGAACATGTCAATAATTTGTCCCCTGCATGTGGAGACCATTTGATATTTCTGATGGCAAATTCATGTCCAATTAGTTCGTTTATCGGTGGGCCTCTACCGACAAATCTTAAATCCCAAATTCTTGTAGTCTTATCAACTCCTGCAGACAGTACTATAGTGGGTCTGTACTTGTTCCAATCACATGATAACGCTTCTAGACCATTATGACTGATGAAATCCAATTGTAAAGGTTTTGGTGACCTTATATCCCATATTTGTAAATGTGAGCTTGAATTACATGATATTAAAGTAGATGCATCGTGAGGCGAAAATGACGCTTGGTATACACAGTCATTTACCGGGTTAGGAGGTGGTGGTTTTGTCGGATTATGTGTCATTGTCACGTTACTAGTATTGGTATTATTCACAATTGAAGATAAGTCCTTCGGTGATTCCAACGTTAAAACCGAGTGATCTCTTTGTGGAGTCCATATTTTAATACTCCCGTCCCATGAAGATGAACAAAAAATCGATTTATCAACATTATTCCAATTCACCGAAAAGACTTCTCTCTTATGCTCATGAAATTTCTTTATCGGATAATTTTGAAGCGTGATATCAAATATAGATACAGTACCATCTCCACTTGAAGTCACCACTTGATTTTCATGTATCTCACTCCATGCCAAATCGAATAAACCATCCTGGGTATCAAAGATCTGCTCTTGATGAATCGTTCCTCGGTTGTCAATGCTCAAGATATAAAGACGTCCATTCCCCACTAATCCGTAATTGGCAGACGTGGCAACTGCTAATTTGTTATCATAAAATGGTGAATATTTCACACCATACCCATTGAATCCTCTTGTCTGGAAGGCAAGCATTACGGTCTACTGTTATAAATCATTCAAATCTTAGGCTCTTTTTTTTTTTTTTTTGTCTTTGCTTCTTTTTTTTTTTTTTTTGTTTTGTGTGGTTTTTCTTAGATAACCTGAACCAAATGTCAGATTTTACAATAATTTGATAAAGAAACTCTGTTTGATAATATATTTAGCTATATAAATAATCACAAAAAAAAAAAACTCTCAAATTGATGCAAATAATAGAAACTATGGTCCCATAATAAAGACAAAATACGCACACACAACAATGCTAAAGAAGATATGAATCACTGATAGCTGATCCACCTCCAATTAAAGGACTATTACCTTCAGAGAAATTGACTAGACTGTTCAATCCTCTTAATTTATGATTTTTCTCTTGATCTTCATCTTCATCTTCAAGATCACTGTTATGATAATAACCTTTTTCATTAAATGAATCGATTTCTTCTTTAGCGAAATCGTAAACTTTTTGAAATTTGAAATGGTTTAATTCATTTAATTGATGTAAAATGGAGACCCAATCATCTTTAATAATTACCAATATATTTGATTTGTTGGATTTTAAAAATTTAGTTAAATAATTAACAAAGATTAAATTCAATTTTTCCACACTTAAATCATAAAAAAATTTAAACTCTAAATTTTTGAAAACTGGCATCTTATGGAAGATATTCATCAAGAATTCATTTAAAAATTTTAAAGTTATAGTGATATCTTCTTCCACTGGTGATAAGAAATTTAAAATATAATCTGAAAATGAATTGAAAAAATCGACAACTTGTTTTTGTACTCTTAAATATGAATAATCTGAAGTTGGATCAACTTTATATGGTAAGCTTTCAATTATATTGTTCATTTTCTTATCCAAAATTTTAAAAGTCTGTTCAATAGTGATCTTTGGAGACAATTCTAATACATCCAGTGTAATATCAGGTCTTCTATCTATTAAATTGATCATTAAATTTTGTAATGATTCATGATCCAAAGTTTCAACAATTCTTTTCAAAGGTAATGGCTCTCCAGTAACCTCCTGTGATTTATGTTTCTTGAATTGTGCAATAGACCTTTTTGGTTTCAACTTATTAACCTTGTGACTTGAACCTCGTATCTTAGATGGTAATTCATCTTCAATATCATTGATTCTTCTCTTACATCTTGGTTGCAGTTGACGATTATATGATGTATTTATATGAGTGTAATGACGATTCTGTACATTATCATTGAGTACAGGTGTCTTGGAATCTCCAAATCCAAAAGATAATGATGGAACTGACATGATTTGATTGATTAATTAATATTTCCAAAACCGTGGCAAGCTTTACTCTTTTCTTTTTGACAATTTCTTTAAACTTTGGGAAAATGTAAAACTAGTGTAGACAATTTATTCAAAAAGCTGAAACTAGATGATGAGCATATAAGCAATATAAAAATAAATGGATTAAAATGAATAAAGAAAATTTGATGATGGGATGATATGTTAATGATTGGAATGTATTAATTTCAAAGTGAAATACTTTTGTGTTTTCTTTTTTTTTTTTTTTAGGCAGAAAATTTTTTTTGTTAAAGAAGAAAGGGAGAGCCCCTGGTTACTACAAATAAGATATTTAAATGGGAAAATTGTTTTTTGAAGATATAAACTATTGAAAATAACCCCATGATTGATTATTTTGCATAGGCATATCACTATTTGTCATAAATTTATTTTGTTGTTGTTGTTGTTGTTGTTGTTGTTGAGGGTAATATTGTTGTTGTATAGGGAATTGTTGCATGGGAGCAAATTGGGTATCATTGATGTTTTCCTTATTCAATTCAAGGTTAGAATTTGTGATACTTGACCCATCTATGATATAATTTTTATTATCATTGAAATTCTTATCTATGATAATTATCTTGTTATCTCTGAGAAATGTTGTCAAGATATCAAGACATTTATCCAAATTTATCTTATTGACTTCTTCTTCGAAATAACTCAATATTATAGAATGAAATTGAGGAACTTCTTTCTTATCCATATTTTGCAGGCTATAAAATTCGAAATTCGGTGAAAGTGGGGAATGGTTCTTGATATTATTAATGAAGTTTCTGCCACTTGCCGATGATAGACTTGAAGATTTATAATGTCCTTCGGTTTGTTGCTGTTGTGTTGTATTGTTGAATAAATCTTCTTCATCATTCTCCAATTTGGGATTATAAAAAACTTGCACTTCGATGTTGTATAACAATTTGAAAGGTACCAAGATTTCATTGAGAAACTTGTAGCCAATACTATTATCACTAGTTTGTAACAGGTGTCTAGAATTCCTGTCAAATGACGATAATTCTGCAAAAATTGGATTAAAAGCCAATTTAAATTCATAATCTCTTGGTAATAATTTTGCAAATAAATTTGCACATTGTTCTGAATTTTTTTCAACACCTTTAATTTCTAATAATTCTAAAGAAATAGGTTCAATTTCAGGAAATTTGATCAATGTATTTGTAGTTTTCTCCAAATCTGTGATAAAAGTTGAATTTGAAGCATTTTTACTTAAATTTTTAATCTCATTATTTATACCAATTGAATTATTAGATAATAATCTCCAATGTGATCTTGAAAGTTTGATAAAAGTATTGAAATAACATACATTTGAACAATTTTGAACCAATTTTTCCAATTCAAGTTTAGCATAAGGAATGTTATTACTATTCTTTGCAGGACATTTGATTATAACATTACTTTTTCTTATAAATGATTGTATCGGATTATAATCTATCTTATCCAAATCTTCTGTTCCGTTAAAAGTGAAAGTATTTGAAAATTTGATAAAGACATTATACCTTCTCATTATTGTTTGTACAGTGGCACCTCCAACGCCGATAATTTGTCTATGGAAACTTTCCGGAATATTAAAAGTGATCGAAGTTGGTAATTCATCTTCTATCATGGTTAATCCAACAATTGAATCTTTAATAGTCTGTGAGTTCAATTCAACAATGAAACTGAAATCACTATATGGGATTATTTTCACTATAGAATTTGAATTGTTCATAATCTTGAGAAGTTTACCATTTTTCTTGCCTCCAATGAAATCCCTTTCCTCGTTGTTAAGTTCCAAACTATTTCTAACACAATTGATTTGTTGTACAAAAGTTTGGTTATTGTTCATTAGTGTCATGAATTTCTTAACATCAGATCTCAATCCAGTTGTGGTCATCTTATTATCAGTTACTTGTACCATACAATTTGCATAAGAACACATATCAATAATTGCAGAATCTTGTTCCTTAACGATAGAACTGTTTGATTCCCATACAACGCAATATACTTCATTAAGAAGTTTTACGAATTGTTCAATTGATTTTTCAATAGCATCCAAATTATTTGCCTGGAATAATATAACAGATTCATTGGACCCTAATCTAGGGAATTGGATAAAACATTCATTCTTATACATGATATTAATGATTTTTTCCTGCTTATGCAGTAATAGTAGTATTGTTTTCTTATTTAAATCAAGAGGAACATTCTTGATAAATGGAGAAGTGATATTTTCCTTGATTTTGGATATTAAATTCTTTGTAAGTAATACTTGAGATTTTAAACCGGAGATGTATATTCTTGAATCAGTAGGTAAATTAGATTCATATGATTCCGGGAAGATATTTGGTAAATATAAATGACAATTAGTTTGCTTGGCCACTTGTTTAAAATTGTTAAACTCGATTCCACCAATCAATGGTAACAAGGAAATAGTGCCCAATTCAAGATAATCAATGTATATTATGGGATTCATTTGGTCAATAAAGAGTCTTAATTTGCTCTCTGCAATCTTGATATTATCTGGGTAACCAACCATGTTGATATCAAATATATCTGGTTGATAATTTGTGATGATAATTGAAACTTTATTATATTCACATAGTTGATTCAAATGTTGCAAGAATTCATTTTTGAAAACCCGTTGCTCAGTGAAAAGAAATTCTTCCTTAAGAACGCTTACTGTAAGTCTATTGAGTATTATTTCATGATATTTTGATAAAATATCCAGTATTGAGTCATTTGGCACATTTACAACAAAGCAATCGTCATTATTTTGTATCAATTTAGCATTTTCAGGTAAATCTGTAATCAAGTTATTCACTGATATGGTATTATTAGATTTCTTCCAATTCAAATGATCAAGATTCTCATAAATTATATTATTTGTTGGCCTCGTGACTGATGAGTACTTAAATGGGATATAATTTGACATATTGCTTACTTTGATATAGCAATTAAATAAGACAAACAAGTATAGTTATATATATATATATATATATTTATAGAAGGGCTTTGCCTCAAAAATAGCATAAATCTTTACCAAATCTATCTATTGTAACTGAAAATTGTTTTTTTTTTTCTAATTTTCTTTGTTTACTTTTTTCCTTGTGTTTAATTCTCAATTAGGAAAACATCTCATCAAATTATGAGACATAGAGATAGATGTGTATTTAGTATATCATGTGGATCTATTCGGGATTCTTTCTTCACAAGCTGTTGAGAAAAATAAGTAATGATACAGAACCTGTTTTGTTATCTTGCTCTTACCACCCACTCCATAGTTTCGTAATCTGCTCTCTCTCTCTTATTCACACGAATCAAAAGACAGAATTGGTTACAAAAAAAAAAAACAGAAGAAAAAAAAGAATTATCTAAAAAATATTATCGTATGTCTTTATCTATTCTACAATATCATGACAGTAGAGGATGGTGTAGAGACAAAGTCTAAGATGGAGAGACTTAACTCTGTTGTAAGTGTGTACTGCAATTGTGTATTAAGGAGAGATATAACTAACTAAGAGCAAAATGTAGATCTTCACATCGATTATCAGAGGTGGTCTTTATGGTGCATTGTTCTCAATTCCAACAGATCTCTTACTTCGGTGGAGATCACCAATGTATAGATGGTTAGGGTTAAGAGGCCGTATTTTCTACCATACTATCTTGATTGCAGCAGGTGCCAATTTCATCACAGAAAAGGAAATCTTGAGATTTGAGACAAAGATGCGCTACGAGAAGAACTTGAAAACAAAACAGTTGATCGAAGCCTCAATAGCCAATGGCGATGACTGGGCCTTCGATGACAGTGATGGCCCTGTTATTAACCACCATGGTGGTAAGAAAGCGAGAAATGATGTCTCCGGTGCAAGAATGTCCAGAGATGAGATTGCAAATAAAGGAGGTGGGAAATGAGGGTTAATGAGAAACTAATGAACTTTACGTAATTTTTTTTTTTGTATATAGTCTCCATTCTTTATTTCTGAATTGGCAATATATTATTCTTTAAATCTATCAACCTGTTTTCCTTCCCCATGGGTTTTCTTTTTTTATTCATAAAAGTGTCTCCTCCTCCACTGGATTGTCTTTTCCCCCATTCAGATTGTTGTATACCATTTATGAAATTTCTCAGCTTGGTTTCAGTTTCCTCCGCATCCAAGAATGAATCCTCTACTGTTGTGAAAGATTCCACTGTGTCACTTATTGATTGTGTTATCACTCTTATTTCATCTCTTGACCAACAAGTTATTTGAATCAAGACTTCTCCATTCTCAACAAATACGTCATTTAAGCAAAATCCAAGTATCTTAGATTCAAGTTCAACATCAATCACAATTGGTAAATGCATTGCTTCCTTTGAATAAATTGCTAAATACGTTCCAGTATTAATCACTATCACACTCTCTATTATGGAATTAATGTACTTATTATTTTGCTTAAGTAATATCTTATCTGATCCAAAACAACTCGACACTATAACTGAACTCATATTCAAGATCAGTACCGGTTCATTTGAATTTTCCATATCGCAAAGGAAAACCACAGATGGCATTGATTTAGTGCACACTATGAATTGTAATTTATTTGCGGAAAATTGTATAAAATTGATTCCCCTTTCCCTTATTGAAAGATCTTCAATCACTGGTAAATTGAACAATTGTAATGATTTCTTATTAAAACTTAATGATTGTGAATTCTGTTCAAATACTAAGGTATTAGATGTCCTTTGTGATGATTTAAGTATAATTTTCGCAAAATTATCAATTGAACCAATTTGCGTCATCTTCAACATATGTAAAGTTTCATTATGATCTCCGCATACTATAACTTCCTCATTTTGCTTATTCAACCCCCATTCTAATAAACTGATACCCAATGGCAGATCTTGGGAAACTATATTCATGAAATAGGATGATCTATTCTTAGTGAAATTATAAACCCCAATATTCATCTCACTGGACAACGCGTCAGCCACGAGTAACCATTTACACGTTGGAGAATATTTCAACAAGAGATCTGAGGTGTTATCTTTTAATTCTATGGTACTCACCTCATGAACCACCAGATCAGAATTAATTGTGAACGTGAACATCATGTTTTTAATCCCATTTTTTAAAAGTATTATATGTTGATCATTTTGTTTGTTTCTTATTATCTTTGATGAGTATTTGTAAATCGTATGTATACAAGTAGCTTTGGATCCAACAATTGAATATATTCTAACACTTAATCCATTTTTGCTATAAACAGCCATAATATGTTGATTTTTAATATCAAGCCATTCAAATTCTTCAATTTCCTCAATGTTTACTTGCACTATCATGCATTCTTTATCATCTTTTAAATTAATCATTTTTATGGCATTATCATTTTTTAAAAAAACAGCTAATATCTTGTTTTCATGAGAAAGTTGAACCTTGAGCAAATCCTGTTGCTGTCCCGGTACCGTTATTATCTTATATGTTGCTAATGATTTCATAGATCGAAGAATTATATTCGACTGGTGCAGATATATTATATAAGCATTATCGGGGGAAATCGTGGGCCTTAAATTGGACCCTATTGAGAACTGGCTACGTCTTTGCATACCTGCTGCTTATATCTTAGTTAATTACTAGACTTGAATCAATCAATAATCAGTTACTATCCCTATGTATTCTTTTTTTGTGAAAAAAAAAAAAAGTTGAAAAAGTAAACAAAAAAAAGAATAGTTTTTTGTTAATAGAGAGACAACAGACAGCCCCTATTTTCTAATATTTAGTTTGAATAAAGGGGTTCGTAGTTATTATCAATACATATGCTTAACTACATTTTTAACATGAATACGTTACTGTACAGTTACGTTTTTTTTTTTTTTTTGGCCTTGATTCTCTCAGAGAAAAGGTGGAGTACGAGGTGTCTGGTGGAATATCATTAATTTTTTCTCCAATTAATCATTTAAAGTCCAAATGTGTCAAATAGCTTATTGAATTTTCAAAAATCTCTTAAATCTAGTTTTATTTCTAGATTACATCTGAAGAAGATCATATTCCAACAGGTATATCTTCAGTTTTACTGCAAAAGCAACCAATCCCTTTGCAGGAAGATTGAAGCATACGAATAATGATAGCAATATCTTGAGATACAGTGCCTAACCCCCCAAATATAAGACCATGGATAATAATTCTGTATGACATTTGAAGGAAATATATAGACATAGTCCTACACTCTTCCTTATATGTTCTTCTCAAAGAAATGAATCTGTAGTTTTAGAAATGATTGCTTTGTAATTTGTGCTCTCCATTTAAGAAAAGGGGAAATCCAATCACGAGGGATATATCTGTGGGAGTCATCATATTTCAATTAGACTATAATAATAAGAGAATGTTTGTGTAATGATAATTGTTCTAAATAGTTGTTAGTAAACTTTAAGTTTTCTCAATATCCACATTTCTAGAAAACGAAAAGAAACAAATAAGTAAAATTCATAAAATATGGCTTTTGAAAGTTATATTATCGGGGGAGAGAATTGCTAATAATAATTTATTAGTCATATAATTATTGAATAAAACCTGAATTCGAATTATTAGTAGTTTCTCGATCAATATTTTCTTGAAATTACGTTGTCACTTTATCTTTTTTTTTTTTTTTATTATATTTTTCTCAATTTTTTTAAAAAACACAATCCATTCCACTTGGAGCTCTCAATCTTTTTCAAGTTAATGAAGGCTAGCATCTGACTAAGCATCTCCGAATTATAGAGAACTCATAAGTTTTCCGAAATTTAATATTGTGTTGATTTAAAAATTTTTTTTTTTGCAAATAAATTTTTATTTTTATTTTTTCCAATATTACCCATTTTTCTTACCACTCATAAAAAATCCATGAACTTTTCCTATAAACAAGAAAAAATTGCCTCCGAGACTCAATTAATATTTAAATAATATCGAGAGTTATTGAATGAATTTGAAATGGATAAAAGGGAATTTCCGACTAAAAATTAGGGAAGAAACTACAAACTTACAAAGAGTAGTTTGTTATTTTCAATTATCGTGTTTTGAGTTACCTGAAAATGGACAAATTGAGTGAGAAGCAGCAGCAACGACAAATTAACTATGCTTCAGTTATGTTAGAACTTAGTTGGTAGTAAATGTATAATCTTAAATAAATTATGTGTAGCTTTAAAGGGACAAAAAAAAAAAAAGACAAAAGACAAAATTAGGGCATAATATTATTTATAGGATCCAGATCACCAGATCATAGGGGATCAACAAGTATTTGATTTGCAATACTTTCTTCGGACTTTTCATTTACGAAAGAAGGAAAACAGTTTGAAGAATGAATTGGAAACAAAAAAAAAAAAAAAAAAAAAAATAATTAGCTTTTTTACTGAACAGGTTTCAGATACTTGAATCGATATGTGAGACAGTTATGAAACTTTTTTTTCCCATTAATCAGCGTTTTTCATGAATCCGTGTTCAAGTGTTGCTGTTATTAAGGATATGTTGTCTAGTACTGCTCTTTTCTGTTTTCCCTGTTATCCCCCCACATATGTATAATTATTATCATTATTAGTACTAAATTATTTGGGAACCCCCCAAAAAAGCTTAAGCGTATTTGTGTATGAACTTAAACTTGTTGATAAGATGAGATCCTTAGCATTAAAGCGAAATGCTTTGATTTGTCCAATTGCAAAAATAGGATAAGGCAATTTTTCTCTATATATTGACAAGTACAGCCTGTAAACCCGCACAGTCTTGTGCGAAGGCAGCTTTGATGAGAAAAGAACAAATTCTTTTGGACAAGAGAAAAAATTATGTGACTTTACTTAAATCATTGGGCATCCAGGAAGAAATTATCTTAAGAATTGATTATCTATTCCTAAATGAGAGAGGGAGAAATATTTTTAAAAAAAAAAAAATTAAGAAAGTTTACTTTTCTTTGTTTCAAAATGATCTTCTTCCTGTTCACTCAAATTCGGTAGCAACGAGAAAGATAAAGTGATGAACAGTTTAGATATCGATGACACAATTAACAACGCATGTTACATTTCAATAGCAAAATTAAAAAAGAGACATGAAAAAATAATTTTTAGAGATTTTGGAATTGGCTATGTCAATATGAGATTTGCTTTTATTTGATATTTCTCCCTCTTTCTTGTTTAAAGAAAACTGTTTAAACAAGTTTAATATGCAAATTGATTATTAATAAAATGCAACTTTTCGGCTAACTTAGTTAGTCATTCAGCCACTTCATAACCCTCTCCATCTTCATTGCATTTTCCCGCAACTTATTTTCGGTTTTCTCATTTACTTCTTGACTTTTTTTATTTTATTTTTTTTTTTCTTTCTTTTGTGACTTTTTTTGAGGTATCATTTGAACAATAAACCTTGTCTTTTTTTTTTTTAAAGTAGAGAGCTTTAATTTTTTTTTTTTTTTTTTTTGGCTTTTTCGCTTCTTGAACCTTTTGTTTATCGCCAGTCAGTTTTCATTGAATTTTTACAGTATATTAAATTAAACATTTGAAAGCTTGTCTAAGTACTTAATTGGTAGTCATATGTTGAGACAAGAAAAAGCTAAAAAAACAAAAAAAAAAAAAAAAATATCAAACAACAATTAACGGTTTGGAGAGTCTCCAGTACATGCAACTTGCAAAAGAGACATATACGTTTTCATTACTGCAGTATGCCAGGCTCCTTAATATGTAACTTACCATCAACTCTCTGAACACTGAAAGAGAAGAAAAATTTTTATAACAAATCGTTGAATAATTAGTACCCATTGATTCTCTATCTTATATATCTGCTCTTAATCTTCTTGATTACTACAGAGCAAGAACAAGAATGAAAATGTGTCCTATGAAATGCTGGAAAAAGTTGATATACATCCGGTTCCAGAGATGCATATTATTACATTTATCCAGAAAATCTTGGGAGATAATTGCCGCAATCCTCTGTAATAGTAAATTTGGAAATACATGTTTGTATCTGCATGTCTCAAAGACCCTTTAGATATATATATATATATAATTGCCAAATTTTATTTTTGGCAATTGCAATCGTTTTATTCTAATAAGAACATCCAATACTTTATCATATTTGCTATTCTTTTTCTTTTTTTTTTATCTACTCTTACATTCGTTATTCTTTTTTTGTCTTTTTTTTTTGGATATCTTTTTTCTTTTTATTACAAAAAGAGAGAGAGAGAGAAGAAAAAAAAAAAGAAACAAAGTTGAGCAGAAGGGCCAATTTAACCGAGTCATACATACAATACAATAAAAGACTGATTGTGGGTAAGTATGAGCTTGAAAGATTATCGTTATCACTCAGCAGGGTTATGTTGTCTAGAGCCCCTCGAGAAAATATATATATCGTTTAACAAACAAAGTGAATAGCAAAAATAAAGCCTTAAAAAAAAAAAATTGTGGACTGTTTCTGGTAATTTTCTTACTATATATTAAAACGGACTCCTAAATCAAATACATAGTAAAAACAAATATATTCTCCGAGTTATATGCTATACTACTAAATGATGCTCTTGGTTGATCTTTTATATTTGCCAAAAAAAAAAAAAAAATGACTAGCAAAAAGATTAAGAAAATTACAAATAAAGAACAAGTTAACAATCCACAGTAAAATAAGAAAGAGAAAAAAAAAAAAAAACCAAAAAAGGGGGAGAGTAGGCTGACAGATGCGACCTAAAAGTGTATCTAGGTGATGTGACATCCATCCATCTCATTTTTTTTATCTCTCTTTCTCTGGCTCTCTATTTAAAAAAAAAAAAAAGCACCATAACAGATTCAAATCTTTCTTTTTGCACTAGTAGTAGTCTAAAAGAAAGGCAGAACATGCCCTTTTTGTGCTTTGTTTTTTTTTTTGCTGTTGGAACAATGCGCAGGATGCATACTACCTTTTAAGATCGTGCATTATGTACACTGCACGATCTTGTCTTCTTCGTGTCACCTCACACAACAACAATAATAATAATATTATTATTATTATTTGGGCTGAAGTTTAACTCTTAATCCGTTTGTCTTTTTTTTTTTTTTGTCTTGAGCTTTTTTGCTGAGTCTTTTTGTTTTATTTTTTTTTTTTTTTTTGTCTTTTACATTGTAGAAAGTGATGGTGTATATAAATAAAGTGTATCCCATATGGCCAATGTTCAAAATCTGCTTTTTGAAAAAACTAATTCAATTTATATGTATATAAATATATAAATTTATCTACTATCTATATATTTAGTTATTTAGTTAGTTAATTTTTATTTATTTATCTATATATATATATATTCATATATATATGTATATATATATATATATACATTCAAGATAGTATATATAACTAGACCCACTTTCATTAGTTAAGCTCATCAACTATCCCCCTTTTCCTCCCTTATATTTATTTTTGTATATATATCTATATATATATATATATACTTATATATACAAATTTTTTTTTTCTTGTTTAATTTTTAATTTTTTTTTTTTTGTCTTTGCTTGATCCTCTTATTTCCAAAAGGAAGAAAAGAACAAGAAGCAAAGGAAAGAAAATTATCAAGAAAAGAACTCCATTCATTTGTGTTATTGATTCAATTCAATTGGAAAGAGATATATTGTTCTTGTTTAGTCGGTTATATCACTTTCTGTTTTTAAGTTTTTTGGGTGTGTGTCTTTTTCTTTGTTTTTGACTTTATCCGTTTCTTTTTTGAACAAGAAAGCTTCACAACAATCAGGGTTTTCAAGAAAGTGAAATTGCATTGATCACACTATTCTGCAAATTTTTTCTTGGAATTTTATCATATTTACTTCAAATCTCCTGATTGTTATCAGATTTTTCAACGAGGTATATAAAATAAAGAAAAATTCAAGGTAGATTTTACCCAATTTTTTTATTTTACTTAATAATTTTAACTGCTTGTGCATCGTTCTTCCATTGTGTTTTTTTTTTATTATTATTATTCTTGTTTTAATAATACAGGGGAAAGAAGGAGAAGAAGTATTTAAAATCATCAATCCAATATACCCCTTTTAAAACAACCCATTCGAAGTTGAATTTTTTACTTTTGCTGAAATTTTTTAATAATTTTTTTTTTCTTGATTATTTTGGAACCAAATAATTACAAGAGTATCCCTTCACATAATATTTTTTTATTTTATTTATTTCAGTTTTAAAATTTGCCAACATTTCATCAAGTCATCCCGTTAGAAGAAAAGAAACTCTTATTGGAATTATAAAGAAAAAAAAAATTACCAATTGAAGCTCATCATCTTAACAATGTCAAATATTATACAAGAATTATAAGAATATATTAGATTGGAAATAACAAAGAAATTATAATTCATATTTACTGAGATTAATAATCCCACACAAAAGAAAATAACTCACCACAAAAATTTCAAAACTTCATAATATATTCATACTGTTCAATTGTTGTGATGCCAAATAATCCACTTAATTTAATTGGTCAACAAGCACTGGATTCCGAAGTTCAACAACAACAACAACAACAACAACAGCTGCCATCTTATGCCCAAGTTCAACCTTTACCTTCCAATGACAAAGATACCACCAGCAATACTATAGAACTGAAAAGTGATAATACTCCAAATATCACACAACATGTACCACCTCCATTAATACCCACAAACACATCATCATCTCTGCAATTTTCTGGTGGTAGTGCTTCTCATCTATATCTGCTGCAAACAAGTGTTCCACAAAGTTATTTCCCCGAGACCAGTCCCACTAATAATAATAGTAATAATAATAATAATATTCCACAATTAAGTCACCAACAACAACAACAACAACAACAATATTCACAATATTACAATCAAGGGCAACCGTATGACAGCTATAATAAAGATGAGCTGCAACAGTTTTACCAGTCATATCCTTGGTCGTCCAATTATTATGGTCGTCCAGTGCCCCCTCAGCCGCAAATAAGAGGTTCATTCCCACCACCAACTGGAATGGCTGTACCGTATATGTATCAGCCTTATCAACAGCAACTGCAGCAACAACCGTTATACATGCCTACGTCGCTGCAACCTTTATCATCATCACCATATCTGCAACAACAACAATTGCACCAACCACAAACACAACGCTTGCAAGGTAGATCACTGTCATTATCATCGATACAATCATCATCTACTTTAAAACCAAAGAGGACAAGAAGAAAAAGAAATGAAGTTGAAAGGTTGTATTTTTGTAATTATCAAGATTGTACAAAAGGATACGGATCATTAAGTCATTTAAATGGGCATATTGTTAAACATGGGCATGGTAAGAGAAGACACCCAGAAGAGTTTACAGAACTTCGGAAATTTTTAAAAGAACGAGAAGAAGGAAGAGGTTAAATCTAGGACATTTCATTAACTTCAAATAAATTTTCCCTTTCTTCATATATATAGGTATATATATATTGTTATACTTTATTTTATTTCTTATTTACTTATTTGTTTGTTTTTTATTTTTGTTTCTAAATTGTTATTATTATCAATTAGTTATTGTTATTCAATTCATCTTCCCAATCTTTTCTATAGCAGGTTAACATCATCAGTTGTTAATCCTCGGTAATATTTTCCACTCAAAACTGAGATCATTTATTACATGAAAATTAAATATTTACACTTGATGTAGTATATTTTTTTACCTAATCTTGTTGCTTTTGAGAAAATCCTGTAGAAAAAAAAAAAAAATGGAAAAATTCCCAACATACTGCACATTTCCGAATCTCGACAATGTTTAACTCAAAATTCATGGAAAAATTGCTGTTATTTCTATACTTGAAATGAAGCAAGGGCATGAGTTCTTTGTACTGGTTTGAAAAAAAAAAAAAAAAAAATGGTTGCATCCAGATCTTAATTATGATAATAGGATCTTATAGAAAATCAATTGGCATCGGAAGTGGAGGAGCCCTTAACTCCTAGAAATTTTTCTACATCAATTTCTTTATCGAGCAAGCGAGCGAAACGAGCCCTCCTCATTCTTCGTATATTTCAGCTACTATCTTGGAATCTTCATATAGTACTTACCGAAAAGAAGCTAGCCACAGACTTCGAGAAACACACTCTCAAATTAGGCAAAATTTATGCCAAAACATTCTCACACTGTAATCAGCCACGTTATCGTATTTTCAATGTTTTTGGGCTTACTTTTTTTGTGTGTTTTTTTCTTATTGTTTTGTTTTTTGTTGTTTTTGGTGTTGTTCAGAAATTAAGGTTTCCAAAGGGGGGCAACTTCAGAAAATAGGAGCTATTTTTTTCGTTTTGTGACAACAAATCAGTATGAAAGAAACTGCCAGAGAGATTCATCATCACTCAATTGCAATCTCATCACTAGAAAAAACTTAATTTTGCTTTGTATGGGGTCTCTATCAGATCAATTAGAAGAAGAAAAGACAAATTTTCTCCTTTAGTAACCGTGTAACGGACTCTTGGTGTGTATATGTTTTCGTACATTGACAATCCCATATGACTATGTGTATACAAATATTTGTTTCAATGTTGCATTCTGGTCTATACATTATGTTACATAAAATGATTAAATAGATGAAACTCTTTTTTGTTAACTAACTGTGTTCCTTCGTCTTTGTCTCTCGATCTATGTCTGTTCGTATGTATGCAACAACGTACATCATTATATGCATGTCTGTCTGTCCGTTATAACCTTTGAGAACTCACCAGTAGCTCCAGAGCTCTTTCTCTCTCCCTATCTCAAGAGAGAAGAAAAAATAACAGTGCACTCTTGCTTTTTTTTTGACTCGAATGTAACACTATTCTTATTGAATTGCTGGCCAACAAATTTGTTGAGAAAGCAAAGTTGAATTACTTATTCCACTACAAAAAAAAAAAACAAGTGGGAAGGACTGGAAGGGGCAAATACAACAACAATCAACAACAAGAAAAAAACAAACAAAAATTTGATATGTAATAAAATGTTCATGTAGTGCAAGCACTTAATCGGGGCAAATTTGATGCAACATCAATAAGAGATTAATATTGGTGCCTAACGTATCTGTTTTAACATTTATTACATTGTTTCTCTCTCTCGCCAAATATATTATTGATGATGATGATGATGATGATGATGGATTGGTTTAAATTCGAGTTTCATCATAAGAATAGATTAAAATTGTATAATAGCTGTTCTGTAAGTGTATAATGCATACCCACTTACTTTATTTGGTAACTTACTCCAACGTACATATATATATATACAAGAAAAAGACCTACTTGATTTGGCAATAAGCCCGCTTTCTCCCATTACTCAAATCTATCTAATCAGATCAACATGCTGGTAATCTTCACTCGAAAGAAAGATCGTCGTCACCAATTACCAAGAAGCACATCATCAGCATCATTTTATTCGAATATCTCTCATGTACTCTTTGCCTATGCAAAACTGCCTCTTTTTAAACTTCTTAAAATATTTCAACCTTGTACTTTTTTTTTGCTTTAGGCTGCTACAGGGGGGGGAGGACACATTGAAAGTAATGGGGTTTTTTTACACTTTTTTTAAAAGTAAAAATAGAAAATTTTTACAGCAAAGAACACCGTTTTAGCGAAGGCATGAAAATTGATGCTAATGAGTAGCTATCACGACTTCTCTAAAGGTTGAAGATTTTTTTTAAAACTTTAAAAAAAACCCAGTTACATCTATACAGAATTTTAAATGATTGTTTTTTTTTTTTTTTTTCATTTCTCTTTTGTTGACGTGCTAATATGAAGCACCACCTCCAAAAAAAATTAATAAACAAGAGTGTGTTATATGTGTTAAGGAAGGCTTTGAAGGATCAATGGATACGAGAATCATCCATAATAATCTCCAAGGATTTTGTTATGGTGTTATGATTTTGTGTAATTAACGTGTATATGTTTTTTTTTTACCAACTCAGGCACGATGCGAAAGAAAGAAAGAAAAAAATTATTAACAACCTTGACAAATGCAATCCACCTGTGGATCCAAGGTACAATCTACCTTTTATTTTTAATTATAAAAAATAAGCTGTAATATATAATGCATCTTCAGTATGGTGCTTTAAGCTTGATAAAGCCGAGAATAGATAAAAAAAAAAATCATTAACAGTAATTTGAAACTATTAGGTAAAATTAATTACGAGCACAAAAAAGATCATTGTAACTCCAAATTAAGTGTTAAACCTTTCTCCGACAATATGAGTGCTATTTTATCGTCCGAAGAAGAAGTGTTTCTCCGTTAGTTTTAATAATATTATAATTATTATTTGGCTATCATCGGGTTATGAATTAATATCAAATGATTTATTTTTTTGTTTTTGGCCTTGAATAATTTTATCGCCTCATTTCATGAAAATTCATTACTAAAAGTGGATCTCTCTCTCTCTCTCTCTCTCTCTCTCTCTAACTTGGTAAGAAAATAATACGCAAAATTGCCTGTAACTAGCAATGTGTACACATTTGTCTCAAAATCTGTAACGAAACCCTTTCGGTTCAGACTGTTTGTCCTCTGTTTCTTTCTCTTTTGATTTTTCAGAAAATTTGCCTTTTTCAAAATAATCTCGTCACCTCATATGTAAGAACAAGAAGAAGAAGGTGAACCCCCTAAATGTATCTAACCCGAAGCTCTTCGGGTGAGATCTTCGGCCTCAATTTTTTTATTTCTCGCTTCTATTTAATGCTTTCTCACATGTTTTAAAAGCATGAGAAACTTTACTGCATCACCCCAAAAAATAGGTGATCCAAATTAAAACTATTTAAGTTTTCTAATGCTTATGATTCTAATTATATTGATGCAAAATTATCAGACATCTTCACTTGCAGTTGTTTTGTCTACAATATCAACTTCTTCTTTGTCTCACTTTTCTACGTTTTGTCCCAGTATCAAGTGTCGAAAAATTGGCTAATAAACAGGTTCCAATGTCTCAGACATTTTTTTTTTTTTTTTGTTTTTTGCCAAAATGATTCCAACAAACGTCAAATAATAATAAGTTTGACAACTATTGTCAAAGAACTGCTGAATTATGTGCTTTCCTGTCTGTCTCACTCGTCTTGTTATTCAGTTGATTTGAAATTCATTATTTGCGTTTTGTTTTAAATAAATAAAAGTACCTCTATAAATACATACATGCACAAAAAACCCAGACATACCCCGTTTAAATTTCCTGTATTGATTGATCTACAATAATTTGTAGGATTTTTCTTCTAGATTCACAGTTCAGTATAGAACTAGAAGCTTTCCTTTTCCTAAAATTAGTTTTACCTCTATTTCAAGATTGGGTTCAACTATTTTAAAATATATATTTTTAATAAGAAAATTTCAAACACATACGGAAACCAAATAATTATCAATTATATAACTAATCCCATTCAACTTTTTATTGAAAAAGATAACAAATAAGGAAAGATCAAAATCTCATCAATTAGGGGTGAAGCATGTGTAGGGTGGATATTTTTGTAAAAAGCTCATTATGCAGAAAATTTTGTTTTAGTAAAATGCTCTTCCAGAAAGATAGGATGTCTTGAATGAAAGAAAAGTAACATAAGCATAAGACTTGGGAGATAAAAAGAGAAATCAAACAAAGACATTATTCCATTCTATAGCTCTTGAGCTTTGTCTGAGAGAAGAAAAGAAGAAAAAAACTCGAAAGACTGAAACATCTATTGTGTTTTCGTTGTATTTTTAGCTTTATCTTTTTCGTTATCTAATCTAAATTCTTCGGGGGAAAAAAAAAAACGAAATGAAAAAAAAAATAAAGTGTAAATAACTTTTGAGACTTGTAGCACAATCACGTTGTTTTTTATAATATTATAGATCAAATTCAAAATATGGTAGATAACCAAGATACCAAACATGGTATTGTACAACCTTCGTCATCAGAAGTTTCATTGACGAGTGAACTGAATGTGCCTTTATTAATAGACCAAGAAAATGACAATATACCTTTCCGTCCAAATTCACCAACACCGACAGCTGATGGGACCTATGAACTTGCTGCGTTGAATACAAGAGAATTACATGATATATTGTATCTACAAGAGATACCTGATTTACCTCAAGGAAGACATTTAGGACCATTTGCCGTGACCGTCAATTTTGTGAGCCGTATCTTAGGTTCTGGTATCTTTGCCGTACCTGCGTTGATATATAATGATGTTGGAGGTTCTCCAGCTTTGTTTTTTGTTGTATGGATAATAGCTGCAGTGCTAGCATTTGCCGGTTTATATGTATATTTGGAGATGGGTAGTATAATAGCCAAGAATGGTGGTACAAAGACATTTTTGGAATTCATTTTTTATAAACCCAAGATGCTAATGACAGTTATTGCAGGCATCTTTTACGTTGTATTTGGATTTGTCATTTCAAATTCTATAGTATTTGGTCAATATTTCTTATATTCTTTAAAGACTGATGCTCCAAATGATTCTAGTGCAAGTTATGTCGGATTAGCCCTTGTCATTGTGAGTTTTGCAATCCATTCAATTTCTCTAAAACATGGAACTTTTCTTCAAAATTTATTAGGTGGTTTGAAATTGTTATTATTAATCTGCTTACTGCTTGCTGGAGTGTACGCATTATTACCTCCAAAGATAACTTCAATTGAAAATCAATTGTTGAAACACAACTTCTTTGAGACAAAGAAACCTGTGACAGTCGCAGGACTCACTTCTGCTTTATTTAAAGCTTTTTTCGCAATGGCTGGTTGGAACTCTGTTCACACTTTGGCAGGGGAAATTGCTGATCCAATAAGAACTTTAAAATTGTCTGGACCACTCTCATTACTGATCATCACAGTTTGTTATTTGTTCATCAATTTGGCATATTTGATAGTTATTCCAAGTGAAGAATTGATGAATAGTGGAGAATTAGTAGGAAGTTTGCTTTTTGAAAGAATATTTGGTGCTGCTATAGGAAGAAAATTTTTAACCTTGAGTGTTGCATTTTGTGCTGGTGGTAATGTGTTTGTTGTAATGTATTCTTGTGCTAGAATGAATCAAGAAGTATTCAGAGAAGGGTTCTTACCATTTTCCAAAATTTTTTCATCAAATTCAAGATTTGGTACTCCAATTCCTTCTCTATTAATTGTTTGCTTCATAACTTCTTTATTCTTAGTGTTCCCCTCACGTGGGAACCTTTACAACTATATCGTGAATTTGGAAAGCTACCCTGGTCAAATCTTTATCACAGGTGTGTCTATTGGAATATTTATCTTGAGAAGAAGATACCCAGAAATGATAGCTCCAATAAGAGCTTCATTATTCTTAACTGCATTACTCATTATCTTCTCAATATTTCTCTTAATTGGCCCACTTATCCCAGCTAAGGGAGAATCTCCTTGGATGCATGATGGATATCCAAATTATGGAATCACTAGTTGTATATTTATCGCATTATGTGGATTATATTGGTATATTTTTTTCAAAGCGTTACCAAAATGGAAAGGTTACGAACTTGTTCAAGTGGATGAAGTCTTAGAAGATGGATTAACTATGAAAAGATGGGAGAAAATTTATAAATAAATAGAGATTACATAGTAATAATAATAAACATCTTAAAAATACGGTATTATGACATTGATTATATAAGTATATAATTCAAAAAAAAAAAAAAAAAAATTCACAAAAGCAAGAATAATAGATAAAAATGACAAGATCAAGCATTAGCAGAAGATTTCTTCTTGACAAATGCTTCCTTAGCCAATTGTATTAATACATCCAATTCTCCAGAATTTTCACACATGCTATGGAACAAGGATTCCTTGTTAATGATTAATGAATATGGATCTTCATATTCAACAACTCTACCGGCATCCATCACCAAGATCTTATCGTAATCTATAATTGATCTCAATCTATGAGCAATAGTTAAGATTGTACTACCCGAGAATTCGTCTCTAATAGTATGTTGAATCTTAGCATCAGACAGATAATCGATTGAAGCAGTAGCTTCATCCAACAAGATAACTTTTGGTGCTTTTAACAATGATCTGGCAAGACACATCAATTGTCTTTGACCTTGTGATAAATTAGAACCACCTTCTGAAATAGGGTTTTCCAAATCCAAGAATTTGTTAACATTTTCACCAGTAGTGGCTGAACTATTCAAAGTATTTAACTGAATAGCTTCTAATTCTTCTGGTGATATCAAGTTAACTCTTTTCAAAGCAACAAACATCTCATAATCAGAATATTGTCCAAAGAAATCCAAGTTAGATCTGATAGTACCTGTAAATAATGTTGGATCTTGAGGAATAATGGTAATACCTTGACGTAAAGTTTTCAAACCAATCTTGGTGATATCAACACCATCAATGTGAATTGAACCAGTTTCCGGATCCAAGAAACGGAAGAATGCAGTGATAATTGTAGATTTACCTGCACCAGTTCTACCAACAATACCAATTTTGGAGTTTGGTTCCACTTTGAATGAAACATTTTTGATAACTTGTGGCAATTCAGGAGCATATCTCAATGAAAGATCTTCAACTTCAATAGCACCTTTATCTGGCCATGATGATGGTGGTTCATTTTCTGGTATCAAAGCAGGTGGTTCTTGTTCAATTTCCATATATTCTTGAAGCCTTTCACAAGAGTTCATGTTCATTTCAATGTTAGCATAAAGACGGACAACCCATAATGCAGATTCTGTGAATGCAATAGCATAAGATAATGACAAACCAGCAAGACCGGCATCAAGTCTTTCGACACCAATCAAGATAAATACACCGGCAAAGAAAGAAACCAAGGCACCAACGAAATCAACACGCCATGCTAACCATCTATTAGCAACCCACAAGTAAAAGAATGGCCTGTTGTTTTCGTCAATCTTGTGTAAATTTTGAAGCATGAATCTACGTTCATCACCATAAGCACGGATGGTTGGAACACCAACCAAAGTTTCTGTGAAATGTTGATGAATAGGAGATCTCGTGATGGAGTCGAAACGCTTTAATTCTCTTGATGCAGAAAGGTAAAAAATACCGACGAGGTAGTATAAGAATAAGACGACACATGCAAAAATGATGAATGCAGGGGTAATTGAACAAATCAAGACAATGACAGCAAAACATTGGATAAGGCAAATAATGAAACCTTCGGCACATGGAGTTAACTCTTGATCAATAGATTCGATATCTTTTGAGAATCTGTTCATGATACGTCCAATTGGTGTAGCATCGAAAAATCTCAATTTGGCTCTTAAGATTCTGTACAACATTCTTTCGAAAATTGCTCTAGAAGCATAAATACCACCAAAGAAGGCGATCAAGACTCTACCACATGAGACAATAGAATATGCAGCACCAATGATTGAATAAATTGCAATGTAAAAAACAGTTGAATGTGGAGTTTCTTTGCTCATGATTCTGAATTGTTCACCACCAATAGGTCTAGTCCAATCCAAGTTCACGATAAAATTATGAATTGGTTTAAGAGGTTGATATCCAAATGCAGTAGTAGAGAAAACAGCATCTTCAGTTAAACCAGATTCACTTGATAATGACCAAATTCTTAACCACCATGATTGATACATGTAAATTAATTGACATCCAAACATACAACTGAAAAATGCAATCCAAATAAGAGGACTACCAAAATCTTTTGCATACTCGGTGTAAACAGATAATTTAACAGTACCTTCACTTTTTGTCTCTTCTTGAACCAATTTCTTCTTTGGAATATCAGGAACTGGAGCTTTTTGTAACTGTTCTTGTTCAGCCTCTTCTGCAGCAACAACTTCTTTCAATTTGGCTTCAATCTTCGCAGCATTCTTCTTAAGGTTCTTCTTATCAGTTAAATTCTTAACGTTGGCAGAAGAATTGGCACGAGACATGACACTAGTCTTGACCAATTCATCATCACCCAAGTCACCTTGTTGTAATAACAAGTCTGGACTACCTTGGTTCTTAACACGACCATTGTCCAAGACAACGACCCAATCTGCTTCAGTGACTGTTAATGCAACATTATGTGAAACTAAGATACAGGTACGGTCTTTCATCAATTCACCAGTGATACAATTTTCGTAAATCCATAATGCAGTATGTGAATCGACAGCGGAAAGACAATCATCCAATAAGACATGTCTAGCAGTAGAATAAAGAGCACGAGCTAAGGAAACTCTTTGTTTTTGACCACCAGATAAAGTTATACCCTTCTCACCGACTTCAGTTTCATCACCATTGTCTAAGATTTGGAAATCACGGACCAAACCACAGGCTTCAACAACAGCATCATATCTTTCTTGGTTGAAAGGGGATGCGAAAACAATGTTGTTTCTGATGGTATCATTCAACAACCACGCAGCTTGAGAACAGTAGGCAACAGCTTCACTTAAACCAGTTGAAGGATCAGCAATCAATTCATCTCTTGGTTCTGTTCCTGGTAAATAGACATGACCACTGGTCAATTCCATTTCACCTAACAAAGCCAAAAGTAAAGAAGTCTTACCAGCACCAGTTGGACCAATAATAACATTTAATTTACCAACTTTAAAATCGATATTTAAATCTCTTAATTTGAATTCAGTTTCAGAGTTTTTAGACCAACCAAAAGTTGCATCTTCAAAACCAATGTATGGAGAATTTGCACTTCTTGGATGACTCAATTGTTCATATTTGGTGGTATCTTCTTCGTCAAGGAATTTTTGAACACGATCAACAGAGACTTTTGATTGGATAACAAAAGATGACATATCGGCCAATTGATCCAATGGATTACGCAACAAGTTGAATAACGATAAGGAAGTGAAGGCGATTGGAGCAGTTAAAATGTTACCATCAATGACAATGTAACAGTAGAATGAAACTAAGGTGATTAAAGTAGGAGTGATGAACCAAACAATAGCAGCAAAAGCCCAAACGATACATCTCCATTTTAATTTGTTCAATTCTTCTTCTCTAACTTTGATAATACCTTCAGCGAATTTTTCTTCCCATCCAAAGAATTTGATAATCCTAATACTTTGGAAGGCCTCATTCAATTTTTGAATTCTCTTATCGGTGACACTAAGCATTTCTCTTTGATAACTTCCCAAGACTGATGAGATCTTGTAATTAACAGGTAAGAAAAGAATAATGACAAATGAACCAACTAAAGCGGACCAACCTAATAATTTGTATAACAAAGTGATAGCAACGATGATCATCAAGATAGCATTGACAAAGTAATGTAAATAACCAGAAATCTCAGAAACTTTAAAAGCATCAACAGCCATCAAATTAATAATGGAACCTAAGTCAGCACTTTGTGTTGGTTTTTCTTTTGGAGCAGCACTTTCATCAGTATCACTTGAAGATCCGGCATTAGTGGTAACTTCAGTGACTGAATTCTTATCATCATCATCTTCTACGTCCAGAATTTTAGAAACTTGTTCAAAAGTGATTCTTCTTCTTAAAGCTTTGGCGTAAACTTCACCAATAATGATAGCTTTTAATCTGATACATAATCTTCTTCCCAAGAATAATGATCTTCCACTAACGGTTGAAGAGAAAAGTCTAAAGAATAATAACAAGAAAACAAATAACCAGGCCAATGATTTAGGAGTGGTTTCTTGATTTTCAACATATTCCAAGATTTTTTTCAATAAAAGAGATGGGGCGAAAACCAACACTGAATCTAATGCAGTCCAAGAAGCCTGGGTTAATAATAAATATCTAAAATATTTAAATAATCTTCCTGAGAATTGATAGGAAGATTTCATGGCTTCGAAATTTTGAACAATGTTGAAAGCGTAATCTTCTTCTCTTAAACCCCAGACATCAGAAGTGGTCATAGATTTCTTATAAGCATGAACAATCATCTTGTCTAACCATTGATAGGTCATTAAACTGAGTAATGAGGTTTGATTTTCAGGTGATGGAATGGTATTATCATTGGTGACGTAGATTCTTGCAGGTTTGTCACCAATTGTAGCAGTGTAAATACTCAAGACCAAGATAAAACAAGAAACAAAATTGGCAAGATAGTAATATTGTACGATGGAGACATCAACAGAGTTGATTATAGCGGATCTGAAAGTGAGGCATGCAGGTAAGAAATTGAAAGAGTAAACCAAGACAGATTGTTTCCACAAATTTGGTAAAGCTTGGGATCCGGTTTTTGATAAATTGACAACACGGATGGTACACAAGATCAATGCGTAGGACCAGATGAATAATTTGGCAAATGGGGCATACGAATCTTCCCATTCTTGTGCTAAATCTTTGACAAAGATAGTACCGAGGGATAAGGCAACGTTGAAAATCAACAATACTTCTTCCAAACAGACTCTAATTCTCTCACCAAGGGATCTGTAAACCAATTGAACATGTCCATGTTCTGAGCCATCTTCATTTTTATGGACCAATTTCTTTATATCGAAATGACGTTCTGTAATAGTTGGTTCATCTTCTCCTAATTTGATAGCACCATAACTTTGGTCGGCAACATCAGCAAGATTGGACGAGGAAAGTAATTGCTGTGTTTCCCAATCACTAGCGGCCTTATCAGAATATTTTGAAGAAGTATTTCTTATGATTAATCGTGAAATGAAGTACAAAAATGAGAGTGTTGCCACCACACCAGGTATCAATGTCTCTAGCAACACATGTCTTCCACAAGTGCTGAAATCATCATCAGCAAACCAAGTAGGACACGCAGTCGTATTTGATGACAGCATTATCAGACTTAAAAAACACACTGGTTATTTTATAACTTTCTTCAAAAGCTTTCTTCGATTTATATTTATAAATTTTGTTTCAAACGGCTCCTTATTTCTTTATATCTTTTTTTTTTTTTTTTTTTTTTTTTCCTGCCTCTGAAAAAAATTAATTACAAGCTGAAAAAAATTAAAGGCAGAAAAAAAACCACACAGAACTAATTACTTTTGAAGAAAAAAAAAAACCGCTCAAAGTTTAGTCTTTCATTTGGTTATTACAAGAGATCTGTAGTCTAAGATGAAGAGTATATGGGAGAATATGAGTAGATAATTACTTTATACATTGTATCCCGTGAGTTGCCCTAATTCCATTATCTCACAAGGGGGAAAAAAATAAAAAAAAGAGAGAGATAAAATTTTCTTTTTTTTCCTTATCTGACTCTCTTTCCCAATCAGTTTCACTCAATGCCTGGCGTTTCTATTGTGTATTCTCGTTTGGCAATACATAAGAGAGAATCATATATAGAGCTTAATTGAGCCGTTCGAAGCTGAGGGCAGAAACGGGACATTGCCCACTTACCTCGTCCATCTATTCAATTCACTAGTTACTCGATGCTTCCTCGATCTCTCTCTTTTATCTGCCTGCTGCCCCTGTCTTATTTTTTTTTAATTTTTTTTTTTTCGGTTCGGCATAGTCTTGGATTGGCTCATATCACTAGCAGCACAGCACCCCTTTTGAGGTTTCCTACATTATTAAAAATTATGTTGCTAAATTTTCGTTTTTATTGTTTTTATTGTTTTATTTATTTAGATTAACCTATTCATAAGCAGCATTTTTACCAGTCTTTCTACCAGTTCTTCTAGCAGCAATAAGACCAATCTTTTGACCTGGAACGGCACCTCTAGAGATAGTTGAAGCTTTACCAATATGTTGATGGTTACCACCACCGTGAGGATGGTCAACTGGGTTCATAGCAACACCTCTGGTCTTTGGCCATGAGTTTCTCTTAACCTTGTATTTGTGGAATGCTCTACCAGCCTTCAACAATGGTTTATCAATTCTACCACCACCAGCAACAACACCAATGACACCTCTGGCATCTGATCTGATAACTTTCTTAGCACCTGATGGTAATTTAACTCTGGTCTTGTTTTCATCTGGGTTGTGACCAATGATGATAACATAGTTACCAGAAGTTCTACCTAAAGCACCTCTGTCACCTGGCTTTTCTTCAACGTTTGAAACAATAGTACCTTCTGGCATAGCACCTAATGGTAAAACGTTACCAACATTTAATGAAGCTTTCTTACCAGCATAGATAAATTGACCAGTGTAGACACCTTCATTAGCAATGAAGATTTCTTCACGTAATTTGTACTTGTATGGATCACGGAAAGCAACTTTAGCTAATGGAGCACCACGTCCTGGATCGTGGATGATTTGCTTAACAACACCACGAATGTAACCGTGACGTTCAGCATAATCTAAGGTTCTTAACTTAGCAGCACCTTTTCTTAATCTGGTGTGAGATGTGAAGATTGAACCAGCACCTTTTCTTTGGTTACGAATAACTCTACCTATTTAGAAATAAATTTGTTAGTATATTTCCTTGATTAAAATTTTTTTTTTTTTTGATCATCCCATCATCTCCTTTCAAGATATACTACATGTCCCATATTCTTCTTATGATCTTTTATAAATCTATTTTAATTATCGAGCAATCATTTCTATGCTTCGATTCATTCATATCGACTTCTTTCTATATTGTACAAATAAACTCTTTCCCATTATTGTAAAATCTATAGATGAAAAATTTTTTTTTGATATAATTCCAATAATTGAAGTATTTACATATTAAATTGAAATAAACATAGCTCATTTATAACCACTGTTCAAATGATGAAAGAAGATGATGATCACACTAATGACTTAAATTACAACATACCCATTGTTGATTATATTGGTTTGATTGGTAAAACCTTCTAAGAGAGTCTCTTTTTGAAAAAGAGGAAAAAATTATAAGTGAAAAAAAAAAAAAAAAAAAAAAAAAAAGAGAAAATTTTTGTTCACAGTATGTGCGTTTTTACTTAGTGGTTTTATTAAGAGAAGAGAAAAGTTGTGTATTATATATCAATTATACCAATAGGGTGAGCGTACTTTAAAAATAAAACTAAAAGAGCAGAAAAGATTTTTTTTTGTAGTAACTCAAAAACAAAGTCACACAAATTTCCTTATTGGGAGCTTCTGTTCTTTTGTTAAAGAAACAAGGTGTGATGATGTTAGATCGAATAGATAAGCTTACTTTTTTGTTTTTAGAATTGATGCGGCTGATCAAGCGAATTTGTTATTTAAGCCTTTTCTTTGATCCAAAAACAAAAACAAAAAAAAAAAAATTCGAAGATACTTCAATTACAATTACTACCTAAACAAAAAATATGAAATGATGATAATGATATGATGATGATAATTAAATATTGATGAGTCAAAACAGACAACAAAGCTCCAAAAAGCTATAGTAGTAAAAACATGAAAAAAAAATAAAAAAATAAAAAACCAAAATATGAGACATAATATAAGAATATAAATAAACACTTCAAGCAAACTTTTCTTTCATCATTCAATGAAATAATCAACAACAGTTATAAAAAAAGGTGAATAGCAACAAAATATACACAAAAAAGAATAGAAAGATAATAATAATAAAAAAAAAAATTCATTAATGAAAAAGAATTCAATTTAAAACCCATTTTGAAAATATTAAATCAAATATTTAAGCTTCAATTTTGGTTTCTTCCTTTTCACCATTGGTTTCCGGCTTGATATTTGAATCAATGGCAATTGAAACGGTGATGGCTCTACCATTGATTTCCTTACCGTTAGTTTTCTCAACAGCCTCCTTTTGCTTGTCTTCAGTTGCAAATCTGACAAATCCAATACCTCTACCTCTAATTGGAACATTTTGTCTTTTTAAAGTCTTGTAGACATGTGTAGCAACTGTTTTCTTTGGAATATCAACCCAAACAGGTTCAAATTCTTTATAAAACTCCTTCAAATCATTTTCAGTGACTTCGAAATCCAAGTTATTTATGAAAATAGTATCCTTTGATGGTATACCTTCACTCAAAGGAACTTTTGGAACCTTTGATCTTGGTTTTCTCAGTGGTCTGCTTGCAGGCTTCTTCTTAGTGGCAACAGTTTTTTCTTCACTTGAAGAAGTCTCTTCAACAGTGGTAGCAGCAGCACTTTCTGATTTCTTTGCCTTGCTCTTCTTAGATGGTTTAGTAGCTGATTTCTTTGGTCTTAAAGATTCTGGTAATGCTTGTCTTGTGTAGACCTTTCTACCTTTAAATTCTTTGTTATTAAGTTCTGATGTAGCTCTCTTTGCTTCATCAACAGATTTAAAAGTAGCAAAAGCAAAACCCAGACCAACTTCAACTGCTTCACCCTTTCTTCTTGTTGTCTTCTTTGGAATTTCAGTTGATTCGCTTTAATAATTGTTAGTATGAGATCATAAATTATACAAATCGGCTGCCGTATCCCTTTCCGAAGAAAAAGGAGTTAGATAATACTTACACTTCAAAACCTGTTAAGAATTCTTTTAATTCTTCTTCAGTTAAGTTGAAATCAACATTACCAATGTAAACTTTTTCTTCAATGATCTTCTCTGGTAATTGAGCTTCTGGTTGTTGTTGTTGTTCAGCTGACATTGTAATTAATGATGTTATTTTTTTTCAAGTTTCAGTGTGAATTACTTCAAATATTTTCTTCGTCTTATTTATCGAAAAACCAGAGGAATTGAGCAGACAATCTTCTTCTTTTAGATGGATTTAATTGATTGGAGATGATAAGAAAGATGGATTGGACTTGTTGTTCCTTCTCTAAATTTCTAATATACTTGTTTTAGTTCTTGTGAGTATACCGATCAAACTGGATGTGGCAAAAAAAAATTGTGTTCTTTTTATATTTTTTTTCCTTGTTGGAAGAGTTCGAAGGATTTTTGTCTAGAAAATACACGACTGATTTTCTCATCGTCCGGGAAGATAGTTCTTTATAAGTATTCTTTTATAGTTTTCTTAGCAACGTTTCAAGTTCTGAATTTCAAAGGGTATTCATTGATCTTATCAGAAAATCAATTTTTGTTAAAATTTGGACAGACTGGCAAGATTCTCCAGCATTAATTCCCTGAATAATTTACTAAGAAGTATAAGCAACAAGACTTCTCTGATCCCAGTACTATCACAGTTCTAGCACAGTTCTGATATATATTCGTTAGAGTCTGTTGGTGTTGTTTGTCGAATTTCTTGGAAAAGGGATCCAAGATAGAATAACATGAACTGCCATTTGTATTTCACGTGTCAAATAATCCAGCCAATAAAATTTACCTTTTTTTCATTACTACATTTTTTTTTTTGTTAGTAAATATTTCCCAAGCAGTATAGACATTTTGCTTAAACGGTAGGGAAAAACTTGAAAGAAATTAGGAAGGAAAAAAAAAAAAATTGAAAAAATTCTTGAACAGTTAGTTATTTGAAGTGATCATTCTTTGATATCATATAAATAAAGTTAAAATAGACAATGTCAGCCATCTTACGTGAATTAATAGAATCTTTCGTCCCAACTGTTGCTTACGCTGAAGAGGTATGTTTTTTTTTAAATTCAAATGTTCTACACACACACAACTTGGTTTTCCAATATTTTTATAAAAAAGTATAATAACCAGATTATTTATCTGGAGTGAAACAAACAACTAAAAGGTTCTTTGTTCAAGGAATTCAGTTACAGTTTGAATGACTTTGATAGAGAGCTTAATCAGTGACGTCAAATTTGGATACAATGTTCCAATATCTAGGTGAAGAAACGTGCAATTGATTTAAAAGTTGTAGTGTGTGCCATTAGTTTCTGTTCCCTATACTAACTTTTTTTTATCAATTTATAGCCAGAAGAAGAAGTTGAAGAATCATCAGAATCTAACGAAGATGATGAAGATGACGAAGATGAAGATGACGAAGATGAAGATGAAGAAGAAGAAGATCAATTAGATAAATTACAAAAAGAATGTGCTGAAACAGCTAAATGTGCTCACTACGTACACCACTACTCAGAATGTATTGAAAGAGTTACTGCTGCTCAAGAACAACCAGACTATGCTGAACAAACTCACAAAGAAGATTGTGTTGAAGAATTCTTCCATTTACAACATTGCATTAACGATTGTGCTGCTCCAAAATTATTTTACAAATTGAAATAAGTTGACCCAATAATAACAAGCTAAATTTTTTATCATTTAATCATGAACATAGACTCTTTTTTTCTTGTTTAAGAATGGTAAAAAATAAAATGGAAAAAAAGTTTATAACAGGTATTTTTATTCATAACTATTTAAAAATTTGTTTCAATTATAATATTTATATATACATATGTTTGAAGGAAGAAGATTATTAGAAAGGAGAGGTGAATTCAGCAAAAAAGAAAACTCGATATATGAAGATTTTATTTAATTCTTCATTTTTATAGCAATAGTTTTTATTTTTAATATAAAAAAAAATAAAAAAATTAAACGAAAAACAGTAGCTGTAGTAGATGAGTATTAATTCTTACGTTTGAATTCTAGTTCATTTGTACTAACTCTAGTTCAATTTATAAAGTAAGCTTTATCTATTGGTATCTGATTAAAATTAGCTTCAATTAGATTGGTTCCTCGAATATTCTCCTATACGGAGATTATAATACACGGAAAAGAGATATACGGAGAAAAAAAGATTTGAGGAGAAGTTTTTTATTCTCCGTTTCTACAAACTACAGAATTATATGATATTAGATCTGAATAATGTATTTTATTCAATATTGTATAACGTATGTACTTTTAAGACAAGTTCTAAAATTACAAGAAAATAAAGCTAAAGTTATTGAATAACTTAAGCTTTGACAGCAGCAGCAGCAGCCTTAGCTTTCTTGGAAATTTTAGCTTGAGCCTTTGAACCAACGACACCACCACCCCAGTGTCTTCTGTTATCTTCGTATTTTTCAGTGAAGTTAGCGTTGATGGTTGAAACCAATTTAGCTAAAGCAGCTTCATCTTCTGGCTTAACTTCGGTTAAAGCAGCAACTGATGAGGTCTTCTTGTGGACTAAAGTACCTAATCTAGCTTTACCCTTGATGATAGCGTATGGAACACCCATCTTTCTACATAAAGCTGGTAAGAAGACAACTAATTCAATTGGGTCAACATCGTTGGCAATCAAAACTAATTTGGCCTTCTTGTTTTCAATTAAGGAAACAACGTGGTTTAAACCGTATTTGACAACAAATGGTTTTGATGAGACATCTTCTTTGGTCTTACCTTCAGCAATGGCAGCAGCTTCTTTGGTTAATCTTTCTTTCTTTTCAGCAGCAGTTTCTGGTCTGTATTTGTTGAATAATTTGAATGATTCAGCAGCAGTGTTTCTGTCTAAAGTGTGAGAGAATTGAGCAATTGATGGAGGAACCTTTAATCTCATTGATAAGATCTTCTTTTGTCTTTGTAATCTGACATATTCTGGCCATTTGACAAATCTTGACAAGTTTCTCTTTGGTTGGACTGATTGACCAATACCGAAGTTCTTTGGTGAAGCTTCGGTTAATGGGTTCTTTGATGAAGCCTTTGATGACTTGTTAGCTAATGGAGCTGGAGCAACCTTCTTTCCTTTTGGAGCCTATATTGTTTTCATAATAGTTAGTATTCTGCCATTCTTGTTCCTTGAAGATAGCAACAAAGATTGAAAACGTATATATATAGTGTCATTGCAAAAAAATTTCAACACCCTGAAGTGTATCCCATCTTTCACTACTGCTCTTTAACCATTTCTTTCGAAGTTAAATTCATTCCTGTAAGACATGTTACTGATACAGTCTGACTCGATAAAACATATTCTAATATCTTTACTACTCTTATATCCAGGTTGTACATACCATTTTGTGTATACTGGTTGTTAAAAGTCTATTCTAAGAAGAAAAACTTTTTTTTTTTATTAAGTGAAAAATTGGAAAAAAAAAAAAATTAAAAAAAAGTAAAACAGAATTGTAGTGTACATTATCCCAGAAAGAATCACTATATAAAATATTGGTGTAATGATGTGAGATTAGGGCAGAAGACCTAATCAGTGTGATATGTGATAAGCTTTCACTTAATATCTGGAATTTCTTCTATACCAATCTTATTCTAAAGTTATTCACAATGACGTTTGTTAATATTTGAATGAAGAACTATGCCAGACTAGATTTAACTCACCATTAGTTTAGAATAGTCATCGACGTTGTCTTTCAATAATCCCACGAAATCATCGTACTATAGTGTTAAATTGTTAATATCAAAAGCTAATATAACATACAAAAGGGAAACTCACATTTCTTTTACGCTGCTTGTAGGTTTTCTTTACTTGTTTAAGTCTATTAGACATATCTTGAAGCCCATCTACTTGCAGATTTGATTTTTTCCTTTCCTCAATTTTGGAAGCAATAAGGGCATCTGATTCAATAGTTTGTGTCCGCAAAAAGGGGACTTGTTCAAGTAACTCTAAATTAGAAGGTTGAGTTCTCAACTGTTGTATCTCTTTGGAAATTTTGTTAATAATTTGTAATTTAGAAGTATATTCTAATTGTGCTTACCTTGATCGACCTCCTTGATACCCTTTTCAACTTCTTCGCATTCTGCTTTCACTTTTTGAACAACAGCTAATAAATCACACGGACTTTCAGCTACTTCTTCAGGCATTGTTTCCTCCTTGGCTACATAATATGTTAATTTTCCGTAACTCTTTGCAATAATTTCTCCTTTTTCAGTTAAAATCTCAAGAGACTTGATAGCATTTTGCTTGGTCACCTTATTGTGGAGATTCAATATAATATCAGCAACAGAATATGGACGGTACTGACCTTTCAAGTAATTCAAAATCAATTTTTCGGCTTATAGTTTTGGTTGTTAGTATATATTCTTTGAATTGTTTTACCCCCTTATCTGAGGGAGAAATAGTAAATAACGAACCTTCTTCACCTGAAAATTGATCTTGCTTTACAATTTTTTGTTTCTTAGGAGGCATTCAGAGTATTCTTGACTGATAATTTTCTTGAATGGTTATTCAATTGCAATAGAGTTTAGACGAATTGAATCTGTTTAATTGTGAAACATTCAAGAGGAGCTGCGCTATATAAAAAAAATTACGGTTAAAATCAAAATCATAAAATTTTATTTATAAGATCTTAAAATGCTATATTTGTATTGTCCTGTTTACTACTATTATTTTTCAATGTCAATTTAGACTTCCTCTGGCATTTTCATTATCAAAACTGCTAATGATGTCCAGCCCAAGAAGTGCCTTGTTCTTGTACCTTTCCCATCGACTTCTTGATATTGTTCATATCCATATCCGGTTCTTTGCCATTCTCTAAAGATATTGGTGACTAAATTCTCTCTCAATTCCTTGTAAGTCTTGCTGATGAGATCTTTCAGTTTTGGGTTGGTTTCTGGGTCTGCAGCATAATGTTGCAAAGCTTCCAATACCAAGTAGTTTATATTGATCCAGATATTACCTCTCCAGTAATCTTCTCCTGTATGGAATAAAGAGCTAGATTTTGAAAGTGACCTGATACCATAATTTGACCATAATTCTTCAGGATCTCTGATCATCTTCACCACATGATAAATTTTTTCAGATTCTGAAGGAATAAACTTGTGAATGAATGGGAATAACGACACGTAACCTTTATGACAAACAAATTCGTCTTCTTCTTCATCATTAAGAGTCACATCACAATAACACTTATCACTTTCTGACCAATGAAGGTCTTCAATGTTTTTGGTGATCAGCTCTTCAATCTTGGCATATTTAACAGCATCATCTTTTTTGTCTAATAACTCTGCCATAGTTTTCATTGATCTCGTCATAACACCAATCCAAGATATCAAATCAACATGAAGTTCTGCTGTATCTGGGGTCTCGGCTCTTGGGTAGTCATCCAATCCACTTGGAAGACAATGAGTGATAGACCTACCTTTCCATCTATAAGCTTCACGAGGATATGTTGGATTTCTATTGAATTCGTCTAATTCACCACGTTGTGTACGTCTGAACCATTCATAATGCTTCTTCAATTTAGGATATACTTCTTCTCCGTAATGTATTAATAATTGCGGATTGTCTAAGTAAGCATCGGCAACATCAAATGTCTTATCAAATCCACCGTACTCCATATCTTGTTCATTTAATTGCAAATGATTATTCTTGGCATCTTCTAATAATTTTGTGAATACCAACATCATAGTTGGTGGGTTAGCAATATTTGGGTTTTGTACCAGGAACTCATCTGGTACTTTACTTCTAGCTTCTGGTCCCAAAATTTGCTCTCTAGCGATCCATCCGTTGTCATCAATCAAATTGAACCAACTTTTCAAAATCTCTAAAGCTAAAGAAGAATCAAATTCCAGAATTGGCAATAAGTGGAAACCTTCATCCCAATAGAAACCTCTAGGGAAAAAAGGACGACTTGGAACAGATGTGAAAAGCTCTTGTGGATCTTCAACTTCTCCATTTAATGGGATTGAACCAAAAGTCACCTCATCTAACTCGTTGGCTCTATCAACGAGACTATCTCCATAGAAATAACCAATACCCCCCATCAAATTTGATAAGAAATCTTTACCAAATTTTTCATATTTCAGGTTATTGAAAGGTGGTTGTAAGTTAAATTTTTCAGAAAATTTAGTGTCAAAATTACCTGTGGCAAGTTTGACTTTTTCTGCAATATTATCAGCACTTATTTGATCATCAGTGAAATCTTTGTTAAACGTGACAAAAAATTTAAAACTTCCAACAAAGGTCTTTTGGATAAAATGTAAATTCCCATTGAAATCATTTGTGTTTCTAATTTGAAATAACTGATCAGGTGGAATTTCTTGAAGGTTTTCATATTCAACGTTTATTTCTTGGATTGATTCTTGTAGCAAAGTCATAAAGATATCTCTGGCCTTCCAAATATTGTCATCAGGGACATGCAATGACAAATAATGGGTCTTGGCTGGATCCGAGCTTGACCTGACCAACTTTCTTGAACGAGGTTTTTTATTATCCAGGGATCCCTCAGTCACGGTTACAGTGAATCCTCCACCAAGAGTCTCAGAGAACCCAATTAATTCAACGTCTCCGATCAAAGTATCTGCGGTGCTTGGACTCGTCAACAGGCCCTCACCTTCAAGACCAGTGTAAAAAACTAAAGAAGTCTTTACTTTTTCGTGGCCCTTTTTCGGTACGCCTTTTATTTCCACACCCCAATTTCCTTCATCGGTCTTGACAAAACTTGTGATCAAATTGATCTTACAATCGTTGTCCTTGATAATCTGCTTCCCTCCTACTCTTGGATCATATTTGACCCATCCAAAACCACTCATATCGTCGGATTGATCACACGCATGACGCATCTTACCTATACCATTGTAGTCATCGATGTTGAACCACATTAATCCAGAGAGCAAAGAGTGAGGAATCCTTGGCCTCACCCCAAAATATAAATTGGGCCTGTAAGGACCCCAGAGCAATGAAGAATTCAACTTCTGATCAATTTCATTTAAAGATTGAGCAACCAGAAGTGCACATAGCACTAGAATTGGTAAATATCTCGCAAGCATTACCTGTTCTTTCTTATCCTTAGTTTTTTTTTTTCACTTTTTTTATTATTTATATTTTTTACATTTTTTCAGATTTGATCTGTGTGAGACATCTGAAATTATCGTTGAATTACATGTTGATACATTATTATAATATACACTAAAATTTTCTATGCAAAACCTCCCATTCTCTTCTTCTTCTTCTTCAGCTTAGCTGGTCTACCACCGAAGACACCTCTTTCAATCTGTGATAATGCATTAATGGGCTGAGTACTTTCCTGCGACGACTGTGATTCAGGTAATTTTGGTCTTTGGGTAGCAAATTTTGTAGGATCAACTGGTACGTTAGGCACCCTTTGAGAAACTTTGATAGATGGCATCAGGAATGACGAGGGTACATCAAAAGTATCGAGGACATCATCTTCTTCCAACTCTTCGTCATTACCCCAACCGCTAAACACTGCTTGCATCTCTTCTGGGAACTCTTTCATCATTTCGGTCAATTCTTCCTTATCAGACACAGTTGAAGTCTTAAAAGTTATCAGAGATAAGGCAAGTTGAGTTGATATTTGTCTGAAGTACAGCTCATTGGCAATTGAAAATTGTTTTAACCAATCATATACAGATCTGATGGGCAGTTGAAGATTTCGAGATTTCTCAGATAGTAAAGGGAAACTGAAACTGAACACCAATCCATTTTCAGTGAAATGATTCATTAACTGCTCCAACATCGAGTCAAGCTCATCAATATCCGTTATTTTGCTAATAACGTCAGCCGAGAGCCACAAAGTTCCAACACCCAAATTTTTGTCTTCAACATATGTGTTTAATTGGGAGCTTAAGGCAAATGCAGCATTTTGTACTTCATCACTTTGTGTTCCAATCATAACTTCATCTTCATCATCTGAAAGAGACATTTTTGCAAATAAGCCTTGAAGTTTTTCGGAAAACCTGGTAATTGATGGCATCTGGATTTGATGCTCTTCCATTTGATCTGAGGGTGGTGAATTAATTTCCTGCAGTACTGTTGAAAACATTTTCCATTTTAGCTCATAGCTTTTTGAGAAGCTGAATGTTATGGTAAAGCATTTTTCATCAATAGACGAAACATTTTCTTCTCGTAGACTCAATTTTTTCTTGTTCAGTTGTTGTAAATCAGACTCAATAAATGGAACAATTGCCACGTCACTCACAGACTGATCATCATGCTCCAACAACAGCAAGTCAGGATCACCTAAAATTTTCCAAAACCCATCTTTAAGACCAAATTGGATCTGGAACAACATCTTGTTGCATGAAGATATTATGGAACAATGATAAAGTAGAACACCGTTGTTAATTTTTGTAAAATCAGTCACCACTAGTTTCAAAGTACAATCTTCCTTGTCCAACAGATGTTTCCAAGATATGATTTTGTTCAAGTTCATTTCATTAAATTCTAGTAAAATGACTTCTCTTGAGGTCAACAACATCATGTGTTGATCGTTGATTCTTGTTAAATGTCTTATACTTGAAAAAGAGTGCAGAACTAAGAGAGTGTTCATCTCCATTGTACTCAAATCAACGTGCTTGATTATGGATCTATCAACTAAAAACAATGATTTCGAATTTCTTCCCCAAACTACAACTTTAAAACCTGAAAACTCTGCTGGGTTGCAAATTGAAAACGTAGGAATTAGGGTCTTGATATTCAAATCACCATCAGGAATTTCATAAATTGAGCAATTCCCTTCAACATCAATCACACTGAATTGAGCAAAATCCCAAGGGTTTATAGACATATCAGCGATTCTGTTTTCAAGTGTAATCTCATGTTTCAATATGATATCTTGGTGATTGAAAGAATCGACTCGCAGCTTCAAGATATAGATAACTGACTCTGTTCGAACTAAGACATAAGGTGAAGCCACTTGACCAAATGTCTCTGATAACTCGCAAAAACTTATTTGTTTAATTTGAGATGGGAAAGAGATGGAAAACTTTGATAAAAGAGAGATATCGTGAGAAGTCAAATCGATACCAATTGTCGAAATATTCAATAAAGTACCCAAGCGACCACCTTTAGAAGCTAAAACCTTAGTGAAAGAGTATTTGCCTCGAGTTCTTATCTTTCCCACAGTCATTAATTGTTTCACTGCAGGATCATAGACATTATTGGATAAGAGGTGATCAGATTCTGCTTGCAAGTTTTTCAATTCAGATTTCGGTATATTGATTTTTTGTATAAATGCCTCAGTGTCCTTCCTCAATGGAGCCAAATCAGTCTTCGCCTGAGCTGGAATAATCGTTTGAAATTTATCTTGCAAAGGGTATAGCACAACATTCGATTCTCTTTCTTTTGCAAAAATCAACTTGTTCTTACTAGAATTTGCCAGATACAAAACTTTACCTTCGACACCATATCCTAGCAGAACCCCATCTCCCTTTGTAACTGGCCATGACATTATCTACTATGTTATATGGTCATCTGCAAATATATATATATACGTGGTTTTTAAATAACTTAATTATTGTGTTTTTATGATCATCTATACAGAAAAGAAAATGAGGGACAAGAGAGAAAAAAAAAATTTATCTTGAAAATTCGTGCATCATGGAACAAATCATTTCTTAATCAAAGCATCTTCAAATCTCAAGTCCCAACCAATTTGAGGACCCAATTTTGGTAAGACTTCAGCTACACTTTGAACATCTTTATCACCTCTACCTGAGATAGTGATGACCAAGTGTTGATCCTTTGACATCTTTTTGGCCAAATTGACAGCACCATAGACTGCATGGGAACTTTCTAAAGCAGGAATGATACCTTCCAACTGTGATAGAAGTTTGAAACCTTCTAAAGCTTGAGCATCACTAGCAGCGATAAATTCTACTCTTCCACTGTCTTTCCAAGCAGCCAATTCTGGACCAACACCAGGGTAATCCAAACCTGCAGAGACAGAGTGAGTATCATGAACTTGACCATCGTGATCTTGTAAGACATAGGTTCTGACACCGTGGAAGACACCAGGGAGACCGACTGTTAAAGTAGCAGAATGTCTTTCTGTATCGATACCATCACCACCGGCTTCAACACCTAACAATTTGACGGATTTGTCGTGTTCAAATGGAGAGAAAGTACCTGAAGAATTTGAACCACCACCAACACATGCAACAACAGCATCAGGTAATTTACCATCGTTCAAAGCCAGGAATTGCTCTTTAATTTCAGTACCAATGACACTTTGGAAAGTACGAACCAAAGTTGGATATGGATGTGGACCAATAGCGGAACCGACAACGTAATGAGTGGATTGTAAATGAGAAACCCAGTAACGGAAGGCTTCTGAAGTGGCATCTCTTAAAGTTTGAGTACCATTTGTAACGGCAACGACATTAGCACCTAAAATTTTCATTCTGAAAACGTTCAAAGCTTGACGTCTAACATCTTCAGCGCCCATAAAGACAGTACATTCCATACCGAATTTAGCACATGCGGTGGCAGTGGCAACACCGTGTTGACCAGCACCAGTTTCTGCGATAATCCTCTTCTTACCTAATCTCTTAGCAATCAAGACTTGAGCAAGGGCATTGTTGATCTTGTGAGAACCTGTATGATTCAAATCTTCTCTTTTCAACCAGATTTGAGCACCACCTGCGTACTCTGATAATCTTTCAGCTTTATGGAAAGAAGATGGACGACCAATGTATTGATATAGTGATTTGAATTCGGTCCAAAATTCAGGATCAGCAGTGGCAGATTCGAAAGCTCTTTCTAATTCTCTAAGACAAGCATGTAAGGCTTCTGGAACGTATTGACCACCAAATTCACCAAATCTTGGATTGTATTTATGAACTTCGTTGAAGTCAGGTTCTGCTGCTTTGTTTGTTGCAATTTCCGGTGGAACAGCAGTTGGGGATATAGTTGGTTTGTAATTTTCACCCAAGATAGTCTTTATATAATCTTTAACAACTTCACCTCTCTTACCAGGCAGTGATTCACCAATCAAGGTGACAATCTTACTTCCAATGACAACACCTTCGGCACTGGCACCAACTGTGAGGAAATGCTCTCTTGTACTGACACCGAAACCAACGGCCAATGGAGTTTCACCACTGAATTGTCTTATATGTGAAGTTAAAGAACTGATAGAGTCACTAATAGTTCCAGTGGCACCTGTGGTACCCATTCTTGAGACAACGTAGATGAAAGAATCAGCAATTTCAGACAAGACTTGTAATCTTTCATCAGTGGTAGATGGTGCAACTAATGGAACATAAGAGACACCACTATCTGAACAGAAACCTCTGAATTTGACAGCTTCTTCAGGAGGCAAATCAACAACGATAAAACCATTGGCTCCAGCCTTGGCACTATCTTGGATCATTTTTTGTTCACCGTATCTTAAGATAGGATTATAGTAACCCATCAAAAGAATAGGAACAGTTACTCCTGAAGCTCTAGCTTTTGTGACCAATTCAAGGCACATTTCAACGGTGATACCATTTTCTAAAGCAGCAGTGTTGGCCTCTTGAATAGTTGGACCATCTGCAATAGGATCAGAGAATGGGATACCCAATTCAATGATATCAACACCACCTTCTTGCATTCCTTGTAAAATTGGAACTGTATCTTCAATAGTTGGGAACCCAGCTGTAATAAAAGTGACTAAGGCATTACGGCCCTCTTTCTTACATCTGGAAAAAGCTTCTCTTAAACCCAGTGACATCTTAGATAATATTTTATTCTTTTCTTATATATATATTCACTTCCAGGGGAAAACTACTTATGAATATACAACTTTTGACCTCAGAAATCTAATCCAAATGACTCAAATCGAAAAAAAAGAAGACGAAAAAAAAAAACTTTTTTTTTCCATTAAATGTTTTATCTTTACACACGACTTTATAGTAGTATTGGTTCTGATGGAGTAGCACCCAAGTATTCAGCTGATTGTGGAGTTTGTCCACTTTTAGCACCTTTGCTATTCTGTCTCTGCGAGACTGTTGACGATGATCCACCTCTTCCTCCACCTCTTGGTTTTCTCGTAGTTGAGCCTCTCTTGGAGCCTCCTCTTCCACCTCTTGTGGAAGACGAAGAAGATATGAGGCCCAAGTCCGTTTGCAGTTGCTGCTGTGTGTTATTATTGGAAATCAACTGCTGGTTTGTGGCAAATATAGGAGGGCCTATCTTGACCTCAAAACGGCCGACATTGTTTCTTGGAGCTTCGTTTTTACCCAACTCTTTCTTTGCAAAAGCCACCAACGGTTGTATCTTTCTATATCTTTCAATGTATGAATCTATGTCTTCTTTCAAAGTTGTGATTTTATTTTGCATGTCACTGAAGAAATCCTGCGGAGTTCTATTGGATTCCTCGTTCACGGTGGCTAAGAGCCTCATTAGTGATATCATCTCATATCGCAATGTGGATATCTTGTTTTTTAGAAGTTGGAGTTCTGTTGTCAAATCGTCCAAATTGTATTTTCTGCTATTGAGATCATCAATGCTTATCACCTCATTAATAGTCTGAAGCTGATGCCCAGCTGATACCTCCGAAGCCATGCCTGTTAGTTATAATTTTGTTTTCGGTTACACTTTTTTTTTTTTTTTAATTCGTAATCCTTTTTTTATTTTTTCTATTAGATTTTACTATACATTCTTCACAGTCTTCAGTCTTCTCTCCCTTATCGTTATTGTACCTTCAGATTCTTTCCAAGGGATGTTATGCTCTGTCTTCATGTCATCCCAATTACGTCCACATAATGACTCAAGATCAGGTCTTGGAAAGAGGAAATATGATTTGCCTATATCTTTCAAGTACTGGCCCAATAACCTGTGTTCTCCAAATGACATCAATTTGTAATATCCAAGGTTTGATCGAAGAGTTTCTCGGAGACTTTTCCAAGTTAAAAAATCTTGAGTGCACCACGATACTAAGACTCTTCTTAAGACAACGGACGATGGTAATTTCTCATTTAATGTCTTGAACAGTTTCATGTTGTCATTGTTGAAATGCGATATGTGAAGTATCAAATATGTAGCACATTCTTCGAACTCTGATGATGTCAATATGCCATCGCACTTCTCAAGTAGAAAATTCAAACTAGGCAAGTAAGTTTGGTATACCCCTATTTTGGTAGAGATCCTCACGGAGTACAAAAAGACTCTCTTGCTGAAGTCATCTGGTTTAATTGCAAGTAAAGATTCTCGTAATTTTCCTATATTGATTGTTAGTAAACTAATCGGTTCGAACCATATAGAAATACTCACTTAATGACATTAACACCCAATCAATATCTTTCCCATTATTGCCTCCCACGTCGAATTCAGAGCAATGCTTTATAAATTCTCTCTGAATTCTTTCGAAGAACTCACCTCGCAACTCGGCATTTGACTGCAATGTCTTCTCTTCTCCTCTACTCACTAATCCATACTCATTATTTGAAGAAACTCGATTGAATCGCTCTTGTCTTGCTCGCACTTTTTCATCATCTGCAACATCCAGCACCACCTCCTTATTTTTCCTTTGGCCTCCAAATCCACCTCTATTTTTACTCTTATTCCAATTACTTTTGTCTCTTGAGCTCATGTTCTCAATTGAGGTAACTCTCAATTTTTGATACACTTGTTTTGAGAACACAAAAAATTTACAAAGCAAAAAAAAAAATATAAAAAAAATTAGTTTAATAATAAATTAAGTTGATATTTCTATACAATTAAATAAGCGATTGACATTCTCAAGTGGTCTTTGGAAGCATATGGTATGCATGCTGTTCTGATATATATTGTCTATAATTGAGGATGCACACAAAAGCAAATCCAAGAATTGCTAACAGTCCCGTGAGAGAAAAAACTCCATTGTAGCAACGATTGCCCAATTCACAAACGTATATGACACCACCTTCTACTAAATCTGTCTTCTCGGTGAGCGTCACTTTTGAAATCTTGCTATCGTACTGTCTACCGAATTGTCTATTAAGTAAATAGTTTGAAATAATAGGGGCCATTCCAACTACCCCATAATTAAAGGAAAAAGATTTCATTCCAAATCTATCTCCCACTAAAGTTGGATAGATACTGTAATTGAATCCGTAAAAAAACCCAATGATCAATGACAGGTACCATAAATGGTGGAGGTCTTTGTTAAAATACAAGGCAAATTGAGTAGCAGTTAAGAATGAGGTCGATAAGAACAAAAGATAAGATCTGGATTTGTTCCAACTGTTGGTGATGATATCTCCCAGAACACCACCACTGATTCTTCCAATCGAGTTCGAAATTGATATCATTGTGACTTGTAATTGCTGGTTCTGTTGTAAAAGCATCTCGTAGTCTTTTAAATCTTTAAAACTCAAGATAAACTTGGAATCACCAAAAAGTGCCTTCACAATGTACCCAACAGAGTATATGAACATTTGCCCCATACCTGCATAGATACATAATATCACACAAAGTAACCAAAAATCAATGTTTTTAATTAAATTCATTCCAGTGATATCATTCTCCAAAATATTTGGTTGTGTCTTCGGTGCAGCCATATTTTGATAAGCTGGAGATGATGAAGATGTAATTGAAGTTACACTTTTGATAGGAACTGCCGCTCTCATCTCCTCCAACTCAATAGATTGTGACTCAATAGATGTTCTTCCTGCAGGAACATGATAATGGTGGTTATGTATATCACTTGAGCAAATGAATGGGAAACACAATAAGAATATCACCAGAGATGATACCCATAGAAATCCCAAAAACGCAGAGGTATCACCTGGATACAAACTGGATCCAATAATTGAATAGAAAGAGGCACTGAGTCCAATCATTGAAATCGGCAAGGAAGTTGCAACGCCTCTTATAGTTGGAAAATTGACAGCACACTTCTTGATACAACTACTACTAATGAAAGTCGAACCTGTTCCAACCAAAAACAAGAAGAAACTTGACAATGATACATCACTGAACGTATGATCAAATTGATATTGTAATCCGTAGTATCCACTCACAAGACATGTTCCACCTATAAGCAAAGATATAGAATATCCAAACCTATCTATGATCAAACCAACTGGAGGTCCCACCAAGAATGATCCTACGGATCCAACCATCACAATCCTAGAGGCATCCGAAGTGGAATATTTCAATTGTAAAGCTAATTGTGGACTGAATGCCGAATACAAATATAATGTTCCAGTAATCAAGGCTGTTTTATTTAATAAATTGTTAGTAATAAGTTCCTCCTATCTTCTGTAGCTAAACACAGAACTTACCCATAAAAGTAGATGATAGCAATATAGCTATTCTCTTCAACACTAGCACCATCTTTTTTTGGCTATATTGTTATCTTATTATGCTTCTCCTGAAGGGTTCTGTTGTCTTTTATTTCGTACCTGAATGAAAAACACTCCAAAAAAAAAATAATAATAAAAAATAAATAACAAACAAAAAAAAAAAAAAAAGTTTGGCGACTTCTAAATTTTTTCAGATTCATCAGCCTTGTAAATCTTTACAGAATAAGAGCATGGTCAAATTGAACATTGCCTTTTTCGGCTCTGATAAGTTCAGTGTGTACTCATTATCAAGACTTATCCAATTGCAACGGAGGAATCCCAGTTTGATCAGCTCCATAGATTTGATTACTCGACCTCCAAAAAGATTTCGGAAGCAGATAGTAGATGTGCCGATTCTGGAGGCATATCCAGATTTGATGATTCATAGGGCCGATAACAAAAATGATATATTAAAGCTCCTAGACACCAAGAGTTTCAACTTGGCAGTTGCTGTATCATATGGCAAGCTTATACCTTCGCTGTTTGTTGAGTCAATGAAGTATGGTGGTCTCAATGTGCATCCATCATCACTTCCTAAGTATTCAGGTGCTTCTCCTATTCAATTTGCCTTACTCAACGATGATACAGAGACAGGGGTCTCTGTTCAAACGTTACATCCCACCAAGTTCGACGAAGGTGATGTCTTAATACAACAGAATGGAATCAGCATCGGAGAAACCGACGATTATTCAAGTCTAGTGCAGAAATTGGGTCCAATTGGTGGGGAGATTTTGGCTAAGACTATAGAAGAAGAGCTCTTCATTAATCCTTCTCCGATTAGCGCCACTGAGAAATTTTCGTATGCTCCGAAACTTCGAACCGAAGACCATGAAGTTATATGGGATAAATATGATGCAAGACACATTTTCAAGAGATTCTGTGCAATGGGTCCCTTATACACATATTTATTTTGTGATGTGTACAGCAAACAGCAAAAGAGAAATTTGAGATCTTTTAAAAGAGTAATTTTAGATGATATCCAGTTTCATAATTACAAAGAAGGTAATTCGAGAGAGCCAGGTAGCTTCTATTTGAATGAGGAAACGAAGAAACTAATGATTAAAGATAATGGTAATTCTGCTATAAGTGTTGGCAAGATTTTAATGGAAACTTTCAAGCAGGAGTCTCCACAACAGTTTATGACAAGTCTCAAAAAGAGAACAGGATTCGATACGACAAATTTTACTACAAACACTTCAACAAAATAAAAATGCATAAAGTTAAATAGCTCTACAAATGAAATAAAACAAAAAACTCACAAAATCACTTGACAACGCTTGTTGTATTCGTGTACTGCAATTCCAATCCTGGAATATAAAAACTTCTTGCTCGATGGATCACCTAACGGAATGAACGGTCCATCTCTCAACCCACTAGTCGCTTTGACTCCTATCTTAATACCAGTATTTTCCAAACTTATACTCTTGATATCTCCATATCCAAGACTCCATTTACTTGTTAGTGTTACAATTGAGCATAACAAGATATGATCAAATGATACAATGATAACATTTTCCTCACCAGGTAACACAACGTGTGCTAAGTAACTTTCGTTAAAGAACAGTCCTCCATCAATCACTTTGAGCCAATACTGACCTTGTGCCTCTCTGTCGGTGAAAGGTCTGATAATATTATCAAAACCTATGTAACGTGGTAGTCTTATCTTATCCAAACCACCTTTATCAAAAGCTGTAGTTGTGTTTCTAATACCTTCACTAACATTATTGGCAAGATCGAAAAAACCTATGGCTGTCTTTGTTGGTAATCCAACAATTCCCTTACCTAAACCTTTGATGAATCCTCCAGGACCTTGCTTTGATCCTTGTATAGGTGCTGTAGCTATACCAGTCAAACCAGATGAAATACTATCCACGAATGAAGTAGCACCATTAGAGAAACTAACAAGTGCTTGCTTTGGTTTGTTACGACGTTGATTCAACCGACGTCTTTCCTGGAACTCTTTATCGAGTGTTGCAGCGGTCAAACCTTTTGCCATCGATCCAGTGAATTTGGCAAAACTGTCAGAGAAACCAAACACAGATTTCTTTAAGAAACTAAGACCTCCTTTGGCTAATCCAATTCCTAATTCTTGTGGTCTGTCATTCATTATGAAACCTTGATAAGGTTCATAGAAAATGTCCATGAAACCAGAACTAATATTGTTAAACAAACCAACTGGATTACCTAAGAAATCGGCTGAACCTAAAATTTTGTGAACTTGATATAAGAAAGACTGACCATAATGAGCTTGAATCATCTGAGCCAAAACTGGTATTGGTACTTTAACATTTTCGATAAACAAAGCATTAAGTCTAACAGGCGCATCGTTAATATTACCAATGGCCATGGTTAAGACATTTAAGAAAAACATCAAAGGATTAGAGGAGCTAGCCCTATCTTCAGCACTGATTCTATCCGTACGTACAAAGGACAAATTCATTTGCATTGGTTGTAAATGAAGTGCTTCGAAATAAACGTCTTCCGCAGAATCAAGTAATGTTGGTTCCGGAAGCTCCAAATTATCATCCCAAAGCTTGTCAACAATCTCTTTATTCCAACTTGCTCCTGGTATCTTTGCGAAATCAAGAACGGCAAACAAAAAGTCTTCATCAATTTCAAGAGCCATTTCTTGAAGTAAAACAGTGGCATACTTGACAAACTGCACACCATGAGTATCATCTTTGACACGAGACACTGATCCAGAGAAAGTTGGATGATTGTTCATTTCCTTTGCAGATTGAGGCAAGACACTAGGATACAATATCATTGGGAAAAAGCCACCAAAAAGCTGATTATCTATCTGAATCCATTTTAATTTCATACTCAAGTTTTGGTAGATATCAGATTCATTATAACGAATTTCAACACCTTTGAACGTTGCATAGCACAACTCTTGTAAATTATGATTGATCAAAGAAATTCCTAAGCCTTCGAGTCTGACAACCACTTTGGAGTAATAATTTTCATCAGTTTCAATAGCTTCAAAATTCTCCCCTTGGTTAACTGAAGTGGTGCTACCACTTTGTTGCGACCTCAACTTATAAAGACTTGTAGAAGGATCATAGTTGGTGATCACCAAAGATTGAGTTGGTCCATCCGCAACGACATTCAAATCAACAATTGCTGCAGATCTGGTATCAGTTGCAGGTAACCTCATAGGCCGCAAATTACCAATTTCTGCAAGTTGGATATGACGCTCCCTTCCATGTGATCTGATAATGAGTTCCTTAATATAACCAGCAGGATAATCCCAAGAGTATGGCATGACACTCTTGGCTGGAAGACGATAATATATCGGCTTGAAAGGTGGCTGGTTAGAAACTATTTGACTTCCATTTTCATCAAGATTTGGATCGCTTTGATAGAAAATTATCTCTTCATCACTGAAATTTCTGATTGAGAAAGGCCACTGGTTTTTAGCATCTGCTACATTGATAAATAGAGTAGCATTCTCCACTAAAATGCTCACTTTCAACAAAACGTGACCCACACCTTGCTTCAATATCTTGACGTGTATTTGTCCGATGTCAGTAATGTTGAAAGGAGAAGACCATTGCGATTTGGCACCAAAGAAACGGAACATAAGTTGTTTATCTTTGAGGCGACGGAGATTGTAAAGAGGGTGAGACTCCCCCTTCTCCAAAACAATTTCCTTTGAAGATCCGACTTCTTTGATCTGGATTGCTTCATCAAAAGTGTTTCTGATAATATATCTAGGAGCAATGGTGATAACCTTCGTAAGCTTGTATATACCTTCACCTTCATTGATATGAACACCTACGTTCATTTCAGTTTGTCTCGACGAGTTTGTTACTGTTAAATCATATGATTGCCCAATAGCATCTAAACCAATTGGCTTACTTGGCCCGGAATCCCCAATTCTCAATATAGCTCTGTTTGCTCTGTCTGGTTTTTCAAACGAGAACATATCCGGATAACTTGTTTGAATAATTTCATGACCATCTTCCTCTTGTATAGCCCTTGTAGAAGCAGCACGAGATTTCATGACATTATAATTATCAGAAAGGGTTATATCTTGTGCTGTTCTATTCAATATGAGATATGGTGTGTAAATAGAGACCTTGACACCAGCACCACAATTATGGGATTTAGTGTAGTGAAGATTGATAAATAACTTTTGACCATTTTGATGTTTCAAGAATATACGTTTATCCAGCCTGAAATCACTTCCTTTTGGTGCATTGATGATCGCAAACTCAGATTTGTTGAAACCACCGTCATTTGGTTGCAAACTCAATAATAAAAGATGCTCAAGTCTTACAACGTGCACAGGACTAGTTGAGCCTTTTTTAAGATAATTCTTCCAATCTTTTTTATGAGACTTATCATAAATCCTGTATGAGATATCAAACGGTAATAAATTCTCAATCTCAAGAGGGGACGAAATGACAATGTTCATGTGTGGATAGATTCTTCCAAGTGGTTCATCTTTATTATATTGGGCATCAACTTCGAAGAAAAAGTCTGTTGAATCGGATTTGTCAGAAGGAGGGCACATCATTGAGACTGCTCCTCCCATAACATCCTTCCAACCAACTTCATTCACTGACCAGTCATAGCTCGTTTTGAGCTGAGGCCTCAAAGAGATGCTATTAGAATAGACCGCATCTATTGGCAAGGCATGGCGATTTCCTGGCTCAACTCTTAATTCTTCAAAAGCTCTGTCATTCGTACCATTGATCTTAATGTAAACTGGGACGAGTGTGTCATTTTCAACTGTGATGGTAGATCTCAAAATAACGTATTTAACCTTATCTTCACTGAGCTTAACTTCACAAGATAATCTGTTATGAACTTTGTTGACTGGGGGTTGAAGCATGAATAGTTCCTCACCCTCACTTTTAAGAGAAATTCTGTTAACTTCTTCGTAAGAAGAACCAACAATCTCAACTCCTAAGAGCCCATTCTCTTTGTCAACGCTTAAGGTTTCACGAACTGTTCTCCAATCCTCAAAATGCCATGGAATTTCTTCGTCTTTTTTAATTAGCGTCAAACTTGGACGCTCTTCAGAACCATCATCAATCCAGACATTCAAGTCGAAACCAGTTTGATTCAAGATTCTATAAGGAGTATTTTCATCTCGTGGTTTTAGCTGCTCCTCATCTGAAAGCAAGGAAGATATTTGAGACAATAATGCAATGGATCTGGAAGACACAGTAAGCTCAGCTAACTGTCTAGAAATGACATCTACCACTATTGCAGAATTTTTACCAATAACTCTGGCAACATGGAAAGATATTGGCCATGGTTCAACAAGAGGCTCCCATGTAGACGTTGAATAGTTGAAGATATTGACATAAGATTCAATGGATGTATCAGCTTCAAGGTCAGTTGACCAATTCTTTGCCTCAACGCTAAATGGATTAACATTCATATCGAGAACAGGAAGCTCATGCACATCACCTATAAGAACCAATCTGAAGCCTTGTATTTCAGCTAATAAACTTTCGTCTTTAACAACCACAACAGGTTTTCCTGATGATTTATTGGTAATGTTTGATGTACTGGAAATACTGGATACGATTGTTGGTGCGTATTGGGATAATTTCTTTCTGAATTCTTTAGTGAAAGTGTAAGAGTCGTCTTCTTCTTCGTTTTGAGATTGCATGCCTTTAACTGATTCACTATAAAGAGCTGATGCTCTGTTGAATATGTTCATAGCAAGACGGATATCTCTCAAAGACAATCTCATAAGAAGTTGATCGACGGAAGCCTCAACATGAGTCAAGAAAGTTGTCGAGTTTGAGCCTCTTGAATCAATCGTCAATGAAGCAGAAAACTCATCAATGATCTTAAGTCTGTTATCATCAAAATGATCCATGCGACACAAGAACATGCCAATATTGCTTGTCGATAATGACATGATGTTTTGGCTTGTCACCAAGATTTGCTCAACGTTAAATACAATTGCCTCTGAATCATATGCACTTGGATCTGCCAAAACGATAACGGAGGCATTTACAATATTAATAGTGAAGCCAAATGATCCCGAGACAGGCTTATCATCATCCACAGCCGACAGCTCATTGATTTGAGAAGCTGCATTAGTTGAAACCTTCCTGCTAACACTTTTGTGAGATGCAGGAGGAGGTTCTGGAACTTCTGGTGTCATAACAACAGATTCGTCAGGTTTAAATGCCACATCAGCGAACGACTTCAATGCAAAGATATAATCAAGAGCCAATATTGTTTTTGGACTATCTACTGAAAGCATTGCATATGTGTATCTCTTTGGATCTTTTCCTTCTGAATAAATGGAAGCCATAAACTGGTAGGAGTCATGCTCTATTTCAGGAATAATCTTTGTAAACTTGTTGTTTTTAATTGCTCTAATATCTTCAACCACGAAAGATTTCACATGAAGCTCTGCCTTATAGTTTCCGTCTTCTCTCATGGACATTTTGATACCAGTATCATGTAACGAGAATTTTGAGAGACCTTTATTCGTGAAATCATCGACATTTTTGGTGTCATTATAAAGAGTCATCGAAAGGCCCGAAACATCAAAGGTAAAATCAACCTTAAGATGGTCATCAGGGACTGTATTTATTGTGGTGCTTTCTGATGTAGGAGTAAGATCACGATCAGGAGAAACATTATGAGACAGAAGCGTCATATTTGCATTTGCTGCATCATCCTCTAATTCAGCAAGCGATTGATCACCATCAAGGTCAGAGCTGAATACTCTCGAAACACTCTGTAACATTTGTAATAAATATGCTGACTGATATTCAGTAAGCCTGATTTCAGAACCGTCAATGTTACCAGTGATTATCATAGTTGGGCGTGTTGGTATAAAAGCTTCAGAGTAATCAATGTTGAAAGTCACGTTCAAACCACTAATTATTTCAGATAGTTGTTGTGTATCGTTAAAATGGAACTTAGAAAGAATCTTTGTGGATCTAATACCCGCTTTTATCATATTCAAGTTATTAGAATCTTTCGTAACAAACTCATTGAACAGGTAAATTTCACCCAAATGAAATGTCATGATATCAAACTTCTCAGTGTCTCCCTCAGTGAGTCTTGGGAGAACAATAATTGGAGTCTGAATCAATAAATCAAAATGCATCTTATTTGCGTCCTCAATTTTATTTGCTTGATTCAAAGCAGCTTCTCTGGCACTATCATAAACATATTTCATTTGCTGGAATTTACTTAAGAATCCGAAAATCTGAGTGAAAGGGGCTTCAATGAAGTTGATTTTTAATGAACCGGCATGGAACTTAACCAATGAGTTGTAATTATTAGGATTATTTGCGCTATCAAATGTTTCATATGTGAACTCTGCCAACTCATTACCTTCAATACTGACTAACTGTCTCATTGGTGAATCTAGAGGAGTTGATTCATTAATATCATCATGCAACGAAAAACCACCAAGTTTAGCGAAAACCTTCATTTTTTCCGGAAGCATAAAGACATTAACATCTGCTCTGTTCAATTGCATAGTTGCCAACTTTATACCATCATCATTCAAAATCATCATGATGCTGTCCAAGTTTATATTAACTTTCATTTTCTGGGGAGCAGAGTCTTCATCGCCTGCATTATGTCTCAATTCATCTGCTGGGGTTTCTGGTGGATTTGGATCAGTAAAAGTATTCAAAATAAAATTTAAAAGAGTCAATACTGATTTTCTAGTGACCATTATCTTGATAGCTGCAATGTCGATATCGACATCTTGATCAAAGACCTCGATCATCTTCTGGTTATATTCCACTATCCTCTGAGATCTCTTATATTTCAATTGAAGTAAATCTTCAGGTTTCTTAGGAGAGTCAGAACCAAGATGTGAGATATTGGTAGATACCAATTTAGTAAATTCCGGATCTTTCGAGGCAACAATATGGTCCAAAATGCTTATCTCGGAAAGTACTAAATCAACACCCATGTCCAAGGCAGTCTTATAAAAATCAAGATGTAAGTGACTTCCATGAAGATCAACTAAAGGTTCCGATTCCAAACTTGATGTATCATTACATCTCGACAAAGACAATTCTATGGCATCAACATTGAAGTAAAATTCAAATAAATGCTGCTTATCCTTCAAAGAGCTATCTTTATTGGCCACTGATGTTTTAGATATCACTGAAGCGTTATCACTATGTATTTCCTCTATTTCTGTATCTCTATTCTGGTAGAATGCTGGGAAAGCCACTTGATGATCGTCTCCTTCTTCTTCAAATTCGAAATTAGGAATAGCATTATCAATCAATTGCATGATGACCTTATACTGATGATCGTTCAATGAAGCCTTAAATTTAGGGATAGTACCACCAATCTTGAATCTCGCCAAATTGTAGGCAGTTGGTAAAATCGATATCTCCAACAGAAATTTAATACTGAGATTATCCAATATCAATGCTGGCTTTTCACTCTCACTATGTAACTGTTCAATTGTTGATTTGATGTTATTACCAATCAAAATTTGGGCATCCTGCAAATGCAAATCAAACTTATCATACATCAAGTTGTTCAAATTCTCCCACTCACTCAGAGTATAGGTTGTGGAGTCGGCATTTTTAACATTTTCTATAACTTTTGGATCAGCAAGATCACTAATGACACTGATATGACCAGCATCCAATATTGCCACTGGTGATGACCAATCCGAAGGATCCAATGGGATGATAATTAACGGAGCCTGTAAATCTAATTTACAGTTCAATGTTTTATGCTCCTCCAATGCATATTGCAATCCGATTCTAGTTTGGGTAGTTAAGCCCTCCAATGTTGACTCAGCAGCATTCATGATCATTCCGACAGTATCAAGATGTACTTTTGGTGGTTTGAAAAACCTAGCAATATCTTCTATGAATTTTGGATTGTGGAAAATAGTCATACTTCTTAACTTGGCAGACAATGCACTGTCTGCACTTTCATCAAGTGGATTATTTTCATACGATACTTGGAAAAATGGTTCAACATCTTCTTTAGCATTGTCATCCAGTGTGTGAATGCCAGAATGAAGTTGCTCAACACTAACAATGTGTTTGTATAACGTTGAATCGGTTCCATCTTCAACTTTGAACTCTTGTAATTGAAAGTTGGCTAAGAAAGAATCAGGTCTTTGATAAAACTGTGTGCTGCAACCTTCAAATATAACCTCAGCTAAATTCTTATCATTTTTGGTTTTCCTAATAGCTAAAGCTCCTCTCTTCAAAGTAGTCAAAACTTCTAACTTGACTCTATCTTTAGGAACATCAATAGTTTCAGACAAAGATTTTTGTTCATCGTATTCTATTGCCTCATACAATTCTTTTCTTTGTTCATCAGTCATTTGAATGTCTTCATTAGATTGGGAGTCAGCATCAGGAGCAGCCTTATTACCACCCCACCAAGATGAAAACCATCCATTTTCATTTGCATTCTTTCCAGAAACAGATGCTGGATGCAGATGTTGAATTTCCAATTTCTCTTTTCTGCTTTCACTTCTGGCTAATGATCTATAAAATTTAATATCATCAAAGGAGAGAACATCTTCTAAGTCATCCAACTCTTTTTGCTTATCCAGAGTTAACTGAGGATTGACAAGTTTGGTTTTCCAAATGGAAACATAAGCTTTTCTTTGGTCTCTTCTTTTCTTGAAGTGGTCCCAAGTCCATTTGTAATTTTTCTCATGAATTTCTGATAATACGCAATTTGCAGCATATTTGAACCATTCTCTAGGGGCCTCTTCTACAGTTTGCTTTGGACGCAATTTTCTGAATTGTTGAGTTTTCAAGTACCAATGAAATTTCGAAGCAGTCCATAAAGCATCTCTATATTGCTCACTGTCCAAGTCAATTCCAAATTCATCAAAAAACAATTCAGTCTTGATATGAGGTGCCGACTCTGTTGCACCTCTTTTATTAAGCGTAAGATGACCTGACCCAGAGACTGGTTTCAACAAATATTGCGTATTTGAATCAGATTTAGAGTTTTCCTCTATAATAGATTTGAAGTTCTCAAGTAATTCTTCTGTATCATCTGAATAAATCGATTTTAATTCAGTGTTCCAATAGATCTCAAAGGAACTTAAAGTACATAATTTATTGGTATGTGAGGTGATTCCTGATATAAATGTTGGCAACCATGACTCGTCTGTAGATACAGCTGATAATTCTTCCAATGTGAACCCGAAGGAGTAAGGGTTTTCTGTGAAAATTGATTCATCTTCATATCTGACATGAATGTTTTTAATGGTAACTTGAAGGTTATCAACAATCTTAGTCACTAAATTTTCGGTGAAAGTTAGATTCTTTGCAGCATCCTCGTCACTCAAGCCTGAAGTCTCTGGTCTTGATTGATTCATAATCTCCAAGTCTTCTAGTTTTTGTTTTTTCAACCTCATCTCCCTTTCATGTTCTTCTTCTTCATCGTACTCGGTGATTATTTTGGGTGAAGCCAACAAGTAAACATCCTCAATGAAAACTTTCACTGGTTTCGATTTTAAATTTGACCAAGGGATTTGTAAAGTCAATTGGCCAAGATGACCAAATTTGACATCCAAGGGCAATTTGAATCTATCCAAAGACTAAGGTTCATGTTAGTAAAGTTATCAATTAGACAATTCGATTCAATACATACTTCTTTCTTTAATCTCAAATTTTTCAATTTGACATCACCACTCCATATTCCTATATTCAATTGTTTTGGATCGAAATTTTCAACATATGAACCAAGAAATCTATTTAATAAACTTGCAACAAGTGATTCCAACATAATGATTTCTATAAAGATTGGATTTCTAAGTTAATTGAACTCAATGATGGTTTCAATTTGAAAGTCAATTGAGTAGATGATCAAGTTTTTATTGTGTTTGCTAAGTTACGAGGTGTTGTTATTGAGATCTCAATTCTATTTTATTTTTTGCTCTTAACTTTGCTATATACAAAATTTAAACTTTTTTTTTCTTTTGTACTGTTTTTTTTTTTTCAGTGCAGATCTTCTTAACCCAAGGAACTTCTTCGACTAGGGGGGCTATATAAATATATGTAGAGATGTGCCTGGGACTTACATGTTAGGTACAAAATATTGAATTATATGTATTTACTGAGAATGTATATAAATAAATATATGAAGGACTTAGTATCACCCATTCCTGAACGGATTCAGTGATTCATTCGTTTCCGTATGTACAGTGCTTGCCAGATCTCTCGTGTCTACAGAATTCAAATCCGTCTCATTATCAGTTTCAAATGAAGAGCTGCCAACCACTTGAGTTCTGACACCAGTTCTTTGAGCTTTTGAACCTTCAGCATAACCGCTTCTTCTCTTTAATCTGATAGCACCACCAATGGCATTTGAAACACCTTCGATTGTTGGTTTACGAGTTCTTATGTAGTATATGACTCCAAAAGCTACAGCCAACACAACTATTACGGGTACTATGACTGCAGGGGCGATGACTTTTGCGTTATTATCACTCTTGCTTTTAGACTTGGTTGTTGATGATGAACTCGAACTGTCGATACCATTATCTGAAGGAACTCTATTTATTGATGTAATTGCATCAGATTTGCTGCTGATCATTCTTAAAAGTGGCCCGGTCTTGGTTCCAACATGCTTTGCTGAGGTACCAGGTGATGCCAAAGGAGAAATAGTCAAGAAGAAGTAACGACTACTTGCACCCAGAAGGTAACTCGATAATATCTCCATAGGGTAGTAACCATTGTTATTATTAATATAATCAGTTGACATGATAGGCTTCTCATCATCCTTTATAGGGTATGACACGAATTGCAATTTAACTCTTGTAATATCATCACTACCCCAGTAGGTTGGATCCCAAGTGATCCAATAAGTTTCACCAACCAACCATTCAGAACCATTCAATGCCGTACAGAAAGGATATCCTAAAGTTGATGAATCTTCATCTGGAACTCTGTCTCCAAAACAACGCAATACTGGAGGTACCCCTGTGGCTTCTGGGTAATCTGATTCCGAAGGTGTCGGAGAAGCTGAAACTGTACTAGAGTCTGACACTGTTGGAGTGATTGCATATGGAATACCTGAACCATCTAATGAAACCCAAGGTGTTGCTGAGTTGGTGATTGGAGATGCTGAAAGTGTAACGCCATCTATAACTGTTGGAGTAACTTTGATAGCAACACCACTTGAAGTAGAAGTCCAGATTGAATCTGTCAAAACCAGTTGATCCCTACGCAATAATAAAGGCTTGGTTGTCTCACCGGAAACTGGAGCCCCATTAACGTAAATTACTGATGCACTTGCAAATAAAGCTATAATTTTTGATAAAAACATTTTTTTACCCCAAAATATATGATATATTATGTTCTTCCCTTGATCGCTAGTCAAACAGGTGGAAATAAGGTAAACTATATATATATATATCGACTTATTGATTTAAATATAAGAGAAAAGTTTGCATTTTGGTTATCCCAACGGGCATATTTAGGAAACTCTTGGTTAAGAAAGTGCCCATAAAATTTGAAATGTAACTTTCTTGGAAATATCAGTGTTCCTATGAATTTATTTTTTTCATACAATGCAACCTCAACCGATAGCCAGAGGCCGATATTTCCCAAACCGATTACAAAACGAGTGAGAGAGCAAAGTTTTTAAGAGGCCCTAGCATATGCAGAGAAAGCACTTTACGACTCTTCCTTTTGTCGATATATATGTATTAAGCCATCAGTATATACTTTTTTTTTTTTTTTTTTTTAAAGAAGTTACCAAAACAATAAATATAATAAATACCCACTATACACTTACACTTATTGAAGTAAGTGATAAGATACTCTATTTGAGGAAACTGTCATCCTTGTATATTTCGAATTCATAATCAGGTTGGAAGTCGGTGTAGACCATTTCAGGATGAGCATTGATAGAAGCAGTATATGAGGCTTCTTCGTCACCAATGATGATCTTTTTCAACCCATTAGCAGCAGCAGCTTCAACGGCCAATTGGGCTTCACAAGATCTTTCTGTTAAAGTGAATAAATAAGCAGCTTCATCAACGGTTTCACCACATGTCAATAAACCGTGGTTCATCAAGAAAGCGACTTTTCCCTTGTCGCCAAGAGCTTTGGCAATTTGCTGACCTTCTTCAGCTTCAACAGCAACACCACCAAAGTCTTCATAAACGGCTTGCAAATGATACAAAGTACAGGCATCTTGGTTAATCATTTCTAAAGGTTTACCAAAAGTTGACCAAGCTTTACCATAGATAGAATGAGTATGACAAGCAGCATTGATATCAGGTCTGGCTTCATGAAGGGCAGAGTGAATGGCAAATCCAGCGGTGTTAACAGCAGTTCTGGCACCACCAATAACATTACCTTTCTTATCAACTTGAACCAAGTCAGAAGCCTTCATTAATCCAAAATGCTTGCCCACTGGGTTGATCCAGAAAGTATCAGGATCAACAGGGTCTCTAACAGAAATGTGACCAGCACCACCTTCTGTATAACCTTTTCTGGCAAATACTCTGAATGCACCTGCCATGTGTTGAAGAATCCATTCTCTCTTCTTATATGGATCATCAAAATTTGGAATTTGATGTGGGTGAGGAGCACCTGTTGCAATAGCCAGAGCACCGGTATTTTGAATCTTATAACCTCTTGCAGTAGCGGCACTGACCTCAGAAGGAATGTCCAGTGCTGATATAGTAGTAGCAGTTGTAGTAGTAGCAGTTGTTGATGACATCTTGGAATATTATAATTTAATAACAACAATACACTTGCACCGGATAAGAAGCAGATGCATTCCATTTATATCTTTTTTTTTGTAACTGTCTTTTTTTCTTTTTCCTTTTGCCTTTTTTGCCTAACAGAGCATTAGCCGACTGTATGGGTGGAGAAGAAAATAGAGATAAGAGACCAAAACTGGCAGTAAGCGCAGCTTCAAATAAGACTTAAGCTTATTCTTTTCCCAAAATAATCTGATCTCTGTATGCTGAACTCATCGCTACTCTTTTGGAATTAACGATATTCCGAGTAATTGATTACAATAAGAAGAAACAGGAACACAGAGAGATTTCTTTTCAATTGATTGCCGAAATTGGAAGTCTACTATCTCTCCCTCTCTTGATACACAACACACGACATTCTTCAAAGAAAAAAAAAAAAAACAAACAACAAAACAAACAATTGATATACGTAACTGAAAACTTAGCTGTAGTATATATATAGATAACAATACTATGGTCAAATCAACTATTATCTTTCGTAATGATAGTATGTACTACGATGAGAGATTGTCTTAGCTCTATTTATACTAACTTTTAAATGAAATCAGGTCTTCCATTATGCGGAAGTGTCGATGAAGACGAATCAACTCTGTTAACTGAGCAAAAGAAGAAAATCAAGGTCATTGTCTCTAAGATAACACCTCAGTCGGAAACAAGAGCTTCAATAGAAAGTGGCGAATTTACAATACATTATATCTTGTTAAATTCTATCATTTATTTTGTCATTTGTGAGAAATCATTCCCTCGAAAATTAGCATTTGCATATTTGACTGAAATTTCAAACGAGTTTGATAATTCACATGGTACAGAAGCTTTAAAGCCAAATTGCAGACCATATCAATTTTTGTCATTTGATTCTTTTCTTTCAAAGACAAAGAAGATTTATCAGGATTCCAGGGCACAATCAAATTTGGATAAATTGAATTATGAATTAGAAGATGTTAAAAAAGTGATGACCAAAAATATAGAAGATATTATCTATAGAGGTGAATCATTGGATAAAATGAGTGATTTAAGTTTCAAATTGAGGGATGAATCGAAAAAGTACAGAAAAGCTACACAAAAAATCAATTTTGATCTTCTCTTGCGACAATATGCCCCTGTTGCCTTCGTCTCATTATTTTTTGTATTTTTAGTTTGGTATATCTTTCTCAGAAGATGATAATTAGTTAGCATTTTGTTTAGCATTTTTGTATTTTTGTCATCTCTATTTTTAATTTTTCAATCCATTAGCAATAAGCCATTTTTCATGTTCATTTGCAATACCTAATTTCCATAAATCATGATTTTCTCCAATAGCATAGCTAATTGTCTTATCTGCATAGCCATTTGGTCCTAAAATTTTTAAGTCATCAATGACTTGCTCCAATAAGATCAGCTTACCAGCAGAAATTCCATCACCTAAACCAGGATGCTTGATATTGACAATATGAATATGGAAATGATAATAAGATGGTTGATAATGCACAAATATTCTCAATGCATCTGGTCTGATATCGTAGTTTTCAGCAGTCTTACCACGAAGTTTAACTAGCATCTTAGTTAAGTACTCAATATGTGACGAGTTTAAGTCCCTTATTGAAGAAATATCTTCTCTTTTCACGATACACACCAAATAAAGAGATTCTAATGTGGTTCCATCCCACTTCATATCTGGCAATAAAACTAGCTCATCATCTTTGTAAATAATCTTATCAGCCTCATAGTTATTGAACAAGATATTTTTCACCCATTTAATTCTATCACCTTTCATAGTTTCAATATAAGGCTTCACAATGTCTTTGTAAATCTGTGGTGTTTCACTAATAATGTGATACTCTTGCACGTCATATTTTCTAATATGTTGTTCTGTAGCTGGGTAGACAAGATTCAATTTACTTGAAGGATTCAACCGTGACAGTTCCAAGATATTCATACCCCAATAATAGATATCATTGGAATTTATTGGTGATATATCGGAGATTTGATTCATGAGATCATCACCATCGTTGAAATGTGTCTTTTCCAATGTAATTATGGCATTTTTATCTTCAATTGTCCCCAAGAGAACGATGGACTTAGTTTGTGGATTAGAGTTCAAAACTTTGGTGAACTTGAATTTCTTAACTAATGGTTCAAGATCTGACATTGTGTTGAAAGAGTTAAATTTCCGTTAAGCAGGATATCGTGCCAACTTTCTGTTTTTTTTATGTGCACCTTTTTTTTTTTTCATAAAGAGTTTAAAAAACTTTACTGTATTAAACAAAACTGTCACTTTCAAAAATCAATTAAAACTACTTACAGTTCTACCATGAATTCTCCACTATCAAGAATAGGTTCAACAACGAGGCTAAACCAATCTTCCCCATCTTCAGGCTCCCCATTACAAGCAGCACATTCACCATTAACAGCAACACCATATGTTATCAATACAGTAAATTCAACAACAACGGGGACTACACCTGCCGTATTGAATGCCCCACAACCAGCAAACTCACATATGTATTCTAGTGATCTACAAATTTTCAAAGAAATAGAGCTTCTCGAGTCATTGATTGGAAATGTGAGTAAATCTATAGGTAATTACACTAGTCCTGAACTCGATAAGTTGAAAAAATTGGTATCTACTATAGATTCGATAGATGATATCATTGGTCAAATCAAAAATTCTACAAAGTTGCAGCGAGAACAATCATTGAAACTGAATCAGTCGAATATAGAATTGAACAAAACTTTTAAAGAAATTTTACTTGAATTGAAGAGTTATAGAAAAACATTAACAGATTTACCAATTACTGCAACAAAGACAATTAAACATGAACAAAATAAAGTGACAACTGAAATGTTATTAGAATATGCATTAAAGCTTTCAAAATTTTCCAAGATTCCAAGAATGATTGAAACCAATATAACTGCCTCGAATTTTGTATGGCCAGGGGAAGACTCCCTTAGAAGAGGTGTGTTGGCAATGGTTTCTAACGATCCTTCAAAGTTCATTGATTTTGATGTAGTGGATAAGAAAGATGAGTTGAAAGAAGAGGTTAAAGAAGATGTGATGGAAGTTGATAACGAATCAGAAGATGATGATTTGAAAGATTTTGAAGATGTCGATGTTACCCATAAGAAAAAAGAGCATGTTGATGCCGTTGAAGGTTTAGATCTTTTCGACTCTGATGAAGAATGAAAAATAAGCTTTTTTTTCTCTCTCTTGTTAATAAAATCTATATATTAATCATAAGTCAGAAGTAAATTAATGTAAGTTGGAATAAAGTAAATATAAAAAAAAAAAAAAAAAAAATGCAGACTTTTGTGTTTTCTCTCATCTCAATGGTAATTCCTGCAACTCATTATAGCACTTTTCTAAAATATCACCATACAAGTCACCATATTTGACTTTATCAGCAAACCAATCTTGGAAAATTTCACTCAACAAATATTTTAATTTGATGAAAAGCTTGAATTCGAATTTGACACAATTTTTGATCAAGAAAATCTTGTACATATTTTTATTCAATTCCATTATTTGTAAGTTGATAAAATTATTCAATTTATCAAAATCGGAACCCCTGATATCAGGTTTTTGTAACCACAATTGTAATTTTTCATTAGCTTTGATCAATTTAGAAATGATCAACAGGTTGGCTTTCTCTGTAGTTACTTTATACAATATTAACCTGTCTAACATACCGGTAAATGCAATTAAGTAGTCTTGAAATTTCTTGAAATTTTCTAAATGAGTAGAATTCAAGATAGACAATTCTTCGTTTTGATGATGCTGTCTTTTTTGGAAATATGCTGGAATCTTGGTCATAATGGTGTTGATGATATTCAAATTTTGTGATTCTTCTATTTCAAAATTGTACAATTGAGATTGTTGGTTAATGTCAACAAGTTTATCCATTTGGAAAATCTTAGAATCATTGTCTATGAAATTCTTTAAAACCACCTCAAAACGATGTTCATCCATAGCCATTGCCACTTGTCTTTTCTCCAATCTTTCCACAAGAATTGTTAACTTACTCCAAAGTTCTGTCAATTTTGTCAAGTTTTGGTGCAATTTATGAAAATTTGAAACAAAATTTGTTTGTTTATTATCGTTCTCGTCCCAAATGGACTCAATATTCTTATAGATTTGTTCATTTGTGAATTCGTTATGTTCTTCTTCTGTGTCTTCCTCATATTCTTCTCTTGGTGCTGTCTTGTATTTTAATTTGTATTTGGATGGTAATGAAAATTTAATGCCATCAAATTCATCTCCTAAATCAATTTTGGCAAATTTTTTCCAATTGTTAAAATCATTTGGAACGGTTAAAAACATAATCACCAAATTCTCTTTATGCAAAATAGGATGTCTTATCAATTGATTCAAGAATCTTTGTAATCCTCTTCTTCTATTTTGCAAGAAAAGGGAATCATTAGATGTGGTATTTCCTACTTCATTTTTGTTAGTATTTTTGAAACAATTTTCAAGTAAAAGAATTAATACGTACCATTAAACTTCTTAGGAGGCAATTCAGGTATAGCTCTGAATGGATATTTCTTCAACAAAACCTCATATAACCAAAAGAAATCACTATATCTTCTAACGATTTTAATGTCACCTTTGGAATTCGTTGATGTATTACTCGTCTCACCGATGAATTTTACATTGTGACTAACCAAGTAATTAATATGTTTAAAAAGTAAACCTTCTTTTTCAGGAATTTCTTTCACTCTGATATAAGATTTATCTGATGAATTATGGAACCCCAAAGGATCGTACGCATTTGTCATTTCTATGTCCCAAATGTTATTATTAAGTTCCGTGTCTTCATCATAACTTATGGCTGTGGTCTCTATTCTTGCCGTAAGAGCATCATCTTCTTTGATTTGATTCTCAATGATTTGTGATCCAGATAAGACATTATCATTCAATGGGTCATCTACAATGTTGTCTAGTATGTTTTTGATATTGTTGTCATTATCATGTCCTGAGTTTAATCCACTTTCCATATTTTCATTGCCTTCTTCATCACTCAAGTGAGTAGACCATGGCTGGTGGTGATCGTTAATGGCCAGACCACCTACCCTTGGAGTCGGAATCTTCCAAGGATCTTCCTCTAAATGTGGATCAGTAGATCCAAATATACTGTGATCCATAGTTATTGGTTGTATTTTGAAGATTAATGTTTTCCTAAATGTTGTTTTTTTTTATTTTTCTTTTTGGTTTTTCTTGTTTTTTGTTTGTTTTTAAAGGCCCTCGCTTTCACCGAATGTGTTGAGGGATACAAATGGATCTTTTCATGATCAGTTGTCATTAATAACATCACTGGTTATCTAAAACTCTATATCTATTATTTACAAAAGTCTATATAACTATTATTCCTGAGATTTAATTTCTTTGTTGGTTCCTGCGTATATCAATTGCCCTTTTTTCAAACAGGTCCAACATGATCTCACTTATCTTGGTAGCAAACATCGAAGATATACTATTATATAGCTTACTTTTAAAGCCATATTTCAATATCAATTTGATCTCTGATTGTTTTTCATTCAATTTGATTATATTCCACTCAGAGTACAACACTTTGAACAACGAGTCAGTTATCGATTTAGACTGGAACAGTTAGTAGTTGCTATTTTAAGGAGATTGTTAAGTTTACTTACTATCACTTGACTGTTTGGAGTGCATATCAAATCACATGTGAACTCTTCATCAAAGTTTTGGAAACCCACTCTGAAACCACCTTTTGTTGGAACCTTTGTCACTTCATCATATTCATTGATAAAACTTCTTGTGCAATATGGAACAAAATCACGGTAATTGGCAACATCTTGTATTATATCATACATCAACTCTTGAGGATGATTCAATTTCTTTCTAATCACATATTCTTGATCATATTCAGAGCTCTGGTTGTTATTATTTTGTTTATTGGATATCCCAGGAAAATTTATAAATGAACGTCTGTATATACCAATAGGATTACGCAAGCTAGGACTGGTTCTCCTTATTATACAATTCATGTTCCAGAGATGATGTTGATGCAGTATGATATCGGGCTCTCCAAATTGAATTCTTCTGTAAATTTTTTTTTTCTGTTGAGATCTGAACTTGTTTTTTTTTTTTTTTTGGCATTTCAACAGAAAATTTGTTGATCAATAATTTCAGACTAAGTCAAAAAACCATTTAATCTCCAGAAAGATGCAGTGGATTGAGAGTAGACTTGGGGATTTGTCTATCCTGACAGGATTGGATGAAGCTTCATTGAAAATTTTGGTTTGTTTATTCATTTCCTTTCCCTTCAATGCAATTTTCAAGAGAATACCAGATACTCATTTTGCATTGAAGAATTACTATATCATTGGAGTATGTTCATTTTATATAATTGGGATATTAGAATTGTATAGTGGATTTAGAACTTTGTTCATATCATCCATGTTCACTTTTCTTATTACCAAATATTATAAGTCACCATTGATGCCTTGGGTCAACTTGTTGTTCTTGATGGCTCATCTTGCTTTTAACCACGCACATGCTCAATTCTTTAGTGTTTATGATCCAACAAAAATAGATATTACTGGAGCTCAAATGGTTTTGGTTATGAAGTTATCTTCATTTGGTTGGTCAGTTGCTGATGGTGCCTTGTATTACAAGGACAGAGATGCTTTTGATAAGAATTTGAATACATATCAAAAATCAAGAGCAATTTTGAAAAAACCAAAATTCATCAGCTTTTTAAGTTATTGTTTTTATTATCCTTCATTGTTGACAGGTCCAGCTTTTGATTACTCTGATTTTGAAAAATTCATCTTGACTGATTTATTTGAAGATGTCCCTGAGTCAAAGAAACCAGGTAGAAGAAGAAAAAGACTGATTCCGAAAAGTGGCAGAATTGGATTGTATAAAGTTTGTCAAGGTTTAGGATGGGCCCTGTTGATGATCTTGTTACAACCATATATCACTACTGACTATTTCTTCACCGATGAGTATCATAACAGACCATTTATTTTCAAACTTTGGTTCTTATGGGCTACAGCTTTGACTTATAGATTGAAGTATTTTGCTGTATGGTTAATCGCTGAAGGAAGCTGTATTGTTGCAGGTATTGGTTATAACGGATATGATCCCAAGACAGATAAGATATATTGGAACAGAGTTCAGAACATTGATCCTTGGACTTTTGAGACAAGTCAAAATGTTCATGTTGGATTAGAAGCATGGAATATGAATACAAATAAATGGTTGAAAAATTTTATATATTTGAGAACTGTGACAAAAAGGGATCCTGTCACTAACAAACCAAGACCTGGTTTCATTTCCACATTGATCACATTTACCACATCCGCATTTTGGCATGGAACTAGACCTGGATATTATATGAGTTTCGTCACCGGTGCTTTTTTACAAGCATGCGGTAAGATCTATAGGAAGAATTTTAGACCAATGTTCATCAGTTCCAATGGTTCAAATGTCTCGAAATATAAGAAACTGTACGATTTGCTATGTTTTATTGTCACTCATTCAGGATTTGCGTACATGGTTCAACCTTTCATCATTCTTGATTTTAAGAGATCACTTTACATCTGGAAACAGGAGTATTTCTATGTTCATATCATAATGTTCACTTCGATATTGCTTTTCAATGGCCCTTACAGTAAAACATTTTCAAGTTTCTTCAAGAAATATCATTTGAAAGATGTATCAGAGCTCGAAACAAAACAACAAGAGCCAGAACCACAAACCATCACCGTTGGAGATATTCCTGAATTTGATGATCAAGAAGAAATGGCTAAATATGATGACACTCCATCTTATGGTTTACCAAATAGAGATTTCAAATATCTTAAACAAGATTTTGATCAAGATTTGAAAGAGATCAACAGAAGAAGAAGAAGAAGCTCTATATTGGACGATATTGAAAAGGAAAGAATTAGAATGGCTTTCTCTGAAATCAGTAACGATGTAAAAAGCTATGTCACACATAATTCCGAAGAAAAGGACAACAAGAACGAATAAATGAAGAACTATGACTTTTTTTTGTTATATATATCTATATATAAATTCGATGCTTAATTTATAATACTTTCTTTGAAGTGTTAGTAAATCCACTACCTTTAACAGTAGCGATCATTCCATTAGCATCACCATCAGCACAATCTTTGAAATAGACTTCTGTTCCTAAGACTTCTTTGATATCTCTTAACTGATGGATCAAGATATCATCTATTTGCAGTTTATGAATTCTTAATCTTCCAATATCTTCCTTTCCAATACACATATAAACCAATGCAATTAATAATTGGTTCTTACCACAACAACCACTTTTGGAAACTTCTTCCATAAGTTTTAAACAACAATTTAATGCAATATCTTCTGGTAATTCTCCTGCTAATCCAATATCTTCACTGATAAATCTCCAATTATTCTTCTTAGATTCTGCAACCAATGTTATTCCAAACCCTGGACTCTTACCTGAATTTTCTCCTCTCCAGACATCAGCTGTGATATTAACTTCACAGCCCAAAGGTCTAAGATAATTTCTAGCCTCTTCAATCATTCTATTTGAAATTGAAGGAGAAACTCTGGTACAATATGAGATACCTCTAATTGCAGAGATTTTTGGTACATCCAAAGCATGTAATGTCAACGGTGAAGACAACAAGGTATTACACATTAAGTGTACTTCACCACCACCTAATGGAGGTGAGCCTCTTTTCAAAGTATGAATTGTACATTCTCTGACACCAAATTTTTCCAAAATTGGTAGTATCCCCCATTTCAAAGACTCTATACTGGCATCGACTTTTGAAGATGTGATCCCTTTGAAAATAATGCTAAATTTTTTTTTGGAAAAAGGTGCAAGATATAACATCGACTCAAGGAAGTAACCCACCGGTTTAGACTCTGGGCAATTATGTACCAAATTTCCTCCTATTATGATTCCTGGCTTGTATATTATTGTAGTACCAGTATATGAGATCTCTATTACTGAACCATTAGTGACACTTTCCAATAATCTTAAGAATGAAACTTCATAATCTTTTAAACCTGGATTCAAATCATTTGATCTTATCTTCTCGATCTTTATAGGTTTCCCAGATAAAGTAGCCAAGACCAATCTTAATCTAAAATTTCTATGTCCTTTTAAAGTGGTGATCTTAACAGCTGGTTTTGACATGTTATTATAACTCAACTTCTTCCTCTTCTTCTGCTACTATATGAAAACTGAAAATTTTATTTTATAAAAAAAAAAAAAAAAAAAAAATTTTCTTTTGTAAAAACTTCTCCAAAGCAGGAAACCAACTGGAGAAGAAAATTTTAAAGAACAAAATAAAAAAATAAAATAAAGAAAAATTGTCATACAACACAACATTTTATTATATATCAATTCATCCAGTTCCATAGAATATAAGTTAATAGAATGGATCAAGGGGACTTGAATGTTGATTTTGATGAATCGTTGCTTGATGGGACTAATAAGAGAACTTTTGAGGATGATGAGCTGCTTCTCAATGAACTGAACAAGAAGACAAAACTCGAAGATGATCCTTTAGAGTCTATGTTTGCCGACTTGCCACCTCTTGATACGATCAATTCATCTACGGCCTCGCCGGATAAGACAACAAATAATAATACTCCAGCTCTGCTGAATATACTGAGTACTCAAAAGCCAACTACAGCAAGAAGGAAATCTTCAGCTGCAGAACTGAAGCAATTAGAGTCATCAACTCCATCTATAGCAGCATCAACTCCAACAGCAGCAGCACCTCCAAAGAAGGTGACAAAAGCACAATTGAAAAAAGAAGCTAAATTGCTGGCTGCTGCAAATAGTACTAATTCAACTGGAACTACAACAACTAAAGAAGAAAGTAATGACCCGGATAAATTGAGTGATGCCATATTGGCAGCGGGAATTGACTTGAAAGCGGAAGAGACTTTATTGCTGGTTGCAAATCAAAGCAAAGTGAATACATCAACAGCACAAGTGGCAATGACACCTGCAAAATTACAAGATTTTAAACAATTTGGAGGATTTATGAACAAAGTGATCAAAGAAAATGCATTAAATCAATTAACAGCATCTAAGACAGATATAGTAGAACTAGTGCAACTCGCTTGTGATAATTTCTTAAAGGACATAATAACAAATTCAGTGGTATATTCCCGTCATAGAAGAAGACCTTTGAGATCTAAAGTGAAATCATCTTCTACACAAAGAAGTGATATTTCAAAAGCATTGAAAGAATTGGCTGTGAAAGATAAGGAGGCAGAGGAAAAACGTATGAAGAAAAGAGCTGCATTGGGTATGGATAATGGAGATGATAAGATTGAGAAAGCTGGTGCTGAAGAGACATTACATAGAGCTGCCAATGCAACTGCTGCTATGATGATGGCTGGTCCTAAAAAGAAAAAATATAGTTGGATGACAGGTTCCAGTAATGGTGCGGGTGGCTCAGGAGCTACACAAACCAATGGCTCAACAAATTCTGCTATTGCTGCAAGAGGTGATACAGGAATTAGATACAGAGAAGCAAGAGAGGAACCTGGTATTGTGTTAAGAGACTTAGTTGCTGCTCTTGAGACTAAAAGAATTGGTGTTGATAGGTCCTTGACCAAGGCTTATTCAAAATTGTAAATTAACCATATATTTATATATATATATATATATGTAACCGTGTAATATTAGTTTTTGATTTTGAGTCTATTCCAAAAGTCGTTGTTGATAGTAGAATCGCGTATTATTTTTTTTTTCTGCTCGGGTTGTTTACTTTTTTTTTTTTTTTTGATTTGTTTATAAAGAAAAACATTGATTCAAGTCATCACCATCAACATCAACAGAGGCCAACATGGATTTCAATTTATCAGAATCTCTTACAGCTTTTCAAGATGCTGATAAATCGACTTTTGTTGTACGTGATGAGGAGTATTTACTTGCGAAAGTCACAGATGCTTTAGGTGTATCAGCAGAATCGATTGGAAGAGATGAAATCTTTGATCCACTTCAAGACTTGGTACATTGTTTCCCAAAATTATCGAAAAAATCTCAAAGAGCATTGGGATATTTGATATCATCTTCGACTTTAAATATAGCGCATGTTGCCATTCAACTTATAGATGCTGGGGAGAACGAATCGTTCCCATTGTATAGAAAATACTTGGAGTTGTATGGTTATTTGAATTACTGTTACCTTGACTACTTGAGAGAAGAAGACCATAGTGCAATGAGTAAATTGAAAAAACAGATTGATAAGAAATCGTTAGAGAACTTCGATAATCATTGTCAACAAATCGAAGCCGCTATGGAATCCATCTCTAAGGTTTTCCAAATCAAACTTGGTAAATTGTTCGTCACAACACCTGAAAGAGATTTGTTTATAAGTTTATTCACAAGGCCAATCTGGGGTTTGATGGAAAGCAAAGAAAGGATGAAAGTTCCGGCTGTCAAGATCTTGATGTTCAAATGTTTATGTGAAGCCATCAAGTTCCATGGTCACGCTTCAGTAGCCCAAAATTCTATTGTTTCAAATTTGACTTTTTTCGAACATTTGAACAGTCCATTAGCAGAATTATTGGCATCTTTGGCTAACACATATGATTATCACCAGCTAACAGATGAAGTGCTCCGTGAGTTGTCGAATAAGGAATTCGATGTAAATGACTCCACGGGACCCAAATCAGTGGCAACTTTCTTGTCAAAATTATCTGAATTACAACCTAGAATTGTTATGAAACAGATGACTCTTATTGCTCAGTTTTTGGATAACAGTTCTTCTTCATTAAGGTGTGCCGTTATCGAAGTTTGTGGTAATATTATTATCAATATGTGTAATGATGATGAGTTATTCGAAATGCATAAGAACAACTTGGATAAATTGGTTGCCTTGTTGGAACAAAGATTGTTAGATCAAGGTCATTATGCTAGAGCAAAATCTTTACAAGCATTGATGTCCTTATGTGATTCAAAAAGGTCTATTTTGAAAAGGCACCGTCTGGTTTTCACAGAGCTTGCCGTTAGAACACTTGAAGATAAAAGTTCCCACGTTAGAAGGTATGCCATTAAATTATTGTCAAAGTTAATATTGACTCATCCATTTTCGCTGATGCATGGATCGCAGTTGAATCTTACAGTATGGAAGAAAAGACTGCTGGAGGCTGAATATCAATTGGAAGCTTTAGACCCTACATACAAGGAGATGAAATTGAGGGAAGCTGCAGAAAGAAAAAGATTAGAGAAAATTGCTCAACAAGAAAATGATGAGGAATTTGATGAGGAGATGGAAGTCGATTCCGATGAGGAAAAACAAAACGATGAGGAAGATAAGGAAATGGATGAAGTTAAAGATGAAGAAGAGCTGGAACAAAGTCAAGCAAATTTGTCCGTTCTCGATGATAATCCAATCCACAAGGATCGAGAAACGTTGAATAACATTGCAAAATTGAAGCTCACAATACAATATTATCTTGAGGCTATAGAATTCATTGAAGAAGTTGAGAAGGGTACAAAGACTGCTGCTCAATTATTGTATTCTAAAAATAAGTCTGATGTTATTGAGGCGATGGATTTCTTTGTCATTGCGGATGCTTTTGATATTGAAGGAAAAGATCATGGGATTCGTCGTATGCTTCATTTAGTATGGATGAAGAACGGTAATGATGAAGGTGACAATATTCCTAAGAAATTGGTTCAATGTTATAGTCAATTGTTCCTCACGGCTCCATCAAATATTTCATCAGAACAAGCTGCTGCCTATGTTGCTAAGAATTTGTGTAAATTGACTTTCAACTCTTCCGTTGCAGAATTAGCTTCATTGGAAAAATTGGTTGGTATGATTTATGAAGAAAAATTGATAAATGAGCTAGTGGTTAAAGTGTTATGGCAAATTTACAGCTATCAACCCGAAGCTGTTGAAGAATCTACAAGGCTTCAACAAGCTAAGCAAAGACTTGGTTCAATTATCATTTTAGGGATGATTGGGTTGACAAATCATGAGGAAGTCTTGAAAGGTTTAGACTTGCTTTTAAATATCGGTTTGGGAGAAAGAGGTAGAGAAGATTTGATTTTCCAGAAATATTCTTGTATTGCTTTACAAAGAATTGTTCCATCGGCTAAACAGTTGAGATCAGAGAACGATGATAGTCGTTACAAAGTACAGAGAGAAGATGAAGTTATTGATAAGTTATCCAGTCTGGCATTGTTTTACACAGCAGACCATGAGTGGTATGGAATTGCTGAAGAAGTGATAAATGCCATATATTGCATTTCTATGCATCCAGATCAAGTTTGTACAACTATTATCAAGAAAAAGACTGAAAAAGTTTTTGAACCAAAAGATGATTCCACTTCCGATTCTGTTGAGTTATCACAAGTGTTATTTATTGTTGGTCATGTTGCCATCAAGACCCTTGTTTATTTGGAAAAATTAGAAGCTGAATTCAAGAATAAGAAGCATCTTGCAGAACAAAATAAGAATAAAGATAAAGATAATGAACATCAAAATGAGTTGGAAATGATTGGTGGTACATCTGAAGATGATTTTGCAGATGCTGTTCATATTATTAAGGAACAAGAATTGCTATACAATGAACATTCTATTCTTTCAAAATTCAAAGATGTTGTTAGAGTTATTTGTTCCAACAATGTTCAATATGATGATCCAATTTTACAAAGATCTGCAACTTTATGTTTATCCAAATTGATGTTGGTATCTTCGAAATACTGTGAAGAGAACTTGCCACTCTTGATTACCATAATGGAGAAATCAAGGGATCCTATCATTAGAAGTAATGCGGTATTAGCATTGGGTGATATGGCAGTAGTTTTCAACAATTTGGTTGATGCTAATACTGAATATCTCTACCGTCGTCTTACTGATGACAATATCATGGTGCAAAGAACTTGTTTGATGACAATCACTTTCTTAATCTTGGCTGGTCAAGTGAAAGTTAAAGGTCAATTATCTCAAATGGCTAAATGTTTGGAACATAAGGATCAAGGAATTAGTGATATGTGTAAGATGTTCTTCACTGAATTAGCCACTAAGGACAATGCTATTTATAATTCTTTCATCGATTTATTCAGTGGTTTATCCAATGATGAGGATTTGGAAGAAAATCAATTCCAAAGAATTGTCAAGTTTGTCATTGGATTCATTGATAGTGATAAGCATGTTAAACAATTGACATCAAAATTATTGCAAAGATTGAACAATTCCAAGAACGAGAAAGAGTGGAAAAACGTCGCTTTTGTATTGAATACATTGCCTATAAAAGATGAATTACTGGAAGAAGTTAAGACAGTAATAGACGGTGGTTTCAAAATTGTTAGTGCAAGTGCTTGATGTGCATTTACAAATAGTATAAGCTCAAAGATCATTTTTCTTTTTCCTTCTGCACTCTATTGTAGGCTTAGTTGAAGTTAAAACCTTTTTCAAGTAAATATTTATAGTTAAGTTGTAACCATGTGTCTTGTATGAAGTGTTCTAAATATGCTCTTGATTAGGAAAGATATACGTTAACATCAATAAGCTTAAAGACAAAGTAATGAATAAATAAATAAAAAAATCAGTAGAAAAGTTGCCTCTAATCACTATCTTAGGGGATCTTGCATTTAAGCATCTTTCAAGCCTATATATATCTTTATATGTATCAAGAGTTTTCTTTGATCTTGCGAAATCAAAGAGAGAAAAAAAAAAAAAAAAAAAAAAGAAGAAAAAAAAAAGGAGAAAAAAAATTGCATATAAAACAAAAATTTAAAAGTTTTGATTGTAATCAAAGCTAAATCATCTGGCATTTTTCTTCATATTATTCACTTTTGCTCTTATCAGTCATATCTAGTGCTTCTATTTGCTTTTATTGTTTGTGTTTTGCTATAGCTTCAATTTTTTGTTAGTAGTTTTTTTTCATCTTTTCCAAAACTTGCATTTACTGAGATCCAATTAGAGATAGACAGATAGATTCTGCTATGTCTGAAGCATTAACAACACCTAAGCAGCCTTCGTCTCGTACGAGGCTATTGCAAATAGCGACGGATGAGTTAACGAGAAACGCAAGTACAGATGATGGTTTGAGATTGGTAGATTTGAATGTTAGTTCCATTCCTCCAGAATTGATAGAATTGATAAAAGATAATGTAACAAAGTTATCATTACAGAAAAATTTGTTGACACAACTACCCAATTATTTCAATAGATTGACAAGCTTAAGGTACTTGGATTTGCATCAAAATAAATTTACAGAATTTCCTCAAGTACTATGCTCATTTGATAGATTGGAAATATTGGATATAAGCGAAAATTTTATCAAGAAATTACCTTTAAACATTGGTAATTTAGTAAATTTAAAAGTTTTAAGTTTGAAAGATAATCGATTTGAGTACTTGCCTTCTTCAATAAGTGAGATGAGTAACTTGAGGATATTGGAAGTTTCAAATAACCCATTGATACAACCTCCAATAAGTTTAATAAGCGAGTTACAAAACGGGCAAGAAGATTGGTTAGAGAAATTGAAAACATATATTGGTGAACATGGGAAATATTTGGATAGTAAGATCCAGGAAGGCTTTAATGGAGGTGAGTTTAAAATTGAAAGATCAAGGAGTAATTCCACTGATTACGTTTCCAGCAAGGCTGCAAAGAGAATGGGATTCATTGTAAACAAAAAACCATTTTCATCTGTATCATCAGTGGAAGAAGATGTGCCTTCTTCACATCTGCAACTGGATTCAACTGCATATACACCACAAGCCCATAAACCAACACATCATCATTCAATGTCACAACCTGATTTGATGATGAAGCAGACAACGACATCTCCATCTACTCCCTCAACTTCAGGAAATTCTACCACAAGAACTAGAGCACAGACTTTAATCTCTAGAAACGATGGAAGATCAAACACTGATTTGAGCTCTTTAGCATCTCCGATGGAAGATATAAAAGAAGAATTTGATCAAAAAAGTTCAGCATATTTCAAGAGACTTTCAACTTTACAAGAAGTTAAGAAGCCCAAAGATATTGTGATAATTGATGTCTCAAGGAAATTGCTATTTATATTTACAGGATTACATTATAATTTGAGCAAACTTACCTTGTTCTCTAATAATAAGAATATAACAATTAGAATGACTGGATCATTATCATCACTGAAAGAATCCATTGAGACTTTTATTGAAATATTACAAGCTTTAGAAACACAAGATCACACTATCAGGTCGGAACTAATTGACAAATTGTTGCATTGTATTGTTGACTCCCTTGCTTTGTTTAAAGCTATGATGAAATTCACACAGGATAATATTCTGGAATTTATTGATAAGGCCGATGTATGTTTTGTGAGATCATTGTATTTGACCATATTTGGATCTTTTATGGAGTTGTTCAATGCATGCAAGATATTATATCCTAATTTAGTCATTGAAAATGATACGACATCTCAACAACAACATCAACAGCCCGCATTACGTATTGATACTGGAATTGCACAATCACAACTGGCTCCACCATCGCTGATACAATCTGCACAACCAAATCCTTCCCAAGTAAGTGATGAAAGATTACTTGAAAGTGTTTATAATGCTACTTCTGCGGCACAAATTGTTTTCAGCCAATTAACAAGTGCTATTAATAAGACAGCAATGAACAATGCGTCATCATCTTCAACGGCAGCGGCAACAGCAGCAGGAGGTCATGCCGATGCACCGGGAGAATCAGTAACTACTAAAGTGAAAGATTTGACAAATATTTGTGTTGTTGCCATTGATTCAACCAAAAATTTGAAAAATTCATTACATGTTGTTAGTACTGCTATTCCTCAACAACAGGATAAATTGAGGTTTTACAAAGATACAAACATGTTTTTAAAATCAATTATCAACATTTTGAACACTACAAAATCTTCTATCAATGATTTACCAATTTTGAATGAATTGAGACCAAGTTTGGCTCTGTTAACAAAACTGACAAAAGATGTAACGATAATGTTGGAGAATAGTACTTTCAAGACAATATATGTGAGTCAACAGTATAGTGCCGTACATGAGGATCATATTCCAGTGGTGCAACCACCGTTGCAACAACAACCATCTTCATCGGTAGCATTACATCCACCACCGTTATCATCTATTCCATCTATGACGGCATTTCCTCCATTCCATCAACAACAATCTTTGAATGCACAACAACAACAATTGAGTAATATACAGGCAAGTTTGCCACCTGTGACAACACCATTAATAGCAGCGTTGGGAAATGTTCAAGCACAACTGGTATTGCCAGGTGGTACTTTAACTAGTCCTTTGAATAACCTTCAACAGCAGCAGCAGCAACAACAACAACAACAACACGGAGGTCTGAACCAGAATCCATTTGATGCGTTGTTTGCCCATAGTGCAAATAATAGTATGAATGAAGATGATTGAATGTATAATTATGTAATTCTGCTGAAACAAAAGACAAATTATAATAAAATGTTTTAAAATATGACTTTTAAAGTATTTTTAAATTTATATATGTATATACAGATTATTTTTTAAAGAAATCACTTGGGTGATTAAAGATCTTATTTTGAGTGAAATCACCAGCTAATTCATAATCCAAAGGTAATTGCTTTGAGTACAATTCACCTTTTTGTAAATGGTCATTAACAATATCAGCTAAACCATTTATAAAAGTTTCGTTACCATTTAAGGAATCCAGTCTCTTTACTGTATCTGGGTTATCTAACATTTCTTTTAATTGGATATCCAATTCATGCAAAGTTTCAATATGATCTGAAGTGAATGCCACTGGTACTAATATGATACCTGGGTAATTTTTCTTATTTAAAAATGGAACAATCTTATCAGTTTGTCCACCTAACCAAGCTTTTGGACCAACTTGTGATTGCCATGTTAATCTATATGGATTAGAGAATTTCAATTCTTCCATGATTGAATAAACAGTTGCAGCAACTTCTGCAGGATAAGAATCACCTCTATTAACAATATCCATTGGTAACGAGTGTGCACTGAAAATAATAGCAACATCATTTTGTACTTCAGTTGGGAACTCTTGTAACTTTTTATTGATCAATTCGGCAAATGCTTTGGATAATGAAATATGCTTTGGCCATCTATCAATAACAGACCATTTAATAGTTTGATTTGGATCAAATTTTAACGATTGTCTGTATAATTCATTGATGGAAGATCCGGTTGTAGAGTAACTAAATTGTGGATATTGGGAAAACAGAACAGCTCTCTTGACACCGTCTTGTAACATCTTAGGTAAGGTGTCTTCCGTTAAAGGGTTGGCATAACGGAAGGCAACATATGGCTTATGAGGAGCAAAATCTGGATTAATCTTATCTAATTTTTCACAAACTCTCGCCAGTTGATACTCAGACCAATATTTGATTGGAGAACCACCACCAATCTCTTCATAATGACTCTCAATAGTAGGTGTTCTTCTCCATGAGATAAACCTCAGTAATATATTTTGAAATTTTCCAAACTGGATCAAATCATTATCCGAAAATAATCTGAATAAGAAATCATATGTTTCCGACACTTTTGAAGGTCCACCCATATTCATAAATACCACCCCTGTTGGTGATTTAGTGTTATTGAGACGCACTACAGCTGAAGGAAATCGTCTTATCCCTGTGAGTCTCATGCTTATTCTCTATATTGATAAAAGTAATCTCTTTGCTAATTGAAGATGAAAATTTGAAAAAAAAAAAAAAAAAAAAAAAAAAAAAAAAAACTTTTTCTCTCTTTTGTAAGCAAACAAGAGCTGCTTTCAAAATAGTCATAAAAACCGAGCCTCTCTTAACACTAACGCATAATGGTTGACGTAGTACAAGAGAGCAATTACTATAAAACAGAATATCTTATTGGTTGAATTCTTTGTAATATCTTATCCATTTTCTGCTTACAATAACAAAAAATCTCTCTGTCTGTGAAAAAGAAAAAACACTAAAGAAGGGAAAAAAAAAAAAAAAAAAAAAATTCCATCAACAACAACAACAACAACAATCAAGTTTAAGAGAATGTCACTTGAGATAGACTGGGACAAAATAGTGAACGACACTGGTCTCAATGAACAGATAGTTGGTTTCTTGAACAGTCATATACAAGACTTACAACTCCCGTCGTATTTGAGTCAATTGAACATCTCCAATTTTTCGTTGGGAGATATACCACCTATAATAACGATAAGGCATATTGGGAATCCTTTTAAAGAATTTTATCAACCTGGAGAAGAATTGGATGAGACTCTGGATATACAATTTGTTGTAGATTTAGATTTCAAAAGTGATATATATCTTGAATTAGAGACAAATTTATTATTAAATTACCCATCGACAAATTTTATCTCATTACCAATCAAATTGAAATTTACAGAATTGTGTATTCACTCATTGGCTGCGATAAGTTTAATAAATAAGAAATTATTTGTGTCATTCTTATGTGATGTTGATGATGATATAACAGCGACAACTGAAGAAGATATATCACCGGTGGTGGCGACTCCAGATGTACCAACTACAAGATCGAATTCATATATGGGATCTGTACCTTTAAGTTATAACTCTTCACTGCTGAATTTCACGACAAGTTCTGCAAATACCAATTTCTTGAGTCAAAATTTGAATAATAATCAAAATAATAATAGAATTGATATTATCAAAAAATTGAAAATTGAAAGTGAATTAGGTAAGACTACAAATGTTGATGGATCAATATTGAGAAATATTGGTAAGATTGAAAAATTCTTGATTGAAATGTTGAAAGATGTTATTATCACTGAATTGGCATGGCCAAGCTGGTTAGAATTGGATTTTAATGAAGATAATGATGATGATGATGATGAAACTGAATTATAAATTGTATATATACGTAAGAAGCATAAAATCGATAACACCGTATCTTTATTGTTGAACAATAGGTTTATTTTATGAAGAAAAAAAAATTTTATATAAATATCTTTCCAATATTCATCTTGAAAACTATCTCATCTCTATCAATAAATTAGTCAAGATATTGGGGTAAAACTTTTTTTGTACTTGTGAGAAAATTAGCAAAAATCAAAAGAGATAGAAAAAAAAAAAATATTTAAATAATTAACAAAAGGTTATCACAAATGAAAGATGAATAGGATTTTTTGCAGGTATAGTTCTACTTCATCGATTAATCATTATAAAGTACTTGGACTTTCCAGTTCATGTACAGATAAAGATGTGAAAAAAAAATATCGAGAATTGTCAAAAAAATATCATCCGGATTTGAATTCTTCGTTATCACTGGAGCAAAAAGAGAGAAACAGTGAGATGTTTATCAAGATAACTAAATCATATGAAGTATTATCAGATAAACATAGTCGTAAGACATTTGATCAATCGAATAGTCATAATTTATCAAGAGAGCAAGAGCTGCAAAGACGAGAATTCCATAACAGGTATTATGGATCATCATCATCGAGTACAAGAGCAAGTGGATTAAACTCTACAAGGAATAGAGTGAAATATACTAATACTACTCCAAATTTCAAATCAATTTTCAATGGTGAATTTCGAAGTCACTCCGTAAATGATGTGCCACATTTTGATTATGGGAAGCATTTACGTAAAAATATCAATGTTGATAAGAGATATAGTGAAACGCATGGTTTTAAAAATAATGATTATATGATTCATGTTATACGAAATCAGTATTCTGGGAATACTGAAAAGAGAAATAGTACAATATATACAAGACAGGAAACTACTAATAGTAAAGCGCCTATAGTGGTGACAATGATGACGGCAATAAGTTTATTAATATTCATATCCGGTGGAGAAGAGAAAAAAAATAGTAAAGTGAATATGAAAAATGCACAATAAAGACTCTTTAAATCAGGACTTGTCTCAGACTGAAGTATGTAATTAAGATGCTAGAATATATCATACAACTTAACTAAAACTATTGTTTTCTCAATCATCTCTCTGTGTTTTTTTTCTTTTGTTCACTTTTTAAGGTTTCAAATTTAAAACGCCCGTTGTTGTGATAGACAATAGAATGTAAGATCTTAGTACTTCACGTGGCAACATCATACTGTGCCTTATATATATATATATATATATAAAAATTTTCATCCATCTACATGCAATTGTTGTATGATTAAATTTTTGATCCGAGAGATCAAAGAAAAAGTTTCTTTTTCCTCTAACGGTTTTTTTCTTTTTTTTTTTCTTTTGGTTTTGTTGGAAGTAAGGAGAGAGTTTAAAGCACCGGTTCTGCCAAATTGGAGTTAACAGGATGAAGCAGTATTTCATATAGAGCTATAACAAAGATATATATGAAATTCTATATAAAGATATATATGAAAATGTATATGAAGATATGTTTAATGAATAATGATTTCTAATGATTTAAGGAACCTATCGTGTAATATTATCACTTAAGTCAATAAAAACTTTAGCACCGACAGTTCCTCGTTGTCTCTGAAGTCAAGAGCAAGTGACGCAAATTTGAATAACCTTATTACTATAACAAGATTTAATCACCGTTTTCGACTAAAAACTCAAACAGTTTTTATTGTTTCGTGAGACTTGTTAAGCATGAATATTACATTTCTTTGAGCAAACAGTGGCAGAGTTGACAAAGAAAAAACTGTATATTTAAAAATTTGGGCAACCCTTACATGGTTAACAAGTATAATTATGGTATAAATTGGATTAAATTTGAACAAATGCAATGCAATTAATTTACTCATGAACCTCTAATCTAAATCTGTAATGCTGTCTCACCTGTATTATTTTTGTGTATCAATTATATCTACAAGTAAAAAAAAAGGGAACTTTTATCTCTATCGCGTCGTTGCCTAAAACAGTAAAGAGATTAAATACATGTGGTTCTTAAAAATATTTTTTTTTTTTTTTCTTGATTTTAGTTAAATTTTTAGAGAAATCTGATTAGTCCATGATATGATCTCATTTACTTAATCAGGTTTAAATTGAATTCTTACTCTCTCATCTGTATGAGAAAATTACAAAAACTTTTGATTTTTAACCGAGGCTATTGTTTAACGAAAAAAAAGATATCCCTACTTACAGTAATGAATTAAAATAAACCTTACAATTGTATATCTATAAATTTTTTATATCCGTTTACACCTTGAGATCTGGAAAAGACCTCTTCCCAAAAAAAAGCTCCTCATAATACATCATCTAATAATCTTCATAAACAGTAACTGTTACCATTGGAGCAGTGACATAGTCTGTTTCAACTTCCCAATCGGTAATTGTTGTAGCTATCACTGTAGAATGATAAGTCTTTGTAGAAAATATTGTACTGGTCTTTGTCAAATGAATAGCAGCTGCTTGTGTATAAGTTATAAATACAAGCAATAATATTATTGGGAAAATTCTAATATTCATGGTTATTACTTTTCAGATAATCAGCAACCAGGAGGATATGAAGGTATATATATATATATATATGAAAAGAATGAGACTTAAAATCCACCGAGAGACAAAAAAAAATGTGGTTGGTACATTATACATTTGAATTTTAAGAGCTAAAAGACGAAGTGAATTATCACCCCAGAAGTGAAGCTTAGAGCCACTTGGGATATGCTGCGAAATTTGCACAAAAGTTTGAAAAAAAAAAAAATTTAATGCACTATTTTTTTTACTAGAGAGTTTAAAAAATGTCTCTAAAAACTACTTATTATTTGTAATTCTATGAAAGGCGAGCTTGGCTTTGTAAACTAATTTTAAAGCTATTATTCATATGAGAATGAGGAAATTGGTTGCCCTGCAAATATACCACAATACTGATTCCCCTTATTAGGATTGACAAAGATTGTCAAATTGAAGATCTTGTCTTGTGTGTTTTTGTACTTAGTGATGATCCTGGTTTCAGAGGCTTGGAACTGAGCAAACTACAAAAGTAGTGTATAGATATTACAAAACAAAACATATAGTAAACAAAGAAAAAAAACAAGAGAACAAAATCAATCAGGAACAGCTCATGAGGAGATACAATGCCAAAATTACCATCAATTTATTCTGATGAAGGTTTAAATGAAAATGATTCCAAGAAATTCATTACAACAAGATTAACCAAATTAGAAAATGGAGATACAATGGAATATAGGATCAAGGAACTGATCAAAGACTTGAAATCAAATTCTAATGATGATGATATAATGATGATTGGATCAGATGATTTTCGAGAAGTGGAAAGCATTACACATCTTGTCAGGAAAAGGAGAGAGGAAAATGAAGAAAACGAATTGTCTGAGGATCATACTGTAGAAGATGAATTATCGATGATTGATGATTCTATTGTATCAATCCCATCACAAAAATCAATTTTTCTTGTTATTGATACAAATTTTATAATATCACATTTAGATATATTGGATAACATGGTGAAATTACATGATAAATATAAGCAAGCATATCAAGTGATCATACCCAGAACCACATTACAAGAATTGGATGGTTTGAAAAATTCAAGAGCCAAGATGGATTCAAATAGTATTATATCAAATGGATCAATAGCACAATTGGCACGTTGGGCAAATGAATGGTGTTATCAGAAATTGGCAGACTGCCATCCTCTGGTTAGAGGGCAAAAATTTGATGAAAGACTTGATTTAACAAGTAAGAAAGACGATTCTATATTAGATTGTTGTTTATATTTCCAAAAAACTTATCCAAGTCATCTTGTCATATTATTTTCTAATGATAAAAATTTTTGTAATAAACTGTTGATCAATGGTATACTCACAGTTAGTTATAGACCCAAAATGAATGCCAAGTTAATTATAAACACTATAGTACTGGAAAATTTGAATAGAGGCAATGGTGAAAAAGTCACAAGAGAGATGAATCTTGACAACGAACAACATCAGCACTCAATTCTGCTGCTGCCTCCAGTAGTGCAACAAATACCACAACAGCAACGTCCTGCATCGTACTTGGTAACGGTAGAAAATTTTGAAACTGGAGTGTCTATTGTATATCAGGAAATTGAAACATTGTTAAAATCACGAATTCACAAGCTAATGTACAACAATTACGGTGAAGACTTGGAACTAATTTCATATAAGGAACCACAAGATATGCATGATGTTTTTGAAATAATATTGAGGTATTGGAATACCGTGTTTAGTGTGGTTATAGATGTTATAAATTTTAAGAGAGAATTTGACAGGCATAAAAATGATTTTGTCAAAAGCACACTTACCAATGTTCCAAGAGATTTAGAGTCATTGCGAAATTTCTTGAAATTTTGGAAATTGGTATTGATTGATTTGTATATAGACAGATCACAAACTGATAAAGATGCTCTTGAAATTTTTTGTCAAAGATGGGATTTCATATTAGAACAATTTCAATAATAAATAAAATAAACAAATTAAAGCATTCACGCACGTAGTTTCTCGGATTAAAAATCCTAAAACGGTTTTCCAAATTTGTATATGTGATGATGGTTTTCAAATCATGTTTCCCGGTACAACAAGTTTATGTGTAAGGGAAAACATAAATGCAAAAAAAGAAAAAGAAATGCTTAATTTTTTTTTTTTTTTTTTTTTGAGTGAAAAAAAAAAAACATGTTATTGACTGATCCGTGCATATTTACATGCAAGAGAACAGAAGACCTGCTTCTAGTTTGTGCCTTGCCGAACAACAAAATCCAGTTAGCAACCACGCCTCAATATATTGGTTGATGTGGTTATAAGTCTCTATTCCGTTTTTGGGCACCTCTTTGCTGTTATACTTTAAAGTTTCAGATCTCTTCTCATCCTTGTATAAAAACGGTATATGTATAGCGAGCTAAAAGAAGATAATAGCTTGTGATCCGAATGGATAGGGTATGTGAAATAAAGATTAGTGTCTGTGCTTTTGCTCCACCGATAACAACATTACTACTGTCAAATACTATGAATCTTTCTCAAATAATCTCATTTACCCTTTCAAGTAGAAAAAGGGGGTTCCCACCTAAGGTGCCTTTTTTTACTCAAATCGGTAAAACTCATAAAGCTTTCTAGAAGTATTAGTGCGTATTAAGAAAATTATATAAGCAAGGGATTATTTATTAGTTGAATATACATTATTTTTTAAAGCAATTTGAGTCAGTCGCCTTACTAATGCAATAATATTGTAAGAACTAAGAATTTGCTCGTTGCTGAAAAGCCTAAACATTAAAAGCAAAAAAATACACTGGAAAAAAAATAGAGTTAAAAAATAATATTTTTTCATGTATCGATAAACCCCATAAAAAAATATTTTTTTATTTTTATCAGTCAAAAAAAAAGCACCACAGAAAGGGAGACGCGTGTCTCAAATGAAAGAGTGCTTTTCTGATTTGACTAATTTGAGGATATCAAAAGTTTGGGCTGTCCATGTGTAGAATCTTAGTGGTTTATTTTTTTTTTTTTTTTGCTTTACCCAAAGTGTATGTTAATTGATAATTCATATATTAAAGTTGAAAGATAAAAATTAAGTTAACCGTGGATTTACCGGTAAAATTTCTTTTTCCCGAAAAAGTCTTTCCGTTCCGGTTTCTGGGGTCGTCACAATATTGATGGTGGTGGTGGTGGTGGTGGGTGGATGCTAATGCTGCTGCTGCTGCTGCTTTGCTGGCAAAAAAAAATTTCTTCACTATGGCGAAAAAAAAAAAAAAAAGGAAGCGAAAATTCAAAAATTTCTGTTTTTTTTTTTTTTATTAGTGTGATATGATAACAAAAATTTTCTCTCGGATGGCTCCAAGCGAGCTTATTACTTTTCTGCCATTTCTCTGTAATTGTAAGTCGCATACAAAGCACAGGCTCTTTTTTGCTGATTTCTTTTTTTTCTTTTGTTTTGCTTTGCTTTCCTTCAGTAACCGTTGAGATTGTTAAACCTGTGGTATTGAGTAATCCAACTTTAAAATATTATTGCCTCTTGATTGTGTATATATGTGCTCTCCCAACACACACACACACACAAAAGATTATTTTGTCTAGGATACCAAACTCCAAAGAAATACTGGCAAAACAACACTCATGCCCCGCCAAATGATAAGGAAAATCTGGTAGTCAAGTTTATTAGAAATCAAATAAAAATAGAGATAGCTGCAATATGCATGAGATGCATGAGAAAAAACTATTTTAGTGCATTTGTATTGCATACTGCGTATGTGCTTAAAAAATATTTAGACACACTTGTAAAAAAAATTTCTGATTATTTTTAATTTGGTTTTTCGAGAATCAGTAGAGAAGAATGTATCTAATTTACTCTCTCCGTTTGGTGTTTATTGAGGCATCTCAAAGGGGAGACAACAGAGAAAACTTTTCATTTTTCTAGATTGATATATAAGTATTGCTTTATCCCCTCCCTTCCCATTTCAATCTCATCATCATCAGTCAATAAGACAGCTCAATAACCATACACATACATATACACACACATAATGAACTTCAAGACATTAACTACTACCACTTTATTCGCTTTATTATCAGCTTCATACTCATCTTGTGCTCCTGCTGCTAGAGTTGAAACAGTTTATAAAAGTGAAGTTGTCTACCTTCAAACCACTTCAACTGTTACACAATTTGTCACTGCCACTGAAGATGTCACAGTCTTTGTTACTGCTACTTTCGAACCAATAGTTGCTTGAGTGTTTTTTCTCGTCATTAACATGTTGCTGCTTTATTATTATTTTTGCATTATATCATTAGCATTTTTTTTTCTTTATTCATGATTAGCATTTGCATTTTTGTTTGGGTATCAGGTTTTCAATTCCAGATTAAAAAAGTTTTTATTATATAGACCATATAGAGGATCTTAAAAAAATATTTGTACTATTATTATTATTATTATTATTATTATTACATTTTGTAGAACTGAATATATATAAATCTTCAAATAATCCTAGGTGCCTTGATTGGACTATTTGTACTAGCTTTCAATTTTCTCTTCCTACTGCGGCTACCACCAATAACACCAAATGTTTTTTCCTTTGAAGGTGAAGGAGTCTTCTGCACTTCTTCTTCTTGATTCAGTTTAGGACTGGCAATACGACGTCTCTTTGGTGAAGATGACCTTCTTTCTATAAAAGATGCTGGTGGTAAATCATCGAAATTCACAAAATCAGAGTTTGGTTTCCTAGACTTTACAGGTATTGGGGTCTGCGTCTTGGATCTCGTTTGAACCACTGTTGTATAATTTGTACTAACTTTCCATATATTTGTATCTTCATCAATTGAACTTTTAATTACATCCCATATATTTGGCATTTCTCCAGAAACTTTATCCAATAAATCCCTATAATCAGGTCCTGATAATGACTGTCTTAGTTTGCCAGCAGGGAAAATTCGTTGTAACTGTTTACTTGAGTCAATTTTTTTAAGAAATTCTTGGCTATCATCATCATCGATACTACTATTGAAAGACTGATTCAACTCTAAGAAATTTTCCAATAATGTGGTGATAATTCGATCTTTCAAATTGATTTGTTTGTACAATTCACTAGTCACATGTTTATTGATATTGATAAAATTGAACAATTGGAACTTCATTGATTTGTCAAGTTCATGGTCCTTGGCAAATTTCAGTGTGAATTGCCAATTCAATTTCTCATTTTTCAATTTCAACCGTATCTTCAGTGGGATATCATTTGAACTATTGTTAATTGTACTTGTCATATTGACATCATTATCCACCCGACGTTCTTCCAACTCGACAACTTTATCTGACGTATTCACAACACTCTCAAATAATTGTAAAAATTCAAGAATTTTGCCCTCTTGTACTATATCAATGCCGTTCTCATCGAGTTTCTCCAACAATGCAGGTCGGTTTATAGACTCTACCCAGAAATTTGTATCGAGGTCTGTCACTATAAAGTCATATGATGAGTCCTTTGAATTGATACATATTCCATACAAATATTGATTGTTTCCTTTTGAAATATGACTCCATCTACTGGGTACTTGTACCATCTTTGAATATAAACAATTGATTGAATTGATTATTTTGTTTTTGTTTTGATTTTGATTTTGATTTTTTTTTTTCTCTCTCTTTCCTTTGCTAAGTGAAATTTGAGCATTTTCTATTTTTTTTCTCTTAGGCAGAAGGGAGCTAACACATGATTTGCACGGTAACGGGGGAAAAGAACAATACTCTTGATTTACAACACACGGGATTTTGAATTGCAATCTATTTTCATGTAAGAATAGAGAGCTAACACAATTCACATACATAATAATAGGAGGAGAGACCTTTGTCTGTGTTTTTTTTTTCGGTTGAACTTGATCTCTCTCACACGAGCTACAAATTTGATCAAAAAAGGAGTAGTACTTAAATAAAATTAACTAGTTTTCTCTAGGGGTTGTCTTCTCGTGGTTACGTTTAGGTTGATCCTCGATTAATATTTCTTTCAATTTTTCCTTAACCATTCCTTTAGTTTGATCAATCATCGTCATTGACAATCTCATGATCGGACCCAACATTTGTAAATTATATGCAAGATATAATCCCAGCATTGAAACCAATAAGAGTGTGAACAATATAGGACTGCGTAACACAGCCATTAATTCATTCCAACCTAAGGCAAGTAACAAAAGATAGAAATATGCAGGTATTGAAGTTCTTGATTGCACAATTGATCTCTTCGCGTCGGTATATATTAAATCGATTTGCCTCTTGAATTTGTTGGTTATGGATTGCTCCTGCTTAGAAGTTAATAAGTGAGCAAATTGGTGTTCATCTTCATCGTCCTTGTCATCATCTTCATGATGTATTTCTACATCAGGTATGATTTCAACATTACCCGACAATTTGGCAATTGACAAAATAGGTAATAATTCCAACGTCTTGGTCTTAGCATCAGTGAAAAACTGATCTATCTCTAAAGGCGACTCCCAAATTTTAGGTAATCCTTTCTCATCATATCTGAAAAACTCATCAAATTTATTTTTCAAAATATTCAAAACATTATCTTCTGTGACATAATCATGAATTATATGATCAAATTGGAGCCAACATTTTTCCCTGATTTTCTTATAAGTTGATGCATTTAATTCAGTGGACAACTCTAATTCAAAATCATATAACTCTCCTTTCTTATATTTATTGATCAATGAATCAACTAATTTGTTGAACTCTTCCAAAATTTTATCCCAACTGCTCTCGAAAGGATCTGATAAATTATCAAATACAATATCTTTGAAACTGGAGTTGAATTTTTTCATTATTTTATTGATAATTGACTCTAATTCTTTGTCCTTTTCTTGTGTTGATATTTCTGTCAATTTTGTTGTCAACTCAACTAATTCTTTCTTATTGTCAAAAAGTTCAACTTGTTCATTTTCATCATCAGGAATCGAAAGATATTGAGACTCACTGTTGAAAAAAGCCAATGCTGAATTCATAGCCAAAGTTAACAGTTGAATGAAATTACTACCTTTTGACTTCTTATTAGTATTGATATCTTCAGCAAATTTGATTATGGTTTTCTTAGAAAGTGATGATAAGATAGTTGAATGTAACTCTTTGATCTTGGAATCAATTTTTTGTTGAAGTAATCTTTTTCTTTGTTGATACACAGTCTTAGCATAACGGGATGCATGTAAATCATATTCTCCCAATGCTTGTGAACGTAACTCTTTGACCACAGCTCCAGTTTCAGTTAAATTTTCAGCAACTTCCAATTTGATGAATTCGTCTTCGAAAATTTTGTAACTCTCATTAGCTATTTCATCACATCTAAATCTTGCAACCAATATCTGTTGTGTTGGTAAATCCAAATCTTTATTCAATTCAATCTGTTCCCAAATTTGAGCTGCATATATGGACCAAGCATCAATTGGAACACGACGATGATAATCTTTTTGGAACAATTTCTCCTCCGTTAAAATTTCATCTCCTAACTTGCTAACATCTTCTACGAATTTTTCTTGTTGTAATAATTTGTGTGGTAAAGCCCAGAATTTCAAATCGAAGAAATCTGTAATCTGAGATTCTTCAGTCCCCAGTGGTTTGCTCAATTGAGACCAAATTTTGTTCAAGTCTTCCATTAATGTGTTTGATAAGTTCTCCAAAGGTGTGACGCCAATATGATCTCTAATAACAAACAACAAACACGATTTTTGTCTATTTTGAGCAAATAATGATAAATTCACTTCGAAAACAGTTTTCAATAATCCCATATTGGCACCTTGATATAAACCAACTTGGTGCTCCCAGATATTTACAATCAAAATTTCTGAAGTTGACAAGGCAAATAACGCAGATTTTCTTTCGAAATCTTGGTCTTCTCCACGTTCTCTACCATCTGTTCCCTCGACATCCATAACGAAAATGTCTCCATTCACGTTTGATTCCAATGACTGTGTATTAGCAATCCGCTTGGCGTGAGCTAACCAGATACCCTTTGTGGTCTGTTGACGTTGGATCTCATTCATCACATCGAATCTGGTTCCAAAGAGATGGTTCAACAACGTAGATTTACCAGTAGATTGAGATCCAAAAACCGAAACTATATGATAATTCAATCCCGAATCATCATCATCCTGGTAATATTTCGATAAATAAGGTAATAAGCTATCCGTATTGAAAACCTTATGCTCATCTATCACTTGGATAGACCCATTATCAGTGTTCATTGTGTTAAGTTCCTCTCTCTTTCTCTTGTTATATTCAATGTTTGTGTGTTTTGATTGTTTAATTTTTTTGTCATCTTTACATTTTTGGTTCATTGAACACGTCTCTTTTTTTTTTTTCTTTGGATTTTGAGAAGAAAAAAATTTGTTAAACTAAACGATTGCAAAAGACAGTGAGAGTTTATATAAGAGACCAAGGAAATGAGCACATCCAATATAAAATTAGTGAAGACTTTGAAAAGATTCAATGCAAAGATAGAAGATGGTTCATATTATGAAGCTTTGTTAACTTTGCAAACTATAGTGAATCGTTATATTCCATCGAAGAATTATACAGATGCCATTGAATTATTATATCATGCTTCATTGACATTATTAGACCATAAGCAAATTTCATCAGCTTATGATTCCACAATTAGAATCATTGAAATCTTTAAATTGCAAGATCTGGATTACACTGAATACAAGAACTCACAATTGCCTAAATTATTACAGTTGTTGAACAAATTCCCAAATAATGATCCAACGTTAAAGGCATTATCTAAAGAAGCAATAAGTTACTCAATAAGCAAAAGTCCTTATAAATTAGGTGACCCTCTGTTAAATTATTTGTTTGCCGAAAAGTTCTTGTTAAGTGGTAATTCAGATAACTATCAAAATGTTGAGAACTTATTAGTATTAAGTGGGGCTAATAACGCAAGTGCTTTAGAATTATATGTTCAACTTTTAACTCAAATTTATGATGCAGACAAGACTGCTATCAGTGCCACTACATTAATTGGAAGGTTAGTTATCAATTATTTGTATGTGGGAAATATCAAATTTGCCATTCAAGGTCTAGACAAGTTGATCAAAAATTTCAAATTGACAAATTACAAAGAGGAAAATAATTTATTTATTTTCGAAGATAATGACTTCAAATTGCTCAATTTCTTTCAATTATTGATAAAATCAGTAAGAAATTCCAATTCAGAGATGATTCCAGCATACAAAGCATTACTCAATAGATATAAGTCAGATTTAGAGCAACTGGATTTATTAGCTCAAGTCGACTACATCGGACAAATATATTTCAATGTTACAGTCTTGCAAAAACAAAACAATATGATGCTGAATTTGTTAAGTGGATTTTTAGGTGGTAGTGGAGGTGGAAATTGAATATAAAAGAGACAATATATAACGAAAGATGTTTTGTAAGTAATGAGTAATAATAAAAGAAGAATTGAAAATAAATAAAAGAGAAACAAAAATCAACATATCAATCAATATTCATCTTCTTTGACTTGATGATCAACTGTTATTCCTTTATCACCAAAATCAGGATGAGATATATCTTTTATAATAGAACTGAGTCCTAGGGCCTCTAATAGTTCTGGTCTCTTTGATTTTAATAATTCATGTTTTGCTTCTGAGTAAGTACACCATCTTCTTTCTCTCTTGTGAGATTCGGGCCATTCCATGCTTAATTCTTCAACAAGCATCTCATAAAGATGGAATTCGGATTTTGGGATTTCATCTCCATCGATTGTTAAATCCACTTTGGATTCTGCTGACCTGTTTTTGAATCGGTGGTCTTCCATTGCATCGATCTTCTTAATTATCTTTCCAGTAGCACCTGCTTCTTCCCATGTCTCTCTTTGAGCTGCTTTGGAATAATCATCTGCTTCATCAGTTTCTACTCCTCCCTTTGGTATTACCCATCTGTCTTTATGCTTCGATGATGATATCATGATCAATTTGGTCTTATCAGCATTTAACGGAATACAACCGGCAACAATTCTTGCTCCCGAAACTTTGGAATAAACTTGATTAAGTCTTCCTTCTCTTGCAACGTCTGTTTTGATGAATTGACTCATTTGGATCTTGGCTAATCTTGTAAAGTTCATAGACTTGCCTAGATGCAAGGAAGTCATTCAAATTTTTTTGATAGAAAAAAAAAAATTAAACAAAAACGTTGTAGTAGAAAAAAAAAATAGAAGATAGTCAAAATTTAGCTAGTAAGAAATGTCAACCATAACCACTGAGATTACTAGCCAGAGGATAAATGAGTGCAAGAGAAGAGATTACATTGAACATCTCCAGTTACGTCAATTGCAGCAAGATTCTGACTCAAGCTCAGGTAGTGACGACGACGACGACGATGATGATGATGATGATGATGATGATGATGATGATGATGATGAGTATTTGATGTTCCCAATAACACATGAATATAAAATGGAAACAAGCAACAAAAGAGTCACTTCATTAGCATTAAACAGGAATTCTTCTGAATTTGTTGTTGGATCACAGGACTCCACGGTAAAATTCTACAATTACAACCAATTACAATTGAACAGAACTACACCTTTTTTTGAAACATACCCTTTCACTGAAGAAAGAACAGTCTCGGAATTTGAGACAACTAGAGAATCAGGCAACTACGTAATTAGGAAAATTGTCAATGGTGAAATTTTAGACAATTTTTTGGTGATACCGAATCATTCTGTTTTCAAAGTGTTAGATAACAAAGGTAATGACATTTGGAAATCACCAATTGGAGATGTTTCTCTACAAGATTTTAGTTTAACTAAAGGGCATGTAAATGATATTGAGGATGGTATTTTCCATGGTGATCAGATAATAACTTGCTCGAAAGATGCCACTATAAGAACTTGGAGTTTGCCAAAAGAGAAACAAGAGTCGGTACATTTTTTTAGGAATTTGAGAAGAGAGAGAGGGTCTATTGAGAAAATAAGAAAATGTGGTAATTCTGACAAAAACTTGATATCTACTGATAGTAAAGGTGTACTTTCTTTGTTCGATCTAAAGAAATTGGATAAGCCAATTCTGTCAATCGAAAATGACTCGTCAATATTATCATTGACCGTCAATGAGTTCAACAAGAATCAAATTGTATCAAGAACATTGAATGATGAGATCAAAATTTATGATTTAAGAAATTTTAATTCGCCTGTCACGATAAAAAATGAATTTATACACACGAATGAATATCAAAATATCGAAATTTCTAATAATGGAAGTTATTTAATTGGTTCAACAATCAGCAATTCCAAACAGTATGAACTTCATGTGATGGAATTGTCTAATTTGGAGACTAAATTTATTTTGAAACTCCCAATCGAACCAACATGTTTACAATGGGATTATAATATAAATCAAATACTAATTGGTGACACGAAGGGGTCTATAACCACATTATTTGCACCAACTGATATTTCTCAAAAAGGTATAAAATTAATGTTTCAGAAACCTGCAGGAAAACGGAAATTGGAAGAAGGAGATAGTTGAATTTTGTTAAGCACAAGATAAAAAATTCACACAAAATTGGGTGCTACATTTGGATTTGGCAGGAGAGATTTTTTAGATTTCTTTTTTTTTTTTTCATTTAGAAGCTAAATAATACAACGGTGATATGTTTCTAAAGCACCACAAATGTAGTCGGAATTTGGGTATAGCTCCACAACATTCTTCACCAATGGTTACAGTTCAAATTGCATTGAGATTACAGTTGGAATTTCTTTTGTCTAAGTATCATGCAGGTTTATTTTTTAAGCGAACGATAATTTGTTTACTTTTTTTTTCTAGAAACATTTATAACATTCGAACAAGCAAAGACTTACTATTTGTTACTAGAGTGAACATGCAATGTATAAGATAGAAAGAAGCTTCTACTTGTTATAGAACACGTTTCTTCCAATGAGCTCTTCTATGCAGATTTACAATGTAAGCTCTTAGAGGTAGCAATTACTTGAATAAAATTGAAACCTAGGTTTCCAATTGTTTCGCATATAAGAGGTGAAATCTAGACTTAATTCTTTGCTTTAAAATGTCTCTGAATCATGCAAATTTCTTACGACAAATGGCTTGGGAACTCGTATCTGGGAAGATGCTTCAAAGTGAGCTGATGACAATTAAGGTCATCGAAAGAAGTAAACCATTAAAACTAAAGAATTTCCTAAAATGGCATATCTCCAATCAATACCCCTTATAATATATTTCGAGCAGCCTTAAAGTGGTGCAAAAACATTTCGCGTTTTTACTAGCTTTATCAATTTAAAAGTACCTTCATCAAAATCAAGTACGAAAAACTAACCTTCGAGAATAATTGCATAAGTTCAAAGTATCCGGATTAGGAATATTGGAAGGAAAAATTGCTAGTTAGAGTCGCACAATACCAATTTTCTAAAAGGCTTGTCTGGAAATGCTTCAATTTAGTACTGATTTTTAGGAAAACTCTTTGCTTTGCATCTCGAGGAGTTTATCTTTAAAATTACCTATATCGGATACTTGACCTAAATATACACTACTTTTGTTGTCTTCTCGCTCACTGGTTTCTTAAGATCTGGTGTAACGATGTTAGTTTCCTCTGAAACCCCAACCCTGGTCATGTGCGTGACTGTTATTTTTTTCACTCCTTACTACCTTATGGTAAAAGAAGACAAGTTAGCATACAGAGATACATAGATAACAACTTCTATTTGACGAGTCGTCAACTAACACTACGTTTGATTACTTCTACATTTCAACACGTAAATTTTTTGATTTTTTATTACTTGTTTCTATCTCTGTTCTCTTCTCAAAAGAATAAAAAAAAACGGAAACACCAAATTATATGATTACAGATATGATTTTAACAACCTCTTTCTCTTTAAAAAAAATAGTTTCAAACGTTAATCAACATCTAAAGCCATGTCAAAGAAAGAAGATTAATAAAACCACCACCCAAAATATGAAAATAATAATAATTTAATTTTTTGTTTGTTTGTATTGTAAAATTGTTGAAACATAAGACTTATCTTAAACGACGAGCTTCTCTTTCTGATTCCATTAAACATAAGATGTCATTTTCTCTGACTGGACCTTTGACGTTTCTGACAATGGTTCTTGATGAGTCGTCGATGAATTCAACTCTAACTTGGGTAACACCACCACGGGAACCGGTTCTACCTAAGACTTTAATAACTTTAGCAAGAGTAACTGGAGTTTTGGTATCCTGAAAATTAAATAAGTTAGTATTTATATCGCAAAATTGGTCATTCTTGATATCACTTTATAGAAACACGTATGTTTTTTTACTGGTTGATCGTTATAATCTAATGATGAAATTTTTTTTGTCCTTATAATTCATAGAATCCTTTTCAAAACATTCTTTACAGACTTGGCCCAAAACCTGAGCCTAAATCATTCTAAAGACCTTCTCTAGCTTATTGATCCCAGTGATATCATGATATAATAATTACTACATACCATTTTGTATTGTTCTACTTTATGTTGATGAGCTAAAAGAAAACTTTAGTTCTTTTTTTTTTTTTCAAAAAAATAAAATATGGAAAAAGGTGAAGAACAGAAACAAAAAAAAAAAATTTTCCCTAATTTTCGTTGTGCACAAATATACCAAATATATTATTCAGGGGCTGTTCAGAAGTTATCTATTTCTATTAATCCAGTTTTGCAACTCTTTCTCTGATTCCACCATTTGAAGCATAAGGTTATTGATATAAGTACGGAAATTTGCCTTCAGTGCTTGCTGAAACTCTGTGACTTCTTTAAATCTTGCTTCTAAATCCTCTCTCAATTTGTTCTCCTTGCGTGAAATTTCCAATTCTACCAATTTCATTCTATTTATCAAGCTTCTCGAAAACAAATTCAATCCTTCCCTAACTTCATGTTGGAATTGATCCTCACCATCGATCAGTGGAATAACAGATAACTCACTGTGGGGAATGAGAACCCCTTTGTCTGTTGCTTCTTTGGATACATGTAGTGGACCTCGCAAAGACTTCTCTGGCTCTGATTTCTCTTCACAGTTATTCTTTCCTTCAGATAAAGGTGGATTCACCATTGTTTCTCGAAGTTCATGGGATTTACTTGATCTAGTGATTCTTTTAGTTGTAGCTTCGTTGTGGGAACTGTTGAGCTTTTTAGGCTTTGTTTGCCTTTTGGAATAAGTCTTGCGAGCAGGTTTACCTTGCTTTTTGGTGTTTGATTCTTTGAAAGATTCTGTAACCTTCTTCAGTTCTGAAGTCTTGTTGCTAGTTGCACTAATTAGTTCATTTGGCAATACCTGATTAGCTCCAATTGGATTGTTTTGAGACAATACTGGACTACTTTTTATAATTTCACCAGGATCATAATGTGGTTCCAGAACTTTTGACCTTGTAATTCTCTTTTCAATGACTCGTTTTTTATATTTGACGGTTGGAGAAGTTTCCAAAGTGTCAAGTTCTGTGATCCCTTCTAGTTTATCATATTGTTGACTTGAAGGTTGTATTGAATCACTTTTAGGAACTTGAATCTCAGCCTCAGCAGCAGGTAGCTTTGCCAACGTTTTATCTAAAGCTGTTTTCTTTTCATTTTCTGCAAATTTGATACCAGATTGTACTTTCTTCTTCCTTTTAGGTACACCTTTTCTCTTCTTCAAAGTCGATTTAGTTGATGGAACACCTAAAGTTGATTGCCGAAGTTTCAGCACACTTGTCCTGGAATTATGAGAAAATTTTAGAGTTTTAGAAGAAGGAGTGGCAATAGCAGAGTTGTTTGTAGTTGAAGTAACAGCTGTTTCTTCAAAAAAATTCCAAATATCACTAACTTTTGATTTAGGTTTAGCAGGAGTCTTGTATACTTCCAATGGTTTATTTTGTGCGACAACCTTTGGATTAAAATCAATAGGTTTTGCTTTAGGATCTTCAAGCAAACTTGTTCGGGAATCCATTTGTTGATTTCCCTGATCACTCTTGAAGATATTGCTAAATTCACTTATTTCATTGGCAGGGGATTCCTTATTTGCACGTTCACTAGCTTTACACTGTGTCTTTCCAATGACATTTTCATTGATGATCGAAGAGCTATCTTCGATGTCATCATTTGATATGATCAGATCATTGATTGAAGTTATGTCAGGGGTTAACATTGGTGATACATCTAGGTTTATCAGCTCAAAAGGTGCTGAAATCTTTCTCCTCTTAACAACTTTGCTCAATGTGAGTGACATTTTCAAATGAAGGTAAAATTGACTGGATTGTTAATAAGACATGTCGAATAAATGATTTAATTTGAACTCCTTCTTGAATCTCATTATATAAAATATATGTTAACAAAAACACTTATTAGTGCAAGATTGTAGGAAGTTCATAAACACTATATTATAAAGAAGGTAAGGTCAATCCGTACCTGATATAGGGCAAGATTATATGATAAAAGTGTTATTATTTTTAATTAGATGTTGTAATAGATGATCCCTTTAATGATAAATATTTTGTCTCTTGTTTAAAAACTTCAAAATGATTTTTTGCTAAGAAAAAAATATTGACACGATAAATCTGCCAATTTCCATGACTGACTGTTTTTTTTTTACTCTTTTGTAAAAATAAATTTTTTTTTTCCTGGTGATGATGTTGTTTTAAGAGAGTAATATCTAAGAGTTTATCTTTTTGATAGAGAAAGCAAACGAAAGAAACCATGTCAAGTGGAGAAGAAGATTTATCAAACTTATTTTCAAAGATAGGTTTTGAAGATAACAAGATCAAAGAGATCTTGAAGAACAAGAAAGTTTCTAATTCATTGAAGGATATTGTTATCGAATCTGATTATCAAAATTCAACTGATTCTGACAAATCAAAGACAGCAGCATTATTGCATAATTTGGCTACATTGAGCAAAGGTGATTCCGAATTACCAAATAGAAATTTGATCAGTAAAGCTATTGTTGATGGTAAATTGAAAACCAATTTACAAGTTTCAGAAGCTTACAAGTATGTTAAAGCAGCAGGAGTTGAAGCCAATGAAAAAGAATTAGAAACTAAATCGGGTGTTGGTATTGAGATTACCCCTGAACAGGTGAAGGAAGAAGTTGTTAAGTATTTCGAAGCCAACAAAGATTCAATTTTGGAACAAAGATATAAGCTGGTACCATCAATTATGGGTGAAATTAAGAAATTGGAATCTTTGAAATGGGCCGAACCAAAATTGTTCAAGCCAACTATTGATGAACAAGTATTAGCATATTTAGGACCAAAAGATGAGAGAGACACTGTAAAAGAAAAGAAAAAACTGAAACTGCTGCCACTGAAAGAGAAAAAACAAGATAAAGGTGAAGTTAAGCAAAGATCAATGTTTTCTGAAGGTTTCCTTGGTGAATTACACAAACCTGGAGAAAATCCACAACTGTATCCTGAATTGATGGCTAAGCATTTAGAGTTCACAAAGGGTAAAGTTTTCACTAGATTCCCACCTGAACCAAATGGATTTTTACATATTGGTCATTCTAAAGCTATTATGGTCAATTTTGGATATGCCAAGTTCCATAATGGTAATTGTTATTTGCGTTATGATGATACTAACCCAGAAGCTGAGGAAGAGAGATATTTTGTTTCCATAAAGAAGATGATTGAATGGTTAGGTTTTGAGCCATGGAAGATAACTTATTCATCAGATTATTTTGATCAATTGTATGAGTTAGCTGAAAAATTGATCCAAGTTAACAAGGCATATGTTTGTCACTGTACACTGGAACAAGTAAAACAACAAAGAGGTTTAAAAGAAGATGGTACCTTAGGAGGTGAGAGATTTGCATGTGAACATCGTGATAGATCAATAGAAGATAATTTACGTGAATTTAGAAGAATGAAAGATGGTGAATACGAAGTTGGTAAAGCAACATTGAGAATGAAACAAGATTTGACATCACCATCACCACAAATGTGGGATCTTGTTGCTTATAGAGTATTAAATGCTCCACATCATAGAACTGGGGATAAATGGAAGATTTATCCAACTTATGATTTCACACACTGTTTAGTCGATAGTTTTGAGAATATCAGTCACTCATTATGTACCACTGAATTTTACTTATCAAGAGAGAGTTATGAATGGTTATGTGACCAATTACACGTTTATAGACCAGCTCAAAGAGAGTATGGTAGATTGAATATTACAGGAACTATTATGTCCAAGAGAAAGATTGCTAAATTGGTTAATGAAGGTTATGTTAGAGGTTGGGACGATCCAAGATTATACACTTTGGAATCTATTAGAAGAAGAGGTGTTCCACCTGGAGCTATATTATCATTTATTAACACGTTGGGGGTTACCACTTCAACAACTAATATCCAAGTAGTTAGATTTGAAAGTGCTGTTAGATCATATTTGGATGTCACAACACCAAGATTAATGATGTTATTAGATCCAGTTTGTGTTATTGTTGATAATTTACCAGATGATTATGAAGAACAAGTTACTATACCATATAAACCTGGTACCCCAGAATTTGGTGAAAGAACAGTACCATTTACCAAGAAATTCTATATTGATAGGTCAGATTATAGAGATGAAGTTGATAAAGAATATTTCAGATTAGCACCAGGTCAAGCAGTAGGATTGATGAAAGTACCATTTAATATCAGTGTTAAATCAGTGGAAAGAAATCTTGAAGGTAACGTGACATTAATTCATGCTCATTATGATAATGATATTAAATTTGTCAAACCAAAGACATATATTCAATGGATTCCTGAATCCAAGAATTATAAACCAATTAAGATTAAAGAAATTAGAATTCAAAATCCGTTATTCAAATCAGAAAATCCTTCAAGTCATCCAGATGGATTCTTAGCTGATATTAATCCAGATAGTGAAGAAATTATTAATAATTCAATGATTGAACAAGCTTTTACCGATATTAAATCCAAATCTCCATTAAATTTCCCAACTGTTAATGAAGAATTTAATATTAAAGAAACTAAAGGTTCTGTTGAAAGTTGTAGATTCCAAGCTTTAAGATGTGGTTATTTCTGTTTAGATAAAGATACAACAGATGATGAATTAATTTTTAATAGAATTGTTACTTTGAAAGAAGATTCTTCAAAGAATTAAGTTTTGTCGTATATAGTACAAAAGATCCCCTTTTTCATTTCCTATTGTTTCGTAAGGCTATTTTGGAACTAACAAAAATTGATTTACAATTTTTTTTAAGAAAAATTTTAGCATTGCTGCATTTTTTTTTTCTTGCTTATAATTCTATCTTTGAAAATGTAATGTATTTTCCATGACATTTGCATGTTGTACATCGGATATCCGATAAAAATTTGATGGTTTCTGGACAAAACCAAAACCAACAACAATAAGACGCAGAACAATAAGGAAAACACCATTTTCCTCTTCTCCTATTGCTGGGGGCTGGATATATTTTCCACGCTTGATAATAATAATAATAATAAAAAAAAAACTGAAACTCCGTTTATTTCTGTTCTTACAATAGCAATCCTATCTATTGATCTATCTGTCAATAAAGATTGACATCTTTTGGTGTTGGGAAGGAAGGAAAACAAAAAAAAAAATCGAATTATATACGTAGATAGCCGATCATGAATTAACAAAATCCCTATCAACTTTAATATCTCATCATCTGTGTTAAAGTTTAACTCAACAAAAAAAAAAAAAAAAAAAAATTTCAGCATTCAAAAAGAAAAGAGAATTTTTTTTAATTTGTGTGAAATTTAAAGTTTGCTATTTTGCTACACACTACAGGTTTTTTTATTCAGAGGTTCCTAAAAAAGTTCAGTTTTTGATCTATTCTAGATGGAATTAGATTGAAAGAGGAGGAAGAGGAGGAAGAGGAGTGATATATATTCAATTTAATTCAATATAGAGAGAGATAAATAAATAACATCAGATGGGGATGATGATCAACTATTTTTATCGGTGTCAAAGTCCGAGAAACACGATTTCTCGGACCAACCGCTCACTATATGAAGAACCCTTTTTTTTTCTCTCTCTCTCTTGACATAGCAAAAAGATCTGCATCATTTCTTATATGCACTCCATATATTATATTTGATGCATATATATTACATATTGCTGCAGATGGATACCCCCATATTCACTCAATAGACAAAAAAAAGACACCATAATTTTGGATTATATCGCTTTTTACAGAGTCAAAGGTTAAGAAGTAGAAAGAAAAAACTGGGGGGTATTGAGAATAGATCCATCTACTTTTAACCCTTTCGACACACTCATTACAACGGGTGGAGAGAAAAACCCCAGCAGCCTCCTCCATTTTTATATATGTATACATATAAGACGAAGTGACATCAATTAACTAATTTAGATCAAATCCGATTTATACCGATAAAGGACTGATTTATAGACTCTGAATTCAAAGTGGCCTGTCTGTATGTCTTATATATAAGAAAGGAAAAAAAAACCACCCCATAATTTTTTAGTATCTATAACTAGCCATGCACACCTTGCATAAAACTTGCATATAATCATTAAAACCACATACACACACTCTTTTCCACTCTGTCTTTTTATAAAAATTCTTGAATCATGTCTTTAATGATTCATTACACTTATTTGATCTGGTGTTAATCAGTTGATATATATATAAGATGTTTTAATGAATAGATAGGTTATATGCAAGGTTCAATGCAACCAAAGTGAGTGAAGTTCTCCATTTTTTTACTCCTCTTTTTTCTTCTGTGCGTTATCTCTAAATTTATTTTTTTTTTTTGTTGTGCGTGAACAAACTTAAATCTTAAAAAGAGAAAAATTTTTTTTTTTCACATTTTCATATATTAACTCTTATTGCTGCCTTTTTTTTTTTTAATATATATTAATTTTAATTACTTTAAATCATTACAAGAACCACCACTAGATTGGATAGATATATCTTGCTTCAAGTTTGATTCAGAAACATATTTTTCTTATCATTCTTATCTTTAAAAGGGAGAAAAATACTTGGATTGCGATCAGACAGCAGCAACTCTCTCTACAAGGATTATACATACACACAAGTGGTTTGGTTTTTTTAAACAAGGGAGAAAAAAAAAAAGATACTCATTTACATATCTCTCAACCACAACAACAACAACTACAGTGATATAGTTTGATTTATTGGACTCCATTAGATCAGATCAAATCAATCGTCTAATTTTTGCTGCTGTGGTTTCATAAGACAAAAAAAAAAAAGACTTGCGTTTTTTTTGTGTGTTTTATTATTAAGAAAAAAAAATTAATAATTTTTTAATAATTTTTTTTTTTTTTTTTTTGTTGGTTCATATCGGAAGGGAGGAACTTGTTTCAAACCACGAAATTGTTTATTACAAAAATTAATATTTTATTATTAATTATATATATATACTTCATCAATCCCTTTTATCAATCATCATCTTTTAATTGTGGGGATTTTTATCTTGTTTAGTTTGCCCCTTGTGTCTTAATTTTTCTGAAACATACACACACCATTTTTTTTTTCTTACTTACAAGGATTACACACATTTCGGCAAATCAACATAGATTCCTAGCAATACGGGAGAGAAGGAAGTTATGCAGCAGAACTCAATAGCATCATCATCTCCATCATCAGATGTATCAGCATTAACTGCACATAATTTGAACTATTTAAATGAATCCTTATCAAGACATGCCCGTCACCTGCGCCATTCGCAACATCACCGCAATAGCAAATTACAACAACAACAACAACAACAACAACCAAATAACAATATACCATCAAGTACTGCTCTTGTAATAGAATCATCGTCATCAACAAATTCATCACCAGAGTTGAGTCCAACTCCAATGTCAAACTTATCAAGTGTTAGTTCAATGGATGATTTCTCAGAAGTCAGTTCTTTGAAGACAATAGACTCTTTACAACAACATCCTTCAACAAGTCAATTATCTTCATCATCAACCTCATCACTTTCCACTATTGTCCCAACTATTCAACAACAAACTCCAAGATCTTGCAGTATCCCTCCACCTCCGCTTCAACAACAAGAACATCACGATGACATCATCCTTGGGACCCCACTTTTACGCAAGAAAAGTGGTGAGTTATTGAAGTCATCTTTGAAATTACCTGATTTACAAAGATGTCAATCTATGCCAAATACAAATAAGAATGTCAGATTTGCTACAAATTTGGAAAAAATCAAATTATTTGAAAAAACAGAGAGACCTATTGCTGTTTCCACTGAAAATTCACCAATCTTTGATAATCATCATCATCGTCGTCATATAGCTGCATCATGGGATCTTGACGGATCAGAATCTTCATCATCATCAGATGAGGAAGAGTCATATTTTATGCAAAAATTGAAACCTTGGAAACTTGTATCTTCAAATGTTCGTAGTTCATTTAACATTGATCGTTCAAAGACAGTACAATTGATGAGAATTTATTTGAATGAAACTATTTTGAAAGGTTCAATTTTTGTTAAGAATTTGTCATTTGATAAGAAAGTTGGTATTAGAATTAGTATTGATAATTGGAAGTCCCTTGTCATTATTCAATCATCATACAAGAGGTCTGTTAATAGTCAATTTGATGAATTTGAATTTGAACTTAATATCAGTTCATTAAATTTCAAATTTTTTGAAACTTTATTAACTATGAATCTTTGTGTTGAATATCAAGTTTGTGATAACACATATTGGGATAATAATAATGGTGATAATTACAAAATTGTTATGGAAAAAATTAGTACCAAGAAATCTAAAAAGAAGTCACACCATCAGCAACAACAACAGGAAGAAGAAGAACCAGATTATTTCAATGCCAAAATTAATAATGACAATAACACTGATGATGTTTTCAATTATAGATTGAAACCAAAAAATGGAAATAATCGTTACACTTTTAATTTCAATAACAAGTATACATTTAACGATTCCATCTTATCACAACCAAATTTGAATCTGCTTGATTTCAAAAATAAAAATTCATCAAATGACACTATAATCATGGGTAAGAAGAAGAAGAATGATGATCCATTTCTTTCTTCTGACATATCTTCGACAGCATCATTAAACACAGAAAACAAGCGTCCTACATTAGCATCAACAGTACCACCATCAGCAAGAGGCGATTTTTTCAGATCAACACCAGATTTATCATCATTACGTTTAAACAGTGATACTACAACTAAGACCAGTGGCATTAATAATGAAGATGAGTATCATAGATTGATCCGCAATTATTGTTATGCATTCAGTTAATTTCATGACCTCATGACAAAATTGTATTACTTACTCCCCTTTGTCTTTCAAATTATAATTTTATCTTTACTTCTTCACTTATATATGAGCATTCAATTTATTTCTACTCGGAGCATACAAATATTCTTGTCATTACACATCAAAAAAAAGTCCCCTCATTAATTTTGTGCTTTTATTATTGAATTTTTTTGTCTTCCTTTTTTCGTTTCTTTGTTTTTCAGTTATTTTTAGGTTAGATGTTGAGCAAGATGAAGTTTTTCTTATTTTCTACCACATTGGAAGTTGCAGTCTTTAAACTCATTTATTTCTTTTTTGGTTTACTTAATTATTAATCGTTGGGTTTTATTATATATATACATACATACATATATAGTTCATATTTATAAATTTTAGGAGATTTACTATTTTATCTTTGTAAATGCGGCTTGTGCCCCATGCAATGTACTTATGCATCCTACACTACTTATTTGAATACAAGAAAAAAAATATATAAAGAAAAAAAAAAGACACATAAAAAAAAAAAAACATTCAACAATTTTATACAAATCAATCAATCAACCATGTCAGTGAAATTAAAATGTTTAGCAGATATCTGTTTAATTCCAATTGGCACCTCATCTCCTTCAATTTCCAATTATATAGCACTTGTTGAAAACCATATTCGTAAATCACATTTACATTCAACTTTACATAGTGCCGGTACTACAGTGGAAGGCCCATGGACTGAAGTGATGAATCTTATTGGCGAATTACATCAATTATGTCACGATCAAGGTATCATGAGAGTTCAAAGTGATATTAGAGTTGGAACAAGAATTGATAAATCACAAACTGCTGAAGATAAAGTTAACATTGTTGAAGAAAAAATTAAAAAACTTAATTAGCTCTTTTCATAGTTATTTTGTTTTATCTTGAATAAGAGAACTTCATTTGATACTTGAATGTCTATTGTATTTATTTTTGATATAGTTTATTCTTAGTATTATCTTAATTACCATATGTAGTAATTACCCTATTTGATTTTCATATATTTTTCACTTCAAAAAAAAAAAAAAAAAAAAAAATTTAAAAAAGAAAAAATTTTTTTTTTTTTTCTAATACAGATGAGATAGATATATATCATTCCAATTTATCTTACATCTTTAACACAATATGGTAGATCTGAAGAATGCAACTTCTGCTGCTGAGGCATATGTTGATGATTCTATAAATTTTGACTCGTTCAATTTAGATGCTAGAATCTTACAGGCTATAAACCAGTTAGGTTTTAAAAATCCAACTTTAGTACAGTCAAAAGCTATTCCATTAGCATTACAAGAGAAAAGAGATATCATTGCCAAGGCAACAACAGGTTCAGGAAAGACTGCTGCCTATGTGATTCCAATTTTACAAAGTATATTAGAAGAACAAAAAACCACAACATCAGATCATGAAATTAAGTCAATCATCTTAGTACCAACAAGAGAATTAGCTTCACAAGTTATTAATTTTATTGAAAAAATGTTGATTTTTTGCGGTAAGGCTATAAAATTATTGAATTTATCATCATCTATAAATGAAAATATTCAATCAAGTTTATTGATGGAAAATCCAGAGATCATTGTATCGACACCTTCAAAATTGATAAGTAATTTGACCAAGCATCAAATCAATTTGAAAAATTTGAAATATTTATGTATTGATGAAGTTGATTTAATTTTGTCTTATGGTTATGAAGAAGATTTAGAAAAATTGACAGAATTTATTAATTTCAGTAATATTCAAGTTTTCTTAATGAGTGCTACAATAAATGATGATATAAATAATTTGAAAACCAAATTTTGTTCTAAACCGGCTGTTTTGAAATTAAATGATGATGCTTTAAATACAAGAAAATTAGTGCAATATTATGTGAAGACTTCAGAATTTGATAAATTCTTATTAACTTATGTTATATTTAAATTACAATTGATTAAGGGGAAAACCTTGGTATTTGTTAACAATATTGATAGAGGTTATCGTTTAAAATTATTCTTAGAACAATTTGGTATAAGATCTTGTATTTTGAACAGTGAATTACCAATTAATTCAAGAATCCATATAGTGGAAGAATTTAACAAAAATGTTTATCATTTATTAATTGCCACAGATGAAACAAATGATTTTGCCAAGGAAATTGATGAAGACGAAAATGGAGAAGAAGAAGAAGAGATAAAAGCAAAGAAGGATAACACTAAGTTCAAACAACAAAAGGATAAAGAATACGGTGTTTCGCGTGGTGTTGATTTCCAAAATGTTGCTTGTGTCTTGAATTTTGATTTACCAATGACTTCAAAAGCTTATATTCATAGAATTGGGAGAACTGCAAGAGCTGGTAAATCTGGTATGGCTTTATCATTTGTTGTGTTACAAAAAGAATGGGGGAAACATAAACAATCTTCATTATTAACTTCCAAAAGAGATGAGAAAATCTTGAGCAGAATTGTTAGACAACAGGAGAAAGCTGGATTTGAATTAAAACCATATCAATTTGATATGAAACAAGTTGAAGGTTTCAGATATAGAAATGAAGATGCTTTCAGAGCCGTCACTTCTGTTGCGATAAGAGAGGCAAGAATAAAAGAAATTAAACAAGAATTGATAACTTCTGATAAATTGAAAAGACATTTTGAAGAAAATCCACAAGATTTATACAATTTAAGACACGATAAAGAATTACATCCAACAAGAGTACAAACTCATTTGAAAAGAATTCCTGATTACTTATTACCTGAATCTTCAAGAAAAGATTTCAAAAAAATTAATTTTGTTCCTTTTACAAAACCAAATAGAGTTCATAAGAAGAAAGGTAAGAAAAATTCCAACAAAAATGATCCTTTGAAAACTTTTAAGAAAAAGTGAAGTCATCTAGCATATTTTTTTTTTTTTTTTTTTGCATTTCATTTCAAGATTTCATCAAGTGATAAGATCCCATCTTGGTCTCTTTCAATACAATTAATAATCTTTTGAGCCACTTTTTGTGTAGAAACACTTGGTCTTATCAAGTCATTTAATGATCCCCGCAATAATTTATCATTCACTGTATTCAACAAATTTAAACCAATATTGAAACTTGATCTTAAATCGCCTTGCATTTTTTCATCGTACATAAAACCTGGTCTCACTATAAGTAAATCCAATTTCTTATTTTCATTTGACATCTCGATCAATTCTCTTTCAGCTTGTCTCTTTGAATTTATATAACCAGAGGGAATCCCGGGGAAACCTTTATCTGCTGATATATAAACAAATTTTAAATGCTTATTTTTTTTGGCACTCTTGATCAAATTGGTAGATGTCATTATAGCACTTTGTCTGTTCATATAATCATATGATGTAGCAGGTGATTTGGTCATTGGATTTGGACTAATCAGTTGCTTCAAGCCATCAACTATCTCAGCAAGATCTTTTTGTTGTTGTGACGAATTTAAAGTTGACTTGTAATTTGATTCGAGTAAAATCCCCATTGTATGAACCAAGACATCGGTTTTTTGTAATTGTTTCACATAAGTCTTTGGATCAAATACATCCAGTTTCTCCCATTTCACTTTTGATATCCAGTCATGATCATCATACGTTATTGACAATGGAGGTGTCCCTGAACGACTGACAAGAAAAAAGTTAGTCAAAGTTTCTCTTATGGTGTTTTGTGTCATACATACGATAATGAGATCACATTGAAACCTCTTGATATAGCGGATTGACATATCCTTTTCCCTAAGAACCCATTGCCTCCAAATACCGTTATAGTTTTAGCAATTGATGACATATTTCTATTCTCTTGCTAAAGTAGACATTTTTTCAAAGATTTTTTTTTTTTTTTTTGCTTTTTGTTTGTAATTTTTTCTTTTTCTTTGTGTATCATCATCAGCAGAGATCAGATGAAGGGACAATGTCAAATAACAATCCACAAGATGAAATCGTGTTTCGGGATGTATTGGGCTCATCTACAAGGCAAATCCAGCACCCAGAGCCAGTTTATGAGCCTTCAGTGTTATCAAATATCATATCAACCGATACAGATATAATTTCCGAAGATCATCATCAACCTCCAATAATGTTACAACCACTTTCATCAGATTTCAGAGATGATTCCCCTGCCACTGAGCAACATTCAGAAGAACAACCTAAAGCTTTACCACGTTTTGCACAAATATTGGCAATGCTCAATTTAATTGCAACTGTTGAAAACAAGGCATCAACTGCAAGAGATCACGTATGTATTTACAAATGTGTTGTTCTCCCTCTATAGATAACTAACAACGGCAATAGTTGGCCAATGAAAGGACTGTGCTAGCATGGATTAGAACAAGTTTGAGTTTTGTCACTGTCGGTGTTGGAATAGTGCAACTTTATAATTTATCATCTGCATCATTGCGAGAGGATGATAGTCTAAGAGCCAAGCTCAGACTTGCCAAAAAATTTGGTAAACCAATTGGGATATCATGTCTCCTGGTTGCTGTCACCACTGTATGGTTTGCTGTATATAGATATTTTATTATTCAAAATCGATTAAAATATGGGAAATTTCCAGTTGGAAGGATATCGGTATTGATGGTATTGATATCAACATTTGCAGTAAGTATTCACAAGCAGAGCCATATAACCCATATACTAACAAGCCACCCCATATATAGTTGAGTATCACAGTGCTTGCATCTGTGATTAAGATCCAGTTTTATAGCTGATTTTAGTTAATTTGACACGAGATTTCGGTGTTAACAGGGCAAAAAACTGTGGTAATTTTTGGTTCTTTGTTTTTTTTTTTTTTGTTTTTGTTTTAACTACTATTGCGAATAAATTGACACATTATTTGCAATCAGGCAGGTCCTCGATTTCAAATAACTATTTCTATTAAGTCACCATAACATTGTAGGGCCAATGTCATATCAATCCACTACGGGAAGTGGAGACCCGCTTGAGAATACCAGCAATTATGTATCTAATTATGCCGATGATGTGTTACGAGACAGAAAGAATAGCCAAAAGCCACTGTTAAATTCAAGACATAACAGTAATAATGTTATAGAGATAGATCAAGAACCAATAATAAACAAACCGGAATCTCATTTCTGGGATTTTGGATCACTTTATCTCGAGAATAAAGGGGCTGTTGCTCGAGATCATCTAGCCAGTGAGAGAACATTCTTAGCTTGGTTAAGAACAAGTTTAGCATTTGCATCAATTGGAGTTGGAGTGACACAATTGTTTAAATTGTCGTCTCCAGACTCTGAAATTAAAGACTTCGCTAAACCTTTAGGTCTACTATTCATAATAACAAGTATCTTGACATTGTTATTTGGGGTATTCAGATATTTCCTCATACAAAGATTATTGATAGAAGGAGTCTTCCCAGCAAGCCGACTGTTCATTGGGATATTGTTGGCAATTGTATTTATTGTAAGTTTAGCTGATTTTCTTTGTTGACACACATCCATACTAACAATTTTCTAGTTGACTGTATTGACAATGGTTATAGTTGGTATTAGCGATACATAGGTCGTGTCTCAAATAGCATAATATTACGTATTAGGATAATAACAGTCACGGTGTGTAAACGAGTCTGCGCACTCAGTGTAATTCTCATCACTAACATTTCTCTATTCTTGTCTCTTGCTGTTGAATTTGCGCTTAACGAAGACAAGACCAAAAAAAGTAGTGTATTATAATACTATAAAGATTAGGGGCTGTTTTGTGAAGAAAAATTTTGTTCTTTTTTTTTTTCCTCTTAATTGAAAAAAATATTTCTTTGTCCATTCTAATCCATTACTTTATTAATTAACATATAACAAAACACATACATCAAAATGGTACGTAACTTCAATATATTGTCAAGATCATTCATCAATCATTTATCTGTGCCACTTGTAGTTATTTATTCATTCATTCATTAAATAATCATGGAACCAAGTCAAAGTAAAATATCATTTTAATTAAACACCGATTCATTAATACATTTTTTTTGCCATCCATTTTATTTCTTATTAAAAATTAATAGAATCAATGACCTATAGATCAGATATCATTATAATCAAGTTTAATATCAAAATCTCGAGTTTGATAGGCATAAGGATTTCTTTAAGTCCTTGGGGCTCTTGAAATGCAATGAAAAGAATACAACTACATAATTCAATGAGAATGATCTTGTCCGTCCATATCACAAACGATTATACTAACTTTCTATTTTTTACAGGGTAAAGTTCACGGTTCATTAGCTCGTGCTGGTAAAGTTAAATCTCAAACTCCAAAAGTTGAAAAGCAAGAAAAACCAAAACAACCAAAAGGTCGTGCTTACAAGAGATTATTGTACACCAGAAGATTCGTCAACGTTGTTGATGCTAAGAAGAGAAACTAAATTTAATTCAAGAATGATTTGTTGAAAGAGAAAGAGATAATTTATAATCAATTATTTCAAGGTTAATGGTTTTTTTTTTCTGTTGTATCATGTATCGTACTTTTATTGAATTAATTTTCACTTTTATCATAAACTATTAAATTTTATAAATATGGTCCCAAGTTGTAGACATGTAAATATCATTTTTTACTATATAAATCTTCATTCAAAGGTCTACTTAAAGAACCTTTAAAAAAATCGTTTTTCATATATAAAAAAAAAAAATTTCAAACTTTTTTTTCACTTTGAAAAGAAGACCTTGCAAGTACAAAAGCCATGTCAGATGATGAGATGGCCCTCGGAGGAGGATTATTTGAAGAACCTGAAGATTTCAGACCACCACCACCTGAGGCTCATTATGTCACATATGAGAGACAAGATAAGACAAAGACACCATCAGATATCAAGTTGAGACTTGTTGGTAAGTCACCATTATGGGGGCATCTTTTGTGGAATGCAGGTAAATACACTGCTGATTATTTAGACAAGCATGCAGAAGAGATGGTAAAAGGTAAGACTATATTGGAGTTAGGTGCTGCGTCTGCTTTGCCATCTTTAATTTGTGGAATAAATGGAGCTGAAAAAGTGGTGTCTACAGATTATCCAGATGCTGATTTGATCCATAATATACAATGTAATATTGATTCATGCCCTGGTATAGAGAATACCATAGTGAGAGGTTATATATGGGGGAACGATTATGAGCCATTGGTTGAAAATTTACCTTTGGGGAAGGAGAAATTTGATTTAATAATATTGGCTGATTTAGTTTTCAATCATACAGAACATATTAAACTTCTACAAACTTGCAAGGATAATTTAGCTAAAGATGGGAAATGTTTTGTTGTGTTTTCACCACATAGACCTTGGTTATTAGAAGATGATTTGAAATTTTTCGAAACTGCAAAAGAATTTGGGTTTAGAGTAGAGAGAGAAAATTTGGTAAATTGGAAACCAATGTTTGAAGAAGATGATGAGACTATTGAAATAAGATCAAGAGTTTATTCACATTTCTTGTTTCCTAATTGGTAGATAAATAGATAGATAAATACAAATTTGCATTGAAGAAATTAAGCAAGAAAGAAAAGCTGTATTAAAGAGACATTTTTGTCATATATATATAAGAAGGTTCTTATAAGAACATGATGGTTGAATGAAAAAATCTTGAGTAATATGGAGAAAAGTCAAATAAGAGAAGTAGTCATAAAGTCATTAGAATAAATAAGGGGGTTTTCCGAAAAAAAAAACTTTTGACTTATTTATGTATATGATGTTTATGACCACCTCCGACTTGAGGTTCTTGTCTCTTTGTATATTGACTCTCTTCACTTGAGAAATTACATCCAAGAGAAACGTAATCACCTGAAGAGTAAGCATAACATGTGGTTCCAGCAGCACATTGGAAAGTGACCCATTCGCCAAAGTTACATTGTGCTAATTTACCATCACTGGTACAAGCAAAATCACCTGAGTTACATGATGAAGCAGATCCTAAATATAAACCGGCACTGAAATTCTTGTTCATACATTTGGCCTTGTCAGTACCTGTTAATGATGAGCAATCAGTGTAACCGGTACTTGAAGATTCAGTTGGTGTTGTAGTTGATGATGTACTTGAAGCAGTGGTGGAAATGGTAGTAGCTGGTGCAGTGGTTTCTGGTTCAGCATTGGATGTGACAATGACTGATAAAGTTGTGCCAACAGATGTAATTGTTGTTGTTTCTTGTTGAGGTGGTTGAGTAGTTGGTTCAACTGGAGCTTCAGAGCTGGTGGTTGGTTGTTCAACTGGAGCATCTGTACTAGTGGTAGTTGGTTCAACTGGAGCAGCTGAGGTGGTTGTTGGTTCAACTGGAGCATCTGTACTAGTGGTTGTTGGTTCAACTGGAGCAGCTGAAGTGGTTGTTGGTGCAACTGGAGCTTCAGTTGATGAAGTAGTGGTTTCAACTGGGGCTGGAGTTGATGAGGTAGTAGTTTCAACTGGGGCTGGAGTTGATGAAGTAGTAGTTTCAACTGGACTTTCGGTTGATGAAGTAGAAGTGGTTTCAGCTACTGTAGAAGTTGATGAAGTTGAGGAGGTTGAAGTGGTTACAGTTGATGAAGTTGATGAGGCAGCAGTTGAAGTAGCATCGCCGTATTGAGCAGTTAAGATTGATTTCATTGCTTCAGCATAGTTCTGACCATCAACTTCATTGCCCCACAGTTGAGAAGCATCCCATAACATGATACCACCGAAATTTGAGTTTGAACCAATGGTGTCTGAAACAGCACTCTTAACGGTATCAGCACTGATATAACCTGAACCAGCAGCAGATGATGAAGCTGGTAAACCTAAGTATAATTTAATATCCTTGTTTGGTGAAGTGTTTTGAGCAAAATCTGACCAAGTGTCCCAGTTGAATTGTTTATCAACGTTACAGTAGTTGTTGTAGAATTGGACGAATGCAAAATCAACTTGAGCATTTGCTAATAAGTCACCAACACTGGCATCTGGGTAAACACATTGAGGAGCAGCTGAGATATAGTAGTCTTTTGAACCATCGTTGTCAAAGTAATCTCTTAATTTGTTGACTAAGGCAACGTAACCGGTTTGACTGTTGTTTTCAATATCAAAATCGAAACCATCAACAACAGATTCACCAAATGGTCTAGTGTCTGAGGAACCTTCACCGAATAAGTTCCATAAAGAAGTAGCAAAAGTTTCAGCATCAGAATCGCTGGTGAAACCATAAGCACCTGAGGCACCACCCAAAGATAACAAGACTTTCTTACCCAAAGATTGACAAGTCTTGATATCAGCAGCAATGGTATCACATTTCAATAAACCGTTTGAATAGGTCTCATAACAAGCTGAACTGAAATCCAAAGATGGAATATCGTCGGTACCTGGGAATTCGTATAAGAATGATAAGACTAAGATATCGGCAGCATCACTTTCACAGTAATAAGCTAAATTTTCTTGAGAACCAGCAGATGATTGACCCCAGTATAACACGACATTTTCGTTGGATGAAGCATCGAATGCAGAAACGGTTTGGATTGTGGCCAATAAGGTGGTGGCCATCAGTTTTAAAACAGTGGAATATAACATTTTAATCTATGAACTTAAAACTTTGATGAAATATATGATTTGAACGAGTGACTATAGTAAGTTTAGATAAAAAATATGTAGTTAAAGAATGACAGTTATACTCAGTTGGATGAGTGTGTTTAAACGAATGTGATGTTTTAGTTGTTAGTTAGTCGAGAAATAAAATTTTAGAGACATTTGAAAAGGTACTTATATATGAATTTATTCCAAGTAGTGACGGCTGTAGTTACGAGTACTTCTCCTTTTGGTCGACCATCGAACAAATCTGATCTTCCCAGCTCATCTGCATCGGCAATAGTATTAAGGGTGAGTGCTGGGTTTCGTATGCATATCCCTTTTCATGTTTTTTTTGCAAATTCGTGCGTCTTTGAAAACCTGCCCCTTAAAAAAAACAATCGTGTTTTTCCATACAAAAAAAAAAAAAACAGGTAGTAAAATGAAATGAGAGATGCGCATTCAAAGTCTTTTTAAGGTAAGGCTACATCTAGCCATCTCTCTATGCTCTCTTTGAACAAGTAGAAGAAAAGAGGCGAAGATTCTATTGCAGTTTCAAGATTCGATCTCGACTGATCAGGTTTGTAACAGATCTGATTCAGTTCCCAATAGAGGAAAAAAAACGCATACAAAAAACTACTCAACTCATCACCACAAGAAGAAAAAAAAAAGGCACAGATTTGCAAAGATCCTTGCAATTGGTGATTCAGGTACGGGATAATTTTGCGAGACCATATAATGATATACACAGCTCAAATCGTGCCGAATTAAGATCTGTTTGTATTGAAAAATTTAAGTAAACTAGCGTTTTGAAATCAAAACAAACAAATAAACAAAAGATCAAATCTATTATCAAGCTTTAATGGGGTAAAACATACGAGCAAAATACCCAACAACGTTTGTTTGTAATAATAACCGATACAGATCTAGTCTTGTTTGTAAATCTTGAATATGTGCTTCTTGAACAGGGGTACCGGCTTGTAAATTTTTCAATTTTTCGATAGTCGATTCTCTTCTATTGGTCAACATTGCTCGTATTTTCAACTCTCTTAATGGGAACAAGAATAACACACTGGAGAAATAACAACAACCAGCAAATATTTGACTGTGTAAATATGGGAAACTTTTATTTTCAGGTGTTCTCAAGACAAGGGCAACAACTTCTGATGGGAAGGAGAATATTCCAACTGAGATGTAAACCAATGAAAAAGCCAGTGGGAAACGGGATGGTTCGATCAGGTCTGCCATTAAAGGTTGGTTCATAACACTTGCAACGGCAACACTGAATCCAATAACAACGGAGAATGCTATCAATGAGGCATAATCTTTTGCATTAATCCAAAAGGCAAATACCAAAATAGAGTTCAACAAGGTTAATGCAATTGAATAATTAACCCTACCAACTTTATCCGCAACAAATCCCGTTAGTGGTCTGCCGATGATCTGTGCCGCATTTAACAATGCAGTTAACACTGATCCCTGTTTAGATGTGAGTCCAACAGCTGTTCCATATGCAGATAACGAGAATGTTACCACTGTATATCCGATATTACACAAGCCGAAATATAAACAAACCATGATTGTTGAAATTTCAAACCAACTTTTGAAATCAAAAATGAATTTCGCTTGTTGCTTAAAATATTGCCAACTACATGGCTCTTTCTTATAATTTCTTGGTGACATTAATGCAATAGCAATACTACAAAAAACCAGTCCAATTATAGCTAACATTCTTAAAGCCCATTTTTGGTCCCCAGTAGTGGCAATCACTTTATTGATTGACAATGAAAAGACAACGCCTCCAATAGCTGAACCAGTCATGGCAATCCCATTGGCAAAAGCACGATTATGTAAGAACCAAGTAGATATAATCATTGAGGAAGTGCAAAAGAGAATGGAAAACGAAATAGCTGTTAATAGGCCTTGAGTTAAATAGAGATGCCAAATTTTGGTGGCATAACTTGCCAACACATATGCCAGTGTTTGAATTATCATACCAATAACCAAAGTTGGCTTAAACCCAATCATCTTTGTTAAGATCAACATCACTGGTGCTAATATTTGTGATAGTCCGACTACCAAAGTACCTATCATAGCATAGTCCAAATTTGTAGCCCCTGGGAATGAATTGGCATCAAGATAATAGGCAAGAAATACACCATATGAATTATTGATACCCCAAGTGGAAAAAGTGATCATGGTGACACAAACTGCACATGTCCATGCTTTTAAACCACCATCAGGTGGAGGATCCAGTAAATCTTCTTTTGTATAACCTTCCTCTAGTAAACTCTTTTCACGGTTTTTGGAGGACTGAGGTAGCACATCTTCCACAGTTAATTGTTTACTGATCAGTCCAGCAGTTGTTTGACGCTTGATGGCTTCATCTACCCTGGTTTGCTCGTTATCATACCTAATTTGCTCAACAATACTTGAGATTCTCGAAGCCTGTCTTGTTAATGAACTTTCGGAACCGGCTATTGATCTTGTTCTACGTCTAGACAGCAGTAACTGTTGCTCAAATGGCACAGGTAAGAAGTCATTTCCAATTCTAGTTTCTGAACTTATTGAAGAAGCTGACGAAATCGAGCTAGACTCACTCATTTGTGAACTTGTGTAATAGATTTTTTAAACTCCATTCAAATTTTTTGGTTCTTAATTGAGAAATAAGGAAAAATATTTATGGGAACGGTCAATAAACAGGCCGATATGTGTGGCTTTAATAACCATATATGAATTACATCAATTTTGAATAATACATGCAACTCTTTAGTCAGCAATTGGACCAAACATTAATATATCATTGTCTTTAGTAGCCCCTAGCACCCTCTTTTTCCAAATTCTCTCTCTAACCCCCTCTCCCCCTTGTTAATTTTTTTTTATCTTATAAAAATTTCACCAGGAAAAAAAAAAAAAAAAAGAGAAAAAAAAGAACGAAAATTTTTAAAAAAGTATTAAAAACATCTATAACAACAACAACAGCAGCAGCAACGATGTTTTGTTCTATCTCAGGGAAAGCTACTAAAGAGCCAGTGTTGTCCCCTGTAAGTGGTCATATCTTTGACAAGACTTTGATAGAGACATATATTGATCAAACTGGGAAAGATCCTGTAAATAATCAACCTTTATCAGCTCAAGATCTTATTCAAGTGAATAGCCATGGAGATCTGATAACAGCAGCACCAAATAATTTGACTGCTATACCTAATTTGTTATCACAATTCCAAAAAGAATGGGATGCTTTACTGATTGAATTGTTCACTTTGAGAAAGCAATTAAAAGAATCTAGAGAAGAATTGAGTATACTGTTATACCATAAAGATGCAGCTGTTAGAGTGGCTGCCAAAGCTGTAGCACAAAGAGATGAAGCTAAGAAAGCATTAGAAGTGATGGCTACATCGATGGCTGAAGGTGACTACGAGAGAATTGCACCACAAGAAGACGAAGAAGAAGAAGAAGATATTACAGCGATTGGAATCTCTGAAGAAATTGCAAATGAGATAAAGAATTCACATTCCATACTATTCAACGAACATAAGACTAATAAGAAAAAAGCTAATTTCAATTCTGATTCCAGTATTAAATTATCAGTTACCGATAATTTTGAACTACAACCAATTTTGGAGAAATTGGCAGGTTTCAAGACTGCCATTATGACATCGATAAGACCAAATCCAAATGCAAATAATTTGAAATTAATAACATTTGATAATGATCATGCTATTGTGTTTGACAACAATACAAATGAAGTTGTATCCAAATTGACTCCAAAGAAGAAGGAATTAATTACTAGTACATGGTGTCAATCTGTTCCAGTCTTGGGTTTTGAAGATGGTTCCATATATATGGATGATAAGATTTTGAAGTCAAATAAGGATTTGATCAAGTTAATTGCACATCCATTATTACCAATATTGATTGCAGTTCATAAATCTGGATTTCAATTTTTCTATAATAATGAAGTGGTTTTCAAAACTGAAATCTTACCATTTCAAATTTCATCACTGGACCTCCACGGTGATGGTGTCTTGTTAAGTATTGGTGGTGATGATGGTTGCATTTACATATATGATATTTCTCTTGGAACTCAGGTTTCCAAATTGAATGACGTGCAAGATAAACAAGTGACAAATTTGAAATTTGCATCAAATGGGTACTGGTTAATTGGAGAAATTGGGGGAAGCAATTTGAAAATATTTGATTTGAGAAGAGAGTCACTTGTTTTTGAAATTGAAGATGTCAAATTTTTGGATATTGATTATTCATCACAATTGATCTATTTACTCAAACAAGACGATGCCAAAATTGAAATCACATATCTAAGGTATTTCAAGAAATTGAAAACATGGAATTTAAACGATGGCGAGTCATTATTTGTGGATGAAGTTAGTAAATTGAAGAAAAAACAAATCACTCATGTGGTGGATAATTTCAAAATAGATGAATCTATAAATATTGCTGAAAATTCCAATAAAGTCAAGAAAATCGAAGTGGCTTTGGTATAATCTATATATATCTCTGTAACAATAATAGTCTTTATTAGCTTACATAGTGGCTAGTCTTGTAAAAAAAAAAAGGCTTATCAAAGCTTAGCAAAGTTTCTTGATCGATGATCTTCAGCTCAAAGAAAAAAAAAAACTTTTACCTCATCGGTCTGTTTTATCTATGAATGTCTTGACGTGTTTAAGTTTTTGTCTGTGGTATTGAGAAATCCATGAATTCAATTAGGAATCAACTTTCCTCAATTCAAAAGACCTAGACATTATAATCTAAGGTATATCAAACCCATCTTGAATTGATCTATTTCGGCTGGTAAAAAAAGAATACACAGCTTTTTGTAAAGAAAAAAAAAAACATTTACAAAAAAAAAAAGGAATCATATGGGAAGAATATTAACTAACAGAAAGCTGTAATGTCTAGACACATTGTACGATCGATTAAGAATATATCGTACTCTCCCACAGAAGTCAAGATCAGGAATTTGACATCCAATGATCCTTGGGGTCCATCTGGTTCCGATTTGAATGAAGTATCTAAATTGACTTTCCACAATGATAAATTAAAAGATATTGTGAGGATATTGAATAAGAGATTATCGATAAAGAAAAACACTCCATTGCATTTATTGAAAAGTTTGACTATAATTCAGTATTGTTTACAAGTTGGATCACAAAATTTTGTTGATTATTATAAGATACATCATGAAAATATAATTAAATTAGTTGATTATGATATATTGAACAAGACTAGTAGAGATGTGATTAATATTAGAAAGAGATCAAAATATGTGTTAAAATTGATAAAGAATAATAATTTATTAGTTGAGAAAAGAGAGAATTTCCATAAATTGAGATCTGAAATGCTTATCCCCGGTATTAAATCATCTGAGCATGACAAGACAAAACATTTAAGGTATTCATTAGATCATCGTCCAAATGATTTAGTTGAAGAAGAAATTTCATCTCCGATTACACCAACTGATGCTAGATCATCTTCATTAGATATCAAGAGATTAAATTATTATCAAAAAAACAATTCAAGTATTGCAGAGAAACCTTTGCAAAAACTTCATTTAATAAATGAAGAAATTATAGATGAACAGGATTTAGAGAATAAGATTAGTCAATTAACTAATAATCCTTTTAGAAGTTCAATATTTGTCGATAATTTTGAAAATTTGAGTCTAGGTAGTTTGAGTAATAGTAGTAGTGTTGGTAGTTATAGTGATCAAGAGAGAAAGAGTAATAATCCATTTTTCAAGTAATGTTGCATCAATCATATATATTCCGCTATATATATCCCATAATATATTAATAACTAATTATAAACCCCATCATCAACTCTTTCTTGTTCACCTTCCAGCTTGGAACCTTTATCTTGTAAATCTTTATAACCTTTGAAATTCTGTTGAATTTCGTTTTTCAATTTTTGCTTCTCAGCATCTGATAATTTATCACCAATTGGTGGATCATAGATTGCAGTCTTTAAACTCTCAGGTAAAGGATGATGATGAAGATTTTTTGATGGAGATAATAATCTTGTACAAATTGCAAAAGATCTCTTTGTAATAATATTTTTAGTAATCATTGTGTTTGATTGATATTATTCGATCAAGATGGCAAACTTCATCTTGTCCCTTATATATCTTTCGTATCTTTGCTATATTTAAAATTTAGATGAAAAGGGTATCAATCCCCAATTCTCCGCAAATTTGCCCTATCAAAAGAAAAGTGACTTAAAGATCAACAGTCATTCTTTGAAGAGTAAATACAAGGCTAGATTGTAAAAGGTTATAAGTCCTTCCTGGTCTCTTTCTCTCTCTTTCCAACTGTAAAAAATCTCATCTCGTAATAATAAGCAAAAAAAAATCTACTAGAGAAGAAGAAGAAAAAAAAGAACATTGTATGATGGGGTTTTTTTAAATGATAGAGATGCCTCCGATAAGAATTACAGCTTCGAACTCTTCAAAACATACTCCAAAATCGATAGCTAGGCATCAGCTTATTAAATCAACGGGTTTAAATCCTTCTACGAGCAAGAAGAAAAATGATTCTAAGAGGCAAGTGAAATCTGTTGTTAATAAGACAGATTATACAATAACAGGTTACAATGATGCAAATTTGTATCCTGATTTCAATGTAAATTTAGAAGACGATGAAGATGAGATAATAGAAGAGGATGAAGATATTATGAGTGATGTTAATCCTGTAATACGAGGAATGAAATTTTTGATCAATAATCGATATGATTCCAATATACCGCCAGTTTCGAAAGGTGTTATAACGAAGAAATTTAAAGAAAGAATCATGGAGAAAAGAATGTTATATCCACCTATTATTATCAAGAATCAATTATATGCATTATTTGTGAATGAAATTACCAAGATTGACAAGGAAATTGAAAATTTAATAATGAAAGGTGATGTGATGAAATTACTTATAAATCATATTCAATTTAATGATAATTTAATTATTTTGACAAGAGATTATTTACAAATATTGAATTCTAAGATGGCAAATGAACAAGATCTTGAGAAATTTGAGCGTTTAATTTGTGAAAATAATGGGATATCAATAGTGACAAGACAAGATTTACAACAATATGGCATTTCAAATGTTACAAATTTAATTAATCATGGTTTCTTAAATTTCAATCCACAAGATCAATTAGAATATTATATATCATTACCAAATCTTGGTAATTATTTGAATTTTTTGAAAAATTCAATGAGTCTTATTAATTTTATCATTTCCAAATCAAATACAAGGCAAATTTTAGAAAAAAAATTGATAGAAAAATGGGAATTAAATTATAATAATTGGTACAAATTTTATGGATTAAATTTAAAATTTATCCTAAGTTTAAATTATGGAATGGGTCTTGTTGAAAATTTTAATACAAATGTTGGTAATGGTTGGAAATTAACTTAAATTCTTCCACTATTTAATAATAATTCAACATATTCATTTATCTTATCATCTTTATAAAAATCGGATTTTCTTAACATTTCTTCATCTAATTCACCATCTTCTGTTTGGAAATTATCACTTGACAAGATCTTGAGGAAATTTGAATTCTTATTTAACACTTCTGTTAAGAATTGTGATGGATTTAATGATAATTTCTTGTAAAAATCAAATTTGTATAAATTATAATTTAATAAATTTAAATTAATTGAAATTTTTTCTTGTAGTTTTTGTAATTCCAAAGATGTCTTTGTATCATTAACTAAATCTGTAATTAATTTGTTTATTGTAGAAGTCTTGGATATACCAACTTGATATTTGTTTAATCTAACATCGATGACAATATCACCAAGTGTTGAATTAACTAAAGTGTTAATCTTATAATTGATCTTAATTGGATCAATTGGTTTTAACAACGTTGTTGAAAGTAATTCTAATAATTTTGGTATAGAAAATTTCTCCAATTTGAAAATCTTGTATAATAATTCATCACTCTTTATCATTATTATAGATTGTTGTTGTGAATGTTGTGATTTAATATCTTCATGTTGTTTTGTCTTATCATCGATTAATTCAAATAAATTATTCAACTTGATATAATTGAAAATCTTGATAAAACATTCATGTTGTGTAATCTCTGAATATCCAATCAATTGGGCCAAATCTTCACTAACAATTTTTAACAATGTTGGATAAGTCTTTGGTTGAATGAAAATCTCAGCTTCAATTTCTTCTTGCAGTGGTATCGAAGAGCCTAATCTCTTGATATCTAAACCATCAAATTGTTGTTGTTGTCTCTCTATTTCCGATTTACTCTGCATCATATTATCATGCCATTCAACAATGTTATTTGGAATTGAGGAATTTTTCAATTCCACTGATATACTAGACAAGAAAGATGAAAATTTTCTTCTTGCAGGAGATTCAGAAGGTTCAGTATCATTTAATAAACGTCCCTCCACTCTTAAAGTGAAAGATGGCTGCAATTGTTGAGGCAAACCTTTTTGTTGCCAAGGCTGGGTTTCGCTTGTATTATAAACAAATATTCTTAAAATTTCATCCTTATCATTATCTTCATCTGCATCTGGTATTGAACCATTGTTTATTCCCGATTGTAAATCTTGCAAGTCGACCAATTTTCTATTAATAATCAAATCTATCTGTTTTTCTCTATTCTGCAATTTGTTATACATCTCAACTTGTTCAGGAAATAATTCTTCTAAAGCTTTTGGTAACATTGTATCAGTAGGTTTAAAAGTAATTACTGGTGCTTGAGGCTGTTGTTGTTGTTGTTGTTGTTGTTGCTGTTGTTGTTGCATTTGCAGTTGTTGCTGTTGTTGCATATGGTGGTTTGGCATATGGTCCACTGCTTGCCCTCCCATATACTGAGTCTTCTTATAAGGACCCCTCATCCTCTGCTGTTGCATATGATGTGACATGATTTCTTATTTGTTTATTTGGTCTTTGTCAATTTTTGTGTTTTTTTTTTTTCTTCAACTTTTTTTTTTTTTTTCCTCTCGCGAATAATTTTGAGAACATTTACACTACAAGTTTATAAAGAAAGGGGAAACTATTTTATTTAATTGATTTCTTTTTGTAATTCATCAACGATGATGGATTCGACTAATTTGACATCTGGGGTTTTAACATTGATAACGTTTTTCTGTAATTTGGAGAAGTCTTTGAATTGTTGTGGTAAGACTTGATTTTCAAAATCATAACTTTCGAAACCGTTTAATGCTTTGTTGACAACCTCGGAAAATTTGGCAGGGTGAGCAGTGGATAATGAGATATAAGTGTAACCATTTTCCTTTGAAGATTTTTCCAATGAAGCCTTGATACCAACGGCAGTGTGAGGATCAGCGATATAGTTGTTTGATTGATAAACCGATTTTATAGTTTCAACTGTTTCATCATTTGTCACTTTGAAAGAATCAAATATGGATCTAGTCTTTGTGATTAATTCTTCAGAGACTTTGAAAGAGCCAGTGGTTGATAAATCTTTCATCAATGAGTTCAAGATTTCACCTGATTTGTTATCATCATTAGCACCATCTGTTTCTCTAATAACGTACCATAATAATCTTTCGAAATTTGAAGCGATACTGATATCCATAGCTGGTGAGTAAGTTGGATGAGCTGGGGTCTTTGTGTAATTACCGGTTTTTAAGAATCTGTTCAAGATATCATTTTCATTTGTAGCAATAACCAATTCATCAATTGGTAAACCCATTTCCTTTGCGTAGAAACCAGCAAGGATGTCACCAAAGTTACCTGAAGGGACAACAAATTTGACCTTAGCATCAGGGTTAGCACGGATCAATTGGAAGTAAGAATGGAAATAGTACGATATTTGAGCCAAGATTCTTGCCCAGTTGATCGAGTTAACAGCACCAACATGGTACTTGTCATTGAATTCGACATCTGCAAAAATCTTCTTAACAATATCTTGACAATCATCAAATGAACCATTAACGGATAAATTATGAACGTTCTTGTCTGTTACTGTGGTCATTTGTAATTCTTGAATTGGAGAGACTCTACCATTTGGGAACATGATAAAGACACTAACATCTTTCTTATTTCTTAAACCATAAATGGCAGCACTTCCGGTATCACCACTTGTGGCACCAACAACAGTGATAAAATCTCTTGCCTCGCCATTTTGTTTCAACGAGTTCTTTCTTGTAAGGAAAAATTCAAATAAATTACCGACAAATTGTAAAGCAACATCTTTAAAAGCATAAGTTGGACCATGGAATAATTCTAACAAGTACAAATTGTCTTTCAATTTATGGATCGGAGTGATCTCACTGGATCTGAAAGTAGAATAAGACTTAGTGACCAAAGTTTTCAACTCATCGTTCGATATTTCAGACTCTTTAACATATAATCTTATAATGTTAAAAGCCAACTCTTGAAATGACAAGTTACACCATTCTTCTTTAAAATTTGATGGTAATTTTGGAATCAATGATGGAATAAATAAACCCCCATCTTTGGCTAAACCAGTGATAACTGCTTCTTCAAAAGAAATAGTCTGGGAAGTGGAAGAACGCGTAGAACGATACTCTTGAGAAGACATCTTGTTTATATATTTTAAATACACAATGATTACACTTTTTTTTTTTGATTGATGACTACATTTTTTTTTTTTTTATTCCTTGAAAAATTTTATTCTTAATAGAGTCACAATCACGTGATACGGCTATTTCAACTCTTTGATCTTATCAGTGTTTTTGTTATGTACTTGGATCTTACCGTTCTTGTCTATATCTAGCTCGATACCCATTTGCTCTAGTTTACCTTCGTCGTCTATTTGCACTTTTTCTGGTTGCAATGCGGTGATGAAATCTTGGTTCAGTTGATTTTTCTCTAGTAAGTATTTCAAACATACCACTGCACGCTCTTTGATAAAAGGTTCATTTTTGTCCAATTGGCAATTGTTTAAGATGATTTCCAACAAGTGTTGTTGACGCATGAATTCCTGATTTTCGAAATTTTGGTAAATGAGATACGTTATTATTTCAATTGCTAATGTTTTCAAACCTGGTAGTTCAACGTCATTGTTTATTTCTTTTAAAGTTTGTCTTTCGAAATTTGTCTCTAAAGTTTGTAATAATGGACCGATTTTCGAAAGAAATTTATAATGATTTAAGAAATCTCTTGCATGGTTGAATTTCCCTAAATTTGTTATGATATCCAAGATCTTGAATATTTTTAAATACAAATTTTGATCTTGTTTCAATGAAGTGATGAAAATTGGCGAAAATTGATCATATAAATCCATCAACCATGAAAGTAAGATAGTTATCTCAAATTCGTCAAAATTCTCCTTATTTGTCAATATGATTTGTGCATTGTTCAAGAGTTCTAGTTCCCTTTTAGAATCTCCAATGTGATTCCAAAATTTGATAAAACTCTCGTGAAGATATATTTTTTGAAATAATGACAAGACCAATATCTCGATATTATTCAATTGCTCACCATCTTGAATTAAAATTGTGTTGAAGAAATTCAATAAGATAAATATTCTTTCAACTAATTCCTCGTCATTCAACAGATTGTACAAGAACTCACTAGAGTTGAATAAATTATTTAAATATGTCAAATAAATAACTTGGGCGTTTTCATCAGTCAAATCATTAATCTCAAAGGAAACGAGAAACCCTTTCAACACATTATAATCATATTCATAATTTTGCTCCTTCACGTCGTGATTATCCTCAACTTTGACCGGATCAATTGAAGATGTAGAATTCACCAAGAATTGCAAAATGGCAACATTTAAATTCGTTGAGTCTATTTTTAACAGTAACAAAGACCGGAAATATTTGGAAACAATTGATCTCTCAGAACATGATATGATCAAATTTCTGCTCAACAACACTAAACCTCTCGCCACTCTCAAGCATTCACTGTCGATCTTAATGTGATGCATAGCTTCAGTTAGTAAGCCCCATATATCCACTGACTGAGCCATCTCAGCTCTAATCTCCTCATTTTGACCGGTGCTTGAAAGCACTTGGGATAACTCCCTCAATATATCTTCAATATTACCATCCCCTGACTTGATATAATCAACACAGTCTCTAACTTGTTCCATTTCTTGCTTATATCAACTTTCCATATTTTTTTACAATTTTTTTTTTCTCTCAGATGAGCTGAAAATTTTAAGTGTGCATTTTTTTTTCTTTTTTATCTATGGGGGAAACTATTATATACTTTTCATTCCGACTCTTCTTCTTCATCGTCACTTTCAGAGAACTTATCGCCATTGACTTTTTTAGCTTCTGCTCCAAACCATCCTTCTTCATCTTCATTCTCTTCTTCTTGTGATTCTTGTTCTTCTTCTTCTTCATCAATATCCATATCACTTTCATTATCACCAGCTTCTAAATTTTTGATAACTGATAACTCATTACTAGTTTTGAAGAATTCAATCATGTATTTATTGTTAACACCACATTTGACAACATCTTTTACCAATCTGTTTAAAAATCTTTGAATTAATCTTAACCCACTTGCAAATTCATGCTTATTGGAATTGATATACTTACCATGTCTTGAAAGTAAACTCTTTATCCAGATAAGATGGAGTTCTAAATGTTGTGATGTTAATGACAATTCTCCGATAAATCTTAAGAATTTTGGTAAATAAACCAATGGGATTTGTGCAACGATCAATTTGATATCTTTCAAAGGAATCGATTCATAGACTTTATGGATAAGATAATTTTCATTCAATCTGAAGGACATCACTAATGCATTCAAATATTCTTTATCTTTCAACATGGCCAAAGTGGCATCTGGGGTAACATCGACATCCAACTCAAATGGATCGAAAATTAAAGTATCATCAACACTAAAGATCAAGATACCTTCAGTAGATGCAACAGCAAACTGTTGTGCTGTTGGTGAAAATTGTAATGAAGTGACTCTTATAGCAGGTCTTGATTTTCTCAATGAAGGATCACCACGTGAAGATCCAGGTAAAGTGGAATCAATTCTATCTTCTAAATCGGAATTTTCACCATCTCTATCGATCAAATCCAATGACCCGGCCTCTGTCAAACGTTTACTATTCAATTGTTCTAAAGTACCATCGATTGACATGTTTAATGACACAGTGAATCTTTTCAATAACACTGTATTCGGTATATCATAAAGACAAATGGAATTGTTGTTACCACCTGCAATTATACTCAACCCATCGAATGAATAACTTATTGTGGTGAAATATTTAGATCTTGCTGCATTTTTCAGTGTGAATCTATCTTCCAAGTATCTACCGTTTAAGATATCTTTTCTTCCGTCAATATGTCCTGTTTGCTTACCATCTTCAATATTCCAAAATTGGATATATCCATCTAATGTCGAAACAGCAACTTCTTTCGAGTCTGGTCTCATTGCTATACTTAAGACATCTGAATAAATGTTAAATGGTTCCACTTGCTGGGATCTTCCAAAAATATTCCATACCCTAATTGTCTTATCCCATGAAGCTGAAGCCAAAGTTGAATTTTCAACACCAAATGCTAATGCAGAAATTGGTCCCTCATGTCCTGCCAACGTGTCCAATAATTGAGCTGTTTGTACAGACCATATATGGATTTCAAAACTGTCAAGAGAACCAGCACAAACAACTTCACCACTTGGATCCACAGCCAATGAATTAAATTGTAATCTCTCTGTAGCTGTAAAAGTTCTGAAATTTCTAAATCTTATCAAATCCCATGCCCTTACTGTACCATCCAAAGAAGCACTGAACAATACTTGACCTTTTTTCGCAAATTGCACTGCTGTTACTGCAGATGAGTGTTCTTCAAAAGTCACTAAACAAAAACCTGAAACTACGTCCCATATCTTGATCTTACCATCATCTGAAGCTGTCACCACTCTAGATCCATCTGGTGAATATGTCAAGGCATTAGTTGAGTCAAAATGACCCTGTTGTCTCAAGATATACGATTCTGATTGCCATTCATAAACTAATAATTGTCCTAATTTAGATGATCCAAAGGCTAACCATTCTCCATTCGAATTAACTTCCACTGTGTTAACTTCGTTTTGTCCCATACTTAATTGTTGAATCATCGTGAAATCAGGTAATTCATATATTCTAAATTCACCGTTACTGAAACCAGCTATTAACAAGTTAGATTTCAGGTGGAAAGTAGCACATTTCAATTTAGCTTCAGAGAAAAAGAAATTCTTTGCAGTTATTCTCCAACTCTGTGGACCAACTTCTGGATTTTCGTCATCCTCGTCTTCACTCTCATCCGTTGGTTTCTCTGTGTATTCCCATTTAAATAAAGCACCATCTTTTGATACAGTATATATTATCTCCTGGGTCTCATTGAAAAATGCCTTAATGACATAATCTCTATGACCTGCAAATGTCATAGCTGCTGATTTTTCCTCGCTTTGCAATGACCAAATACGTGCAGTCATATCTTTAGAAGTGGTGATGAAAAATCTTGAATCTTTGGACCAAGTTAATGATATAACATCATTATAATGTCCAGCATAAATTCTGTGACGAACAAAAGGTTGAAATTGTCTATCTTCTGTGAAATCTGGTGTCTTCCAAATCTGAATAAATCTTCCACAACATACACTGAAAAATTTACCACATGGAGAGAATTGCAAATCGGTAACCTTTTCCTTGAAATTGAAATGGTATAAAACAACTCTGGAGATAAAATTAACCAAAATTGCTCTACCATCTTCGTCCACTGACAACAACAATGACTCTTGCTTATTCAAAGCTATCAGCTCGATATTCTTTCTATGCTCATAACTAAAAGTAAAAGACTTATTACTGATCAAATCGAAACAAGACACTCTATTCCCAACAGGAGTAAGCAATTTTGTACCAGCCTCATTGAAAATGATATTTCCCTGACGGTAAACAGTACCTAACAAGTTAGATAACTTGAAATCACTCTTCATCTTTTGTCTTCAAGTATCTCTTCTATTCACTACTGCTTGAAAAGTTTTAAGCAAAAAATTTTTTTTTCTATAAATTTTTTTTTTTCTCTTCTTTTTTTTCAACTGCTTAAAAAAAAAAAAATTTCGAGAGATGAGATAAAGAAAAAAGAGCTATACAAACAATTAGACAATTCCAGATAAAATGAGTGAGAATAAAAATAATGGGTTCAGTAGTAGGGTCTTGAATATGAAGTTCATGAGAAAAGCAGAAGTGGCAGATAAGCTGCAGGAAGAGGAGCTGCTGTCTAAGAAATTGCTGGATTTGAGTGAATGGAAATTGCCCAACTTATCATCAAAGACAAAATTGAAATTGGTGTCCAAGCCAAAGATCAAGAAAGTTGGGTATGCATCAATTATGAACGAAGAGAGTGAGATGGTATCGAATGAAAATGTTGCTGGTAGGAAAAAATGGGGTGAACCAGAGAAGCTGGATATAGAAGATGAAGTTGATAGTGAAAATACAAAGAGACCGAATAAGAGCCAAAAGGAATCCAAAGAATTTTTCGATAAATTGTGGAAGAATCAAAGAAAAGAAGACGATAGTATACTAGATTCTTTGCATGGTGGAATTTCGGGAGCAGGAAGTTCTGCAGCTCCAAAGAGAAAATTCAACGAAAACCATGCAAATAATAATGCTAATAAGAAGAAGAGAACTCGTTAAGTTTATCTTCAGTGTATATTACTTCTATAAAAAATTCATGTATTATTAATGTCATTTCTTCTTTTTACCCTTTGACGTGATATTTTTCTTACTATTATCTTCTCCACCCAAACCACTCTTGACAACTGCATCTCTTGTCGTTGAATTAATATGCTTAAATCTATCTGGTCCAATGTGAATACCTCCGAACCATCTACTCACCACTGCTATACAATTCCACAGATCCATGATAGTCAATAAATGAAGCATTCTACCTCCAGCAGCAGATTCCCCATCGTCATCAAAATCTTGATATTGAATGTCACCGTTTTTAATACGATAAGCTGTCATATTATGTCTTGATCTCATGATTTTCTTATCTTGTTTTAAGAGCTCCAATGCTTCCATGGCTTCATCAACCGAGTGAACCTCCTTCACAAATGCTTGAAAAGTCGATTTTCTATCAGTTATAGGATCAGAGGCAACCCATCCTTCCATCGGATTGATTGTTGGTTTTTCTTCCTCTTTCGTTTTCTTCGCTATTTTCACCTTTTCGAATTGTTTAACGATTATTTCTTCTTCCTTATAGTCTTCTTCGTCTTCGTATAGCCCTCCTTCAACTTCTTCATCTCCATTGTATAAGATACCCTCTAGTTCTGTGAAAAAATCAAATATACAAACCATATCTTCTGTGAAAATACTATCTATCACTTCTTCAAATAGAGACTGTAAATATTTATCATCATGGAAATTCCCCGACGTTGGGTCAGTTATCACTTGAATTACCTGAGGCTTTTCTTCTGGGTACGCTTCAGGAAATGATATTTGAACTACAACAGTTTCATGGCTGGGAATTTGAAATTCGTATATTAATGGTGCTAGCCTCTTAGTATGATCGGGATAAATCAGTTCAATAGCACCGATCTCATCTTGCAATTCTTCAGATTCCATTATCTTTGAACCATCCAAAGAAGCTCTTAGTCAACTTTGTTTCTCAGGGAAATTTAATTTTTCAAAAAAAAAAAAAAAAAAAAAAGAGGCCTTTAAAATATTTTTACAGGAAAATGGAGTTTAGGAACTATGTCAGTTGAATTATCTAATGACTTGAAACTGAAAGGGAATGAAGCTTATCTAAAAAAAGAGTATAAGAAAGCTGCAAAGATATATAGGGATGCTATTAAATTGAACCCATCTAATGCGGTTTTGTATTCAAATAGAGCCATTTGCTTTATCAAGTTACAAGACTTCGAAAGAGCATTGAAAGATTGTGATTCTGGTATATCAATTATTAACAATTCCACCACTGATAATAAGGCTTTTGTCAAGTTATTATACAGGAAATCTTTGGCATTATCAGGTTTGAAATCCTTTGATGCTGCAAAATTGTCTTTACTCGAAGCTAAGAAGCTTGATCCATCCAATAAGCTGGTCAATGACGAATTGGATAGCATTTCTAAACAACAAACTCCACTGGTGAAGAAACTGAAAACTCTGGGTGATAGTCATATAATTAGCATAGATATACAATATGTGAAGGAACTCCCCGTTGAATTCAGACCACAACAACAACAGTTAAAAAGAGAGAAATCACCTCCTTTAATTGAAGAAGTCGTTGTTGCTGAACCTGAAACCACACAATCTGCACCCACCGATCTTGATTTGAAATCCCTTAGTAATTTGGTTCATAATGGAATACCTTCTCAAAGAAATGAAGCTCAAATAATGCTCAATAATCTTGTCAAAATACCTTTTAAAACATATCAATATGTATTTGACATAGAATCAAGAAGTGGTATATCAGAAGAATTTTTAAATTTTGTACTTGAATTGATCATTTTGCTGAAACCTGATAGTGAAATTAAAGAAATCATAGATTATATGGAATTTCTTCCAACTTGTCGTCGTTTTACTTTATCAAAAATGTTTTTAAATTCACAAAAATTGGATAAAGTACTGCAAATTCTACAAATAGATTTGAAACTGTGGAGATAGCATTAATAGATCTTTATTTATACTCAATTTCTTCTTCTCGAAGAAGGCTTATAATTATTTAAACCTTTTCTGGCATTGTAAAACTCTTCTGGTTGAATAATTGCAAGACACAATTCAGGAAGAAATTCAGTCGTATCAATTTCAAATATTCTTGTCAATAAGAAAGGAGCCAAGAACAATCCTGTAAAGAAAACAAAATTGATCAAAAATATAATGGAGTATAAATATATGGCTGTTTTCCTTCTTTTTCTTTCTTTCTTACTAAGAATTCTTGGTCTGAATTGCTTGTCTGGTTTCAACCACAATAACATCAATGAGTGAAACTTATCAATATATGGAATAACAATGAAAGGTATTTGTAAAAATAATAATGCATGCCCAAGCAAGAAATCTGCTGTGAACATACTCATTTCAATGATTTTGCATAAGAACTCTCTTACTGGCTCAGTAACTATTCTCCAACCAAGCCCTGATGTAACCCATTTACCAGACCACCAGGCTCTATTAGTAGCATCGTATTTAGTTTCCCTGCTGAGTACTAAGTGAGTGGTAATCTTGAAGAACAAACTTTGAATCAAAATGGTGGTACATAAACCCAACATTGTAATTGAAAAATTCCAGTTTTGAGACATGAATAACACTTCGAAAAAAATAATATGATTTAACAAAGCAAGGGAGTGACAAGTTCCTGCTATTATTGAAGGAAATTTTTTGAACACGAGACTGATAATTGGTCCTAATACCACTGATATCAAAAAAAAGACAAGGAGAATTGCAGCATTTAACACGATGGGGCCAAAAGAAATAATCCCCAATCGCAATATCGTGTTGGCTTGCTCTGAATTTCTTGTTTCATATTGAGAATTCAGAAAAAGATATGCTATCAGAACCACGGTGGTCCAACCAATATGAGGGAAGAGATCTGAAAATAGTAAATTAATGGAAGATGGTTTCAAGAAATCCCTTTTCTCAACTTCATTTTTATGATTTAATTTCTTCTTTGATCCAGTGTATTGGGATCTGTGACTTCGAATAAAAGATGACCAGTTGTTAAGTTTCATTCTGGAATTACCGCTTGATAACCAACCTAAGAACAGTTTGTAGTCCAAGAAAAATTCTCCCCATAAAAACTGATTCGGATTGAACAAGAAGGGTGATATGCATAAAGCTGCAATTGTGTACCATAGATAGATCAAAGGAAGATTCCACATATTGATAGAACAATATAGGAGCATACAAATTGCCATTCCACCAAAATACAAACTCTCAGATGCAAATCTCGAATATAAAGTTGAAAATGGAACTCTAGTTGTTGCAAATCCTCTTCCCGTGGCAATATACTTTGCGCCCCCTATCTCAATATCACTGATCATGGATTGAGCGTAGATTTTGCAGACAAAGACTTCAAAAAAAGGGGACAGAGAACCAAAATGTTTGAAGAGCCTTGTGAGTGCTCTCCAGACACCTCTCTCGGTGACTTCTTGAACACATAGTGGCACGAAGGAAATCCCAAAAACCATTGAAATTGAAATAATACAGTGTTGAAGCCAATGTATTACCGGTATCAAATTTGAACAACCTGGAGGTCTTCTTGCATCAGTAATTGGTCTATTCTTATCATAATCACAAATAACAGTATCTCTTGTTAAAGCAGCCATGTGAATACAAACCAAGAGAAAAAACTTGATGGACAATAAAATGAAAACATTGTTAAGATGAAATCCCAGATGGGCATAATAAATTGACAAAAATCTATCAATGGCCAGTTGTGTACCAATGTAGAAGTATTCCCTCGATAATGTTTGTTCACCCATACCAGCACCTATCTTTGTAGTGAAATTTAAAATGGAGCCAAATCCCAAATCACGTCCCTTACCACATTGAATATATTCGCAATGCTTAATTCTTCCTCCCCTCAATAGTGCATTCATCCCGGCATATACGTCTTCATTTAAATGTAACCCTTTTTGTGCTTTAGAAACACCTCCTCGAGTCGTCATGAATAAGGCATTTAAGAAATCGGGGTGTCCGTAATGAAGCTTACCCCCTATCTGTGCTAATGTTCGTGCAAACAAAGTGCCAAAAGTTTGTTCTTTTGAAGCTGAGACATCACCTAAGACACCAATGTTTTCTGAAAAGATATATTCTCTTGTTCCTATTATAGCAACGGGATTTTGATACTCATCCGAAAGACGATCAAAAGAATATGGATCTGCTGGACTTGTGATCTCTTCAAACTCAGCTAAAAGACTTCGGATTTTCAAACACTCTTCAAGGTAGTTATCCTGGTTGGCATCCACTAACTGAATATATTCCCCACGGCAAAATATAAGTGAATGATTCTGGTTATCACTTTTTCCATCCCCTAATATTGGATTTCCCGATAATTTTATTCTGTATTTTGGGAGTCTACTACCGTTTTCCAATATTTCACAGCTTCCATCAATAAGACACGAGTAGAATTTTGAATTCCCTTCAGAGTCCTCTTCTTCTTCAAGGTATGCAACTTGCACCTCTGGATACGCTCTCAAAATAAACTCTGTATCTTCAAATTCTTGTGGACTAAAGCGATTGAAACGCTGCATAGAGACAACTATTCTGAACTTCCTTAGAGCCATCATTGATGCTTCTTCAAATCTCATTTCTTCATTCATTTGTGGTTCTTCAATTTTTCTATTCTCAACATCATAAAGTAACTTTATAGCACGAGAATAATTCATGAACCCAGAAATAGTACGGTATAATGTTTGGGATCTCAAAGAGGCCCATATCCTGGTTCTCAATATATACTCGGGTGAAGAAGACTTGAAACCCACACAGTAGTAAGCAAGATCTTCATATTTTAAATTCGGTGATCGAGACAACAAATTTGAACTATCATAATCAACCTCTTGAACCAATAACTTAGTATCTTGCACAAAATTATCCCATTCAACTGGATGAAGCTGTTTCAAATATTCAAGTAAAGTGACATGAGAGTATTCGTCTTCTTCTCTTATAATTTCTTTCAATGATAAAGTGATTTTTTCTCCGTAATGTGGTATCAACACTGTGAAACTTGGCATACTCCTTGTTGGAAGGATATCCGGCATTGGTGTTGAAAGCGACTGAGCAAAGAAAGTAATTCGTCTCTGGGCTTCTGATTGGGCTTCAAATACAGAAGATTTCATGAACAGATCTTCTTGAGATACAAAAAAATTTGGCTCTTTCAAAGTCATATCTTTATTATCTGGAGACATTACCTCTAGATAAAGTAACTTGTTCACTAGTTCTACCGAAATCAAATGCTCTCTGTACATGGATATAATAATTGAGTTCCATACCAGTGATACTAATATCTTCCCTTTAATATTTCTAATTGAGTTTGTAGTTATTATTTTGGAATAAATCCTTTTGGGTAAACGAGAAAAGATATTTCTCCAGGGAGTCCAAATTGAAACGCCAATATAGAATGATATAGAGACCGAAAAAACTGTATTCCAAATAATATACCATAAGTAAGTATCAAGGAAAAACATAATAAGATCAGTTATCACCATTAACGATAGAAGAATTGCCGGTTGATGTTGGCAGATCATTGACCCAAAGTATACTTCACCAACACATCTTCTTGTTCCCATATTTTTCAATTCTCTAACAGGGTCTTTCAAGGATAATGTCAAGAAGAAATATGATTCCACAAATTTGGAAAGAAAGACAAGAATCCATAATCCATAAGATGAAAGCATGTTTCTTCCCCTTAGTTTATGTATGGAATTAGTAAAGAAACGACTAGGTAGAAAACTTCGACCATTTTGTGAAAGATATGAGCCTCCAAATAAAGCACCAAGTGGTACTATGGAAAAATAAATCACCAAAAAAATTGAAATACCCAATTGTAAAATTGAAAGAAGCAAACTTGAAGTTGATGGAGTAATAAGATCATTGAAACCAAAGATGTACACAGATGGCAGAGTACTTATAATTAATGTCAACCCCAAACATGTCAATCTCTTTGCTAATGGTTCTGCTCCTGGCCACCTCCTTGGAACGAAAATAAATTCCGATAAGGTAGCGAGGATATTTATCAACGTTGCTAAAGGACCAGCTAGAGCCATTGCAGAAAGTTTTGTTTGCAAAGGTGGTTGATTGTTCGAAGTTTGCCTATAATTCTTTGTGTATAAAATTGGAGAATTGATAGAGGTGTAGAACCAAAACATTGAAATATGAATAATCCAAATACGATTGAAATTTGTCAATATGTGAAGCCAGGTTCTAGTCTCTCGAAATGTTTTGTAGAAAGCTTTATCCCATGAGATCTCACTCAAAGCTTGATACCTTTCGATTGCTGGTAAATCCATCAAATTTCTCTTATCCGTCAAAACAATTCGTTCTAAGCCTTTACGATACCAAAACAATTGGTTCATATCATCATATCCAACTACTGATGAGTGATCCTTATCTCGACGATGGTAATCCTTCCCATTCAATTCAAACGACTGATTGAAATAATAACTATAAAGTGGAGTGATCAGATGATCAAGAAATGGGAGCTTCGTAGCTTGAAAAGTTGGTTCACTGAAATTAATGGAATAAAAATAATCATTACAACATTTGAAAATGAAACAAAGACATTCAGGCATAAATCGCATGTTATTTGATTCACCCCAGACTAATAAATAAAGTGCCACTTGGACCACGCAGTCAAGAGCAGAGAGACAATTCATATTCTGAGACCATCTCTTCTCAGATTCAGCTAAATTTGGAATTGCTGCTCTTGTAACCCCTTGATCTCTGAGAAACTGTTTTTTTGGTTCACCGTTATTTTTGGCATTTGAAAATCCAATTGAATCATCAATATCTAACTGGGAGGCAAAATACCATTTTCTAAAATTTGAATTCACTCCTCCAATATAGTCTGCATGTAAGGTTCTCAAACTTGCAGATGACCCCATCCTAGAAGCTCTAGAATCCAATAATCTCATCAAGTGATCGTACATGTTCTTCATACTATCCTCTTGGAACCCAAATACTTCTTTCAACTGGCTAAAAATGGCTTGTATCTCCAACTTACTGATTGGAACACTATCATCGGAAGTCCAAGAAGGATACTGATCGTGATGATTTTCAAACAGGTCGTAGATCCCTTTTTCCGCAAACTTGTCCGCATCAATGTTAACATTGTACCCATACCTGTTTGTTCCATGATTTCTTCCAATTCCAGTATTCAAGAAGGGAGTGTTGAATGAACTAAATGGTAAGGCACTCTTCTCAGTGAAAGCTGAAAAATTGCCAGGGACAACTATAAAAGGGTAAAAACATTAGTCTCTCATACTATTGAAAAAGAGAAGGGAAGTACAATACCAGAAGTCGGTGATTTATTATCCTCTTCGTTGATAGGAAACTCTGGAGAGCTGGTTGAATCGCTTGAGTTATCATCGTCGCTAGCAGCGGGATTTGTAACCACATTGTTGTTTCTCTCAACCATAGTGTCTCTGTCGACTTGAATTACTTAATAATTTTTCTTTTTATCTAATTAATTTTGAAGATCGAGAAAGTTTAGCAGAGGTAATAACTGATATTTGTAAGAGATAAATTGATTGATAAACTGGAAGTATGGATAAATAATGTGTTGTAATATGATCAACTTGAAAAGCAAAAAAAAGTGCTTGTTATTTTTTTCTTTAGTCATTTTGCTTTTTTGACAATTTTGGCTTTTTCATCTACGGTAAGTTTACAAATAAATATAATTTTATTAACTAAAATCTTAAAGCAATATCAAATCATACACAACCCAGCAGTTTAATTATATAAATATATATATATGTGTGTGTGTTTGTGTGTGTGACATTTCGGACACTCGTGAAATTATTAACAAATTAAGGGGTTAAAAGGATGTAAAAAATAGGTAAAAAAAACGTGAACTCATTAATTTAAAAAAAAGAAAAAACAGTAAAATAAAAAATTAAGAAAATAGAATATTAAAGCTTGAATAATAAATAACATTGATTAGAGATGACTTGATTTCAAATGATCTTTCAATGCAAAAAGTAACATGACCCAACCCATGAATAAAGTGACAACACCAACATTGACATTAAGGGTGAACATTGCAGTAAAACCTCTGTATTCCATAGCATTGACAAGAGGGTCAGTACTTTGCATGAAGATAAGACCACCTGCGAGCAATGCAAAACTAGTGATCAATTCAGTGATAGGTCTAACTGGTTTGAAAAGTGATTCATAACTATCATGTCTCCAAAACAACAACAAGATTAAAGTAACGAGTCTAACACAGGAACCGTAGGTCAATAAGTTACCCCATTGAACATGGATTGTGGTGGACAATTGAGAAGCTTGAGAATGCAGTGACATTAATAAACCTGTGAAAAAGATTGTGAAAGCTGGGAATGGGTTTGGTGAAAAACCTGGAGTGCAAGTACGAATGGCTTCGTGGTCAATCTTGGAAATACCGGTGCTTGACTCGATTTGCAGAAGGGTGCTCATAAATCTTTCCCTTCTCCAGCTTGACAACTTTATCTCTGTCAAGACACCACATAAACCACAACCAATGAACATGAATGCAATTGAAACGTGTTGTAAATCTTTTGCAGTCCATGCACCACCTGGGGAAGCCAAATGTTCTAAAAACACATTTGTACAACCGTAAAACAAAATCAAAGAACTTTCGAGCAGTTCCATTGTCAACATTGAGGTCAATGGTTGTTTTCTTAAGTAAACTGAATCCAATTGTTCAAATTTACCAATATAGGAATAATTCCAACCCAAACCTGCCTTTTGGAAAGATCCAAGATATCTTGCTAATGATAAGACACCAAGACAAAAGAAGACACCACCTTTGATGAAATGAGCTAACAAGTTAAAGACGTGGCTACCTTGACCTAAGCAATTCAATACTGTGACACCAGTGACAAAATAAACAAAAAGATAGCAAAGGAAAATGTAGTTTGTCAATGTGAATAAGACATTTGCTAATTTTTCAAAACCATTTGCAACGTTACAAAGGATACGGTTATCGAAAACTTTCTTTAATAAATTATCTCTAATGAGTGATAATTTGGATTGCGAAGTTTGTTCATGTAACAGTGGATCTGTCAAGGAGACAGCATCATCCTCTAGATCGAAATCAGTGGAATTTCCTCTTGAATTTGATGGTCTATTTTGATCGAATAAAGTGGAGGCAGGAGAGTCACCTCCGGATCTATTAAGTTCGGTCATTGGGATATAAGAGGATTTGTTATTTTGAAGAGGATCATAATTTGATCCACCCCTTTTCATGTATTGGCCAGCACATTTTATAACTGCACTGATATAATGAGTCAACATGAGAAAAAACAAAATGACTCCCATTTTGCCATAGACATTACCTGGATACAAGTCTTCCACGTTGTTGATGAAGATCATATAAGTGAACAAAGAACTTGTCAATACAACATTGTTTAAAGTCAACGATGGCAAATACCAACTAGAGTCCACATTGTTCAAGATGAGACACAAAGGATATAATGCAAACAAGGATATTATGAACAAGCCAAAATGTGCGTGTAAATAAGGTTGGTACAGTGAATCCATTGTGAAATAAGTAGTTGTATTGTAGTTTTCCCAAAACAATCTCTCAGCAGGTGTAAGTTCGGTTTGTAAAATAGGGACTCCATGAAGGTGATGAACCTCATGGGCCACTGGTATAAGCTCGGAAGTGTTCACCGAAGCTCCGGAAGTTGATGTCTCAGTGACAGCATCATGATGGTGTTCCATATCCATATCCATGGCCATTGCCACCGAGGATAGAAGTAAAGGGATTGTTATTATGCGAGCCTTGTTAAATTTCATTATGTCGACGACGATGATCTAAACTTGTCAATAGTAATATAAGTTGAAGGAGTGTGAAGACCAGCTTGATTCAAAGTCAATTGATAAACAACAAACAAGGAAATTCAATTGAATTTATATATGAACGGAAGTTCCTTTCAAAAAAAAAAAAAATCAGATGAGAATTTTTTATACTATATATAGTACCTTCGTTATCCTTATTGAAGATTTTTCTTTTATTTTTTTTCTTTCTATGGTTAAATTACGTATGCAAGCTATTATGGTAAAAAAAATTTTTTTTTAAACTTCTTTAAACCCGAATCCGTTTGCTGCCGGCGATGGGCTTGAGAGAGTTAAAGTTTGGCAAGTCGGATTGAGCAAATATGTAATTCTACTACAAATTCATAACATATCTGGTCGGGTTCATTGGATGACGAATAGCAAGTCATGTATCTGTCACTCTATCACTCACTCTTTGTTTGGTTTGCTCTACAGTTCAATTGAAGTAGAAAAGTCGGTGAATGAGATACATTCGAACGGAACGGAAGAAGGCAGATTTTTTTTTTAATATTTTTTTGCCTCAATTTTCTGCCTCTTCTCACAACCCTGCGGTCTCGTTTTGATCTTTATTTGTTTAGTAACCTATTAATAATACATTTATCATCCTTAAACGCGAGGCCGAAACGAGATATCAAGATCTCTCCATTATAGCAGTGACCTACTAGGTAGTTGAGCTTATTACGATATAAATAGAACTGATAACGATATAAATAGAATAGCATGTTTGTGCCCTCCACAACAGTGGAGATGGATGGATTATTGAAGACAGGTTAACACCGACATTTTTACTGTATTTCTCAAATTTGGAACGGGTTCGAGACCCTTTCCAAGGAACAACTTCCGACAATCTATATAATTAGCATTCAAAAGTAAGGCTGATTGATGCTTACCCATGTTCAGTCATAGTTTTAAGTTTCCACAAGGAGAGTAAATGCAATCCTAGAGTCTATTATTAGCAGTTGAAGTCAGGTATTCTTATACCATGTATGCGCCTTCAGATCCTTGTGCTGCTTATCTCTGTTACTGTTTTTCCTTTTTCATATTATCTGTCTAACAGAACACTATTTTAAGACTTTCGGATAGATGATGTGAGATATTAATAGCCCAAAGCTGCTGCTAAAATACAGTTATCTTTCATTTGCAGCCTTATGTGTTAAAATATGGTAGTTGCAATTTATAGAAATATTTTTTTTTTTTCATATATTTGAAATCATTATAAGGTTTCAACATGTACATGCTCTTGTCATGCTTGAAACCGCAATAAATACAATAAGCTGAAATATGGGAAGCTTCTTTTTATAGATCCAACCCTAATTATAGAAATCTTATCTCTCTTTTCCTTGTTGCTCAATTAAATTCGTGATGAAAGAATATCCCCTCTTGCTTCTCATTTCAACTTTGATCAAAATGAAATGGGTTGAAGAAAAGAACAGCAATAAGGCTTAGCAGAAATTGGTTAGAAGTTGGATAGAAGACGAATTCCTGCAATAATTTTGGTAAAATGATTTTGTCTAAGTTTTTCTAGATAATTTTCAACGTAATTTGTTCCCTCATTTTTATTAGGCTTAATATGAGCCTCCTTCTCTAAACATCCAACTGGGCTCTGTAATAATATATCATATAGTCGACGACACATTGCGTTAAATGTTCCAGGAATAGAGAAACAGGGGGGTTTGCTGGTGCCAATAGAGTCTATAGACCGTTTTTCAACATCCATTTTGATGAAGATATTGAAGTTAGCGAGTTAAATACAAACAAGAGGTTATAGATAGATTGATTAAAACTATGAATTGAAGATGAGGAGGACGAGTTACTATGTAGATGGTTTCGATCAATTGATAATGGTGACATTAAATAAACCAATACAAAAGAAGATGAAGAAACTCGTTTGAGTTTTATGTAACAAGCTGCTTAATTGAAAGAAAGCAAAAACAAATTGAACATGGTCTTTACAGAGCAGAGGAAACAAGTGAATATCAAGAAGAAGTGAGTAATGGTAGAACTGACCATTCTAAGTTTTACACAATGTCGAATTCATCCTTCAACTATTGTGTTTCTGCTTCTGTTAGACCAGAACAAATTCTGTTCCTTGGAAATTCTTATTCATTCTTCTATCCCTGAACAAGAACTATATGTCTTTGCTGCCAGTCATGGCTTTCGAATGAATACCACAACTATTATCCCCAAAATCCACTATGTTAAGCAAGTTTCATAACATTCTTGAGATTCAGAAAGACGCCAGTTGGACAAAAGTGTGGTCATTACTACAGTTTCTTGTTCTGGTTATTGCAAAGAAAGCCCCTTGAGTTTGAGCCAGCTTTCTATTGATAGAGGCTTATTCAAATCATTTATTTTAGATCTTAAATTGCTCAAAGGTTAAGTACGAATGTATTAACTAGACTTACAGATCCGAAAGATATGGCACTTAGAAAATTCAACTAAAATCAATCAGGTTGCTTATGTTATACAGACCTTCAGCTGAAGTTGAGTTGATTCTACCCCCTTGTAACAAATCATATATTCAATATGCCCCAGTAGGAGAACGGATTTTTTGGTGAATTTTACAATCAGAGAGAATATGAAGAACTAGAATACCAAAATGGAGCATAAGAGCAGAAATGTTGTGGAAATGGTGCGATTTGTAATGTTTTCAATTCAATTGCTATCAATGTCATCCCTCAAAAAGCTTAACATATAATTTATATATTTTACTTTTTTTAGAGAGCATTGGAAGCAAGCACAACGCAAACCAGACAGATCCGAATAAACCGAACATTGTATACTTCTCACTAAAGTAAATGCCCCAGATACTATCTACTTTTTCAAAATATGAATGAATACCACACTTTAGGGAAATGGGTAGAAGATGGTGTTTGATTCGGTTGCGGTGTTTGAGATTTCCTCCATCTCCATTTGATAAAATGCTCAAGCGGGTTTTTATTTTTTTGAGAAACAAAAAAAAATCGAATGGTTTTGGTGCATAAGAAAAATGCAGCTTCTTAGTAAGAATTTTACATAATTAAAATTTTGATTTGTTAAAAAGGTGGAAAATATTAAATAGAGGGTTTATATATGTGTATATATGGACAAGACAAATCAATCTCAAGTCTAGCAAAGTTGTCATTATTAGTTAAGAAAAGAAAAATGTAGACGGAGGTCTGATGATAACAAAATACAAAAACCTCGATGCACCTAATGAGTAAAAAAAAAGGACAAACAACTGATATCATTAACAAGTAATAGAAAAAAAAAAAAAAAATTTAAACATCATATCTCATCTTTAAGCTGTAGCTTCTTCTTTTTTGTGAGTTTTTTTTTCGTGGTTGAAATGCTTCTTAACATACAGTTCTTTTTCCTTTAATTCTGGATGATCTTTAAAGATTCTCTCCTTTGTTTGTTCATCATTAACAATTTCTTTCCAACTGTCCTCCAATCTGAATTGTTTCTTGTTTTCCTTTGGATGATTTTCTTCATAGACAGATAAACCAACAGATGCCAACAATAAACCAACAGTCAAGAATTGAGCGTACATTCTTGCAATAACCAATTTTTGTGTTTGAGTCAACATCTTATCTCTGTTAGTGTACAACCATGAACCATATAATGACAGTAACCAAATACCTGTAATGATTTTATATCTGTTATCAGATAAGACTTCGATGGTCTTATCCACTGTTGATAATGATTGCCATCTCTGGAATTCAGCAATAGTTCTCTTTTGTTCATATTCAGAACTGTACATCCTCTTGTCGAAATCATTTGACGCTAATTCAGCCCAAATAGATGTAGTGACCAGAGGAGGCATGATTGCAACAGCAGTTCTAATAGAGTATGGTAATTGGAATAATTTTGGAAATTTTCTTGGAGCCAAAGCAAATATACCTAAGGAAATACATGATCCGAAAATCAGACCTTTAACACCACCACCAATAACAGCAGTTTGTTGAGCATCAGCTTCTTCTTGTGAAAGTAATTTCATTGTCTATTCTTTGAATATTAATAATTAATTGAAAATCAAATCAAATATATAATTGTTTTAATCTTTTTTCACTTTTGTGCAAATACTTTTTCATTTTTATATCAAATGGAAATTCTTTTCTTTTTTTTTTTTTTTTTGTCTGTCTCTCATTTCGCAGAGTCCGCAAAAGGAGAAGTTTTTTCGTTTGAGGGAATTTTTCTTTCGAATTTACACCCCTTTCCCTGGTGATCCGGAGACGGAAACCTTTATAGCAGACGGAGAATTTTCTACTTTCAAAACTTTTCAGGTACCACCCATCTTTCATTCATATGTTCGTGATTAGTGATATGTTTAGTTATTGTCTTTTTGACAGTTTGAAGCTTCCTCCTTTCCCTTACTCTCATACATTTTTCGTACTTATTTGTATCGTACCACCATATTATTTAGGTCCCTCTTGTCGTACTCTCGTATAAAGATTACTATCGATACAAGTATACTCATATGATGCTTGAACCCAACATTGTTATTGAGTTCGAAAAAAATCAGTTCATAGATTTAATATGTAGTTTATATGCTAATCATCGTCAGAATCAATAATTCTGGTCCTCCTTACTCTTCTTGTCCCAAGCTCATCTGAATCCTCGTCTGAGTCAATCAAATGAACATCTTCATTCACACGTCGTATAGCCGCATCCAAATCTTCATAACTGCTGGAATCGTCTTCTTCATCAACATCGTGGACATGGCCGGGCCACTGTGGACTTGAACCATGCAAGTATTCGTCTTCATCACTTAGTCCCAGATCAGAATTCGTTAACTCACCATCTATCTCACTTAAATTACGATCATCAAGGAAACTGGAGCCATCACCAGATTCATTGTTTTGCTCATCATCATCTTGACTCATCTCGTCTTGTTCAACATCAAAATCACTGAAATATAAGTCTTCGCCTTCGTCACTATCATTTTCATGATCATCTATAAAAGTAGCCCCACAGTTCATACATGATGAGCCATGTGCCTCCCAAAGACACCTGGAACATCTTGGAACACCATCAGACCTATCCAAAGTGGTCTCAATGAGATCGTAAAAAGCCCTGTTGAACAAATTATGATCATTCAAGTCACCTTCGTACTCTTTCAAAGATACATTCTTCTGTGTCGTTAATTGCTCTGTGTTTAATATGGTGACAAATCCATTAACTATTTCCCTTAGTGTGATATTCAATGATGGTGGTCTCTTGACTTTTGATCTACACATCGGACATACAGGCCTGTTCTTAAACCATTCTTTTAAGCAACTGTAGCAAAAAGAATGCCCACAGTTGATAAGAAATGGTTGAAACATCAACTCCTGACAAATAGTACATGATAAAGATGATGTCGTGGAGTGTAGTAATTTCTTTAGCACTACTTCATTCTGCTCATCTATAGTCTCCTGCATCGCTTCTGATATATCTTCGATTTCAAGTTAGTAAAATAAAGGTTATCAACCTCTTCAAATTGATCTTTTTTTTTTTTTTTAATATTTTTTTTTTTCTCTTTCTTTTTTTGCCTTTTGTTTTTGACGTGTGCTGAAATCATAAAAAAATTCCCAACCATCGCGTACAGAGAAAGGTAAACAAAAGGATTTTTTACCAATTAGTTGAAAAAACAATTATAGTTAAATCATATTATATATACAACCACTATAGATATGACAGAGGATAATGAACCCAAAGTAGTATCCAATGTATCTCTTGCTGACTTTATTTTCAGCTTATCAACTGTTCTATTGTCGGCCACGAAACAGGATATAGTATTTTTTAAGCAAAATGATCTTACACCAACGTACGAATCTTTTATACATGATCCTACCCAAGCTAGCTTGTTCATATCAAAGCAAGAAGGAGAAGAGAAAGTGGGGCCCCAATTTGCTATATCAAGTGTCCTAGACAGTAAAGTCACTACAATGTCGGCAATGGTTGTCATTAAAGAAAAAGGTGTCTTGGTAAATTCACTCCCTTTGGATTCACAATTACAAGTCATCAACTTACCATTGAATTCAAATCAAGATAAAAAGGCAAGCTTTGAAACAATAAGATCTTTAGTGAGCTTCGGTATTGCTCCATATTTCGATACTTTGTCCAAATTGAACAATCTGGATAACATTGATGGAGATTCAGGTTCCATCAGCCTAACTAGGAAAAAAATTAATGAGTTGGTATTGTCTTTACAACATTTACAGCAAACTGTTCAAATCCCTGATTTAATAGCCGGGGTCCATCCAAAGATAAAGGAGGTTGTTGCAAATCACACAAATGAAGTTAACATTGATGAGCTTGCTGATCTGATTGATCAAGATTTATTATCAGATTCAATTTTTTTGAATAATCTACAAAATACAGTCAATAAGTGGATTAAAGCAGTTCAAGATATCACCCAATCTGCTCATGACCCTAAAGATGGATCGGCAAAAGATGAAGTAAATTTCTGGCTCTCGATGGAGATTGCATTAATAAATATTCAAGGTCAACTTAATTCTCCAGAGGTTCAATTGACTCTAACTGTATTGAAGAAAGCTAAAAGATTTCATGCTACAATAAGTTTCTTGTCGGATACTGGAATCAAAGAGGCTCTAACAATTGCCCAAAAATATAATCAGTTAATGAAGGATTTACCATTGGATGAAATTTTATCTGCTACAAGTTTTAATAAATTGAGCGAAGCCATAATTCTTGTATTCAATCATTTGAAAAAGCTTCGAGTTACCCAATATCCCATCAGCAGAGCAATATCCTTCGTGGAAGCTATTTCGTCGGATGTTGAAATTAGAATGAAAGCAATTCTTGGACCATTGAACTTGATGTCCTTGAGCGATGACGAATTTCATGAAATAGTGGACGAAGTACGATCGTGTTTTGATACATTTGATTTGAATGTGAAGGAATTTACAAGTTTGGCAAGAGAATTGTTACGTAAGAGAAATGAAAAATTCATCTTAGTCAAAGTCAGTTCAAGAACCATCAACTTACAAGAAAGAATTGATTACATAATAAATTTCAGAGAAAAACACAATGAATTGATCAATACTATAAGCAAGATAAGCATCCAGAATAATTTGCTATCAGACCTTGAGTATGCATATAGCTCGGTTGAAAATGTTGATGTTACAGATTTATCTATCGAAGGAAGGAAGATTTGGGATATCACTGAAAAATTATACAATGAAAGAACTTCTAAAATACACCATACAGTTATACTGATGCTCAGAAAATTATTATCATCAGCTAAAGATTCCAATGAAATGTTCGAAATATTCGAAAATTTCAAATTTTTGTTGGTACAGGACTCTATTAGAAACGCAATTCAAGAATATCAATCACAATTGTTGAATGTTGTCAAGGCTGATATAAAAAGCTTACAATCCCAATTTCTAAAACAATCAGAAATCACTAAATTGTTCAAGTTAAGGGACATACCCCCTGTCAGTGCCACAATAATATGGGCGAAACAGATTGAACAAAGATTGGAATTTTTGACAGATAGGTGTGAATTAATCTTGGGATCAAATTGGAGACAATATCCCGAGGGTCAAAAAGTGCATGCTGAGCTGATTGTGTTCAGAACTAAGTTGAATACTGACGGAATCTTTGAAGCCTGGTTGAAAGACTCTTTGAAACATACGAACAAATCTGTAGAGAATTTGAGTATTTTCAAGATTGTTAAAAATAGTGCTTCTTCGAATTACGAGGTGATCGTTACTTTTGACCATTCTGTCATGAATTTATTCAAAGAGGTTAGACACCTCTGCTGGTTAGAATATGATGTGCCTCATTCAATTGTGTCTAACTCAAGAACAATTAGAAAAATTTACCCACATGCAATTGGTATCACTGAGTCTTTACTAGTTTGGAACGCTGCTTTAGAAGATATGGAAAAACTTGGAGAATTAAGCTCATTGTTACAATTCGATATGGGTGAAATTATTAGTCTTATATCTTCATTACTACCCTTCAAATGGGAAACATTAGCAAAGCTGCATGAATTAAGCAAGTTAACAGAGGTGGATAATGATCATTTGGAAGAATTAGAGGAAATAAGAGTTTTAAATCAAATCTCCTTATTAGAGGAGTCAATTCTCAAATTTTCGAACAAGATTGTTTTCTTGCAGAATGTTAGAGTCCAATTCAACACTTATTTGTCACAATTGAATGACTGCCCTTATCAATTCTCAAGTTTCGAAGAACTGCTATCTGCAATACAAAACATAATAAATGATATAATATTCGAAGATTTTTCAGGAACTGAGGCATTAGTGTCCAGGCTCAATTATAAGATTAATTCCATATTATCTGCTAGATGCTCTGATAAATTAACTAAATTGAGACTGTCCTTGGCAAATGAAGAAATTGAGAATGATAATTCGAATAAGCAACCGGCACTCACCAAAATGAGATCTGAAATCATAGTTAGAGATCAATCTATACTTGTTTCACCTCCAATTGAGACCGTCAAAATGACATGGTATAATGACATTCGTCAGTGCATCAACGTGATATCAAATCAAAAGATGATTAATGCGAATACAATTGATGTTAATGTTCTGGATGACTCTGTGAATAACAAGTCCTTATATTTCCAAACTGAATCAATTGCTGTTATCACAAATGAATGTATCGACACTTTGGAATCAAGATTTACAGAGGTGTTTAATTATGTTAAGTCATGGTTGGACTTTCAAGCACTTTGGGATTTAGAAATTGAAGAAGTTTATGAAAGTCTTTCAAATAAGCTTTCTCTTTGGATACAATTCTTACTCGAATTCAAGAACTCAAGACAGACCTTTGACACAGTTGAAACTTTCAAAGATTTCGGCAACTTGATCATTGATTACGAGCATGCTCAAACCAAAATTAATGCCAGATATGACACCTGGCAGAGACAAATTTTTGGAAAGTTTGCTTATATATTGGGAGGTGAAATGAAAGAATACGATCATAACATTTCAACCTTAAAGGTTTCCCTTGAGATAACTGATCTTAATGATTACTTGAATTTGATATCAACAATTGATGAGGTTCAGTCTCAAGCTCCAAAATTGGAAAAGGAATTGAAAGACTTCCGGATTGCTGAAAACTTATTGATTAAAAACAGATTTAGATTCCCTGCTGATTGGCTACATATTGATCAGTTAAATGATGATTATGATGCATTGACTCAAATTTTGTCTAAGAGGCAAAAATACATCGAAAGTGAAATGCAGATTATTTCTCAAAAAATTGAAAACGAATCAGTCAGATTAGAAGAAGCAATTGATCAAGTAAGACTCAAATGGTCAACTGAAAAACCAGTGACTGGAGACTTAGTACCAGCATATGCACTCTCAGTTTTGCAGGATTTTGAGACGACAATGACTGAACATGAGCATCAAAAATCGAAGCTTATATCATCTGCTAATATTTTGAATATGCATATAAGGAGCATATTTTCATTGTCATCATCTTTGGAAGAAATATCTGACTTAAAATCTGTATGGACCTCCATTGACACTTTGTGGATCTCACTTCAAGATTACAGGCATAAGGCATGGAAGAAAATATCCCCAAGAGAGTTACGCCATCAGTTGGATGATTTACTCTCGAGGTCAAGAGCTATGCCTGCAAGGGTTCGTCAGTATTCTGCTTTTGAAGATGTTCAAGTACTGATAAAAAATTACAATAAATCCAATAAGCTTATAAGCGATTTACTGTCCGAGTCCATGAAGGAACATCACTGGAAAAAGATATTTTCACAGCTAGGTAAACTGCCCATTGCCTTGGAACAATTGACATTAGGTGATGTTTGGGATCTAGACCTCTTGCTGAATGAGCAATCCCTCAAAGTTGTTATTTCTCAAGCCATTGGAGAAAAATCGATTGAAGATGAGATAACTAAGATAGAAGAAAGCTGGCAAGATATTGTCTTTGAATTTTTCAATTACCAGGGCAAGATTAGATTCGTTAAGAAATGGGATGTGTTGTTTGAACAATGCACCGACAATCTTAATTCATTGATAAGTATGCAACATTCAACTCATTATAAAATATTTGAACAAAGAGGAAGCAGCCTCATAGAGAAATTAAATAAGTTATTTCGTTTGTTGGATACTTGGATCGAAGTCCAGAAACAATATGTTTATGTTGATGGTGTCTTTGGTGATGGAGCTGATATAAAAAGGTTGTTACCTTTAGAATCTTCAAGATTTCTGAACGTGACTGCCGAATTCTTCTTGTTATTGAAAACAATTTATAAATCACCTATAGTGATCGATGTCTTAAATGTTCCGGACATTCAAAGATCGATGGAAAGAACTTTGGACTTGCTCACGAAGATCAGAAAATCATTGTCAGATTATCTAGAAAAACAAAGAGAGCTCTTTCCAAGATTCTATTTTGTTGGTAACGAAGATTTATTGGAAATCATTGGAAACTCACATGATGCAGCAATTGTTTCTAAACACTTCAAAACTTTGTTCAGTGGAGTTGCAGGTGCTATTTCTCAAGAAGATAAAATCACTGCTGTGACATCTCCAGAGGGAGAAATTCTTGAGTTGCACCAGCCTGTTTCATTGGATAAAAATACGACTTTACATTCATGGCTTACTTCATTAGAGCATGAGGTCAAAGTCTCATTATCGATAATAGTTGGATTTGCAATAAATGACTTCGAGGCTTTGTTATCAAAGGATAACATACTAACTGCAGACGTGACAAATTTTACTGAAACATATCAGCTGCAAGTAACAATACTTGCTGCACAAGTTTGCTTCACCAAGCTGATAGAGAACATTATAGAGTCTTCTTCTTTATCTTACCAATCATTACAATTGAAGTACGTTAAGCTTCTTGAACATCTCGCTATGGCTGTTTTGGACGATATTCCTGTCATTAAGAGAAGAAAATACGAAAACTTGATAATCGAATTTATTCATCAGAGGGACATCTTATCCCGTTTAATTGATAGGGATGTCCAATCTAAAAATGACTTCTCTTGGAAATCAGTTCAACGGTTCTATTATGATTCAGCCGAAACCGATGAAGAATCCCGTTTGAAAGTCGAACATGGTGGTGCCACTTTCATGTATGGGTTTGAATATCTCGGCGTTCAAACTAGATTAGTCTACACTCCATTAATTGATAATTGCTTCTTGTCAATGACCCAGGCATTAAGTCAAAGAGTTGGTGGTTCACCATTTGGTCCAGCAGGTACTGGAAAGACAGAATCAATCAAAGCCTTGGGTCAAAATCTTGGTAAAATGGTCTTGGTCTTTTGCTGTGATGAATCATTTGATTTCCAAGCCATGGGAAGAATTCTATTGGGTATATGTGAAGTTGGAGCATGGGCTTGCTTTGACGAATTCAACAGATTGGATAGGAAAATACTAAGTGCTGTGTCAAGTCAGGTCGAGAAAATCGAACTATCTCTTCAGCAGCCATCTAAGAAAATCCAGCTCTTGGGCAAAGATACTTCAGTTCATCCAGAGACTGGTATATTCATAACAATGAATCCTGGATATGCTGGAAGATCTGAGTTACCTGAGAATTTGAAAAAATTATTCAGAAGTTTCTCCATGGATAAACCAGATAGGGAGATCATAGCGGAGGTTATTCTCAATTCTCAAGGTTTTACTAGTGCGAAATCATTATCAGAAAAGCTTGTACCTTTTTTCTTGGAACTTGAAAGGCAATCGACTGACCAAACTCATTATGACTTTGGTCTTCGTTCGTTGAAAAGCATGCTTATAAACTGTGGTGTGAATAAACGTAGAGCTATGAGTAATGCTGCCAGTAAATCAGAAAATTTCCTTGTCTTGAAAAGTTTAAATGAAGCAGTGGCTCCAAAATTGGTCACAGAAGATGAATTGGTTTTCAAGAGTCTTCAAAAGCAATTTTTTGGCGTTGAAGACATCTCTGACGATAGCCTGCAGTTTATAGACTCTCTAGAGTCTTACTGTTCTGAAAGAGGCCTAACTATGACTCCAAATTTCATCAAGAGAGCAACCCAACTTCGCCAAATCCAAGAAACACATCACGGTATTATTCTTTTTGGTGCTGCAGGGATCGGAAAGACAGTATTATGGAAAGCCACGTTATCGACTTTGAGCAAGATAGAGTCAGTTGAGTCATCTTTCTATATTATTGATTGTAAAGTAATGTCCAAAGAAAACATCTATGGTTATCTAGACCCCGTTACAAGAGAGTGGAGTGATGGTTTATTAACATCCATATTGAGAAGAATCAGAGAGAACCTACGTGGAGAGCTATCGAAGAAAACATGGATAGTTCTTGATGGTGATGTCGATCCAGAGTGGATAGAAAACTTGAACAGTGTTCTTGATGATAATAAAATCTTAACGTTGCCAAACGGTGAACGTATTGCGCTTCCTGAGAATGTCAGGTTAATATTTGAGGTGGACAGTTTGAAGTATGCAACTCCTGCGACAATTAGTAGATGTGGAATCATTTATATTGGTGCACCTATATCTGAACCTGCTCAGCTTTTGCAGAAGCTTCTCTTCGATATCGAAAGTGATACCTCCATGGATGAAGAGCCTAATTCGAAGCTTCGGATTTCATACATCGAGACAGTTAGAACACTATTAAACGAGGAATCGTTGACTGAAATATTTAACAACATTTCGAGTATGGAACACATAATGAAGTTTGATAGAGCTCATGCTTTGAAAAAGTTACAGATAATGTTGACCACGTTTTTAAGAAAACTGATATCAAGCTCTAATATTTCTGATGTTTCAAAATTTGGTTTGAAAGCTACATTGGTGTCATGCTGTTGGGCCTTTGTTGGAGATGCTTCGAGCTCAGATAGAAAATTGTTCAGTGATCTTATTTGTGATTTATTTAATCATCCAAGGGTGGAAAAGTCTTTGGTAGATTACACAATTGATACTTCCACTGTTGAACTTGTTGACTATCTAGTTCCATCAGTTACATTAGAGAGCCACGAGGTAACAAAACCTGATATAATTATACCTACTTCAGATACAGTTAAGCACGAGAATTTGATTTATGCTGTGATAAATGAACACTCTCCTCTTATAATGTGTGGACCTCCAGGTTCGGGTAAGACGATGACATTTCTTTCAGCATTGAGGAAGTCTCCTAACTTGGAATTTGTGGATTTAAATTTTTCAAAAGAGACAACTCCTGAACTATTACTTAAGACAATAGAGCAGTACTGTGAATATAGGAAAACCGCAAATGGTACCGAATTAATCCCAAGGGCTCCTGGAAAGTGGTTGATTGTGTTTGCAGATGAGTTGAACTTGCCAAAAACTGACAAGTTTAATACGCAAAGAGTTATATGCTTCTTGAGAGAGTTGATAGAAAGAACTGGGTTCTATAAAGGTAATTCATGGATCAAGCTTTCCAATATTCAGTTTGTTGGGGCTTGTAATCCTGCTTCAGATCCAGGTCGTAATGAACTTTCGATGAGATTCCTCAGAAATCTGATGGTTATTTCAGTGAATTATCCTGTTACAGAATCATTGTACCAAATCTATGGTACTATGATAACGGCAATTCTTAAATCACACAGCTTACCCCAATACTCAAATGATTTCACTCATGCTGTGGTCAAGATTTATGAGACTTTCCGAACTAAGTTCTCAAGCGATGTTATAAGTCCGAGAGATATTTCCAGAGTTATTAAAGGTGTTTATGTATATCTTGAAGGCTCTGTGGAGTTGAATGAGTTAATAAGACTCCTCGTGTTCAATTCCTTAAGAGTTTATACAGACAAAGTTCCAAGTGAAAGTCGAAGAACTGTTATGTTTGAAATTATCAAATCAATCATTATGGATATCTTCCCTAATAGGAGCCAATCTTTATTCAAGTTACCTATTCTCTACAGTAACTGGCTTTCATTATCATATCAAGAAACCAATGAAAAGGAATTGCGGTCTTTTATATCAGAAAGACTCAGAGTATTCTGTGAAGAAGAAGTTGACGTGTCATTGGTTCTCTATGATGCTTTATTAGATCATATTTTGAGAATAGACAGAGTTTTAAAACAGCCGCAAGGACATCTCATCTTAATCGGTCCGAGCAGCAGTGGAAAGACAACTTTGACAAAATTTGTTTCTTGGATCAACGGTTTCAAAATCGTCCAATTGGCAACTAATAGAGGATTTACCCTTGAGGATTTTGATTCACAGCTAAAAGACATTCTAAAGAGGTCAGCCATCTCAAATGAAAAGATTTCTTTCATAGTGGACGAGTCAAATATTCTTGAAACCTCTTTCTTGGAGAGGATGAATAATTTACTTTCAAGTTGTGAAGTTCCTGGTTTGTTTGAGGAAGATGAAATCCGTTCAATGACAACTGCATTGGGATTGGAAGAGTCAGAATTTTCTGGATATTTTAAAAGGAAGATTGCTGAGAATCTTCACGTTGTTCTCACAATGGGAGAGACAAAAAATGGTACAGACACTCAATTCCTTTCATCACCAGCCTTAATCAATAGATGTGTTGTGAACTGGATGGGTGACTGGTCTGACTTGACTCTTCATCAGGTGGGCCAATCTTTAATCAGGTCAGTGAGTGTTGACATGGCAGATTTTAAGAAACCCGAATCTTATGAGAGTTTTATTCCAACTACTGTCGAAACCTATAGGGAAATTCTCATTGACACGGCAATTTTCTTCCACAGGACGGCATTGAACATTGATAGTGCAGTAGATTTTACACCGGGCCACTTCCTTAATTTTATTCAACACTTCAGAAGAATATTCAACGAAAAAGAAGAAAGCCTTCAAGAGTATCAGAGACACATCAATGTAGGATTAGAGAAGTTGAGAGATACTGTCTTAACGGTGAAACAGTTGAAAGAAGAACTTTCTATTAAGAATCTACTGTTGGCAACTAAAGATAAGGAGGCAAATGAGATGCTTAGCAAAATGTTGACGGAGCAGAATGAAGCAGAAAGAAAACGTGAAGCTTCTATTGAAATCCAGGTTGCATTGGAAGGACAGGAGAAGGAAATTGAAACACGTAGAGCTGAGGTCTTAGGTGATTTAGCTATTGCAGAACCTGCAGTTATCGAGGCTCTGAGGGGAGTTAAGAATATTAAAAAAGAGCATTTGAACGAATTGAAGGCAATGAGGACTCCACCAGACTCAGTTGTATTAACTTTAGAGTCAGTATGCTCATTGTTAGGCTACGATACAAGATCGTGGAGAGATGTACAACTTGTAATTAGAGGGGATACGTTTATTTCTGATATTGTGAACTTTGACAATGAAAAGATGTGTTCTTCAGAGGTTATTGAGTTTATGGAGAAGAAATATCTCTCACGTCCAGACTATAACTATGCGGCAGCTAATAGAGGTAGTAAAGCATGTGGACCTTTACTCCAATGGGTGGAAGCTCAAATTAGTTATGCCACGATACTCGACAAGATATCGCCATTAAGGGAAGAAGTTGATGCATTGGAAGCACATACTGATCAAACAAAAAGAAAATTAATCGCAGTGGACGGCATGATTCACGACCTTGAGGCCAGTATCGAGCATTATAAAGAAGACTACAGCTCATTGATCAGAGAGACAGAGAACATTAAAAGTGAAATGAAGGTGGTTAAATCAAAGGTGGAAAGGAGTATGACATTAATGGATGATCTTACAGGAGAACGAGAAAGATGGAGAGCCAGTGTTAAAGGATTCCATAAACAAAGGACGTTTTTGGTTGGTGATTCCTTAATTTCTGCGGCTTTCTTATCTTATTGTGGTTACTTTGACCAGAAACACAGATCTAATCTTCTGAAAGTTTGGAGATCTAGACTAAGAAAACTGGGAATCGAATTTGATGAGAATTATAGCTCAATAAATTGCCTATCAAACCCGGATGATATCGTTAGATGGAGGGATAACGGCTTGGTAAATGATGATTTATTTGTCGAAAATATGATAATTATTGACAAAGCAGAGAACTGTCCGTTTATTATAGATCCATCAGGAAAGATATCCGAAGTTTTGACTTATAACTTGTTGCCGAAGAAATTGATTATCACTAGTTTCCTTGATGATGGGTTTGTCAAACAACTTGAAAATGCTTTAAGATTTGGGAGCAGCATTCTTATCCAGGATGGTGAGCATTTCGATCCAATAGTGAGTCCAATTTTAGCTAACAACGTTCAAAAAGTTGGGAGCAGAACTTTGGTAAGATTGGGTAAACAAATTATTGATTGGGCTCCTGGGTTTAAAATGTTTATTTCAACCAAGGACTCTTCCATTAAAATCCCTTCTTTTGTCTTCAGCCGTGTTACTGTTACAAACTTCACCATAACTGAAAGCTCATTAATCTCTCAATCTTTGGATATGACATTAAGACTGGAAAAACCAGAGATCGAAATTCAAAGAATAGAATTGATGAAGTTGAGTGGTGAGTATAAAGTTCACTTGCGTGATTTGGAAGATGAGTTATTAAAATCTTTGAATGAATCGGCTGGAAATATCTTGGAAAGCGAAGAAATAATGTCAACCTTGCAAAAGTTGAAAAGTGACCTGAAGAGTATTTCAATCAAGATGGAGGAAACAGCTCATGTGATGAACACAGTAGATCAAGTATTGGACCAGTTTTACCCACTTGCATCAAGCTGTTCAGTATTGTTCGAGTTGCTTCAATCTTTGAAAATGTTGAATCCCTTCTACATGTTTTCATTAAAATACTTTACAGATATATTGGCCCATGTTTTAGAGAAGAAAGTAACAACATCAATGAAGAGATTAGATCATTTAATTTTGTCACTTTACCAAGAGCTTTACTCAAGAACATCACTATCTTTACTCAATAGAGATAAAATAATTCTTGCTTTGTCGATGTTTTGCCTATATAACGAACCGAGACAAGATGTTTCAGTAAGACAAATTATGTCTGATATTGTGGAAGCTTTATCAGACAAATCAAGATTCTCAAAAGGTATTGAAAACATTTCTAAGTGCATAGAGCTGAGTTCCCTTGAAGAATGTGATTTGGAGAGCAACAGACATAAATTTTTGCACCCACTTTTACTTTCGTTGACAAAGTCTCAGAACGAACCGGCTCTGTTGATGCATTCTTTTGCAAACGTGGCCAGCTTCTTATTTATGACAGATACTCCATATACCTCATCCTATGAAGTTGAAGATGTCATAGCTTCCCATCTGGATCCTACATCTCCTATAATTTTGGCTTCTCCTGACGGATATGATGCAAGTTATAGAATCCCAAATGACAAGTTGGTAAGCATTGCTATGGGATCTAATGAAGGAATTGAGATGGCTAACTCTGAAATTCTGAGATGTGCGAAAGAAGGTGGTTGGGTTTTATTGCAAAACATTCAAATGTCTCCGCAATGGTTGGATCATCTTGAGAAGAGATTGAGCAGTTTATCTCCTGTTAAAAACTTTAGGTTATTTTTGACTTGTACTCTTAAGTCAGCTATTCCAATGTCCTTGCTAGGAACATCAAACATTTTAGTTTTCGAGAACACTCCCGGCATCAAATTGATAATGGAAGAATCTTTTAAGAGCGTTGTTTCGAAATTGGAAAGTACAAAAGTTGAAAAACGTCATCTCTACTTTTTACTATCTTGGTTCCATGCGGTAGTACAGGAGAGATTAAGATTTGTACCAGTTGGTTTCACTAAACTCTATGATTTTAATGATACTGATTTTTCAACTGGTATATTTATCATCGATCAATTAATCTCAGAAACTGATGGAAGCAAGACAAATATAGATCCAAAGCTTATACCATGGGAAGCATTACAAGTGCTAATAGGAGAAATTGTATATGGTGGAAAAGCTGACGTGACACAAGACAGAGATCTATTGAGATTATTGGCTAAACGAATTTTCGTGGAAGATTCATTTAGAGTTGACTTTGCATTAGCAGATAATCTAACTTCTCCAGAAGGAAGAAGCATTGGGAGCTATACATCATGGATTAATAGCTTACCAGATACAACTCCATCATCATGGATTGGATTAGACTCCAATGTTGAGCAAGAAATTAGTTTCAAAAACAGTGTTGAGATTTTGCAAAAGGTTGAAAGGTTGATCGTGTGAAGAGAACCAAAACTTTTTTTTTTGTTATTTTTTTTTTATTTTTTTTTCCTTGTTAAGTTTTATAAATTTTTCAGCTGAAAAATCATCTACAAATTTTGAAGGAGTTTTTACATACTCATTTAATAGAAGTGATTCTTTTCTAATTTCGAAGATTGAAATAGGTCTTGAGAACGGAAGACGAAATCAATCTTTTTTTTTTCACTGGTTCACCTGCATTTGTATATAGTATCGAAACCAGTTTAGAATCGGACGATCTTTTGGATTCATGAAGGAGTATAACATATAAAGATAAGATCGCATTTACAAAAACATGACACGATTGCGGCTTCTTCAGTTGTCGCTTAGTCATTTCAGAGTACCCAGAGGGTTCATGGCAGTAAGGCTTTTCTCTTATGCAAGAGTTCTGAAAAATCACTGGCTACATAATACACCACCAATTATCAATCAACCAGCAAAGCCAAATTCACCAAAAACAGTGCACAATGAAGAGATTGTGGATATCAAATTTCAACAATCTCAAGAGATCTTCGGACAACTTGTGGAAAAAGTGTCAGAAAAAAAGTATAAGGAAATAGTGCCCATTTTATCGAACTATCGAAGACAAAAGAAGCTATTATCCAATCCACATTTATTATCGTTAATTTCATTAATTATCAATGTGAAAGATATCAACTTGAAAGGAATTGCATATGAAGTCTATCTTTTGTACAATTCTGAGATTCTGTCCGATCTCAGGGGCTATCCAAACGATTTACTCGAAATGTTATTGGAGATAGTTTATTACTATGAAGATAGTGCCAATTTCGATATTTTATTGTCACAATACTTGAACTGTCCTGCTTTAGACAAAGATATACTTAGTAAAGCTTTGAAGTTATACATTGACTCATCCAATATTGAGTTAGCAAAACAGCTATTGTATCAAGTGATATCGTACTATTCCCAAAATGACATTGAAATATCGTCGGGGATTTTGGAAGTATTTTTGCGTAAGTTAGTTCATAATGGTGCAAACTTCAACAATATTGAGTTTGGATATAATATATGGGTACAACGAGGTCTTCCTGTTACCCCAATCATCAATGATCTCATGCTAGTAGCATTAATAGATAGCCAACAAACCAACAAGCTTAACAATTTCATATTAAAACTAGAGAAAGAAGATCCAAGAGTCTTGGAGTTCAATGATTTCTTAAATAACAGTAGGGGGTCTACATTCATAACGAAATTGGAATCATTGATGGATACTTTTCAAAATGATAAAAAATATTTTTATTTTCGAGTTATCTCTCACATCGATGATATTCCACTTCTAATGAATGGAGTTGTACCCTCAATTTTGAAACAGTGTGGGACTTCTGCTGAGCTCTTACTCAGTGTTGCTAAGAAACTCTCAAAACTAAATGTCACTGAATTAACAAAATTTATTGATTCGACGATCATTCCACTTGGAGTTTTCAATTACAGATTCTTTGCTTTGCTTTGCAGGTCTTATATATCCCAATATCCAGATGCAACTCAAGAGATAAACATCGCGTATCAAGATTTTTTAGAGAAAAGCTTTGACTCAAAAATGGTTTACTGGTATGCAAAACTGTCCGATATTGGGTTTTCCCGAGTCAACGGTCATTATAAATTAACAAAATACAATCACGTTAAGGTGATGAATACATTAAATCAAATAGACAGTTTTGAGATACCAATTGAGGAAAAAGTTCAAAAATTTTCAAATAGTTTATCCCGGTTTGGCTTACAGCCTAGAGAGTATTTGTATAAGTACCTAAGTTCTAAATACGAGAGTCCATTATTGAACAGCCCAGAAGAAGTGAAATATGTTGAGAAACTGATGTTGAGTCTTTGCGAAGAGAATCATCGTCTTTCCACAGAACTTCTCATTGTGAAGAAGCATGTTCAATTGCAGTACATGCATTTTGCCCCTGACCCATTGGATAGAGTGAAAAAATCAAAAGAGCTCATTTTAGCATTTTTGGTGAAGCACGCTAATGACTTGGATATTAAGCTTCTTTGTCAGCTCTGTGATATTTATATCAATATAAAAGAGTTTGATATAAGTGGAAAAATCATTGAGCAAGTACTGGAGCTTCGATCAAAAAAAGTCCCAGCTCTATGTTTTGAAAAATCTAACTATGATGCTCTCATGATTGCTAGATTGGAATTCAAACAGGTTATATTATCATTCAATTATCTGAAAATTATTGAGACAATTTTGGATTTCAAAAAGAGAGATGATTTAAAAATGAGGAAGTTTTTCTTTAGGCTGATAAAGAGAGATTTAAAGTTTCTTCAAAAACATAACTCCAGATTACAGAGAAAAGAAGTAAAAGACTTAAATGAGACTAAAGAAGCAATGGTAGTGGAAAAAATGTGCATTTATTTGAGTAATTTCGTTGACGATTTGCTAGAAGAATACAAAAAAGAGACAAAGGAAATGACAGACGAGTTTAGATCAAAATTGAACGAATATAAAGACTACTGTAAATAGAGAACAAAAAAAGAATTGTATATTATGCATTGGTGTTGTTGTGGGGGATTTTTATCATTTCAATTTTTAGGTAATACATAATCATGTGGACCGATAATATTTTTCGTGGTCTCAACAGCATCATAAACGTTTTCAAGATGAGTAGAAGTGGATTGTCTTCTGAAAAAGATACCACTTAAGCAGACAGTTTGTAAGTTTTGTAAAATATCAAATAAGTCATCAGCAAATGATTCTTCAAAGTGAGAAACTACTTTACATAGACTCTGGAAGACAGACTGGTTGAAATGACACAAATCTTCCGATTCATGATGTTTGAAGTCGAAATAACTATGGAAGTCCCAATAGGAATTGAAAACTGGGAATTCAAGAATGCTCAAATCAGAACAATTATACGATATATCACTGTATGTTATAAGTCTCTTACTGATGCTGTCACCAGCGACAGAAAAAAATCTAGGTGTGATAACGTCTTTTAACATACCTGTAGTCTCATCATAGTAGTTATGGGTGATGATGAAATCATCAAATAGTGCTAAGTGCTGCTCACAGAACTTACATCTGCAACCATTCCATAATAAATCTGATGTAATTACTTCATAACATGAACATGCTTGCAAAAAGCTTGGGGATACCAAGACTTCTAAGTTGATTAATTTCACAAAGCAATGAGAATAAAGTTTTTTCCTCCTGATAAAGTTTCCTTCAACACCATTTTCTATACAGCCGTCTAATGGAGGTTGATGACGAATTGTTAAGAACTTCAATTGCTCAGGGTAAGGTAAATTATATACAAATCTTCCCAATGCAATATCGAATTTTTCCTGAAAATCGTGATTCAGATGCAAAGTTTTCTCTATGATGGAAAGTTTTTTCAACTTTGACAAGTTCAAGTCGTTCTGAGATTTGTAATCATTGCTCTGGCAGTTCAATTCATCCAAAAATTCAGTCAAACAGTCGCAGCCTTTATCATCACAACCCATTATGAGCTCTAAATTTTCAATATAACTTAAATCAACAAATTTGAAGACAAGAGTTCTGATCAAGTTCCTCAAAGTGACATTATAATCATTGAAACCGTGGTAGAAAATCAATTTCAATGTCTTGAAAGTGAACTTCTTGGTAGGTTTCAAGATTTCAATTAGGAATTTTAAGAAAATATATGAAGACAACTCGTCGGAAGACAATATCAAAGAGTCCAAATTAGATAAAACCAGCATACAGTGATCCTTATCAATCAGTTCATGAGCTTTGATCTCATTTTTGTAACTATCGGTGAAATTAATCGTCAAGTTCTTAACTGTTAGTGGAAGTTGTTGTAGTTGATGTACATGATTGATCATGCAAGTTCTCAAATTTTTGAAATGGCCAAAATCTGTTAAATGAAGCTGAGGGTTTGTATTGAAAACCAAGAATTTTTGTAAATTGTTGCTTTTGGATTTAATCAAGTTTATTAGTTGCACATTTATCAAATTGGAGTCGCAAGACTCGTATGTATTTTTGTGATGATCAAATATCACAACATTCTCGATATGCTGTAGTAACTCTGGGTTGACTTCAAGACTTTGGAGTAAAATATCCTGTCTCTTCTGGAAAATCATATCATGCACCTTGTCATCGAGCAAAATGTTATTAGTAGAACCTATAACAGTGTATTCACTGTAACTGATTTCATTTTTTGACAAGATGGGTGTCTTCTTGAAAATCAAATTTTTGTATAATGATGGGATCGCCAGCACATAATTGTCATAATTGGTGGATAAGAAATTAAGCTTATCCTGCTGTGGTAGATAAGACACTATCCTCGTGATAACATCTGCTGGTAATGAATCCATCTTTGACTATAGTATCTCAAAATGTGGTAACATCTCCCCAACAAAATATATTTCAACCCAAAATTCCAGACAGCCCCTGAAAAATAATCATCCGACTTATAAACAGCCCCAACTGCTGTTTTCAATAAAAGTAGTGTGTATTAGTAACAATCATTGCTGATTGGCCAATTGCTTCTCATTTACAAGAAAAAACACAAAAAAAAAAGATATAAGAAAAAAAAAAAAAAATCATCCAAGTTTTTTTATTTAGAAAAGAAGTAGAAACAAACTAGAAAGTAAGTAGTTGTTTATATTTTGTTGAAATAGAGGATTGTTTAACTAACTGTAACAGTATATACAAGATGTCCACAAGAATTATTGAATTACAAAAGATGTACCAATCATCTTCAAAGCCAATTTGGATGATCCACCCAAGATCCAAATTTTACGTTTACCCATACTGTTTGGCTTTAGGTGTTACCGCTGGTGCTTCATTATACTACTTAGGAAGAGCTGTCTGTGGTTTGAAAGCCAAGGACCCATGGTCAAAAGCTTCATTATGGTAATTTACCACCATCATCAACATTTAAACATTCTCATCCAACCATGAAGAAGCAGATACACCTAACTCTTCAATCACTATTTATATATTAAAACACAAAAGAAAGAATGGGAAAACGAAAATTACCATATTAATATCATATTATTACTAGTTGTATCAAGTTTTTTTTTATTCAATGAAGTAATTCTTCTTACATTAATATTTTACATGTAGTATATTTGGCAGTTTGTTTATCGCAAGATTATTTCTTAAAAAATATACTCTTGAGGGCAAACACATATATATCTTACTTGAGTAAATAGACCGACTTCAACTAAAACCTGGGAATAATTCTGTCATCAATTCGCTTATCGTAAGATAATATTTCATAAAGACATCACTGTCTCCAGTGCTTATTTTCTTGTACCTATTAGCAAGCTTCAAACAATTGCTCACATTCTTGTGCAATTCGTTCTTAGACATCTCTACTTTGTTCAAACTGTCACCATCATTGTTATAGCTCTGTAAATTTATAACGTATAATATTCTAATCAACATGGTGATCCCATAATTTGCAGAAAAATGAACTTGGTCAGATAAAAATGCAAAATATGAATCATTAGGGGTATCCAACATTGCCTCAACTATTTTCTGGCAATGGAAAATCATGGATCTCATAGAAATACTATCTGCATTGAGCAAAATCTCTTGAGAATCCCCTTTGAATTTGAGTTTAGTGAAATTCCAATTGTACAAGATCAACAAGTACCCATAATGATACCCTAATTCTACGAATTGATTAGCTGGTTGTTCAAAGAGATAACTCCATTGGTCGAACCAATTTTTCAATTCTTCTTTCACAAGAGGAAGTGATTGCTGATTATCAGTGAATTGGATGAAATTATAAACAATGAGTTGCGAAGATATCTCAGCAACGATTCTCCCATCAAAATTTGTCGAATTTGATAATTCCAATATCTTTCTGGATAAAGTCAACCTCAATTCATCAATAATGCACATTCTTCCTGTGAAGAGACAATAAACCACATGGGCTAAAGCCAAATGATTCCAGATTCTATGGACAGTCAATTCATAAAATTCATTATCGTAGTACAATGGCCTTATTTGAGAACCAAACAATTCTCCAGATAAGTCCAAAGAAAGAAATTGCTTCAAACCAATACCTGAAATATACCAACTATCGATATTAAATTCTGGTGTTGATAAAGTAATACCATAAAAAGATAATACGACCAAACTTTGCAAAAATTCAATTGTCTGAGGAATATGAATAATATTTTCACTAAGTTCAGTTCTCAATCTTCCTAAAAGTTTCTGATAAGATCTTTGTTTCAATGAGGCGTTACCGTACTTCAAAGATAAACAACAACAGGATGTTAACAATAAGGAACAATTTCCTCTTATATTATTCAATAATTCTTCTGTAGATATTTCATCTGGGAAAGATACCCATCTTCCGTATCTGTCTCTGAAATTTTGTAGCAAATCAATGGCTTCAGCATATGATAATATACCAAGACTTACAACATCAACTTGAGGTAAGACCAATTTTTCATTTCGTACTATCCTAGTGATTGGGGAACTGACTTTCACCGAGGAACACGTATCACTGAATGTCTTGAAAGGTGAGCTGCTGAATGATGAAGATGGAACACCAAATGAAGGTAAGTTATTGAGATCCACCACAGAGTTACCATATTGGAACAATTTAACCTTTGAAATATCTGTTAAAGGTGTGACATCATTAGATTTTGCGACATTCAACAAAATCTTTGCTTCCTCTTGTTGTTGCTCATTGGTATCTTGATCGTCATTATTTCTTCTCAATATCTGAAGAATCTCACTCACATCGTTTTGTAATACTTTCAATCTTGCATCCACAAGTCCACTTCCAATTTGCATCCCCAGCTTTGGTGCCAGTCTTGAACTGATCAGTGGGGGTCCACTCTTGTTGCCCTCGTCAAAATTCGATATTGGAGGCAACAGGTCTGCAGGCCCATTGCTAATATTGTTATTTGCCAATGCCTCTCGTTCAAAAGAACAAATCAGTCCCATGGAAGAACACCGGAGACATCCAATTGAATTATGTGAAGGGAAACACCTTGTCTTTTGTTTACGACAAGTACTGCAAGCTTTTAAAGCCCTTGTCACTCCTTTTTTCAGTTGAGATTTCTTTGGTGTATTTTTTTTTGATACTGATGAGTCCGATACAACAGCAGATAAAACATTCCCATATTGAAGATTAGCAGCAGTAGAAGCTTCTTGTCTATGATCCATGAGTTCATTTACAGTCTTGTTCATCGTTGTTCTGTATTAGAAGTCTATATATACTGATTGTATAATTGTTGATTCTCAAATATCACTTATCAATATTGAAAAATAGAAAATCATACAAAAAAAAAAAAAAAAAAAAATACACAGAGAATATTTCCGCCCGCCGGAATATGCCGCGGCTCCCCACATTACAATCCTTTCAAGACACTTTCCAACTCTACCTTAACAACGGACGAAATATGCTTATCGTCTATAACTTTCAAGTCCGAAATGACGCTATTATTAAAATCCGAGTCATCATTAGATTTGATCACGTTCTTGGTGCATCTAATAAATTGAATAATCACGTTCTCAATAGTAAAATCTAAGACGTTATGAAGTTCAGTGTATATGATTTTCAACTTGGAAATGCTTTCGGATTCCAATTTAATATCATGCATGACAAAAATTCCGCAAATCATGTTTAGATACTTCGAGACAGCTATTTGTGATCTCCATGTCAATATTATCTTTTCAGTTTTGAATAAGTCAATAATGGCATCAAATATCAAGTCTAATAAAGGTTTTTGGAAATCCTTGTGCTCATCATTGATGTCAAAAGTTGCAACAATTTCCCCGATAATGGACAATCTTTCTTCTTCTTTTTTCAAATTCTTTCTCGAAGATTTAGAATTCTCTAATTTCAGTTTCTTATTCTCGACTTCATCATCATCATCTTCTTCGTTGAATTCATCACTGATTATCTCCCTCATAATCTCAACATAATCTTCAGTCAACTCTCCGAATGCCTTCACATACCTTCCCATGCTCTTTATGGCATGCTTCTTATATTCTTTGTTATTTCTCTTAGCTTCCACTAATACAACTTTGTTTATTTTTTCCATTAAGTCGTCTTCATTATTCAAGAGGAAGAATTTAGATTTCAAAGACAAAGATACCAATGCATCTAAGACATCTTCCTTACCAGACCAGGATCTTCCTTTACAAGCACTAATCAATACTTCAAACAATTGATTAGCACTAGCTCCAATACCATTTGCACCATTTTCTATCTTGTTACAGGCATCAGCAATACTTTTCGCACAAACTTGCCTGATTAAATATTGTTGAGAATTCAAATTTGTATTGACCAATTCAGATATCTCTTGAATGTATAATTTTATTGCTCCAGTACCAGCAGTATTATCAGACCATGTCGTCTCGAAGTAAGTATTGACTTCCTTAGCTGGATCATGCTTAGCGATAAATGCAAAAGGTAACCAAGCACTCGCAACGTTACTGAACATATCTCCACTATATTTGGAAACTGCTTCAGTTGAAATACCAGCGATTTTCCTTTGCTGTTCAACTTCAGTTTCAAAATATAATTTTAAGACATATTTTGAAAACTTAACAACGGCCTCAATTGAAGCAACACGACATAAGTAACCAGCAGCAGTGGCATAAGACGAGGAAATAGTCTCATTTTTATCCTTTAATTGTTGTTGACATGTCTTCAATAATTGATCTCCATAAGGTTTTACAAGATGTAAGTGTCTAACAACTAAAGTTACCAATACTCTACTTCCAGCTGCTTTAGAAGGTAAACCAACAGAAGAACGAACACTTGATTGTAACGTTGGTACCAAATCTTTCATTATTTCATCATCGGACAAATCTAACAATTTCTCTATAGCATCCATCATTGGTGAATGCCCAATACTTTGTAATCTCTTTGCATCAATATCACTCACCTTCATGTTGTACTTATCAGCATTTAAAGTCAAATAATTTATAATTTGTGGCTCCAAAGTGGACATTAAACTTATCAACTGACCTATCAAGCTTGGAATAAATGGCTTGATAGCAACACCTGATTTTTTGCATAAATTGAGAATAGTTTCAAGTGCGAAATTTCTAATATCTTCTACATCGTTCAACAACCCTTTGGTTCCCAACAAAGTTGGGATCAATTTTGTTAAGACACTGTTTGCCTTCAGTAAAGAGGTCCCCGATTCCACATTGATACTTCTCACTAAGATAGTTGCCAAACTTCTTGATAACTTATTACCTTCTTTACGAACACTATCTTTTATGTCATCGACAGATCTCAAACTCATGTTCCAAATCTCTTCCAAACGAGGTTCATATCTCTCGAATGCTAAACTTTGAATCAAGTCAGCTAACGCAGTGGTACTAGCTTGTCTAACTCTCCATTCTTTGTTACCCATACCTTTCAATAATTCATCGAAAATAGGATTAATATTATCACTAATAGTTTTGGAAGAATCCGAAATCAATGTGTTCCAAATATCGTTCATGGACCTCGATACTGTTGGAGAAGGATCAAATCTATATCTAAATAATTTAGGAATTAATTTTTTCGATAATTTTTCATCTGATGCTAATAATTCGTCAAGACTCGATTTTGATAAGATTGAGCCCAATCCGAATGCGATACCTTTTCTCGAGGACCATAATGCCGAGTGTCTTGCTAAAGACATAAATTTATAAACCAAACTTGGATCACCAACCTCAGAGGCCAAGTTCAAAATATCTTTGTAAGTCGAAACCGAACCATCATCTGTTTTTAAGACACCTGGTTCAAATAACTCAGTATCAGCACTGACTGATCCAGCATTCAAAGTCTTAGCACTTGTAGAGTCTGTGAAAGATTTCAATAACCCACGTACCAAGGTATCTTTCAATTCAGAATCTCCCATTTCATACACTAATGTCAAACCTCTTGAAGCAGATTCTTGAACCAATTCATCTCTGTCAGCCAAAAATCTCATGAATGCGATATGTATCTCAGGAGCACGAGATATAATGGCATCCATATGTGAAAGATACTGAACTAAAGATAACAACCAGATACAACCCAGTTTACATAAAGATGGTTTGGTATTTGAGCAAGCTTTCAAAACTTTGTCCAAGATGAAAGGAAGTCTTGAATCTCTAGGAGGGATCTTGATACTTATGTCATCATTATGGATGTCTATTGATCTATTCAAAACTTTGGAATTCCAACCACTTGATATGATAGTCAACGCTTCCCCACCGGTGAATAAGTATTCGACTTGCTTGGAAATATGACTGTCATACACAGCTTTTTCAAATTCATTGAACTCATCTAAGTCCATATCATCATTCTGTTCATAAGACAAAGATAAATGGGACCAAGTGATAACTGCCTTCTCATTACATTTTTTAACTTTTGGTTCAAGTTGCTCCATGAATTGGGACTTGTAAGATTCTAAATTATCAACAAGTTTTAATTTTGGGCCCAAAGCACCGAAAATTGATAACTGAGAAATTGCCTCCATTGAAAGATTAACCAATCTTGATTCAGGGGATTTCAATGCAGTTAAAAACTGGTCAAGAATTAGCTGATAGATATCTTGAGAAATAATTGCTTCTCTTCCTCTTAAACACAATCTTGAAACTAAGTAACCTAAAGTTAAGAGAATACTATTTTTATGAGTCGATTCAATATTATCGGTGAATTTCTTGATGTAGCAAATAAATTCCGAGTCAGATACTGCAGGATGAGTAGCAATAATAGCGATGGACTGTGAAATATAATTCGTCAAATCGTCACTTAATGATTTAGAATTATCTGTCATCAAGTGGTATAGATTTGACAAATGGATTGTCAACTTGGAGACTGCCAGTCTGCTAGAAAGTGATAAGATCTTGATAAACGATTTAGCAAAAACTATTTTTGGTTCCGAGTTATTGATAGAAATCTTGGAACCATGCAGATCTTTACCCAAGAATTCCTTCATTAGCATCGATAATAATAAATCTTGTGAATTCCACTCTACATTGTTTTCAAAATCTTGTATTATCTTAATCTCATTTTGCAGAATATTTGACAATTCATCACTGACCAATTTCAAGACAATCTCATCGAATTCTAAAGCTTTTTCCAATCTTACACTCCATTCTTGGTCATTAACAATAACAGTCTTATGACCTTCTATTGACTGCATTACCAAACATTGAATAGCAAAAGTGAGAGCAGTTGACATGCATCCAGATATACTTGCAAATTGTTTCCCTTTACTTTGTTCAATCAATGATTTTAAGCTTAACATAATACTTTGGAATTTTGGAAAATTGATACGTTGCAGATGTTGTCCTAATAACTCTGGTGTAGATTTGAATTCCAAAGTATTTGAGCTTTGCAAAATATTGAACCAATGTGGATGCAAACCTTTATAAGCTTCTTCAACAATATTTGATCTATTCGTTGTTGAGGTTCCTAATGCACATAAGAGTCTCACATCAGGATCATCAAATGGGAAGCAACAATTGATGTATTTGATCAGGATGTAACGAGAAGCGAACAAGCCTTCAATTCTTTGTTGGTCTGAGCTGGTTTTCAAGAGTGTATCATCTGTGAGAAACTCACTTAAAGTGATTTTTAAAGCCGACTTGTCCTCTTGACTGAGAAATGGAAGGTGAATGGTTAATCCACTTAACGCGTCTTGAATAGATGATCTTAGCTCAGACAAATCTGAAATCAAAGACTCAAAGAGGAAATCAATATATGACAACCCACTTAATAACTTTGGATCTTTCTTCAAGATAACTGCCAAAGCTTGATATTGATTTCTTCTCTGTGTAACATAATTCTGGTAATTGACACCAGAACCAGAATCCCAACACTCAGATGTTAAATTCTCTTTCAATTGAGCAGCAATGTTGATATTGAATTTTTCATCCTGATCCGTTTCAATGGATTCATCCGTAGATGCCAAATTTTGCGTTACCCATTGAATAAATTGTATGGTAGAAGCTTTCAATTTTCCATAAGTTGAATTTAAACCACTAGAAGAAATGGTGGATACATGTAATGATCTTGTGGCGATCTTACTATGGTTCAAAACTGATGACAAAATTTTTTCTTGTAAAATAGGCTTAACAGGAATTCTGTTTACAGTGATATCACCGATTAACATTTGTATTAAGGTATCAACAATCGTTGAATCCTCGTAGTCAATTGTTAATTTTCTGTAAATACCAGAGGCCTTATCTGCGATTTCAGTAGACGAGTCACAACTGGCAACGATCAATGACACAACTCTCAATGGTGATTCTAGATGTGCTAAGAAATTCAAAAGTGGTACTTTGTTACTTGATAATTGATGCGAATCATATGTGATACCTGCGAATGTGGTTAAGAATTGACAATCTTGGTAGGTCAAACCTGGGCATGTGTAATTCAAAGGAATCTTGTGAGAGCCATCTTCATTGGTGACAGTTTGAAACAAGAAATACTTGGTGATATTTTTAATAACCTCTATTTCATCTTTTGAGTCCAATTTTAAATCAATAATGGAATCCTGATTTTTCAAATCAGCAATTGACTTAATAAAATTATAAAATAATCTAGCTTGAATATTGATATTGAAAGTATGTATTTGATGGAGTAATTGTGGTGCCAATTGCAATTTTTCTTGACTGGATAAACGATCAATCCCTTTAGATATAAATACTAAGCTGTATAATCTAACACTACTTGGATCTGCACCTTCTGGAATAGTCGGTGTCTTAACTTGAGCTAACAATTTCTCAATTGGTAACTTAATAGATCTTGCAGCATTTATTCTTGTAATTAAATGTTGAATAGATTTTAAAATTTGTGTTCTTACTTGTGAATAAGGAGACAGTAATTTCAAAAGTAATGGTGCAAGATATAATTGTAACAGTGATTCGAATTTCTCATCAGTACCAGCCAATGCGATTCTTAATTCGACTTTGCTGACCAATGCTAGCTCAGCTTCCATTCTGTTATTGTAATGAGATAGAACTTAAGTGGCAAATAGGATTGTCTGTTAGTATTTATAGTTCTCCCCATCAAATCTCGAAGGCAAAAAAAAAAAATTTAAAGGAAAAACAAATTCAAGTTTGTTTGTCTTTTTTTTCAAATGAGCAAAATACGATAAATAATCTTCATATACACCTACAATTAGATAAAGTAACAAAGATCAAAAGAACTAGTCTTTTATTTCTAATCAAAGTTAAAAAGCGAAAAAAAAAAATAGATTCTAAAAAAATATAAAGTAACTAAAATCTCAAGCTAGTTACTAGAAAAAAATAGCTATAGCAGCAAAAATAATACTAATAAAAACACCTTCAAAAAAATTATTTCACCTTTTATAAAAACTGTATTTAGGAAACAAGCTTCTATTAATGACCACCTCTTAATCTTAAGACTAAATGCAAGGTTGATTCCTTTTGAATGTTGTAGTCTGATAAGGTTCTACCGTCTTCCAATTGTTTACCAGCAAAGATTAATCTTTGTTGATCAGGTGGAATACCTTCTTTATCTTGGATTTTAGATTTAACGTTGTCAATGGTATCAGATGACTCAACTTCTAAGGTAATTGTCTTACCGGTCAAAGTCTTAACGAAGATTTGCATACCACCTCTCAATCTCAAGACTAAATGTAATGTGGATTCCTTTTGGATGTTGTAGTCTGATAAAGTTCTACCATCTTCCAATTGTTTACCAGCGAAAATCAATCTTTGTTGATCTGGTGGGATACCTTCTTTATCTTGGATTTTAGATTTAACGTTGTCGATGGTATCAGATGACTCAACTTCTAAGGTAATTGTCTTACCGGTCAAAGTCTTAACGAAGATTTGCATACCACCTCTCAATCTCAAGACTAAATGTAATGTGGATTCTTTTTGAATGTTGTAGTCTGATAAAGTTCTACCATCTTCCAATTGTTTACCAGCGAAAATCAATCTTTGTTGATCTGGTGGGATACCTTCTTTGTCTTGAATCTTTGACTTGACGTTATCAATAGTGTCAGAAGATTCAACTTCCAAAGTGATTGTCTTACCAGTTAAGGTTTTGACAAAGATCTGCATACCACCTCTCAATCTTAAGACTAAATGTAATGTGGATTCTTTTTGGATGTTGTAGTCTGATAAAGTTCTACCATCTTCCAATTGTTTACCAGCAAAGATTAATCTTTGCTGATCTGGTGGAATACCTTCTTTGTCTTGGATTTTAGATTTGACGTTGTCAATGGTATCTGAAGATTCAACTTCCAATGTGATTGTCTTACCAGTTAAGGTTTTGACAAAAATTTGCATACCACCTCTCAATCTCAAGACTAAATGTAATGTGGATTCTTTTTGGATGTTGTAGTCTGATAAAGTTCTACCATCTTCCAATTGTTTACCAGCAAAGATTAATCTTTGTTGATCTGGTGGAATACCTTCTTTGTCTTGGATTTTAGATTTGACATTGTCAATGGTATCTGAAGATTCAACTTCCAAAGTAATGGTTTTACCTGTTAAAGTCTTAACGAAGATTTGCATGATTGATTGATTGATTGATTGATTGATTGATAAATTAAATTAATTAATTAATTATTAAGAAAATGGCTGACAAAAAAAAAAGCTGGGACACCTTTGACTATTTATACTCTGTGTTAGAAATGTGGCAAAAAAAGAAAAATAATGACAAAAAAAAGAAAAGAGGAGAGAGACACACAACCCAAAAAAAGAACTAAAAACAAAACAAAATAAAAGAAAATACAAAGATATAACAACAACTGTAGAGGTTTTACTTTACAAGTCATACCATCTACATCTTGAGTAAATTGGTATCTCAATAATCATGTATATACACTTATCCTTATCTAGAAGTTTCTAGTGCACCTTCACCAGGGTTACCCATACACAAAAGCAAGAATTATTATCTCCGGCCTCCCTTTCTTGCGCGCGCGCGCTCGCGCACGGTCTCCTTTAAGTTTTTCCTTCTTTTCCCCCAGAATCTTGCAGGAAAACACAGGCAGGCTATTGTACAAATGACCTTCCTTGTTCAAGAACATAAACCCCAAAAAAAATTAAAAAGTGGGATATCTATACAAGTTCAATATTCAAATTGAATTCATCATAAATCCCTTTCAGATTATACCTATTTTCGGATAATTTCTCAATTTCAAAAAAAATGCCCCCCAATACCAATTTATTCAAATTTTTATTTGATAATATGAAATATTTTAAACTGTCATATAAATTATGAACAATTAAATTGATGAATTTATTATAATGACCTCTTTTCGTGTAATATTCTTCATTTATGGCACCTATTAGATTAAATTCATTGAATGGCTTATCCAAGATCGTTAGCCCACTTTGATTTTTGAAAATTTTGTCTGTATATGGTAATCTTTGTTTTAAATTCCTAATAAATGAATTGTAAAAAAATCTATAATTCTTGATCTCACCCATCGAGAGGTGTTTTGATTTTATTGGGAATTTGAATTTTTTCTTTTCACCATTGGGCTTATGATTATGGGAGACTAATTTATTACTATCGATGAATTCATAACTCTCAGAATAAGTCTTGAAAAGGTACCTGGATTCATTACAATCATCACAGTCACATTTGTTCAAATACGATAAGAATTGTAAATCATATTCAATTTCTCCTGTTTGAATTTCAAATAATTTCCAATTATAAAAAAAATCAGGTAGCACTAAGCATCTTAATGGTAATCTGCATAGTGTATCGAAATTTTGGAATTTATTTATCAAATATTCTTGTGATATGTTGAAATTGAAAATATTAATAAGATTTGAAGTATTGATATTGGAAATTTTCAAAAATGGGATAAATGTGAAATCATTTAGATTTAAATACAAATATTTAAGATTTGTCAATTGGTCCAACTCGGATATCGTCTTACTCCAGACTGATTTGAAATTTGCCATATTATGATTTGTGTTATTATCAAAATCGATTCTAGAATTTGCAAGTAAATTCTCATTCGTTATATATATAATTGATAATTTTTCCAAATTTGTTAATTGAGGGATCAATATTGTGACAAAATCCTCAAAGCAAATTTGACAATTGATATCATCACAATTCAATTTCAATTCAAGGTTTTTCAAAGTTGAAAATTTGAAAATCTTGTTGAAATTATCATTATTCAACAATAATTCAAAATGAGACCTTATAGAATGGATATATGTCAATGACAAAGTCTCCAAGTTGGAAAATTTGACAACATTTTTTTTCAAATTAAGAATCTTTGTTAAGAAAATTTCAGTTGATATAGATGAATTGAGTTCCAAAATTTTTAAATCATTAAATTTCCGTATAAGTGTATCATTCAATTGGAAATCATCAATATCAATTCTCTCATTATAAACTTGTTCAATCATAACTGATAATTTGGAAAGTCTACTACTACTTTCCAGTGGAATTAGTCTGAAATCATTTAATGAACCAATTTGATAATTCTCCAAATTCAGTATCTTTGTGAAAAATTGAGTTTCATCTAAGGATAAATCATCATTCTCATATAATAAATCTTTTTTAAAATTCTTCTTTGAGATAAAATTATGGTTAAATTGTAAAAAATTCTCACATTTCTTGACATTATTATAATCCAAATTCTCCAAATACTTCAATCGAGAATAATTTGAAAGTAATATATAGTATAATGATTCATAATCATTTGTCGAATATGAGTTGGTCAATGACGATGATGTGATTATAGTAACATATTGTATCAATGATATAAGCAGTCTGTTATTAGTCAATGTCGATATAAAGGACAGAAGCTTGGATTTCCTCAATACACTATATGTTGATCTCTTGAAAGAATCTATTCTATCCGATAACAAGACATCTTCAGTAATCAATATGTCATAATATAGCCATGCATTACAATAATAGTTTGTTACAGAATTGCATCTTGATAACATCACCACATCATCTGTTGGTAAATACGATATAATCTTATCGATAATCGGAATTGGAAATTCTAATAACATATTTGCTCATAATATTATTAAAATCATTTATTATTATTATGGATATATATTTATTTATATATGTACCTTTTGTTTGTGGTGTATATTATTTTTTTTTTTCCTTTAGTGAAGTCATCAGGTATCCATCCACATTTAGTCCATCAAAACACTACTTTTGTTCTTCTCTATTAATAGTTTAGCAATTGGTATGGTTGAACTTTCAAAAGAAGAGTGGAAATTGAAAAGTCTTGGTAAGTTGCTTTTCAAGTCTTGGTGTATTTCACGGAATTATAATGAATTTTGACTCTTTTTTTCCTTTCTTGGTTAATGGTTCAAAAGTTCAGTAGATCACTGACACTTTGATAATCTAGCCTTTCTTCAAGTCATGTCAATTGACCAAGACTCTCTCCTGTATAATACTATCCACTTACTTTTTGATCGTGTTTCCTTGCTAAACCCATTGAACCATGTGGATGAATGACTCAGATCTGTTTGCCCTATACGGCAATTCACTTGACACTAACTAGACTATTATTATTATTTCAAAGAGAGTGCGGCCCGAGTTTTCTTGTGCAATGAGTAGGCTTTTAGGCGAGTTATTGTTAAATACACAACACTGAGACAGATGGAGAAAGCCTATTAGAGCATTTGTCCCCACTCTCTCTAGTTTACTGTTTACAAAGGGATTCTCAATTTATATTAGAGCCATATAGACAAAATCAAATTCTTATTATATATGCTCTATAGAGACAACTACAAGTAACTTCTCGAGAAGTGTAGCATCGTGGTTTACTCACAACTCATACCCCATTTTTTTCCCCCTTAAAAAAATTAACATGAAGCAAAAAAAAACATTCTTGAAGGAAAAAAAGACAAAAAAAAAAAAAATTTTTGGTGAAAAATTGATTTAAAGTTAGAGAGATGAGATATCAGTTTGCAAACATGTTCAGACTTACAAACTGTCTTAAAACAGTACGAAGACCCTTTATTGGATCTAGATTTTATTCCAACGCAAGTAAGCAATATACGAATTTAACTCCGACACAAATACAACTGAAGATAGACGATATTCCAATATCGAGATACAGAAATTTTGTCATTGTAGCTCATGTTGACCATGGGAAATCGACATTATCAGATAGATTATTAGAGATCACCGGGGTGGTGAAACCTGGGGATAGTAACAAGCAAGTCTTGGATAAGTTGGATGTTGAAAGAGAACGTGGGATCACTGTCAAAGCTCAAACTTGTTCAATGTTGTATAATTATAAAGGTGAAGACTATCTTTTACATTTGGTTGATTCACCGGGTCATGTTGATTTTAGGTTAGAAGTTTCAAGATCTTATGCGTCATGTGGAGGGGCATTGTTGTTAATTGATGCTTCTGAAGGGATTAAAGCACAAACAGTGGCCAATTTTTATCTTGCCTATAGTATGAATTTAAAATTGTTACCAGTGATAAATAAAATCGATTTGGATCATCTGGATATCCCAAGACTGGAAGAACAAATCGAAACCACTTTTGAATTACCAAGGGAAGATATCATCCCAGTAAGTGCCAAAACAGGTTTAAATGTTGAGCAAATTATTCCTGCTATTATTGAAAAAATACCTTGCCCAATTGGTGATATAACGAAGCCCTTTAAGGCTTTACTTGTGGATAGTTGGTATGATCCATACCTTGGTGTAGTGTTATTGATCCACGTCGTCAATGGTATTGTTAAAAAGGGATCCAAGATTTGTTTCTATAAATCTCAAAAAAAATATGAAGTTCGTGAAGTTGGTATCATGTACCCTGATAAGATTGCAACCAAACAGTTAGTCGCTGGACAAGTTGCATATATTATTCCTGGAATGAGATCCGCGACAGAAGTCATGGTTGGTGATACAATTTTCAATGTAGGTGATGATACTATTGAACCATTACCAGGTTTTGAAGAACCAAAACCTATGGTTTTCGTTGGTGCTTTCCCTCTGGAAGGAGTTGATTTCAAGAAAATGGATGAATCCATGCAGCATCTTGTCTTAAACGATAGATCTGTGACTTTACAAAGAGAAACTTCAAATGCCTTGGGACAAGGTTGGAGATTAGGATTCTTGGGATCTTTACATGCGTCTGTTTTCAAAGAAAGATTAGAAAAAGAATACGGAGCCAAATTGATTATCACGGCACCAACGGTTCCATATAAGATTAATTACAAAGATGGAGAAACCAAGATTATCACTAATCCTGATGATTTCCCAGATTTGAGTGCCAGGTCCAAAGTTGCCAGCTTTGAAGAACCATATGTCGAAGCTATAATGACGATGCCTCAAGAGTATATGGGAGCTGTCATGACGATATGCCAAAATAACAGAGGTATTCAAAAGGAGATAACTGTATTAAATCAGCAACAGTCGATGATCAAATATGAGATTCCATTGGCACATTTAATCGATGATTTCTTTGGTAAGATCAAATCTGCTACAAAAGGTTATGCATCATTAGATTACGAAGATTGTGGTTATAAGGTTTCTGATATTGTGAAATTGGAGTTAATGGTGAATGGTAAAGGGATTGATGCATTGGCACAAGTCATGCATGTGAGTCAAGTTGAAAGAAATGGCCGTGAATATGTCAAGAGGTTTAAAGAATTCTTGAGAATACAACAGTTTGAGATTATAATTCAATCAAAATGCCAAGGCAGAATTATCGCAAGAGAAACTATCAAAGCAAGAAGAAAAGACGTGTTGCTGAAATTGCATGCATCTGATGTAACAAGACGTAAGAAATTGTTAGTTAAACAAAAAGAAGGTAAAAAGAAGATGAAAAGTATTGGTAATGTAAACATCAGTAATGATGCTTACCAGGCATTTTTAAGTAGAAAAACATGAATAAAATTGTACATAGTAACTCATGGTATATATAGATATATACATATTGTATACAAGATAAAGGGGGTAAAATTAATGTAAAAAAGTTCAAAAGATGAATAAATATAGATAATATCAATCATAGGTAAACACAAAAGTGAAGAATAAAAAAAAAAAAAAAATAATAGGTGATTTCAAACTCTTGAATCAATGCTTGTGTCAGCAGTTGGGCTTTCGAAACTGTCATCCAAATTCATAGCTTCCAACCTGGATTCTTCATTCTCGTTCATTTGACCACTTACTTCAGCCAAGACGTTATACCAAGTCATCAATTCTTCATAATTACTTGCTCTTAAAGTGATATTTTTCTTTGTCAAATTGACCAAATTACTATGATCTTTACCGATAAGTTGGAATTTGAATTTCTCGTCTTGTGGACTAGATGGTTTCCCTATGAAAGAATGTGGTAAGTAAAAAATTAATGATGGAGTTGGAGAATCCTTAAATGAACGAGATTGAAATTCGTAAAGGTATCTTGTCTTTGTAATGACATAAAAATAAGTTGAATAGTTTTTTTTCAATTTACCTTCTTTTCTAGCTAATAAGCCTTCTAATATAGGTTCAATTGAGACATGATCTTCGTTTGGGAAAGTAACTCCATTCAAAGATCTCTTATATGGATTACCGGAGATCAACTGTTTCTTGTTCAAATCAGCAAATTTATTCCATTCAGCATCACTTTCAATTGAAACAAGTTGAGTGTTTAATAATTCGAAACTTGATTGTTGTTGCCTGGTTAAATCGATATTCACATTATTCAAATTGTTGAAAATCTTCTTTATAGTATCAACTAATTGTTTTTCGAAAATTTGGAAATTTTGTTCATTATTTGTTAAGAAATCGATGTAAAGATTCTCTTTTTGAAGTTGAATATCCCCATTGTACAAGACATTTCTATTACAAAAATATGGATCATTCTTATAATCAACTTTGTATGGATTCGAAGCACTGTTGGCATAAACTTGTGTAGCATTAGTCAATTTTGAAATCTCCTTCGAAGTTGCTGTATTCAATTTTTGCAATTGTTTCACTTCCTTAGCTTGCTCTTGTATCAATTGTTTTTTTTTCAAATTGATATCTTCAATGTTTTTCTTAAACTCTGGAATAATATTAACCTTGATAGATTGATCAACTTCTTGGTATTTCTTCCAATTACGGTCCATGTTGAATTTCAAAGAGTCAAACCACTGGTTAATACCATCGACTGTTTGTGGTTCCGTATTATCCACAGGCTTGGCTGCAGTGTTAGGTGCCGAGGACCCAGTTGAATACTCGACATCAAATTGAGGAATCATGGTGTTAAGTAAACTCTTATTTATCTTTTCATAGTGCTTGATCCCTGAGTGAATAAGGGAATGATATTCATCAACAAAAACTGATAATGAAGTCAATAATCCAACCCATTTGTCGTATCTTTGAATTAACAAATTTGAGTTATCAACAGGAACCGAGTCGAGTAAAGCCGTTCTATCAGGGTTTAATTCTGCAGTGGCAATCCCAGTGCCTGAACCAATTGAAGTAACCTGCTTTAATTCAGCCATTTTCTTGTAGTTATTGTGTTTTATTGCTTCAAAATGATGTTACCGGGAAGAATTGGTATATATATATATATGGAAGGAGTGCTTAATGCGTAAGTTTTCTAAACTTTTTTTTTTTTTGTGTGTTTTTTTTTTTTTATTGCTGGCTTTATTTTTAATACCCGAAAGCAGTTAAAAGAGGTTTCATTGACTAGCACCATGTCAGTGAGGAATATAATAAGGAGATATGTTACTAATATTGATCCTATAGTTCCTCCAGAAGTACATACAAATTTGCCCAAGATTGATATATATAAGTATCGTAAATGGAAGTATTTTAAACCGTACCAGGAGACGTTATCGTATAAATTCAAGAAATCATCTTTCACTGTATCTTCGTATAATATATTATCACAACATTATCTTTGGCCCACTGTTTACAAATACATCCCACCTCAGTATTTGAATTTAGAATATAGACTAGGCTTACTCAATGCTATATATAGACAGTTGGACTCTGATATAATGTGTTTCCAAGAGATGGAATATGATTTGTATCAGAAAATATGGAGTGATAAGACAAAATATGGAGTGTTTCATAATTATAATTCTGTCTTCATTAAGAAACCAAAACCTAATTATTGGGGAGAGAAATCTGAAGATAAGATGGATGGTTGCAGTATATTTGTGAAAGAATCTCAATTCAAAATACTAGCACAAGACTGTTTTGAAATAAGAGACCGTAATTTCTTACCAGCCAATGAGATGATAAGTCAAAGATTGTTAAGTAGAAACACTGTGGCATGTATATTACTGTTGGAACATAAGGCCACGGGACAGAAAATTGTCTTGTCTAATACACATTTGTATTGGAACCCTAATTTTGATGATGTGAAATATTTGCAAACGTTAATATTGACAAGAGAATTGCAAAAAATTGCCCAAAAGATAGATACAAAATCTGTCATTATGTGTGGAGATTTCAATTCGAATTCCAAATCTTTGGTTTACAATTATTTATCCAATTCTCTTGAAAGCTCGTTTACCAAGAAATTAGACAAAATCGTTCAAGACTATAACTTATCGGAACAAGAGATAAGACAAAATTTCATGCCCATGACATCTGCATATCCGCAAGACAAATATACTGTATATACACCGCATTATAAGGATGCAATAGACTACATCTGGTATAACTCCAATCAGCAGACATCCAATATAGATCTTATCAAGATCTTGGATGGTATCTCAATAGAATACTTATCAAACGAAATCGGATTCCCTAATGACAAATATCCATCGGACCATATTCCTATTGTTTCTGAGTTTGCTTTTAGATAATTTATTTATTTATTTAATACAACTGTAGTTTAGCGTTTTAGGTTCACCGGTCCTGCAAATTGCAAAGTCGTGTATAACTAAACCAATAATTCCGGTAACGGTAGTGGGAAGAGAGAATGGATGGCATTACTACTAAAGCCTTCTATCAACCACAACCACATTTTCCAAACAATTTATTATGTGGCAGCCGGTTCACCATTTTTCTTTAGTACCTGAGATTTCATCAACTTATCTTAATATATATATATATCTATCAATTTAATTCATTCAATCTTCTCATAACACTTTTTCACTTTTTTTTTCTTTGTGGTTTTTTTTTGCTCATCGAACTGTGTGCACTTAGTGAAATTACGCAAGCTTATAGTGAGATAAATGACTATATAAGATAAACAAAGAGCAACAGGTCATCAAAGATAATAAAGCATCAAAGAAATAGAATATGGCCATATTTGGATCCCATCACAAACATAAAGGGAACAACAATAATTCTCCATTGTCTTTAAGTTCCCTTACTCCAACCTCATCGAACAAGTCTTTACAAAATATATCTTTGAATAATCCCTTATCATCTGCTTCTTCTGCATCATCGTCACATAGTCACCAGCATAATATCAAATTATCAATCAATATAGAGAGTCCTCCTATTGTTCTTTATGGAAATGTCAATGAAAGTTCAGGATCTTTGTTGAGTGGATTGTTGAAATTGGAGATCTTGCAAAAACTGTCAGCATTGAAACAACATAGTTCACCTAATAGCCCAACACCATTGTCTCTGGTTAGAAGTGCATCCAGTAATGATATTATAAAGATACAATCGGTGATGTTGTCATTATCACAAACGATTCAATATGGGAAACCTTTCTTACCTCCTTCAAATACTTTGCAAAGTTGTAGTGATTGTAAGATTCAACAAACAGAATTAGCCAGATGGGATGTGTTGACAGAACCAACTGATTTTGTCAGAGGCTCTCAACATGGTTATCCTTTCAGTCACTTAATTCCAGGGGCATTACCACAGACAACTTTACTTTCAAATATCAATACAATAATAAATTACGAATTAGTTGCTAAAGTGGTACTCAATAAAGGTAAGAAAAATGATGATGTGGTCCAATTAAACTTGCCTGTGATTGTTAAGAGATCCATATTAAGAGGTCCAGATAGAAATTCATTAAGAGTTTTCCCTCCCACTGAAGTCACTGCTTCTCTGGTTTTACCTAATGTCTTATATCCAAAATCCTCTTTCCCAATTGAATTGAAATTGGAGAACGTGTGCAGTAATGAGCGAAGATGGAGAATGCGGAAGTTGAATTGGAGACTAGAAGAGAATATAAAGATCAAACTGAATAGTTGTGACCTGCATAAATTTAAATTGAAAGTGGTTGAAGATCATACACGGAAATTAAATCAACAACAATTACTACCACAACAGAAAAAGAAAAATGCAAATCTGCCTCAAGTTTCAAGTTCCTTCCAACCACCTCCTTCTCCTGCTGAATTACAACAACAACTGCAACAAGCTCATGAGTTACAACCAGCTACTTCGAATTTAGGAATATCACCTGTACAATCACAAACACCACATCAAGATCAGAGATCTCTTCGTAATGAGCTTGACGAATTATTGGAAAATGATGCTCCGCAACGTCCAATAATGAATGATTCTACCAACACAGACCATAATGAACCAGAAGTTGAAACAGAAGAACCTATCATACCAGAGCCACCTAAGAAAGAGCATGCATTGTATCTTGAAGAGACAAGAACCATATCACACGGTGAGATCAAAAGTGGTTGGAAATCTGATTTCAGTAATAAAGGACGTATCGAATTAGTTGCTGAAATTAGCTTGGTGAATTTGTCTACCATTGGATTATCAAGTTCGTTAAATAACTTGAACTCTATAGATTCCACCAATGCTACTTCGCCTCTTTACAACATCAAGAATTTGTTGAACAATGTGTCATCTAATTGCTCATGTGATTTGCACGATGATAATTTAGGTGTTTACGTGAGTCATATGTTGATTGTTGAGTTGGTAGTTGCTGAAGAACTCTTACAAGGTTCAAATGTATCACTGAACCAGTTGAAACCACTGAAATCACGAGAAAATAGACTCGCAGAAGTTTCACCACTGTTTGCGAATGCATCTACTGCACCTTCAACAAGTAGTAGTAGCAATGGTGGTACAAGTGGGAAAGGTTCACCTCCTGATCATAAAGTTGGTATTCCAACTGGTGCCGCGAGGGTATTAAGGATGCAATTCAAAGTGATATTAACTGAAAGATCTGGTTTAGGTATTGCTTGGGACGATGAAGTTCCACCGACTTATCAAGATGTGAGATTACTCTCGCCTCCTACATATGATCAGACGTTAAACGTGGCAATGTTAAGAAATCTGGATCAGACTCCATCTTTAGATCTGTTAAGTTTCCCAGAACCTGCTGCTTTAAGTAATGGCGGACTTCATCATCATCAAAGAACTCCAGGTGTCATATACGGTACTGGTGAAACACCAGGTGTTAGCTTCTCAAATATAGACTTGAATGATGCCAACGAGGAAAATTTCCAAGAGTTGAGATTATAAACTTGGTAATAGATATATATATAATATTTCAATTCTCATAAATGTGTAAAGTCATTCTTTCCACTTTTTTTTTTTTTATCCAATTTCATTTTTTTTTTTCTTATTATTTTAATTTATTGTCAGCTTGCTAGTTTTTTTTATAAACCAGAGTTAGTAGTATACAGTTTATCTTGTCATTATATTCAAATGACTCTGACATTGTTAATTTGTAATATCTTCGTATATTAAAGCATTATATGTGCTGAAGTGGAAAACTGGAAATACCCCCAAACCAAAGAAAAAAAAAAAAAAAAAAAGGTCGCTAAAAAAAAAATGAAAACGTGAGAAAATAATACAGAGAACACATAAGAGATAAAAAAGCTATACATTATTTCAAGTTCTTCTCGAACCCATTCTTCCAAAATCGGCACCTTTACTAATTTTTTGAGGTGAATTTTTTCTAAATTCCAATTTCGCAGCTAATAAGATATGATCGGATGGGAAATGTGGATCTGGGAACCCAAAAGTCTGTGAAGCATAAACAGGATCGACTTTGTCCAATAACCCTCTAACTTGTAATGAAGAATTGGAGAACCAGATATAATCAATAGAATCTGTGAACAGTGGAGTCATATTGGTGAAAGGTAATTCACCAATTGTAGAATATGCCGATTTCAAATTGAACTGGTGTTGGAAACCTTCATTTGTGAATCTACCATAATTTTTCCCTTCCAAATCAAAATGTTGTGAAACTGCTCCTGTTGATAATAACTCATAAACTGCACTGTCTGCTTGTGAATTGAAATCACCACAGATCATAACATTACAATTTTTTTGATTTGATTTGTGTAATAAGAATTGCAATTCTTCCAACAAGACACAAACTTGCATTGCTTTAACATCATTTAATTCAGGATCCCAATGTAAATGTGTATTGGCAACAGCCAATCTTTGATTAGTTTCTCTATGTTTCAACATGGTTATACCGGCAATATTATCCTTGTTGGCAAATCTATTGAACAAATCTGGTGTCTTTTCATATTTATCCTGACGCATAACAGTTTCACTATATTCTAAAGTCTTGTACTCGATAAAATCAAATTTACTTGTCTTGAAGAAAGTGGCACATCCATCAACTTTCTTAGCAGCTTTTTCACCCATAGTCTTTGCCCTAGTCTTACAACCAAAAGTTCCCTTATAACCATATTTCTCCAACAATGGAGTCCAATATTCTTCATACGTCCTTGTCTCAACTTCTTGCAAACATATAATATCTGTCTTGTATTCTAGGACTTGCTTTGTCAAGAGATCTCTTCTATATTCCCAATCTAATGCCCATGATGGAGTATATTTATACATCTTAGCGGTGGCATAATGTTGACACAAAGTATTATATGTCATCACAGTAAATCCATTAGGATCATTTTCATTCTTTGGGACAAAATGCAAATCTTCAATGGCTTCTTGTTCACTTACACGTTCACCTTGATCTGATAAGTAAATCCATTCTCTTGGTTGAGGAGCTTGTGTCTTTGGTGCATTATCCCTAAGATATATAGTCAAACCTCTAGTACCTTTCTTTGCCAAGATATTGATTATATCTTGATCCATAGATGGATTACCTTCAACACCTAAGAAATCTAATTCAAACAATTTACCAAACTCAGATGGAATAGTGGTTAAATTGTTGTCAAAAGCATATAAGAATTTCAAATGAAATAACATACCTAATTCTTTAGGTAATTGTTTTAACAAGTTATTAGAAACATCAAGGTATTTCAAATTCTTCAACTTCCCAATTGATGAAGGTATACTTTGCAATTTGTTACCATTCAAGTATAACTTGTTTAAGAACTTATAATTGAAAAGATTTGTTGAAAGATACATTATTTGTTGACCACTCAAATCTAAACCGGTCCACCATTGCTTATCTTTTTCTTTCAATCTAATTCTTTGTTCTTCTTCTTCATCATCAATGGTGTCATTAGTCAATTTTTTATGTTGTAAAAGAGCATTATCATGAACTGGAGTGGAAATATCTTGAGTTTCAGTGTTTGTGATTAGACTATTGGTGATATCAATTAAGGTTGGTTGTTTTGGAGATTGCTCAACATAAGCAGTACCATTGATCACTTTTGGTGTCAGTTTTTTATTTGTAGTAGCTGCCATCTTGGCCCAATAATGAGAGACTGTGTTGGCATTTCTTGAGGCTTGACATAAAGTTACTTGTATTTTCCAATAAGGTGATGTATTAGTTGTATTGTCAAGATTTATACTTTGAAATTGAGCTGCTTGTTGTTGTTGTTGTTGTTGCAGTTGTTGCAGTTGCAGTGATGGGGGTAATTGTTGTGATTGTGGCTGATTCAGTTGCAGTTGTTGAAGTTGTTGGTTAAATAACTGCATTTGCAGTTGTGCATGTTGTTGAGCTTGGGACAGAGGTCCATTTGATACTGCTCTACCATACTGACCCTGATATAAAGTCTGAGCTAATATATTGGAAGCATTAAGCAGATCATTATGTTGTAAAGATGATGATGGCTGTTGTTCCTGCTGTTGCTGCAGAGGGACAAACAAATCGTTGCTGAACTGTTGTGATTGACCTTGTTGTTGCTGTTGTTGTTGCTGGTTTTGCAGGCCCTGTTGCAATTGTTGCAAAAGAAAGTGAGGGCCCTGATTCTGACTCCCCAGGAATTTTGAATTAATGTTCATCTATTCTTCTTTCTATTTGTATATGCTATAGAAACTTCTGCTCATTTAATTCGAATGATAATTTGTATTTGAAAAAAAAACAAAATGGATATTATTGCTGAATGAGCAAAAACAGGATATAAAATAGCTCTATTGTTCTTCTTATTCTTCTATGACGATAGGTGCTCTATTATCTTGTAGATATTTCAGTGTTTTTGTTGTTGAACTTTTTTTTTCCTCAATTTTTCTTTCCACTTTTGAAAAGCATTACCCGGACACAAATATTGCTTTGGCCATATTATAAGTATGAACTCCTAGTATACAATTGATGAATTCCAACAGAGTAGACACACCCATAACACTGTATCATTCATTACCTTCATCACAATAGTATTTTTTTATCTAGTTAAGTAGTCAAGTGATAATAACATCAAGGCAAGTAAAACACATAGAAATTTTGATGAGACAAAAGAAAAAAAGAAAAAGAAAGTTGTTAAACAAATGAATAAGAAGTAAATCGATATAAATGACTGAAGTTTATAAGCCGTCTGATAACGACAAGAGTGAGAAAGTGGAGCTGACGGCTGTTGCTAGTGAGCCACAAAACGAAAAAGTGGAATCAACAAGAGAGGAGACTGTAGGTGGTAGCTCAGATGAATCAACTCAGGATAAACCAAAAAAGAGAAGATTGATAAAGGGAACTAGAAATGCAGTGTATGAAAGTTTCTCGTTGCGTAATAGAGAAGAGTCTGGGCCTAAGAGAAAACACTATTCAGCTTCGGATAATTTTAGAAGTGGAGATCATTATGTTCCTTCTGGTAAGCCTGAAAGACCTGAACCAAAAAGGGAAGAGAAAGAGCCAGAAGATGAAAGACCAGAGTGGATGAAAGAAGATGATTATCTGGATTTTTCCAAGAGAGTCACTGCAACAATTAGTCAACCTGCAAAGAGAAACGTAAGACGTAAGAGGAAAACTATGGAAGATCAAATGAGAGAAGCTGAAAATATGCGTAGATTACATGAAGCTAGAGAACAAAGAATGATTGATAATAATTTACTGGCATACCAGGCAAATGGTAATATGAGACCAGAAGATATTGTTAGGTCGCATTATAATGCAAGGACTCATATCTCAAGAGGTGTCAACAGAAATAAGTCTCCAATCATCAAGCTTAGAAAATTCAACAATGTTATCAAATATATGTTGATCAATAAATTTGTACATCCAGGTGACAGAGTATTAGACTTAGGCTGTGGTAAAGGAGGTGACTTGCACAAATGGCACAAATCTAAAGTTTCACAATATATCGGTATCGACGTATCAAATGAGTCAATATTGGAAGCAATAAGAAGATTTCAAACAATCCATTCAGCTTCTTTCGAATCCGTCTTTGCCACCGGGGATGCATTCAACACACCTACACCAGAATTGTTACAACAATTCCCACAAGTGGAATTCCCAATAGATATAGTGACAATGCAATTTGTCATGCATTACGCTTTCAGCTCAGAAGAAACAATAAGGAACTTGTTGAGAAACATTTCTAAGTCTTTAAAAGTTGGTGGTATCTTTATTGGTACTATTCCATCTTCTGATGTGATCATTGACAACATATCCAAATTACCACCTGGTGAGAAAAAATTCGGGAACAGCATCTTTAGTGTCACTTTTGATAAAGATCCTCCAAGAGATGGAAATTTCGAGAATATCCTGGGCAATATGTACACTTATTATCTTGAAGATGCTGTTGAAAATGTTCCTGAATTTGTCGTCCCATTTGAAGCATTCAGAGCTCTTGCAGAAGAATATGACTTATCGTTAATTTATAAGAAACAGTTCAGTGAATTATTCACTGAGGAAATACCCCAATGGGTTTATAGATTGGACAGAGGCATGTTAGAAGGAATAAGAAGAGAAGATGGTACTTACGGTATTCAAGGTGACGAATTTGAAGCAAGTGATTTCTACTTGGCTTTTGCATTCGAAAGAGTTGGTTTCTAATTACATAGCCAAATTATAACTTTAAATCTCAAACTTTTTTTCTTATTATTACTGTAATTTTTTTTTTTTTTTCACGATTTTTCACTTACCTTTGTTATTGTTTTCCATTTCCTAGAGAAACACATACTCAACAGGAACATGGCCATGAGTTCAAATTTGCCTCAGATTGTGGTGGTAGACTCCCTGAAGCGAAACGAGGAAGTTGCATCGGTGGTGAGCGGTAAGAGCCACACGGCCAAGACTAGATCGATATCTTCTCTGATATCGTCCACGTCTTCGTTCCTACAACAACAACCACCACCACCACCACCACTGCAACTGCTGCCCAATAAGAAACCTCCTCCGATGACGTCTTTCAAAGTTGAGGCAGAAATAGTGAATACAGATTCTTCGAAGAATGTTTCACTTTTTGAAAATGCTGATAATAATAATAATAATACTATTTTCAATTCCAACGATCATATAATATTAAACCCAAGTGACATGGGACAGAATTCACAAATTTCAAATATAGAAGGTAATGACAACGGTAGGGCTTCTGATAGTGAAGAGACATTTGTATATGACACTCTGAAAAAAGCTGATAACTCACAGAACGATGATACACCGTCTATTGGAGATGGAGAGAGACCCATCTTGATTCATAAGAATTCGGTGAGATCTTCTTTCATGATGAATCATAATAACAATTCTCAACCCAGACTGTTCAGTCAAACAGTGTTGCCTGACAATGAATCGATAGTATCCAAGAAATTTATACAACAGAGAAGAATTCCTACATTACAACAACAACAATCACAAACCATCTCTTCACAACAGCCACAGTTATTTGGAGTGCTACCTAATCACCAATTGCAAAGATTTGCTTCCAAGAATCAATATCAACCAAGTTTATCTTCCAGGTCACTGACAGGTTCCAATAATACAAGTTTACGTCCAGTGCAAGTTGAATCTGACCTTCCAAATCAAATAAATTCAGATACTAGCGATCAAGAGAGTTTTGTCTCTGAGGATTTTGGTAGAATTGAATCTGATGATGGAGGAGATACTGAGAATGGAGTTGATGACGAAGGTGGTGATGATACAAATACAACGTTGAAACTCAATAACAAATCTAGTTTTACGTCCCCAGTAAAGTCATTTTCAGATCCAACTTTACAACTATCAAATTCTAAATCAAGACTGAATAAACATACAAGAAATTTGATAATATCTCAAGTTCGTAATGTTTCTAAGAATCTTTTCGAAAATGAGAAGAACTATTTGAAAAAAAAATTATCGTTTGGTTCGTTGAAAGAAGACGATGAGAGATCTTTGATACTACACAATACTCAAAATGATGGGAGTGATGATGATTTCCAATTTTACTATCGCAATAATAATAATAATAATAACGAAGATCCAAGAAATTCTCGTGAATCGAATAATTATAATGAGCATTGGAATTCAAATTTTAATTTCAATGGTAGGTACCACCAAAGAGTTGGACTGCATAATAACAACACTGTGAATGACGATTTCTATTATTACCCAACTTATGACAGCATAAACCCGCATAACTATGTTTCCAAATATAGAAAGCAAAACATATTACTTAAGATAATTTCAATTTTGCTTCGGATTCTTATCTTACTAATATTATTCATAACTATTTCCAAAGTATTCATAATAAAATTTATAACAAATCCAATTCTTAATTTTGAAATAACAAAATTGGAAAAATTGATCATTGCTGATAATTTATTAATATTTGATGTTGACTGCAGTTGCACAAATATCAATTTACAAGATGTCACAATTGATCAAAGTGACTTGGATATTTTCATTTCATACACGAATGAGGATGATATCGAAAAAACTCTCTTGTTGGGGAATATTTCAAGTTTTTTCGTCCCATTGAAATTTAATGGTATCTTAAATGATGAAAATGTTCCATTTATGAAAATTTTCAATGCTAGTTATGCAAGAAATTTAACAATGAATTCTGTTGGACAATTGAAATTGAATGGTGATTTCAAAGATGTTAATGAAAATATAGAATTCATCATTAATGGTCCTTTTGAGTTGAACATTAGAGGAAGTTTTAGATATAAATTACCATTTAGTCCATCAGATGGACTCATTAGTGTTTCTAAAAAGTATAGGCATAAAGAATAGAATATTTTTTTTTTTTTTCAATTTCAATAAAATAGAACAACCTTCCACAAATAAGTGCTTGTAATTAGTGTCATCAATGACATGTATAGAAGCTAAGGGAAAAACGCAAAATATAAAATAAAAGATACATCATTAATCTTTTGGACCAATCATGTTTTCTGGTCTAACCCATTGGTCAAATTCTTCTGAAGTCAAGACACCTAATTCCAAAGCAGCTTCTTTTAAAGTTAAGCCATTCTTGTGGGCATGTTTAGCAGTTTTGGAAGCAGCATCATAACCAATCTTTGGATTCAAAGCAGTAACCAACATCAATGATTCGTGTAAGATTTTTTCAATCTTTTCTTCATTAGCTTTTATACCTTCAACACAGTGAATTCTAAAAGAGTTACAACCATCGGCCAATAATCTAATTGAAGATAACAAGTTACTGATCAAGACAGGTTTGAAAACGTTCAATTCAAATTGACCTGAGGCACCTGCAAATGTAATTGCTGAGTGGTTACCAAAGACTTGAGTGGCAACCATGGTTAATGCTTCATTTTGAGTTGGGTTGACTTTACCTGGCATAATTGATGAACCTGGTTCATTTTCTGGTAATGATAATTCACCGTAACCACATCTTGGGCCTGAACCTAAGTATCTGATATCATTAGCGATCTTGTATAAGGATACGGCAAGTGTGTTTAAAGCACCAGAACTCTCAACTATAGCATCATGAGCAGCCAAGGCTTCAAATTTGTTTGGAGCTGTGAAAAATTTCAAACCGGTCAAGTTTGAAACTTGAGTAGCAACGGCTTCGGCAAAACCTTTCTTTGTGTTTAAACCTGTACCGACGGCAGTACCACCTTGAGCTAAGAATCTCAATGAATGTAAAGAAGTTTCAACTCTTGAAATACCGTTAGTCAATTGTTGGACATAACCTGAGAATTCTTGACCCAAAGTCAATGGAGTAGCGTCTTGTAAATGAGTTCTTCCAATCTTGATGATATCTTTGAATTCTTGAGCCTTGACGTCTAATGCATCTCTCAAGGCAATTAATTCTGGTAACAAATGATTTGTAATTTCAGTGACTGCAGCTATGTGCATAACAGTTGGGAATGTATCATTTGAAGATTGTGACATGTTGACATGATCATTTGGATGCACAGGTTTTTTTGAGCCCAATTCACCTCCTAAGATCTCAATGGCTCTGTTTGAGATAACTTCATTAGCATTCATATTTGATTGAGTACCAGAACCAGTTTGGAAAACAACCAATGGGAAATGATCTAACAATTTACCATCAGAAACTTCTGTGGCAGCCTGTTTAATGGCTTCAGCAATTTTTGGATCTAATGTACCATTGGCTTCATTAACAATGGCAGTAGCCTTCTTTAAGACACCAAAAGCCTTGATAACTGGCTCTGGCATTTTTTCTCTCTCACCACCAATCTTGAAATTTTGGAATGAACGTTGAGTTTGAGCACCCCAGTACCTGGAATCTTCAACTTCTAATGGACCAAATGCATCAGATTCAGTTCTGAATAATTTGGAAGTTGAATGAAATAATCTGGTACTTGAAGCTTTTGTAGTGGATGAGGACATTGACTTTGATAAGGATCTTAACATGTTCTTAATTAGCTAATCTGGTCTTTTCTTACTCCAATTCTTTGTTTATCTAAACAAGAAAATTGCAGAATTCGAATATAAACTTTCTTGGGGTATATAGTTTTTTGAAATCAATCTTCCCTCAATAGATTTTTGTTTTTTTTTTCACCAATTTTCAATCAATCATTAAAAAATTACCACGGACCCGAATTCTTACTTTATATTTTCTAAATATAGAAGTCAGGGGCTGTTTGTATGTATATTATGAGAAATTTTCAATTGAAGAAAATTTGAGACAAAGGAGAAGGATGGGATCATTTGAAAGGGGGGAATGGACGAGTATTTAATCATTGATATACATGATATCAAGAAGATAAGTAAGAGTATCAGTAAGTCGTCTAGATCTATTAGGAATAGATTGCACTCGATTATTTATGACAATGACTTCATTTCAAATCAGATCATTACTAGTTATAACAATAGACCAATAGTGCCCAACAGGAGATGTGGGTTATGGTATGTGAGACCAGAGCAACAGACGGATTCCTGCTATTTCAAATCCACAGATGGCCACAACACGCAGTGGGATTTCTCGATCAAGAGATTGAATTTCCATTTGATCCCACTTATTATGGCAAATAATGGGATAGTTATCGTTGATTCAACAAGACGTGGGAAAAAGATGCCAGATGCATTGTCAAAGACCGTACCGATCTGGTGTTGTGTAATAAATGCTATAGTGTTCGGTAATGTTGAGTTACATCTTCCTCCAGAGACAGTGTCCAAGATTGAATACGATTTGATCTTACAAAAAATACCTTATATGGTTGAAAGAGTGAAAGATTTGAAAATTATGAACCATATCACTCTTGACAAACCTTTGAGACCGTTATGGACATTTCCAGGATCAGTGACTTATGAGCCATTGGGTCAATGTGAAGAATTTCACCCTGTTATATGTTGCACATCAAGTATGCAGTATCAAGATGGAGAATTACATTTGAAAGGCTTTGAGTATGTGCAAGGTGCTGCTGATGACCATGAGTTATGGGCTCCTCACCACGACTTTGATCATATCATTTTTTGGAATAACAGAGCTAGTTTTGAAAAATTGAATAATGACGAAGAGATCAACAATTTGATTTTGCAATTAGTGGAACTGGCAAAATTGGAAAATTCATCTTCAGATATCAAGGACATAGTGAAGTTTGGTGATACAAATTTAAGTAATGGGATTATTGCCAACAAGATAGACCAAGTACCCCCTGGTTTAGAAAAATATGAAAAAATTGTCATATTTACAGAGACATACAAGACTGAATTTTTAGAACAATTTCTTTTCAACCACTCTGCAACTAAGAAAAAAATCATTTTCATACCATACAGTTCTAACAAGAAATATTACAAGAAATTCAGAGATATCTTGGGTAGTTTGATCAAAGTATTGCAAGAAGTTGAAAAAGAAGTCTTAGTGTTGTGTGAAAATGGAGAAGATTTTTCCATTGCAACTATATTGTGTTTGATATGTTCTCAATATGACTTAGACTGGGTAAAATCCACTGACCAATTGATCACTAAAAACTTCATCAAATTGCAATTGATAAATATCATGAATATCAAACAGTGCAATCCTCAGAGAAATGTATTAAACAGTTGTAATTCTGTCTTGATGTGATGCTCTAGATTGCCTTATATAGTAATTAGCATTAATTTTGATTTTTTTTTGATTTTTTGGTTTTTTTTTTTTTTTTTTTTTTGAAAAGTTTTTTGAAAAGTTTCAACGAGAGTAGTTAACAGGTCTTCGAACTGACTAGCGTCAATAACTATAATGATCACAGTGAGGAGTAGTAGGCTTCTTTCCAGTACATCAATAAGGAGATGTATAGCCACAACTGTTGAAGAAGTGATTTCCTCTACAGATATTTTTTCAAGTGATCTGCCTCATATCACCGAAATACCCAAGAAACCAAATTATGTTCGAGATTTAAATAGATTTAATAGAGCAAATTTCCTGATAGATACAAAGGACTTACATGCAAGCCCGAAATTTAAATTGGAGTCCAGCTCGAATGTCTCATTGGTCAAAATAGACTATTATTTGGAGACAGACAACATCCACCATGCTCTTGTTGAGATCGATAGGTTGATATTTGAAACACCTGAGTTGGTCAAATCCATTCAAAACATGAATTCAATCTTCATTAAGGCAAATTCTTTGCTCAGGGTTTCAAGCAAACCTTTCTATTCCCGTGATATAGAGTTGAATGTGTTAAACAACTCGGTTCTCAAATTAATCAAATTATATGATTTCTTAATACTGGAGAGCCTTCTAAATGACATAATAGTTGAAAATACTGTGAAGGTACTATTAAGAAATAATAGAGTCATTCAAGCTTTCAATATCTTGAATGCATATCCTGATCATTTCAAAAATATCAACTTGTTGAATTTGTTGATCAAGATATCCGGGGACGGTGTTCCAATAACTTGGACATTCCCAACTGGGAAGCATTTAATAAAAGGTGGTAACAAATCGATATACCAGGCTCTCAAGAGTGATCCTTCCAAATGTATGTCTATAGTTAAAGATTCCGCATTGAGTCCTAATTTGGAAACACTAAATAATATGATTTTGATCATTGGTAAATCAAAGAGTTTGAAATTATTGGAGGAATTTATCAACACGACATGGGGAATTAATGATGGAAAATATTTACCAAAAAACTCAGCATTATATCCAGATTTAACGACATTAATTAACGTTGTCTATAGTTTTGGATACAATGATAATTTTGTTGAAGGATTAAATGTTTTAAATGTTTTCGTCAAAAATTATCATTTCAATTTTAATGATAATGAATTCTGGTGTAATTTATTCAGAGCTTATTCAGTGTCATTACCAAAAAGCGATTTCAAATTGGAGATGTACAAGAGTTTATGGGATCTCACCAAGGCTTATAATCTGAATATCAGCTTAGAGTTGTACTCGATGAGATGTAAGAATTTGAAAGAATTTTTCCAATTAAGACAGTTAATTGAAACTGTACCAGAAATTTACAAAATTGTCTCCGATGGTGATCCTGTTTATGGACAAATTGTATTAAAACAATATCTTGCTACAATTATCAAATTACAAGCTCAAAAGAATTTTTTCAACCAGTCACTTAAATTGGTAGAAACTTGGAGTCCAAATCATCAATTCAAACTGAGGATGGATGAGATTGTCAAGAAGAATTATCAGTATTACTACAAGAATATCGAGAAAAGAATGGCTTCTCAAAACATGGAAACTAATTTGGTATATGATGAAGATGATGATGATCCTTTAATTTTCTTTTGAAATAACTATTTCAACCAATTCATTTGAGTTCAAATATTTTGATAATAATAACCAACCATATCTAAAATGCACCATTTGAGAAAAATGACCTAATGCCATTGACGCCAAATTGACAAACAATGTGTTCAAATTTATCAAGATTTTCACTGTTGGTTCATGGATTAATTGTATCTTTTGTGAAAAAAATGGCTCGATAAACGATGTATATAATCTTTGCATGATTTCATAATTTGTAATCAAATTAAATGAATACTTAACATAGAAATCCCATGATTTCAAAACATAAAGCTTTTCAATATTGTAGACACCGCTCTCGATGAATTTAACAGCACCATGGTATAAAGATATGTGGTTTGGATGTTCCGATACCCCAAGCTCATCGAAAGTGATCAATACAACATTTGGCTTCCCATCTTTGACCAAGATCTCCAATAGAGCTCTTCCAATCTCTTCCACGCTCCAATGTATATTGATATTATCTTCAAAATTCAAAATTTCATGTTCAATACCAAATATTTGACAACTTCTGTGTAATTCCTTAGCCCTTAATGAACCCAAATTTTCAAAATCCCCATTACTAAAACTTATCAATTTTAAATGATTACCATATTTTGGTGTATTCAACTGAGTGATAGTAGGTCCAAAAAACATAACTTCATCATCAGGATGAGCTGTTAATATATAGATGGACTTATCAACAAGGTTAGCCGAGATGATTGGTTCTGTGTTTAAATCGTACGTTCTTGGGTATAATTCCTCAGTGGTAACGTATCTTGGACGTAACAATGTCTGGGGTATAACAGTGGATAACAATACCCATACGAAATAAGACCAAAGCACTATTTTAATCAGCAACTTAGGAATGACAAACAACATCATTTTGCACAATGTTATTATTCTCTTTATCTAATCACCCAATTTCAAAGACCTTTTTTTTTTTTTTTTCCTATGTTCCAAAATTTTTCACTCAATGCAATTTTTTGACATGTTTTTTTTCCCCTTATGGGAACTCGATGCAAGACAGAAAGAAATACCCCCCCTTGGTTCTATACACAGATGAAGCAATTAATGACTTGTACTCATAGCAAGATGATTTGGACTCTAATGATATTATCATTTATACAATTTTCAAACTGCTTGAATCTAAATCAAACAAGGCTTCAATTAACAACAGCGGCCAAAAATCAAACAACTGTGATCTCCAAATCAACAGATGTGTTGTACATGCCACAAGACTTTCAAACATTATTCATTTTTGGCACGTCAAGCGCTCAAACTTTTCCTGAGCCCACAGCTACTTTTGAGGAAGTAGTTCAATTCATCAGTAGCTCTATTCCTTTTATGTTTAATGCGTATTACCAGTTCAAAGGTTTCTTTGTCACTCTACCACATTCAAGAAATATAACAACAAGTAACACACCAGTGTTGACAATGTATTTTGAAGAAAACCGAAACCACAATTATGGGAATTCTCCAAATGAGTTTTGGAACTCATTGGCAAATAACTGGATCGATCTGAAATTGATGCAGACTTTAATTCATTCCACTTTTTGTACTTTCAACACCACTATTGAACTTTCACCAGGGTACTGTATTGAAATCACTTCAAATGACACTATACAGTTTTTCAGTGTTAATTTGAACACTTTAGCAAGAGAACTTTTCTCAAAAGTTAAATCGAATGATGATAATTTCAAGATACAAGTGACAAATCCAGGATGGACCAAAATTGATAACCATAGAAATCAAACAAATCTTGGTATTGTAGTTGATGATAATTTCTGGAAGTTGAAATCAACAAGATTAGCGAATTTAAAGAACAGTGCAAAGTCTAAATTCCAAGAGAAATTAACTGAAAAATTGATCTACTCAAGAGACTCAGTTAATGTTAGGTCAGTTCCATTGCAGAAATTTGGGCTATGGCAAAATCCGAGATCTAGATCTTATTCCCAGGTGATACGTCCTAGTTCAGGAATGTTGAAACGATTAGGTTACAAGATCAATGGTAAATTTTTGAGGCGTGAAGAATTGCAAAAGATAGTCTCCAGTGAAGAAGATGAACCTTGTGCACCTGTAACTTGGGCAAATATTTTCCATGCCAGTGTCTTTGGGAAACCAAAACTATGTCCACCAGATTGAATGTTACAAGAGAGATAAATATGTATTTGGAATATTATTGAGTTGAGGGGGGGAAATATACAGATATATATTGAAAAACTATATACATTTACTTATTTAGTGGGGCAATCATTTAAATAATCCTTTGAAAAAATCTTCAACTTTTTTCACTTTTGAGTTGGATTTGTCATCAGATTCATCGTTCTTAATGTCTTTAGATTCAAATGGTTTCCATGATGGGTCAACATTGGCAGTCTTATCGTCAAAAGTGTGAGCCAATGCTTCTAATAACAGCTGTTGAGTTGAATTTTCAGCTCTCATTATCTTAACGTTGAATTCAACTCTTAAATTACCTCTTGTCTTCATATTATTATGCACCGGAACACCTTTATCTGGGATAGTTATGGTTCTACCTGTTTGAGTACCAGATGGCACTTTTAATCTTAAAGAATCTCCATCCAATGTTGGAATTGAGACTTGACCACCCAATGCAGCAGTGGTCATTGGAATCTCCGATTTGAAAATTAAATCATTACCTTCTCTCTTGAAATTTGGATCAGGCTTAACTCTCACTCTTATAATTAAATCACCTTTAACTAATCTCACATTTGGACCTGTTGTTACATTCGGAGAATCACCTTCTCCAGCAACTCTTAATCTTGTACCGTCTTTAATACCAGATGGTAACTTGATCTCTGTTTCCTTTTGTGTAGTTTGGTTACCTTGGCCATGACATGTGCTACATGCATCATCTGGGTTTATTGTAACACCAGTACCTTCACAAGTCTTACAAGTGGAAGCCATTTGGAAACCAGCTTGCAAGAAATGCACAGTAGATCCTGTTCCTTGACATGTAGAACAAGTGGATTTCTTTTTTCCGGATTTCAATCCAGCACCATGACATGTATTACATTGGTCCAATACCGAATAATCAATTTTTGTCGATGTTCCGAAAATGGCATCTTTAAATGAAATCGTCTTCAAGATCTCGACGTCATTACCTTCATATGTTTGAACATAAGATTGTCCCCCACGTCTATTGGATCTAGTACCAAATGCGCTTCCAAATATATCTTCAAAATTGATTCCTTCAAATGGATTTCCTGAACCTCCAAATGGATTACCAGCTTGGCCAGAATAGGCACCAGCAAATGGATTACCTCCACCTCCTCCCTGTTGGTCAAAAGTGGATCCAAATTGATCAAACTGTTGTTTCTTTTCAGGGTTACTCAAGATCTCATATGCATCTTGAATATCATGGAACTTTTTTTGAGCTCCTTCATCTTTATTAATATCCGGATGGTATTTTTTAGCTAACTTGTAATAGGCTTTCTTAATATCGGAGCCTGACGAACTCTTTTCCACTCCTAAAGTCTGATATGGATCTGATATTAGTAAACGCTGAGAGCTATGGAAAAGTCTCTTACTAGCATTACTAAACAAGCGAGTGGTTGGTCTGCTGTATCTGAATAAGAATTTGGATGACATTACTATATGTCTTTACTACTCTTCTTCTTCCCTTAAGCTTATTTTTTTTTTTATTTCATTTTTTTTTTTTTTTTTTGGTCGTCAAAGAAGAGAAAAAAAAAAAAGAGATGAAAAAGTTTTGAAAAGATTCCAGAAATTTCGGTGTTTCTTTAGATTTCATTCAGTGCAAAAGAGAAGAGAATGTCTTTGATTAAACCGTTGGAAGTAGATTACGTAGATGCTCATGATAAAGAGGACCAAGATAGTAAGTTGTATGACTTCTTGGAAAAGCTGTCTTTAGAAAGGGACGGTTCTACAAATAAATTGAAAAAACCGTGGAGATTTGAGTCACCACATGGTTTCTTCAAGCAAAGAGATTCAAGTACAGATGAATTAAATTTCAACTACATTACACAAGATTTTGGGTTGCTGCTACCATCTTGGGAAGATTTGAAATTGAAATTACTGGAGTTGAATGCCAATGCTAAACCAAATGAGTCTTATAAATTGTTATTCTTAGCAAGACATGGCCAAGGTCACCACAATTTTGCTGTTGCCAAATATGGTATCGAGCTGTGGGATAACCACTGGTCACATATTGAAGGAGATGGAGAGATAACATGGGGCCCAGACCCTTTCTTAACAGAGTTGGGTGAGAATCAAGCTAGAGAAAATAATAAGGCTTGGAAACAACAATTACTGAAAGGTGCCCCATTACCAGAGAAATTTTACTCATCACCTTTTACTAGATCTTGTCAAACTTTGGTTAACACATGGTTAGATATTGCATTAACAGAGTCTGATACTCCAAAACGTCCTTTGATCAAAGAGTTGATAAGAGAACAAATTGGTGTGCATCTTTGTGATAAGCGTTCCACTAGATCAATTATTGAATCAAGATTTGCCAAGTACGGGTTTGATATAGAAGATGGTTTTGCAGAGAATGATGATTTATATAAAGATGATGTCAGAGAGACTGTTATTGAACAAGTTTCAAGATTACATGATTTCTTACAATTTCTTTTTGAGAAAGAATGGGATGGATCTAAAGTTAAAGATGAGAAAGACACTTATGTCAGTGTTACTAGTCATGCTGGAACTACTAGATCTTTACTTTTAGCTTTGGGGCATAACAGGTTCACTATTGCTGCTGGAGGTATGATTCCAGTAGTTGTTAAAGGTACTAGACAAATTGAATGAAATTGCTGTGTTTATGAGAAATTTTTTTTGTTAATGAGTGTCTTTTTCACCAGATATATATAAGAATATATATAGAGAGACGATTTAGAGGAAAATATGAAAAATAATAGATTATAATTTGCAATGTAGTAGTTATTTGTTAAAAAAATGTAAGTTGACTTAAAAATAAAAAACACTAAACTGATAAGGATGGTTTAATAGAAATGAAAAAGACAAAAAAAAAAACACAGACACATAATAATAATAAAAAGCTATACCTCTTTTCTTCATCTACAGTGACAAGAGTTTTTCCACACCATCAATACTATTCTTAGCAAAATATCTAACATCAACATCTTCATCTTCTGTCAATTCCCTCAATACAGGTAAGATATCAGTTTCCACTGTCTTTTTATGATCCACTGAGATTTTCTTACTGATATCTAATAATGCTTTGGCCACATTGAATCTAATATTTGGAACTTGATCTTTTGATAATTTCAAGATATATGGTAAGATATCACTCAAGATCAAATTTTCATCAACAACATTGCTCAATTTACCCAATGCAAAGACAGAAGTTATTCTAACAATAAAATTACTCAAATCAACTTTCTCACTCAAGATACGATCGATTAATTCTTGTTTTGACCATTCTGAACCGAAAATTAAACTCAATTTTTCCAAATTATCAACTGCAGCATTTCTAATAGAATAAACTGGATCCCATAACCATGACATGCATAATTCACCCAATTCTTCGTCAAAGAAAGAAACACCCAATTGTTCAGACAATAATGGAATTTGTTCAATAATCAGTAACCTAACTCTCCATTGTTTATCTTGAGCCAATTCAGTGATAGCTGGTAATAATGATTTGGATAATAACTGAATTCCAATGACTTCATTGACCACTTGTAAATTTGAAATGATATTTAAACGTACTTCTGGGAACTCGTCTTTTAACATGTTCAAGAAAGTTGGTAATAAGTATTTTATAGTTAAATCTTTACCCAAGATTGGTGCTAATCCTGTAATTTCTGAAGCTAAAGCACTTCTAACAACTTCATTTTCATCTGTACTTAAACTTTCAACGCATGGAACGATATCGTTTAATAAGACATCTGGGTTATTAATTAACTTGGCAAATCCTGGTAATTGTTTAGAAATGGCTTTTCTAACTTCACCTTCGTTATCTTTCATTAATGATGTAATTTGTGGAATCAATTTTATTATATCAGTTGATGGATCGTTGAAATTGGAAACCAAGCTTTCAAAACGGTCAGCAACCATATAACGAACTCTCCAACTTTCATCATGGATCAACATTAAGACACTGTTAAACAATTCTTGATCATGAGAAGTATCGTTATTTAATTTAAAGAATTTCAAAATTGAAATCAATACATCAACACTTAAGAATTTAACTGAATCTTGGTTATCATTTAATAATGATTGAAACATTGATGAGATTAATTCATAATTGATTTCATCTAATTTGTTAGTCTTTGAGAAAGTTGAAGATAACAAATCAATGATTTTTGGTAAATGCTTAGCACTTGCTCTTCTAACCATTGGAGTATCATCATCAACTAATTTCAAATAAAGAGTGAGCAATTTCTTACGTAATTCGCTATCGACTCTAATGACAACACTTTCGAATAAACCAGTTGAAGCAACTCTATGACTAAACCATTTATGTTCTGATAATTTTTCAATCAATGGCAAGAATTCAGAATTGATTTGTTGCTCATCAAATGATTCACTGATCTTGTTTAAAGTTTCAATTGCACGATCTCTAACAATTGGTTCTTCATTTTGTGTAATATTTTCCAAAACTGGTATTAAACTAGTTGCAAAAGATGCACCACCAACATATGGAATAAATTTGATCAATTCTTCAGCAATAACAGTGATAACTTCATCTTCGTCATCTTGTACAACATCTTTTAAATAAGGTAATAATTCATTTCTTGTTCTTTCAGGGCCCAATGCTAAAGCTATTGTATCTAATCTTTTCATTGCTTGAACTCTACTTCCAACTTCATCATTTTTCAATTCATCCATTAATAATGCAATTGGATATATTTCATCTGATGATATATCATTACTTGTTGATGTGTTATTAGTTGGGATGCTTGCAGTTGCTGTTGCTGTTGCTGCACTAGTTGGTGATGGAGATATATCTTGTGGGTCCATTATGTATATAAATTCTTGTTTCTTTTTTTAAATATAAGAAAATGAAATGTGCTAAATTATTCAATGCTGAATTCTATGAGAACAATATAACTTTGTAATGATAGATGATGGGGAATTGTATAGATCTGTTACAATGGGGAATTGAGTTCAAAAGGATAAGATAAAAAAAAAAAAATAAAACACACGGTACAATCTCTCACACACACTCACTTGGATAATATTGTCAATTTGATATCAAGCAAAAAAATGTATATAAAGTATAAATGTATGAAATTTGATGGTATAATTGATTAATTGGCTTTCTGCTCTCTCTTCTCTCTATGCTAATTCAAACTTGTTGTTTTTTTTACTTTTCTTCAAAATTTTCCTTTTCGACAAAAAAAAACACAGAAAAAAAAAAAAGTAGTGTGTGTGTATTCAGATTACTAAATACGGTAATATTGCCAGTTCTGGTTTTCTTCTATTAGCAAATCTATAGACACTTATAAAAGGGGATTTCTTATTTAACAAATCAGCTAGTTTTAGCCTTCACAAATGCATTCTGATTTTGTTCATCATAGATAGGTGGAGACAATCTTGATGTTGAGCTAGATTCTGATCTTTTGATATAGAAGAGATATTAGATTATATACAGTTTTCAGAAGCTAAATAAAGAAAACCGGGAGAAATTCTATACATATGACACTTTGAAAATCATCTTTAAAGTATTAAGTATCAATGATCTATTTTTCTTTAATGAGATGATGAAACCTATTAGTAATAATAACAACATTATTAAACTGTTATTCTGTTTATAATATTTCTTGAAAAAATTTCTGAATTTCAGTATTACATGAGTTGATTTTATCTGATTTCTTTCAACAGGTTTTTCGATAATCTCATGATGTTCATTTGAAATTACAGTTTCTACTTCTCTCTCTTTTCTTTCCTTTTCTTTTCTTTCTCTCTCTTTCTTTTCCTGTAATAATTTATCTTCTTTTTGTTTCTTTAGCTGCTTCTTAGTTTGACTCAATTTATTCAAATATTCCAATTTCACAGAATCTTGTTCTTTATAAAAAAATTTATTAATTAATTGTTCCAGTTTATCATATTGTTCTAAAAATGGTAATACATTGAATAAATATAATTTTAAAATCTTTAATGGAACCAGTTTTTTGGAGATATCTTCAATGGTAAATGTCTTCAAGAAATTGTCAATTTGTTCCAGTAATAAGGACAATTCTAAATTATTAGATTTTTCAATGATGAATACTATTAAATAAAGCTCATCATCATCTATATTTTTAATGACAAAATCGTTGTATAAATCACCATTATGGAATTTGTTCACCAATTTTTGCTTATCTTTCACTTCAAATTCATTTTTCAAAATCAAATCATATAAACTTAAATACAATTTCAAAATCTTTATATGTAATTCATCATCTATATTATTTATTCTTTCATTTTGTAATACTTCAATTATTAAATCCCATGCCTTGATGAAATTCTTATTCAAATAATTCTTTATCGATAATTGATAAACATCACTGGTTTTCAAAGATAAATCTATATTTTGATTATATGAATATAACAACGAAGATGAAGATATTCCATCATATTGCTGGAATTGATCACTGTTATTATTGTTATTTGAAGTATACGTGAGTGATGATGACATTGTCGAATTCTTGTATAATATATCTTGTTCGGTATTAATTTTTATCTTTTTTTTTTTCTTTAGTCATTTTTTTTTTTTGCTCTTGAATTTAACTCTTATGGATACATGTTGGTTTGTATGTTAGGTTTTACTTGTCCTATTGCATAATATATAAATTCTAATTAGTGTACCGAGAGAATGCACTTAATATATATAATTAAGATATACCTCCATAAAGAATCCTCTTTGAAGCGATTTTTCATTGACATTTTGAATATTTTTCTTGTTAAATTAGACGCATTCTAGCTCTTGGTATATTTTAAAAACATATTGTGGTTAATCACTCAGAGCTTTATATACACATGTCTATTCTTTTGACCAGCATATTAATCATAAATAGCTTATATTAATTATCAAATCTACACTCTAGTCTAACAGTGATTTGTATTTCAAAATAACAATGTATATTTTAAATGATTATCTTAGTGCATGTAAGAATATGCATGTAGGGTTTCAAAGTCGGATTTCAATAGAGAATTGTATAATATAATCTTGAGAAGTTATATTAGACATACGAATGAATACTAGCAGTTATCAAAAGTTATCTGATCATTAGTTTCAAGATCAAACATGTTCACAGTTAATTCCGGTTGTGAGTCATTTAAGATGTAAAAAGGGGAATTTTTCGTTTAAAAAAAATTTTCCTTTGCTTATTAAAAAGCCATCATTTCTTCAATTTATATCTTTTAGATTATTAAAAGAGAAAGAGGTTAATAGAATATGATCATGGTAAACGACAAAAGACTCAAGTTAACGGTGAATATTTTCATCGAGATACTACAAAATTATATCGACAAGTTCACAATTTACCAAGTTCCAACTTATTTGCAATTAATTTATTTCAACCAACAATTACAATCATCGAATTTAGTGGATCCATATCCATTATTCCAACAAATAATAGAAGAACTTGAGACAATAGATAAGATCTTGGAAATTAGGAATTTAAGACATTTACAAATATGCAATAATCTTAGTCAATTGTTGATAACGTTATTAGCTTCATCCAATAATTTCTTAAAAGTGCATGATAAGATTTTGACCAATATTTACAAGAGTTCAATATCGTATAAGGAATATCAAAATGAGATAATGATAACAGAGACAGAAAGCAGTAATATTTTAAAAAATGAAAATTTCAAGAAATTTCACCGTGAAAGAATAGAAAGATTAAAAGTGAATGATCGTCGTATCTTTGGTAATAGTCGATGCTGAGATGAGGATAGATAGTTATGTATATGTAATATCCACTTTTCTTAGAGTTATTATTCCGTGGGGCTTGTCCCACTTTTGCCAGGATCTTTGCAAAGATCGAAAAAGATAAAACGGCTAACTGAAAAAAAAAATTAAAATTTTCTCTAAAGCAAGAAAAAAAAATCTGTGTTAGGGTTCTTTTTTAATCGATTGAACATTATCACGAGCATTTGTTATACTCTCATGAATAAGAAGAGATAATGAGTATATCTTTAGGTTCAGTGATATACACTGCTGTGAAACCTATTTTCAAGATTTATTTCATTATAAGTCTTGGATATTTAATGGGGAAGAGAAATGTATTAACTGTGGAGACTTCTAGAAATATTAGTGATATTGTATTGACTTTGATCTTACCTTGTTTAATTTTCAGCAAGATTGTAACTAATATTGATAATGCAGATATAAAGCAAATTGGTATTATATGTTTAAGTGCCGTTTTCTTATTTACAAGTGGTGGTATTGGTAGTTATTTAGTATATTTAATTACACCGGTACCTCCAACTTGGTTAGGTGGTTGCTTAAGTGTTGGGTTTTTCCCAAATATTAGTGATTTACCAATTCTGTACATCCAAACATTGGATACCGGTACCGTTTTCACCTCGGCAGATGGTGATAAAGGTGTCGCATATATATGTATCTTCTTGGCTGTACAAACAATTTTCCAATTTAATCTTGGTGGTTATAGATTGATCCAATATGATTTCGCAAGGCTGTTAAGACTGATGAAAGATGATCTGGAGAAAAATAATAATGACATATCCAATGGTGAGTCAAGTGATCATACTATAAATGAAGATGCCATTTCATTAACTTCGTTATCATCAACTGAAGAACAGCAACATGAACTTCCAAAACCACAGAGTCGTAGACCGACAGCAGATGACCATTTATTCGACTTGCAACATAGACAGCAACGTCGTAAGTCTCGTGGATTGAGTGTTACACAATCTGTGACATCAAATGCATCATACGCGACATCAGTGAGAAATATTGATTTAAGAAAAATGCCATCACAAGGTATAAATGATTTGGTCATTGAGTATTCGCAACTGGAGAATTTAAAACATAATGAACCAACAGTTGCTGGGTTTACTGAATTATCTATAAAACCTACAATTCAATCGTCTGATGAAACTGCAACAGAGACAACAGATAAGACAAAATTTTCAAGTAAAATAATGCATCAATTATTACAAATGTTGGAAAATTTCAAGAGACCACCATCTATTGCATTAATATCTTCGATAACCATTTCGATGATCCCCTGGGTGAAAGCACTTTTTGTCAAGACTTCACAACTGCATATTCATCCAGCCCCAGATGGACTACCACCTTTATCATTTATCATGGATTTAACTAATTATATTGCCAATGCATGTGTTCCACTTGGTTTACTCTTATTAGGTCTGACTTTATCGCGTTTAAGAGTTGGTAATATGGCAAAGGGGTATTGGAAAGTTCCTGTTGCATTGACATGCTTAAGATTGATCATATTACCAGTGATTGGAGTTTCATTTGTAAATAAATTACAAAGGGATGGGTGGTTTAAAGATGATAAGATCTTATTATTTGTATGTGCAATCAATTTTGGTTTACCAAATGCTACTGCATTGATTTATCTCACAGCTTTTTACACACCAGTGGATAGTGATCTACATTCACAAATGGACTACTTAAGTTTAACTTATATTTTCCAATACCCTGTATTAGCTATAAGTTTACCATTTTTAACAACATTTGTCTTGAAAGTTCTTTTGAAATTTTGATTTAGTTTAGTTTAGTTTAGTTTTATAGATATCAATCGATCTGGGGCTGTCTATATTTTTGACAGCAATTTAGTGATAAATCTTGTAGAAGGCGAAGGGAGGAAAAAATTGCTTGCTGAAATTTGTTTTCATATAAATACATCATATCTTGTTCAATTGGTTCACATAAAGTATAATAAAATAAAACCAAAATGGCGTTATATTACTCTTTAGTATTTGGATTATTGATCTTTGAAATGGTCTTGTTTCTGTTATTATCATTACCATTACCAAGACGTTTAAGAAAACCATTATTAAGAACTATAAGTAGACCGTTCCATTTAAAAGAAGTACAAATTGCGATCAAGTGTATATTAGGTTTTATCTTGGTGTTATTTATTGATGCTGTTAATAGAGTGGTACAAATTAAACTGGAATTGTCTCCTGTTTTGCAAAGAAAGCAAATGCAAGAAAATAATGAAGGTGGAATTTTACCAAGTGCTATTGCTCCACCTCCACCGGGTACTTCAATTTTACAAACAAATCCTGAAATTCAAGCAAGGAAATTTTACGCAGAGAGAAATATGTATCTCTGTGGATTCACATTGTTTTTAACTTTAATTGTGAATAGAACTTATGCTTTAGTTCATGAATTATTAATATTAAAAGATGAAGCTACAAAAGTTGAAACAAATGGTACCGAGTCAAAAGAAGTTCAAGATTTGAAACAAGAACTTGACGAAAAAGATGAAACTTTAGAAATCTTGAAAGAACAAGCTGCTGGTTTATCAAAAGACTACGACGAAATTTCCGCATCAAAGAAAACTTCAACATCTGTATCAACAAGTGAAGAATAACTTTCTATATAACAATACAATTTTATTTAATCCCTTGATTTTTCGTAACTATTACTCTTATGCTTTGGTTGAAAGACGAAATTTTCACTTGCTGGACCTAAAAACAATTCTGTAATCTTGATCCAATCTTTATAATCAGATGAACCTAATAAAGTTTCCATCTCATCTCTACCTTTCCATACTGGAGGTCTTTGATTCAATTTAACTGGGAATCTTTCTAAGATTCCATATGGAATATATCTATGGAAAAATGATAAGAATTCACAAAGATATCTACGAGCATTATTAATACCATACTCATCTGAACCCCAATGCTCAATGGCAAAATCGGCATATTTTTGTAAAATGGCCAATCTCTCAGTGGAAGATTTATCAAGGTATTGTTGTGCCTCAATTTCTTCAAAAATCCATGGCTTAATTAATGCACCACGGGCAACCATACATGAATCAATCCCAGGTTGAGCTATAGCATCGTACCAATCACCAAAATTATAAATATCACCATTTCCGATAAACCATGTTGGATTTGCAGGATCCGATAATTCTTTGTTTTCCAATTTAGTATCGTTCAATTCTTTGACAATCAAACCCATCTTATTGATATAATCCCAATCGGCTTCTCTTGTATAACGTTGTTGTCTTGTTCTACCGTGTAAAGTTATGGCACCAACATCTGTCTCTGTCATTACTCTCTTCACAACGTTATCAGCAACTAAGTGACCATCTCTGGTACCCATTCTTATCTTAACAGTAACTGGAATATCACCACCACACGCATTCATAGTTTTCAAGAGTCTAACTAAACGTGGAGGTTGATCTAATAATGCAGAACCTTGACCTTGACGGTATAATAAATCAATTGGACAACCACAATTCAAATTCAACTCTGATACAGATGGACAGTTCTCATATACAACCTCAGACAGTTTCAGCAGTTGCCATAATTTAGATGTAGCAATTTGAACACCAAATCCAGGATATTCACTCTCATGTGCCTTGGGTAATGCCCATTCAGAGTTATTACCTTGAACTAAAGGTAACGCCAATGCCATCTCAGAATACGTGACATCACATCCCATGGTTTTCATCAATCTTCTAAAGGGTAAATTACCAACTGTGGTTAAAGGCGAAAGAATTTTGGCATTTTGGAAATTTAATCTCTTCTTTTCACTTGGTTTAAAAGGTGCCTCTGTGTAAGTGTTCAATTTTTCTTTAACTTCATCTTGTGTAGTACCTTTTGGAGTCTCTTCTCTAATAACTTGACTATCTATGTAAGGCAAGTAAATTTCACTCTTAGCAAATTTATAAGTTTTCTTCTGTAATGAACTCTTTGCAGACATTGTAATATTATTAACCTCACCTTTTAACTTGTAAAAATCAGCACCTTCAAATGAAATTTTTTTAATCAATTTCCCATCTTGATAATGAGATGATAACCATCTACATTTTAAACCTGCTGGACAATACCCAATAGCTTTGAAAACTGGACACATACCATCAATATCTTTTGGCTTGGATCCGAGATATTTTTCAATATCATGCTCATTTCTACAAGCAGCTGCCCCAAATTTACACTGTTTTGAAGTATTCTCTGGATCAACTAATGATCCACATAATCTGATTTCCTCATGTTGTTGCTTTAAGTCTCTGTTCTTGTTTTGTCCTCCTTTTCTCTTGTTCCTTGGCTTATCTGGTTCGGCAATTGCCTTGGAAGATTCCAGCTCATCGTCATTATATTCGGTAGTCCTGGTAGATGATGAGATTATATATTCTGGTTTGACAAACGCAACACCTTTAACCGATTGTGTATCTTGCTTCTTAGAAGAGTCCTTGTCAACCTCTTCAGCTAACGGTCTCTTGTGGTTTGCTTCAGTTACCTCAGACATATCTCTTATATCTATCTCTCTATCTAGTTATCTCTCTGCAAAAAAAAAAAAATTTTTCGAATCTTCAGAAATTTTTTTTTTTACGCTGCCCTCTGAAATTTTTTTTTTTTTTTGCTTTTGCAAACTGGAAAAAAAAAAAAGGCGATGAGATAGAGCAAATGGTGGAAGAATCAGATGACTGTGCTACCGAATATGAATATCCCTGCAAGGGATCCAGAGCATAACCCCTTATATATAATCGAAAAATGCCGTCGACTTGGGAGACCTGTCTTTGTGGCAGGTCCTATGGTGAGGTACTCAAAATTACCATTCAGAGAAGTTGTAAGAGATTACAATTGTGATATAGTGTATTCACCAATGATCTTAGCAAGGGAGTTTGTTAGGAATGGAGTGGCGAGATATTCTGATTTTACTACGAATTCTAGAGACAGGTCGTTGATAGTACAAATAGGTTGTAATAATACTGTGGATTTGATAAGAATGTGTGAGATGATTTATCCGTATGTTGACGGTATTGGGTTGAATTGTGGCTGCCCAATAAAAGAGCAAGTAAGAGAAGGAATTGGGGCAGCTTTAATGTCTGATCCGTATAAAGTTGCTGAGTTGGTTAAACTGGTGAAAGCCAAATTTGGAGATAAATTATGTGTTGAGACAAAGATAAGGATACATCTGGATTTAGAAGAGACGACAAAATTCGTCAAGATTGTTGAAAAATCTGGGGTTGATTTCATCACGGTTCATGGTAGAACGAAGACAACAAGATCGTCTATTCCTGCAAATTTTGATGCTATCAAATTAGTGAAAGAAACCGTTTCATGTCCTGTAATACTGAATGGAGATTGTTTCTCGTTGGAAGATGCCCTTAAGATTGCTGAATATACCGGATGTGATGGTGTTATGAGTGTACGTGGAATATTAGATAACCCATCTTTGTTCAGTGGTTATAAGAAGGCAACATGGGGCAGTGTAGAAAAATTGGTTCATTACTGTTATCAGTATGGATTACCTTTTAGATTAATTCAACATCATTTATCATGTATGCTTGAAAATCAAATAACAAAAGAACAATATTTAGAGCTCATGGATTTGAAAAATAATGTGGAATTGATAGACTGGTTAGATACTCATTTTGTATTGAAAAGAATTGGTGATATTGGTTTTGGTTCACTGGTTGATATAATCCCTAATCCAAAAAAATCATAATGGTCGTGTGTTGATTTGATAAAATTGTATATAAAAAACAAAAAAAAATTGAACTTTAAAAAAATTTTCTTCTTTTACAAACCATCTCTTCTCTGGTATGAATAAGAGAAATTGTAAGTGATATTCAATCCAGGTCAAGATTATAGACAAGATATCAAATGATGATAATTTTTTTTATTTTAAACCATATTTGTGAGCAAAATTTACTTGTTGAAACATCGTCTTGATGATTCAATTTTTTGTAATGATTGGTTTTATTTGTCATAGTTACACTGAGAGAATCTCTTGTCTATATCATCATCATCATCATCTTAACAAAGATTACTAACATCAATTAAGAGTCTTTTGAATTATCTTTTTCTTTGAAGAATCATGTATTCTTATATCTGGTGACATTAGGTAATATCACTTGAAATAAGACTTTCATATTTTCACTTCCCCTTCTATTTCTACGTTAATAATTTGATATGTTGTTTCACGTTATATTATATAGGATACAAAAATGATTTTTTTATATATAAGAAATTTAACTAACTTATTCGTCATCTTCGACAACAGTGGTGTTTAAACCTTTAACTGATGGAACAATAACAGATTCGACATATGAGAATAATTTTTCTTCAGCATCTTCTTCTTCGTTAACTTTTCTTGAGATTCTTAATCTTAATCTGTATGGAACACCTTTGATACCTCTTTTCCATAATTCAACGTTTAATTTAGGATCTAATCTGACATCAGAAGTACCCATGTGTAATTTGGCAAACTTCTTGATTTCCTTGACAGCTTTTGGAGCTCTCTTCTTGAATTGAGTACCGTGTAACTAGAAAAAAAAAATGTTAGTATAAAGTTGGGATGTCGATATATAGAGCCCATTCCTCAAAACACCTTGGGGAAACATCTTTCTGGATATAATTCTACAGTTCTATTCTTTTCTTCTTGATATTTGTTTCTTCAGTCTGAATGAAAAAAGAAAAAACTTTATTATTACTATTGTGAAATGGGATCTTGTATCTAAATGGAAATGGTGATTAACATACTCTCTTGTGTAAGTTGATTGTGTATTCACGGGTGACAACGTCTTTTAAAGCTGATCTGTTTGATGACATCTTTGGTTGATTATATGAAGTGTTAATGAGATGAAAATGAAAAAAAAATTATACAAATATTTTCATTAACTTTTTTTTGTTGTCTCTCTGTAAGTGAAAAAAAAAAAAAAAAAAAAAAACTTGTTTGAATTATATTACACTACTTTTACTTAGTAGGAGCTGCGCAGGAAGATTTAGGGTTAGTAACCCTATATTCAGATTAGTATGGTGTCAAGATGTTTTCTTCTACATTACCTTTATCATATATGTATGTATATATCATCTAGTATTCATTCAAGTCCATAATATTTCGTCACATTAGCAGTCCATTCACCTCTTAAAAGTTTTAAACTATCGATCACTGAGGGATTAATCTCTTCATTGATTTCTTCTTCCAGCATTTCAATTTCAAATAATGCACATAATGAGCACATTATCCTTCCTGTAATCTCCAAATTTTGAACTTGTTTTTGTAATATTTCAAAATTAGGTTCAATCAGTGTCATATTATAGATTGACTCATTTGTCAATACACTTGAATCCGGATCGTTGTATACGGCTTCAACTTGATTTAATATTTGATTCAACGATTTCAAAGGATCATGATTGGACATCTTACAAAATTCCAGCAGTATAATATCCATGGGTAATTGCAAATGCTCCTTATGTATTCTAATCAATTGAGACAACGTCTTTATCAATATCAACTTATCAAAATACTGTCCCTCAGACTCCTTAAGGTTGATCAATATTGAATTTGCCAAATTGATTAAGGTTAAAAATTCTTGTTTCGCAATCAACACACTTATTATGCTAAAAGACAATTTGTTCAATTGCAATTCAGTCTTCTCCTGCGTTCTCCAAATATGTTGATAGTATTCATTAACTAGCATCAAACTGGATCCATACCTTATCCTTAATAACAAGAATTTGAAAACGTTTGACACTTCACGGGGGAACTGTTCTACTTGTCTTTGCTTTGCATTATAATTCAAATCATGTTGTTTCCTCAACTTGTTAATCTTGTACAATTCTGGTATCAATATATCAACTTCATTCTTTATATATTTTATCGATTGAATCTTGAAAACTTGTGCACCATCTGAAATTTCAATCTTTCTATTCGTAATATACATCAAACACATTATCCTCAATTCCCATATTTTCAATATCTCATCTAACGATAACATGGCCCCTTTTAAAGATAATAACAATTTCTTCACTATAGATGCAACTTTCAAATAAACTATAGGAGAGGACCCACTTGATATCAATTTGTGGATATTTTCAATACTCACATCTTCATCTTCATCGATTGTATCCATGGGCAATTGAATAAAAGTATTAGAATTCAATAGAGTAGGATATCTAGACATTTTGCTTTCGTTAGATGTTTCCTGTACTAAATTACTGTTTTGTTTTGCCTTATTTTATGACAGAAAATCAACAAAAACAACACAATTAAGAAAAAAAATTAATATTAAAAAAAAACAATTTTTACCAGAAAAGTATTTAAACTAATTAAACATCACTGGTTCCAAACCTAATTCACTTCTTTTCATTCTGTATTCATTATTTTCTTTCATTGGCCAATTGCTATAATTTAACCATTTTTTTAACCTCCCATCATTGATAGACTGGCAAGCACAAAAATGTCAAATAACACAGACGGCAACAATACCCGGGCACCATCCAACTCAGGTATCAGATTACCTCCAATCTCGTTCTTGGGGAGCTTGAATAATCCAAGACACTCACCACCACCTCAATCTTCACAAGGCTCTTCACAGCCACCTTCAACGGTGCTGTCTTCCCAGATGGGGTTGGCACATTTAGTTTCAACATCTTCACAGACCAATCCTTCTCCAGATATGGGAGGCACTACAAGTCATCCACATAGTCGTAATAGTTCATCCAGTTTCCAATTGCCACCATTAAGTGCTGGTGGTGATAGTAATAATAGTGGTTTCAATCAGTCAAGACTATCATCTTTGGACCCTAATGTAAAACAAGAATCTGAAGATAAGAGGTCTGTTTACAGTTTGCCCACACCAGTACAGTTAGGTATTGATATTAGAAGGCAGAATATATCAAATGACGACCACCAGCAACAACAATTGCTGCAGCAGCTGCTGTTACAACTGCAGCAGAGAGAAGAAGATGATCTTAGAGAGAAGAGATTGAAAGAAGAAAGAAAACGTAAAAATAAAGAGAAAAGAGAAAGAGAAAAACTGTTGAGGCAACAACAGCAGATGCTTTATGAGCAACAACTGGATTTAGAAAGAAGGAGGCTTGTTGAAGAAAATGAAAGACAACACAGAGTCAACGAGGAGCCAAGGTATGCATCTGGAACAGGTTCAATGTCTCCAACTTATATTGCAGGTGTCAATCAACATCAACAGGAACAATCATATCATCATCAGAAGCAATTAGCAGATGATACACAGGAAGATGTAGTACCTTTCAAGAGACAGCATACAACAATAAATAATTCACCAGTGTTGGACGATCTGGAACTGTTTCCAAGAAGGCATATTGGAACTATCTTATACCAACAATACCCAACGAAATCCACTGTAGTAAGAAAATTGCGATTGACAAAAGATCATGAAAAGAGGTTACAAGAAGATGAAATTGAGTATCAAATCTATCTTAATAAGAATAGAAATTATTTGAAAAACAGACCATCCAAGATTATAAATTTAATACCACCATATTTGAAATATTATATCAATTCACTTATCGACATCAAGATATCTTTTAAAGATATTGTTAAAAATGAGAATGTGTTTAAGAGAAATGTGTGGGGAACTGATATTTACACAGATGACTCAGATATTGTATCGATATTATATCATTGTGGTATAATTCCATCCAAATCACCATTCCCAGAAGATAAAGAGAAAGATAAGATAGAGCCGATAACACCAGGTAATAAGTTGAACAGCAAGTCAATACAAAATTTGGCACCTTTTGATAATCCAACAACAGAAGGTGATTTAATTGTAACGTTGATCATATTACCACTGCTAACACAATATCAAGGTTCATATAGAAACAATTATAATTCCAGATCATGGCTTAGTACTCATGATGGTGGATCAATTGCCATATATAATGTGAAATGGTGTCATTTTGGAGATTCGTATGGAGATAACAATTATGCAGATATTAAGAAAACAGCATTAACAGATACTGCATTGTTAAGGCATCAAATGGATGAAGATGAGAAATTCTCAAAGCAACAAATGTTGAATGAAAATAAGGAAAATGATACACTGGAGACAAATTTTACAAGACAACAATCATTAAACAGTTGGAGTTTTGATAAAGATTATTTGAAATCCACTGCAAATGCTTCACAGGCAAAGGTTCAAAAGGAGATTGCTCAAGAAGATGAAGATGAAGAGAAAAGAGGTAATGATACCACAATTTTACTGAATCAAACTACTCAACATCATACTGATGATACCACCATCCAAGATGTCACTAGACATGATGACACAACTATAGATGATCGTTCTTAATATAAACTTTATTCTTTAAATACCTTCTGTAGCATAACCTTCTTCTTCTTATCAAATGGGAGGGGTCTTCTTCTTATTGTTAGGAAAGAACAAGAAAAAAAGAAAAAAAAAAAGTTTTTTTGCCTCACACTATAAAGAGAAAATGGACGAAAAGTTTAAAATATTTATCAATTTGAACCAATACTTTTTTGTAATATAATACTTGAAGGGTCTTGTTCATTTGGATATCTCACTTTCACTTGGGGGCTTATATTTTCATCTTTTCTGGATATATTTTACTACGTTGAAAGTTTTGGAAAAGTGGAAATAGAATGTACTGAGCTTATCTATCAATATTTATTGGGAAAATCATATACAGATCAAAGAATCATCGCATTATTTATATATAGATCATTTTTATTCCATCCGATGCCTAATAAATCATTAGAAGAAGAATCGACAACGTTGAAAAGTGAAGAACAAAATAAGAGTTTAACCACACCACCATCATCACTGAGTAATATCAAGCAACAACAACAACAACAACAACAACCTAAACCACAACAATCTACATTAAGTTTAAGGACGATAAATCAGACAGAAGGTGCATCAGGTAATTTAAGTAAAAGTGTGAAGAATATTTTTATCAAATTTTCAATTCATTTTTCCATATTCTTGACAAAATTAAAGTTTATAGCTGACGAAGTATTGTCATCGGATGAGATTGAGAACCAAATTTTTTATCCAACAGATAGTTCATCAGTATTATCAGAATTATACGAAGATAACGACGAAGATATAATACCATCATACAATATGACCACTGATAAGAAATTTCCGGAGTATCCTATAAATGATATAAGAAATATTAATATTGAAGCAGAAGCAAAACAGTTAAGAGAACTGAATTTAGATGAACCTTTTATTGATGGAGATAAATTATGGCATTTACAAAATCAACAGTGGTTAATACCTTCTGATGAATTACAAACGATGAATGGACAATTGAAATTACAAAAAAAAATAACTGAACAAGAATTAAAACATCTTGTTAGTACAAAAGATTATTCAATAGTTTATAACCATTTAATTTTGAAAAATAAAAGTTTGAAAAAACCAATGAATTTAAAAGATTTGTTGAAAGTTATTAATGCCGGTTGGACAGTTCATAAGACTTGGGAAAATGCTGCCAAAGGTCTTTGACAATACTATATTCTATTCAATTCTTATTTATTTTTTATTTAATATACATCTGTTTTTACCCTTAAAAAGAAATATAAAATGTATTGGTATATAAAAATTTATAAAAGAACTAGAATCACCAAATTTATAAAGAAACCTTTTGAGAATTGAAAAACCTTGCATTTAGAATTGAAAGATAAATAGAAAATAAGATAGCGAAATCACTTATCTATTTTGGTAATGGAGGAACGACATAAGTCAGATTTGTGACATTATGGAAACCTGGATGTTCAAAAACTGGTACAGCCATAACCGTTGAAGCTAACAGTAAAGTGATTGTTGTAATTGTTTCTAATTTCATTACTTTGCTGATATTGTGATAATTCACTTTCAATCAAATGAGAGATCATGGCCCCTTTTTATATCCGGATCAATTTTTTTTTTTTTTTTAATTTAATTTAAACTTTTTAAACTGATGCATCTTTAATCTAACAAAATGTTTAAATTTGCTGTCCCACTTCATCTGTCTAGCAAATAATCCATGGTTCAACAATAGAATATGTTTCCAATCAATGCAAAGGGGGTTTTCTTTTCTTATTTTTGCTTTTTCCCACTAGGAAAAGAAAAGATCTTAAGCAAATTACCAAAACGTTTTGCAGCAAAAAAAAGTTGGAAACAGCCCTTATTTAGAAATACATAATCTTGCACTGCCTGCAATGAATAAACCATGTTGCTTTAATTAAACAATAGGTGATAAGCTGTTATCCTAGAGCATTTGATGGCTTAATAATTTCCGGATAATTCTATAGTACAATTTCTAGATATTTGATTGAGAGAGAGAGAGAGTAAAAAACCATGCTAAAGCAATGGGGGTTAAATTCTTAGTTTAGACTTCTTAATGGAAATTGATTAATCATAGTCCATGGTTGGTGGATTATTCTAGAGTGTTCTTTTTTAGATGAGTAATACAAGGGGTGATAGGTTAGAACACTGTGCGAGCCATACTTTTCTAAATGAGTTCATTATAGAAACTGCTTATTGTAAAACGGATAAGTAATAAAAACTGCAAATGATTTTAAAACTGAGTTTTGATTTGATTCTGGTCATAGCTCCATGAAGCTCTTACAAATGAGAAGTCTATGAATAATAGTGAAGTTAAAAATAACGGGTATAAAAAAATATACATATAATCAAAAATATAAATTATATATCTCAACAAATAAAAAACCTTAAGAAGAAGACAAAAAGCACCATCATAAAGAAATGAGAAGTTCCATTTCTTCTTGACTCTATTAAAATAAACCTAATAAAAAAACCTAACCGAACGAAGAAAGACAAAGACACTCATTTCGAAATTGTTGTTGAATTTGTTCCATTACAATATGAACCATTTCCGAAAAAAGGAGCTGGCAAAGTTGGAGGCAGTTCCGGCTGAAGAGCAGGTGAAGGGAAAAATGGGAAGAAAGCTGCAGCGGAGACCACTGAAGTGGTGGTGGTAATGATTAATGTTAATTGTAAAAATTTCATTTTTTTATTGATTTTTTAAAGATATAATCAGCAATTGATATATATATATATATATATATATCATCACTCAAATCCCATGTACCGTATTTGCACGCTAACCAAATACTCAATAATTTATTTTGAAAACTTTTTAATAATCAAAGATCAACTTATGTATGGCCAAAAGGGGTAAAAAAAGAAAAGGGCGTTAACCAGAAAAAAAAAAAAAAGATAGAGACCGAACTTAATTTTTTCATATAGAGGAATATTAGTTAAATCAATTAACTGCTCTCAATTGATGCAATTGTGGATTTGAAGATAAAAATTGGTGTTTTTTTGTTTACTTGCATATTTATCGTAGGATTGATCTTGCTGTAGAAAGAAATAAGCCTTTTCTTGGAATATTTGAAGTATCTGTATAAATTAAAGTTTCAAGATAAAATGTCATCTCGAGGGAAGGTGCAATTTAGTTAGTACCGGCATTTGCTTTAAGACAGATTTTCTTCGGTTCATAGCCATTGTCTGACATACTTCGAGAGAGATTTACTATATTATACCAGATAGAGGAAATGTATTAGTGAATATTGAATGAAGAATTAATAGCAACAAATCCCCCCCCAAAAAAAAAAAAAACAACAAGATGAAAAAACATAGCAAAATGACCTATCCCCTATTAAGAAAAAAAAACAATAAAATTTAAACACACCCATAACACACACACATATATAACTCATTATTAAAAACATAACCATGGATCATCTAAGATATCTTTCATTGAAGGTCTCTTAGTAATATCTCTATCTAAAATTCTCTTTATCAACGAGATACATTCATCAGAAGTGACAAATGGGATTCTCAATTCACCTTCCATTATCTCATCAACATTATAAAAAGGATTTTCTTTATAAATTAAAGTGTAAAGCAAGACACCCATTGCCCACACGTCTTGTGGCTTACCTTCATATGGTTTACCATTTAATACTTCAGGTGACGCATAATCAATGGTACCAACAAAGACATCAAATGGCCCACTCTTGACATATGACGCAGATCCGAAATCGATTAATTTGATTATACCTTGATTATCAATGATTATATTTTCATCTTTGATATCTCTATGAATAATACCATTTTTATGTAAATGATAAACAGCTTGAACAATTTGTCTAAAGATAAATTTGCATTCAATTTCACTCATCGAAGTTTGTAATTCAATTAAATCAAATAAATCAATCCCAGGTGGATCTCCATGCTGTGGCGTCTCTAAATAATAATAACTGGTATCTTCGAAAAAATCAACAATCCTCATGATATTTGGATGAGGATTATTATTCAATGTATACATAATTTGTATCTCTGATGGAATCGTTCCTAATTTTCTATCTCTAACCCATGTATCAACCAAGATACGTTCCTTGACAATACATTTAATTATAAGTTTGTAAAAAGGATCATCTTTATGTTGTGCTTGAACAACTTTACCATACGCTCCTTCTCCCATGTTTTTCATAATAATAAAATCTGATAATTTCTTCTCACGTCTTTTCAAACCAACTTCTTTTGGCCATAACACTGATTTGGTTTCAATTTCCTTAATTGCCTCATTCTCTAATCTAAGTAATTCTCTTTCAGAGTAATGCTTCTCCACAGTCCCATTCAACTCAATGGCTTTTATACTACGTTGTTGCTCATCTGGTGATTTGAAATCAGTGGTGGATGGTGGAGTCTTCCCTAATTGATGTGATGAATCATTCGAATGACTGGATACCGTTGAATTTGTCAACGATGGAACTCTATTATTTCTTATAGGTGTTAACTCAATCGATCTTTGCTTGTTTTTTTCCGTTTTCAAGTCCAAAGATGACGACGAACGTGGAGACCTTAAACTGTTGTTTCTACTTAAACCGTCAGTTGAAGATCCACAAGATTCAATGTCGTTTTCATTGTCCGGCAATAATTTCAATTGTGAAGGTAAATCAATTTCTTCATCTATCTGTTGATGTGATAATTCTCTTGTTACCTCCAAGTCATCACCTCCCTTGTTAATAACTGATCTATTACCAATTGGATTCTCAAAGAAATGAACTTGTTTACCTTCCAGTTCAAGCTGCTGCTTCTGTTCTTGTTTCTGCAGCAGCAGCAGCAAAGGTTGTTGTTGTTGTTTTTTGCCTTTAGTAACACTCCTAGAATATGTCACCCACAACATAAATGTTTCAATACTGGTGACTCTTAATTGAACATCTACTTTAAACAAATTACCATCCCGATGTCTTCCATTAATTCCATCGGAATTCAAAAACAAAAATTCCAGTTCATCTTCTTCAAAATCACTTGCCACTAATGATGCCAATTTACGGAAGTAATGTTCCGGAAGTACTAAGCCATTTTTCAAATGTAGACTATGGTCTTGGAAAGTCAGATACTTCAATAATTTAGTAAAATTAGGTATAAGGAAATCAATCGATGAATTCAACAAGTCTTTACCATGACCAAATAAGTTCTTGCAAGCCGCTGAATTGTATGATAATATGGTATGATCTCTCGATGATATGACAATGGTACCTGCAATATATGGCATCGAATGTATATTTAATTTAACCATTGCAAATTCTGAAGCAGAATCCATTGTCACTGCAGTGATGGCACTTGGAACATTTTTGTTATTTATCTTGACTGTATAATATCTAACTTTCTTAATCAGAGATGATATATCCACACTTCTTGATAAATTTTCTATATCTGAAGCAAGAGATTTACTTATTTCAGTAACTTCCTTACCAACCATATCTTTACCAAACAATGCATTACCATAATTGGATACAAATGAAGTGACATTAAAACCCGTTGGACATTTGGTAATCACCAAATCACCGGAATCACAAGGTATTTGATCAAAAATTAAAATCATCATATTATCTTTTCTTTTCCCCCACATTGAGGTCCATGCAAAATGGTTATTCGGTCTTTGAATGGCAATGATTTCACCGGCAAATATAGTTGTCTTTTCAATTGGCTTCATCAATTTAGATAGCACAAAATCTCTAGATCTCGAAGCTATCAAATCCATCAACGTAAAAGCTCGAAGTGATGATCTTGAGACACCAAACATTAAACATGCCAAATCATTTGCCAGTTTCATGGACCATGGCAGTTCCAAATCACAAGTAAAAATTGCCTGTGGTGTCACTTTCTTATTTGTAGATATCGAGTGGAATGGTCTTTTATTATTATTTGATGCTATAGTTTGTTGTTGTTGTTGTTGTTGTTGTTGGAATTGTAAGGTTGATAATGATATATTTGAAGTACCGTGTCTCTCCATCATTGTCAATTGAGTGGCATTTGAACCCGAGTTCTCAACAAATGGAGTGGCTAAAGCATGTAGTAATCGTATCTTGAGCACTTCTTGCTTCGAGTCATTCAAGTTCAATAATGATAAATCATGCAAATCATTAACAATTTTTTGAGGTTGTTGAGATTTGAAATCAATGACTTGATTATTATTAAGAAGTTTTATTATCTCTTTAACATCTGTAGAGACTGTATCTATCAGATCGAGTTGTTGCTTTGATGGAGTCTCGGTAGTTGGGCTAAACAAGGATGGCCTCTTTGTCATTGGTGATGACGTCACAGATGAACTTTGTTGTTGAGGCAGTTGTGGTTGTCTAAATAATGCTGATAATGCTGCTGATGAAGCATTACTCTGTATTGAAATGTTTTTACTACTAGCTCGACTATGATTGTTATTATTATTAATGTTGTTATTATTTTCATTGATAAAAGGACTAGTTAAAGAATCTTCATGAGTGATAAACAATTCTGGTCTTTCACTCAATATTTCCAACGACCTTTTCAATACATTCAATCTCAATGCTAATGAATTTTGTGATAATTGAGCATATGAATACAGTTGTGTTGATTCCTTAGCAAATTTGAGTATTTCAGAGACATTAACATTTGCAAGCAGAGTTGGAGAATCTGTCTTCTCCACTGGCCTGAAACCCGGGCTCCTTAAAATTTGCTGCTGCTGTTGTTGTTGACGATCTCCATTACTGCTAATTCTAAAAGAAGCCCTAGGTGGTATTAATTCTTCTGTTCTCACTGGACTTATTTCATTATCCTTGGGTATACTACTATTTGAATTGTTTAGGTTCTTGTTCAATATTTTTTGTAAAGTTATACTATCATTCAAATTTGGTGAAGTATAAGGCATATCTGTATAAAAAAAAATCAATGCAAATACTAATGTTGTCTATAACTATTAGTAATATAAGGTAATAGTAATGATGATATTGATGGACAAGTAGGTATTTAATGAAATGGATAAAGATGGGAAAGTACCAAAAACAAAAGAAAATCCAGCTTTAAAAAAAAAAAAAAAGTGAACAGAGGAAAAAAAAAAAAAAAGTGCACAACACACAAAAAAGAAAAAAGTGAAAACAAAAAATTGTACTGTGAGAATTAGTTTGTATATTACACTGATATATATATATATCTACTGATTGTATCTATATAAGTTGTTCTGTAGTATTAACCTCTTCTTCTGATTTTTCTTAAAGTGAATTCTCTTCTTTTAAACTAACTAGCTAATAAACTAACTACCCACTTACACTCCCCCCAAAAGTGCCAAAAAAACCTTAAAAAAAAAAAATAAAGTAAAAAAAACGACAAGGGTATTACTACGGTGATGATCAGATCTATCTGGTGATGGCAGGTGTATTTACTTAAAGGGTGAGTTTATATAGATGGTAATGGATATAAAGACTATAATTTGTTAAATAAATAAATAAATAAATGCAAAAACATAAAAACTGTACTTGTAGATTACTATTGCTGTGGTTGTTGCCAGCTAAATAAGCTTCCACTATCTCCTCCACTACTACTGCTAACTGTAGATGACAATAGCTGTTGTTGAGACGAAGGGGGTGGAGTCATGTTACTGTTAGGACTTGTATTAGAATTATTGAAATTGCCATTACCAAATTCAAGATCAAATTCAAAATCTAATAAAGAGTTCAATCCAAGTGATCCATCAACTGTAAAATCTATCAATGTATCATTAAATGCATCAAGACCACCTGACATGTTGGATTCCGGTAACGTTGTAGTTTGTTGTTGCTGTTGTTGTTGCTGTTGGACTTGAATAGGAGTATGTAATTGCTGCGGTGCAAGAGGAGGCATTTGCTGATACTGATGTGGTTGCAGTTTGGAAACTTGACTAATACTTGATTTTCTCGTTCCTGAACCTCTTTGTTGCTGTTGCAACAGGTTTGGAGGTGAGGGAACTTTGAAAATATCATGGCTTATATCTTCCATCTTGACATCTTTAGTAGACGGTGACAGTTTCTTTTTGATAGTATTGTTAGCAGTACCATTTTTCTTTGAACTTGGTTGGCTCAATATACTCTCCACAGCGGCATCAAGGTTATCGATACAGTTATCGCTTAAGCAACCAAGCATTCCTATCCCGTTTTCAATCTTTAACTCATTGATTATGGATTGTAATAAATTCTTGGAATCTTGAAATAATGCACCACCTCTTGTATATTCTAATGAACCTTTTGCATACAATAACGAGATTCTCAGTTTTTCACGCGATAAATTGAAAGGTAATGGTAAATAATAGAAATTTTTTTGTTGTGATGCAAGTATGTTTGTAATGTTTAATAATGCAGCTGTTGATTGTTGGATAATGATATAAGTTGATGATGATTTAGTAGTGACCATTTCTTTAGACAAATTTGGTAAATACAATAAGATCTTTGCATAATAATACAAAAAAATAAGTAACAATTGTTGCTCATTTAATTGTGAAAATAAATCAATCTTCGTGGTATCAATCTTGTCAAAATTCAAAGACTGAGGTAAATTTTTCTTCCAATTATTCAACACATTCTCATACATCAAACAAAAATCTTCATTGTTATTTTCATTTCTCTTGAAAATGGAATCTACAATGTTACCCAATATTTTGGCAAACCTCATAATTTCCAATGCCAAGCTGCAAACTTTACCAACCAAAGATAATTTGTTATTATTGATTATCACCATGTTGGAGTCATTGATATCATTCCCTGTAGCATTAGACGTGGCTTCTTCTTTAGGTTTTTCTTCTTCTTCATTACTAAAAGGCAAAGCACATTCTATTTCATAATCTTTCAATAATCTAGGTACACCCAATATTAATGCACTAAAAGTATCCAAGATATATGTGCACCAAAATAAGATTCTTCTCTCACCTTGTTGTAATTGGCTTACTGCCGAACCATTATTTCCTAACACTGCAGAGGGACATCTATGTAATCTTAATTGTTGTCCCATTGTAATCAATTTCCCACGAATGTCATAGGAATTTGTCAAGTCTCCAATACTCAAACAGTACAATAATTCTAAAGATAAATTTTGTAAAGTTGTTAAAGATGCAATTTGTCCAATATCCGAAGTGATAAATTCATGTATAATATGGTTATAATATTGTAAAATTTCAAAATTACTATTATCTTTAAACATCTTTGGAGAATTTTCTTTTTTCAACTGTGATTGTTGTGACATTGAACTGTTATTTCTCTCTTGACTTAACATAACCAATGTGACAACAAGTATCAATGTTTCAACAAATTTTTCTTCACCAAACATTAATCCATCTTCGAAATTTGATTCTCTACTCTTGTTAAATTTTAAATATTTGTTTAAAAATTGTTGCTTATTCAAGATTGGTATAACTTTATTCCAATTGTTGAAGAAATTTGTAATAAATAGATCCAAATTTAAATGGTTTGGTAAATTCAAATTTTGCCAAAATGACAATGATTCTTCTCGTGTCAATTTGTTGAAATTGAAATGTTTAAAAGAATTTGAATATGACTTATCGAAATCTTGGTAGTTTTCTTTCAAACCAGCAATCGATTTCAGTGTTGTGATAGCCAGCTTAGAGTTGAAACCATGTACATTACAAATTCTAGCTAGTAAACTAGGAATAAATAAAGTCTCTGCAGTGGTTCTTGGAATGGACATGGCAACTAAAGTTGATAAATTGATGAAATTTTGATTTTGCAGTTTTTTCTGTAATGAAATTGCCAGTGCTGCACCTGGAGCATTAATCTGCTCAAATGATACATTGTTATAAGATGTATAATCCCTTTCTTTACGTAATGCAGGACTCAACAATTTTTCATGATCATCTTCATCATTACTCAAATCAACACTCCCGGCGATCGATACTGGTCTCTCGTGAACAGAATGCGGATAATTATTGCAAAAACATGGTGTTCCATCATGATGCGTATGTGTTGAATGCTGTTTCATATCTGGTGATTCCCCACTGTTATTATTTGTAGAATTGAATATCTTGAGATTCTCATCTGTTAATAAAGTGTTATTAGTCGAATTTTTCACTTTTGTCAGAAGACTGAATTCTTCGTTTTTCAAATCAATCAATTTCGATAATTTCTTATTTTCAAATTCTAATTCTCGAATTCTCTCTTCTAAAGTCTCTGTATAACCTCTTGGGAATGCCCTTCTCGATAATTTATCACTGATCTTACATTCAAAACCAACACTGGCACATTGTGAACATGGTTTCTTACCATCACAACGAGTCTTCTTGGCACGGCACCTGTCACAAGCCTGACTGACCCTTTCAATAGATGATCCCGGTGTCCTTATAGTTTTTCTAAATATGTTCCTTGTTAGTATATACATGACCCCGTTCAATCTATACAATACCTTAATACATACGGTTTTTGCTGTTTTTTCAGTGTAGAAATTGGTTTAGACATAGGTTGTGGTACCATATCCAGTTGCGAAGTCCCAGATTCTTGCTTTATCATCTTGATTTATAAATCCTATCAAAGGTTTATTATATTAAAATAGTTAGTTCTCTTTTTTTTTTTTTTCCTTCTTCTTCTTCTCCCAAAAATTATTTTTCTATCAATGACTCGAAATTGGGAAAAGAGACAAAGAAAAAAAAAGCACACGCAGAGAAATAAAAAAAATATGGAGAGATTTTATGTACTTAACAATACTCTATACAAATCTTCTATCTTATTCACTTTATCAGCTATTGCAGGGTTATTCTCACTTGTCACTTTACCGTCTTTAGCTAACAATTGTAATTCATCTCCTATTTTGATTTCTAAATTGAGATTCTCTGCTAGTATTATCTCTATAAGTTTTGATTTCTTCTTATCATTGGCTAAGTAATCATCGAGATTTATATCTGTGTCATCTTGCTCAGTGGTGGTGGGGTCTGTTGAAGGGCTCAAGATTTGTTTTAAAATAATATTGTTTATCAAGAACCAATTTTGTAAAACTGGGGTAAAATTGTCTAAATTAGTTAAATCTGCAAGGTAAAATTGTCTTAATCTTACTAATTTACTACCGATTAAACTTAATAATTTGTAACCTTTATATGTGGTATTTGGAATTTGTTCATAAGTTTCAAAAACATCGTAATTTAATATACCAAGTTTGAACAATACAACCTCGGGGATAATTAGACCAAAATTGTCGGCATTGATAATCTCTAAACAGATACCACATTTCAAGTCATTGATCATGATCTCTTTTGTTTCCTTGATGTTGATATCGAGATAGCATATATCCTTCGTTTTGAGCTTGTCATTGAGGTATTTATAATTTTCGTGAATAGGTAAGTAGTAACCTAAATTGTCATTAAGATTCAATTCGATATTTGGTAATATAGAGATTTTCTGATTGAGATAGTTGAATAAATCAAATTTCAAAGATGAAAATTTATCCAACACGGACAATTTCTTGAAATTGTTATTAAATTTAAATAATGTTTGATTTTTTAAATTGTTGTATAATAAAGAATCAAAACTTTTCATAAAATTCCAATTATCATTTTGTAAATCCACAGCTAATGAGATACCTATTTTTTGAATATTCTCCTCTATACCATCTTCTTCCAAGTTATAGTCAATATCGATTAAGATGATCTTGCCTGCTATTGTCAATCGACTATTCTCATTAAAAGTTTCAAAACCATAATACTGTGAGATTCTAACGATATTCTGTATAGACACTACTCCAGGCTTGCATTTCAACAAGTAATCTGTGATCTCAGTCAATGGTGTGATCAATGCTGGGTCCATTATTATGCTTCTCTCGTATATATACACCAATTATTTAGCTTTTTTGGAAAAAGACACAAAAAAAAAAAGTTAAAAAAAAAAAAAAACATTGAAAGTTTTTCATTTCTATACAAGACAAGAAAAGATGAATAAGAACATTGCAATTAGACTGTTTGGTAACAGAAGATTATTCAGCAGCAGTGTCAGAGTGTTGAATGACAATAATACTACCCATTTTGGTTTCAAAACAGTTCAGCAACAAGAAAAGGAGAAATTGGTTCATGATGTTTTCTCATCAGTTGCTTCCAAATATGATGTTATGAATGATGTGATGTCAATGGGGATTCATAGAGTCTGGAAAGCCCATTTTATCAATAAGTTGAATTGCGGTATGAGACCCAACTCTCATGAACCTTTACAATTCCTCGATGTTGCTGGAGGTACTGGAGATATTGCATTTGGATTATTGGACCATCTGATGGAAAAATTTGGTGATAACAAATCACATATGACTGTAGCAGATATCAACAGTGATATGTTATTAGAAGGTGAAAAGAGATTTTTGAAAACTAAATATGCCAACACAGGTAGAATTGATTTTATTGAACAAAACGGTGAGACACTTGATAAGATTGAAAGTAATTCAAAAGATGTTTACACCGTAGCATTTGGTATCAGAAACTTCACCGATGTCCAAGCAGGTTTGAACACCCTGTACAGAGTATTGAAACCTGGTGGAATCTTTGCGTGTTTAGAATTCTCACAAATTCCTAATGAACAATTGGATTATTTATACCAATTATACTCTTTTAACTTATTACCATTAATGGGTCAATTAATTGCCAATGATAGAGATAGTTACCAATATCTTGTTGAGAGTATTAGAAAATTCCCTAAACAAGAAGAATTCAGTAATATGATCAGTAAAGCCGGTTTCTATATTCCAGGTCAAGGTTACGAAAATTTAAGTTTTGGTATAGCAGCTATTCACATAGGTGTTAAATTATAGTAGTGTATATAGTGATTAATAGTTCTATAAATGGTATATTTCCATATTAGGAAATCATAATGTTTTTTTCATTAAGCGAATGACACGTAAAGAAAAAGACAGATACAATTTTATCTTCTTCTTCTGTTGTTGTTGAATGAATGCAAAATGTATCGGTTACAGAAAGTAAAAAAAGTCAAAAAAAATAAAATAAAAAAAAAAAGGAGAGAAAATAAAATAAAAATAATTCAATCCCTAGTTTTCATATATTTATCACGTTTATATAATATCACCCATACCTTCATCGAGTAAGAATTCCAATCCATACATACCTATATACTTGAATTAATTTTGAATACTATGAATATCGCAGCAGCAACAGCTCAACAACAACAACAACAACAACAACAACAACAACCGAATGGTATACTGTTACAACAACTGCCTTCTCAACAACAACAACTGCAACAACTGTCATCACTGCAGTCCACATCAAACGGGACTGTTCATGACGTGTTATCGCAATCCACTGCCGAGACCTGGTTAGCTGTTGGTTCCTTGGCTGAGACCCTTGGTGATGTAGATAGAGCTGCTAATGCTTATGACAACACTTTAAAACATCAGCCGAACAATCCTGTTGCCTTAACTTCGTTGGCTAATTTGTACAGATCAAGAGATTTGTTCGGGAAGCTGGCTGAGTTGTACCAGAGGGCTTTGAATTCGCAACCAGAGAATGGTGAAACTTGGGGACTCTTGGGTCATTGTTATTTGATGTTGGATGATTTGCAAAGAGCATACTATGCTTATCAACAAGCATTATACCATTTGCAAAATCCTAATGTTCCAAAATTATGGCATGGAATAGGTATCTTGTATGATCGTTATGGTTCGTTAGAATATGCCGAAGAAGCATTTGCCAGAGTGTTGGAATTAGATCCAAATTTCGATAAAGCTAGTGAAATTTATTTCAGATTAGGTATTATTTACAAGCATCAATCCAAATTACAACAAGCTTTGGAATGTTTCAAATATATCTTAACTAATCCTCCACTGCCTTTAACTCAACCTGATGTATGGTTCCAAATTGGTGCCGTGTTGGAACAACAACATGATTACAGTGCTGCAAGAGACCTGTATGAGCGCGTATTACTGGTCAACCCAAGACATGCAAAAGTCTTACAACAATTAGGTTGTCTTTATTCACAACAAGAATCTTCATTTATCGATTTGGATATGTCTCTTAGATTCTTGGGTCAAAGTTTAGAATTAGATAACACAGATGCCCATACTTGGTACCATTTGGGAAGAGTATATATGTCTAGAGGTGATTACACTAGTGCCTATGACTCGTTCCAACAAGCCGTCAATAGAGATCTGAGAAATCCAACTTTCTGGTGCTCAATTGGTGTCTTGTATTACCAAATTGCTCAATACCGTGACGCATTGGACGCATATACAAGAGCCATTAGATTGAATCCATATATCAGTGAAGTCTGGTACGATTTAGGAACGTTATATGAAACATGTAATAACCAATTCAACGATGCTTTGGACGCATATAAGCAAGCCGCTAGATTGGATCCTAATAATCCTCATATCCAAGAAAGATTAAACCAATTGATCAATTATCAAGAAAAAGGTGGTAATGCTAATCAATCTTTACCTCCTCCACCACCACAGACACATCAACCAAGATTACCAACTGGTATGTTACCACAATCTGGTCTGCCACAACAACAGCAACAACTGTCACAACAACCAACTGCGGCCCCACTGCCTCAAATGCAATTAGGAACAGCCGGAGGTCCACCTCCACCACCTCCACAAGCTCCAGTTCCTCAACAACAACAACAGTCATTCCCTGTGCCTCCTCCAATTCAAAATTATCCACCTCCACAACAACAACAAACTCCAATTCCAAGTATTAATGAACCAAAGAGAGAAATTGAAGATTCAAAAGATTCTCAAACAAAGAAACCTAAGAAGGAGAAAAAAGAGAAATCTAAACGTGGTCCTAAACCATCAATCACACCAGTTTCTGAGGATCAACCAAAGAAGAGAAAGAAGAAAGATAAGAAAGATGCAGATGATGCTTCTCCATTACTGAATAACAGTGAATTGGACGCTTCTGTCAATAATCAACAATTGACTCCTGGTCCAGAGAGCGTTGAAGAAGAGGGAGAGAAATCTGAAGAACCGGTTCAAGAAGATAAGATGGAAGTTGATGAAAAAGAGGTACTGAAAGATGAAGAACAAGAGAATGGTGAAAAAATTGAAGAAGAACTGCAAGTGCCAGTGGAAGAAGCAAAGAAAGAGGAAGAAGAAGCTAAAGAGGAAGACAAGGTTGAATCTGAGGATCCTGTTAAGGAGAATGGTGATAGTGAATCAAAACCTGTTGAAGAAGAAGAAAAAGAAGCTTCTGTAGAAGTTGAAGAGGAGGAAAAGAAAGAAGAAGAACCAACTGACGTTTCAAAAGAAGAAGTTGCAGAAGAGAAGAAAGAGGAAGAAGAAAAAGAAGAAGAAGATTCAAAGCCTTTAGAGAATGAATTGAAACCATTGGAACAAGAACCTGAACCAGTTGAAGATGAAGTTGAAGAAGAAGAGAAAAAAGAAGAGTCAAAAGAAGTTGAAGCTCCTATTAGAAAAATCGATGAAGATGAAGATTATGATGAAGAAGATTGATTGATTGTTTTTATTTTATTATTATTGTTTCTTATTATTTTGTTATTACTATTATCGATGTATATTTACTTAAAAAAATTTTATTAACCAGTTAATATTTCAAGATTTGATAATACACTATCATCTATCTCTGTTTTTTTAACAAAATTATAATCAATTTGTTCTTTTTTGATATTGTCATTTGGTTTTGTGAATTTTTGCAAGATTAAAAACAGTGTGATAAAAGATATTGTTAAACTTGATAAATAAAAACCACAAACACCAATAATTAATGATAAATAATAATAATTATAAATTATAAATTTTAAATTTTTTAAAATTTGTATTATTTTTAATTCTAAATGATCAATTTTAAAATTTTTATTATTAAATTCAATTAATATCTTGTGATTTTCTAAAAAATTCAAATCTTGATGTGAAAGAACTTTGATTATTGATTTATTATTTAAATTATTATTAAACCAATTCCATATTCCTTCGTTTACTATATCATCGATATATATTTGTCCATATTGGAAATTTTTTAAATCTCCATTTGTTAATTTATAATTTTGTAAATCAATTAATTTACTTGATATTGGAATTTCATTGGATAAATACCATTCTTTATCAATGTACTCTGAATTGTAAAAATCGACTAAATTTGGTATTATTTTTTTCTGATATATTGAATCATCCATTATTATAATTTTATAATTAACAGTATTAAATTTCTTCAATTGTAGTGAATTATAATCGTACAGTAATTCCAACACCATATCATAATCTATTGTATTATCTAATTTCTTTGAAATTAAATCATTACAATCAATTATGATAAATGGTTTGTTATATACATAATGAATTCTTGGTTCTAAAAAATGATAAGAATTTGATGGAATTAAAATTGAATAAAACTTTAAATATGCAATTATCGACCATGGGAATAATACAAATATTGCAAATGATATTATTGTGATAAAATATAAATATGATCGTGTCAATTGTAATGGTATTTTTAAATTTACACTAACCATCTTGATTAGGTATATATTTTTTGGTTTTGTTTTTTTGTTATTTTTTTAATTTTATTTCAAAAATAGTGATTATCTAAAAGATCATGACAAGACAAGTTAAAACATCATTATAGATTGTAATACATGTACACCGATCTCTCTGACCTACTATATCGAAGAATGTAAGTTAACTAAAAGATGATAGAGAGGCAAGTAGATAAGCACTTTTTCCAAAAAAAAAAAAAAAGGATCTAATTTCATGTTTAAAGTTAGTGTCTTAAATGAACTAGAATGTTATCTTATGAATCCACAACCAAAAAAATTGAGTGATATAGATGAAGGACAAGCAATGATGTAGAATAAATTGCAGTAATTTATCCAAAGAAGCGGAATTTGATGTTATTATTCCTTCTATTAGCACACCAGGAAAGTAGGGTAATATCATCTGGTGTAAAGGGTAGTGCACTCTGCCAACAATACGTCCTAATAGGGTAACTACCTGTGAATTTCTTTTTTTTTTCTTTGAAGAAAAGAAGAGTAGTGCATTTTTCACCCAAAAGAGAGAAAAAAAAAAGATCGGAGGTGGGCAAGAGGAGGAGGACAGACAAACCTGATGATGTGTAATAAATTTAATAAGAATTATTTTTAAGTTTCAATTGGAATAAGAGAAATAGTGTATTGATATAATGCAACATCAGTTGTATAGATGAATTGTTGTTGATTGAAGCAAAACATGTAATATGTAAATGTACGTATAAGATAAATCTTGCCCTTTTTTTTTGCTTTTATTATTATTTTAAAATTTCCCACTTTTTCTTTTTTGCCTTTCATCAAAATTCTGTGTTTTTTTCCTTTTCAACCATTTTCACCTAAAATTTAAGAAAAATAAATTTATTACCTTCTTTTTCCTTTATATTTATAATACATATCTATATATATATATTGTTTAAATATGATGAATAATTCTGGTTCATATTCTACTGCTTCGATGTCAATACCGAACTCGAATTCAAATACTAATAGTGATGCACCACAACCAATAGATATCACTTATCAAAGAAATAACTCGATTTATCATCAGAATCCGAGATTAAGAAGAGAAAGTATAGCTCATTCCAATGGTATGGGAGGAGTCTCATATGGTCATCCAACTATAGGAAGCTTTCTTCGTGAAGAAGTCCTTCTCTTGAATACTAATTATCAAAATTCCGTTTCAAGTAATCTTCATTTAAATGCAAATGTACAACCAAATTTTAATTCAAATAATGGATTAAATAGCTCATCTGCTTATTTACTGAATTTGGAACTGGATTATTGTAAAGATTATTCCTGTTGTGGTCAGTTATTACCAACTTTACATGATTTATTAAGACATTATGAAGAAATGCATATACAACCGTCGCCTCCATTAGAAACTCCAAGGGCAAGACCAATTAATAATACAATGGAGACCGTTTCAACAAATGATGTCTTTATGCTGGATCATCAGCATAACCTCCATAATAATACAAATAATAATCAACAACAACTGATACAAAATCATGATTCAAATTATAGTGATTTTGTATTTGGAAATTTAAATTTACAAAATCAACAAAGATCCGAATTAAATGATTCACCTCAAGTGAAGTTACAACACCAGAAATTAAATTTACAAAACCAATTAAATTTACAATCACAAATACCCCAACAGCAACAACAGCAACAACAACTTGACCAACAACATCAGCAGCAGCAGCAGCAACAACTTCATCAACTTCAACAACAACAGCAGCAACAACAACAGCAACAACAGCAGCAGCAACAACAGCAGCAACAACAACAACAGCAGCAACAACAACAACAACTTCAACAATCTCATCATGAAATACAGCAAGAGCAACAAGAACAAGAACAAGAACAATCTCCTGATTTTTCAATGGATCTTGATGAAGAAGAGAAATCACCAATAGGACATCTTGAAAACCATTTCATAGATGATCCAGCTAGACATTTATATATAGGTGCAGAGGAAGGACATCGTCCATATAAATGTCCAGTTATTGGATGTGACAAGACTTATAAAAATCAAAATGGTTTAAAATATCATAGATCTCATGGTCATCAAAATCAATTATTACAACAAAATCCAGATGGATCATTTAGTATAATCGATCCAGATGGATTAAGTGAGAAGGACAAACCTTATGCTTGTAATGTTTGTGGTAAACGTTATAAAAATTTGAATGGTTTGAAATATCATAGAGCTCATTCCACTCATTAATTAACCTTTTTTTATTTTTCTTTTTCCGGGTTTATTTATTGCATTCCAAAGATCAGCTTTCTGTTTTTATTATCGTCATCATATTACTTATTTACAATTTATGAAAAGGAAATAAATTTAGAGAGATTGTGTGTGTGTTTTTTTTTTTTTTTTTGTTTTCATTATTATTATTGTTTTTTTATCAACTGTCTGTCATCATCATCATTATCATCAATTTGGGTTTATTAATTTTGTTTTTTTTTTTTAATCTGTTATTCCGTTTTATATATCATCATCATGTCTTGTTTTTACTTTTGTTCAAAACTTTCTCATAATTATTGTTTTATTACTCCCTTTTTTTTTTTTTTTTTTGTTATCTATTTTTTCGAATATGTTTTCTATTTATTTTTTTCATCATCTTATCTCTTAACTTACGATACTCTTACCCCCTTTTCTCTTTTTTTTTTGCCTTTTTTTATCTTATCTTCTTTTATATCGTGAGAGTTAATTCTTTTGACTGAAATCTTTTTATATATATTTATATATCGTCAACATAATTGAAAGTCAATTACTTTTGTTTTAACTATTTCATAATCATTCAAGATTTTTGCGGAAAAACAATTTTTCCCACCACGTACAAAAAGACAAAAGACAGAAAAAAAAACCAAAAGACATGGAAAAATCCTTGATCCTTGAAAACCGATACCGTTAGGATAAAGTCAGGGGTTTGTATTCTATTGTTTATAAAGCAACTAAAGAAGGGCAAGAAGATAGTGGAAACTATAAACTAAACGTATAAGTAAAACCCCATTGGAAAAAAGGTAATCTCTTATTTCACGGGAAATGAAAACAAAAAAAACAAAAAAAAAAAGTATAAAATGCAACTGTTTTCAGTTATCTGTTATCTCTAAAAAGATAAAGAGATTGGTTAGAGAATAAATATCAGCTAAAAAGTGATGCACAAGATAAAAGAATCTCATCCCCCTTTTGGTTTCTATCAATGTTTCTTCTTTCGAACTAACTAAGAAATAGTTAAATTGATTTACACATTAATCAAAGAGCTGTTTTCCCATTTATATCAACGTACACGTTTGTTAGATAGATAGATGATCATTGATATATGAAATAGGGGATAGCCATGTGTCAAAGCATATATATACACATGTTCTATTTTGTGGTATATATTTAAAGAAAACGTGATATATACAACCACGTGCACTACAATAATAGATCACACGCATATTTACTCTTTTGAAAAAATTTTATAAGTGATAACTCTATGTGCATTTACAACCACTGTCAAATTCTATACTATCTCCACGTGTGATATAGTTTTTTATCTTATTCATACTTATATATATATATATATCCTCTTCAATTAAATAATATCTTGATCATCTTACATGCATTATACAAGATGAATAATATTAATAATAAAACACAGGTATTACCTCCACCTCCAGTTTTCAAACCAACTATTATACAGATGAAAGGAAATAATTCTTCTTCCTCATCAATAACAACAGCACAATCTAATAATACAAATATCTTAACAACATTATCACTTCAGCAGGACTCTAGTGCTCAAACAACTCCAACAACAAGTCCACTTTTGAAAAAAATGGACTCTCCACAGTTGACGAAGAAAAGAAGAAAATCTTCACTGGTTTTTGATCAAGAAGAATTAGCTAAGAAACGTAAAGAATTGAAAATTGCACATTCAATAATCGAGAAAAAAAGAAGAATCAAGATGAATAGAGAATTTGAAGTATTGAAATATATTGTTCCTGCCTGTCGTGAACATATTGTACATAGTATGATGGAAAAGACAGCAACTGTAACTTCAGATGCCAATGATAATGGTGGTCAAATGCATAAATTAACAATACTTCAATCAACAGTGGAGTACATTTCATATTTACACCATATTATACAATTGATTTCAAAAGATAATACCAGCGATTTAAATTTTACCAATTTTGAATTAAACCTTGAAGAGATTCGTGATATTGAAAAAGAATATGATTTTAATAAACTATTCAAAGATTTAATTCTGAATGATTGTCAACCTTTGAAATTTGATCAAATTAATAAAGAATTAAAACAACAATCACATGACAGTATGAGTGATGATGACGAAGATGACGAAGATGATGATGAAGAAAATAAGATAGATCAAGATTTAAAAAATCTTAGTAGGTCTTCCTCATCTTCGAACTCAGCTTCTAGTCTCCAACTTCCCAGTCCCTTAGTTACGCCAAATATAGATTCCAGCTCCTTATCAAGCTTAAATAGATATAATATCCACAATACCACCACCACCACCACCACCACCAGTCATTTGAAGAATAATATTGAATTCCAATTACCTTTACCAATGTTATCAACAAGAAAAAAATCAACCTCAGTGGCAGTAAGTCCATTGATGACTTCAATTCAAGAACAACAGCAGCAACAGCAGCAACATAATTACCTGCTAGTGATAAATAATAAAGACACTGATCCAAATGAAAGGGAAAATGAACTGTCGAAAGTCTTGCTAAGTATAAAAGATAATAAAGGTAAAAGAAATAGTATTGAAAATTTATTGAATTAGTATAAATGGTTTTATGAATTAATAATGTAATAAACAGACGTTCCGAAAAAAAAAAATTGTAGTATTTATGTTTAAAGTTATCTTGTAGTTTATTCTTCAATTGAAAATTGATATAAAAAAAAGGGAAGCAAATGTTTTTTTGAAACAAGAACAAACAAAAAAAAATCTAGCGCCGCTCGGTTTCGATCCGAGGACATCAGGGTTATGAGCCCTGCGCGCTTCCACTGCGCCACGGCGCTGCGATAGATACAATGTTACGGATCTTAACCATAATAGGTTACTGTTAGTATCCCTGTTAGGTTAATTGGGGCTGTAACTATTATAGATGGTCTATGATCGTATAAGAGATTATACGAGAGAATAGATGCCGAGCCTACTATAATTGAATAGTCGGGCTATGGATAAAGAATATATAATAGGCCCAAGTATCCCATATATATAATGAAAAAAAAAAAGGAATAGACTTATGATATTATAGACCATATTGATATTAACATATTAACTTGGTTAACTCGATCTCAATAATCATTGTAGTAATCTAAAGAACACAAATAACTCATTATAGCTTATTATATTAGTGACTAGTGACCTTATAGATCATCATAAGTAATAATCTTAACATACAAGGAAAACTCATTTTGTTTACAGACGTTGTCAAAAATTCAAGAAATTTGAGTCAAATGTGCACGACAAACGCCTGTTTTTGCCTGTGTTTTTTTTTTTTTTTTGTGTCATATTTTCATAATAATCTCTTATGATTTAGAAAAACCATCTTCATCTATCACATTACAAAAAAGGATCCTTTTAACTCCTTTTACTTGTTTTAGCGATCATTTCAGATAAGACGAGTTATACCTGAACACAAGTTCAGAGGCACAAGAGGTTTTAAGATTATTATAAAAGGTAAATTGAATAACGAATAGCTGAAAGTTTTTAAAGGATCAAGTTGGCATATATATGTTGACATCTTATAACAAGACTTTAATTGCCACTACCACCCATTTCAAATCAATCTTTAAGAGGAACAGTCAATATCACGCGGTTTTTATTCAACTACAGAAGATGTCAATGGCTAAAACTTTGCAAACTAATAGCACTAATAACAAGAATTTTGCATTCAAGAATAAAGATATTGAAGAATTATTTCTTGTTGATGACTCCTTTGATGACTCTTTTGGTGATGAAAATGCTGGTGGTAGTCAGCATATAAGTTCGACAAAATTGGCGAATCCACAACTTAAGAAGCAATACGTTACAATCAGTAGTGATGAATTCGGTGATATTGATGATGCAGAATTGATAGATTTGACGAGCCCTAAGAAAACAAAAAATAATACAACAACGCCTACAAAATTGAACCTGCAGCCAGAGTCGGATGATGAAATGGTCTTTCTAACAACACCGACAAAACTGAAACAACAACTGATTAACCATATAGACTCGGATGATGAAATGGTCTTGTTAACAACACCTAGAAAGTTAAAACAGCAACAAGTTTCAAATCAAGCTACTAAGAAGTTACAATTCTTGAATAATGATAACGATGATGATTTCTCTGCTGATAATGATCTAACTGATGATGATGAAAAAATTGTATTGACCACTTCTAAGGTACAAAAGGTTGATAATAAGTCTCCTGATCCGCTGGAATTATCTTCATCATGGAATTTTTCATCTTCAATTAATGAGAGAGATGAGCTGAAGCAATTAGAAAATCAAAAAGAATTTGAAGAAGCTTTGAAAAATAATCATCTTAATAATAACTATAAACCTTTATTGGAAGCTCCTGTGCCCAAATTGATACTGCAATCTTCCAGATTGACAAATTCATCGAATCTGGTAGATACTTCACCAGTGTGGCATCGTCATGAAACTTGGTTAAATGTTGCCAAGTCTTCTCCTCAGATAAAGTCCAAGACTAGAACACCTGTATTGAACTTGTCATCGTCACCTCCAAATGTGGAACAAGAAGAAGAAGAAGAAAGTGTACGGCCAATTTCAAGGATGGTTCAAAAGACAAAAGCATCAGATATTGCTAGGAGGATGATTGAGATGAGAAGTCCAAGCGAGATGGTTCCTAAGAGATTAATATCTACAACTGTTCCAGCTTCAGGAAAACCTTTACACAGTAAGAATTCATTAATTGAATTGTTCACTCAGCCTAATTTAATTGAAAATGATTCATCATCACTTCGAACTACAAAGCATCTTGAGAAAAATGTTAAACCTGTGATTTTAAGTTCAGAACAATTGAAAGTTGTTGAAATCCTGAAACAAGGCCAAAGTCTTTTTTATACAGGTTCAGCTGGTACAGGTAAATCTATCTTGTTGAGAAGTTTGATTAAAACATTGAGAACACAGCATGGCTTTGATTGTGTTGGTGTAACCGCATCAACAGGTTTAGCTCTGTGTAATATAGGTGGTTCTACTTTACACTCGTTTGCAGGTATTGGGCTTGGGAATGGGGATGTGAAAAGTTTGATCAAGAAAATAAAGAGATCGAAAAAAAATTTGAAAAAATGGAAGTTTTTGAAAGTGTTGATCATTGATGAAATCAGTATGATAGATGGAGAACTATTGGATAAATTAAATGTTATAGGGAAAGAATTGCGTAAAAGCAATAAGCCATTTGGTGGCATTCAATTAATTGTATGTGGTGATTTTTACCAGTTACCACCTGTGGCAAAAGAGAAACCTTTGCAATTTGCCTTTGAATGTAAAGCTTGGAAAGAGGCTATTGATGTGACCATTATTTTGCAAAAAGTTTTCCGTCAACAAGGAGACACTAAATTCATCGATATGTTGAATGATTTAAGATGTGGTGAGATAACTGCCGATTCTATTTATGAATTTCAAAGTTTAAGTAGACCTTTAAATAATGATGATGGTATTGATGCTACAGAATTATTCCCAACAAGACAAGAAGTTGATAGGGCAAACAGTGAGAGGTTGAATAAAATCAAGGAACCAGTTGTACAGTTCAATGCATTTGACACTGGATCAATTCAAGATCCTGAAGCATTACAAAGATTGTTGAACAATTTTCTTGCACCGAGGACTTTACATTTAAAAAAAGGAGCTCAAGTGATGATGATTAAAAACATTGATGAAACTTTAGTTAATGGGTCATTGGGGAAAGTTTTGGATTTCATAGATCCAGATACTTATATGTTTTATGAGAGAGCATCCAGCACAGGTGAAATCGAAGTGAATGATTTGCTAAATCGTATTGAAAGCACCAAAAAATTTGAAACTCAATCTACCAAGTCTGTGACAGCGGAATATTTGAATGAGGAAAATAATTCTGGTCTCGATGAAAATATTTTTGATTTTTTCAAAAACATTGAACTGGATCAAGGGAATGAACTATTATCGCAAGATATCGAGAGGAAAAAACTGTTGATTGAAACTTTACATAATAGTTCAAAGCTGAGAAGGTTACCATTAGTAAGATTCTCACTTCTTTCAGGTGAAACTAGGGATATCTTAATTGAGCCTGAGACTTTTGAAGTGGAAGATCCGCAAAATGAGCATAAGCCGATGGCTTCTCGGAAACAATTACCGCTTATCTTAGCGTGGGCCTTATCGATTCATAAATCACAAGGTCAAACATTGACGAAGACTAAAGTTAATTTACAACGGGTTTTCGAAAAAGGTCAAGCATATGTTGCTTTGAGTAGAGCCACATCTAGAGAAGGTTTACAAATCTTGAATTTCAATCCTGCTAAAATTATGGCACATGCAAGAGTTATAGAGTTCTATAAAAGTTTAGTAAGTGTTGATGATTTAGAGATGGATAAACTTGCAAATAAGAGAGATAGACTAAGTGATAGTGATGACTTCGAAGAAGATGATGAAAAAGAGTCAAAGAGGCAAAGGCATAGTGTTGGCGCTTACGAGTGAAGTTTTTTTTATAGGTGGTTTTCATTTTTTTGTTTTGAAGGTGTTTCAAGTTATATATACATAAACGAAAGCTATTACTGAAGTTATTTACTTGATCTTATCATCATCTCTAGCAATCATCATTGGCCTAAAAAAGAAGATAAGCGTTTCTATGTTTTTTTCTTTTTTTTTCTTTTATCGGGGAAAATTTTTTCAGATAAGGAGCAAAAAGTGGATAATGAAACTGTGTTTGATGATGATCCACTTTTGAAAGGAAAAAAATAAAAGAGCTAAGAGAATATAAGCATTAACCTTAAAGCCTTCTTTCCATACACTATGTTATATTTGTCATTTCCGATTTGCTTATCTTCTTTCGCCTGCCTTCATCTTTTACGATTCCTTGGTTTAACGGGGGCTATAAGTACTCTTCATCAGAAACACCTTCTCTAAGTACATAGTTTAATTAAAGATTAAAGTTCTCTCGAGGAAAATAGCAGTTGTCACATACTACTGTGGAAGAAAACTGTGTTACTATTGCTTTAATTTTACTAGTATCGACCTAGCTCTCTATTTCACCACCGCAAGAAAAAAAAAAGTAACTGGAAGGCATACCCGCCTGGTGGCTCAACCCCTTTGGGAAGAAACTGAAAACATATAAAAGGTATTGATAACAGAATCAAATCTGTGTTCTTTGATTTACGTACATCAATATTTTTCTTAGGGAACGAAAATCCCCGACAACATATTGTAAGTCTTTGTATCAACCTTCTTATCTGTCTGGTTTCGGGGGAAATCAAAAATTTTTTTTCTCTTTTTGATAAGCAAGAAAAATTGAACTCCCCCTAAATACTGCAGAGTGTTGATATTTTATTTAAATGGGGGGAAAATGCCAGTTACTAATTTGCTAAAATTATCAAAGATCCTAGAAAAATGAGTGAAGCTACAAAGAGTGCAACAAAAGTGGAACTGGATATCGTTGTTGACGATGATATCAGTTCATCTGATGTCAGCAATGATCCAAAACTTACAACTTCAAGTTTTAAGATTCCTTTCAGTAAGAAAAAAGAGTTATTTTTTTCTAAAGAGAACCCACCAAAGAAGCCAAAAGAAGCTTTCTTCTTTTGGAATCCTCCTGGAAGATCAGCTTATGAAAAGAAATTGGTTTTCAAATTAGACTGTGTCATCTTGACTTATACATGTTTATCATTTTTTGTCAAGTATCTTGATCTGTCTAATATTTCAAATGCCTATGTTTCAGGTTTGAAAGAAGATTACCATATGCATGGTGTTCAATATAATTGGTTGACCAGTACTTTCTCCTTGGTTTATGCTATCTTTGGTTTACCAGGTACTGTATTGATGACCAAGATTAAACCACATATCTTATTGCCTTCATGTGAATTGATTTGGGGGCTCTTAACCTTAATGGTTATTGCCACAAGTAATTACAAAGGTCTTATGGCTGTTAGAGCTATTCAAGGTGCTATTGAAGGTATGAGTTATCCATCTATCAATTATATCTTGGGTTCATGGTACACAAAGCAAGAATTAACAAAGAGAACTGCTGTTTTCTGTATCTCTGGTACCTTGGGTACTATGTTTGGTGGTTACATTCAATCAGGTGTGTACTATTCATTACAAGGTAAAGGTAACCTTCCTTCTTGGAAATGGGCTTTTATCGTTGATTTTTTAATTACTTTACCTGTTGCCTTGGTTGGATTCTTCTTATTACCAGATACTCCATCCGAACTGAAGCCAAGTTTCCTTTTAAGTGAAGAAGATATTAAATATTGTCAAAAGAGAGTTGCCTTAGAAGAAGATACTTTGGTTGAAAGAAATAAATTCGAATGGTCTTTAGTAAAGAGAGGTTTGACTTCATGGCAATTTTACATTTTCCCATTGGCTTACTCTTTAGATCAAATTGGTGAGTACGTCAGTGGATTCTGGGGTGTCGCTCTTAAGGCAGATGGTTACTCAGTCTACCAGGCCAACAATTATCCAACTATTGCTTCAGCTGTTGGTATCGTTGTTTGTCTCTTGGCGAGTGTCTGGTGTGATTACCGAAGAACATTTTGGGAACTGTACACAGTGGTTAACTTACTTTGGTGTTTCTCCTTTGCTGTTATTGTTGCATGGGACGTTCCTCCCAAATTCAAATTCTTTGCTTTCTGTTTCTCTAAGATGAATGATACCATGGCTGCCATTATTTGTACTTGGGCAAATGACTTGATGAGAGATGATAGACAGTTAAGGGCTTTCGTCTTGGGTTCTTTGAATGTTTATTATTGTTGTTTCTATACTTCAATCACTAACACTGTCTGGAACACCGATTATGCTCCAAGATATAAGGAAGCCAACAGTGTTCACTTAGGTTTGCAATGTGCTTCCACCGTTTTCTGCGGGCTTGTTGTATTGTTCGACAGATACCAAAAGAGAAAGTTAAATTACATTGACACTCAACTGAAAGAACAAGGCCAATTGGTTTACGAAGATGAAAATGTCTCAAAGCTGTAAAAACTCTTTTGATAAGAGCTTATAATTATCCTAATATTCAATAACAAAAATTTATACTATTTTAATTTTTCAACTTAAAAATAAATCTATTAATAAAAGCTATCTGTTTAAAGATTATATATCTTATAAATTTGAAAAATGAAGTACACAAAACCTTGAAGAGATTTAAGCACAACTAAAATACCTAAGACAGCTTTAATTAGACAAATTTATCCTTCTCAGTAACTTTGGCCTCTTCTGTTAACCCTTAAGGGGGCTATCATATATGCCTTCCCTCTTTTTACCACTCTACTTTTTAGGAAAGAAAAAAAAAAGTGAAAAAAAAATAAAACAAAAAAAAAGGCTCTAATTTGACAACACAAACAATAATAACTTTGAAGTATTCAGCAGTTGCATGTCGTCGAATAATCCTTATAGGAACAACAATACGTTGTTCGATTTAGATTTATTATCTGACAACAACCATGAAACTAACAATAATGGGAATGGGAACAACAATTCCAATCAATATGGAATGAATCCGTTTGAAGATGATATGATAATCATAAATGATGAAGACGATGGTTATAATGGATCAAATAATAACCGTGGTAACAATTACCAGATGGAGGATCTCAATCCTTTCGGAGATCTGAATCTGTATGATAGCATTGATGATGACATCGAGAGTTTAAACTCCAATTATATCATTAAAGATAGTAGACCACCACCGGATCCAGAGTTACCGTATGACCAACAGAGCAAATATGATATTAGAACAATATTTAGAAGACTTTTCAGGAAGAAACAAAATGTGGATTTGTCCCAACCAAGAATAATTCACGTGAATGATAGCATATCTAATAACCAATTCAGATACAAGAGCAATTACATCAGTACTACAAAATATAATCTGGCAACATTTATACCGAAATTCTTCTTGGAACAATTCAGTAAATACGCCAATTTGTTTTTCTTATTCACTTCAATTATCCAGCAAGTGCCAAATGTGACACCAACTAATAGGTACACCACGATTGGTACTCTTTCCGTGGTGTTGTTAGTATCGATGATCAAAGAAGTATTGGAAGATTTCAAGAGATCAATGGCTGATAATGATTTAAATTATAGATCTAAATCAGACATATTGGTTCAAGGGGAATTCGTATCTACCAGGTGGAGTAAAATAAGAGTTGGTGACATTGTACGGGTCAAAAATGAAGAGCCAATTCCTGCAGATATTATCTTACTCAGTTCATCAGAGCCTGAAGGTTTATGCTACATTGAAACTGCTAACCTTGATGGTGAAACCAATTTAAAGATCAAACAATCAAACAAACAAACTAGCCGAATGATAGAGAACTACGACTTGGCCAAGATTCAAGGTAAGATTTTAAGTGAACAACCAAATTCGTCTCTTTATACCTATGAAGGTACATTACAAATGAATGGACAAGAGATTCCATTAAATCCTGATCAAATGATATTAAGAGGTGCAACTTTGAGAAATACAGGATACATTAATGGTATTGTAATATTTACTGGACATGAAACTAAATTGATGAGAAATGCTAGTGCTGCTCCAATTAAAAAGACAGCAGTTGAAAAAATTATTAATATTCAAATCGTCTTCTTGTTCACTATATTGATAATTTTATCATTAATTTCATCTATTGGTAATGTTATTAAGATCACGGTTGACAAAAATCACTTGGGATATTTACATATTGCAGGTACAAATAAAGCAAGCTTGTTTTTCAAAGATATCTTAACTTATTGGATTTTATTCTCTAACTTGGTTCCAATTTCATTATTCGTTACAATTGAAATTATTAAGGTGTATCAAGGTTACATGATTGCTTCAGATCTCGATCTTTATTATGAAGAAACAGACACTCCAACCACCGTAAGATCATCTTCAATAATTGAAGAGTTAGGTCAAATAGAGTATATATTCAGTGACAAGACCGGTACATTAACCAGAAACATTATGGAATTCAAAAGTTGTACCATTGGTGGTAAATGTTATATTGAAAAAATTCCTGAAGATTCCAGAGCTGTTTTGAATAACGATGGTATCGAAATTGGATTCCATTCTTTCCAAGAGTTATTTGATAATGTGAAAAATGAAGAAGATGGTCCGATGATTGATGAGTTTTTGACGTTATTATCCATCTGTCATACTGTTATACCAGAGGTTCAAAGTGACGGATTTATCAAGTATCAAGCTGCATCACCAGATGAAGGAGCATTAGTCGATGGTGCTAGAACTTTAGGTTACAAATTTTTTTCAAGAACTCCATCAAGTGTCAATGTGGAAATCGATGGTAACTTATTGAAATACGAATTGTTAAACATATGTGAATTCAACTCTACAAGAAAGAGAATGTCCCTGATTTTCAGATGTCCGGATGGAAGTATTAGATTGTATACCAAAGGTGCTGATACCGTCATCATGGAAAGATTACATGAAGATAATCCATTTATTGATGCAACATTACAGCATTTAGAGCAATTTGCAGCTGAAGGTTTGAGAACTTTATGTATTGCCACTAGAATAATTCCAGAAGATGAATATCACTCTTGGGTTTCAGTTTACCAAAAGCTGGCCACTTCATTGGGAAACAGACTGGAAGAATTGGATAAACTGGCTGAGTTGATTGAAAAGAATTTGTTTTTATTGGGTGCCACTGCCATTGAAGATAAATTGCAAGACGGTGTTCCAGAGACAATTCATACTTTACAAGAAGCAGGTATTAAGATCTGGGTCTTAACAGGTGATAAGCAAGAAACCGCCATCAACATTGGTATGAGTTGTAAATTGTTAAGTGAAGATATGAACTTGTTGATTGTTAACGAAGAGACTAAAGAAGAAACCAGAGAAAATCTCTTGTCAAAATTGGATGCATTACATGACGTTGATTTGACAGTAGATGAGAGAAATTCTTTACTGTTAATCATCGATGGTCAATCCTTGGGTTACGCTTTAGAAAGTGATTTGGAAGACTACTTCTTGGAAATTGCTATGTTGTGTAAAAGTGTCATTTGTTGTAGAGTTTCACCTTTGCAAAAAGCTTTAGTAGTGAAATTGGTGAAGAGAAAGACGAAATCATTACTTTTGGCTATTGGTGATGGAGCAAATGATGTTTCAATGATTCAGCTGCTGCATGTCGGTGTTGGTATCAGTGGTATGGAAGGTATGCAACTGTCAAGAAGTGCAGATTTTGCTATTGGACAATTTGAGTTTTTGAAAAAATTGTTGTTGGTGCATGGTGCATGGTCATATCAAAGAATTAGTCAAGCCATTTTATACTCTTTTTACAAGAACATTACGTTATATATGACCCAATTTTGGTATGTATTTGCCAATTGTTTCAGTGGTCAATCAATTATGGAATCATGGACTTTAACTTTTTACAATGTTTTTTTCACCGTCTTACCTCCATTTGTTCTTGGTGTTTTTGACCAATTTATCAGTGCCAGATTCTTGGACAAGTATCCGCAATTATATAAATTGGGTCAAAGATCTGTTTTTTTTAACACTTCGATTTTCTGGTCTTGGATCATCAATGGATTCTACCATTCGGCCATTTTATTTGTCGGATCTATGTTCATTTATAGATTTGGAAATGAACTTGGAAATGGATTAGTTGCAGATCATTGGACTTGGGGAACTGCTGTTTTCACTCTGTGTACTTTGACTGCATTGGGAAAAGCTGCATTAATTTCCAACATATGGACTAAATTCACATTAATTGCCATCCCTGGTTCTTTCATTTTTTGGATATTGTTTTTTCCTGTATATGCCACAGTGGCACCAAAAGTGAATGTGAGTGATGAATACAGAGGTGTCTTGCCTCATTTGTATACATCATTGACATTTTGGGCAATGGTATTCATCTTACCAATATTATGTTTGCTCAGAGATGTGCTTTGGAAATATTACAAGAGAATGTACAACCCACAGAGTTATCATTTTGTTCAAGAGGTCCAAAAATTCAATATCAGTGATCATAACCCAAGATTGATCTCTTTCCACAAGAAGATCAGAAGAATGAGACAAATTAAAAGATTGAAAAAATTCAAAGGTTATGCATTTGAAGATGGTGGAGGTGAAAAATTGATTAGATTATACGACACGACGGTACCAGGTGTCCATTAGATTAGTAAATATGTTTATAAAAATAAAAATCTGTTATAGCCCTGAGAATATGAATAAAACACCCCTAACTGTGAACCTATAAAAGATGTGTCATGAGTTAAAAAAAAAAAAAAAAAGAATTTGTAACTCTAATTAATAATTGATACCAAAACTAATGAGTTTTAATATTAAGAAGTATTTACTTGACCCTGAGACCAAACCGTTGATTTTGGATGGAGGACTTGGATCTCAACTTGAAGACATTGGTTACGATGATGATATGAATGACTCATTGTGGTCCACAATTCTGTATTTCAAATATCCTGAGGTAGTGAAAGATATCCACATTGATTTCTTGGAAAAAGGTGCTGATATTATCACTATAGGTACTTATCAGACAAGTCAACTGGGGTTGGAGGAAAACAAGGAAAGGTTGGGAATTAAAACTACAAAGGATATTGAAGATGTTTTCTCAAAATGTATTGACGTTGGAGATGAGGCTAGAAACGAATTTTGGGCAAAAGATGCAACTAGTGGGAGAATTAAACCTTTGGTTGCAGGCTCCGTAGGTCCCTATGGAGCATATAAAGCTGATAGATCCGAGTACAGTGGTTACTACCCGTACATTGAAGATAATTTCGAACAATCGATTCGCGATTTTCATCAATTAAGGTTGAAAATGTTGTTTGATAGTGATAAGATTGATTTTACAATGTTTGAGACAATCCCAAATTTCAAAGAATTGAAAATATTAATTGATTTATCTCACGAGATCAACCCGGAGGCTCTATATACAATTTCATTAAGTTTAAGATCATTTGATAAGTTACTGGATGGTACTGATTTGAAAATTGTCATGCAATATATCAATGCTTTACCTCAAGCAAAATTGGATCAAATCATAGGAATTGGAACCAATTGTAGTCCTTTGTTGTTCAGTCATGAGACCATGAAATACTTATCCGGTTTCAATGACAAGAATTTAGCATTACTCATATATCCAAATAGTGGTGAAGTGTACGACAAATCAACAAGAACCCACTCTGCTGATCCACTATTACAACAATTTCTGATTGAAAACAATGTTGATCCAAAGAGTTTCCACGACATATTATCATTTATCATGCAAAAATGTGTTGCTAATGGTGCCAAATTGGTTGGAGGATGTTGTAGAATCACTCCTCAACATATAAAATGGATCCATGATTCTATATCAGGATGAATTTTGCTCAAGCATTTTGCGAATAAATTCTTGTTCTTCTTCGTCAACTTCATTATCATTTTTATCTTGTAACTCTGAATATTTCTTCTTACTCTTCTTTGCCTTACGTTGCTTCACCTGTTGTTTTTTCAATTTTAGTATACTCGCTCTCGATGCATCTGGATTTTCCAAATCCTGTAATTTCATTGCCAATATCTCTCTTGCTATTTTCCTGTTTTGTTCCCTGGATCTAGTAGCCTGTGACGTGACAACAAGACCTGTCTCGATATGAAACAATTGCACTTTACTATTAGTCTTGTTGATTTTTTGTCCTCCTTTACCACTACCACCTTTGATGAATTTTTCTTCTATCTCATCTTCATTAATCTTCGGCCTCGGAGGCATCTTATGCTTTGGTGGAAGCTTAATCTTATTGAGCAATGGTGAACATGTGGATATTGCCCGCACTACACTCCATCCACGAATCATCTCGACTACTATCCTATCCTCCTTGTCTATAAACCTTTTTTCTCACTAAAAAGAAAAAAATATAATTTAATAGCCCCTAATTACCTGATTAGTATCTCACTTTTGACTTTTTTTTTTTTTCACTTTTTCGCAAAATTTTTTTGGTTTGTTGAAAAAAAAAAAAAAAAGGATTGGAAGGATCATAGGAACAAGAAGAAAGGACTTTGTTCAGAATGGTATATAAGAATATTAGCACTATGGGTATAGCCAGGTTGCATACCTCTGCTGTATCGTTAGCTAGAAATAGAATTCCTACCAATATCAAGTTGAGAAAACCTATTATACCAACCATCAACAACCTTGAGACCAACGAGAATCATCCGTTATACCAGTTTTTCTCGGACAGGAAATTCTTGAGAACCGGTGAAGAGATCCAGAGCAGTGGTAGACACTGGACTATTCCTGAATTGAGAAGAAAATCTTTTGAGGACTTGCACTGTTTGTGGTATGTTATTTTGAAAGAACGTAATATTTTGGCAAGAGAATATAAATTGTTACAAACGATAAATGGTTCCACTGCAGAATTATTTGAACAGCAAAGTGACAAATTGAGAGAGTCTATGTGGAGAATAAAATATGTATTGCATGAAAGATATAACACTCAGGAGAAACTGCAGAATTATTTTGCAGAAAACAGAGAACAGTATTTGGAAGAATTCACACAAGAATATTTACAAAGTTCCAATGTTGAAAGTGAAGAATGGTTTGATAAATTGGAAAGATTACAATTTGCATTATTTGGTATCCCAGATGAGATTTCATTAGATTTGGAAATTGATGTCAATTACATCTTGGGAATAAGATATGTTGGTAATTTGATTTTTCAAAAATTCAAAGACTCAGCAGCAGAGATTGAAAGCTTGAGGGATATCACAGAACATTATGCCATTTTTGAAGAAGAACCAACTTTACAAGGATTTCAAAATGGTATCAACAAGATAAAAGAATATAGATTATCCGACGTCACAATACCTAAGAACAAAGATATCACAGTGGTCAAAGCATTAATCAAGAGTAGAATTGAACAGATAGAAGGAACAGAAAATTAAAATAAATTTTATTTAGCTTGTATATAATTGAACAAAATTTTTTTGTTTAATAGTCCATTGTAATCTATCATTTTCAATTTTATTCTTTAAATCATCACAATTTTGTTTTTCTTTTTTCAACAGGTCACCCAATTCTTTTAAATTCTTATGGAATTCAATCTTGTTGAATTTGTATATCTCATTTGTAGCATCGATTAAATCACCTTTGCGGAAAATTAATTGATACTCTTCATCGTTTTCCAATTTGAATAATTCTTCAATTTTGGTCTTGGAAATATTGATTGAATCCTGTTGAAGTTCAGAACTTATCACTTTATTTATCATATTCAAATCCGATTTAAAACGGTTTATCCTGCTAATCTTGTTTTTCAATTTCTCACTTCTTTCTTCTAGTATCACAACTTCATCTTCGTTTTTATCTTCTTCATTCAATATTTGAGAATAATCCATATCCAAGTCCACCAAATGCTGCGACAAAGCAAGTTTCCTCTTCTCCAAATTTATAAAAGTATCGTTGATAGGATCAATACTCGCCAATTTACCATCCTTTAAGTCTCCTAATAGTTGCAATAATCTTACTCTGTGTCTAAGATAGAAATTTATATTTTGGTCTTGTTTCTTCAATACATCGTGGTATTTTTCTAAATTCAAACATTAGTATATTTATTTCTGATTATATCTTTGACATATAACATTCAAAACTTACCTAGATTTGACATCTTCTGTATCTGATAACTTTACTAACTGTTCGAAGATATTTTTATTTGTATTTTTGAAAAAAAAAAAGACCAAAAAAAAAAAAGCACATCTTTCAAAAAAAGAAGAGAATAAACACTAAGCCAAAATGGAAAGATACTTGGTTAATGTTCAAAAGATAACAAAGAATGATGGCATAGAGTCTTTACCATTCACAGATGATACTAAGAAACTGCTCTTGGTTTTTCAACCATTCACAACGGATTTTAGTGGCATAATAAAGTACTTTGCTAATGAAAATCCAGATCAAAATGATGAAGATGATCACGAAATCGACTCACAATTACTGAAGAGATACAATGAAGTACGAAATTTTGTTGATGCTAAGTGCCATGAGATTGGTATCAAAGATTTATCTATAGCATCTTATATCAAGTATAGATTAGGCATATTAGATTTATCAGTCAAAGAAACGTCATCAATCTTACCAAGTTTGACAAATATTGAAGAAATTAACTACTGGAATACCGAGATTATCGAACCATTGATCAATTCTGATGTCAATCTCTCAATTGGTGAGTTGCTTAAATTAGAAGATTACCTGGTATTGGAATTGTTATTAAGGAATTTCAACAGTGATAGTGACATATTAACTAAGAACTTACCATTTCTTTCACAAAACCGTTGGAGTTTGTTCAATCAATGGTTTTTCAATTATTCAGAGTCTAATTTCTTTACTCAAGATAGACGTAGATTGATATCGAACTATGAAATCTTATTGATATCTGTTTTTGAAAATGATGCATTTTTTAAATCATTTGTTGAACAAGAATCGGAATTCAAGCAATTTGTTTCAACTCTTTTTGCATGCTTTTATTTATGCCCTCTTGTTAATGAACGTATTTTCATTGTCATGAAAAATATCTTGTTCATCATATCTCAAAATGTCGAAGTTCAAGAAGGCAACACTGAAGAATTAAATGATACTAGTTTGACTACATTAAAAGAAGTCTCTTCTAAATTGTCAATTGATTCATTACCATATTTAAATAAGCTTATCACTTCAATAGAAAAATTTTATCAATTGGATATGTCAATTAAAGATATTATTCAATTGGTTGATGATAATGAAAAACAATTTATGAGTGTTAATAAATTGATAGAGATAAATTTACAAGATGATTTGACTCAATTGTATAATTCAGTGAATTGGGTACATACAAATACAAGCTTTTTAAACAAAATATCTAGGCAAGAAATTGATTATATTTTCTTAAACAAGTTATTCAAATTCAAAAAATTTTCCGTTCTTGGGAATATGGTTGATAATTTGGATATCCCTGATTTAAGTGATATAATTTTGAAAGATTTTTATAACAATTTCAACCAGTCTTCAAATTTCAATTTAAATTCTCACTTCTTGCAAGACTGTATGAAGGATTTAACATTATTGAAGAAAACAAATGTTTCTGAATACACAAAATTGGACCAATTATTACAAAGTTTTAAAATATTGAACAATTTTAAAATATCCAACAACGTGATTAGGCCACTGGAAATCCTTAATATGTCAGTGTTGCAAATTATTGATGTTATATTTGAATTGAATGATGATGTTGATGTCTTTGAGATTTATGACCTCACGAAGAAATTGATAATTGGATTAGATGATGAGTTGTTGCAAAAAGAATTACTTGATACAGATACTGTTTACGAGTATAAACACCTATCTAAGACCAATGATAGACTTCTTGTCAAGTTGTTATTGATAGATTTGAAATACTCAGTAAACAGAGACAACAATTACAATTTGATTATCAGCTTATTATCAAACCCTAATATAGCTGACTTGCTTGTAGAAAATTGGTTTATTATTTACCAGTACGTGCAGGTCCCACAGATGTTAGAAGATGATGAGCAAGAAGACTCGCAGATCGAGCAAATTGACAAAATGTTGAAAATATCCAAAATAATCTCATTATTCATCTTGATCATCCCTATTGAATTCAACAGCCGTGTAGCACAAGATTTTGTCCAATTGATGAAAGAATTGAATTCCAAGATTAAGACATTACAAGAATCCAATTTCTCAGAAGAAGCTAAACCAAAATTGGATCTCGAATCAAGAATAGCTAGGGCTTTCACATCCAGTACAAAAGATATTTTGAAAGATCTCCTTGTATAAGTTTATAGCCAATCAAAATTTCAATATACACGATAGATAACAAACAGCCCCTAATTGCCCAAACTGGAAATCTCATCTCTGAAAAAAAAAAAAAAAAAATTTTTTTAACAAAAAAAATTTTTTTTTTCCTAAAAATTAAAAAGAAAAATACTTCTTTCAAGACTAAGGTAACAAAGTAAAACAAGTATAGATAAAGATGTCTGATGAAATAATTTGGCAAGTCATAAACCAGCAGTTTTGCTCATTTAAAGTGAAAACAACAAAAGATCAAAATTTTTGTAAGAACGAATATAATGTATCAGGTTTTTGCTCTAGACAATCATGCCCATTGGCAAATGCAAGATATGCCACAGTGAAAAATGTTGATGGAAGATTGTATCTTTATATGAAGACAGTAGAAAGACTGCATTTGCCAAATAGGTTATGGCAGCGTATCAAGTTATCCAAAAATTATAACAATGCTTTAAAACAGATTGATGATAATTTGCAATATTGGAATAAATTTTTGATCCACAAGTGTAAGCAGAGATTGACAAGATTAACACAAGTTGCTATCACAGAAAGAAGATTGGCTATGAGAGAAGAAGAGAGACATTATGTTGGTGTCAAGCATAAGGTTAAGAGAAGAGAGGAAAACAGAGAAAGAAAAGCTCTTGTAGCTGCCAAGATTGAAAAAGCCATTGAGAAAGAGTTATTAGAAAGATTAAAGAGTGGTGCATATGGTGACAAGCCATTGAACGTTGATGAAAAGATCTGGAAAAAGATCTTGGGTACCAATGATGAAGAAGAAGATGAAGAAGCTGATGATGAATTATTGAATCAAGTAGAAGAAGTCAGCGAAGATGACGGAGAAGTTGAATTCGTTAGTGATGATGAGGAAGAAGAGGAAGATATTGTCGACTTGGAAGATTTGAACAAATGGTTAAGTGAGTCAAGTGAAGAAGAAGAAGACAGTGACGAAGATGATGATGAAGAAAATACTCTGGAAAAGAAGAGAAAGAGATCCAGAGATGCTGCTAAGAGGAAAAGAGCTAGAATTGAGGTCGAGTTGGAAGAAGAGCATACTAATAATAGAGACATTATCACTAATATTGCTTAAACTATTTATTAAAATTCTATGTGCATGATTTTTTTTTTCTATAATAACTATTTACAAAAGAATAGGAGAGTTTACTCCAAGACAAAAGCGTATTTTGACTTAATTCTAATTCTCTTACCATAATAGTAAAAAGCTATTGGAACAGGAATCAAAGCCACGGCAACTAAACCTATTAACAAACCAGCCCAATTAACATGCATCGTTTGAAACATGTACCTTGCAAACAACGGGAATGAAGCACCGAAACCTGATCTCAAGAAAGTGTTACCAGCTAAGGCAGAAGCTGCAAAGAACAAGTATGAGTCGACAATATAGTTAATACAAGGAATGAAAATAGTGATTAACCCAAAACCGGAGAATAAACCTGATAAAGTTGGGACAATCCAGTGAACTTTGTCAGGATAATTACCAGTCCAGAAAAACCATAACAAGCCAATTGGAAACAGAATTGAACCAGCAATCATTGGAGGTAATCTTGCTTCAGGGACAGGTACGTTATTATTAGCCAGTAATTTCGCCTTATAACCTTTTTCACACCAAACACTAAATAAACCACCAATAAAAGTCCCAATGATTAAACCAAAATAAGGTAATTCTGCAACACCAGGAACCATCTTGTAGCCTTCTTGGAACACAATAGGGTATGCGGTAAGGAATAAATATAAGATACCATAAATGAAAGCATTATAAAGTGAAACGAGAAAGATGATAGGCTCAGTGAATAATAGCTTCAAAGGCCTTGAAATGTTTTTTTCAACAATTTCTTTAACTGTCAAAGACATTTCTTCTTGAGGTGCAAAGATCCCCCAATTACCTGTCCTTCTTCTTAATTCTCTTGCTTTATTGACAAGTATGATTTGATGATGACTTTCCTCAAGGAAAATCATTAATACCAACGACAGACCACCTAATATACCAACAAGGTATTCTGTCCATCTCCATCCTAAGTAACTTTTTGTAACGAAAGCACCAAGAATTGGAGCTATCAATGGACCCACAAAGACGCAAATTGCAAAAATATTGATGGCAGCACCTCTCTGTTTATTAGTGAAAATGTCGCCAAAATAGCCTGGTACAACAACCAAAGCAGCACTACCGGTGAAACTAGCAAAGAATCTACATAACAAAATTGTTTGTAAATCTTTCAGTGTCAGTGTAGCAAATGAAAAACAGGTGAAAAGGAAACATGAAATTATTAAAACTGGTTTTCTTCCGTATAATTCTGATAATGGTGCATATATGACGGGGCCTGAGGCGAAACCCAAGACGTACAATGAGACACCCAATGTTGTGACGGTCTCATTAACTTTAAATTCTTTCAGAAGAACATCAACGGCAGGACTGAAAAACAGTGAAGACATTACCAAAGTGAAAGTGTTCAAAGCTAAGAGGGAAGCAGAAATTACTTTTTTCTGCAATGACCAGTTATGAGGATGTAATGGGTCATCAGGGCCATCAAATGCCACTTGGTACAAATCCCTATCTGGCAAGTTTGGTGGGAATTCTTTATCCTGACCCATACCGAATGGAAAATTTTGGTCTTTTGCCCCATCTGCCTCTATATCTTCTTGCCCCGTAAGAATTCTTGAAATGGTTCTGTTGAAGTTGTTTGATAAGGATTCAGTAACTGGGTCCATATTGTTTCTCTGGCCACCTCCCAGCCTTTCTTCGTCTGTACCAGGGAAGTATCTATCACTGCCATGAGAAGACAGTTGTGAGTCGAAATCTGAGTCTTTGTCCATATTAGTCAGCTGTTTACGTTTATAATCTTATAGAGTGGAATGAATAAAAAGATGAGACTTCATGCCATATTTATATCGTTCGAGAAGTGAAGTGATACTTAATTTAAAGTCCAAGAACGAATGGTTTCTAATAAAACTTAAACGATATATATGATGTTTGATGATCGTAGGGGATAAGGGAGATATATTTCCACTTTAAGAACTAGCCGTGCAATTCTGCTAGCAAAAAAAAATATTTTTCCTTTTAAAAGCTTGAATTTTTCTCAACACAGCTGATCATCTGCGATGATTGCGGTTCATAAACGCACCTCGGTTATTATAAAAGAAAATTCTCTATGATTATAAAACTGCCGAAGACAAGAGGGATGGATCCCTTATTGCATTTTATCTATACAAACCATATATGCCGAACCGATGTTGACTAGTTAATCTTTTTTTATTCTAATACGAATGCATATTTGGATTTAGTTCTAATTCTCTTACCATAGTAGTAAAAAGCAATTGGTACAGGAATCAAAGCCACGGCAACTAAACCTATTAACAAACCGGCCCAATTAACATGCATCGTTTGAAACATGTACCTGGCAAACAATGGGAATGAAGCACCGAAACTCGATCTCAAGAAAGTGTTACCAGCTAAGGCAGAAGCTGCAAAGAACAAGTATGAGTCGACAATATAGTTAATACATGAAATGAAAATAGTCATTAATCCAAAGCCGGAGAACAAACCTGATATGGTTGGAACAATCCAGTGTACTTTGTCAGGATAATTACCAGTCCAAAAGAACCACAATAAACCAATCGGGAACAGGAATGAACCAACAATCATTGGAGGTAATCTTGCCTCGGGAACAGGAATATTTCTGTTTGCCAGTAATTTCTCCTTATAACCTTTCTCACACCAAACACTAAATAAGCCACCAAGAAAAGTTCCGAGGATTAAACCAAAATAAGGTAATTCTGCAACACCAGGAACCATTTTATAACCTTGTTGGAACACAATAGGGTATGCGGTAAGGAATAAATATAAGATACCATAGATGAAAGCATTATAAATTGAAACGAGAAGGATGATAGGCTCAGTGAATAATAGCTTCAAAGGTCTTGAAATGTTTTTTTCAACGATTTCTCTGATAGTTAAAGACATTTCTTCTTGAGGTGCAAAGATCCCCCAATTACCTGTCCTTCTTCTTAATTCTCTTGCTTTATTGACAAGTATGATTTGATGATGACTTTCTTCAAGGAAAATCATAAATACTAACGACAGACAACCCATGATACCAGAAATGTATTCGGTCCATCTCCAACCCAAGTAACTCTTTGTGATGAAAGCACCGAGGATTGGACCTATTAATGGACCTACAAAGACACAAATTGCAAAAATATTGATGGCATTACCTCTCTGTTTATTAGTAAAGATGTCACCAAAATAACCTGGTACAACAACCATAGCCGCACTTCCAGTGAAACTAGCAAAGAATCTACATAACAAGACTGTTTGTAAATCTTTCAGTGTCAGTGTAGCAAATGAAAAACAAATGAAGCAGAAGCATGGAATTAATAAGACGGGTTTTCTTCCATATAATTCTGATAATGGGGCATATATGACGGGACCTGAGGCGAAACCCAACACATATAATGAGACACCCAAAGTTGTAACAGTTTCATTGACTTTAAATTCTTTCAGAAGTACAGAAATTGCAGGACTGAAAAGCAGTGAAGCCATAACAACAGTGAAAGTGTTGAAAGCTAACAGCGAACAAGAAATGATTTTTTTCTTCATTGACCAGTTATGGGGATGTAGTGGGTCTTCAGGACCATCAAATGCCACCTGGTACAATTCTTTATTTGGTAACTCTGGTGGGAATTCTCTATCTTGGCCCATACCAAATGGTAATGCTTGATGTTTGGCCTCATCTGCTTCTACATCTTCTTGCCCCGTTAAAATTCTTGATATAGTTCTATTGAAATTGTTTGATAAAGATTCAGTAACTGGGTCCATATTGTTTCTCTGGCCACCTCCCAGCCCTTCTTCGTCAGTGCCGGGGAAGTATTTTTCACTGCCTTGTAAAGACAGCGGTGAATCGACATCTGAGCCTTTGTCCATAGTGTTAGTGTTAATTGCTGATAGAATAGTGCTGAAACTTCATGCCATATTTATACCGTTTCAATGGCCAGGTGTGAGTTCTTATTTTGCTGATAACATCGTCTCATTTGTGAGCTCAAAGCGAACAGAATCTAATAAAACTTAAACGATATATGATGTTTGATGATCATAGGGGATAAGGGAGATATTTTTCAATTCAAGCACTAGCCGTGCAATTCTGCTAACATTTTGAAAGCTTGAAGCACTCTCACCACAGCAGATCATCTGCAGTCATTGCAGTTCTTGGACGCATCTCGGTTAATAAAAAAAAATTATTTACAAAATTTATAAATGCCGAAGAAGAGAATTAAGGGATCCGAACCCTTATTTCTTATAAATCTATACAAACTCTATACAACCTATGTAAACCGAAATTAATTTATTATTTCTTTTTTTCATTCTAATGCGAATGCATATTTTGACTTAGTTCTAATTCTCTTACCGTAGTGGTAAAAAGCTATAGGAACAGGAATTAGTCCAACACTGACTAAGCCAATTAATAACCCAGCCCAATTGACATGCATGGTTCTAAACATGTACCTGGCGAATAATGGGAAGACAGCACCAAAAGCTGATCTTAAGAAGGTGTTCGCGGCAACTGCAGAAGCTGCAAATATAAGATAAGAATCCACAATGTAGTTCAATGAAGGGAAAAAAATAGTGATTAGCCCAAAACCCGAAAATAACCCCGACACTGTTGGAACAGCCCAGTGAACTTTGTCTGGGTAATTACCAGTCCAGAAAAACCACAATAATCCAACGGGGAAGATAAATGAACCAACAATCATAGGAGGTAATCTTGCTTCTGGAACTGGTACGTTATTATTAGCCAGTAATTTTTTTAAATACCCTTTTTCGGACCAAATACTGAATATACCACCAAAGACAGTACCAAGAACCAAACCGATATATGGTAATTCTGCAATACCTGGGATCATACCGTAACCTTGTTCAAAGACAATTGGGTATGCGGTAAGGAACAAATATAATATACCATAAATGAAAGCATTATAAATGGAAATAAGTAAGATGATAGGTTCAGTGAATAATAATTTCAAAGGTCTTGTGATTGTTCTCTCGATGATTTCCTTCATTGTTAAAGACAGTTCTTCTTGAGGTGCAAAGATACCCCAGTTGCCTGTCCTTCTTCTTAATTCTCTTGCCTTGTTGACAAGAATAATTGGATGATGACTTTCTTCCACGAACAATATTGATATTAACGCCAGAGCACCCATGATCCCAATAAGATATTCAGTCCATCTCCATCCCAAATAACTCTTTGTGATGAAAGCACCAAGAACAGGTGCCATCAATGGTGCCATAAATATAACGATTGAGTAGACATTGATTGCGTTACCTCTTTGTTTATTATTGTACATATCACTAAATGTTGCAGGAACAACAACCATAGCAGCACTCCCAGTGGCACTTCCAAAGAATCTGCATAACATGATTGTTTGTAAATCTTTCAGAGTCAGTGTGGCAAATGAGAAGCAAGTAAATAAGAAACATGAAATGATCAAGATTGGTTTTCTTCCGTATAATTCAGATAATGGAGCATATATCACAGGGCCAGCTGCAAAACCCAACACATACAAGGATATACCTAGTGTGATAACGGTGACGTTGACTTCAAATTTGTGCAGAAGTAAACTTACAGCAGGACTGAAAATCAGCGAAGACAGTGCCACTGCAAAAGTATTGAAAGTCAACAACACAGAGTAGACAAGTTTTTTCTTTGTGGGCCAATTATGAGGATGGAGTGGATCATTTGGACCATCAAATGCCACTTGATACAACTCTTTATTTGGTAATTCAGGAGGAAATTCTCTATCTTGACCCATACCAAATGGCAAAGGCTGATCTTTCTCATCATCTAAATCATCCATATCAGTGAGAATCCGAGACACAGTTCTATTGAATTCTCCAGATTGGGATTCACTAATGGGATCTGTAGCTCTATGAGTGCGACCACCAAATGATTCAACATCAGTGAAGTTCTCTTGAGGCTCAGTATTGTTCAGGTCTTTACTATATTCTGTTTCCAGCGACATGATTTTCTATATCGTATACATGGCAGAAGAAGAAGACATGTGAAGTGGATTACAGTCAAACTTTATATAAGAATGCTTGATTAATAATGTGATACAAGAGGTTTGCTTCTCTTTCGTTCTGCGTAAGGGTCTGTTTTTTCTTTTGTTTTTGTTTATTGTTCCCCCAATTATCTTTCACCATCAGCAAATGGAAAAAAAAACCGTCTAGTTAAAAAACAAAATACAGATGTACTCGAGAAGGCATGCATGCTAAATCCGTCTTGGTGTCGGAAATCAGCTGACTGGTGTCCCCAATTGGATATACATCCGTGTTGCGTATCGGTGTTGTACTCGGCTATGTATATCAATTAGTAATCATAGAGAGAAGACGGAAAAAAAATTTATTTAGACAGAAAAAATTACCAAATGGAGAATAGATGAATTAGATAAAAAAAGGGTATTAAATTATTGAAATATGTGAATCAGAAAATCTATATATGTATAATCTATTCCAAGACAAAGGCGTATTTGGATCTAGTTCTAATTCTCTTACCGTAGTAGTAAAAAGCGATTGGAACAGGAATCAAGGCAACACCGACTAAACCTATTAATAACCCAGCCCAATTGACATGCATGGTTCTAAACATGTATCTGCCAAATAATGGGAAGACAGCACCAAAAGCGGATCTTAAGAAAGTGTTTGCGGCAATAGCAGAAGCTGCAAAGAACAAATATGAATCAACGATATAGTTCAATGAAGGAATAAAAATGGTGATCAAACCAAATCCTGAAAACAATCCAGATACGGTTGGAACAGCCCAGTGAACTTTGTCTGGGTAATTACCAGTCCAGAAGAACCAGAATAAACCGATTGGGAACAGGAATGAACCAACAATCATTGGAGGTAATCTAGCTTCTGGAATTGGTACGTTATTGTTGGCCAGTAATTTAACTTTATAAGCTTTTTCACACCAAATACTGAAAAGACCACCAAAGATCATTCCAAGAACTAAACCGATATATGGTAATTCGGCAACACCGGCAACCATCAAGTAACCTTGTTGGAACACGATAGGGTATGCGGTAAGGAATAAATATAAGATACCGTAAATGAAAGCATTGTAAATGGTGATAAGTAAGATAATCGGTTCAGTGAATAATAATTTCAAAGGTCTTGAAATGTTTTTTTCAACAATTTCTCTGATAGTTAAAGACAGCTCTTCTTGTGGTGCAAAAATCCCCCAGTTACCTGTCCTTCTTCTTAATTCTCTTGCTTTATTGACAAGAATAATTGGATGATGACTTTCTTCAAGGAAGAACATGGATACCAATGACAGAGCACCCATGATACCAACAAGGTATTCGGTCCATCTCCATCCTAAATAACTCTTTGTGATGAAAGCACCGATGATTGGAGCCATTAAAGGAGCACAAAAGACACAAATGGAGAAGATATTGATTGCATTACCTCTTTGCTTGTTATTAAAGACATCACTAAATGTAGCAGGAACAACAACCATAGCAGCACTACCTGAGAAACTTCCGAAAAATCTACATAACAAAAGTGTTTGTAAATCTTTCAGTGTCAGTGTGGCAAATGAGAAACAAGTAAATAAGAAACATGAGATGATCAAGATTGGCTTTCTTCCATATAATTCAGATAATGGAGCATATATAACTGGACCTGATGCAAAACCCAAGACATATAATGAGACACCCAATGTTGTGACAGTAACATTGACTTTAAATTTAGCCAGAAGTAAAGTTACAGCAGGACTGAAAATCAGCGAAGACAGAGCCACTGTGAAGGTGTTAAATGCAAGTAAGACACAGAAAGCCATTTTTTTCTTCATTGGCCAATTATGAGGATGAATTGGATCATCTGGACCATCAAATGCCACTTGATACAAATCTTTATTTGGTAAATCTGGTGGGAATTCTCTATCTTGGCCCATACCAAATGGTAATGGTTGATCTTTTTCTTTCAAAGTTTCAGCTTCAATAGCTTCCAGATTGGTAAGAATTCTTGATATGGTTCTGTTGAATTCAGCAGACAGTGACTCGGTAGCCGGGTCTACTGTATTAGTTCTTTGTAATGATCTATTACCGAATTCGACATCTTGTTCATCAGGGTTGAACAATTCTGGGTCTTGGGCTTCATCCAGTTGATTGGACACTCCTGATGATATCGTTGAAGCTTCATCATCATTATGATGCAAATATTTGTCCGATGAAGACTCTTCTCCGTGTGACATTCTCTATATGTATATATAAATAAGTATGCTTAAAATAAATATTCTTAATAAAGAAAAGTATTTATATATATATACAGAAAAAGAACAGGGATTAAATTTGTATATATATGATAAGATTCGGAACTTAGGAAATATATCTAATCTTTAACTTCCTTGAAATTTTTACACAATTTAGAGAGACCATTTATTTACTAATCATTGTTTTGCCCATACATTTTCCGACTTTTCTTCTTCTGTGCTTCTGCTGCTTCTGCTCCTGCCGCAACCTGAAAATTTTCACTGCGATGCGATCTTTTTTTTTTTTTTTTTATTTATTTATTTTTTTTGATGTGCTTTTCACTGTTTAGGGAAAAACTTTGTACAAAAAACTAAGTTCGGAATTATAAAACGGTAATATACCATACACTGTGCCTACTTTTAATAGATAAATTAAACACAGAGATAAGTATATATATATATAGAGAGAGGGAGAGTGGTGAAATGTTGACTGAGCTATTTAGGAGTCCCGGCAGTGTTTAGCTTCGCTCCAATATAATTGAATTTAAGAAGCTCGGTAAGTATACGAGGCAAATTTCTTTTAACTGAGTCTTCACCTCGGTAATTATACATTCCAGTACATCATACACTACCTTTGTATATCCCCGAGGTTGTATACGGAATTAGCATCGTATTAACCGATGATAGGGCTTAATTTTTCCTTAAAAAAAGAAAGAAATAGAAAATCTGACTAATTTCAAAGAAGAAACTTAATTATTCCATCTCGCTTCTTGCTAAATTAACAAATTAAAGAAAGAAAACGGCTTTGGGCAAAAAAAAAATTTTTATAAGCATCTGTGGTATAAAAGACCCTATTCATATCATCTATATTCTTTTATAATAATCAATATCATTTATACAATGTCAATTACTCAACAATACTTTACTTTAAAAAACCTTGCTATCAAGGAAATCAACTTGGATTTAGATTCTCCTGAATCAAACTTTGAGTATCATACTAAGGAATTGAAAACTGATTCATTATCAGGCACTCAAGTCTTGGTCAAGACTGTTTATCTTTCAAATGATCCTACTCAAAGAGGTTGGATTCAAAAAGGTATTGACCCAAAAAGATTGTATGTCCCACCAGTTAAAGTTGGTGAATATATGAGATCTCTTGGTTTAGTTAAAGTCTTGAAAACTGGTTCAGATGTTACTAATTTTAAAGAAGGTGATTATGCTGTTGGTATAATCTCATGGTCAGATTATTCTGTCATTGATCAAGCTCAAATCTTTAACAAGATTGAAAACACTCAAATTCCATTAACCATGTACTTAGATGTCTTGGGTATGACTGGGTTAACTGCTTACTTCGGTTTGAAAGAAGTTGGTCAATTCAAAGAAGGTCAAACGGTTGTCATCTCTGCTGCCTCAGGTGCTACCGGTTCAATGGCTGTTCAATTAGCTAAGAAGGTCTTCAAAGCTGGTAAAGTCATTGCCATCTCTGGTTCACTGGCTAAATGTGAATTTGTCAAATCACTTGGTGCCGATGTTGCATTGAATTACAGAGACGAAGATTTCAAAAAACAATTAAATGAAACCATCGGTGATGATTACGTTGATTGTTACTTTGACTTGGTTGGTGGTGAAATCTTAGACCAAATGTTGACATTGATTAAAGGTCACGGTAGAGTCATTGCATGTGGTGCCATTTCTGGTTACAATGATTGGGACAAGATGAAGATCTCAAACTATGCTGAAATCATTACAAACAGATTGACAGTTCAAGGTTTTATCGTTGGAGATTTCAAACCACAATACATGGAAGCCATCTCAGTAATCGCTCCAGCTATTCAAAACGGTACTATCAAGACCGATGAAACTACTTTAACAGTTGTTGACTCTACAAAAGATTTCAAACAAATTCCAAACATCTGGCACAGATTATTCACTGAAGAAAAGGGTAATGGTAAATTAATCACCAAGATCAGTGAGTAAAATATATAGCATGTTTTTTTTTAATCCATTGTACATTTAAATGTTATCAGTATTGTAAATTCTTTTTTCTACCCCAAAACGGAATACTTTTTTTTTTTTTTTTTGCTTTCCCCGTTTGCAGCAAAGAAAGAAAACTAAATAAAATAAACATTAGTCAAGAAGAAAACTAAGACATATAATAGACTACTATGAGCAATAGTAATCTGTATAAGACTCCAGATTTGAAGTCTCGGCAGACTGCTAAGTTCTTAACTCCATCAACACCTTCCACGTCGGTTGACTCGGTTGAAGAAGAACTGTTTAATACCCCATTAACTCCTATCACACCGGTATCACCAATTTCAACATATCATCATGAACTGTTCAGTAAATCAGATGGGAGTAAGAATTTACAAGAAGAGTTAATCTTATCTGACTTGATGATACCCAGTGACCAATTCAAGATATCTGGGATGGAGAAGTTGGGTCAAGGTACAAATAGTATAGTTTATAAAATTGATGAATTTGATAATATTGTGTTGAAAGTATCATTAACTAGTAATAAAAACAAGATTTTGAGGAGAGAATCGTTGATTTTGAATAAGATTCAACAAGAAAATGACACATCAAATTTTGTTAAATTGTTTGGTGTTTATCAATTTGATGACAAGTTTTCAATCATATTGGAAAAATTAGATATGGATTTGCATAGTTTTATAAATATCAAGCAAAATGGAATTGGTTCAAACAATTGGTACAATTTATTCAACACTTTAATTGATTCGTTGAGTTATTTACAAAAACTTGAAATTGTGCATTGTGATTTGAAAACTTCAAATATCTTGATCGATACGAATAAACAAGTTTTCAAAATATGCGATTTTTCATCGTCAAAATTTATTTATGAATCATCTTTAGAAATAGATACTACTTTACAATTCTTAGCTCCTGAATTACTTAGCCCAGCAAATAAATGCAACCATAATTTCGAGACAGATTTATACTCAGCTGGATTAATACTATTACATGCTCTCACCGGTAAGCAACCATATCAAGATTTTATCAATGGTAGCTTATTACAGTTAATCAACTTGATAAAGAAAAACTCTGTCTTGAAATTATTAGATATCAATAGCGTGCAAATATTGGATTCAAATCCTGATATCTCCAATATTTTACACAAAATAATCATTCAAAGATGCCATTTAGGTGAACTTTGAAGTCATTTATACCCTTTCTTCAGTTCGTTTTATAATGTATTTGTTCTATATATTCCCCAATTTTCAATATTCCTTGTATCTATATATGTATTATAGACTCTTCAATCTGCAATGATTCCAAGATATCACTCTATGGCTCATTCAACTAAGAGATGGAAGTAAATAGTGCAATCGAGTAATCTTCGATCCCTGTTTATTCCCTTTATTTCCTTAAGAAATCTTTTTTTTTTTTTTTTTTCAGATATAAAATAAAATAAAGAGTGCAGTATTTTATATTAGAGTTAAACGACCCTTCATTTAGAAATGTCAATTACTCAGCAATCCTTTACTTTGAGAAACCATGCTATCAAGGATATCAATTTGGATTTGAACTCACCAGATTCGAACTTTGAGTATCATACAAAAGACTTGGAAACTGACTCATTGACAAGCACTCAGATTTTGGTCAAAACTGTTTATCTTTCAAATGACCCTTCTCAAAGAAGTTGGATCCAAAAGGATATCGATTCTAAGAGAATGTATGTCCCACCGGTTCAAGTTGGTGAAACTATGAGATCCATTGGGTTAGTGAAAGTTTTGAAAACAGGTTCAGAGGTCAATGTCGTTAAAGAAGGTGATTATGCCGTGGCATTGATCTCGTGGTCAGATTATTCTGTCATTGATCAAGCTCAAATCTTTAACAAGATTGAAAACACTGAAATCCCATTAACCATGTACTTGAGTGTCTTGGGATTGACTGGGTTAACTGCCTATTTTGGATTGAAAGAAATTGGTCAATTCAAAGAAGGTCAATCGATTGTCATCTCTGCTGCCTCAGGTGCTACCGGTTCAATGGCTGTTCAATTAGCTAAGAAGGTCTTCAAAGCTGGTAAAGTCATTGCCATCTCTGGTTCACTGGCTAAATGTGAATTTGTCAAATCACTTGGTGCCGATGTTGCATTGAATTACAAAGACAAAGATTTCAACACCCAATTGCAAGAAACCATCGGTGATGATTACGTTGATTGTTACTTCGACTTGGTTGGTGGTGAAATCTTAGACCAAATGTTGAAGTTGGTCAAAGAACATGGTAGAATCATTGCAGGTGGTGCCACTGCCGGTTACAATAATCCGGAAAAACTGAAGATCTCAAATTATGTTGAAATCATTACAAATAGATTAACAGTTCAAGGTTTTTTCATTGGTGATTTCACTCCAAAATTTCCAGAGGCCATATCCGTGATTTCCAGTGCAATCCAAGATGGGGAAATCCAAGCTGACGAAACCACTTTAAGTGTTGTTGATTTATCAAACGACTTCAAACAAATCCCAAAAATTTGGTACAGGTTATTCACTGAGGAAAAGGGTAACGGCAAGTTATTAACCAAACTTGGTACATGAACATTGTATAGAGTTATAATTCTTTTCAAAGATGATACCATTATTGCCACTGTTCAGTGCTTTTGTGTCCTATCTGCTCATATCACCTAAATATCAAAAATTTGACTAAAATAACAATTATTTGTGATCTCTCTTTGTTTCCATTTCTTAAATAAGCTCATCCTTACAAACACATAGATCTATAAATAATCGCATATATCACCTGAGGCTAAAGAAAACTAGTCAACACACTGAAATAAAGTGTAATGTCTTTCCTCTATCCCTGTTTTATTTTCTTCCCCCCTAAGTAAATGGAAATTTGAGAAATTTTTTTTTTTTTTTCAGATAAAAATTTCAAAAGGTAAAAAAAAAAAAAAAAAAAAAGTAATACAGCATCATATATATTTAGCTTTAGATAGCTTCTTATTATAAACTATTATTGGACCATTTTATAATTTGATTCATTTTTTTAACAGGAAAAACAGGATATACTGGGATCGCGAGAAAAAGTTTTAAAGAGTGTTTGTATTTTTTAAAACAAGATGAGTACAGCATCTCCAGGTTCGAGCAACACGTTTGTTAAAAAAAATGATGATGATGATCATGATTTAACTGATTTGCAGATAAATGCATTGATATCATCAACACTGAATAGTCCAGGGGCGTCCAATGATAACTCGGTAGCGGGTACATCGGTGTCCTCTTTGAATCATGATAATAATAATAACAATAATAATAATGATATAGATATGGCACTTTTCAATCTACTAAGTAATGAAACAATGATTGATGAGGGGCAACAAAAACCAAGAAAACTATCGGTTGTATCTGGGCCCTCTGTGGCTCAGAATTTTAAGAAAGAAGTCAAAACGCAACCAAAGATGGTTAAGAAGGAAGACAATATCAAGCTTGAGAAACAAGAATTTAGTTCGAATTTTGATCAAGATGATGATGAAGATGATTCTTCTAGAATTTCTCTGTATCTGCGATTGGATTTCCCAAATTTCACATTTTACGTACAAACTTTACAAGTATTATTGGGACGTAAGATTGAAAATGATGACGATAACTCAGTTGATGTTCACCTTGGTCCAACAAAAGCCATCTCTAGAAAACATGGTAAGATTTTTTATAATTTTGGTACTCAGAGATTCGAGTTGAGTATTTTAGGGAGAAATGGTGCATTTGTTGATGAGACTTTTTTCGAAACTGGTGTAACCTTACCTTTGAAAAATAATTCTAAAATTCAAATTGGTGAAATTCCTTTCCAATTTGTATTACCAACCCCGGGAACAAGCATAAAGAAGCATACAGTAAAGAAACAAATTAATCCTTCAGATGCTATAAATTTGAAATCTAGTCTTTACAAGAACTCAGTCACAAATAACAATAATAACAAAACTAATAGTTCCGGTTCTTCACCAGCCAAGACTAATGCTGCAACAACATCAACAACTCAAAGTCCTGAACTGGAACTCGACCTCACAAAGGATAAGAAACCAAAAGAGAAACCACCAAAGAAAGTCAAACAGCCGAAGAAAGTTTACACTTTGGATGAAATTCCAGAACAATATCGTACAAAACCTTCATGTTCTTATTCGCATTTAATAGCAGTTTGTTTAAAAGAGAGATCTACAGAACGTGGAATGTCATTATCTGAAATTTATAAAGGTATTCAGGATTTGTATCCTTACTACCACTATTGTCCAGATGGTTGGCAATCATCAGTAAGGCATAATTTGTCACTCAACAAGTCATTTAAAAAAGTTAGCAAAGAAGGTAAAGGTTGGTTATGGGGATTGGACGAGGAATTCTGTGCTGAGAAAGAGAAGCTCAGTAATACGCATAGCTTATTGACTAATACAAGTATCAATAATAATAATCCAGCATTGAAGAAACCACCAATGATACAACATCATCTCCCACCCCATCTCAATCGTCCTTTATCTCAACAACAACAACAATCTTTGTCTACTCTCAAAAATAATGGTTCACCTCCACTGTCATTAAACGCTGCAAGAAACCCACAGCTGTCTGTTGTTAAACCAATGTCACAATCTCCTCCACAAGGTAAAAGTATTGCTCAATTGGCAAGTGAAATAAAGAGACCAACGACATCACAGTCACCACCAACACAACAACCGCTGCACCTAAACAAGCCAAATCCTGTAACACCAAATAATATACAAGCCCAGTTAGCTGCTAATAGATCAATACCTAAGCAAAATATTTCATCTACTATACCAAAATCATCTTCAATTTCAAGTGTTCCAGGGACAAATATAATCAGACCTAAATCAGTTTCACCACCAACATATAATACACCTGCTTCAAAGGTTCCACCTCCTGTTACGAATAAAGCAACTACTCCTGCACCAACACTACTGGAAGCTTCTACTTCTTCAACAGCTTCGTCCCCAAATAGTAAATTATCGGGAGATACAATGAAAGCATTGAACTATTTACAACAAGAATTGATAAGATTGACAAAGGACAGAAAAGGTTTAGACAAGAAAACCACAACTCAAATTTTAACTCAAGCATTGGCCATGACTATATCTCAAGTTAATCAGGCAGCCAAGAATAGTGGTATGACTGGGAATCCATTGGTGTTATTAATAGATAAGAACCCTCAACATTTGACAAAGATATTGACTGCTGCTTTAAATGCTGCAACTTATCAAGTGACAAAGGGTAAAGTCAAACCTGGAATGGTTAATAACAATATAAGTAGTAGTGGTAGTAACAGTGGAACACCTTCAAGACTGCAGAGTCCTCCAAAGCAAACAGCAAGACTGACTCCTCCTCCTACACAGCAACAAAGCTATCCACCACAACTGCAGCCATCGACAAAGCCACCTATTAATGATAAGTTCAGACCACCACACGTCACTAATCCTATGCCGCAACAAATTTCAAGACCTCAACAACAGCAACAGGTTAAACCAATTTCTAGGCCTCCACCGACTGGCAAACCACAACCTGTTTTCAATAAACTGCCACTGGTTTCTGCTCCTACAAGTACCACATCCTCATCCCAACAAGCCCCAGTTGTCAAACCCGCTACTCCAAAACCAGCAGCTTTTTCCAAACCATCTGCTTACACACCAAAACCTGCTCCATCATCGTTATCACCGGTGTCAAAAGTTGGATTATCTTCACCAATAAGCAAGCCTAAATTTTCCAAGCCATCATCTTATGCACCACCACCACCACCTTCAGTAAGTTCCACACAACCTAGTACTGTTACAAAACCTGCTATTCCAGATATCAAGCAGGATTTGTTGGACACTGATCCGTTAAACGATGCTGAATTTGATAAAGTGTTAGAATCGTTATCGAGACAAGGTACACCGGGACTTGATGATCATGATGTCAATAGTGAACCAGTGGATTTGGATAAATTACTAGCTGAAGATGGGTATTTAAATGATGAAGAATTATTAAATGATCGTGGTGTTAAGAGAGAATTTGAGGTTGAATCTGTTAATGAGAATCATAAAGTTCAAAAAACTGAATAGTTTTGTCATATATAAATTTTTTTTAGATAAAATTGGTTTGTAATATATAAGGAGAGAAAACATCTATATAAAAAGAATTAACCTTTAACATTGTTAAAACTTCCTTCTTTTTCTTTAATTTCCCAGAATAATGGACCAACATCGTGATTACCATGGAATACCCAACCTTGTTCAGTGACATGGAATAAATTGATAGAACCACCAGAATAAGCATCCCTATGAGCAGCAGCCAAGATAGATCTCTTTCCCAAGTACAATGCTTCATCAACGGTTAAATCCCATTTATAATTTGAATCCATGACACCGTATGCAAAAGTTTGACCAGATCCTACACAAAATGCGTCACCTTTCAATCTTGTACCATCAGAATCAACGTAATATATTGTTGGACCTTCTTTCTTTGTGTAACCACATACCATTGTACCCATTGATAAACCCATACCTTTATATTGATATACTAAATTACTCAAGATCTTTGAAGCAGCTGCCACTGAAATACGCTCTTTTTCTCTCAATTCGTGTAATCTACATTGTGTACCTAACCAAGTTTCCCAATATTGACAATCAGCAGCACCACCGGCCATGGTACCTAATAAAAATGGGTTTATCTCAATAACTTTTTTAACTGTCTGTGAGGCAATCCAGTTACCTGCAGTAGCTCTTGAATCAACAGCAACAATAATACCTCCTTGGAATCTAAAAGCCAATGTCGTGGTACCATGTGCAATCTTGATTTTACAATCTTTATTCACTGAATCATCTGTATGTGCTCTAAGGAAATCTGTTGGTTGTGATATTGGTGGTAATGCAATAGTTGGTGCTAAATTCAAATTTACTCCATTGTTGAACAATTCATCTTTTATCGAGTCCAAATTCTCGGACTTCTCAGTTATTGCTGAGTAGTTATATTGCTGACTTATTGAGTTCATCACTGTTCAATTGAATGTGTGTAATATGGATCTTTTTCTAGTGGCAATTTCCTCTGTATTCTTTTTTTTTTTTTCTCAATTTCTTCAAACAAAAATATAGAATGTCAAAATGGGTGATAATAAACGACTTAGCATTTTATGAATTTGGAAATAATGACAGACAACTGTCGTGTCATTTAGATAGTAGTTCATTTAATATCAAGTCTGTTTTCTTTCCATTTGGCTCATTACACCACTGCCTTAGGGCTAAGTACCCTACTTGTGACAGTGAAAAATAACCAAAGCATAATAATAATAGATAGAAAAAATACTGTGCGCAGACAGCAAAAGCCTTAGAAAATTATTGATTGACATTTGCACTACTTTTAAATTCTTTGAGAGAAAAAATTTATAATTTTAATTTTTTTTTTTTTTACAAATTTTCAATTTTATAAGGTATACTATCATATCGAAAGGATCATACAAAAATTAGCCAAAATGGTAAGCAGAAATGTTAATAATTGGAAATAAGAAAAACAGCCATGGGAACGAAGCATATGAGAAAAGAATAAGGCACTACAATACAAGTAGATATTCCAGTTGAATACCATTTGAATCTAATTTTTGATAATTCTTGTTTGATGATGATAAAATTTTCTGTATAAAATTTTGCAAGATATCATATTGACTCAAGAGTGAGAGAGCTATTCTCCTCACTTTATTCATTATTAGTTTTGTAACTTTGATTCAGAGAGAACATTTTATCAATCACAATACAAAAGAAAAATTTTTTTTCTTTGGTTAAAAGAATTATCGAATATTATTCAACAGGTACTTGTCTACTTGTATATATGTGTGCTATATCTTTTCTGTTTCATTAATAAATGATTGTTTTTTTTGTAACTGTAGAGTTGTTCCAGTGAAAATTTTTTATGAAGTAAATACTAACTATTATACTAGTCTTCAAATCCTATGAAAGATCTCCACATTGAGAAATTAGTCTTAAACATCTGTGTCGGTGAATCAGGTGATAGATTAACCAGAGCTTCAAAAGTTTTAGAACAATTATCTGGTCAAACCCCAGTTCAATCTAAAGCTAGATACACTGTTAGATCATTCGGTATCAGAAGAAACGAAAAAATTGCCGTTCACGTTACCGTTAGAGGTCCAAAAGCTGAAGAAATCATTGAAAGAGGTTTAAAAGTTAAAGAATATCAATTAAGAAACAAGAACTTCTCAGCCACTGGTAACTTTGGTTTCGGTATCTCAGAACACATTGATTTAGGTATCAAATATGACCCAGGTATCGGTATTTACGGTATGGACTTCTACGTTGTCATGAACAGAGCTGGTGCCAGAGTTGCCAGAAGAAAGAGATGTCAATCAAAGGTTGGTAACTCACACAAAGTCACAAAAGAAGACTCAATCCAATGGTTCAAAACTAAATATGATGCTGATGTCTTAGACAAATAAGCAGCACTCTTGTGTAATATAATGAAAAATTGTTTTGTTCTTATTTAATCATTTATATATATCCAAGAATATAAACTACATTCTTAATTCTCTAAAAAAACAACTAAACTTTTTTTAAATGCTCATAAAATCTAAAAAACCATAATGCAATAAAATTATATACTTTTGAATATCTAATCATAAAATATAAAGAACTCCTGTCTAAAAAAAAAAAATGCAATCTCTCTATTCATCTTGCTCATAAGTAGCTAACTCTAATTTAGCACACTCGGCACCAACTTCAACACAACCTTTAATTCCATCTTCCCATCTATTTTGTAAATAATCATTCACCGGCTTGAACTCCAATTGTTGTTTCTTTCTATTGCTATTAACTTCTTCAACAGCTTTACGTTTCTTGTGCAATTCTGACTCGAGAAAATCGTTATATTGTTCCATATTGTCATTGTTAATCAACCATTTGTTTTTCGTTATATCCCTTGATGCATTTGACAAAGTTAAAGATCTTCTTCTCAAGATGGAATGTGACAAAGATGAATACAAATTCCCATAATTTAGTTGATTATCTTCCGTTGTTAAATTTGTATATTTGGACATGTCAATACCTCCAATGGTAAAATCATCTTCAAAAGATGATGACAACTCTTCTTCCCGTATATACAAATCTTGAAGTAATGAGAAATCCTGGCTATTGGTGGGCAAAAACCTGTTTTCCAATGATGGGTGTGGTTGTGCAATATTCATATTGGTCAATTCCTCGGTTATCATATCATTTATCTCGTTTCTTTGTTGATTCGAAACATCATGATCGATGTACATCAATGAATCATTTATCCCTATCAATACACCATTTGAATCTGGTAGCACTTCATCTCTGGTAACCATCTTATTTCTATTCCAATAAGGGTATTCTACAATAGCTTTAAATGATGATAAAGATTATTAATTAAATAAAAAATGCCAATGTGGTCTCAAAATACCATATATAATAAACTAAAATAAAGCTGACGCAAAAAAAAAAAAAAAAAAATTTTTTTTTTTTCCCTTCCCTTTTTTAATGCCTGAGACGGTGATTCACAGATTTGAAGCCACTTCGACATAAGGGGACGGCAGTTTTCAAAACAAACAATAACGGAAAAAAAAAAAGTATGCTGAAACGTTTCATCTCATTTTAGTATTGCTTAGGGCATCTTGTCCATGCTCGCTTGCTTCTTTATTAAGAGTTCCCTCGGAAATTCCCAGATTACTGATCCGATTAAGCATACAATTACGGACAAGACGCAAATGATACTGTAAATGGCAGCAAGAACTCGAAAGGCACCAAATCCTTCAAATGATAATTGGAACTCATTGCAACAAACGGCCATGGCACCTATCGGGAAAGTCATTGCCCACCAAGCCTTGGTAAATCTGGCCCGGCCTCTGTATATACATGTCCATGTAGCAAACAGTGTAAGAAAGATGCCAAATGATAATAAAAATAATCCAAGGCCAAAGCTTGCGGCATGAGCAAATTCTCCTATCATGATTCTATTTTCATACGTGGAGTGCTTATTCATATATTCTTTAACATTGAGTCCATTATTTAGTATCCCCCAAGAGCCTTGTGCCAATAGTCCAATAGGCACCCATGTGGTAAACATCATCAGTTTCAACGGGATCTTATATATTACTAGTCTCCACATATAAACAGCAATAATGCAAAAACCAAGACAAAGGGAATTAGACCACAACATAAATGTGATGACAATAGTCATCATTTGTAAATTCAGTGATGGTAATGATTGTGTTATAAGAGCTCCAGATGCGGCACTAACAGTTAATGGTAACACTGGTAAGATTAAAGTTCCTTGAATCCCTTCTTCGGTGAATTTGGATTTTGTAAACATTATAAACACAAGTATCCACCCACATAACAATGCTAACAATACATTTATCCACCAAAAAACCCAAACTCCAATAGCCCAATGACCATCACTAACAAAATGAGACATATTAACAACTGTAGACCAACCCATCGAGTAGGCCCCGAAGAAAACGCATGTGGTTGGATCTGTAAATAATTTCGCCGTTTCACTGGGGAAGCATATAAGTCTACCGATGAGTAACGATGTAGTGAATAAAAACAATGATAATGATATACCCCACATAATATATCCACATATCCTGAGCCATTCTCCTTCATATGGGAAGTTGAATAGTATAGCAGAAGCTATACCTGAACCCATGAAACTTATAAACCATACTGGGTGAAAATCTTTGAATAGAATCTCCTTCACTGATTTTTGTGAACTCATTGTTTCCTATTCTTTTAGAAGCTTGTTTTAACTTTAAAAAAAAAAAAAAAATATCGAAAAAAATTAAAAAATATCCGATGGAATTTTTTTTTTTTTCTCTTAACTGTCAAAAAAATAAGAGAGCATAACAAGCATGATAGCGTTTATTGAAGATATTTATATTGAAGTATCAAAACGACACTAGCATAGGCATGATGACTTTTTAGAACGCTTTGTAATATCAGTAATAGAATACAATTACTAATATGACTAAATCTTGTCAACGACATATACTCCGTCTCTCTTAGAAGAAGTCATTTTTTTTCTTCTAACTCCTGCTCATCGAAGTCAGATTTTATCTTTTGATAATGAAGGAAAGAAAAAAAAAAGGGGGGGATCTATATTAAATTATTTATCTCTTTCACGAACTGAACATTATATAAGAAGAAGAAGTAAGGGGATAAAAAAACTAAAAATTGTCTTGTTATTTGTTTTCACCAATTTTTTCGATACAAATATTCATCTCTTCATCTGTTAAAGACTTGATATACAAACATTTCGAAACAATCTCATTATCGACATTTATGGTGTATAATTTTGACCATTCAATACATTGAATAAGTGATCTTACCACATTAGCAGATGTTTTAAATTTGGCGAAATTGATCAATTTTGTTGATTCCATATAATCGTCTATTACATTCTTATCGATGCTTGTTACTGTATCATTTGCATCTCCTCTCTTGAAAAAATTTGGTCTTTCGGCATTAAATGTTAAATCTGATAATGATAAACCTAAGAATGGAATACAACCTTTTGAAGGAATAATATTTTTGGAATCATTTCTTAAATTGGCAAAATTCTTAAATGGAGATGCCAATTTCTCCAAATTTTCCAAAGACAGGCGATCATTTGCATCAACTTGTTGCCATGTTTTCTCTAAACAAGAAATCTTGGATGATGTCAATGCCAATATAATTTGCATCAAAGTTGAATAATTTTGAAGTTTCTTACAATGTTGAGCAATATGGATAAATCTTGTGATTATGGCTTTCCTCTCATTCAAACTACTCGTAAGCAAAATCTCTGACACTATCCAATTAATCATCAAATTGAATCTGGAAATGACTAAATTGATACCTTTTCTCTTATTCTCATCCAATAATAATTGTAGCCAACTGTCAATAGGTTCCAAAGTTTGTTGCCAGCGTAATTCGATCAACTCTTTCCAGTCAATTTCCAATAATGCGTCTTTTTCAATAACGGTCAATTGCTCTGCTAATGGGATTGAATCATAACTCAAGATAAATGAAATATGAGAACCATTCTCCATTATTGACTCTAATGTTGGAGCTTCTTCTTTGCTCGTTTGTTTCTCTAAATTATCAGCCTTATATGGAGTTGAAGCACACAAGTCTCTTGTAGAACTAATAGTAGACACACTCTCGCGAGTCGGAGGAGCAATATCTTCATTTGGATGGTTAGAAATGAAAAGATCACGAACTTTATCTTGTAGTTTGACTTCATCAATACTGGATTGACCATTAGATTCATCATCCAAGCTAACTTCATCATTCAACCCGTAGCAGATTCTACCTTTTTCAACAGGTTCTTTTTCCTTGGTGTATTTACCTTCTAATTTCATCAACAGAGCAGCAACCGGATCAACACTAAAAGTATCATCAGGAATAGCTGCCAATTCAGCAATTGCTGCTGAATCCAAACCTGGGAATGGCATTATCATTGAAGAATGGATAGAAGGAATCATACTAATTCTGGAGCCAAACTCACTTCCAAACAGCTCGTTTTCTAAATTATTATCCAACCTACTGATTGTACTTTCATAATCTGCCACTGAATCTTCATCATCTGAGCTATCATCAATAGAACGAATTGTACGGTCATTGATTTTCAATCCTTCATCTTCTGCTGCTAATGATAGTCTATATTCTTTGACAAGATCAAAAAACGAAGAAGAGTCCCTCTTAATAATGTTTGTTGTGGAACTTGATACATAACTTACACAATATGGTAATTGTGCCAAATTCATCAAATTGTCATATTCAACTTTGATCAATGAGATATTCATATAACTACTCTGTTGAGTTGTAGGAGAAGATATTATAGAATCTTTCTTAGGGCTTGCTGATTTCAAATCTTGGAATGGAAGTTTCTTTTTCAATTTCATCTCTGGTGATATATTCAGGTCATCATCTTCCAGTTGCAGTGATAAAGCTGAATCGTAACTTAAATAAGATTTTAATGAAGCATTATCCCCTACATCAGAGACTCTTCTAACTGAAAACCTATTATGATTGAGTTCATCTTCTTCATTAGTCTTGGAGAGTTGAGAATCATAAGAAATATAAGATTTCGTAGAATACATCGAAATTCTTTGTTGTTGTGTAGTTGGATTGAAATCAAATCCATCATCAACTGGGGTTATCTCATCGTCTTTCATGGTCACTGGTGGTTGTGAAATAAATTTCGATGTGTTTTGATTGTTCATTGGTGTATCTTCCAACATATTCTCCTTATTAGATTCATCATCGATCTTAAGATCGTTTATCATTGACGGAACCACGTCATCTAAGGCATCCAGTTGACTATTAGAATTGGAAACATCATTGAATGAATCAGTCCAATTGAATGAAACTGAAGGTGCTTTGAAAGAAATAATGTCTGTATCCCCAAATCCTTCAAGTAATACAGCTGCGTCCCTGTTGGACTTCTTTGTAGGTGAAGCACTATACGTATTATCCATCATACTATCGTCATCCTTTAATGCTAATGAAAACACACTTTGCCTTCTCTTGGGTTCATTAAGTAATTGTTTACTAAGATTCGATTTAAAACCTTGATCATTAAGTAAATATTGGAACTCTTCAATTATCCTAGCACTCAAGACATCAACTCGTACACTCAAATTTAGTGGTTCCATATCGGTTAATGTTGATTGCGAATTTGTCTTTTGAAGATCAGGCTGTATTATATTTGAAACATTATCGATTAAAGGGGAGAACTCTTTATGATCAATTTTATGATGTTGGAATTTCTTTTTCCATGAGTGTAATAATTTACCAAAACCTGACTCGGTTGGTTTCCTTGGTGATTGGAAACTTACTTTCTTAGTTTTTATATGACTTTGATGCTTTGTTCTCTTGTTTGGAGTTGTTGGGATAATCTTGTGGATTTTAGAATCTGTGAACACACCTATATCACCATTGGTGGTAAATCCCTGCTTCCCTATTTCTTCTAATTCATTTTTACTAAGCCTTTTGACACCTTCTAAAGGTGTATACTTGACTTCATCTTTGATAATATTAGTAAGAGTTGGCTTTAACGGTGTCTTTGGGTTTCTCTTTGTGGCATATGATTTATTTAATGAGACTAATGAATCTTTAGGATGGAGAAATCTGCGATCGTTTTCGGCAAAAATCTTGAATGGTTTTTGAACTGATTTATTATTATGATGCAAGAAATTCGCCAAATTTTTAGCTTTGTTCTCATTGTGTTTTTGAAGTAACAAATTTGTCGCACTGCTTGACTTACTGTTGTACAATGATAAGATACCAGATCTTCTAAATGATGGATCGTAAGCCTGTTGCAACCCCATCACGGAAAGTCTTGTATTATTCATATGCTCATACAGGTTTAAAGGGTAAGCCAATAACTCATTTTGTTTGATATGTTCCAAAGGAATGGTTGACCAATAAATTGAACAAAGATTGATATAAACTTTTTTCATCTCTACTAAGATCCTTGTTCCAATTTCAATATTTAATTTATCTGTAGAGTTCAGTAGCAGTAATTTAGCCTGATCCGAGAGTTCGTTGATGAACGAGACAAATTGAACTTTTAATGCATTGTTATTGATGAAATCGTCTTGGAAATAATTTAACAACCAATGTCTTATTGTGACAAATGATCTTATTAACACTAATTTACCAGTTTCATTCCTTGTAGGATCTTTTGAATCCAGTTCCACCGTGAGTTTAAAAGCCCATAAGAATCTTGTCATCAAAATTTCCAGTAAAGTGTTTGTCTTTAAAAACATACGATAAGTTAAGAAAAAATCTAGAAGGAATTGATAATCAATTGATTTTGGTGATGTTAACTCAACTATCAAAGCTGCCACTGTAGCAGAATTCAATGTTTGCAGTTGGCTATGATTGGTATTCAAAAATCTTATGATTGAAGGATCCGTGGCTGTTGGGTATAAGACCGGGTCATCAAATATCAGCACGTTCAATGTGTCAAGAATAGATGCAGTATTGTCTTCGGGAATATCAACCTCTGTTGATAACACCTCATCGGTATCTACCAGCACACTGGCCTCTACCACGTCCTCAGTACTTAGCACACTGGTATTTTCCAGTGACATGTCCTGTTTATTCTCTTTTCCCTCGGTTGGTTGGTTTGTTGTTGTTGTTAGTTGGTGCAAAGGGGTGTGGTGTATGATTGGTTGATTGAGGTGGGAATTTGAACACAACTGGACCAAGATCAGTTCTTTCTTTAAGCTTGTTTCCCAATTGGATATGACAAAGGTTGCAAGCTCCTGATCAGTTTCAAAAGAGTGTGGATAAGTTGTATGATCCTTTCTCAATTCAAGAGAATTTTGTTTGAAATTTTTTTTTCTGTTTGATTTGTTTATGTTTTTTTTTTCTCTCTCTTGTTTTTTTCGAGTATTGTTTACGTTTTTTTCCCTTTAATTTGGTGTCTTACAATTTTGATATTGAATTACACGACTTATCTGATTTTTTTGAAACCTGTCTCTGATTTTTTTTTTCTTTTTAAGAAAACAGGAAAAGAACAGTATATACGAATAAAATATACACTATGTCTAATCAATCAGGTATCACATGTAATGAAGAGCTTATTGCTCAATTCAAACATTATATAGATTCCAGTGCTAGAAGTTTGATAATTAAAATTGAAAATGAACAATTGGTACCAGGGAAATTAATTGAAGGAACGTCATCTTTAGAAAATGATTGGGAAATAATACAGCAAGAATTGTCTGAAACTGAACCGGCATTTGTTGTAGTTAATAAGGGTGCCTCTAAAGAGGAACATTTATTTATTTCTTTTACTCCAGATTATGCCAATGTTAGATCGAAGATGATTTATGCATCTTCGAAAAACTCATTATTGAGAGAGTTAGGTTTAGAATTTTTTAAACCTATTATATTTATTAATGACTTGGATGAAATTAGTTCTGCTGGTTGGAATGCGCATTTAACACATGAAGAAATAGCAACTCCATTGACAAAAGATGAACAAACATTACAACAGATCAAAAATTTTGAAAATTTACATATCGGAACAGAGAGAAAACAAAAATTGGCTAATGATAGTAATACCACGTTCATGTTTGAAATTGATGATGATGCTCGTACTAAGATTTCTTCCATATCAAATAAGGAATTAGTATCATGTTCAATTGATGTTTCCAATGAATCTATCAAGATTTCTCAAGATACATCATTCAATGACGCATCAAATTTGATAAACTTGATTTCCAGTACAGAACCACAATATTCAGTTTTGAAAATCAATGATAAGATTTCATTTATTTATTCATGTCCATCTGGTTCGAAAGTTAGAGAAAGAATGATATATGCAAGTAATAAACTTGGATTTGTCAATCAATTTTTGAAAAAAGAATTAGGTTTAGAAGTATCTAATGTCATCGAAGTTGGAGATTTAGACGAAATTGAATTATCTGTATTTGAAGTTGAAGACACAATTGATTCAACCAAGACAACAACCAATGGTTCTAACTTGAGATTTGCAAAACCAAAAGGTCCAAGAAGAAGATGATCAAATATAGCTTGTATTTTCTGCAAAAAAAAAAAAAAAGTAAAAAAAAAATTATAAAGAACCCAAAATAACAAAATAATAAAAATAAACTATATCAAAAATGATATATAATAACCGTATCCCTGATTCATTGTAAAGAATAAAAAAAAACATATTTTTTGTTTGCCCTGATTTGAAAAAAATAAAAATGAAATGAAATCGTCCTTTCTATAGGAGATTAAGCCCTTTTTTTGTTTCTGTCTCTCTTTTTTTTAGCCATAACACAACACACTTATTCCAAGTCATCATCATGTAACCCATTCTTAATATGATTCATAACACTATCCCTAATGGCTTCATCATTTGAAGGTTGAGAAAATGATTTTGGTTGGTTTATCTCTGCAAATTGATTTTCCTTATCGGAAACCCCATTTACAGAATTTAAAGGTTTATTATTATTATTATTATCAATTCCAGCATATGTTATAGATCTTGACAATCTATTTTTCTTATTGTTATTTGCCGTCAATATTCCACTCTTTGATCTAGCTCTCTTATTCTTTAGCAATGATTTTTTCATCAATGAATTAACATCTTGGAAAATGATTTGGAATTTTGGACCTTTAGTCGTATTTTTAGGTACCAGTGGTGGAGGTGGAGGTGCATGTTTCTCTTCTTTCTTAAAAGTTCCTATTGGTGGAGGTTGTAAATTATGAGTTGCAATTTGTTGTTGCTGTTGTGATTGTTGAGATGAATGTTGACTAGCAGGGGTTGGTGACAATTGTTGATTTGCTTTATTTTTCAGTTTTGTTGCAGGTGAAATAGAAGTTATCTTGATAGTGGAAGGAGAAGATCCGGTTCTCTCTTCTTGTGGAGTCTTTACCATTTTTTTCAATTTCTTCTTTGGAGTTTCAAAATCCAGTGCTTTCCTCTTAGAATTCTTACTCTTCCTTGTTAAAGGTGTAGCAGTGAATGAATCTTTTAAAGGTGATCCTCTATTAACTCTTGGTAAAGATGGAGGCGGCAAAGGAGTAGTGGTGACAGGCAATTCCAAGAAAGATTTGACAAATTTGGTTCCAGGTGTTTCAGGATATAGCATTGGCAGACTCAGCTGATGTAATTTATACGGTGTTAATCTCTTTTGAGCGCTCATCAATAAACTATGTTGCATCAATTTTGTTGGTGATTCTTGAACTGTATTGCTGTTACTACCATTTTCACTATTTGATGATAAATTTGGAGTATCCATGAATAAGTCATGTAACAAATAATTGCTTGATTTCGATCCCACTGGTGTAGTTGATAATAAAAATGGGAAGTTACTATTGTTGTCAATGAATTCATTTTCAATAGCAAGTAATCTCTCGAGATTAATATTATTATTTTCAATTTTGGAAGGAGACGAGAATTGATTCAATACTATCTGTTGATATTGATTTCCTATGCTATTAGTTCTTGTATAAATTTCATTTATATTCCCGTCAATACTACTTTGTCTGTTATTACTATTATTATTATTATTATTATTGCCTGACATTGATTGTTTGATAAGTGGAGTCCAACCGGTGTGTTGATCTAAATCGTTGGAGTCTAGCTCTGCTCCACCATAACCAGCCGCTTCAATTATATTATTGATAGAAGGTGAAGATAAGCTAAACCTGTTATTATTATTGTTGTTGTTGTTGTTATTCAGTAAAGTATTATTGTCCGACATCTTCTTGTCTTCTTCTTCTTCTCTAACTGTGATCTTATTTGAATTTCTTCGATACAAATTCAATGATAAGATAATGTGATGTCTCAATCAATTGCTACTACTAATATGGGAAAAGTGATAATGAAGTTCCTATCAAAAAAGATGAAATTGAGATTTTATTTGTTTATGTTTTTTAGTTTTCTTCGCTGCATTTTTTTGTTTACTTTTTTTTTCTCTCCTTTTTTTTTTTCCCACAGTGAAGGAAAACGCATCGGTAGCTTTTTTAATTTTAAATTGCTTAGGATTCATAATCTAGGGCTGTCTATTCTACTATAGTATATTAAATAGATGAATAAATAGTTAAATAAGTTAAATAAATAGATAAAAATAATAAATAAGGTAGATAAATAAATAAATAAATAAATAGGAGCTAATTAATAAGCTCTGTACCACATACGGTGAACTTGAGTATCCATCATTTTCTTTTGAAGTTGGAAGACACCATACATCAACAGTTCAGAAGTTGGAGGACAACCTGGCACGTATACATCTACCGGGACAATTCTATCAACACCTCTGACAACACTATAAGAGTAATGGTAATAACCTCCACCATTGGCACATGAGCCCATACTGATTACCCATCTTGGGTAAGGCATTTGATCATAAACTTGTCTTAATGCAGGGGCCATCTTATTGGTCAATGTTCCGGCAACAATCATGATATCAGATTGTCTTGGAGAAGCTCTGAAAATGATACCTAATCTATCTTGATCATAACGTGGAGCTGAAACATGCATCATCTCAACGGCACAACATGCTAATCCAAAAGTTGCTGGCCAAAATGATGATTTTCTAGCCCATGCTTTAACCTTATCCAATGTGGTGAAAGTGTAATCTAATGCATTTGTATTTGGTCTCTTGGATAACACTGGCGAATCTACTGGCATATTAGAAGGTGTAATATCTTTTGTTGAGATATACCTCATACCAGGAGCAAATCTAAACAGAATACGTGATGACACTCTAGACCTTAACATCATTGTGAACTAGATTGGTATATGATGGATGGATTGATTGATTGGTAAGATTGATTAAATATTATTCTTAATTGATTGGATTATTTTTTTTCTTCATCCAATTTTTTCTTCCTTTTTTTTTTTTTTTTTTTTTTTTTTCTTATTTTGTACGTACATTTTTTAGTATAGAGGATGCCAAATCACCGAAGATAATACAGTTTACAATTGATTCCTATATCCTAACCCATTTATTATTGTTCTCTATTTTGTAATATAAAAATACATATGATGCTTGAAGAGTTTCAAAAAGAAAAGCTACAGTAATTTCTCCATATTAGCTCTAATTGTATCCCTCAATGATTCAAAAGGAGAATTTTGGTAATTCTTATCAGTCATAATCAATCCAAATCTTTGTTTCTCCAATTGTTCTACTTTTCTAGCACCTTTTAAAGATGAATGTGGGTTGGGCAGATGGTTTAATTTCTTCTTTTCCGTGACAAATATATTTGAAGAGGCAAAGGGGTTTGCCGGTGTGGTGTCTTCTTCAGGTAAAGTTGTTAAAAGGTCTCCTATATTGGCACCTAATTGTGATTTCAGTTTTCTCTTTCTTCTCCTTATAGCACTTTTACTTATATTATTTGACAAATTACCAGTTTTAGCATTCAACTTGGCCAAGAAATCATTAGATTTATCAGCTTGCCTCTCTTTCTTCGTTATTTTCAACTGATGCAAAAAAGGATTTGATTCTTGTACTAATGCTGATGATTTATATTTTGATAAAGATGTCCTACTATCCAGGGACAGTTTGTTTTGTCTTGAAGCAACTTTTGATCTCAATGTTTGTTTCTTCTTAATAGCCTATTATAAACATGTTAGTATTTGTAATGTTATTTTCCTCAATACATAAAAGACACCATTACATACCATATTCTTGTCTTGTTCTTCTTAATCTTCTTCTTCTATTAAAGAAAATTTTTTTTTTTTTAATAATTTTTTTCTTCCCCCTCGAAAACCGGTATGAAAATAAGCTGTGTTCACGTGAGCAGGCCAAACAAGAAAGAAAGAATTTTTTATATAAAAAAAAAAAAAAAGTTTTTCGACACATTTTAATAATGAAATCAGCTTTTTATATTCAAATAATATTATCATAACAATGTCTTCTAAAATTTACACTTTTGGTGCCGTTACTGCTGCTGTTGTTATCGGTTACTGTGCTTATTTCGATTATACAAGAAGAAATTCTCCAGAATTTAGAAGAAAATTAAAGAAGAATGCAAAGAAATATAAGAAATTACAAGTTGAAAAAGAAGAAACAGATAAGAAGGCTAAATTTATATCAATCAGGGACAAATTAACTGCTTCATTGGAAAGTGAACCATTACCAACTGGAATTGACGAAAAACAATCATATTTCTTAACACAAGTTGGTTTAGGTGAACAACTTGCTGCCACTCCAGGGGCTGAAGAAGATGCTGCCATTTGTTTTTATAAGGCACTTGCTATTTATCCACAACCTGCTGATTTATTAACAATTTTCCAAAAATCAGTTCCAGAAAAAATTTATGAATTGGTTGTTTTCTTGATTGCTGTTCAACCACCTCTGTCTTTAGCTAATATTTTGGGTGAAGATTTCTCAGCCGTTGATGGAAATATCAAAGTTGTTAACCAAGATGAAGTTCAATAAATGGAACCTTGTATATAATATAAAATTTTAATAAGAGAGGGACAAACCAAGAGGGTTTTTTTATTTCTGTGTATACCATCCATCATATTCAAGAATTGTCTACTAATTAATTGCAAAAAAAAAACATGAACAAAAAACACTTTCTTTTCATTATAAAAAGCTTCAAAATGAAATCTTTTAAACATGGGCATAAAAATAGAATAACTTGTAGTTAAAGAATAAAAAAAACTATATATTTGATTTCAAAAAAAAAAGACACTAATGATTCCTCGGATCATATCAAGTGCGAATATGTTGCGATGAGGGAGAAGGATATTAGAAGGAGTTTCAACTGAAATGAACAACAATTGGTACAATTATGACAATCAATACGACAATGATACCTATAACAATGCATAATCTCATTTTCATATCTTTCCACCACATTTGCTTTCTCACTCTATTGGCTCCTCTTCTGAAACCTTGAGCACTAACTGCTAAATTATCAGCTTTGTCTTGAATTGAGTCTAATCTTTCACCTCTTTCAGCAACCTTGTTGATGTTATCTCTCATTATATCAACAGTATCGTTGATTTGTTGTTGTATTTCATGTGTTCTGTTAGGTTGTTGAGTTGATGATGTATTAGGAACATATGGATCATATGGGACTGAGGATGACATATTCTATTTTTATAAAATGGTACAATTTTTTTTTGTTTTTTTCGCTGAAAGTTTATTCCCCCTCGAGATATTATTTGGAACTTCAATAACTACTATTGATTAAATTATGAATGATTAATGATACACTCTTACTGATATTCAGTCGTTTGATAAATTGAATAAATCACTTCGTTGTTTTTTTTTTTTTTTTCCTTTAATCTCTCTGTAATTTTTTTATTTTTATTTTGTTAACGTCTTTGCCTCTATTTGGTTGAAACACGACAAAAAAAAAAAATATTTAAAAAGGATTCGTTTTTTTATAAAATAGCTCTCAACTAAGGAAGCTGATGCTACGAACTAATATAACAAATTCTTTTAGACTAATAAGAAAGATGTCTTCCTTAGATGATGCTGCTGGTCCTATTGAACAATGTATAAAATCCAAGATTGTGGATAATTTGAAACCAACTCATTTCACCATAGATAATGATTCTTGGAAGCATTCTGGTCATCATGGTTTAAGAGGTGCAACAAATGTCACAGAGTCTCATTTTAGAATGACTATTGTGTCACCTGAATTCTCGGGTAAGAATCAGCCAGCAAGGCATAGAATGGTTTACAAGTTGTTAGATGAAGAAATAAAAGAAAAAGGACTCCATGCTATACAATTAAAGACAAAGACACCAGAAGAATGGGAAAAAAAAAATTAGTTAACTACCATGTATATATATATACTTATTTAATTCTAATCTTGCTCTTCTAAGAATTTTTGGTACTCGGCTTCATCCAATAATTCACTCTCATTTAATTGAGCAACATCTAATATTTTGATCTTTGCAATCCAACCATCACCCATTGGATCGTTGTTAATTAATTCGGCACTCTCGTTCAATTTTTCATTGACTTCAACAACTTCACCAGTAACTGGACTGTAAATCTCGGAAGCTGATTTAACACTTTCAACACTTCCAATTGAATCACCTACGGCAACAACTTCATCTGAAACTTCTGGTAATTCAATATATGTAGCATCCCCTAAAGCATCGGCAGCATATGTTGTAATGCCTACAAAAGTGGTTCCATCTGGATGAGAAGCTATCCATTCATGTTCTTGGGTATATTTGACGGTAACTGGACCATCAGAATATTTATTTACAACAGAATCTAAATTGATTTTATTGATGGTGGAACTAAATCTGATAAAATTTTGAGTAATAAATATTTTTGGTTGTTGGGCAATTGCAAATCTAGTTGCGTATCTTCTAGCAGTTGATGAAAACATTATGGTCTTGGTCTAAATTGAGATAAAAAGTTGGAATAAATTAAATAAATAGATGAACAGGATCTCTTTTGTAGAAATAGGATCAGGTTTTACTTTTTTTTTTTTTTTGGCCAAAGAAAAAAAAAATACTAAAAAAGATACGGAATATTGACTTCGATTTGACTTCATACATAGTGACTCTAAAACAAAAAGGAAGAGAAAAAAAAAAGTTGACTCCTAGATAAATACTTGAGGGAAAACTTCAAGAAGTAACACTGAACAGATCAACATCAGTTGTAATGCAACCGGCAAAAGAGGCTGTTAAGAACGAAGCCATGAACCCGGTAATTAAACTACTCCAAACAACTTTAGTAATATCATTAGTTCTTCCAGGTGCCAATCTTACCATGATTGCAACTTTTTCAGCCAGAGTACCGATGTTAGCATATGAACATAATGCATATGTAGCCAACATTTGTGATCTCTTACTGGCACCCACAGTACTCAATAATGCTTCATACGCATTGTATTCGTTGTAAATCAACTTGATACCAATTAATTTGGAAATCTTGTAAACGTCATGTCTTGAGACACCTAAGAAAAATGTTAATGGATAGAATAAGTATCCAACAATCATCTCTAATGTCAACTGTTTAATTTTCCAGTAGCCACCGAACCAACTTAAGATCAGATCAAGCATACTAATAGTGGCATTGATACATAACAAGTTGGTAAAGATAGCAAGGGAAATCATGATACCTGTCCAAGAACCTAAACTGAACGCATGTACGACATTGTACAGTTTTTCACTTTCATCTGATTCATCTGAATTAATGTTGATCTCACCACCTTTTGTAACTTGTTCCTCAGTCTCTGGGAATCTCAATCTAGTTAAAGCAATGGCCAGGGGAACTGACATAACAGCTGAAGTTAATAAAGCAGAAACATTCAAACCGAGTGACGCATAATTAACAATAGCACCACCAGAAATAGTACTAAATCCTAAAGCAGCCATAGTGTGGAATTCAGCTACAGTAGCAAATGGTAAGTATGGTTTCAATAAGATGGCAGCTTCACCTTGACCGATAAATGGGGAAGCAGATGCAACAACTGCTTCCAAACCGGATAAGTGCATTCCCCAAGTGAAGATGGTAGAAGTCTTCAGCACGATGAAATGAATCCAACCAATATATGACAAGACATAAACAGTCGATGAAAAAAACATAATAGCTGGGAAGACATTTAAAGTGAAGTAACCAGAATGATACAGTAACTCTTCTGAAAACAAGAATGTGGAACCAACTTTTGCATAACCCAAAAATCTCTGACATAACTTAGCAAGGAATATGAACAAAGAATGTCCTGCCCCGGTTCTTAAAATGAAAAGACCAAGCGCAAATTGAGCCAAGATACCAGCGAAGACAGCTCTCCAATCTATCAGTTTACGATTTCTTGAAGTTATGTAGAAAAGACCAATACAGATCCAGTATCCGAGGAAACTGATGAATCTATCCAATCTTGCACTTCCATCGCTTGGCTTGTCAACAAAAGTGGCTAATAAGTGAGTTGCCATTAATACGGTGAAAGCTGCCAATGCTCTAAATTTCTCTGGGATAATCTTATAAACCACTTTAACACATGGGTTCCATACTGCTTGAGCCAGGACAACACAGTAACGAGATGGAACATACCAGAAAACAAGACGTAACATGATGAACCCCCAAACACACGTTGGAATCAACCAATGTGGTCTATGAGATTTTTGGCACAAGATGGAGATCCACCAAGATGTGAAAAAACAAGCCCAAAATAAATGAACAAAAGGTCTAACTTTTGGATAATATTTCTTGAAAATATCTTTTATAGTTGACTCTTCTTCTGTAACTGAAGTCTCATAATTATCAAGCTCCTTGACTTTCAAAGTAACATTATTATCTTTTTCATTCTCTAATTCACTATTTGAATTAGGTGCTGATGAAGATGAGCTTGGTTGAACCTTTGCCGATGAAGATAAAACTGTAGTGTTTTGAGGTTCCATTATTTCATCATATACAGATGTATGTGACTTGACGTTCTCAAGGACCATTGTGATTGTGTTTATTTGTTCTTATTCACAGTTTGACAAGATCAAGAGAGATTCAAAGATAATTTTATACGACAAAAAAAATTTCAGATAAGAGTTTTCCTCATCTTATCAATATCCGTCGGCAAAAACAGCTGTTTGAACCTTCAGATCGATGAAAAAAAAATTTTGGAAGCTTATCTGGAAAAAAATTTTATCTTATCAAGGATGACATTTTATTTTTCGGGGAACTTTTCATTTTGATTGTCTTCGTTTGCGTTTCTCTCCCTTTTCGAAAGAGAGGGGGGTTCTGGGTATTGTTGATATTAAATGACAAAGATGATATCTATCACATTAAGATAAGCAGCTCTTGGACCTTGTTCATTTAGTGGTACGCGATGTCAAGTGTTATCGGGTACTTACATCCTGGTTGCTTAATATTCTATCCAAAAGAGAGAGATATGCGCTTAGAAATTCTCCACTAACAATACAGGGTCATTTCGTTCAATCAAAGATGTATATTCCACTCGTTAACAAGAACTCCTGGTTTAAACGAGATAAGGACCCTTGCTCACACTTCACCTATACTTCAACACTTCCTATACAAAAATAGGTATTTTGAAATAAGGGGAAAATTTTTTCTCACGTAGCTTGAAAGACGCACATAGTATATAATTTATATATTTCTAGAATATCATCTACATCAATTTTTAACTAAGAAATTGAAACTTGATGTTCAATAATTCTCTGTTTATAACGCAGTTTCACAACTCATTTGTTACTACTATGGACAGAAGATGATCCAACTAATTTGACTTTTCTTTTTTGAAGACCCTTCTTTTATATTTTTTTAATGAAATGCTACTACTTGATGCATATAACTCATACACAAAACCAAATTAAAAAGATTAATATTTATAATAAAACATAAGATAAAAAAACGTTACTTAAACACTATAAACAATATGGGAGACATCTCACATAGTTGACTCAAATTCAGCATTCTTAGAAACTAATTCCACAATACGTCTAACCGTTGGTAAGTTGAGGAAACTTGGAATATAAGCTTCAACTTTATTGAATCCTCTTAATCCAACTTCTCTAAATGGATCTTTGAAAGTTGTACTTCCATCTGCACCATTAATCTCAAGGAAGAAAGAACCTTCTTCATCATCTTCCTTAACCCTCTTTGCAACAGCAGCCAATACAACTGGTGATATTGGGGTCTCGTAATCAGCAATTTGATATTGACTTATTAATTTTTGAATTTGGGATGGTTTCAAAGCATAACAAATCTCATTGATAATATCAATGTCATCCTCTGTGTTCTTTCTTAATTGCAACAACTTGGCGGTTTGGAACAAGTGAACCAAGTAGTTACTACCTTCATGTATTTCATGTGTCTTAGCCCATTCTTCTAATCTGGTAACATTGTAACTTAATTGTAAACCTCTCTTCCAACTCAAGAAGTTTCTTCTCATAATTAAGTCATTGAAACATAAAGCATCAATAAATCGCAACAATTCAATGATAACTTCATTAACAACCTCATCTTCGAAGAAATATGATTTCATTGACCAGAAAACAGAGTTGAAAAAACTCAAGATATCATCCATCTTGTACTGGACACCTTGTGAAAAGACTTTAGAAAGGAATGGTGATGCCTCTGGAGCCATGAAACCAGGTAAAGCTTGCGAAACAACAACGGCACTGACAGCTTTCTTTTCCAAATCTTTTTCCATTTTTTTCATCCACATGTTATAAATATTGTAACTCAATGACTCGAAATCTTCCTTCACGACGGCAACTAATTTCAAATACTCATCGTATTCAACATCACTCATTTCATTAGATATATCTTCATTGGCAATGATGGTCGATTGTGCATAGCTGACAAAAGAATATAATTCATGAGTGTTTGATAACCAGAAGGCACCATGTGATATAACATCGTCATCTTTTAATCCAGCAACCAAGTTTTGGATCACGTCCAATACTTCACCAAGGAAGTCTTCACTTTCCTTTGTCAAACCTAATCTCCACATATCACTTAAAATGATGATAATAACTCTGGAGGGGAATAAAACCTCTTTTCTGGTTAATTCTCCTGCAACACTTGGAGTTGGAATTTTCAAGCCCTTTAACAAACCTTCAACAATCTCTCTATGCAAATTCTTTGAGTCTTGTAATAATTTCCACAATTCATCATTGATGGCAGCAACATTATTTGACAATAACTCATCTTTTGAAACTGGCATAACAGAAACAGGTCTAGGTGTGTAATTTTGAATCGGTGAATTCCAAGGAGCATCACCTGGAGACATTGAATGACGGTTGTTAACAGTACCAGCACGTTTGGTTGGAGTATTAACTTGTCTCGTTGATGAAGATATACTTTTTTGTTCTTTCAAAGCAATAATATCAGACTTAAGTTGAAGAATAGTGCTGTTCAATGAATCTCTCTCTGTGTCTCTTTCAGCAAGTTCTTCTTTTGCTTTATTCAAATCTTCAATATTTTGCTTAACTTCTTTCTTCAAAGCATCTTGCTCATCAATTAATTCTTGTATTCTCTTTTGGGCATCATCATATTCTTGTTTAACTGAACTCAATTCTTCTGACAATTTGCTGACTTCTTCTAAATGTTCCTTTGACTTAGAATCATATTTTTCATTGAATTCAACTTCTCTTTGGTTTTGAGTGTTTGAACCTTCATCAACCAAGGATTGAAGTTTAGCAATTTCACTCATCATATCTTTATTATCTTGAATCTTACCGGCTAAGCTTTGAGTCAATTCAATAACTTTATTCTCCAAGTTGTATTGAATATCTTGTAATTTAGCAACAGATTTGGCATCAAGTTTCAACTGTTGATACTCTCTGATAGCCAATTTACGACGCAAACAAGATTGTACGAAAACTGTTGCCTTGATGTACTTACGGAAATCTTTTTTACCAACATATGATCTCCAAGCATTTTGAATGACCAAAGAAGCATTCAAATGTCTCATTTTCATTGTTTCTCTTCTTGCAATTAAGCCACGAATAGCATTTTGCAAGGTCAAGACAGAAGTCATGGTTTGATTGTATTTATGTCTTACCAAGAAACCTCTAATGGTAGTTTGGATCATAGTAGCAGCAGCAAGCTCAATTGCCTTTTGAATTCTGACTCTTGCAACGTGACCTCTTAAAAGACTCTGCAGAGCAACCATGGAGTTTCTAATTTCAAGGAATTGACGACGATAATAAACCAGTCTCATATTCTTTTGGATCAAGACAGCACTCTTGTGTAATTTATCACTTCTCAATTTTTCCAAATGAGCTAACATACCAGCTTTGAAGAAAATCTTTGTATTACCCAATTGATACTTTTCGTTAGAATCAATAGTATTGGTCAAGATACTTTGACACAAGCTGTTAATTTGTTCATCACCAGCTTTACCACCAGCGACTTTTTCCCATTCACCTGATGAAACCAAAATATGGTATCTATCTGCGAATTCCGCATAGGTCCATCTTGATGGGAAACCAGCACATGAAATTCTGATAGTTTCCAAGACACCACAAGCTCTTAATTGTGCTAAGACCATTAAAGGATCAAATTCCCAAGCCTTCTTTTGCTCATTTGGTTTTATACAACGAATATAATGAACATTTGTTGAGTTTATAGTTTTCATTAGTTCAATCAAAGAATTCTTGAACATAGAACCTAATGTTGGTTTCTTCGAAGCAGCAGACCTTCCTGGTTTAGCAGCTGGTTGTGATTTCAGAAGTAATTCCGCATTTCTATCAACAGTACCCAAGACGTCCTTAAGTAACTCGTTGGTTGTTGCTTTCAATGTTTCCAAATGACCATCTGAAACGGTATCTCTATTCTTGTCTATAAATCCTTCATTGTCATAAGTAACATCTAAAGCATAGTGTGACACAATAAATTTGTTGTTGCCAAATCTTGGCTTTTTGAAACATTTGTCTGATGGAGGCTTTGTCAAAGTTTGGTACATCTTTTCGATCCATGATTCATCATTACCTGCTGGTAATCTAGATTCTTCATCCAACAACAGCAAGATACCAACTCTTTGTTCGATCAAATCGATGCATGGTTGATTGTCAGAAAACTCGATAAATGACCACTCAATTTGTTCCTTAACATACTCTTCTTGTTCCAATTTGAAAACATGTTGATTGAATTCTTGTTGTAATTTTTCATTGGCATAGTTGATACAGAATTGTTCGAAAGAATTCTTCTCAAAATGTTCAAAACCATAGATATCTAAGACACCAATGAAAGAATTAATTTGAGAAGTAATTTCTGGAGGACACAAATCTGAATTCACCCATTCAACTAACCAATCGAATAAAGCAGAATATATGTATTTGGCAACAGAATCTCTAGCAACAACAGCTTGCAGATGATTCAAATTGGAAACGATTTTTTCTGATCGTGTGATGATTTGTTTTTTAACTATCCATCTAGTGAACTCATCTGCATTTATACCCAATAATTCACATGCTTTGATCAAATTAGGTTCATCACTTGATAAATGAGCATCATTTCTTGTCTTTGTTATTTCAATGTTACCAACGTGCAATAAGGCAGCTAAAAGCTTATAAATTTGGAATTGTTTATCTGTATCAATACCAATCAAAGTCAAAGCATCAGCAGTAGCTTGAAATTCGCTGGCATCATCTATTCCTTCAATTATAGGTTGGCCACCTTGATTCAAATAGTGGAAATCTTCAACTTTAGTCAATCCAAGAGTTGTCTTATGTTCATCGGACATACCACTCAATATTTGGTAAAAAATATGATAGTTTCTTTCAGTCTTTGGTTGGAAAACCAATCTGGAACGTTCTAAAAGATAAGTTCTCACTCTGGCACCAATAATTGAGGTCTTCTTGTCGAACAAGATTTCCAAATATTTACCAAATCTTGATGAATTATCATTTCTTGTGGTCTTTGCATTACCAAATGCTTCCATAATTGGATTAGTGGCCAAAATTTGTTTTTCAGTATCGGACATGTCATGATTTGTGGTATCAGCTTCAACAGAAGCAAAGAATCTCATAATATATTTGGCACTAACAGTTTTACCTGCACCAGATTCACCACTGACAACAATAGTTTGGTTCTCATTGTCTCTTTTCATGCATCTATAGGCATCCTCTGCAATAGCGAAAAGATGAGGTTCCAATTCACCTCTTCTCTTTCCAGCATATGCTTGAATTATATCTGGTGAATACAACTGATCGACTCTTTGGAAAGGATTTGTAGCTATCAACACGATACCTGAGTATGTATATATATTTAACTGAGAGTAACGCACTTTGATAGCATTTAACACAGCTGGTTCATTCAAGTATGACAAATTTGTTAAATCTTCATTAGCTTCCAAAATTGGAGGATTTCTCAATTGAGGTAATTCTTTGTTATTTTCATCTAAAGAATCGGTCTCAACTTCAATGTCACGACCATCTTCAGCTTTCAAGACTAACTTATATTTGTTACCACTATAAGTATTAGAGGCCACTTCACAGCCGATCCAGCCTTCTTTCTCATCAGGGTACCAACAACGACTGCAATGAAGATGTTAGTATATATATATATATATATAATTTTTTGTTTTTTCCAAATTACTTGAAAATTGTTTCAGATCATAGATGAGTTGTTCATAAAGGAAAAAAAACAAACAAACAAACTCATCCATCACAACAACAGTAAAATATAAAAAGCACCACTTACGTTCCCACTTCATATGTAGAAGACATCTTCAATTTGCTCAATCGTTTCTATTCTCTAATTTATCTTTGATACAAGAATCCACCTTCTATCTTCTTTAAAGTATCCTTATTGTAACCTTGAACAAAAAAAAAAAAATTCAAAAAATTCAATACTAAAGAAAGGATACTCTTAGAAAACCTATCAATCCCAATATGTAAAAGATTCCTTCTAAATTAATTAATGTATTAGCAATTATATAACAGTATGATGCTATTTGCTGACGTACAAAAGATGAGTGTAATTGGTTGATTGATTGAATGATTGATTGATGAACCAGATGTTTTGTTGTTTATTTTTTTTTTTTGTTTCTTAACAAAAAATACGCGACAAGTTTTTTTTTTTTTTTTTCTTGTTTCTTGTCTTTTTTCGTTGAGTTTTTTTGTTTCTTCTAATTGTAAGGATATTATTTAGGGGCTGTTTGAATCTCATTATTACTTTTTTTTTTCTTTTGGAAAATGACAGTTTTGAAAGAATCTATTGGCTAGTAGTATACAACCGTTATTATGAACATATCTGCCCCTCCTACAAGTTCAAGAGGAAATAATAACAATGCCACTAGCAGGACTAGTAGCTTGACCAATAAGAGTCTGCCGTTTCATACTTTAGATTCAAGAAGTAATTCACTGAAATCAGCTTTACTGCTTTCAGAATTAAATCAAATACATCATACATCCAACATTACTCCTATACGACCATTGAAATCGGCTAACTCTCATAGAAATAGTTCTAATAGCTTGTTAAGGTTTTCGTCAAATGAATCTTCAAATGCCAAACAACAATCTCAAACAAAATCAGAGGCTGGTTTCTCTGTTGATAAGAATATGAATACTCCAAAAGTCCGTGCAAAAAGTTTGACAACGGAGAGTAGTAAAAAATTAGACGATTTCATTAGCCATGTCAAGCATTTCCAGCAACAGCAACAACAATTGGCACCTCTTGGAACTCATTCGAAGTCACCAAGTTTGCAGAAACCCAAATCATCATTGAAGCATCTTGGTAGTGGTACTTCGATGATGACAGATAGTCCTAGTACTACTGACAAGAAGAGATTGGTAAAGCAATTTTATGAAGATTATAAGACTTCTTCCAAGGGCACAAATACCCCAGTGCGAAATGATTCTTTAACATCAGATGACTCTCCTATCACACCAGACATGCTTGCTCGAAACATTTTCGATAATTTCCCAAGGGATGAAGAAGATGCAGAAAAGGAAGAAGAAGGACTGTCAGATAGGGCAGATGATAAAAAAACAGATGATAATCGTCCAACTATTGAACGTGAGCTTTTAAAATTGAAATTTGATATTGTCAACGAAGTCAAGGCAAAACTTAATCAAACAGAAATGGACACTTTAACTCTTTTAAATGCAATAGAACTGAAAAGGACCCAGTTATCAGACTTGAACGGTCTCCTATTATCAAAATATGATGAATTGCAAAAACAATTCACATCATTTAATGAGAAAGATCTTTCACACTACTCATTAAAAGACGAAAATGTAGAGTTTGGTGATAATTTAAACGAATTGGATTCAAATTTACAGAAATATAGAGATATAATCAGCGATGAGAAATCCTTGATGGCTGACATTGACGATAATTTAGAACATTTAGAGAAAATGACGATGGAGAAGTTCAAAAGAGCAAAAATTAATAGAGATAGACTGGTAGTGGTGATACTTCTATGTTCGATCTGTTATGCAGTATATTTTTTAAAGAATTAGCTGTCCCCAGTACAAGGATTTTATAAATGCCTTCTTTTGGAAATAAATAAAAAAAAAAACCGTTTTAAATATTAAATCACGATAAAAAATAAAGAAAAAAAAGAAAAAAATAAAAAAAAAAGATTTATTTTAACTTTAAAACACATTGAAGATCTTTGGTAAAATTAAAGAAACTTCTTTACATTCACTTATTACAGATCACAGAGAGAGAGATCAGGACATGTCTCTCTTAGTGCGAATCAAGTACTCACTAAGGAGATCAAAACTCACAAATTTGATCTTGCAATCATGCGTGTTGATCTTGATCGTATACTGCATTTTTGAGATACGGCATATCAACAATGACACTGAACCCATCATAGAAAGTGGAGAAACTCCGAAACCAACTCTGCGATACATGGAAGATGTGATAGCTTCACCACAGGAGAAAGTTTCTGATCCGATAACCCCAGTTCAAGATCAACAGCCACTTGAACCGTTAAAACATTTACAACAGTTACATAATACCGAGGATGATCAAGCAGTAGAAATACATCAAAAAACAGATGACAAACAAAATAGGATACGATCTCTTTTCCCAACCAATTTTTACTCGCAACTGTTGGTACCTGAAATTCAAATGCACAAAAATTTTTTTCAATTTGATCCAAGATTTTTACCATCCTTGTATATAAGCATGATCAACAGAGAAATAAGCGGCAACGGGAAAATTCCAGAAGGATTTGCCTTGCCTTTTAATTGGAATATGTTAACAGACAATATCAGAAAATTGATGAATAATCCTTTATACGAAGAATTAATCAAAAAAGGTGTTGATTGTGAAAAATTGAGAGAAATTATTCCATTTGGTGGTAAAAGATTTGGTTGTGAAGTTTTTCAAGAAAAAGATGAAACCAATATATATGGTTTAGATGTCAAGATCTCAGAGAATGCATTAACGTATTTCCAAAATCCAGATATGAGGAAATTATATGCCATATTGCATGGTCTTAGTGATTTCAAGATTCCAAACAAGATAATTTTTTTGAAAGCTTTAAATAATCAAAGATCCTTGGTAGTACCCACTGAAGAATTTGTTGATGGGAAGCAAGATTTGAAAAATGGTGTCATAAATCACCTCACTTTAGGTGCCAATATCTTAACGGAAGAGTTTATTGAAGATGCCACAAAATCCAAAAATTTGAAGGAAGTATTACTCGATGGTATTTCAGGTTACGAAGAGTTGATTGCTTTAAATCAAGTGTCGAGTAAGATCTCAGAAAATTTCTTATTAGAAGGACAAACAAGACAAAAAAATTCAGAACCTTTGATCATTGACCACTCTTTTTTCGAATGGAATTTGCCCGATGAGATTCTGAAATGTGAAGATAAAGATTTGAAAACTTATCTATCACAAGCTGCTGATAAAGATTTTGCAGAACTTAAACATTTTGGGGAAGCATACCTTTCGGAGAAGAAAGGTGAAAGTGGACATTTCGATTGGAGATTTTTCAATGGTTTCACTCAAACCAATACTGAATTGCATCAGGCCACGATTCACCGTATGTTGAGATCATGGTTCAATTTTTGTGAAGATTCAGGGGTTTATTCATGGATCAATCATGGTTCATTGATAGGTTATTATTGGAATGGGTACACTTTACCCTTTGATAATGATATTGACGTACAAGTTCCAATTCAGTCATTGTACAAATTGGCTAAAATAGCGAACAATTCCCTTATATTTGATATGAGTAATGATGATTATATCAATGAAGAATTCCAAATAGATTCTCAAGCGGAGATTGGTTTCAGAAGTTATTACCTTGATATTAATCCTTTATTTGGGGCAAGAACGAAACATATAAGTAGAAACAATTTGATTGATGCTAGGTTTATTGATGTGAATACAGGATTATATATTGATGTAACACTGTTGGCATCTTTCAATTCACATACAAATGGTGACACTGTATTACAGCAGGAAATCATGGAAAAATTTGATAATTTTGATAAAGCCAGGTTTGTTGAACCTTTGATGTATAATGAATTTTACGATGGTATAAAAGCGAATCTGGATCTTGAGACTAATTCAAGAAGAGAATTTAGAATTAAAGTTCGTGATAAGGCCGATAAATTGGTTGAGACTATTAAACAACAATTTGCTAAAGATGTTGAAATAGGAAAGACCCCAGATCTCTTCAATAATTTGGTGCATTGCAGGAATATGCATTTTTACAAATTAGACGAATTCTTGCCTTTGATTCCAACTTATTTTGAAAATATTCCAATGTACATTCCATCAAATTGGTTCAAAAACTTGATTATCGAATACGATTTCAATGCCATACAATTAGAGAAATTCAAGACTTATAGATTCTTACCTAATATGCAGATGTGGATCTCAACAAATCAATGCAAAGTTAGAGGTGCAGATATAGATCAGATTAAAGAAACTTGTTTACTGGGGAACTCATACGTGAGAAATGAGTATCATAGATTGACCCCTTATATTGAAAAACACAAAAACTTGTTAAAGCAGACGTTACCCTTCCAAGATTTAAAATCAGATGTGACACTGATAGAAGACACTTTTGCTATCAAGCATTATCATCTGAGTAATTTCGAATCTATGTTCAAAGAGTTCGACAACAGCTTATTAAGACCGGAGCCTTGGGTCTCTGAGAACTTATTTTAATGATTTAATATGTTGTTGTGTATATAGTGTATAGTGGCAACAAGTTCTAGATTTTAATTAATAATACGATATTTTTTTTCTTAACATGTTCTAATCTTAAGTTTTCTTTTTTTTTTTTTTTTTTGTGGAATCTGAAGATTCGCTTAATTGGGGAATCTGGCTGCTGCTGCTGCTGCTGCTGCTGCTTTTTTTTCTTTCTTTGTTTTTATAAGGATTAATTTAAATTAAATTCTTGCTTTATCGGATCAGATATTTAGAGAAGAAATTGAGTTAGACTTTTATTATATATATATATATATACATAGTTAGATACAGTTCATTTGTAATTGGCGAAAAAGCTTATAACGTTTTAAAAAAGCTCATTCGATTTTTCACTTTCTTTGCGCATCTTCTCTTCACAATTTTTTTTTTTTTTTTTTTTTTTTTTTTTGTTAAGAAAAAAAAAAAAAAAAGATTCCATATTACCAGTAAATGAATAACAACAATATAACAACACCAGGACTAGCTATATTGATGGAAGAGAAAGAAATAGAGTCATATTCTTCACAGTCAGGTCTTCCTGAAAAGGAATCATTGTTACCTCCATTACCTTCTTCTTCTTCCTCATTACCATTAGAGGGATCTTCAAATACGAATGGAAATAATATACTAATCGACAAGGAGGTAGTGGAAGAAGAAGAAGAAGAGGAAGAGGAGGTGCCCAAAATTTCTAATATACCTGAATCTTACCAAGTGTCAACTGCATCTTTGGAATCCATGTTGAATAACGTCAATTTGGAGAAAAACTCATCAGCAGCTGTCTCGACATCCATCGATGATACACAGAGAGACCAACAAGGAGTAGAAAATAACAAGCTTCACCAGAGGCAAGCTAGTGCTATTAAGGAAATATACCAGAGATCAAATTCGTCTACAAATCTTCAATCACAGAACTCATTGATTAATGATTCTACTCCAAGACAGGGAAGTGTGAGTAGTTTGAGTAGTACTGTTAGTGGTGCCAGTAATAGGGCCGTCTTGAAGAGGATCAAGTCAGGTTTGCGGAAATTATCTTCTCCACTCACTTTAACACCAAAGTTGAAGGCAGAAGAGCCAGAGGAAGAAGAAGTGACTACCCCTATTGAGTTAACAGATAAATCGTTACCCCCTGTTTTCAAACGTCCTTTCCTCCCACTCCATAAATCTACATTGTCAAATACTTCAAACTCTTCTTCAGCTTCATCACTTAATCCACTTTCTGTTCATAAACATTCACATACCAATAGCTCGACAAGTAATAGAACAGGGGATATATCTCTGACGACTCCAATTTCTTCACCTATTATAGCTGTTAATGAAAAATTTGGAAGCAGGGCTTCCTCTGATGGTTCCGATTTCCATTTCCCCGATGTTACTAAGGCATATGATGATAAGTTCACCTTGAATCAATATGATTCAATAGAAGAAAAAGTGTCATATATAGAGTCCTTGAAAAAACAAATGGAAAATGAAGATGCTGCTTATAAAATCACCGAGAGAAGACTATTATCATCAGGCTGGGCCTCTGATAATGAAATCGTGGATTTAAGAAAGAGAAGAGATGTAGCAATCAAAAACTGGAAAGAGAATATCAATAGACTAGAAGACATCTTGTATAGGAACGTCGAATAAAGAATCAATTTACGAATTATTTGTAACTGTAAAATCAAAAATATAAACAAATGTGTAGGAAAAAAAAAAAAAAAAAAATACAAAGCGAAAAAAAAGGTAAACAAACTGAAGCCAAGTTATAAACCACAACAAGAATGTCATCGGTGGTTATAGATGGTCCCACTAAAGAGTATATGCTGGCGAATTCCAAACATAGTACTCTACTGAGTGACTCCTCAGGTACTGCAGTTAGTTTTGAACAGAACAGATTACACTTAAAACCACAGTACAGATTCGATCTCAATGCATCTGTCAACGCTGAAGAATCACCAATTACCAAAGATCTAACAGCAAAATTCAGTGATCTCAGTCTTGATAATAGAAATATTGCGCCTCCGCCACAATTAAACTTCAGCTCAGGAGCTACAACAGCTCAAAATGAAGATGTCAATTGGTTACCTACAATATTGAGAAATCAGCACCCTGAAGAAATATATGAATCACAGCTGGATGTTTCGAAAGCAATAGAATCTTTGACAGATATTAATGATGATTCGGTAGTGATACATGATAACGAGAATTTTAATACTGATGAAAAATTACCTGACTGGAAACGTGCTGCATTGGAAGCAGAAGACAGGAAATCAAAAATTCAACCAAAATTGAAAGAATTCTTTGAACCTCTAGAAGAGAATGAAAAAGTGAAAGACCAACAACAATCAACAGTTGATTCCTCTACGTTTAATACTGCATTTAAACTCTTTGGCCAACATGATAGTTTTACTTCCAACAAACTCAATCAAATAATTGCCAATATTCAGAGCACTAAAGCACTGGATAATAATAATAGTAAACCGTTGGTGGAACTAATTCAAGAAGAACTCGCCAATGATGACAGCATCGCAATTAGAAATGAAACAAAAGTGGAAGAGGCAAATAAGACAGAAGATTATATTCAAAATGCCAATGCATTATTTGCTAATTTGAAACTAAGGGGTGCACCACTGGCAGATCAATGGCAACATGATAATATTACATCAACAACAACAATTTCTTCATCCAGCTTGGAAGAATCGTGGGATCATAGCGAATCGGTAGCTAAAAATTCGTCAAAGAATGAAATTAATGCTACAACCAATGTTGATCTTACAATAGACACCATCGAGGATGAAGCTTTACACAATGATACGGAAACCGATTACAATCAAGCACATCTGGATTTAAATCTGTTGTATAATAGGACTTTCCCATATTTGCAACCTGAGAATCAAATAATAACACCAAAAGTGAAAAATGTTATATATCATAAGCCAACTTTGATCAAACCAGAAGATTTCGAAATGAGGTACGATACAGAGAAAAAAGAGTGGATACCAACTGATAATCACAAATTACTCTCCGATAGTGAAAATGATGAGAACGTTTTAGCTTTGGATGCTATCAATGATTTAACTACAGTCTCAAGAACTAAACATAGAGCTCCAAGCATATTGAAACAAGGACCTTTAAAACCCAAGGACATGAATTCAAGATCTGAAGTTTCTTTCAGATTACCAAGCTCTAGAGCTTCGACGACGAGTTCTAGAGACGATACATTTGATACTAAATCAAGATCAAGACTGTTTGAAGTGACAAATGCTTCTCAAATTCAAGATATATCATTTTCTGAATCCAAGAGAAAACTTATCAATGTACTCACAACAATAAACCCAGATGGTGATTGGGATGAACTTTATGAGGTGGAATTATCAGGTCTTGATATTGCTAATTTGAATGATTTTGATAAAATTGTGCCCCATTTGAAAAAAGTGGACTTATCTAACAACAAGATACAATTCTTAGAGGGATTACCGCGTACAGTGAAGAACACGGTTCTTTCTGGTAACTTATTGAACAGTTTGACTTCTTTTACTCAATTCAAGAACTTGCGTTATTTGGATATAAGTGATAATTCATTTGATAATTTGAACAGTTTGTCATGCTTGGATAATTTAACTTATTTGAATGCATCAAATAATGCAATAAAGTCAATTGAAGGCATATCTCAATTAGATTCTTTAACTACAATTAATCTTAGTGCTAATAGAATTGAAGGATCAATTGATTTCAAAAATTTCAACTTGACAAATTTGCAAAAATTGGATATTAGTGAAAATAAGGTCACAGAAGTTTCCAATTTAGAAGCCTTAATTAATTTGATTGTTTTAAAATTAGATGAAAACCAGTTACAAAGAATCAGTTCGTCAGTTCATCCAATGTTGAAAAAATTATCTTTAAAAATGAATAGATTACGAGATTTTAATTGCAGAGTGTTCCCAAGCTTAAGAGTCTTGAGAGTTGATGGGAACGATATTGCCAATCCACTTGAAATAAATCGATTGTCTTACTTGGAAGAATTTAGCGCCAAATCTCTCACAAATTCAATAGATTATCGATATTCATACGATTTGAAAGATTTAGACTTGTCAGGTGCTTCAAGATTAAATTTTAGTCAATTACAGTCATTCAAATATGTGAAGAAATTACTGCTTACTGCAATGAATTTAACTACTTTGCCTACAAATTTCCACAAAATTTTCCCCAATGTTAAGGAATTGAATTTAAATTTCAACAAATTATCCGATGTTTCACAACTTGAACAATTGACAGATTTGAGAAGCTTGTATTTGGTGAGCAATAATTTGAAAGATTTGGTTGCATTGATGAAATCATTGTCTGGATCAAGGCATTCTCTTAAGAAATTGGATCTCAGATTGAACCCTATTAATAAAGGTTTTTACTCATATGTTTTTTCACCTCATGAAACTGAAGCTTACCAAGGAAAATTGGATCAAAAAGATATCCCTGATAATTCAGTTATACAACTTGATACTGTGGATGATATTCAAAGTTTTTCCATTCATTATGCTTATCTTTTGAAAAATATAGATGAAGATTCGGATTGGATTGTTAGGGACAAGGCACATTTAAAGAGTTTGAAATTGAATCACAGTAAAAAAGAGGCAACTCAAAGTTTATATATCAAAAGATTAAATTACGAAGCTTTAATCTTAAGACTATGTGGCAGATGTATTTTTTTCGATGGGAAATTGGTTAGTAAGGATGACATGGTTGATGCTAAAATCAGAGTTCGTGAAATTTTTAGTGGTTAGATTTTTTTTTTTAAATAGCTTTTTTTTTTATTTTAATAATGATACAACAAATATATTACAAGAATAAGAACAATTAAAATGGTTTTAGGTATTACTTCAGCAAGTCTTGCACCATATCACATGTTGATATACTCATTTGCGTAAGTTCTGAAAATATGTGTGTGTTTTTGTTTGATACTAACAATTTAACTCCAGGTTTGGTGCTTCCACATTCCAATCTTTTATCAGTGCCCCAATTGCATTCAAAGTTCTTTCAAGAAAAGAGTTTGCAACTTTACAAAATCACATATTTCCATCATATTTCCTTGGTCAAACAGCTTTACCAATTGTTATAGGATTAACTGCACCATATACAATTCCAACTGTAGGTCTTGCATTCTTAGGTCTTTCATCTTTGAGTGGTGCCGTTAATTACTTCTTCTTATTACCAAAGACTCAAAAAATTAAAGAAGCTAGATTCAAATTAGAAGCAGAAGAAGAGGCCAACGGTATTTCTCACAACGTTGGTGATGAACCAACGGCACTGATGAAGACTTTAAACAAGCAATTTGGTAAAGTCCATGGTTTAAGTTTATTGTTCAATTTACTTAGTGTTGTTGGGGTTTCAGCTTATGCTTTCCCATTAGCAAAAGGTCTTAGACTGATCTAAAGAAACATGTATATAAATAAATAAATAAAAATTTTTGTATTAAAGGTTTGGAGGTAATAACAATGCAGCAACTTCTGTTGGTGATCTCTCTGTGGCAAGTAAATTATAACTCTGTGCTGCATTTTTGGTATCACTTATTTCTAATTGAAATCCGAGTGATGTCAATTTGGATCTTGTTGAATCATGTAACACTCTTGATCTCTTTCCTAATCCAACTATTAATAAATCTGGTTTTGGATGGAGTAAATGAAGCATCTCAAAAATAGATGATTTTTCATCTAATTCAACCATAAACTTATTATGGATCTTAAACCCATTCTTCGTTATATTTGCCTGGAAAATCTCGTTATTGATTAGAAATGATCCAATCACTTCTTTATGCTGATTAGGTGATTTAATAACCGTTAAATTGGAAAATATAATTGAATCATCATTGATCATTTCAATATTATTCTTTGGTTGCTCAAGATCACTCAAGATATCTAGTATTGATAAATTCTTCCCTGTGTTACCTGCCTTAAAAGAAGGAGTCCTCACTGCAGCTCTGCAACTGGTATGAAACAATCTTCTCATCATATTGATATTCGCCTTATATATATAGGTTCAAGCAGCAGCCCCATTTATTAGTTTTTTCAATAGGAAAAAAAATTGAAATGAAAAAAAAAAAACTGAAAGAAAATAAAAAATTTTCAATCTCTATCAAAATCAGAAGTTTTCAAAGAAGTAGCCATGCCAGTCAAAGCTATTATAAAGCAATCCGTTGCTAGAAACGGTCTCGGTGCTTTTGTAACACCATGCAGAAAGATCACTTTACAATACTGTAACTGGGGAGGAAGTTCACAGGGAATGAGAGATTTTTTAAAATACAGATTGACAAAAGTTTCCAAAGAGAACCCAAAGATAGAATTCAACATCATTAAGAAATCAGGACATCCAGTTGCTAAAGGAACATATAACAAAATTAACAATGATAAGGCAATTTGTGTGAGAAATTTGAATATTGATGAAGTAGAAAACAAAATAACGTTGTTATTAAACTCTTCAGGTGCTCAACTTAAGAAACATAAACAACCAGTTGAGTCCTTGAATGAAAGTGTCAGAGGAATATGGTCTCCATTCCACGTTGATCCAACAAATAGACATAAGATCTAATGAACTTTTCTAAATGACTTGTATATATAATATAATAGAGATAAGATAAATGGCAACCCCTTTTCTTCACCTTTAAAGATTCACGTAGATCAAACCATCGTAGAGCTTTGAGGATCATTCCTTTACTACAAATGAAGGATGTTCTGTCTTCTTGTAAAGCTGTTCAATTACACTACTTTTCACCTCTAGAAAAAGAGAGAAAGAAAAAAAAGTAAACAAAAAATTAGATCCGATTTGATAGTTTACTTTCACTTTATATGCTTTAACCCAAACATGTTCAAATTGTTTTGGCCGTTGACACAGTTGAACTCTCCTGCTGTATCAATACCGCAGTACAAGCCTGGGAAGAATGAGGATACTATAGATCTTCAAATAAAGTCGTTGATCTATATGTTCAAAAGATTTAATATTGCAAAAATCGGACCATTTCCACAAATAACAGTAGATGGAAGGTGTGAATTTACGTACATAGAACTCGAGCAAAATGACACAAATGAAAATGATGGTAAATTAGATACAATATATAACAAATCACGGTTTGAAGAAGTATTGGTACTAGATGAGCATCGTATTTTGATAGACTACATAAAAAACAAGTTCAGGTCAATGCTTATATTGAGTGATTTCCCGAAAGAAATAACTGATATTCCCGAGATATCGCAGGATGTGTCTTTTAAATTCTCGATTTTGCAACCAAATGCATCAAATGATGAATATATACAGATCCTTCTTAATGAGAGTAATTTTTATGTTGAGCATAATGTCACAGATGATCTCAAGATAGAACTTATCACTTCAATATTATATAATCAGAGAGAACAGAAGAGGGTGCTAGACAGAGATGATAGAGCTATAATAATTGAGAGGTATTTGAAACAACTTGCATTTCATGTACAAGTTGACAGAATTTACAAAGCTACTTTGAAATCAAAACTGCCCACTTTACCAGCATTGGAGGAACATAAACAAAGAACTATACCTTTGAAGCAATCATTCATAAAGACGCAACCCACAGAAAATTCATATGTAACAAAACCCGTTCCCTTGTTCCTCACAAGTCCAAATGTCAGATACCAAAGCCCTTCCAGGAGAAGGCAAGCATCTCCAACAAGGTCACCAGACCTCAAGGCATCTGGAAATAAAGTTACCATCTTTGATGACAGTATGGATGAAGACAATAAATTGATAACGCCACTGTCCACACCTCAAAGAACTCTTAGAGCATCTCCTTCGAAAATGAAATTAAAACCTTCAGAATCATTGGCTCCTCCTACAAATAATAGATCAAGGTCCACGAGTCCTCAAAGAACCTTGGCTAAGAAACTGTCACATATAAAACTTGATCACAAATTAAAAGATCAGGAAAAATTGATATCCCCACTTACTGTGCCCAAGAGAAGATATTCCGGTAACAGTAGTAGTGCAAGTGAATTCTCTGATACAGGAAGTTACACTACTTCTCTCACTAATTTCACTCTTGAAAATAATAATATCAACAACATGCTGCTATCTGAATTTGATAAGGAAACGTTATACGATCAGAGTAAATCTGCGGTAAAATTACGAATAGAAAGAGAAAGGGAATTATTAGAGTCTTTATATATAGATCATAATTGAATTTTTTCATGCTTGAAAACTCTAGAACCACCAGCACCAGCATAATCTCCCAGAATATGGCCATCACCTCTCATTTGATAGTAATAACATACTAAGCCTTCAAGACCAACAGGCCCTCTTGCATGAATTTTATTTGTGGAAATACCAACTTCGGTACCAAATCCATATCTGAAACCATCTGCAAATCTTGTTGAACAATTCCAATATACACCTGCTGAGTCGATACCTTTTAAAAAAATTTCTGCATTTTCTTTATTTTCAGTTATTATAGCATCTGTATGTTTTGATGAATGTGAATTGATATGTACAATGGCATCTCTTACTGAAGAGACACTCTTCACGGCAAGATCAAAAGAGAGAAATTCTTTGTTGAAATCTGCTTCAGAGGCTTTTACAACTTTGCCTTGTAACTCGGTTGAAATGTTGAAGATCAAGTCTTCAGAGACATGAAGTGTGATGCCTGCTTTCAAACACAGGTTAAATATGTCAGCATATGAATTATCTTTTATCAATTTTTCATTGATCAATAATGTCTCAACTGCATTACAACCTGCAGGATAGTTTGTCTTAGAATCAATAACTATCTTGATGGCTTTCTCCAAATCAGCAAATTCATCAACGTAGATAGAACAGATTCCATCAGCATGACCCAAGACAGGAATCTTTGTATTTGATTTAATGTTTCTAACCAATTCATTTGAACCTCTTGGAATGACAAGATCAATGAATTTGTCCTGGCTCAACAAATCACTAACTTCATCTCTTGTTGATATTAATTGTATAGCATTTTCAGGAACCAGTGTAGCAGACAGAATTGTCTCATTAATAATTTTTGACATTGCTTTAAAAGTATGAAGACTTTCCTTACCCCCTTTCAAAATGGCAGCATTACCAGATTTTATAGCAAGAGCAGAGATATTGGCAATGACTTCTGGTCTAGATTCGAAAATGATCAAAAGCACACCAACTGGGCAAGTCAATCTATAAAGATTCAACCCATCATCTAACTTGGTTGCCAAGTCAATCTTATTCAAAGGATCTTCCAAAGCCGCAACATCCAATATACCTTGGCACATAGAGTCATATTTATCATTCTTGGATAAATCCAATCTTTTGATCAACGAAGATGACAATTTGCTTTCAATGGCTTGGTCCATATCTATTTTATTGGCAGCTAACACTTCATCTTTGTTCAGTTTCAAAGCTTGGTATATCTGTTCTAAAGCATCAGATCTTTCATCATTAGTTAAGGTCTTCAAGACAGTCGAGGCAATATGAGCCTGTTTAGCTATCTGCTCAGACATGTTTGATAGTGATGATTAATTCAAGAAATGAATCATTTTGAAATTTTTTTTTTTTTTTTTGTCTCGAGTTTTTTTTTTTTTCTCTTTCGAAAGTTTTAAGAGAGATGTCATTATCTTTGGTAAGGGAAGAAAAAAAAAGTAAGTTATAAATACGTAAAACGCTAAAGACCCCATATCCTAACAACATTATCATCACCTGCACTTGCAAATATTTTTCCAAAGTATCCAGTACCATTTATATTCCAATCCACTCCATTTACCAAACCTTTATGCAGTTCTAAGGCAAAGATTAATCCGCAATATTCTCTGTTCCATATATAAATTCTGCCATCTTCTGACCCACTTAAGATGAAACTTTCATCCCAATTTCCGAAAGAAGATCTGATAACATAATTTTTTTGCTGTTGGCCAATGTAAATGGATATTAAACGCATTTCTTCTATATCCCAAAGTTGAATTTCCTCTGGTGCCACATTGATGATGCAATGTCTTGAATCTTGAGATGTTGATATAGATGTTAATCTCTTACCAATGTTGGCAGATCCGATCTTTAATTTTGATTCTAAGCTGTATACCTCCAAGAAATTGCTATGAGTGATTGTTAATAATTTTTTACCATCTTTGGTCACAGCTAAATCTGCGATTCTCTGTGGCAAATCCCAGTCATAAACTTCTTTGCAATCATTTTTGCCCAACTTAAACCAAACCAATTTTTTATCCGGTGACGCAGTAATAAATCCTGAGCTATCTGGAAGCCATCCAAAAGTCCATACTCTGACAGTTTCAAAAAATTTGATTTTCTGCAATTGCTGGCCGGACTCAACGTCCCATAATCTGAAATGAAGATCCATACCACAAGTCAACAAATACTTGTCATCGGGAGACCATGAAGCATACGAGACAGATTTAGAAGATTCCAATAATTCATGCTTCACTGAAAAAGTTTCATCCACATTGTAAATTATGATTTTTGAATCTTTTGAAGTTGAACATAGGTATTTGCCATTGTTACTAAATTTCACAAACCACACTTCGTCATCATGTAATGTTAGCTCGTGAATACATCTTGTTGGAAATTTAGTCTTATCAAAAGATAGGTCCTTGTAAAGTGGAACAATATCATCTTCATCTGTCTTATCCTTCAAGTAGATTAACAGCTTTGACCTTTGATATTCTGTAGCTTGTTCCAACAAAGTAAGTAATCTGTGCTGTGGTAGTAGTGATTCAGGTGATATCCATTGTGATATTTGAGAGCATAATTTTTTTCTTGACTCTTCCATATTTCCAAACCAACCAACTCTTTGTAATTCCTCTTCATCTTGTGTGTCTAATACCAATGATGAGAGAAGTCTAATTTCATTTTCCGTCACTTCTTGGAATTGAGAACGCAAAAAACTGATTGCTTTAGATTGATCTTTTTCAACAAGTAACATCTCTAAAAAATGTTGTTTCTTTATAATGAACTTGACTTTCAGATGGCCATAATCTGAACTTTTTAAATCGCCTGAATTCTTTAGTGGAACAAGGTTTAAACTATCAACAAGTTGAATTGCACCATCAAAGTTCCCTTCAACTATATTGTCGAGAAGCAATTGCACATGCACATCATCGGAATCCCCATGTAATGCCCTCAACTCGTTTGAGATATCATTATACTCCATATCATCAAGACATTGAGTAATCAATCTCAAGACCTCTAACTTGTTGAACTTCCCATACCTCTGTACAGATGTACTAGTTGGTTCCTGATTGTGATTATTCACTGGCGACATGTTTGATGATAGGTGATTAAGAAAGTTCTCTACAGTTATCTTATTCAAAAAGTATCCTTAAGGAAAAAAAAAAAAATTACGATAAAAGAAAAAAAAAAATTAAAAAAAGGTCTTTTTTTTTTTATTATGAGTATTTCATTCACCGACTTCTCTTGCTGGTCTTGATCTGAATCTGAGTCCCTCCTTCTTGAATTTGTCCTCTTTGAAAGTTCTGGCTTTCAAACCAGAATAGAACCAATCGATCATTGTTATCACATCATAAACACGTAAACCTGTAGCATCTTGGATAGCCTTAGAAGTTGGAGGCATCTGGGTGCACTCCAAAACAAATGCACCTATTTCCCCTTTGTTTTCATCTAATGCTTTCTTGGCCAAAGCAACCATTTCCTTTTGTAATTCTTCAATTATGTATTGACCACCTTTCATAATCAAATCTTTCAAGTGACCTCCTGCTTCAGCTCCATAAACAACTATTCTCTCTTGGTAAACAGATGGAATACCAACACCATTGAAATGCAGTTTACCCAAGTTGTCCTTGTCAAAAGTTAATATGGCAATTTTCTTGGTAGGTGGTAATGTTGCAAAAACTGATGGAATTTGTAACAAGGAAGAAGTGGCCACAGGAATAGTAACTCTAGCAGCAAGTCTTGATTGAATTTGTGCTAAAAACCCACATGAAGTTATTACACCAACACAACCTTTTGTTTCCAAGATGTTACAAGCTTCAACAAAATTGTCCACAAATTCATCACTAAAGACACCATTGAAAACAATGTTGCGTACTGTTCCATTTTTGACTTGTTGATGAATTAATGGGCATTGGAATGATTCCTCGTTAAGCGGATCTCCTGGTGGTCTGTGAATATCATCAGAATAATCTAAACATAAGGCACCGAGTGGTGGTAACTCTTCCTGTGATGGATAAAAAGACATCTTAGCTATTTGTTTCTTGACCTTTTTCTCCTTCTTGAAAGGAAAACTGGTTCAATTATAAGTGCGAAAATAGCATCGATAGGACAATTCACTCATAGTTTTTTGTCCTCGAGAGATTACAATGATTGTCGAAAACAAAATAAATGTCTGAGAAGATAAAGATAACTGGAAATTTTCGCCTTTGATAAGGAAAAACTCGATTCAAAAAAAAAAAAAAAAAAAAAAAACGATGTAAAAAGGGGACAAAAAAAATTTAAGCATAGGGGATCTCGCTGCCCATTTGTTTCAGCTATTACAAGAGCTCGGTCAATTATCTCAGCTTTCCGGATACGAGACTCTCTGCCGGCCAGGCTGAACAACAAAATCTCTCTTACATTTATTTAGATATAAGTCTCTGAAAACATAATCTTCAAGATTCAAATTACCAACAGAAGATCTCATGAATGGAATTCAACTGCAGGTGTCGACTTCTTACGAAACCTCGCCTCCGGTAGATAAGGAGCCAAAGAAAAATACAAGGACTGGAGGTAAACATCAAATGGCAGCATGCACCAACTGTAAACGGAAAAGAAAAAAATGTGACAGTAAATACCCAAGGTGCAGTGGATGTCAAAAGTCTGGAGCTGAATGTTTAATATTTGATCATACTTTAAAACGAATTATACCTAGAAATTATGTTCAAAATTTAGAACATAAAATAAAAGATTTGGAGCTTCAGATAAACGAACTTCAGAGCTCAGTATCACCTGCCACAATACAAGACAACAGTAACAGTCGAACATCTGACTTAGAAGAAAGTGATAAAGATCAAAACTTGGAAATGGAAGTAGCTTATATCACCTTGGGTACAGCAGCTGAGTCCAGGTATATTGGTAATAGTAGTGCTTTTTCAATTGCAAAGGCCATTACCCTGAGTATTAACCATTACCACAATGAGTCTGTCTCAAGCACAATAGTGTCATCGGCTTCGAATAATGATGTTGAACTTCCAAGTTTCAACATTCCTTTTTCAAAACCACCTATGAGTGCCGCAAGGCATTTCTTGAAAAGTTATCATGATGTTGTACATTGTCAATACCCATTTTTGGATTGGAGATGGATCGAGAGAGTATTCAATAATGTTATGGTCGACGATTCTGAGTCACCTGAAGAGTTGTTCTTCATGTACATGATATTTGCAATAGGGGCACAGTTATCAAATTTTTCAAGTGCACCATATATAAGAGTCTACTATGATAAGGCAATGGAAAATATTGCTGAGTTGGTTGAAAATACAACACTTCAAACGGTACAGATATATCTTATACTATCTATGTTCTCGCAAAAGATGCCAGAAGCTTCGAGTATATGGCAAGTTTCAGGCCTTGCTATTCGTTCACTGGCTATATTAGGATTGCACAGAGAACCTTTTAGAAAGATAAAAAATAATCCAGATCCAGAAGTGCAAGAACTTCTAGATTTAAGAGCTAGAGTCTTTTGGAGTGCTTATGGAATTGAAAGAATTAATGGAATAATTCTTGGTAGGCCATTTGGTATAGCTGATACAGACATCGATGCCCCACTTCCAAGGGAAACAGCAGAAAATAAAGTGGCAATTCATGTTATCAAGCTAAGAAGAATACAACTGGACATATGCACTTTTGTATACAAGCCACAAAAATTGATCCAATCCGCGGAAGAGATAGATTCTATGCGTGTGGAGATAATTCTTGAGTTGAATCTGTGGGTTGAAAGCTTTCCGGTAAAAGAACAGCCAGTGAGTGCCTTTGAGACCAATAACTGGTGTGAAATTTCATATCATAATTCAATACTTTTACTCTTAAGGCCAGTGGTGCTTGAAGTGTCAAAGTTGCAAAAAAGGTCATCTCCAAGATTATTAGAATGGTTCAAAGTATTTGCACAATCAGCCTCAGCTATTTGCATGAATTATAAAGATTTACTTTTAAAAAATAAGTTAAGCTATTCATGGATGACGATTCATTGCTCTTTCGTGACTGGATTATCGTTCCTTTACTGTTTATGGATAGATAACTTTGTTCAAATTTTGGAGTGGAAACGCAAGACACTGATATATGATACTATTTCCAGTTGCTCTCAGGTTTTATATGTCTTTGCAGAAAAATTTCCAACAGCTAGACTGTTCAGAGATACATTTGAAAGAATGTCCAATATTATCTTAACGCGACTTGAGATTGAGGGGACAGGAGAAACTGATTTCACATCATCACAGAGAAAGGAAAAAGGTGAATCGTTGTCTTGTCTTCACGAAGTTGCTTTTTTCAATGGTGTTTTAAATGAACAAAGTATTGGAATTGACCAATATCAACGTTTTGAAAATGTAAGTAAAATGGCAGAACCAGGTCAATCGAGAAATGATGATCATAAACACAATGAAGACTTAAACAGAGCCACTCATTCAAATAGTCTCATTGAAGAAGTTTGGGAATTTTTAGATTGTACAGGAGATAGATTCTTAAGAGATATCTTCTGTGATATGGAGAGTCAGCTATGTTTCGACTCTAAACACTGAGTATATAGTAAATTCTATGAGCTGTTTATTTTATTATTTTTTCCTCTCCCTGTGAATTGTGGTCTTTCCATCTCGTAGACCATCTGTGGTGTTTTACGGACACCCCGAATTGCAACTTTTCGAACTTCTCACAAAGATCTCCTCGATGTCTGAAGAGCGTTTTTTTTCTCTCTTTTTGCTTAGGAAATTCTTCCCCTATCAAACAATGAAAAAAAAAAAATTAAAGATGAGCGAGCCTGATTCAAAAATCACAGCGGAGCCTTTCGACTTTTCTGACCCGGTGGGACATGCTCTTTATTTTTTGTTGACCTGTTTAAGTTCTTATGCAAACATCTATAAGTCGAATTGTCTGCTGTTGGAAATTAGAAATATGGTGTCTTCTAATTCGAGCAAAAACATACAATGTCAAAGTTCAATGTTTTATTAATTGGAACAGGTGGTGTTGGTACTATTGTGGCCTATGGAATTGATTACGTTGGTAAAAGCAGTTTGTCAGTAGTTGTCCGTCGTGATTATGAAAAGGTCAAAGAACAAGGTTGGGAACTTCATTCATGTGATTATGGAGAAGTCAAAGGTTGGAAACCATCTAATGTCTTTCCAACTGTTGAGAAAGCTGCTGAGTCCCAGATTGTCTTTGACTTTGTTATTATAGCCACCAAAAATTTGGCTGATATTGTTAAGGTAGAAGAACTATCTGCCCCAGTGATCACTCCTGAGAAAACTGTAATTGTGTTGATGCAAAATGGTTTTGATTTAGGTAGACCATTCATTCAAAAATATCCAAAGAATGTTTGTATTTCAGGTGTTTCTCACATTGGATCACATAATCATGATGGTGTGATTCGACAAACTCAGAAAGACAAGAGTCTTATCAGTTACTTTGAAAATCCCAACCTTACAAAGGAATTTCAAGAAGAGAAAACAAAAGAGTTCATTTCCATTTATTCAAACGATAGGAACAATTGTACTTATTTCGCAGATGCCAAGTGGTATAGGTACAGGAAGTTGGTCTATAATGCCTCGTTGAATACAGTTGCTGCATTGACAAATGTTGATACTGGTAGATTACTCAATTCTGGAGGATTGGAGGCTATTTCGATACCATGTATGCATGAAGTCATTGCTATTGCAAAAGCTGACGGAGTTACTTTACCTGATGATGTTATCAACAGTGTGGTTCATTCAGATGATGGTGATTGGTTTGAGCCTTCAATGCTAGTGGATGTTAAGAAAGGGAATCCAATTGAGTTGGAAGTCATTTTAGGTAACTTACTCACTGTTGCTAAGGAATTAGATGTTCCAGCTCCTAAATTATCACTTATCTACGACTTATTAAAAGTTGTTCAATACAGGTTAAAAGAGGGACAAGGCTACTTCAGTTTGCCTGAACAAAGACCTATTGATGATAGATTTTTTAGTTAGAACAAAAAAAAAAACTCACAGACTGATATTTATATCATACGTAAGAATTTCTAATAAAATGAAGATCTCAATTTATTTCATGTTATATATTTAAATCAAAAAAATACTTAAACTATAGTTTTGCAGGGTTGATGATCCAATCTTTCTCAGTTGCCATTCTCACATTCTGTATTGCTCTTGGATCATTGAGGCCATTGTTAATAGAGTTCAATTTCGTTCTTGACCTTGACCAGGAGAATAGCTCAGCTAAAAAAGGATCTCCCTGACCTAATATTATGTCTTTTATTTTTTGACCCAACACTCCAAACATCATGAAGGCGTGGCCTGAATCACCAGTCCCAATAAATAAAGAATTATCTTCATAATACGGGCAATATGATATTAAGAAATCGTTATCTTCGGAATCGGAGTACCAACAAAGTCTGGTTTTATCAATTTTTTGAATCTCAGGGAGATTTTCTCTCAAAAAATTCTTGATAATAGTCAATCCAAATTTTGGAACGTTAGTTTCAGTCTGCTCTGTGTACGCAGTTCTAACTTTAGAAACTATTGTCGATGGATTTGTCCATTTACAGCCTCTATACCCAATTTTCAAAAATCCATTGGAAGCTGGGAAACCATATAATCCACCCATGACTCCATCACGCATTTTATATGTCCACGCAGGAAACTTCGCAGCATCAAATTTCTCTAGTAACTCAGGATCTTTCAATTTAATAAGACATACAGTACCACCTGTGGCTTCAACCTTCTCGCTTGCTTCTGGGACTATTTGTGGAGTCCAAGCTCCTGCTAACACAACGGTGACAGGAGCAAAATGCGAATTTCCATCCTTGGTCTTGATGCCAACTGATTTCTTTCTCCCATTGTTATATTCAACCAACAAAGAATCAATAGCACCCAGTGTGCTCCCGAAATGGGTGCAAAATTTATCACCACCAATTCTCCGACATAACTCAAGTACCCAGCGACACATTTTATCGGCAATCATAATTCCACCGGTAGTATCAACAATTCCTTGTAGTAGCTTTCCCCTTTCTTTAGCTTTGAATGGATCAGCTGCAGCCCTAGGTAACCCCTTTTCAATGATTTTACTTTCTGCATTAGGGTCAGCAAGTGAAATTGCCTCATCTCCCATTTTTTCTAGAGTAAGCTGTTCGAAAGGTGGTAAATCTCTCAGATCCGTCAAACTTAAGAGACCACTATTGAGATAAACAGGTTCACCCTTCTCCCAATTTTCCTCTTTGATTTGTTTGTTCCACTCAAGGAAGATAGCTCTACTCTCAAGAGCCATTTTTTGGTAATGGACTTGTTCTCCATATGCAGCACGAAAAATTTTGTTCATGTCTGAAGAAGCACTATCACATCCTTTGAAGTAATCATACTTTTGTTCAAAGTATTCGTTCTTATCGAAAAGATGTACATCTTGAAAACCATCCTTTAGTAATGCAAGTGTTGTGGAAAGACCATACACTCCGGCACCGACAATGATTATTTTGTCATTCTTCGAAGGAACAGTCATATTGGTTGAGATAGATAAATTTCAAAGCTATGCTGCTTTCCAGTAACCCAGCACTATTAAATAGTATGAAAAATATTCATCAAGTAACCATATCCGACAAAATATCCCCCGTAATTTTACTTGAATTGAAAGCAGTGGATACTTTAATTCTTGCAGTGATGAAAAATACTCGACGTATCTTTTCGAAAATTTCTTTCAGATAACGAAGAAAAAAAAGAAAAAATACGTAAAAAAAAAAAAAAAAAAAAAAGGTTAATCGATGCTCTTATCTTCTTATCTTTTAGTTTGCCTTCAAAAAAAAAAAAGCTTTGGCGAGTCTGATCTTTTATATTTATATATATATATATCAAAATTTTGAACTTTGTTATTAACAATGCTTTTATTTAATTATCAATCGTTGATTAACAAAAGAGACGATTATGAGTGAAAAGTTAGGAGACATTACAACAAATATCACCGTTTGTGAAGAAGGAGAAACCGATGATGCAATTAATCCTGTCTTATCTACTGTTGTTTCACCAAATGGTCAAGTGATAGAGATTCATCAGCAAGGTGTCGATGCTGCTATGGACTATCTTGATGATATCAAAGAACTTGAAATTGATCCAGCAGTGGAAAAAAGATTGGTAAGAAAGATTGATGCTTACTTGTTACCTTTGATGCTGTTGATTAATGCAGCTATGATGATGGACAAAGGTACCAATTCATATGCTTCTATCATGAATTTGAAGCCAGACTTGGACATGACAGATAGGCAATATTCATGGGTTGGTAGTACTTTGTATTTTGGTTATATGGTTTTCAATTATCCAGGTACACTTATACTTCAAAAATTCCCACTCTCGAAAATGTTAAGTGGTGCCATCTTTATATGGGGGGTAGTCTTAATGTGCCATGCTGTGTGCACTAATACTGCCGGATTCTTAGCTGCAAGATTTTTTTTAGGAGCATTTGAAGGTGTGATGATTCCTGCTTATATCATGCTTACTACTCAGTGGTACAAGAAAGAAGAACAATTCATGAGAAGTTGTATTTATATTGGTTTTCAAGGTCTTGGATCTGTCATGGGTGCTGGTATCGCCTATGGATTAAACAAGAATTGGATTGGGCATTCTTTTGCTCCCTGGAGGATGCTTTATATCATTACCGGTATTATGACCATCTTCTTGGCTGTTTGCTCTTACGTCCATGTTCCAGATATTCCTACTCAAGCTTGGTTTTTAACAAGTGAAGAGAAGATGCTTGTTGTCGCAAGAATTAGAAACAATCAACAAGGTTTTGGAAGCCACAAAATCAAAAAAGATCAAATCATTGAAGCTGTCAAAGATCTTACTGTTTACATGTTTCTGGTTTATGGTTTCTGTTACGGTTGTGCAAATGGTGCTTTCACAAACGAAGGAAGTATTATGATGAAAGAGCAATTCCACTTCAGTACTCCTAACTCTTTGTTAATGGGAATGACCGGGGGCCTGATAGATTTCACCTTTGCTCCACTTGTTGCTCTTGTAGCAACCAAATTTTTACATAACCAAAGATTGGTAGCATGTATATTCATGAACACAATTTGTTTTATAGGTATGTGTTTGTTGAATTTCACTAAGGAAAGAGGATCTCAATTAGCTGGTTATTTGACTTTCTATTTAGCCACTGGTGTCTTGGCATGTATGGCATCATTGATTTCTTCAAATGTTGCTGGATCTTCCAAGAAGTCAACTGCATCCTTTGTATTCTTTGTTGCTTATTGTGTTGGTAATATAGTGGGACCACAAACTTTCACAGTGGCTCCTTACACTGGTGCGAAAATAACATTGATGGTCTGTTTTGGAGTTGGAACCTTAAGCTTATGTGCTTTGTATTTCACCTATTTGAGAAGGAATAGAAATCTTGTCGCATATACCAGATCCATGGGTGACAAATATGAAGTTCCTAAAAATATTGAATTCGCTGATCTTACAGATAAGCAAAATCCAATGTTTAGATATTCTTTATAATTTATAATATTCTATATCTAGTTAGCAATTTCGTATTACACGTGCTTAAAATTCGTCTTAAATGTATACGAGATCTCCTGAATTTACGCTTATAAGAAGATTTGGATTATCTCATGCTCTAGTGAGCGAAAATGGTTGTTATAATGATGATGATAATAGAGGTAATGATTCTCTTGACCTAATTTCAACGACCAGGGTCTCAATGCACAGCTACCGAGCACAGCTTTCAATTATCAGGTATAATTTTCCGATCTCATTATGTATTCAAGACTCTTTCTTACTCCATAGAAACTTTCTATTACACATAATTCATCTGTGCAGGCCATATATTTCGAAGAAGTCTGTGATTATTCCATCCAATGTTCTCTTCAATCCAATAAAGTATTATTATTATTATATTTCAATCTAGAAATATCAAGTAATGGTAGATCAAAATTCAACACGAATTGCATAAGGGAAGACCACACTAAATAAGTAATGAGAATTCGAACGGTCACCAACAAAAAAGTGATAAAAAAACAAATATTTCATACATAGATATGGAAACAGTCCGATTTCGTATTACATGGAATATATATATTTGTCATAGATTGCTTCTAAACCATAAGGTAGACACATAATTTGTAAGATTACAGATCAAAAAAAAAAAAATTTTGCAGACTTTTTGTATTTCTATATGAAACAAGAAGGGAAATGTCAACATAAAGCTATCAACAATGGATTATTTTACCCATTACCTCGAAGAAGAATTGCCACTAAATGATACCAATGAGTTCACAAAAGAGGCCGAAGATGCTTTTCTGCAGTTCTCTCCAAATAAAAAATATCTGATCCTTTTATCTTCGAAGCTCCCTGTTATGAAGCACTCCTTCGGCAGGAACTCCAATGGTGGAACAAAGCCATTGACATCAAGTGGAGCTCCAGATGACTACTCATTTACCATTGATGGAACTCGTTTTACAATCCCTAAGGATCATTATCACAGTGCTGTGAAGTTCGGTATAAAAGTTAACAAGGGGTCTACTTATTCAAAAGCTTCATTTGAGAAAGAATTTGTGCATCCTTTTATTACTGACTGTCAAAATCAGCAAATAGATATTGAAGCTGTACTGGAACAGTACAACTACCACTTTAATCTATCATCTGGATGCCAAGTTCAACCTGAAAAAGCACAGTCGGAGAGATATATTGAGGACGGATTCATTCAATCTCTCAGAAATCCTTTGAATTTCATTATATGTCATAACCTCAAAATGAACTCGCAAAATATCATGAAGCAAACTACGGAATACCTTAAAGACAAAGGTGCCTCCGTCACAGGAAACGATAATCCAAATCCAGAAATTGAGCCAATATTTCGTCATCAGCAAACTTTTAAATTTCTTGGGGTCGATGCTGTCCCTGATTTTACTTCAGGATTCCAGACATGGATTGAATGTTCATCAGACCTGGTGCTCGGTATTATTGGGGCTATAGCTTGTGGCGAAATAAAAAGACCCAGTGCTGGGATTTCATCTGCTTATAAATCGTTGGTTTCTGGTCAAACACGCTGGGATAATACTTGTCCAACACCTCCTGAAAAGCGATTAGCAAATTTTAACGATGCTTTAATTAAAAGTTGTACAGTTGCTGTCAATTCAGGTTCTGACCGTTTCTTCATCTCAGATTATGATCATATTATATTCTTCAAGATTGAACACCCATTCACCGTGACCTCAACTGGTAATTACAGGAATGATACTCAACACATTGTCAAGCTGAAGCATTTCTGTGTAAATACAGCCGAAGAGAAATTTTCTCGCTTGATGCTTTTGGCCTTTCTTTGGTTAAAACCTGGTGAGAATGAAAAACTCGTAGACTACAAAAAGGCTATTCTGCTTTTTTTGAAAGAGAATAGAGACCGTCATGTACCATCATTTGAATCATCAGATGCAAATTCTAGGAATAAAAGATCTAAACAACCAAGTGCCGGTTCGAGTTGTGAAAAATCTAAACTATCAAGTGCCGGTTCAGAAGCTGGAAGAAGCTCTAGACAGTTGGATCTGGATGCTGAATGTATTAGATACCCTGATGCATCGAGCGTTCTGAATACAAGTTCCACATCATTAACATCAATTAATATTCATTTTCTGAAGCACGATTTCCTCTATGATATAGGCTTATTTCAACATTGGTATTTCATTTCCTTAAAAGATTTAGAGCATAAAATCATGAGATGCGGACAGAACTATAATTCCCAAGTTTTCTCATTTCCTAGAGCTGAAGAGTTTTTGCTGCAGTTGAATTTCCTTAACAAGTTCGACAGTGGATATACTGGTGGAAAACTGGTTCTAAAAATATACGATTGTACATGGTTTCACCGCATACCAGAGCTATCTTTCTTAGCCGCAAGTAACGAAGTAAAAGCATATTTTGCTTTGAAAGACTCTGGCATCACTCCAAATGTGTTAGCATATGGTCAGATGATTGATAACAGTATTACGGTAGGTGATATCCATCCTAGATCTTCAGGTCCATTTCTATTTCTTGAACATGTCGAAAAATTACCAATTGAGAAACATCAAGTGACCAAAGAAACGTTGGAAGAGCAAGTGATTCCAGTCCTTAAAAAGATGCACGATCATGGGGTGATTCATAAGGATGTCAAGTTTGAGAATATCATTTTCGGGGTACATGGTGTTAAAGTCATTGATTTTGGTTCTTCACAGATAAGCGATGACGAGAAATTACGGGATGATGACATTCGTGATCTTTACACTGATTTTGGATTTCAGTATTAATGCTAATGAATTCTTCTTTCCTCTGATAGTTGTGTAAGTCAAATTATTTGGTTATTCAGTGTTATAAATTAATATCATATTACACTAGGTATCTTTTTGTATTGTTACCCTTTGCATAATTTCGATGCCGGACTTGAATTGGATGCAGATTTAGATCAACTTAAATCATTTTTGCATTTGTTTAATTTAGATCATAATGAAAGATCCGCCACTATCAGCATTAGAGAAAACACTACCATAGTCACCAGAAACCTTCAAAAGTTAAAACAGAAACAGCAGCACCATCAATAGTGGCAACATTGACACCAACATCAAACTCCAGTTGCACCAACACCACTGAGACCCCATTGACACCATTGGCACCGATCTTGGAGATAGAGAAAAGAGGAAAGTGTGATAAAGGGGTATATGTTCATATAAGGTGAATTTGTTAATCATTTCCAATAATTGAGATGATATAAATGATTAGATGATATTGGTCTGAAATAGGTGAAAACCAAATAATGAAGTTTTGTTTTCCACTGAATTATAGTGATTGCAAGTTTTTAAATATGAAGACTTTTTCATTTTGTTTAAGCCAAAATATTGAAAAATAGAAGTTGAAGGTGTGAACTGTACTAATGAAAAATATGATGCTGTAAGTGTGCTATAACATCAAGAATTAAGAAATTGGTTTGATTGAGTCACACCCATTTGCCGACAAGCATCATTAACATCATTTCCATCTTTCAGGTACAACCCTGACACCTATACCAAAATGAGTATCAAGAGTGAAAGTCATATAAGGTTAAAGTGGACATTTTTTGGAAAATGAGTGACTGATTTTTTGAATCATTTATTATCCATGGTGAATGTTATGGTGTGTATTAACACGCTTTGCAATTAATCAGAAGTGACTAGAGTGTAATTCGATAATTTTTCATAGAGATAAAAGAGGACAGTGTGCCAAAGTGAGTATATGTTTGTATGTATATGATTGACACCATTAGTAACACCAGTGACACCCACACTGGCACAATTAGAAGTTAGACTTACACTTTCATGAACACCGAGGTTGATTTAGATAAGGCCGGAATTCAATTTCTTTCGAATATACCTAAAAAGTTGAATTTACTTTGTAGTTTTGTTTTTGCGCCCTTTTGCCCGTTGCCCTTTGTCTCAATCTGCCCTTTTCCAGTTAGAAGTGTTATCTCTTGAGTTTTTAATTACAATGCAACGTTTAGCAGTGATATCCATTCAATACTTATAAGTTCAATGAGCAGGTGTTTTGAGGACATTTTCATTTTCTTTTAGACAAAATGCAAGGCTAGTGAAAAATAATGAAGGTTTTAAATTAAAAGGTTTAAACCCTACTGATGATAGAAGTAATAAGATTAAAAATCAAGAAATTGGAAATTTTGTGTAAGTGAGTCACATCCACACAACTAACACTATATCTATTCAATAATAACAGTGAAACGTAAACCAACATGAGGGCTGAAAGTCGCATGTAGTTGAAGTGAATATTTTTAGAGCAATTGCCATACGTATAGACAAAAAGTGAGATGGTGGATAGTACCAGACTCTGCCATCCATTAGAAGTAGTTGGAGTATAGTTGAATTAATTTGGGGATAATAGAGTTGAAAAGATGCATTTGTGATAATCTAAAAGAATACGTGCAATGGTTTTTAGTTTCTATGTGATCAAGTTTACGATCTCTAAATCCAGAAGTGATGTTGGCTGCATGAGGTGGTGTTTTTATGTGCATTTGCTTCTATATAACTCTATGAGTATCTGGAGAGACGAAGATCATTATGCAGTGAAAACTCTATGTTTTGTCATCCATTTGAAACTTTTTGAAGGTTCCATAGGTCAAGATCTTTCGTTAGCAGTTTATTAATTTTACTCAGTTAAATTAATTTTCCGTTAGCAGTTTATCATTATTGATACTTTGCTCAGTTAAATTAATGCGCAGGCTCATACAGTTAGTTGTAGTTATTGAACGTTCAAACCATGGCATTCTTACTGTTAGGAGTACTTCCTGGTATAGAATTAATGGTGACAGGTCATAGATTTCAATAATTTACTTTTAGTGTGTAAAAGAAGTGATTCTGAGTTGTTTTTGGATTTTTAATTCAGTAAATATTGGAAAAATGAAGTGAAGGTTATAAAAATTATAATTGATAAAAGAGGATAAAGGTAAAAAAGGATTTTATGAAAATTGAAGGGTAGTCTTTAAAGTATTTAAGAGTATCTATGAGTAGTTTAAGATGTGATGGTGGAAGGTAGTGAATAGGATTTGAATTGAAGGTGATTTCTATGGAGTTACAAAGTGAGATAAGGGGAGGTTTAGTAATTGTGATGGATTTTGACGAAAATTCAAATTTTGAAAGTTTTGAAGCTATCAATGGATACATTGAGATGTGATGAGTGCCACAGGCTACTTAGAATTGATTTTAAAGCAATATTGAAGGCAAAAGAGGTGACTTTATAAAGGTAGTGCATTTTGGCTTAAATCTCCCAATTAGGAAATTGGGTCAATTTTGACTTTGGCTGGTAGAAATTCCAGATTTTAGGTCGTGCTAAGGAGTACAAATGTCCCAAGTAGGCAATTACACCGAGTAAATCCGGTTTGGCCGAAAATTGACTTTTTTGGTCGTGTAGCGGAGAAAAGCAACAAAACGAGCAGAAAACTCCTTACACCAAAAGAGCAAATTACGAATCGTAAAACGCTCACATTTTAATTAAAATCCGTCTAATACCGGGGAAGTTTTTGGTGTAACGCTGTGGTGTAAAGATGTGCGTTTCCTAATTGGGGGAGGTGTAAAGATGTGCGTTTCCTAATTGGGGAGGTGTAAAGATGTGCGTTCCTAATTGGGGGAGGTGTAAAGATGTGCGTTTCCTAATTG